>CM066039.1:254582703-256982703 GCA_033557465.1 Ichthyophis bannanicus
AGGACCCTGAACGACGCCAAAGACTTCCGCAAGGTACTCAAGACCCTGCTCTTTACCGAGGCCTATGAGCAACAACCTTAAGTTGCCAACACCAGATACCACCCAAGTGGCCCAACATCTACCTACACCACTTGGTCCCAACTACCCATCCCCATTTAGACTTATAAGTACTGTCATGGCGCAAGGCAGATTGTGCCAATGGAAGTGGAGGAAAACACACAGGGCAGTTTTAAAATCAGCAGTGCAGAGCACATGGCTAGGGGTTGTCAGGGGCAACCAAGCAAAACAAGAGCACAGGCTGTAGAGAAACGCCCAGAGATACCATTACGTCATAGCTCATCAGCAAAGCAGAGACAGCTGCAGAGAGTTGAGCTAACTCAAGTCTCAAGGAATGACGCAGATAAAAAAAGGTCAGCCTTGAGCAGAGCAGAGACACGTGCAGATTCATGCACAGATTCACGTACAGGCACACGTGGAGAAAGAAGGAAACACAGAGACGCAAGCCAGGAGTCAGACTCGGTCTCTGTGGCAGAGAGAGAAGGAGACATTGAGAGGACTCGAGGGAAAGGAAAGTACAGCGCTCAGAAAAACCAGGAGCCATACCTGGAAGGTTCAGACGTGGAATCAATCTGTACCTCAGAGGGGTTTATCCAAGAGGAGTTCACGAAGGTTAGTGCTGGGAAGTTAGGCTGCACTAAGCCAAGGTCCGTGTGGGGCCAGAGGGAGACTCCAGGATATAAACCACGAGGAGCAGGGAGAAGAGATAACCACAATAGCAGGAACCTGGGGAGCCAGAATACTTGTCCAAGAGATAATTCCCATGCTTTAGAAAGACGTCCTGTGAAAGGAAGAGAGGGGAAGAAAAGTTTCCACTTCCCGTTTACACACCAGCCAAGCAGAGCTCAGCCTGAAAGCCAAAGTACCTGGACTAGAGGAGCACTGAGTTTTACCCCCAGTGGTCAGGAAGTGTGTAACCCACTAAGGAAGGATTCCATAGTGTGTGGTAAAGAACCTTTCTGCAGTGATAGGGGGGAGTGGTGCTCTGACCCAGCCGAGAGGAGAGAAACAAACACTATTGCACAATACAGCCCTGCAAGTTATAATTATCAAGAAGCACCTGAAGATATGGATTGTGACTTTGGTGATGATAATTCTGATATGTGCAAAATGGACTGTACGCTTGTTTTCTCTGATAGCATAACCTCTTTTTGTTAGGGGCCTAAGAAAGCCTGCTGGAGTGAAATCTGTGGGAGAGCACAGATTTCACAGTTAAAAGTGTGTGATTGAAAACCTGTTTTTCCCTCTTTTTGTTCAGTTAAAGCTGACAATAAGCATTTTTGTTCCCATTTGTAGTCCCTCACTTGTGTTATACCAGCTGTATGGTTTATTTGTTTTTTGATATTTGTTGCAAGAATTCTCCCGGGACGGGAAATAAAACCTCTTTAAGCATAGCTACTCGACCACAACTACCTCCTTATTTCGATTAGCTATTGGGACCCAAAATCCCTGAGGGCAACATAAAGTCCTTGCTGTTAGAAGAGGAGCAACACCGAAGCCCCAGGCTCCCACCTTGTGGGCCAGCAAAGTGTTTGACAGTACACAGTATTTACATTTGTGAGTCGTATCCCCTCCTGTTAAATGTAGACCTCCAATTGTGTTGTGACCACTTTGATTGAAGGATAAGGTGGTATACAAAACTGTCTAAATAAATTACTGTCAAAGTATGTGCAAAACTAACCCATTCGAAGAAATTTCTTCCAAAGTTTAATATTTAAAAATATGATATCAAATTATACGTTTTACAGGTTTATTGTGAGAGCGGTTGTATTGGGATGATCATGATTTCTAAGTTTAAATATCAAAATCTTTAGGCAGAGAGGTGCTGGTAAGGCTGAAAGTTGACCTAGAGCACTCAGTACCCTTGCACTGCCCTGTGCATATTGTTCTACAGGGACAATGTTGGTGTGGTTCTCTGCCAGGACTTTCCCTGGGAAGTTTTCAAAATATGTACATACTTCCCCTTGACGAGGGAAGAGTGTACAGATAAGAGTAGCTGTGGACCTTTTCTACCTGCATAGAGTTTTTGAAAATCACCCCTCTAAAGCAGTAAGGGAATAATTAGCCTTCATATTCATAGTTCCTTTTTAGATTGTGCCTTTGTAAAGCCAAAGTTCAATGTTTCTGCTGTGCTAGCCTTGTTTCATATTGTTGCTATGGATGATGATTTATTTACACTCATTACTTGATATAATTTTTTTTTTGTGTGTCGTTAAGTCTGTGCTGACTCCTGGCGACCCAGCTGCTCTGGGTTTTCTTGGCATTGTATCACCAGAAGTAAATTGCCAGGTCTTTTCGTCCAAGGCAATGGAGGGTAAAGTGACTTGCCCAAGGTCATAAGTAGTGCCAGTGGGACCTGATCGCTTGATTCCCTGGGTATGAGGCAGTTGCTCTAACCACTAGGTTGCCCATATATATATATTTATAAAAATTTCAACTTGCTACTGTGATAAATTTGCAGAATATTCAGAACACTGCATTCATGGCTCTTTATGATGCATCCAGGTTTTATTACATCTCATCATAGCACTTCTTTATGCAGAATATCTGCTCCCTGTGATTCCATTTTAAGCAGGGTCAGCCCATCTGTTAGGCAAACTAGGCAGTTGCCTAGGGTGGCAGCTTCTTTTGAATGGAGGGTCATGGCTAAGAGCATGACATTCAAAGCTAAACAATAGATTCTGACAGCCAGGGGGGTGTGAGATTTAGGTTTTGCAGCCAGGCTTGACAAATCCAGATCGCCATGATGACTGTAAATTGCATCCTGGTGCAAATTCCTCCCTGCACCATGTTCAGCTCTTTACAAAACAACTTGAACTGTGCAGGGGAGGAAGTACCTGCTGGTCTCACAAGATTTGAAACAGATCAGCAGACACTTTCTCTGCTGTGCGGCTCATGCTCTTTGTATAGAGCTGATCACAGTGGAAAGGGAGGCACCATGTTTTAGTGAAGCGTGGCAGAAACAGTAAGAGACGCAGGGTGATGGCGGCAGAAGGGGGGGGGGGTGAGCAAGAGAGATCCGGTGTGATGGCTGGTGGGGGGGGGGGATGCGATGAGACAGACACACTGGCTGATTTGGGGGGGTGAAAGAGAGAGACACTGATTTGTGGGAGGGCAGTGAGCGAGAGAGGCCCTAGCCGATTTAGGGGGGGCAATGAGCGAGAAAGACATTGGCTGATTTGGGGGGGGGGGGCAATGAGAGAGAAAGACATTGGCTGATTTGGGGAGGAGGGGGGTGGAGGGCAGTGAGAGAGGTGCTGGCTGATTGTGGGATAATGAGAGAGAAAGACACTGCCTGATGGCTTTGGGGGGAGTAGGGTTGCCAACCGGCCGGTTTTCAGCCGGCCTGGCCGGTTTTTCCATGGCCAGGCCGGCTGCCGGCACAGATATAGAACCGGCCCTTGAAAAGCCGGTTTTTTTGCTCTGGCCGTGAGATGGGGAGCGGCCAGAGCAAAAAAAAAAGGCTTTTCTCCTGCAGAACGTGAACGCGATCCGCGATCGATCCTCCGTGCAGCCGCTGCTTCTGCTTTTCACAAAGCAGCGGCTGCAATAAAGTTAATTTGAAAAGGACGAGAAACCTGTGAGGAGCCCTCCTCCCTCTGACATCACTTCCTCAGGGGCTGCAGAAGGATGACCGGAGGGCTCCTCAGGTTTCTCTTCCTTTTCAAATTAACTTTATTGCAGCCGCTGCTCTGTGAAAAGCAGAAGCAGCAGCTGCATGGGGGCAAAGCAGAAGCAGCACTAAGGAGGGGGGGGTGGAAGCAGCACTAAGGAGGGAGGGCGGAAGCAGCACTAAGGAGGGGGGTGGAACCAGCACTAAGGGGGGGGGGTGGAAGCAGCACTAAGGAGGGGGGTGCAACACTAAGGGGGGGAGTGAAGCAGCAGCACAGCACTAAGGGGGGGTGGAAGCAGCACTAAGGGGGGGTGAAGCAGCAGCAGCACAGCCCTAAGGGGGGTGAAGCTGCACTAAGGGGGGGGGAGCAACACTAAGGGGGGGTGAAGCAGAAGCAGCACAGCACTAAGGGGGTGAAGCAGCACTAAGGGGGAGGAAAAGCACCAATAAGGGTGGTAGAAACGCAGCACAAGGCGTGGAAGCAACACTAAGGCGGGTGAAGCAACACGGGGGGGTGGAAGCAGCACTAGGGGGAGCACCACTAAAGGGGGGTGGAAGCAGCAGCACAGCACTAAGGGGGGGGGGAAGCAGCACAGCACTAAGGGGGGTGAAGCAGCACTAAGGGGGGAAGCTGCACTAAGGGGGGTGGAAGCAGCATTAAGGGGGTGAAGCAACACTAAGGGGGTTCAAGCAGCAGCACAGCACTAAGGGGGGTGAAGCTGCACTAGGGGGGCGAAGCTACACTATGTGGGGGGGTGAAGCTGCACTAAGGGGGGGGAGCAACACTAAGGGGGGGTGAAGCAGAAGCAGCACAGCACTAAGGGGGTGAAGCTGCACTAAGGGGGAGGTAAAGCTGCACTAAGGGGGGTTGTGAAGCTGCACTAGGGGTGGAAGCAACACGAAGGTCTGTGAAGCAACACGGGGGGGTGGAAGCAGCACTAGGGGGAGCACCACTAATGGGGGGTGGAAGCAGCAGCACAGCACTAAGGGGGGGGGAAGCAGCACAGCACTAAGGGGGGTGAAGCAGCACTAAGGGGGGAAGCTGCACTAAGGGGGGTGGAAGCAGCATTAAGGGGGTGAAGCAACACTAAGGGGGTTCAAGCAGCAGCACAGCACTAAGGGGGGTGAAGCTGCACTAGGGGGGCGAAGCTACACTAAGTGGGGGGGTGAAGCTGCACTAAGAGGGGGAGGTGAAGCTGCACTGGGGGGGCAAAGCTGCACTAAGAGGGGGTGGTGAAGCTGCTCTAAGTGGGGGAAGCTGCACTAGGGGGGCAGAAGTCTCTGCACAGGTTTAATTTTCTTTTTAACTTTATTGCAGCCACTGCTCTGTAAAAAGCAGGAGCTGTGGCTGCAAGGGGAAAGAGGTGGCAGGAAGGAACTGACAGGGTGAAGGAGGTGGCTGGAGGAGAGCTGAAAGTGTGGAGGAGGTGCTGGAAAGGAGCTGACAGAGGAGGTAAGGAGGGGGTTCAAAGGGAGTTGACACCTGGGAATGGTACTGGTAAGTGACTGCGTAATGGGGAGGGGGCACTGGGACTGGAAATAGGCTGATGGAAGGAAGTGAAGAAAAGAAAAGAAGAGACAAGAAATGGCAGATGGATTATAGACCATAGAAAACGAGCTAAGAGAAGACAGGAAAACGGAAGCCTCAGATTCGAACCAGCATGATCAGAGAATAAAATGGTCAGACAACAAAGGTAGAAAAAATAATTTTATTTTCAATTTAATGATTGGACTTTGTACTACCTTTATATTTTACACAGTATGGGGAACTGCATCTCTTATTTATCTGATATTGCACTGCATACGGAGTCTGTCTTCTTGGGGTTTCAGTTTAATTTTTGTCTGTATATTTCTCTTTTTGTTTTATGCTCATTTATTAATGAAGACCTGTCTATACTGTGTGTGTGTGTGTGTGTGTGCAACCAATGCTGCATATTTTGTCAGTATAGAATTTCTGCTTAAGAATTTGTAGAAGTCTTGCTTGTTCAGTTTGCACATTGCCCTCTCTGCAATTTTTTTGGGGACAGAGGGTGGAGCAAGGGTGGGGCGGGGAAAGGGCAGGGCAGGGTGGACATGGGGCGGAGCGTGACTAGCCACAGGTGGCGGGTTTTTCTCTTTCAAAATGTTGGCAACCCTAGGGGGGAGGTTATGAGAGAGGTTTTTTTTCGTTACATGTGACCATGACATGGTGATATATGACGCAAAAAAGGAAGTTGTCTCAGGTGCTGACAGCCTACTCAATGGGGTTCGTGGGAGGGCAGAGGAAGAGAAGTGTTTCTGCCTTCTATTGTCATTGTGTAATGGCATGTTAAGGGCCTGAGTTATAAACTTTCTTTTCCCATAGAAAATGTGAATCAGACCCTTAAAAAGGAGCTGTGGCTTATCTTTTGTGGGAGTACTGGAGGGCTCTGTGACTAAAATCACAACAGCAGGCTCTTAAACATTTAGCCTGGCTCCTAGCATCTAAAGAAATTTGTCAAGGCCTGGCCTAGGGTTCTAAGACCTTGAACCAAATCTGGGGCCAGCCCTGATTTCTTAGTAGCTCACAAATGAGCCGATGCAGAAAAGCTTAGTGCTGTATTTTCTGGCGCTTTTCTGACACTAGGCTTGCTCTCCAATGCAGAAAGCAAGCTAGTGCCACAAAATGCCAAAAAGCAGCCATGCTAAACTGCAGTGCACGTGACACGCAAATCACTGCATAAGTAATTGCACCCAATGTAAAAAAAACTGTGCTGAAATTTAGTGCAGTTTTTTACACTATTTTTAATGCTACTGTCAGGTTTCCAGAGGGGCCACTGGCTCCCCCACAGTATGCTGATGGCATCAGGGGCTTTTCCCGATAGCTAAGTCATCTGAGGTGAAGTGTCAGACTTCACCTCGGATGATCCTGTTTCTCCAGGACAGAATGCCAAACTTGCGCCAACTTCTGTGCAAATATGTTTGACTTGCTCTCTCAGTTTAACACTTTTTGCGCACTGGGTAATTTGAGTATCATATTCCAGTGCAGAGAGTCAGCATTAAAGTTGTGCTATGAAATCCTGCACTAGAGCATCTGTCTGAAAGTGTTATCTCCAGGAACAAGCAGGAATGTAGTCTTCACATATGGGTATCGTCGGTACCGACGGAGCCTGCGCGGGAACGCTCCCCAGCGTCCAATTAGAAAGCTTTTGGGAGCTTCCCACAGCGCCTGCGTGCTGCCTTCCCGCCTTTCCCAACTGTCTCTCTCCAGTTCTTCGTTTTCCGCGGAGCTGGCAGGTCACACTTCCTGTCACCGCAGAAAATATCCCTTTTATTCTTCTTTTTTGTGGTCGTGTCTGCCTTACTTCGACGCTACACCGGTGCCGCCGGTTCTTTCTTTCTTTTTCTTGTAAAACAAAATAAAAAATTTTCCTGGAGTCTTCCAGCTTTTTTCTCCTTTGGTACCTTTTTGGGCACTAGGCTCAACTTTCCTCTGCAATGGAAAAACCCGTCTCGGGGTTTAAAAAGTGTTCCAAATGTGGCGGTACCATCTCCGTCACTGACACCCATGAGTGGTGCCTCAAATGTTTAGGTCCTGACCACTCTATCTCCGAGTGTCTTGCCTGTGGGATGATGTCGAAGAGAGGTCGGCAAAACCGAGCTGCTAAACTTAGCACCCTTTTTCCCTCCGATGCATCATCTGTGGCATCAACATCTTTCAGGGCTTCATCTTCCTCCCATGGATCTCAGGTAACTAAACATAAGTCTAGCCGGTCTTCAAAGGGTAGATCTCCTTCCAAGTATCGAGATGCCTCTGGCGTTGCCCTTGAGGGACTTACACCGGCAAAATTGCCCCAACGGGAGGCTTCGGCTTCCAAAGCATCATCGGGGCTCCAGGATGTTCTCGAGGCCCCAACCTCAGCAGAACTACTGGTGCCATGCTCTGGGGTACCAGCCGTTTCGCCCAGTACCGATACCCAGGCATCGGCGGCGTCAATAGACCAGAGATATTTGGCTATTGAATGCAGTCTGGCGGCTTTTCTCTCGGCATCGATGCCCCTGAAACCGCTTCAGACAATTCAACCGGTACTGGTACTGGATGCATCGACGTCGGTAGGTGGACTACTGGTACTGACGCAGGCTATGCCCTCCGGTACTGACAAGTCGGTTCCGGACCCTGTCGATACTGACTTTGATCGGTACCGGTGTCATGTGATGCACGATTACCCGGACAGGAGATACTTTGAATCCTCCGAGTCTGAAGACTCTGACAGCTCTGTCGATACCAGAGTACTTCTTCCTGAGGATTCTTCCTCTCCTAAACGTAGGCTGTCTCCTCCTGAGGATATATCTTTCCAGGATTTTATCCAAAATGTGGCTCGAGGTCTTTCCATCACAGTGGCTCCTGAAATAGAGCCTAGGGCAAAGGAACTGGAGATTTTACAGTATCCTGAAACTCCCAAAGAGGCAGCTACTTTGCCTATTCATTTGATCTTGCATGATCTCATGCTAAGGATGTGGGAAACACCTCCCACCACTTCTCCTCATTCTCATAGGCTCGATACCATGTATCGAGTTCCTCCCTGTCCTGGATTTCAAAAATCTCAGCTGCCCCACCATTCCATGGTGGTGGAATCAGCTATGAGAAGGATCAAGAGTGCAAAAAGACATGCATGTAATCCTCCGGGACATGAATCTTGATGCCTTTGGGCGTCGAACTTTCCAGGCCTCTATGCTTTCTGCCAGGAGTAGTTCCTACATTTTATATATGGGAATGTTCCTTAAGGAAGTTACAGGAGATCTAGAGCTTATGAGCCCTCTCCTTCCTGATGATAAGAGACAAGATTATCTTGCTCTTATCAAACATGCTCAAGATGTTTCCAAATTCGTAAATCGTGCAGCTTTTGATTGTTTTGAGTGCATAAGCAGAACTTCTGCTATTGCCATAAGGCGCACGTAGGATTGCCTGGCTCCAGGCATCTGACTTGGAACTTTGGGTACAGAACAAATCGGGGAATATTCCTTGCACTGGAGAGAATCTCTTTGGCAAAAATTGGCAAGAGAAAGCTAATGAACTAGATGCTGATAATCTCACCTTGGATAGATTATCAAAATTTACAGCTGATCCTGCAAGGAAAAAGTCCTAAAAAAACCATTCTTCATGAGAAAGAAGAAGTTCTACCCCTCCTATACCCAACAAGGGCATCGTTCAGGTCAGTCTGCCCAAAGGGGTCAGCAGCAACCTAAACAAAGAAAAACAAAGGCAGCTAAGCCTCAACTGGCTCAGCAGACTCAGCCTCCACAGGGGCTTTGACTTCCATCTAGAGAACTTTGTCTTCCTGGCCCTGAACGGGCCAGAGCCTTCCACCATTCCAGGAAGGTTATGTTATTTTGCCCCCAGATGGGGCAGATAACAGCAGAAAGTTGGACTCTGTCCAATGTGAGAGAGGGATAAAAGCTTCACTTCCTCAGCATGCCCCCTTCTACAATGGTAAGACAGTTCAATTCTCAGACCTCTCTCAACCCCCAGTTAGATCATGAGGTCAGTCTGCTTCTTGCCCAAGGGGCAGTAGAATAAGTATCTATTCATCAACAGGGTGCAGGGTTCTATTCCCCCTTATTCCAAAGAAAACAGGAGGGCACAGACCCATTTTAGACCTCCGAGAATTGAACAAATATCTGTTCAAAGAGAAATTCAAAATGATTTCTCTAGGAACTCTACTGCCATACCTTCAGAGTCAGGACTGGCTTTGTTCTCTAGATCTCAAGGATGCGTACACTCATGTTCTCATCCATCCAACTCACCAAAGATTTCTTCGCTTTCTATTTCAAGAGAAGCACTACCAATACAGAGTTCTTCCTTTTGGCCTGGCCTCGGCACCAAGGGTGTTCACAAAATGCATGGCTGTTGTTGCAGCATTTCTCCGCACCCTAAAAATATTTGTCTTCCCTTGGACGATTGGCTCATTCGAGCCCCATCAGAACCAGAGGCCAGGATTTCCCTATCTCGCACAATGCGTATCCTCCAATATTTGGGACTTGTCATAAACTTCCCAAAATCCAACCTAGCTCCCACTCAGTCTTTAGAGTTCATAGGAGCACTGCTGGATACCAGACAGACAAGGGCCTATCTTCCACTGTCCCGCTGCCTTCGCATTGTGCAGTTAGCTTCCCAAGCAATGCTAAAGTCTCACCTCACTGCTCGGGAAATGTTACAATTGCTAGGCCACATGGCATCCACCGTGCATGTGGTCCCTTATGCCCGCCTCCATATGAGGGCAGCCCAGTGGACTCTATCCACTCAATGGACTCAGGCGTCAGGTTGCCTGTCAGACAAAATAGCAACCACAGATCGTCTCATGTTGTCTCTCCAATGGTAGCAGTCACCCCAGAACCTATTGGTGGGGTCCCCTTTTCAGCAACCCCTACCCCAAGTAACTCTAACAACAGATGCCTCTCTAAACAGGGTACCTGGACTCCACAGGAGACCGATCTACACATCAGTCTTCTAGAGCTCAGAGCAATCTTCCTTGCTCTTCGAGTGTTTCACACCCAGCTCAGCTACAAAACTGTCCTAATTCAAACGGACAACCAGGTAACCATGTTCTATGTGAACAAGCAGGGTGGAACAGGCTCTCTGTCGCTCTGCAACAAAGCTTTGCGACTTTGGGCCCTCGCCAGAGAGCATCAGATTCATCTCCTTGCAGTGTATCTTCCACGCATTCAAAACTCTTGGGCAGACAGACTCAGTCGAGTTCTGCTTCCACACGAATGGTCTCTCCATGCAGACCAGGTGGCCAAAATTTTCCAATTTTGGGGAACCCCGGACATAGACCTCTTTGCAAGTCCGCTGAATGCCAGATTTCCCCAGTTCTGTTCCAGAATTCCGGCCCAGGGTTGTCAGGCCAGGGATGCCTTCCTCATGCATTGGGGTCGGGACTTTCTGCATGCCTTCCCACCCATTCCCCTAATTCCCAGAACTTTATTCAACCTTCAGAGAGACAGAGGCCATATGATTCTCATAGCCCCATATTGGCCACGACAAGTGTGGTACCCTCTGCTCTTACATCTCTCTCAAGCTCCATCTCTGGAGTTAGGATCTGCTCCATATCTCCTATCCCAGGAGGACGGGATGCTGTGGCATCCCAACCCCCAGTCTCTACATCTCAGGGCCTGGTTGCTGAAAGCCTAGAACTTCATGGTCTTAACCTTTCTCAGCAAGTAAAGGATATCCTTTATGCTTCCAGGAAACCATCCACAAGACGCTCTTATGCTTTCAAGTGGAAAAGGTTTACCATATGGTGTTCGCAAAAGGGTCTCAACCCTCTTGCAATACCTCTGGAATCATTACTGGAATATCTCTTTCATTTGTCTAATGCAGGGCTTAAGACCAATTCAGTTAGAATTCATTTGAGTGCTATTGCAGCTTCTCTCAAACCTTTAAATGGGCAACCTATTTCCTCCCATCCTCTTATAGCGAGATTTATGAGAGGACTTCTCCTAACTAAGCCTCCTGTTAAGCCACCACCGGTGGCATGGGATCTAAATCTGGTTCTTGGCCAGCTCATGAAGCCGCCTTTTGAACCATTGGCTACTACCTCTTTGAAATTCCTTTCCTGGAAGGTAATTTTTCTTATTGCAATCACATCAGCACGTCGCATCAGTGAGTTGCAAGCATTGGTGGCTGATCCTCCTTATACAAGGTTCCATCATGATAAGGTAGTTCTTAGGACTCATCCTCACTTTATGCCAAAGGTGGTTTCACTTTTTCATCTAAACCAAGCAGTTTACCTTCCTGTTTTTTCCCCAAGGCTTCATGCCTCTAATGCAGAAAGGAATCTTTATACTTTGGATTGTAAAAGAGCTTTGGCCTTTTACTTACAAAGGATGCAGCAACATAGAAAGTCCTCTCAACTTTTTGTTGCTTTTGATCCTAGTCATTTGGGACTTCCAGTCTCCAAGAGAACACTGTACAACTGGGTTGCACAGTGTATTTCTTTTGCCTATGAGAGTAAAAACCTTCCATTGGAAGGTTGTGTCACAGCTGACAATGTGAGGGCCATGACAGCCTCTATGGCTCATCTTCACTCTGTGTCTCTCGACGACATCTGTCGAACAGCTACTTGGGCCTTGGTTCATATCCTCACAGCCCATTACTGCTTAGACAAGGACTCCCGCTGGGATGCCTTGTTTGGTCAGGCTGTTCTTCAGCACCTGTTCCATACTTAAGCAACTCCTACCCACCATCCCTGGTAGGATACCAGAGATCCATGGGGGGAAGTGGAGCCCTTTCACAAGGGCACACAACTTCTGGGGTTTCTCCCTGGCATCTGCAGCTAGGGAGTCCCCATATGTGAAGACTACATTCCTGCTTGTTCCTGGAGATAGCATAGTTACTCACCTGTAACAGGTGATCTCCGGGAACAGCAGGAATTTAGTCTTCACAACCCATCCACCTCCCTTAGGAGTTGTATCTCTCTCTCTCTCTCTCTCTCTTTTTTTTTTCTTTCCCTTTCTCTCTCTCTCTCTGAGCTTTAAACTCAACTGGAGAGAGACAGTTTGGAAAGGCGGGAAGGCAGCACGCAGGTGCTGTGGGATGCTCCCAAAAGCTTTCTAATTGGACGCTGGGGAGCGTTCCCGCGCAGGCTCCGTCGGTACTGACGATACCCATATGTGAAGACTAAATTCCTGCTTGTTCCCGGAGATCACCTGTTACAGGTGAGTAACTATGCTTTATACTGAATTACCTCACTAACCTTTCTATGGAGTGGAGGAGTAGCCTAATGGTTAAAAACACTAGCCTGGGAACCCAGAGACGAGGATTCCATTCCCACTAGCACTCCTTGTGGCCTTGGGCAAGTCACTTAACCCTCCATTGCCTCAGAAAAATCCAAGTTATCAATGTCCCTGTTTAATGTACATTACCAAGTTTAAGTTTCAATGTAAACCGCTTTGATTGAAATGATAAAGTGGTATGTAAAACCTGTTAAGGGAATAAAGTGATTTTATTTATTTATTTATATATAGAAAGATATAGAGATAGACATATATAGATGTGTAGGCTCATGTCTCCTATCAGATTAACAGGACATTTTCCTGCTTGCAAATGAAAGCAGGCTGCTCAGCTCTGCTGCTTAATACCTCACTTCCGTTCAGGGCCGGATTTACCTTGAGTGAGGCCCTACGCCAACAAAAATTGTGGGCCCCCAGCAGGGGCGGCCCAAGGGGGGTGCGGGGCCTCATTTGCATAAGGGGCCTCATTTGCATAAATATTTGCATAATGTTACCATATACTAACTTTTAGTAAACGTGCCTCTTAATGAGTGTATGGATAAAGAAAGACTAAAAGATTTCTACATTACTATAATCCAGTGCCAACTGCCAGACACATTAGGAACTACTACAAACACTGCCCATTTAGAACCCATAGCAAACCCGCCGTATCCTAACAGCACTACCAGGACTCACAAAGCACCATACTCTACCAATCAAAAGGCAACACTGCAAATATTAAACCAATACATTTCAGAGAACAACAATACATGACCTACTGGGGAAAGAGAACAAGTGGCAATGTCAAATAGGAATTATATAAACAGAACACCTCAGCTCAGTTACACATGCAGAACATAGACCATCACCAAACAAGTAATCACAATTTAGAAACAGGAAGACAATAATTAAACTGGGAATCCCAAAAGCCAAACTTGGAATGTACAACACTGTAGAAATAAAACTATACATTAATTTGCTCTTGTACTAAACAAAGCGCAGACGTTAATGATGCACATTTACCAGAGCTGACATATTCCAATTAATAAATTCAAAATAAAGAGATATTTTTCTACCTTTTGTGCATTTTTTTCAGCTGCAATTGCTCCAGACACTTTCTTCTGGTTTCTTCGTGTCTTCTGCTAACTGTCCATCGTCTGCTGTCCATTTGTCCTTTCTTCTCTCTTCTAGATTTTTTTCCATTCTCTCTCTACATCTGCTTTAACATACTAATCTTTCTCCTTTTGCTCTTTCCTCATTCCTATTTCATCCACTCAAATGTTACCCCTCCATCCTCAATCCCCACTTACTCTCCCAATAACCGGCCAATTGTAGATTTTTTATCCCTCCCACACAAAATATTTTTCCCTTCTCCATTTTACTCTTCCAGCCCCATCCCATTCTAATCCTCCCCCAACATCAGCTCCCTTCTAGTTCCAGCCTCACCCAGCATCCATTCCCTTCTAGTCCCTGCATCAGCCCACTTCCAGTCCTAGCCACCCATCAGCCCATTTCCAGTCCTAGCAACCCCCCAACCCAATACCAGTCCTAGCCCCCCATCAACCCACTTACAGTCCTAACTCCCCATCACCCCATTTTCAGTTTAAGCCCCCCCTATAACCCATTACCAGTCCTAACCCCCCATCAGCCCACTTCCAGTCCTAACCCCATCAACCCATTTCCAGTCAGCCCCCCATAGCCCATTGCCAGTCCTACCCCCCCCCCATCAGCCCACAGCCCATTACCAGTCCTAACCCCATCAGCCCACCTCCAGTTTTAACCCCCAGCCCATTTCCAGTCCTAGCCCCCCCATAGCCCATTACCAGACAACCCCCATAAGCCCACAGCCCATTACCAGTCTTAACCCCCAAAGCCCATTACCAGTTCTAAACCCCCCCCAACAGCCCATTACCAGTCCTAACCCCATCAGCCCACCTCCAGTCTTAACCCCCCAGCCCATTTCCAGTCCTAGCCCCCCCATAGCCCATTACCAGACATCCGCCATCAGCCCACAGCCCATTACCAGTCTTAACCCCCCCCAAACCCCTTGCCAGTTCTAAGCCCCCCCAACAGCCCACAGTCCATTACCAGTCCTAACCCCATCAGCCCACCTCTAGCCTTAACCCCCCCAGCCCATTTCCAGCCCCAGCCCCCCCAATAGCCCATTACCAGTCCTACCCCCCCCCCCCCGTCGGCCTAAAGTAAATTTTAATTTAAAAAAAAAACCTGCTGGCTGTCGCCGCGGGGCCCCCTCTGCTGCCGCGGCAGCACCGACTGACCCGCGGGGGCCCCCTCTGCAAGCTGACTCCGTCGGTCCCTCCCTCCCTCCCTCCGTGCACGCTGTGAGAGGCGCAAAGGCAGAGTGTCTCCTCGCGTCTGATGGGAAATTTCCCATCAGCCCCTGCGGGCTTAACAGAGACGCGAGGAGACACTCTGCCTTCGCGTCTCTCACAGCCTGCAGCCTGCACCCTGCACGGAGGGAGGAACGAACCGACGGCTTCAACTTGTAGAGGGGGCCCCCGCAGGTCAGTCGGTGCTGCCTCGGCAGCAGAGGGGGCCCCGCGGCGGCAGCCAGCAGGTTTTTTTTTTTTAAATTGTATTAAAAAAAATTAAAACTTGTTCTTTTTTTGTGGGCCCCTGCCGGCTGTGGGCCCTACGCCATGGCGTACATGGCGTATAGGCAAATCCGGCCCTGCTTCCGTTACTTCTAATATTCTTTAAGTGGTTTCCTTGTTAATCTCTTTTGTCCCTGGGAACCAGGCATATTTAGAAGAATATTAGAAATGAAGTCATGTGATCCCTTGCGGCTGCTTGGAAGCGTGCTTTGGCCCCCTCTTTCCAGATCTGGCTGGAACGAATGTGGGATATGTATTCCATGGAGCGGGGGGGGGGGGGTAGCGGTTAGCAGGATGCGTTTGGCGCGCTTTGAGTTGGTGTGGGCGCCCTTTGTCTCTCGTTATGGCGCGTGATTGCTTTGGATAACTGGGGGGGAAATGCGCCAACCTCCAAGGGAGCTCGCTCCTTGTGTGTGTCTTTTTGCTCAATACTTTCCCGGGCTCAAGGGTTAGCAAGCCATAGTTGGGGGGGCTGGGAGGTGGGGGGGGCCTGGACTAGGGTGAGTTTGGGGGGAGGGGAAGGGAGGTTGGGGGGGTGTTGTTCCCTGTTTCCTTATTTTAAAACTGCAAAAATGTAGACATATTGTAGAATACTATTGTGATCTGACGTTGTGTTGTTACTGATGCATTCTTTTTGAAGATCTTTGTGGTTCTTGTAACCCTGTATTCTTTGGAATGTCTTTCAATAAAAAAAAAAAAAAAGAAATGAAGTCATGTGCACCAGATCAGATTGGTCCATGTACCGCTGCTGGGTAAACGCAGCATTGTATATGATGCATAAATCAAAATGAATCACAGATGACGTCCTCCATACTGAATCCAATTGGTCTGTACACCTAATGCATCACGTAGAATCAGTAGCCATTTCAGACACATAGCTCCTCTCGAAAGGTGCAGAGATATTGCAGAGGCTTGTGTTTACCTTTGCTCAAACCACTTGAAAAATGATTTCTTGTGTTGGCACTGTGATTACTGTGATTTCATGCTGTTGTATGTGGAATATATGCCAAGACATGGGGAATGGGGGGGGATATTGGAAGGTGATATTTGTTTGGCTTCTGATTTCATGTAGATTAGCCTAGACATCTTGGAAGCTGAAGACTGTTGTATCACTGTTTTGTGTCTTCATCGCTGCTCTTTGCAGGTTATCCCAGTGCTTCCTTTGCTCCCATTTGCCACTAGGAATCCTATGTGTTTATTGCATGCTTATTTTAAGATGTCTTCACTCTTTTTGTCTCCACCGCCTCCTCTAGAAGAGCATTTCTGGCATCCACCTCCCATTCATTGAAAAATGTATTTCTTGACAAGGCTGCTAGGTTTAACCCCTTGGAGTGTCATATAGAATTGCAGGAGGCTTATGCTTTAGGGCACCAGCAGCTCCTAGCTTCACTGCAGGGTTCTTTTATCTTAAGAATGTGTATGACAATACTTTTATTTTCATAAGAGCACTTGTGGTGGAACCTGTTACTCTGCAGCATCACAGCGTTGAACTGGATTGCAGGGCATTAGGCTGGATTCCTTTCAGCAGGAGTATGTGAATTTTGACTCAGCGGTTTGTGGCAGTTTCACACAGTTAGCTTTTATTGCAGAACATGTTTTTAGTTCACTGTTTTAAATGATTTACAAGATGTTGATGTTTTCATGGTCATACACTTAAGTAGTGTTATGCTGTAGAATAGGATGGACTTAGACATTCTGCTCAAAGGGACAGAGTCAAGGTAGGTTTCCTGTCTAGCTAGTTGAAAGGGCCTTCCCTTAGCTAGGACATTAAGGAGGTCATTTAAAAAGCATCACCACGTGTAAACGGCATATATTTGCAAATGGCAATTTCAGAAAGTATCATGCAGCGATTTCCAGGGGGCATGGCTTGAATGGGTCAAAATTCCTTATGTTTATGTCCCTTCTTGCACTGGGAATACATTTATTTTTATTTAATTTATTTATTTATTTGAGCACATTTTTATACCGCTCCTTCCAGTGATCAGCAGCGGTTTACATTTAACAATTAACTCTGCATAGTTTAGCAGTTACATAAAACGGTAAGAAGATAACATTTGAACATTGAAGGGTAACATTGATTTAAGATAACTCAAAAATAATTCAAAAACTATTTACGTAATGAAGAGAACATGTTAGCATACATGCCTATTTTTTTAAAATGTCCCAGTTGGCTTTTGAACTAGCTCAGAGGCACACACAGATATCTCTATCATCCTGCTAGATCAGTCCAGATAAGTAGGTTGTCTCCCCCTACCAGTAGAAGTGGAGGCAGAGAAACATTCTAGGGGCTTCTTATGACCTCATCTTGCCATTAACAGCCAGTACCCCTAGGGGCGTACTTCAGTATTTCTCTGTCTTCAGCAGAGGGAGGATGCAAGTTTTTACAGCTCTACTGAAATCTGGGAAAAACTCTAAGAAAGACTGATTTTACTTGTGAGTCACTGCCTCAGGGTGACTTTCTCACTGGAGCACAGCATTGGAGGCTGCACTATAGTCATCTTTAAAACTGGTGCTGTTTTGGGTATTGCCATTTGGAGGAGGGGAATTGGTTCAGTTCCTAAATCTTATATTGCTAAGGGCCAGTTGAGCAGCCAGATGTTTTGGAAAAGAGTTGGAAAAGGATTCTTCAAGCCTCACACAGCCTCAGTGCCCCTTCCTTCCTCCTTTCCCCCGGCTCTCCCTCAAAGATTAGAAGAATGCTCCTTGGAGGTATGTGCCTGCAGGTCTTGCTCACAGAGGAGTACCACTGAATTCGGCATGGTTTGTCTGCCTCGGCTCTCCAGTACTGAGTACCAAAACTAAGTCTCTGTCTTAAGGGGCAGCTCAAGGGTTCTTGCTGCCCTAGACAGGCCTGATGTGCCACCTTGACCACAACCCCCTCATTGCCGCATGCCATCGTTGTGCTGCCCCCGACATCCAGCCTCTCGCCTGGGGTTGATGGGTGGCCCGGCAGTCAACTCTTTGAAGCCACGGCAGGCCTTAACACACATGCATACACTAATGGCCTGCTGCTCCTGCCCCCTCTGACTTCCTGTCAGAGAGGGCAGAAGTGGCAGGACGTAAGTGCACACATGTGTACACTTCAAAGGCAGTCTCGGCTTCAAAGAGGTGATTGCTGTGCTGCCCATCAACTCCTAGTGAGAGGCTGGATGTCGAGGGCAGCACATCGAGACTGTCTAGGGCTGAACCACCCACCAGGGGCTGCCATCCTATGCAAATGTCTAGTTTGCCTAATGGACGGGCTGGCCCTGTCTGTTATGTTTGACTTCTTTTGTGGGGGCTACCTGACTTTGTCCACTGGGCAGTGTGTTCATTAGGTTTGGGTCACTTTGGGAATCTGTTAGTGTAGCACCAGTTTTCCTGCCATCTTCCTGCCTCATTGAGCTGCCTGCGTGCATTAGCTGCACTTTGTGCCTTACTATGCTAAGCATTCAGTATGTGCCTTTGCTCTTTGCATGGCCGTAGCATTGGGTGTGGGTATTTGCGCCTTTGTGGCCATGGCATGCGTTGTAGCACACTTTATCAGCATACCCTAAGCCAGTGAAGCTGGGCTGTTAATGGAGTCTGAGAGCTGTGGTCCCGGTTCTAAGAAAGTTGGTTTCTTTTGGCCAGTCCTCGACCTCAAGGGGGTCAGTGCCCACCCGTGAATGCTATACTTCTGTATGGAGAGTCTGTGGTCAGTAATCCAGGTCGGGCAGTGCGGTGAGTTCCTTACATCTCTGGATCTAGCCAAAGCCTATTCCACATTCCTGTCCGAAAAGCTCAACAGTGCTTTTTCTGTTTTGCCGTGCTTGGTTCTCATTTTCACTTTACTGGGTTTTCCTTTGGCTTCTCCACTGTCGCAAGGACGTTCTTAGAAGGTTAAGGTGGTGGCAGCCACAGTGCTGAGGTGCCAAGGGATCTGTGTTTACCCATAGTTGGACAATTGGCTCATTCGATCCAGGTCACAGTCCAAAATGACTGAAATGTTGACCCATGTGGTGCAGTTCCTGGAGAGTCTTGGCTGGGTAATCAATCATGGAAAGAGTCACTTGGAGTCATCGTATTCACTGGAATACCTGGGAGCATGGTTTGACACTTAGGTAGGCAGGGTCTTCCTACCCAAAGAGAGGGTGAAAAAGTTCTTGTTCGAACTGGCAGCCTTCCAGATTCAGAAGGCTCCCAGAGTTTGGGGTTGTCAAGCCAAGAAACTGCAGATGGCAGCATCGATTAAAATGGTACCTTGGGCATAAGCTCATATGACTGCTGCAGAGGTCCTTGTTGTCTTGTTTTTCTCCAGATTTTCAGGATTTCAAGGCCAGGCTTCTTCTCCAGCTGGCAGTGGTATTCAAGCCTGTGTTGGTGGAGGCAGCCCCAGCATGTGAGGATGGGCATGCCATTGGAGAATCATTTGTGAACTCCTCCTGTTGATGGGTGCCAGCCTGTTTGGCTAAGGAGGCCATTGCAAGAGCTGGATAGCTTAGGGCCATTGGAATAGCCGGGAGTCAGCATGATCTATCAATCACCTTTGAGGCAAGGCCATTTGTTTGGCTCTTTTGGACGTCCAGTCCCTAGTCTGGGTATTCTCGGACAATGCCGTGGCAGGGAAAATGAAGAGTGCTGGAGTGACCCTAGAGATGACTTTCCTGCTCTCCTGAGTAGAAAGGAATCTCCTGTCTCTTATGGTGCAACACATTATCGGAGGCAGACTTCCTCAGTTCCCACTCTCTGGATCCCCAAGAGTGGGAACTGAGTCAGATGGCATTTTTGTAGATTTTGCATCTCTGGTGTCGCCCCGAGGTGGATCTGATGCAACCCAATCCAGTGCTAAAGCTCAAAGATTCTTCAGTTGCCACAGGAAGGCAGGCTCTGAGGGCATCAAGTTCAGTCCTGGCCAAAGCAGTGTCTGCTGTATGTGTTTCCTTTGTGGCTGCTTGTGGTGCACGTGCTTTGCCAAATAGAGCGACATCCGGGCTGGGTTGTCCTTGTGGTACCAGATTGGCCACGGAGGCTGTGACTCGGAGATCTGATACGTCTCCTGCAGGAACCTCCTCTGTGACGTGGCCGGGGGCTTTTGTGGCAGGAACCTTCTGAATAACCTGGCTCCCTTCTTGCTTATGGCTTGGCTCTTGAGCGGCATCATTTAGCCCATAAGGTTTCCAACCTTGCCTACTTGTGTATCTGATGCCTCTTTGAGCATTATGCTATGAGTATCAGGTTGATCCTAATACAGCAGACTTGCCTTTCTTCAGGTTGGCTAGACAAGTGCCTTTCCCTTAGTTTCCTTAAGGTTCAAGTGGCAGCTTTATCATTTTTCAGGGGAACGGTGACGGGTGATCTATAGCCTTGCACCCGGACATGTCTCATTTCCTTCAGGGGTTTGACACCTCTATTCTCCCCGTCATTCAGTCATTCCCTCATGGGATTTCTGCCTAGTGCTATGGACCCTGATGTCTGAGCCTTTTGAGCCTTTGAAGCGAGCCACGCTTAAAGATCTGACCCTTAAGACTGTCTTCTTAGTCGCAATCTGCTCAAGAAGACATATCTCCGAGCTGCAGGTATTATGATGCAGGGATCCTTACTTGCCATTCTCTGAGGAGGCCATGTACATTTGGCCTGTCCCTTCCTTCTTAACCAAGGGAGTGTCATCCTTTCATGTTAATCAGGTGTTCTGCCTGTCCCACCTTTACTAGGGAACAATGTTGTGGGAAGTACAATTGCCTGGTGGATATCCAGAAAGTGCTTCTCAAGTATCTCAAGGTTAATAACTCCTTTTGCGACCATCTATTTGTGCTGTTTGTGGGACCACATAAAGGTAATGCAGCTGCCAAGTTTACCCTGGAGCACTGGATCCAAGGAGGCTATATTGCCTCAGTATATCTGTTGCAGAATCAGATTATTCAGGAGAGCTTGCGTGTGCATTCCACTCGTACACAGGCATACTAGTGAGAGGAGTGTAGCTCTTTTGCCCCCTCAGATGTTTGTTAGGTGGCAACATATGGGTATTGCTTTCTACTTTTGTCAAGCATTACCGCTTGGATGTCCATGGTGGACACAACCTTTGTCTCAGAGGTCTTGAAAGCTGCCATGTCTTCTTCCCGCCCAGTAGAGTTCTAGATTTGGTACATTCCACTTGTCTGGAATGGCCTAGCAGGACGATATGGAGGATGACAATTTACTTACCAAATAATGTTGTTTCCATGAGTCCTGCTAGATCAGTCCAGTACCCACGCCTGGAAATTGTTTGGGCTCTGTTAGCTCTGTGGGCTCATACCCTTTTGACCAGCCTTCTGTCTGAAACTGATCCTGTATCTGAAGTTGTGTGCAGTCAAGGATTCTTGACCATGTGCTTGGGTATGAATACTGAAGTATGCCTAGAGGGTACTGGCTGTTAATGTCAGGATGAGGTCATAAGAAGCCTCTGGAATGTTTCTGTCTTCACATCTGCAAGTAGGGGGCACAATCCATTTGTCTGGGCTGGTCTAGCAGAACTCAAGGAAAGGACTTTATCTGGCAAGTAAAATGTCATCTTTTAGAATGTTCTTGTTTGGTCAGAGCTTTATACAAGGGATTAAAGGAGTACTTCTCCTTAATTCCTTATTTTTTATTTCATCCTCCACGTTTTAGAAAAAAATGGTGACTTTTCTAGTTAATTGGTGGCACTTATGTCTAGGTTTGTAAAATGACCCCACTGTATGTAAAAGTGACAGCCTTTCCATGTGGAATGTGCATAAATACTGCTTCCATGTGAAAACTGCCGAGATGAAGCCATGCTTTTTGTAAAATAGCTGCTCCTGCTGTACGTGCTGACAAATACATGGGCACTCCTGCACATACTTCCATATGTTAAAAAAGGCTCCACATTTAGTAGAGACTTTTGTAAAACACAGGGGGAATTGAGCATATCCAGACCTGAGTGTCTCAATTCCACTCTCCATGACCTATCTAAAATGGGCCTTGATCTTAAGTCTTAGTATGGGATTGATCAACTGTGTTCTTAGGGCTGTGAACAATTCTGGTTTCCAGGTTAACCAAAGCACATGGCTGAACTTGTTCTTAGAACAGGTTAATGTGGCTGGACTTTATGAATATTCATTACAGAGCTACTGAAAGCCATTTCTATTGTAGCAGATCTTTAGCACCTTAACCTTTGAATATGCAAGGTTTAATATGATAAAGAAAGGAGGTGTGTTTTGGGTATGGTTTGGGCAGTCCTTCAGAGTTCACGTGCAAGATGTATTTCAGAACAGCAATACAAATACACCTTGGGAAATTTCCCCATCAGCCTTTATACCTGTTCCACATCACACAGAACGCCTAACTAACATGTCTTTTGGACCTGCAGTGTTATATGGTGGAGATGTGCCATCTTTCCAACACCAAGGTCAAAGACTAACTTTTTGAGAATATTGTGCATACACCATCATAAAATCTGTCACTTTTACATATTAAAACACTAGATATACATATGTGTCATAGCCGTTTCTAAAATCCCGTTAAATGCATTTACGTAGTACTACTTATATATGCATATCAATCCCCCCCCCCCCCCCCCATGCTGCTCTATTATTTTTGGAGTGGAGGAGTAGTCTAGTGGCTAGAGCAGTGGGCTGGAACCAGGGAATCCACTAACACTCATGGCCTTGGGCAAGTCGCTTAAAATGCTATAAAAATGTTCAGTGCTTGCCAAGCCTTTTATAAAATACTTGCCTACTTTTTTTCACAGGTGGACCTATACAGACTTACCCACCATTTTAACCAGAGGCTTTGCAAAAATTCTCAAAATGAATGTGTGTAGACTTTCACTTTGAAAATTCCCATTGGAGCTTTCAGGGAGGCAATTTTATAAAGGCACAGAGGCGCATACGTTTCTTTTCTGTTAGGCGCATACGTTCCATTCTTATAGATAGCTATAAAATTACTCCTATATAATCATTTATCTCCAGGAACAAGCAGGAATAAGTCCTCACATATGGGTACGTCGGTACCGACGGAGCCTGAGTGGGAAAGCTCCCCAGCTTCCCAGAAGGAAAGCTTTTGGGGCCTCCCACTGCGCATGCGTGCTGCTTTCCCGCCTTCCTGACCAACTCTCCTCAGTTCTTCTTTTTCCGCGGAGCCAGCAGGTCGTGTTCCTGTCACCGCTGAAGAAGTTGTTGTTTTAATTTATTTCTTTGGCCGCGTGTCTGCCTTCCCCGATTCCAGACCGGTACCGCCGGTCTTTTTTCCTTTATTTATTTAAAAAAAAAAAAAATCTTCTTTTTTCCCTCACTTGGTGTGTTAGTTCTGTGAGGCCTTTAGGCCTTCACTAATTCTCCCTCATGGAGAAACAAGCCTCTGGGTTTAAAAAATGCACCAAGTGCAACGGTACTATTTCAGTCACAGACACCCATGAATGGTGTCTTAAATGTTTGGGGCCTGACCATTCCATTCCAGATTGCCCATCCTGTTCTTTGATGTCTAAACGTGGCTTACAGAACCGGGCAGCCAAGTTTCACATGCTGTTTTCTACAGATACTCCAGCATCGACATCTTCCAGGTCTTCCTCTCCTGATGGATCTCAGGTAACCAAACATTCCTCTGGCAGGTCCTCAAAGGGCAAATCTCCCTCTAAGTATCGAGATACCCCTGGACTTGACCCTGAGGACCCTGCCCCAGCCAAACAACCCCGGCGGGAAGCTCCGGCTTCCAAAGCTCCTCCTATGGGGTTACAGGTTGACATCGATGGCACGGCCTCGACCGATCACCTGTTAGACTGTTCTGGGGTACCGGCTCAATCATCCGGTACCGACATCCAGACAGTCGTGGCGTCCATGGATCATACAGTTCAATCCATGCAGCAGGCCATTTTGGCTTTTATTAAGGCTGCGACGCCCTTGGTACCGCACCCTGCGGTACCGACTCCGGTTCCGGTACCACAATCGATACCGGTACCCAGGCCATCCACATCGACCAGGATACCGATTCCGGTTCCCGGTTCCAGGGTTTTTCCCGATACTGATCCGGTTCCGGGTACCCCCGATGTCGATACCGGTCGATACGCATATCGATCCCTGGAAGCAAACAGACGATACTTTGAGTCTTCTGATGATTCTGATTCATCAGATGACTCTGCTGAAGTATCCCTTACTCTACCTGAGGAGCCCTCTTCTCCAAAGAGGAGAATGTCTCCTCCAGAGGCTTTATCCTTTCAAGACTTCATCATTGAAGTAGCTAAAGGTCTTTCTATTTCTGTATCCTCTGAAAAAGAACCTAGAGCAAAAAAGTTAGACATTTTAGGATACTCTAAGGTTCCCAAAGAGGCAGTCATCTTGCCCATCCATGAAATTCTTCAAGAACACATGATTTTTATTTTTTATTTATTTATTTATTTAACTATTTCTTTTATACCGCCCCTTCCAGAGATCAAGGGCGGTTTACATATAACAGGTTAACAGTCTTGTACACAGATTGTATACATTTTACATAGAACAATAGAAATCAACTATTTACATTGAACATTGTACATAGAACAATAGAAATCAACTATTTACATTGAACAGTAAATATATTAAAGAAAAACAATAAGCAGAGACATCTTTTAAGTATTAAAGCAAGAACTTTGAAGGTATTAAAGCAAGCACATCAAACTTTTTACAAATGTATATTTACAGTGTGTGGTGTGTGTGTTGTGTGGGGCAGATATTGGGGTAGGTGTTGGAATTTAGTTCCTTTTTTTTTTTTTTTTTTTTTTTGTCGTCTTTGAGGCGTGTGAGTGGGGGGGGGGGGGTAGGCTTGTGTTTATACAGTTTGTGCATGTGTGACCAGGTTTGTTGTGGAGCTAGCTTTGGGGTAGTAGGGGACTTCGAAGTGTTCAGTGAACAGGTAGGTCTTTAATTCTTTTCTGAATTGGAAGAGGTCTCTTATGGTGCGAAGTTCAATAGGGAGGTCGTTCCAGAGTGTAGGGGCAGTGAATGAGAATGCTCTGGAGCTAGTGGTGTTCTTAGTTTTGCGGATGGTTTTAGGTATGATGAGCGAGTGGGCCGCGTTTTGTCTGAGGGTCCTTGTCGAAGTTGGAGATTGCAGTAATGTGGATAAGTGTGAGGGGGTTATGTCGTTTATGAGTTTATAGGTTGTTAGGATGATTTTATATTTAATTCTACTGTTTATAGGGAGCCAGTGGAGGTCTAGCAGTATAGGGGTTACGTGATCTGTTAGGGGAGCTTTAGCAATCACTTTTGCACAGATGTTTTGTGCTCTTTGTAGAAGGTAGGTGCTTTTTTGCGGGAGGCCTATTAGGAGACTATTGCAATAGTCAAAGTGAGGGGTGATCAGTGTACTTACTACGGATCTAAAGTCTGGTGTTTCTAGGAGTGGCCTTAGGTGTTGAATTGTTTTGAGTTTATAGAAAATGGTTTTTACTGTTTGTTTTATGTGTGGTAACATGGTGAGAGTGTGGTCTATTATTACTCCTAAGTATTTTACCTGTTTTTTGACAGGTATGGAGGTTTTGTTGATAGTGATTATTTCCGGGTAGGTGTTCTCAGTCATAGATGATCTTGTCACAAACATTGCCTCAGTTTTTTGAAGTTTATGCTGAGGTGGTTAGTTTCCATCCAGGAGGTGGTTTCAGCCATGCATTTGGATAGCGAGTCATATGTAGGGTTTTTAATGGTTATGGGGGTAGCTAGCATGATGTCATCGGCATATATAAAGTTGTTAATCTTGTGTTTTTTAAATATGTTTGTTATCGGTTGCAGGTACAGGTTAAATAGGAGGGCTGATAGGGCTGATCCTTGGGGTATTCCCTGTCCTTGGGGGAATGTTTCTGATGCTTGTTGGTCAATTTGGACGCGTATTAATCGGTGTGAAATGTAGGATTTGAACCAGTTAAGGACGGTCCCGCCTATTCCTAGATTTTCTAATCTGTTGATCAGTGTTAGATGATTAATGTTATCGAATGCGGCTGAGATATCTATAAATAGGAGTAGGTAGCCTTGTTGTTTGTCATCTGTGCCCTTGATGAGGAAGTCCATAAGGGTGATTAGGAGGGTTTCTACTCCATGGGATGGGCGGAAACCAAATTGGTGTGAGTCAAGGGGTTTGTATTCATCAATGTGTTCCTGTAACTGAATTTGAATTGTTTTCTCTATAATTTTGGCTATGAACGGAATGCTGGCTATAGGTCTGTATGAGTTTGGATCTTTTGAGTCTAGCTTATTATTCTTTATTATTGGTCGGAGTGTTGTGAGTTTTAGGGCATCAGGCATGATGCCCTGTGATAGAGATTGGTTAACTATGTGTTGTAGATTTACTGCCAGTTCCTCTTTCGTACACTTAATCCATGAAACGGGGCATGGGTCAAGTGGGGAGGTGGTGGTGTTTATCATTGTTATGATTTTGAGGAGTTGTTTTTGTTCTAACAACTGGAAACTTGTCCATTCATGCGTGGTTTTCGTGTTTGATAATAAAGAAGTTGGGGTAGTGGGCTTGTTTTTTAGTTTTTCTGCAAAATGATTAGCTAGTGTTTGTATATTAATTGCTTGTTTAGGTTCGCTGTTATTAGCTTTGGTTAATGTTTTTACTATCGCGAATAACTCCCTAGGGCGGTTGATGGATGAGTTTATTACTTTAGAGTGGTAGTCTCTTTTTGATTTATTAATTGCGTTTTTGTATTCTATAAGTAGGACCATGTATTGGGATTTGTTTTCATCAGATTTTAGTTTTCTCCATCTCTTTTCTTGTCTCCTCAGTTGTTTTTTTAGTTTTCTCAGCTCTTTCGTGAACCATTTTTCTGTCTTTTTTGTTTGCTTGTGTAAGACTTTTGTGTGGACAGCTGCTTTTTGAATGGTTAGGTTCCAATTTGATATGGTTGAGTTGATGTCTGGTGTGGTTGTATCTAGTTTGGGTAGTACTTTGTCGAGGAATGTGTCTTTGTCAAAGTGTTTGAAGCGTGATATATGCGGGGTTGTGCTCCCATTATTTTTTGGGACTTGTGCTGATAGCTGGATTGTGATTAGATGGTGGTCTGACCAGGGTACTTCGGTTATACTCGGGGTGGTATGTAGTAGGTGACTGTAGAGTGAGGCTGGGAGGAAAATTACGTCAAGTATGTTGCCTCTTTTGTGTGTAGGAGCATGTATTATCTGTGTGAACCCCATTTGTGACATGGCATCTATGAAGTTATCTGATTGGGAATGGTTCAGTGATGGGAGGTTCAAGTCACCAAGGAGTATAAATGGTTTGCTTTGTGACGCTGTGCATGCAAGTTCTAGGATAGGGGTGAGATTTTTTTGATCAGATGAGGGGGGTCTGTAGATGAGGGTGAGAGCCATGGTTTTATTTTCTATGTTAACAATGTCCATACCATCTATATTATTTAGGTTTGTAAGGGTGAATTTTAGGTCATTTTTGGTGAGGATCAATACACCCCCTCCTCTTTTTATGTTCCGTTGGCAATTGAATATGTCATATTGATATGTGGTTAGTTGGTTTAGTAGTATAGTGTCTGTAGGTGAGAGCCATGTTTCAGTAATACAGATAATGTCAGGGGAGGTATCGTTAATTATGTCATTAATTATTGGTAATTTATTTCTTATTGATCGGATGTTTATTAGGATGAGTTGTAATTTGGTGTTTGTATTGTCGTTTTGGTCGATTTTATCGCTTATAGGTTGTTGCTTTATTTGGATGAGTCGGTGATGACGTTTGTGTGAGGTGTGGCGCGAATGGTGATTGCGAGAGTTTGTGTATGTAGAACTATATGTTGGATTCTGGTACAGATTGTAGGTGATTGGGAAATTATTGTAAGGGTTCCGGTTATGATTGTGGATGATTGGAATGTTTTTGTATGGACCTTGGTTGGTTTTGTAAGTGTATATATGTTGAGTTAGGAGAGTTATTAAGAAGAGAGTGAAAAGGAGATTTATAATCCTAGTAGGAGACATTGTGCTCATTTTATGAGGTAAAGGGAAGAGTGTTAGGGGAGGTAGTTGGAGGGAGGGAGGGAGGTTATTGCTGGTAACAGTATCTCAGGCTGACAGTGCAGGGAGGGTACTTACTACTGGCAACTGTGTCTCACGATGACAGTTCAGGAAAAAGTAATTACCATTGGCAGTAAGTATCACACAATAATTACTACTGGCAATGATTACTACTGGCAACAGTATCTCACAATGATTACTACTGGCAATGATTACTACTGGCAACAGTATCTCACAATGATTACTACTGGCAATGATTACTACTGGCAACAGTATCTCACAATGATTACTACTGGCAACAGTATCTTACAATGATTACTACTGTTTTAGTTGTTGTATACGTGCTGTGGGATTATATTTCTATATGCCTCTTCCTGGCCTCAACATGCAACCATTCAAAACGAACCTTAAACGTATATGCAGGCAGCTTCGATTTTGAGAATATGGCTGGTGCTGTTATCCTGCTGCCGGAGAGCTGCTGATGATGGCAGGGGTTTTTCTGGTGCCCCTTCTCGCGGTCCCCGCCTAATGATGGACTTATGGGAGACTCCTCTCACCCTATCTCCACATTCTCGTTGTCTGGACACCATGTATCGTATCCCCCCTTCTCCTGGGTTTCAAAAAACTCAGCTCCCGCACCACTCCATCGTGGTGCAGTTAGCTATGAAAAGGATCAAGAGTACTAAAAGACACTCTTCTACTCCCCCAGGAAGAGAATGTAGGACTCTGGATGCTTTTGGAAGAAAAATCTTCCAAGCAAGTATGCTTATTGGCAGAATCAACTCATACAGCCTCTATATGGGCATGTTTCTGAAGGAAATTGCATTAAAAATACGCCATTTTCTCCCCTTTATCCCAGAGGATAGAAAGGAGGAGTTCCTTCTTTTGCTGAAGCATACCCAAGATATTTCAAAGTTCTCCAACAGAGCAGCCTTTGACTCCTTTGAGGGTGCTAGCAGAGCCTCAGGTATTGCCATAGCGGCTCGCAGAATTGCTTGGCTCCAGGCCTCTAACCTAGAACCCTGGGTCCAGGATGGGTTGGGAAATTTGCCCTGTACAGGTGAGAATCTGTTTGGTAAGGAGTGGCAAATCAAAGCCACTCAAATGGATGCAGAAAATGCTGCTTTAGATAGACTTTCTAAGTCTACCTCTACCCCTGTCAAGAAGAAATCTTTCAAAAAGCCTTTCTACAAGAAGGCCAGATTTGCCACAAATACTGGCCAACAATCTTCTGCAGCTCGCTTTGCTCCTAAGCGTCAGCAGCCTAAACAGGCCAGGGCAAAACCTGCAGGGGCTGCTACAGCCCAACAGTCCCAACCCTCTCAGGGTTTTTGACTTAAAACTAGAGAACTTAACCTTTCTGGCTCTAAAACATCCAGAACATCCACCATTCCAGGAAGGTTAACTCATTTTGCTCCCAGATGGGAGCAAATCACATCAGAGCAATGGACCCTCTCTATCATCAGAGAGGGCTACAAACTACATTTCTCCAACCTTCCTCCCCATACCATGGTGAGAAGTTTCAATTCTCCCCCATCTCTCCTAGACCTGTTGGGTCAGGAGGTGACCACTCTTCTCGCCCAAAAGGCAATAGAAGACGTTCCTCTTCCTCAACAGGGGTCAGGTTTTTACTCCCCTTATTTTCTCATTCCCAAGAAAACGGGGGGGTACAGACCCATTCTGGATCTCAGAGAATTGAACAAATTTCTATACAAAGAGAAATTCAAGATGCTTTCTCTAGGTACTCTCCTTCCATACCTACAGAGTCAGGATTGGCTTTGTTCTCTAGATCTCAAGGATGCGTACACACATATACATCCATCCATCCCACAGAAAATTCCTACGGTTTCTGTTCCAGGGAAAACATTTCCAATACAGAGTACTTCCCTTCGGTCTAGCCTCTGCTCCAAGGGTATTTACCAAATGCATGGCAATAGTAGCTGCATTTCTACGCGACCTGGGAATTTTTGTCTTCCCATACCTGGATGACTGGCTCATCCGAGCTCCGTCTCAGTCTGAGGCTCAGACTTCCCTGGATCGCACCAGGCGAATTCTACAGTATCTGGGACTTGTGATCAATCTGCCAAAGTCCCAACTCACCCCTACTCAATCCCTAGAATTCATAGGGGCCTGGTTGGATACCACCACTGCAAGGGCCTATCTACCTCAGGCCCGTTGCCAACGTCTAGTGCACTTAGCCTCTCAGACTCAGTCCAGAAGCCACTTGACTGCCAGAGAGATGCTACAACTATTAGGCCACATGGCCTCCACAGTGCATGTGGTGCCTTATGCTCGCCTACATATGAGAGCAGCTCAATGGACTTTATCCACCCAGTGGACTCAAGCATCAGGAGCTCTCTCAGACCAAATAGCAAACTCCAATCGTCTCTTTTGGTCTCTCCAATGGTGGATATCCACTCAAAATCTGTTGTTGGGGGCCCCCTTTCAACCATTGTTGCCCCAAGCAACCCTCACAACAGATGCCTCCCAAACAGGTTGGGGGGCTCATCTCCAAGATCTCTCCACTCAGGGCACTTGGTCTCCACAGGAGACCACCCTTCATATCATCCACTTGGAACTTCGAGCAATCTTTCTAGCTCTCAAAGTTTTTCATACCCTCCTCAGCAACATGACAGTCCTTATTCACACGGACAATCAAGTAGCCATGTTTTACATAAACAAACAAGGAGGGACTGGCTCTCTGTCGCTTTGCAACGAAGCTCTAAGATTATGGGCCTTCGCCAGAGAGCATCAAATCCATCTCCTGGCAGTATATCTTCCAGGAATCCAAAACTCTTGGGCAGACAGACTCAGTCGAGTTCTGCTTCCACACAAATGGTCCCTGCACATGGATCAGGTACTCAGAATCTTCCAGAAATGGGGAACCCCGGACATAGACCTCTTTGCAAGTCCGTGGAATGCCAAACTTCCCCGGTTCTGTTCCAGAATTCCATGTCAGGGAGTTCAGACCAAGGATGCCTTCCTCCTGCATTGGGGTCAGGATTTCCTGTATGCCTTTCCACCCATTCCTTTGATTCCCAAGACTCTGTTCAAACTTCAAAGGGATCAAGGGTCCATGATCCTCATAGCTCCACGCTGGCCACGCCAAGTGTGGTACCCTCTACTTCTGCATCTCTCCCAAGCCCCCTCCCTGGACTTGGGAGCGGCTCCAGACCTTCTGTCTCAGGTGGAGGGGACTTTGTGGCACCCAAACCCCAAGTCCCTTCACCTCAGAGCTTGGTTACTGAAGGCCTAGACCTTCAACACTTCAATCTTTCGCAGCAAGTGAAGGATATCCTACATGCCTCTAGGAAACCTTCCACTAGGCGTTCTTACGCTTTTAAATGGAAAAGATTTTCCATTTGGTGTGCTCAAAAGGGTCTTAACCCTCTGGCACTCCCATTGAATTCTCTTTTGGAATATCTCCTGCATCTCTCCAATGCAGGACTCAAAACGAATTCAGTAAGAGTCCATTTGAGTGCTATTGCGGCATCACTTAAGCCCATCAATGGACAACCTGTTTCCTCTCATCCTCTTATTGCAAGATTCATGAGAGGCCTAACTTTAACTAAACCTCCCATTCGACCTCCTCCGGTGGCATGGGACTTAAACTTGGTTCTTGGTCAGCTTATGAAGCCACCCTTTGAACCCTTAGCCACTACCTCCTTGAAATTTCTTTCCTGGAAGGTTATTTTCTTCATGGCAGTCACTTCAGCTCGCTGCATCAGTGAACTGCAGGCCTTAGTGGCTAATCCACCTTATACAAGGTTCCATCATGATAAGGTAGTCCTTAGGACAAATCCTCACTTTATGCCTAAAGTGGTCTCACCTTTTCATCTTAATCAAGAGGTATATTTACCTGTCTTTTTTCCAGCTCCTCATGCATCCAGTGCAGAGAGGAACCTTCATACTCTAGACTGTAAAAGAGCTCTTGCCTTTTACCTCCACAGGACACAGCAACATCGAAAGTCTTCTCAGCTTTTTGTTGCTTTTGAACCTTCTCATTTAGGACTTCCAGTCTCCAAAAGAACACTCTCCAATTGGATTGCTCAGTGTATCTCTTTTGCTTACCAGAGTAAGAACCTTTCTCTGGAGGGCCATGTCACCACTCACAACGTGAGGGCTATGGCCACCTCTATGGCTCATTTAAACTCTGTGTCCATTGACCAGATCTGTCGAGCAGCCACCTGGGCCTCGGTTCATACCTTTACAGCCCATTACTGTTTGGACAAGGACTCCCGCCGGGATGCCTTGTTTGGTCAGGCTGTCCTCAGACACCTGTTCCATTCTTGAACAACTCCAGCCCACCTTCCCTGAATGGATGCCTGAGATCCATAGGAAGATGAAGAACCTTTCAGGGTCTCATACCCTTCAGGGGATCTCCCGGGCATCTTAGCTAGGGAGTCCCCATATGTGAGGACTTATTCCTGCTTGTTCCTGGAGATAGCACAGTTACTTACCTGTAACAGGTGATCTCTGGGAACAGCAGGAATTAGTCCTCACAACCCGCCCACCTCCCCTAGGAGTTGTATCTCTCTCTCTCTTCCTTTCCTCTCTCTATTGTCTCAGCTATAAACTCGAACTGAGGAGAGTTGGTCAGGAAGGCGGGAAGGCAGCGCGCATGCGCAGTGGGAGGCCCCAAAAGCTTTCCTTCTGGGAAGCTGGGGAGCTTTCCCGCTCAGGCTCCGTCGGTACCGACGTACCCATATGTGAGGACTAATTCCTGCTGTTCCCAGAGATCACCTGTTACAGGTAAGTAACTGTGCTTTCTCTCTATGTATATGCAAAAAAGGGCCCGATATTTAGAACATCCGATATTTAAACTACTGCGGCAGTCGGCTACAGAATTTTAAGCATCATTTATTTATTTAGCAGATTTCTATACCACCTTTAAGCCAAAGCGGTTTACATGGAACACACAGCAAACGGCTGAAATGCAGGTATTCAGCGCAGGTATCCAGATGGTGGCTGATGCTGAATAATTGGATACCATGATCAACTCTAGAGACTTTCTGGATAGTTTCAGTATTCAACCAGCACTTAAGGAACTTAAGACAGATTTTTTTATTTCCTATCGTCCCTCCAGTCCAGTCCTGCACTTCTGGGTAATGCACCTCTTCCAGCAGCTTGGAGACTGAGCATGTCATCCTTTTGATGACATCAGTGCACTTTTGCAGCTGGCACCGCCTACCAGCCCCAGTATGCTTAGTCTCCAAGCAGCTGGAGGAGGCAGTGAGCCAGGGTACTGGACTGACTGAAGGAACAACTAAGGAGATAGTTTGGTGCTTGTTTTGGTGGGGGGGGGTCAGTTTCATCCCCTCATTATTTTGTTTATGGCCAGAGCTGATTAAAAAAAACAAGCAAACAAACAAACAGGAAAGAAGACGTGGCTGTGTAACAGGGTGATCCTCCCCCCCCTCCAGACTCACTGGATGCAAAGGAGGGGACTTCTGGTTTTTAAAAAGTCCGTCCAGAGCCGGTATTGGCTCCCGAACCTGTTACCAGGTGAGGAGTCCATGCATTTAACAAGAGCCCGCAGACAGTAGTTCAGGCCTCTTTCTCATCGCCGAAGCCGGGGGACTTGGCTGAGCGCGAGGCAGGCAGTCCGGCACAGAGAGATCTCGACAGAGTGCAGGAATCCAGGTAATCTTTGCCCAGGGGGGCCATAGATACCAGGATCTGAGGGCAGAAAAGCGTCAGGAAGGGCCTCTTAATGATGCACAACTGCAAACCGTGTTAACAGCGGTCTTTCAGCAGTGCGGGAAAATCACAATTAGCCTCCGCAGCCCTTGGTACCGCGCGGGAGGGAGGTTGGCTAAGTAGCTCTCCACCGTGTGTATATATTTCTATTGCAGCACAGCTTAGTTGAATGGAAGTTTAGTTTTATTTTTTTTTGTTTCTTTTGGCGGTTTAGCTGTAGTTGACTTTATTTATTTATTTAGACAGATTTGTATGCCACCTTATCCTTCAATCAAGGTGGTCACGTCACATCACATCACAATTGGGGATTACATTTAACATTAGGGTACGTGTAAACATTTAGACAGTACAGTTACATAACAGCATTTAGACAGTACAATTAAGGTAACATTTAACATGAGGATATTTAATAATGTGGTATGATAAACTTGTGTGTGTGTGCATAGGATGGGTGCGTACTTATTTGGCAGCGTAAGTGGTATTTCAGTTTAGATATGGGATGTTGCCTGGATGCTCATATGTTTCTATAAATAAAAATGTTTTGAGGTCTTTGCGGAAGTCTGTGAGGTCATCTAATGCTCTCAGGCTAGTTGGGAGGGAGTTCCATAGTGTGGATGGCAATAGTGATGGTGCTCTTTTTGAGGTTGTTTGTTTGGTCTTGTGATAGCCTGCAGGTCTGCCGATCATATTGTCGTTATTGGTTCTTCTTGGTCTATTGCTGATATCCCTTGTTATGATGTTTTGGAGTGCGTCTGCTGAGATATGGTGAATGACTTTGAAGATGATCATGATTGTTTTGTATTTAGCTCTTGTCACCATTGGGAGCCAGTGCAATTGCTGTAGTACGGGAGTGATGTGCTCGGTCCTTGGTGTGTCTGTAATGATGCGTGCTCTGGTGTTTTGTACCATCTGTAGTGGGTGAAGTGTTTGCTGAGGTAGGCCTTGATATAGTGAGTTTCCATAATCAAGCAATGGTGTAATGAGTGCTTGCACACTGTGCGGAAGTGGTCCTGACGGAGCATTGGTTTGATTTGTCCGATTGTTTTCAATCGTTGATAGGCCTTGTTTGCAGTTTTGGTGATGTGGGATTTCAGGTTTAGAGCTCTGTCTAGTGTGATGCCCAGATACTTAATTTCTTCTTTGACTACTAAGTGTTTGTCTAGGATGCTGATAGTTTGTGGAGGTATGAAGGTGGGGTTCCTGGTGACGAACATTGCCTCAGTTTTATCGTAGTTGACCGTTGAATGTCTTCAAGGCATTTGGTTATTGTTGTGGTGTTTAGTGCTAGTAGATTGATTGGAGCGTACACCATAATATCGTCAGCATAAATGTGATAGTGATGTTTGTGGTGCTTGATGATGTTGCATATGGGCTGTATGTAGATGTTGAAGAGCATTGATAATAGGGCTGAACCTTGAGGTATTCCCTGCGTGACGGGGAATTGTAGTGATTTCTTTTGGTCGCATTTGACTTGTTGCGTTCGCCCTGCATAAGTACACTGGTGTCATCAAAAGGATAACATGCTCTGTTTCCAAGCTGCTGGAAGAGGTGCGGGACTTGACTGGAGTTCCTCAAGGAATGCCAATTAGCAGGTAAGGTCTAATTTACCTTTATTCAAGTAGGCTATCCCTACATAAGGATGGAAATTATCCAGATACCCGCTATGCAGATAGTCTCTGGAATTGTTTCACTCCACCCACGGACCATCCCCGCACTATCTGGATAGTGGCAAGGTGGTCTGTAGAGATATTCAGCAGCCTTATCTGGATAAGGGCTTCTGAATCTCAGCCCCATAAAATATAGAAACTTAGCAAGCTCCTGTTTTTTCATTGGCTTTTCCAGAGATATGATTCTTCTATCATGGGTGAATTGCCCTGTGTTAAATATGTTGTTGACATGGAATATATATTCAGCCTGCTCATATGAGTGGCTAAGCAACATTTCATGTGTTACAGGATGTGATGTGTTTTCTAGCATGGAACATACCATTAAAAGCATTGAGCTTGCATTCACTGGTTTTAATTTGCTTTTCTTGTTTGAGTGAGAAGTGTATTTTTCCTTTTTTTCCTGGTTCTGCAGGTGAAAATGAGCTTCTAAAGTTCTCCCTCATTAGAACGTCCTATGACAAGGTCATGCTGAAGTGGGACGCATATTGGCCCCCTGATTTTCGGGATCTTCTGGGATTCATGCTCTTTTACAAAGAGGCGTAAGTCAGCAAACAGGTGGACAAACTACTGTTTGGCTTTTTTATGTTTCAATGCCATGGCTTTGGCTTTTGCTTCTTTTTAGTTTTATGTGGGCATTGCTCTCTTGGTATGTTTGGTATGGAGATGTGTCTTCTGTCCTGCTCAAAGGTTCACTGTGATTTCATTCCTTATTGACTCCCTTCTACCTTTGATCCACAGACCTTGCTCTGCACAGTGGAATAGTGGAGAATCCTCAAGGGTTATAAAGCATGTATGAATGGAAAATTTGTACTTGCTTTATAATTTCACAACTACTAAAAAAACAACTAATAAAAAAGCGTTTTCTCATGCAGCTCCCACCCTATGGAACTCCCTCCCTGAAGAAATAAGAGCACTAAATGATGCAAAGGAACTCCGCAAGAAATTAAAAACATATTTATTCATCTCCCATTTCGGCAAACTAGAAAATACCTTACCACTAACAGGAAATGGTTAATAGCGACCTCAGGGTACACCAACTCCAATTACTCTATCTAACTACAATTAAAGTCGATTAAATAACTATTTGTAAATCCTGTAAATATATGTGAATAGTTCAAAATATGTAAATAGTTAAATTGTTATTTAACAAATTTACCATATTTAGTCCAATCATGTTTAATGTATTTAGCAAAATTGTACCTAGTTAATTAATGTTTCATGTATTTAGCAAAATTGTACCTAGTTAATTAATGTTTCATGTAAAACAGACCTGTTAATCTGTTCATTCCTTGTTCACTGTAAACCGCACCTGATCTGTGGAAGGTAGCGGTATATAAGCAACTGTTAAATAAATAAAAAATAAAAATAAATAATCTGATACATGAATGGCACCGATTGCCATGTGGGAAGACTTATACTTCCTCCAGGTCTGGGTAGACAGAACTGCCCCTCTTCATGGGCTTATCTCACCAGTCTTTTGCCTGAACTTGTATAAGGGAATATTCTTATAAAATAAGAGGTATCTCCTCTGAAACATGCTTTCCTGAGAACCCAGGATAGGCGTCTCCAACCATATTTCCCTCTTTTGGGCAAATGGCTATCTTAAGTAGGCCTTAAGTCTTCCTATCTAAGTTGGATGTATGAGTCTGGATATGGTAGATGTCACTAGGCCTGTCCGTTTGGAATAAAGAAATTTTAACAAGAGGATGCTAGAAATGGAAGGGGGTGACTCCCAGTCAGCAACATGTTGAGAAGACCTGGCTCAGTTCTCATTTCCCAGGCTCTGCACTGGTGCTGCCATCTGCAGGGTGATTCTAGAGAGTACTGGATGAGCTCTGTGCATCTACCTTCCTGTTACAGGAGGTCACTCCCTTTGATTGCCTCCATAATGGAGTGGAAGTACTATCAGGTAAAAACTTGGATTGTAAGCCCTCTAGGTATAAGAAACAATTTCCTCTACCTCTGTGTAATTCTCTGAGCTTTTTGAGGCAGACATAAACTAAATCCAGTATCTTCAACTGAAAACATGCCACAAATGATGGCTCTGAGATTCACTTGGTGCCCTCTTATTGATTCACTAGGTGCCTGCATTAAGGGTGAGCAGAGCTAGGACAGGTCTTGATTGGAATTAGAAGATAATAGACTGGAGAAAGCCAGGGAAAGAGTTCAGATAGTACATAACCATAATTGTTACTTTTCTCTCTCCATCTGTCTTTTCAAAAGTCCCTATCAAAATGTGACAGAGTTTGATGGCCAAGATGCCTGTGGCTCCAACAGCTGGACGGTAGTTGATGTTGACCCCCCAGCTCGATCAAGCGACCCCAAGCAACAGGCCTCAGCAGGGTGGTTACTGCGGGGTCTGAAACCCTGGACACAGTATGCCATCTTTGTGAAAACACTAGTCACCTTTTCTGACGAACGGAGGACATATGGGGCAAAGAGCGACATTCTCTACGTTCGGACTAATGACACCAGTAAGTGATTTGCACGATCTACTCTTGGTTTTCAATCTGGATTAGTAAGAGGGCATACAAATTAACAGACTAGGCATGGAGATCATTCTCTGCCATGTTAAGATCTCCTGCACCCCCGGCCGTGCTGTCCCTTAGTACCACTAAATTGCATCCTTCTGTTATTTGCCTACAAAGCTTTCCAAAGATTTATTTTTTTTTATTTTTTAATTACAGCTCCTTCAGTGCCATTGGATCCAATCTCCATTTCCAACTCATCATCCCAGATTATTTTGAAGTGGAAGCCACCATCTGAACCAAATGGGAATGTGACATATTATCTGGTGTACTGGCAGCAGCAGCCCGAGGACAGTGAACTCTATGAGCTAGATTACTGTATAAAGGGTAAGACATCTGTGGCATTCCATTTTGTGCTTTACAGTCCCTTGACACTGAATATCAAGGCATGGATTCTGGTTATTTTCTCCTCTTCCTTCAAGAGATGGTTCAACCCAACTCAGATGTCATTGTCTATCATGGAACCTTTCCTGTGGATTTATGGTACGAAGACTGTAGTTCTTCATCTCCATTGGTGATAGGATAAGGAAAGACTGAACATGTAGCAGGAGATACATAGGTTAGTGGATAGGAAGACCTTTCCAGCTTTGAGAGTAATCAAATAAATTACCCTGGGAGAAAGTGGAATTAGTTACTGGATTTTCTTTTTTAAAGTAGGTTAAACAAACATCTGGTAAGTTTTAGTTACAAAGAAAATCCAGGGGTAGCCACATGTTCTCAAGGAATCTTTCCTAACTTCTCTTTCTGTTTTTCTAAAATTTCATTTGGGTGTTCCCATAGAAGAAGATGAAACCTTATATATAGGAACAAGTAAGAATGCAGTCGGTATTGTCGGTACCGACGGAGCCTGCGTGGAAATGCTCCCCAGCATCCAATTGTAAAGCTTTCGGGAGCAATCCACTGCGCCTGCACATCTGTCTTCCCACGTCCTTTCCTCAGTTCTTTGTTTTCCATGGAGCCAGCAGGTTGTTTCTTTCTGTTGCTGCCGAAAAATGTTTTTTTGTTTGGTTTAAATCTGTTCTCTGCCTTTCCGTCGACACCGGTATTTTCCCGGATACTGGCCCCGATATTTCTTTATTTTATAACATATTTTTCTTTCTTTAATTTTTATTTTTTTTCCCAATTTTGGTGGTTCTACTGCCAAACTAGTCCTTGGCCTACTTTTCTTCCGCTATGATGGAAAAACACATCAGCGGCTTCAAAAATTGTACCAAGTGTTGTGGTACAACATCAGCCACCGATAAACATAACAGGTGTTTAAAATGTTTGGGTCCAGACCATTTACCAACTGAGTGCCCTTTGTGTCAACAAATGACAAAAAGAGGCCTAAAGAACAGAGTCATACATTATGGTTCTCTGTTTGCCCCAGAAACAATTTTAGTGGCTTCCACATTGTCGAGGAGGTTGGTTCTCAGGTCTCCTCAAAGTCCAAACATAAGATTAAGGGGTATGTTTACTAAACCACGGTAGCAGACTCCATGCATATCGGAGCCACAGCCCCATTGAAATCAATGGGGCCGCGGCTCTGGTATCACATGGAATCCGGTACCGTGGTTTAGTAAACATACCTCTAAGTCTAAGTCATCGGCATTGAAACTCGATACTGATCCTCGAGGTAAGTCCCTTCATTGGCTTTGAGATTCACCAAAAGATGTAACTGATGCAGATAGGCCTGCCAAACAGCCCCGGCGGCAGAACATAAGAACATAAAATATGCCTTACTGGGTCAGACCAAGGTCCATCAAGCCCAGTATCCTGTTTCCAACAGTGGACAATCTAGGCTACAAGTACCTAGCTGTTTCCCCAAAAGACACAAATTCCACAATGCTTGTATTTGGTCAAGTAGTGGATATCCCTGGTCCCCTTTAATAATGGTTTATGGACCTTTCCTCCAGCAACTTGTCCAAACCTTTTTTTAAACCCGGCTACACTAACAGCTTTTACTACATTCTCAGGTAACAAATTCCAGAGTTTGATTAAACGTTGAGTGAAAAAATATTTTCTATTAGTCTTAAATAGGTTACTCTGTAGCTTAATTGCTTGTTCCCTTTCTATATTTTGATGTCATAAACAATCAATCTATGTTTACCTGTTCCACTCCAATCAATAATTTATAGACTTCTGTCATATCTCCCATCTCTTTTCCATGTTGAAGAGTCCTAACCTTTTTAGCCTCTCTTCATAGGAGTATCCTTCCATCCCCTTTACCATTTTATTTATTTATTTATTTATTTAACATTCCTTATATACGGCCTTTCATGATATAAAACTTAAATTACATTGAACAGGGCTCCGGAGCTCTGCCTGCCATTTGGGTCCTGCGCGTGGAATGGGAAGCATTTCGGAGAATGCTCCCTGGAAGTTCTGGATTTCAACTTCTTACCTAAAAGCCTAGATTTAGCCTCCAGAACCTCCCTGCTACACTTTCCTTGGTACGTGTATTGACATGTACCAAGACAGCAGACTCCTTCCCAGCACTATCTAAGACCTTGTCTAGATGGTGTGTGAGGTCTGCTACCTTTGCACCAGGCAGGCATGTTACCAGGCGATCCTCACGTCTACCAGCCACCCAACTATCTACATGCCTAATGATTGAATCACCAACTATAACGGCTGTCCTAACTCTTTCCTCATGGGTACATGGCCATGGAGAAACCTCCTCGGTGCAGGAGGGTTTTACATCATCTGGAGGACAGTCTTAGCTACAGGATCACTTCCTGCCACACCAGGGTGATGCTCTCTTGTCACTTGACCTCTCTCCTCCATGGCAACAGGGATGCTTCCAGACTGGAGGTGGGACTTTAGTACTATATCCCTGTAGGAGTTGGGACTTTAGTACTATATCCCTGTAGGTCTCGTCTATGTACCGCTCTGTCTGTCTTATGTCCTCCCAAGTTTGCTACTCTAGCCTCCAGAGATCGTACTCATTCCCTGAGAGCAAAGAGCTCCTTACACCTAGTGCATACGCAAAATCCCTCACTAACTGGGAGAAAATCATTCATGGGACACTCAATTCAAAAGACTGGAAAGTCGCTGCTGGATTGCTGTCTGAATCTTAGTTTTAAGGTTGTGGTTAGGGATTTAAAGTTTACTTATTAAGGTTTGCTGGGGATACTTATATTAATAAAACTATAGCTAATATGTTTAATGGGCTTTGTTCACCTCAAGCTTAATTAATCTCAGGTCCTTATTGTATGCCTGAGGAGGATAAACAGCTGCACCTGAGAGTGAATATGGCACCTCCTTCTCTTTAAGAGGTTTAAAAACCTATAAAGCTACAATTATCCAAGGGGTGGGTGGGAGTTGGGGGATGGGGGGAGGGAGGAAAAGAAGACTTATTAAAAGCTGACTGCTACACAGTACCCTGTCCTGTACTTCTGAGGTAATCTGTGACCAATTTCCTGGGTGATTCAAACAATCTTTGTTTGGATAGAGGGAGTCTTTCAAAATGTTCCTTTGATCTGTCGCTTGACTTTAACACCTATTTAAAACAATTTCACAGGTCTCAGCCAGCACCTTTTTTGACTCCTTCCTAGAGATTATAGCTACTCTGCCTGCAGAGTCCCCCACCCCTAAACATAGCATGCAGACTCTGTTCCTATGCCCACAGGTGGCACCTCATCACATCAGAGCAGTGGACTGTCGACATCATCCAAAGGGACTATCTGTTGATTTCTAAAGTTTGCCCCCCACCACCTCCACAAGGGATTATTCTGCAAACACCTTGCAGAAAACTCTCCTATCAGTTGAGGTGTCCACCTTTTTAGCTCAGAAGGCCATTGAAAGAGTTCCACCCACCCAAGAGGGCAAGGGCTTCTACTTTCCTTACTTTCTTATTCCCAAGAAGACAGGGGGGTTCAGGCCATTCTAGATCTAAAGAACCTAAACAAATTCCTCATTCAAAAACAATTCAAAATTATTTCCCTCAGTACACTTCTGCCTTAACTTCAGAGGAATGACTGGCTTTGTTCTCTAGACCTTAAGGAGGCATACACACATTTGCTGATTCACCTTCAATACAAACAGTATCTGTGTTTTCGGTTCCAGCAAAGCCACTACCAATATTGGGCACTTCCCTTTGGATTAACCTCCGCACCCCAAGTGTTCACAAATGCATGGCAGTGGTTTCCACCTACCTTCGTACTTTGTGGGTCTTCGTCTTCCACTACTTAGATGACTGGCTCCAAGATCTGGGATTCATCCTAAACTTTCCAAAATCGCACGTGGTCCCATCAGCTCAAATTCATCGGAGCACTTCTGGATACTTGTCAGGCCTGAGCTTTCCCTTCCACAGGACCACTCTGGCCACCTCATCGAGCTAGCCAATAGCATAAAGGGTCTCGGTGATAGCTCCAGAAATGCTGTTCCTTCTGGGGCACATGGCCTCCACAGTCCATGTCGTCCCCTATGCCCACCTGCACATGTGGCAAGCCCAATGGACTGTCGTCTCATGGACCCAAGCAACCGGGCATGTCTCAGAGAAGATCTGCATCACCCCTCCACTTGTCAACTCCCTTCAGTGGTGTTTTCCCCCCCCAAAACCTACTTGGAGGACCACCTTTTCAGATGCCTCCACCTCAGTGCACCCTGAAAACAGATGCTTCCAATGTTGGGTGAGCAGCACATCTGGACAGCCTCATCACACAGGGGCAGTGGACACAACAGGAATCTCAGTTGCAGATCAATCTCCTGGAGCTACGTGCTCTCATGAATGCCCTTCAGGTTTTTCAACTGCAACTTTTGGGCAAACAGGTCTTAGTCTGAAATGACAACCAGGTGACCATGTTCTTTGTGAACAAGCAGGGGAGAACAGGTTCCTATCCCCTCTGCCAAGAAGCCCTTCATCTCTGGTTCTTCTCCATTGCACACCGCATCCATCTCAGGGAGGTGTATCTCCTGGGCGAGCTCAGTCTCTTTGCAGACTAACCCTGCCATATCCTGCATCTACACGAGTGGACTTTAAATTGGGAAACGGCATCTTGCATCTTCCACATGTGGGAGACTCCCAGAATAGATCTGTTCGCCAGCTAGGAGAATGCACAACTTCAACACTTTTACTCGAGGCCTCCCTCCCGGTACAGCCAGGAAACAGATGCCTTCCTTGGTGAAAGGGCCTACTTTATGTATTCCTGCCCATCCTCTTAATACCCAAGAACCCTGTTTAAGCTGCAGGCCGACAGGGGTTCCATGATCCTTAAATAGCCCCTTACTGACCCCGTCAGCCATGGTTTCCTCTGCTGACTCATCTTTTGCAGACTCCACGTCTCAGCCCAACCTCTTTTCTCAGGATCATGGGATGCTTCTCCATCCCAATCCACAAGCCCTCCATCTCATGGCATGGCTATTGAAAGCATAATCTTTGCTGACCTCAACCTTCCACAACAGATCAAGGAAATTCTGCTTGCATCCTGCAAGCCATCTACCAGATGTTCTTATGCCTTCAAATGGCAAAGGTTCACTCTCTGGTGTACCCCAAATCTTATTGACCCCTCTGCCTGCCTGGTGGAATTCCTTTTACAATATTTCCTCCACTTTTCCTTGACAGGTGTCAAGACTAACTCAGTCAGAGTTCATCTGAGTGCCATCTCATCCTATCATGTGCCAGTGGACAGGTATCCTTTTTCTTCACACCCCTTGGTGCAAAGATTTATGCAGGGCCTCCTGCTCTCCAAGCTAACAATCAAACCACCACTGGTGGCCTGGGACCTCAATGTGGTCCTAGCACAACTTCTAAAGCCTCCTTTTGAGCCTTTAGCCACCGCTTCTTTGTAATTCTTGTCTTGGAAGGTAATCTTCCTCATTGCCCTTAGCTCGCCTCATAAGCAACTGCAGGCTTTAGTGTCGGATCCTCCATACACCCAGTTCTACTATGACAAGATGGTTCTCCATACTCATCCACACTTTCTTCCAAAGGTGGACTGTCCCTCCCACCTCAACCAATCGGTGATACTACTAGTCTTCCCCAGACCACATGCCTCTAGGGCTGAAGCAGCGCTACACACTCTAGATTGCAAGTGCACACTGGCTTTTTACTTGGACAGAACCAAGAATCACAGGAAATCCTCTCAATTATTCATTTCTTTTGATCCAAGTCGCCTTGTACTGCCAGTAATGAAGTGCACCCTATCCAACTGGATTGCAGACTGCATTTCTTTTGCCTACTCTCAAGTGGGACTCTCTTTTGAGGGTCACATCATCACTCACAATGTGTGAGCCATGGCAACTTCAGTTGCCAGTCTTCGCTTCGTCTACATTTACTAAATCTATCAAGCAGTTACCTGGTCCTCCATTCATACCTTCGCTGCACACTACTGCCTTGACAGGCACTCACGTTGGGATGCTGTCTTTGGCCAGGCTGTCCTCCAGCACCTTTTTGTGACTTAACAGCAACGCCCACCCTCTGTCCCAGACTTCTCCTGGCACCAGACTTCCCTGTCAATGGTCTTGCCAACTGCAATTGAGTCCAATGGGGCCACTTTGTATCCACTCTTTCTCGGCTCTATTCTTAGCCTCGGGGGTACCACTGCTATAAACTCCAGTCTGGTACCATATGTGAAGACTGCATTTCTGCTGCTTCCTGGAGATACGTTGTTACTCACCTGTACCATGTGATCTCCAGGAACAGCAGAAATCAGTCTTCATAAACCACCCTTCTCCCCTTGGAGTTGTAGGGTATTCTCTTTTTCTTCTGTTTCTCAGTTATGAACTCAACTGAGTAGAGGACTTGGGAAGGCAGATGCGCAGGCGCAGTGGATTGCTCCCAAAAACTTTCCATTTGGACGTTGGGGAGCATTCCCGCGTGGGCTCTGTCTTTACCAATGATACCCATATGTGAAGACTGATTCTTGCTGTTCCCGGAGATCACAGGTCAGTAACAACACTTTCCTCATTGTCCCTCTAGTCCAGTCCAGACGTGTGGGTTGTGCCCTATCACCAGCAGACGGAGACTGAGAACCACTGACTTTGATCATGTCACCCTATAAGGGATCTGTACAGACCTGTTGAAGCCAGTATTTCTTAGTATCCAGCAGATGGTGATGAGCTCCAGTGTAGGCTGGATTTCACTGTAGGATGAAAAAAAAAGGCAAAGGAATGTGCTGAGTTGTGAACTTTTTGGGCTTAGGGGTGCAGAACCAGGTAGTCCCAGTCCCTCCCCATCAGTCCTTGACCTCACGCCCAGGTACTTTTATCCTGTGAGAGAACATAAGATATGCCATACTGGGTCAAACCAAGGTCCATCAAACCCAGCATCCTGTTTCCAACAGTGGCCAATCTAGGTCACAAGTACCTAGCAGTTTCCCCAAAAGACACACAAGTTCCACAATGCTTGTATTGGGGCAAGCAGTGGATTTCCCGGGTCCCCTTTAATAATGGTTTATAGACCTTTCCTCCAGGAACTTGTCCAAACCTTTTTTAAACCCAGTTACACTAACAGCGTTTACAATATCCTCTGGTAACGAATTCCAGAGTTTGTTTATACGTCGAGTGAAAATTTTTTTTCTCTTATTAGTCTTAAAAGGGTTACCCTGTAGCTTCATTGTATGTCCCCTAGTCTTTCTATATTTTGATGGTGTAAACAGTCGATCTACGTTTACCTGTTCCACTCCATTCATTAATTTATAGATCTCTTTCATATCTCCCCTCAGCTGTCTCTTTTCCATGTTGAAGAGCCCTAACCTTTTTAGCCTCTCCTCATTGAGGTATCTTTCCATCCCCTTTACCATTTTGGTGGCTCTTCTCTGTACCTTTTCTAATGCTGCTATATCTTTTTTAAGATACGGTGACCAGAATTGCACACAATATTCAAGGTGCGGTCACAGATGACTAATCTTTCACTATGGAAGCCTGGCCCTTTACGGTCTTGTAAAAAGAGAAAGAAAGAGAAACCAGAAGGCCTGGCTTGGTGTCTTGCTTGCAGCAATGTTTAAGGAACACTGGCAGACAATCTGATGTTGCAATCAGCCTGGACTGACAGGCCGATTGGCCAGGTGAGGTGAGAGAGGTTTCTGTGCATTTGCGGAGTGACTGCATGGCTGCAGCTGGGCTATGCTGTCAGGCCATGTGGTCTATGGGGGCCATCGGGTGCAGCTGACTGAAGTAGGTTTGTGCTGTGGCTGCTACTCCAGTGGTCAGGCCATGGATGAGTTTCTCCAGGGAACGCTGTGAAGGAAAGCAAGTCCCCAGTGAGCCTGGGAAGTAATTTGGAGAGGTGGCCTGTTTCTCTGCACCTGTGCAAACCCACAGTTGTGGTGGGAAACGCGACCATGATGTAGGCAACCAGATCAGGGGCTGAGGAACCCTCTGAGATCCCGATTGCTACTCCCGGAGCTCAGAGAGTGACGGAGGTTGGCCAATGCTCCGTAGAGCTTGAATAAGGGGCAAGGCGTTTCTCTTCCCCCCCACCCCCGAATTTGTGTTGCGTTTACATTGAGCCTTCTACATGAAGCAGAGCCTTCCCTCTTACTCTTTGTTCAGCCTATTCTGAAAATAATTGCAAAAGCCCACAAGGATGTTTGAGTACTGGAGAGGATAAACAAACACTTACATGTCTTGAGCCAGACTTTTCCATCCATCTGACGGCATTAGTGCTGTGTGGTGGTACTTCAAATTTTCTGGGAGCATTTTGTCAGCCATTACTTTTTTTTAGCCAGTTGTTGTCATAATGAAGTGCTGATTCCCAGTAGTGTTGGGTCTTGTCATCCACAACAGTGCCTAGATGCTTTGTCTTGGCAAGCCAGGCAACCTAAAGAAAGTTAGCGAAGGTTTGCTAGAAAAGCCTGATTCTGAAACTTATAGCCAGGAACAAGAAAAACCTTTACTCCTACCTCCCAAACTCCTTAGTATGCCTCTGTATCGCTCCATGGTGCAACTGCACTTTGAATATTGTGTGCAGTTCTGGTCAACATATCTTAAAAAGGATATAGCAGAATGAGAAAAGGCACAGAAAAGAGCCACCAAAATGGTAAAGGGATGGAAGAATATCCCTATGAGGAAAGGCTTAAAGGATAAAGGCTGTTTAACTTGGGAAAAGAGATGGCTGAAGGGAGATATGATAGAGGTCTATAAAATAATGGAGTGGCATGGATAAACATAGTTTGGTTGTTTACTTCTTCAAAAAGTAGAAGGACTAGAGGACATGCAATGAAGCTACAATGTAGCACATTTAAGACTAATTGGAGGAAATATTTTTTCACTGAACATGTAATAAACTTCTGGAATTTGTTGCCAGAGGATATAGTAAAAGCTGTTAATGTAGAGGTTTGGACCAATTCCTGGAGGAAAAGTCTATAAACCATTATTAAAGAGGACTAGGAAATCCACTGCTTTCCCCTGGAACAAGCAGCAAGGAATCTGTATACCTTTTGGGAACCTGATAGGAACTTGTGAGCTAGATTGGCCACTGCTGGGAACAGGATACTGGGCTTGATGGACCCTTGGTCTGACCCAGTAGAGCTGCTTATGTTCTAGCAGTTGATTTCATGTAGGATAGAAAATTGACTTGACCGAGGTCAAGTGGCTTACTCCATTCCATTGCTTATGCTTATAACTGATTATCTAATGGGATCATTGCATTTTCTCTAAACATTAGCATATATTGTGAGCCAAATCAGGGGACCACTTTGCTATTGATTCTTGGCTGGGCTTCAGTTCTTTAAGGTTTTTGTCTTCCGCTCTGTGGTTTATGGTTTATTAAAAGATTTGATATACCACCTTTTGATAGCATCAAAGCGATTTACAATAAAAACAATAGAAACGAGAAAAAAACACCAATTAAAAATAAATAGTAAAGAGAAGCCAGGTAAATTTGGCTTCCCTTCTCTCCTGCCCTCCCTTCCCCAAAGTTCTAAGTGTTCTAGGTGTGCAGCTGAGTGCAAGATAGAGTAAGGGATTGTTATATCCTAGGTAGTCACAGAGGGGAGGTTGAATGCTTGCTGCAATAATAAGTATTTTTTTAATAGTTATCATTATTACAATAAATCCAAGCATAAACACCAGCCCACCCCCATCAACAGAGCTAGGAGGTCAGCTGCCGTTAATACACTGATACTCCTGAAGGCGATCACAAAATGCTCACAGGCAACAAGAAAGAGAGCCTTCACACTATACGCACCCACGTGCTGGAACGCTCTTCCACCCGCCATTCAAGCCATCACCGACCTCACCCAGTTTAGAAAAGCGCTGAAGCACCATCTCTTCATCCAGCACTATACTGATTCATATGACATCTCTCAACCAGGCGCACCCAGGAACCAGACCACCACCCCCACTGCAGGATTGCAACCCACTCACTAGATCACGAGACAATCTGCAGATGGAATTGTGCACATGCTTTGACGAGTCAATCTGTATATATTAAATAAATAAAGCTGTAAATAGTTGCGAGCTGACGATGTCACCTGTGACAGCTAGCTTGCCTGTACATAGTTACCCTGTCAGTCCTGTTTAGAAACCCTGTTCATTGTAAGTTGTGGGCCCTGTCTGCACTGCATGAGTTGTTAAATGTAAACCGCGCTGATTTTAAAGAGTGCGGTATAAAAAAAGACATTAAATAAATAAATAAAGGGGTACAGAGACAAACACCCATTGATACAACAATGGAACAAGGTAAAGAAAAAAATAAAGCAGAAAATCTGCAAACTCTGCCCCCAACTCCAGCTCACAATAAACCTGGGTGCCAAGTGATTATATTTCAGAACAAAATACATGAAGAAAAAAAAAGCAGGTGTACAAGCAACCAAGCATATTCCTATTGCAGTGGGGACTGGTCCATCTCAGCAGAGCAACGGGGACTCAAAAAGGCCAACAGTTGGGATGGCTGAAAGAAAATATAAGAAGTAGAATGTAACTTAATCATGCATTTGCATGGAAATTTTAGAAAGAATTGAGCTCCCAGCTGCTGAACCCCGGGACAGAGCAGCAGAAACTCTTTCCTTCTAAGCTTCCCTTGATAAATCAGGAAAAACACTACAGTCAATCCCTTAAACGTCATACCATGTTCCGAAAAAACAATCTTAAAGACCAGTCCCAGTCAGAAGAAAGAGCAAATATTACCAATAACATAGAGGGTGAAACAGATTCAGACACAGAAGACTCTAGTATAGCAGAAATATCTAATGAATCAGCCTGTTCAATACCAGGTATCGCCCCACCACCTTGCCCTTTCTTAATAAAAGGAAGATAATACAACTTAGTCATTGGAGAGTGAGATTCTACTGGCACCCCAAGGGATTCAATTAAATAAGGCTTAAACATTTCTTTAGTACTAATAAGAGATGACTTATCAAAATTTGTGTCTTATAAATTTTCCTATCGTGAAGAGTTCTCAAGCATTTCAATCCTTGTTTTTAAAGCCATAGTGTCCTTCTGAAAAGATACACCATCGTCCTCAACCCGAGTCACCTTTTGTTGTAACTCAGTCACTGCAAACTGCAAAGCTGAAATTTCCACCGTATGCTGTTGTAATAAACTGGTATGAAACTGGAATTGAGCTGCCAAAGCACTCACTTGGGGAGCCAACATTTCCCCATACCTTAAAATAGTAGACCATATCGTTTCCAAAGTAAAAATTTCTGGCGGCTCAAAGGAAAAAGTTACCAAACTTTCTGCTGCTCCAATGCCGACTTCCAACATCTGCCGCTCCATTGCTGGACTCCCAGAAGCAGGGGTGACCACAGTCAACCCTCCACCATGCTTCCAAGATGATGAACCACCAAAATGCTGGCCTGGGAGGGTTAAAGACACCCCTCCACTCTGCCTAGCGGTCGGCCCTCCAGCCGGAACGGACTCATCCACATGGGAAGGCAGCAAAACTGTAGACTCCGTAGGACTCAGTTCGTGACACAGCCTTCGTGGGGATGCCACTGCACCAGGGGGGAGATGTCAGGCCTAGGCCCTACCCAACTCCGACGAGAGGCCAGCAGGCACTGCTGCACTGCTTTTCCTGGCTGCTGCTGCAGATGCAGTAAGAAGGAATCCAATGGACCAATTGCCTGCACACCTCCAGGTAACGGGAAAGAAGCTGCAGGGGAGAAGAGAGCTTCCTAACCCCTTTAGCCTTCCATTGTCCATCAGGAAATTCGTCACAGCCATAGACACCTGCTAAGCTGCCATTTTGCCTTCCCTAGGGAAGCCTAAATAAGTATGTTTTGATGGCTGCTTTGAATTTTGGGAAAGATGATTCAAGACATAAAATTGCTGGAAGAGAGTTCCATAAGAAATGACCTAGAAAGAGAAAAAGCAGAACATAAGAACATAAGATATGCCATACTGGGTCAGACCAGGGTCCATCAAGCCCAGTATCCTGTTTCCAACAGTGGCCAATCAAGGTCATAAGTACCTACTGTAGCAGTTTCCCCAAAAGACACAGGTTCCTCAATGCTTATATCAGGTCAAGCAGTGATATCCTGGGTCCCTTTTAATAATGGTTTATGGACCTTTCCTCCAGGAACTTGTCCAAACCTTTTTTAAACCCAGCTACACTAACAGCTTTTACTACATTCTCTGGTAAGAAATTCCAGAGTTTGATTACATGTTGAGTGAAAAAATATTTTCTCTTATTAGTCTTAAATAGGTTACCCAGTAGCTTCATTGCATGTCCTCTAGTCTTTTTATATTCTGATGACGTAAACAATCGATCTACGTTTACCCGTTCCATTCCATTCATTAATTTATAGATCTCTATCATATCTCCCCTCAGCCGTCTCTTTTCCAGGTTGAAGAGCCCTAATCTATTTTGAAGCACCTCCATTGGCTTCCCTTCCATTTATAGGTTAACCTTCAAAGTAATGCTTCTTACTTATAAAGCTCTTAATAAACGATCTTCTACCTCCCTCTTAGACCTTGTTCACCCCACCCCTCTGAATAGACCCAGAAGATCTATAGCTGATAATACACTTACCGTCTACCTCTATAACAAAATGTTCCCATGCGACCATGAACCGCGCCTTTTTGTTATATGCTCCCACACTGTGGAATGCCCTTCCTGTCTTTATCCGGTCTATTTCTGATATTGCACAATTTAGGAGGCCCTAAAGTGTCACCTTTTCAATCAATATTATTCTCATGTTGGTATCATCACATAGCACAACATGTTACCATTTCCATTTTATTAATTACTCAGCCTACTTACTCACCCTGTTTATTCCAAGTTGTTTTTTCCTGTTCTCTGTATAGTTCAATGTATGTTTCTTACTGCATTGTACAAATTAATGTTTATTGTAAACCGCACTGATTCATAAGAGCGCGGTATAAAAAATTAAATAAATAAATGACCTTTTTAGTCTCTTCATAGGAGTATCCTTCCATCCCCTTTACCATTTTGGTGACTTTTCTCTGTACCTTTACTAATAATGCTATATCCTTTTTAAGATACGGTGACCAGAATTGCACACAATATTCAAGGTGCGGTTGCACCATGGAACGATACAGAGGCATTATAATATCCTTTGTTTTATTTTCCATTCCTTTCCTTATGATATCTAGCATTCTATTTGCTCTCTTGCCCGCCGCTGCACACTGGGCAGAGGGTTTTAACATGTTATTCACGATGACGCTTAAAGCTTTTTCCCGGGTTGTGGTTCCCAATGAATTTCAAGTAATGTACTATGGAGATGGAAGATGGAGCTGATTTGCATACATGGAGCAAAGGGACTGAGTAGGTGCATATGGAATAATGTGAGAATGAAGATAGGCAGAGATACTGGTACAAAGATTTTTAGGTAATGGTTAGCAATTTGTAATTGAACGATACAGTAAGGGAAGCCAGTGAAATTTGATAAGTAAGGGGGTCACGTGATCAACGGGGAGAAATAGTGAAGGAGATGGATGGCAGTGTTCTGAACTAATTGTAACCATTTCAACTGATTCTGAGGTAGTCCAGAGTAGATGATGTTGCAGTAGTCTAATTTTGAAATGAATATGGAAAACAGAAGGGTGGGTGGTAATAGCAGGTATGGGGAGAAAAGAACGGCTAGCATGGATTTGTCGAAGGGAGTAAAACCAATGACAAATGACAGTACTAAAGTGAAACTAGAAAGAAAGAGCAGAGTCGAGCATTACTCCCAGATATTTAAGCATTTGAACTGTAGGTATGTGAAATCTATCAAGTGATGGGAATATAGGTGGATATGTAAGTAAACCAGATAATCATAAGGCTGAGGTTTTTGGAGGATTGAGTTTTAGATTTAGATTGTAGCCAAGAGGCAACCAGACTGAGACAAGAATTAATAGGGGAAAGATCAGGGGTGGTTGGGTGGGTATGGAAAAGCAGCAGGATGTCATCTGCATAGAAGTATACAGAGACACCCTGCTGCTGAATAAGGTAGCAAGTGGGGTGAGAAAAGCATTGAAGAGCAGTGGAGCCAAAACTGATCCCTGTGGGACTCCACAGAGGAGGGGAAAGTGAGAAGAAGCAGCAAACTGGAAAGAGACATAATAGGTACGGGGAGAGAGGAAAGAATAGAACCAGTGCAGCACGGTAGACCGAAGACCAGCAGAGGAAAGGCATGATAGAAGAAGGGAATGGTGACCCAGATCAAAGACACAGGACCCTAGGCATCATTTCAGTTGCCCAGCCCCAGGTAATTTTAGCAAAATTGACCTACCATGGTCCTTGTCTATTGAGCATGCAAATAGGACATGAAGTCACGGTACCGAAACAAATGCATAGTTCATGTTAACCTCTGGCTATTAGTACTGCCCAGTGTTAAATTTTAATTTCCATGCTTCACCAGCATAAGCTGCAGAGTGAGAACAACCATGCAGAGGCAAAGTTGTCCGGTTTACAGAGTATGTTTTATCAGAATATAGGTTTAGGCAACAAGCTTTAGAGCATACAATTTTTCAAAAAGTGTTTTCTTGCAGTCTTGGTGCGAGGTCCTGGCAGCAGCATCGTAAGCCCAATTATTTTCCTTGACTAGCCTATATCAGTAAGTAAACAGAAGACACTGCCCAGCAGCGCACCCTAGCTGCAGTATGGCTGCTTCTTTAACTTCTGTAAACAGGCAGTACAATGACACATTGACCTTGCCTTGATAAGTAATATTCTCCTTGAATAAGCAGTATAAGCAATGAAGTTCCTAGCCTTGCAGTGAATAGCTGCAGCCTCCCAAGCTGAGAGCCTGTTCTCTGTGGGGTGTGTGTGTGTTCATTTATGACAGTGTATACAGACCACTGCTCTGTAGATCTTGTGAAAATAGGCGAGAATGCATGTGCGTAGAACTGATACAGAAACACATGGAGTGGGAGGGGCAAGAAGGGACTGGGACATAGAAAATACGTGCTGATGTCTCAGGAAAGCGCAGACGTGGGTTCTCCAGGACCAAGCAGGAAGTCAGTCCTCACATATGGGTGTCATCGGCGCCGACGAAGCCCCAGCGGAGCATTTCCCCAGCTTTCCATGAAAGCCTTTGGGAATGCTGGCACGCATGCACGGTTCCCTTCCCGCCTAAAGGTGCCATCTTAACTCAGTCTCTTTTTTTCCGAGAAGCCCACCGGACGTGTGTCCTGTTCTCCAGGATAAAAGTGATTTTTTTTCTTCGGCGATTTTTCGCTATTTTTCTCCGGTTCAACGCCGGTTCCCCTCCTGCCGGGTTTGGTACACCGGTATCGAGCCCGCTTATTTCTTTTTCGGTTTTTGCCCTTCGTGGTTGGCATTCACGCCCCTTTTTTTCATTTTTCCTTGGAAGGCCGGTCTTTTGACCTCGCAGGGGCTCTTTTTTCCCCGATGGCTTCCAGTGGTTTCAAAATGTGTGATCGGTGTAAGAAACTTATGTCTCTCACCGACACACACGACTGCTGCCTTCGGTGCCTCGGCCCTGACCACGACCCCAAGTCATGTGTGCCATGTGGGAAGATGTCTTCCAAGGCACTTAAAAGTCGACAGCATCAGAAGGAGAGGTTTTTCTCAGACTCTGCCTCCGGCCGGGCCCAGACCTCGTCTGAGGCCTCGACATCTCGGGATTCCGATCCCGAGCGCCGTCGAAGCTCCTCGGACAGGGGGTCCCCCGACCGGGAACGTAAGAGGAAGAAGCGGCTCGCGAGGGCGGCGTCGTAGGAGGTCCCTGGTCCCTCGAGGGCCAGGTCTAAGACCCCCGACCGCCGTCCCGGGCCCGTGGACCAAGAGAAGCCTTCCAAAGTTCCTCGCGTGGAGCCGGAGTCTGCAGGACACGTAAGCCCCGTAGTCCTCATGGACTCTCGCAGAGAGCTGACGTGCCGGGCCCGAGTCGGTGGCTGTTGCGTTTCCTGAGCTGACTCTCAGGATGACAGCCTTGGAGTGAAGATTGTCTGCCCTCATGGAGCAGCAGCGGGCACTGATGGCCAGCCTGTCTGGTGCATCTGCCCCGACCACCGGGACGTCGACTTCGAAGTCAACCCCGGAGACCGAGCCAATACTCGAGACCCTCGTGGCTCGAAGTCGTCCTCGGTCGAGGTCTCCCTCGACCTCCCGTTCGGGACCGAGGGTGTCGACACTGGTGCCTCGGGGCCCTGCGGGGTCGGACCCTGACTCCTCCTCGGATGAGTCCGCCTGGGAGACGGAGGACGAGGAATCTCCCGATACTTTTAAGACTCGGTGCGTCCCGTCGGACTCACCGCAGTCTGAGCCCCGGAGTAGATCCCCTCCGGAGGACACTAGGTTCTCGGAGTTCGTCCGGGATATGGCCGCTGCCTTGGCTATCCCTGCCGATCCCGAGGAAGAGCCTCGAGCCGAGGAGCTCGATGCTCTACAGTACTCCTTCGGAGGAGAGTCGGCCTTTACTGTCCCGGTTCCTCCGATGCTGGAACGGCTCCTAGTCCGAATGTGGGAGGTACCGGCCTCGGCGCCGTTTTTGAGCAAGCGAGTCGATTCCATCTATCGACTCCGCAAAAGCCCTGGTTTCCAGAAAGCACAGCTACCACACCATTCCATGGTTGTGGAATCGGCCATGCATCGTTTGAAGAGCCAGAAGATGCACTCCGTGGTGCCCCCCGGCAGGGAGGCCCGCAACCTCGATGGCGTTGGTAGAAAGTGCTTCCAGGGGTCTATGCTTGCTTGCCGTGTCCAGTCTTACCAGCTGTACATGGGCATGTACTTGCGAGACCTGGCCAAGGAATTGGCCGGATTCTCTGCTGGTCTCTTCAGGGAACCCTTGCAGAGATTTAAGACCTTGTCCTCGGGAATTCAGGAATGCTCAAAGTTAATTTCCCGCGCCGCCTACGATGGCTTCGAGGCTTCAGCCCGAGTTGCGGCTGCCGGCATCACGGCTCGACGCCAGGCGTGGCTGCAGTCATCGGACCTCGAGCCATGGGTTCAGGACAAGTTGATCGATGTCCCCTGCCGAGGTGAGAACCTTTTTGGCAAACCCGTGACCGAGAAGGCCACCCAGCTCGAGACCGAGCACCTTACCCGGACAAGGCTGTCGAGGAAGACCTCTGCCCCTTCACATAAAAAGAAGGGCTCGGGTAAAAAGTCCTTTTACCCAAGGAAGGGCACTGCCTACAAACAGTACCCTCAGTATCAGGCTGCCCAAGCTGTCCCCCAGAGTCAGCAAGCCAAGGGCCAGGGTAATGGGCCCCGTAGGCAGAGGACCCCCAAGCCTTCTGCCCCTGCTTCCACTCAACAGGGTGGGGGTTTTTGACTCCTTGAGCGTAGCCACTCCGTCCCTGCTTTCCCAGCCCTGCACAGGCGGTCGCCTTGTACTCTTTGCCCACCAGTGGCCTCTCATTACCACCGACAGTTGGGTGCTGGACATAGTCCAAAAGGGCTATGCCCTGCATTTTCATCAACTGCCTCCTCCTTACTTCCCAGGGGAGCCCTTGAGGCCTCCCCTGCATGCAGACCTTCTCCTTCGAGAGCTCCAAGGTCTGTTGGTGGACGGGGCGGTGGAGCCTGTGCCTCCCCACTTGCAAGGTCACGGATTCTACTCCAGGTATTTCCTGGTACCCAAGAGGACCAGTGGCCTTCGACCCATTCTGGACCCCAGGAACCTCAGCAAGTTCCTAGAGAAAGAAAAGTTCAAGTTGCTTACTCTTGGAACACTTCTGCCCTACCTCCAGCAGGGAGATTGGCTATGCTCCTTAGATCTAAAGGATGCGTACATTCACATCCTCATTCATCCAGACCACAGAAAGTACCTCAGGTTCATTGTGGGAGGAAACCATTATCAGTACAGAGTACTACCTTTTGGCCTGACCTCCGCTCCCAGGGTCTTTACCAAGTGCCTGGCAGTGTTTGCGGCCTACCTGAGAAATCAAGGCATCTTTGTCTTTCCCTATCTGGACGACTGGCTCATCAGGGGTCAGACATCCCTGGAGGCCAGACAAGCCACCCTCAGAACCATTGCTCTGCTTCAAAACATGGGCTTTGTCATAAACTTCACAAAGTCCACTTTGCTCCCCTCCCAGAACTTGGAGTTCATAGGGGCAAGGTTGGATTCTCAACTGGCAAAGGCATTCTTGCCAGAAGACAGGGCTCAAAGACTGATGGACGTGGCCAAACTGTTTCTAAACAGGTCCCTGGTCTCCGCCAGACTCTGCCTCAGGCTTCTGGGCCACATGGCTTCGACAGTGCATGTGACTCCCAATGCCAGGCTCCATATGAGGCCTGCACAGTGGTGCCTTCGGACTCAGTGGTCTCAGGCCAGAGGCCGCCTACGAGACAGGATAAGGGTGTCCAAACCCCTTTTGGCCTCCCTCAGCTGGTGGCTACATATCCACCCAATCTGCTGAAGGGGATGCCCTTCCAAATGCCAGAATACTCGGTGGTCCTCACCACCGACGCCTCTCTGCAGGGCTGGGGTGCTCATTGTCTGGACAAGTGCACTCAAGGCCTCTGGTCTTCCTGGGAGGCAGCCCAACAGATCAATCTCCTAGAACTTCAAGCTATCCACTTAGCTCTCAAGGCTTTTTCTCCTGCCCTAGCTCACCGCTCAGTCTTGATTCAAACAGACAACCAGGTAGTCATGTTTTATGTGAACAAACAGGGAGGGACTGGGTCAAAGCTCCTTTGTCGGGAGACTCAAGACCTTTGTTCCTTTGCCCTAAAGCACAACATGCTTCTCAAGGCGGTGTACCTTCCAGGCCAGGAGAACTGCCTGGCCGACCGGTTGAGCAGAATTCTGCAGCCCCACGAGTGGCAGCTGCATCCCTTGGTCGTTCAGAAGATCTTTCTGAAGTGGGGTCTCCCTTGGATAGATCTCTTTGCGAGTCCGCTGAACAAGCAACTGCCCAAGTTCTGCTCCAGGCAACCGCATCCTCTGAGGATAGCACCAGATGCTTTTCTGATGTCCTGGTCTCAGGGCCTCCTGTATGCTTTTCCTCCCACGCCCTTGGTGGCCCGAACTCTTTTCAAGACTCTTCAGAACAAGGCCTCGGTCCTGCTGGTAGCTCCCAGGTGGCCGAGGCAGCCTTGGTTTCCACTTCTGCTTCAACTGGCAGTGGATTCCCCACTACCTCTGGGCTTGCAGCCCGACCTTCTCTCACAGGAGCAGGGTTCTCTTCTTCACCCCAATCTCAAAGCTCTCAGTTTGATGGCCTGGAGGCTGCAAGGGTAGTTTTGGCTCCCTGGGGCCTGCCTCAGGAAGTTGAGGAGGTTGTCCTAGCTTCTAGGAAACAGTCCACTAGGAAAACCTATGCCCTCAAATGGAAGAGGTTTTCTGTGTGGTGTCAGCTTCGTACAGAGGATCCTTTCTCCTGTACTGTGCCAGTAGTGCTTCAGTACTTACTGCACTTATCAAATCAGGGACTTAAGTCCAGTTCTGTTCAGGTCCACCTCTCAGCTCTAGCAGCTCACCACTCACTGGTGGAGGGACATTCTCTGTCAGGTCACCCCTTGGTGTCCTGCTTTCTCAGGGGCTTGCTTTTGCTCAAGCCCCCCATCCGTCCTCCTGCTCCTGAGTGGGAGTTGAATGTGGTCTTGCAGCAACTGACTCGCCCACCCTTTGAGCTGATGGCTACTTGCCCTCTACGCTTCCTTTCCTGGAAGACTCTCTTCCTGATAGCCCTCACCTCGGCTAGGCGAGTGAGTGAGCTTCAGGCCCTGGTCTGTGATAGACCTTACACCAGGATTTATAGGAACAGGGTAGTCCTTAGGACTCATCCAAAGTTCCTCCCTAAAGTTGTCTCCTCTTTCCACCTCAACCAGGAGGTGGTTCTTCCAACATTCTTCCCTAGGCCTCATGCTAGCCAGGCTGAAGCAGTCCTGCATACCCTGGACTGTAGGAGGGCCTTATCCTTCTACCTTGACCGTACGCAGGGGCATAGGAGGGCTACTCAGCTCTTCGTCTCCTTTGACCCCAATAAGTTGGGGTTGGCTGTGTCCAAGCGTACCTTGTCCATCTGGGTGGCTGATTCTATCACCTGGGCTTACAAGGCAGCTGACCTTCCTTTGCAGGGTAGGGTCACGGCCCATCGTGTCAGGGCAATGGCTGCCTCAGTGGCTCATCTCTGCTCTGTGCCCTTGGTAGACATCTGCAGGTCTGCAACTTGGTCTTCAAGCCAGACTTTTGCGGCCCATTACTGTCTGGAGAGGGAGTCCCGTAGGGACAGTGCTTTTGGCCAAGCAGTACTCCGGAATCTCTTTGAGGTTTAGGCAACTCCTGCCCTCCTGCCCTCTGTTGGGCTACCAGTGGAGGTTGTGTCCTTGAAAAGCCTTTCTTTGATGCTGTGACTAGAGGGAGTTCTCTTATTCAGCCTGGGTTCCTGGTAGCCCAGAGCTAGGGAGTCACCCATATGTGAGAACTGACTTCCTGCTTGGTCCTGGAGAAAGAGTAGTTACTCACCTGTAATAGGTGTTCTCCAGGAGCAGCAGGAATCAGTCCTCACAACCCTCCCTCCTCCCCTTGGAGTTGCAGTTGTACATAGTTTGTTTTACATTTTTGTGTGCTGTTCTTAGCTATGTCATTTGACTGAGGTAAGATGGCACCTTTAGGCGGGAAGGGAACTGCGCATGCGTGCCAGCATTCCCAAAGGCTTTCATGGAAAGCTGGGGAAATGCTCTGCTGGGGCTTTATCGGCGCCGATGACACCCATATGTGAGGACTGATTCCTGCTGCTCCTGGAGAACACCTGTTACAGGTGAGTAACTACTCTACCCATGCTGTGTGTAAGTAACTTTCATTTTGGGCAGGTTTGAAGTTGCCTTCAAGGATGTGGTCCCCTCCTCTGGAGTCGGAAGATGTGCCAAAGCCGAATCGGAATGAAACTGAGGATACCTCTGCAGAATGTTGCTCCTGCCCGAAAACAGACTCCCAGATCCAGAAGGAGCAGGAGGAATCTGCGTTCAGAAAAATCTTTGAGAACTATCTTCACAATGAGATGTTTATTCGCAGGTAAAACTTGATGTTTTGTCTCTTTGCTCATTGCACTGGGATTGGTGGCAGGCTGGCAGCATTGCCATAGTAAAGTGGCACCTGTCAGCAGATAAGGACCTTCTTGGATAGGCAGTCTGCCCACTTGCTTCATGCCCAATCTCTAGGAACAAGCAGGAATGAGTCTTCACATAAGGGGACGTCGGTACCGACGGAGCCTGCGCGGGAACACTCCCCAGCATCCAATCAGAAAGCTTTTGGGAGCATCTCACAGCGCCTGCGTGCTGCCTTCCCGCATTTCCAACTGTCTCTCCTCAGTTGTTCTTTTTCCGCGGAGCCAGCAGGTTGTGTTCCTGTCACCGCAGAAGAATTTCCTTATTTTTTCTTTATTTCTTTTCTGTATGCGTCTGCCTTCCTCGACGCTGTACCGGTACCGCCGGTTCTTATTCTTTTCTTAAAAAGTAAATTAAAAAAGACCTTCTATTTTTTCTTCAGGTGTACTTCAGCTTTGGGCTTTAGACCCAAAAACTTTCTTCCTTAAATATGGAAAAACCTGCCTCAGGTTTTAAGAAGTGCACAAAATGTGGCGGTACTATATCCGTCACTGACACCCGTGACTGGTGTCTCAAATGTTTAGGCCCTGACCATTCCATTAAAGATTGTGTGTCCTGTTCCATGATGTCTAAGAGAGGTCGACAGAACCGAGCTGCCAAGCTCAGTACTCTGTTTCCCTCTGATGCGGCTTCGGTGGCATCGAAGTCTTCCAGGGCTACTTCTTCCTCACATGGATCTCAGGTAACTAAACATAAATCCAGCCGGTCCTCGAAGGGCAAATCTTCTTCTAAGCATCGAGATGCCTCTGGCCTTGCCCGCGAGGATTCTGCACCGGCAAAATTACCCCGGTGGGAGGCTTCGGCTTCTAAAGAATCATCATCGGGGTTCCAGGACGATCTAGATGGTGTGGCCTCAACAGATCTCCTGGTGCCATGCTCTGGGGTACCAGTGGCCTCCACCGTTACCCACTTCCAGGCATTGGCAGCGTCGATGGATCAGAGGCTCCCTGGCGGCTGTCTGGCGGCTTTCCTTGTGGCATCGACGCCCGTGATACCGCAGCAGACTACTCCGCAGGTACCGGCTCCGGTATCGCCATCGGTACTGATTCCGGTACCGGTGGCATCGACATCGGCATCGGTGTCAGCCATACCGGTACCCTGCCCTCTGCAGCCCTCCGGTACCGATACCCCGGTACCGAAGATTCCTGATACCGACCCCGGTCGGTACGGGTATCGGGCTTTACAAGAGCATCCCGACAGACGATACTTTGATTCCTCTGATGACTTTGAGGATTCTGAAGAGTCTGTCGATGCAGCGATGCTTCTTCCACAGGAGGAGTCCTCTCCTAAACGAAGGATGTCTCCTCCAGAGGACTTGTCTTTTCAAGACTTTATCAGAGAGGTGGCTCGTGGTCTCTCTATTACAGTAGCCCCAGAGTCAGAGCCTAGAGCTAAGGAGTTAGATATTCTACAATATCCTAAAACTCCTAAAGAGGCAGCTACCTTGCCTATTCATGAGATTCTGTATGATCTCATGTTAAGGATGTGGGAAGCACCTCTAAGCACCTCTCCTCACTCTCGCAGGTTGGACACCATGTATCGTGTCCCTCCTTGTCCTGGTTTCCACAAAACTCAGCTTCCTGACCACTCTGTTGTGGTTGAGTCTGCAATGAGAAAGATTAGAAGTGCCAAGAGACATGCCTCTAATCCTCCAGGACGTGAATGTAGAACCCTGGATGCTTTTGGTACAAGAGTCTTCCAAGTTTCCATGCTTGCTGCGAGAATTCATTCTTATAGTCTCTACATGGGAATGTTCTTCAAAGAAGTCACTGACCATTTGCAGACTTTGAGTCCTTTTATGTCTGACAATAAAAGGCAAGAATTTCTCTCTGGGCTCAAACATGCCCAGGATATCTCCAAATTCTCCAACCGTGCAGCTTTCGACTCCTTTGAATGCGTAAGCAGAGCCTCAGCTATAGCTATAGGTGCACGTAGGATTGCTTGGCTTCAGGCATCTGATTTGGAGACCTGAGTCCAAGATGAATTGGGAAATATTCCTTGTACAGGGGGAAATCTGTTTGGTAAGGATTGGCAAGCAAAAGCCAGTCAAATGGATGCTGAAAATTCTGCTTTGGATAGACTATCCAAATCTACAGCTGCTCCTGCTAAGAAAAGGTTGTTCAAGAAAACACCTTTTTCTAAAAAGGGAAGATCCTATCCTGCTTATAGTCAGAGAGCATCTTCTGCAGCTCAGTTCCCTTCTAAACGTCAGCAATCCTCCAAACAGACCAAGGCCAAGGCTGCGAGGTCTGCTCCAGCCCAGCAGTCTCAGCCCCCTCAGGGCCTTTGACTTTCTGCTAGAGAACTTAGCCTTCCTGGCTCTAGAAGGATCAGAGCCCTCCACCATTCTAGGAAGGTTATGTCACTTTGCTCCCAGATGGGGGCAAATCATAGCAGAGCATTGGACACTCTCCATCATAAGAGAGGGCTACAAACTTCATTTTTCCAGCTTGCCCCCTCTCACAAGAGTGCACCAGTTCAATTCTCCAACCTCCCTCCTCGGTCTATTAGAGCAGGAGGTTGCCACTCTTCTAGCCCAGGGGGGCAATAGAGGAAGTGCCTTCTCAACAACAAGGCACAGGGTTCTACTCCCCCTATTTTCTTATCCCAGGGGGCTTCAGACCCATTTTATATCTCAGAGAGTTGAACAGATTCCTAGTCAAGGAAAAATTCAAGATGGTTTCTCTAGGAACTCTGCTGCCATACCTTTAGAGTCAGGATCTCAAGGATGCGTACACTCATGTTTTCATCCATCCAACTCACAGAAGGTTCCTTCGGTTCCTTTTCCAGGAGAAGCACTATCAATACAGAGTGCTCCCCTTTGGCCTGGCCTCTGCACCAAGGGTGTTCACGAAATGCATGGCAGTGGTTGCTGCTTTTCTGCGCACCCTGGGAATATTTGTCTTCCCCTATCTGGACGACTGGCTCATTCGAGCTCCACTCAATCAGAGGCCAAGACTGCTCTAACCTGCACAATGCGTATCCTTCAATACTTAGGGCTGGTAATAAACATCCCAAAATCCAATTTGATCCCTACTCAGTCCCTGGAGTTTATCGGGGCATTGCTGGATACCACAAAGGCAAGGGCCTTTCTTCCCCAGGCCCGCTGCCTTCGTTTGATGCAGTTAGCTTCTCAAGCAGAGTTGAAACCCCTACTAACCGCTTGAGAAATGTTACAGTTGCTAGGCCATATGGCTTCCACCGTTCATGTGGTACCATATGCTCGCCTTCATATGAGAGCAGCTCAGTGGACTTTATCCACCCAATGGACCCAGGCATTAGGCTGCCTGTCAGACAAAATAGCAAACACAAGTCGCCTCATTTTGTCCCTCCAATGGTGGAAGTCCCCTCAAAACCTCTTGCTGGGGTGTCCTTTTCAACAGCCTCTACCCCAGGCAACTCTTACAACAGATGCTTCTCCAATGGGCTGGGGAGCTCATCTTCAGGACCTCTCCACCCAGGGCATCTGGTCCCCACAGGAGACTTGTCTCCACATCAATCTTTTGGAACTCAGAGCAATCTTCCTTGCTCTACGAGTTTTCCACACCCTGCTCAGCCACAAGACAGTCCTTGTCCACACGGACAATCAGGTAGCCATGTTCTACCTAAACAAGCAGGGGGGAACTGGCTCTCTGTCGCTTTGCAACGAAGCTCTGCGACTATGGGCCTTCGCCAGAGAGCATCACATTCATCTTCTGGCAGTCTATCTTCCAGAGGTTCAAAACTCTTGGGCAGACAGACTCAGTCGAGTTCTGCTTCCACACGAGTGGTCCCTACATATGGACCAGGTGTCAAAAAGTTTTCAAATTTGGGGAACCCTGGACATAGACCTCTTCGCAAGTCTGTGGAATGCCAAACCTCCCCGGTTCTGTTCCAGAACTCCGGCTCAGGGGGCTCAGGCAAGGGATGCTTTCCTCATTCAATGGGGTCAAGACTTCCTGTATGCCTTTCCACCCATTCCCCTAATTCCCAAAACCCTATTCAAGCTTCAGAGAGACAGAGGCCACATGATTCTCATAGCTCCACATTGGCCACGGCAAGTGTGGTACCCTCTGCTTCTACATCTCTCTCAAGCTCCCTCCCTAGAGTTAGGGTCTGCTCCAGACCTCCTCTCTCAGGAGGATGGAAAATTGTGGCATCCCAATCCCCAGTCTCTGCATATCAGGGCTTGGTTGCTGAAGGCCTAGATCTCCAGGATCTTCCTCTTTCTCAACAAGTGAAAGATGTTCTTCATGCTTCCAGAAAACCTTCCACTAGACGTTCTTACGTCTTCAAGTGGAAAAGGTTTACCATCTGGTGTTCTGGAAGGGGTCTTAACCCCTGGTCAATACCTTTAGAATCATTACTGGAGTATCTCCTGCATCTGTCTAATGCAGGCCTTAAGACAAATTCAGTAAGAGTCCATCTGAGTGCTATTGCAGCTTCACTCAAGCCTCTCAATGGACAACCTGTTTCCTCTCATCCCCTTGTAGCAAGGTTTATGAGAGGCCTCCTTTTAACAAAGCCTCCCATTAGACCACCACTGGTGGCATGGGACTTAAATTTGGTTCTTGGTCAGCTTATGAAGCCGCTTTTTGAACCTTTAGCTACTACCTCCTTGAAATACCTTTCTTGGAAGGTTATCTTTCTCATTGCAATCACATCAGCACGCCGCATCAGTGAATTGCAAGCACTAGTAGCTAATCCACCTTATACAAGGTTCCATCATGACAAGGTGGTCCTTAGGACTAATCCACATTTTATGCCTAAGGTGGTCTCGCCTTTTCACCTCAACCAAGAGGACTACCTACCTGTCTTTTTTCCAGGGCCTCATGCATCAAGTGCAGAGAGGAATCTTCATACCCTGGACTGTAAAAGAGCTCTGGCCTTTTACTTACAGAGGACACAGCAACATAGAAAGTCTTCCCAACTCTTTGTTGCTTTTGATCCTTCTCATTTGGGACAACCAGTCTCCAAGAGAACTCTTTCCAACTGGATTGCCCAATGTATTTCTTTCACCTATCAGAGCAAAAACAATTCTCTGGAGGGCCATGGCAGCCTCAATGGCTCACCTGAACTCTGTGTCTATCGATGACATCTGTCGAGCAGCCACTTGGGCCTCAGTTCATACCTTCACAGCCCATTACTGCTTAGACAAGGACTCCCGCCGGGATGCCTTGTTTGGTAAGGCTGTTCTCAAACACCTGTTCCATGCTTAATCAACTCCTACCCACCATCCCTCATGGGATGCCAGAGATCCAGGTGGGGAGGTGCAGCCCTGTTCCAGGGACACACAACTTCTGGGCTCTCTCCCTGGCATCAAAAGCTAGGGAGTCCCCATATGTGAAGACTCATTCCTGCTTGTTCCTGGAGATAGCACAGTTACTTACCTGTAACAGGTGATCTCTGGGAAAAGCAGGAATAAGTCTTCACAACCCACCCACCTCCCCTAGGAGTTGTCTCTCTCTTTCTCTCTATCTCTCTTCCTTTCCCTCTCTCTTCCTCTTTGTCTCAGCTATAAAACTCAACTGAGGAGAGACAGTTAGAAAGGCGGGAAGGCAGCACGCAGGCGCTGTGGGATGCTCCCAAAAGCTTTCTGATTGGACGCTGGGGAGCGTTCCCGCGCAGGCTCCGTCGGTACCGACGTACCCATATGTGAAGACTTATTCCTGCTGTTCCCAGAGATCACCTGTTACAGGTAAGTAACTGTGCTCTCTGTTCCTGCAAATCCTATGCATGCTGGTCATCTTTCCCTTTTCTCACAGCGATCTGTATCTATCCCAAACAGGCTTGAATTTTGTCACTGTTTTGTTCACTACCACGTCTGCTGGAAGGCAATTCTAGACATCATCACCCATTCAATAAAGACCCTGTGAGACCCTCTCCTCTCAGCTTCATATTTTGATGCTAAGAAAGGGCTCTGGGCTGAAATAAATTATTTTTAGTTAGTTGTTTATTAGAACTGTCTGTATTCCTAAAAGTATTTATTTAACTGGGGTTATTTCTAATACTGCTTTATCATTTCAGTCAAAGCATTTTACATTGTAATTAAACTTGGTAATGTACATTAAACAGTGACATTGATAACTTGGATTTTTCTAAGGCAATAGAAGGTTAAATGACTTGCCCAAGGCCACAGGGAGTGCTAGTGGGAATCGAATGTTGGTCTCTTGGTTCCCAAGCCAGTGCTCTAACCATTAGGCGGCTACTCCACTCCTTATGAAGAACCTAGAAAACTCAAAAGGGATGTATGATGATTTTGAAATAATTGGATCTGCATTACCCTTCATTTCTGCCAAATGACATTCTGTTCAATCTTAAATTTATGCTTTACATTTGGTATTGTGCCTCTCTTGTGGCAAGGCCCATGCTCCTGAATAATGCTGCCCATCTGTGTAAACATTAATTTGATAGTGTATTGTCCACTCTGCACCTTCTAAGGAATAGCTATTCATAAGATCTAGGTACCTAACGGGGATATGCATTTTTGTAGCATTTTGTTTTGTAATAGCCCATACTATTTCATTTCGTTTGTGCAGATAGTGCACTATCACAAAATGATGTGGAATGACACTAATGACAAAAATCTTTTGCATATGCGCACTCTTAGTGCTTAACATAGGAGGTTAGGATCCTAGATCTGCAGAAAACTAATGCCCGATATTCAAAGGCATTTACGCAGTTTACAGACCTGTAGCATCGGAGTGTTTCAGAGGCAGCACCAGTCGCTAAGTGGGCAGCGGCAGTATTGCACCAATGCCCAGTTAACGACCCATAGGTAAAGATAGGCGCTTTGCTGCAGGTCTGTAAAGTGGCTCAATATCGCTGCTGCCCGGTTAGCTTCTGTGGTTTCGGAGGCTGTGCAATAAACCTGGATATTCAGTGCTGGTTGCCAGATATGGCCCTGGTATTGAATATCCAGGTTATCTCTTCAGCGCCGCTGTAATCGCACTAGCTGCCAGCACTGAATATTGAGCCCTATCTGTCCAACCTGGATATTCAATGCCCGGCACTGGATATCCGTCTTCAATTTTAAGCAGTGATGGCTAGCTGCTGCCACTGAATACCCCTTTCCCACCCAAGCACTCTGAACTCAAGTACACTGCCCCAAAGCTGCCCTTTGAAAACAGCAGCTGTGAAGTCATGCTGAAAACAGTCAGGTATCTCGCTCCTTTATATTTGGGAGGGCAGTTAAGAGGAGGCCGAATAGAAAGCATAGAGTGTATGTGCTTAATTTTCCTCTTCTGATCTAATCAGGCACTCTGGAATGTCTCTTTTTGACCTATGTTGTGGAAGCCTGTTAATACTTTTAGCTGGGTAGAAAAGGGTAAGTTTCAGCCAGCCACTTTACACAAGGAGTCTCCCTTTGAAAATTTGCCCATAGGTCCACAGGTATGACCTGCAATCTCCCTGGCCTCTCTCTAAATTGCCACTTTAGGAAGTAATTTTTGTAAGTGACTTAAGTGGGTAGAATAGTGGTTTACACATTTAAGTAAGCACTTAATTGCTCCGGTATATACATACACAGAAATAGGTGTTCAGAAAACATAGCACCCAATTTTTGTAATATATGCACAGGCTTCCCAGGGTGGAGAATGGGCAAACGAGGCTGATACCTGGTGTTCACACATGAATTTTACAATAATTGCACATATATGCCGATTCCTATGGGGTTTATGCAGTTTGCAGAGTCCCACGAAGACATTGACACTGATGTTGATGCCTCGGCATCACACAGTTCCCATGTTCATTCAGAGCCGGGGGAGGGGGGGGCCGCGATAGCCTGGAACAGAGACTCTCCTTCAACACCTGGTTGGAGCCTCAGAAGGACTTTGTCATCTTCCTCATCGGTGCTGAAGGGAGTGGTTGGGGACCATGCCAATCACAAGCATCGACACCAGAGCTGTTCTCGGCGCAACATCAAGGGCAATGGCCAAAAGCGACCTGCAGAGGTGCCCTGGTAGGAGGAATTGACTTCCAAGGCCTCAGAGGGCCACCTGCAATCTCTTGATGCTCTGACCATTGTGGAGTCCCTGGTACGGGTGCCATAGTCTGTGACTGAGGTCATTGGCTCATCCTCGATGCATTTGGAAACCGCAGTGCTGACTGAGCACCTTAGGGCCCTCGAGGTGCACATAGTGACTCTCTTGGCTGCATGAGTCCCTGTGGCCCTGCAACTTATTTTGGAGACCCATGCCCTCCACACCAAGCTGGGTACATTGGGTGGGTGGTCAGCATCCATCCCGTTCTGACTGCATTCTCCCTTTCCAGTGCCTCAGGCTCCAATGCCCTGATGCATAGGCACCTGAAGGAGAGCCGTCATTGGTCCTGCCGGCAACCAGCATCTCTGCACCCTCGATGGCTTTGAGAGGTGATGCTTCCAAAGCTCCATGCTTGTCACCTACATCCTGTCCTACCAGCTGTACATGGGGATGTTCTTAAAGGACATCATGGGGGACCTCAATAAGTTTAGCTCCCTCATTCCGGCAGAGTGCTTGGAGGCCCACTGCACCTTTGAGGGCCACGGGAAGGACATTTCCAAGTACATGGTGCAAATCATTTACGACACCTTTGAGTTGGTGGGCAGGGTGGCTGCAGTGGGCATCAGGGTGTGTTGGCTAGCCTGGCTCCAGTCCTCAGACCTGGAGCAGTGGGTTCAGGACAAGCTGGTGGACGTGCCGTGCAATGATGTGAACCTCTTTGGCAAGCCCATGGAGGAGAGGGCAGCCAAGATAGAGGCGGAGCAGGTGACCATCTCCTGCCTCTTGCACAAGACAACTGATCCTTCTAAGAAAAAGCACCAAAGGAAGAAGCCCTTTTACTGGCCAAAGCCAGTACTACCAGAGCCTTCAAGGTGCTCAACCCAAGGCGTAGGCCCTATGCCAGCAGCAGCATCCCAAGCAGCAGAAGGCTCAACCCTAGCTTCAGTTAGGGGTGGGGTTTTGATGCTTTTCTCAGGAGCATAGCCCATCACCTGCTTGCTAACAGGGTGCCCCCTCAGGTGAAACATAGAAACATAGAAACATGATGACAGAAAAAGACCACAAGGCCCATCTAGTCTGTCCTTCCATAATAACAACTACAACAGTCCACTTTTTACCTTTAGAGATCCTCTGTGTTGGTCCCATGCTTTTTTGAATTCAGTTACTGTCCTCATCTCTACCACCTCCACTGGGAGACTATTCCACGGATCCACTACTCTTTCCGTAAAGAAATATTTCCGCATATCACTCCTGAATCTATCTCCCTTCACCCTCATCCCATGTCCCCTCGTCGCAGAACTTGCTTTCAATTGAAAGAGGCTCTCTCCCTGAACATTTATGCCACGGAGGTATTTAAACATCTCAATCATATCACCTCTATCCCGCCTTTCCTCTAAGGTGTACATATTAAGATCCTTAAGTCTGTCCTCATATGCTTTATAATGAAGACTACTAATCATCTTAGTAGCAACCCTCTGCACCGACTCCATCCTGTTCACATCCTTTTGAAGGTGCGGTCTCCAGAATTGCACACCATACTCCAAATGAGGTCGCACCAAAGACTTATACAGAGGCATTATCACCTCCTTTTTTCTGCTAGCCATTCCTCTCCGTATGCACCCAAGCATCCTTCTAGCTTTTGCCGTTGCCTTTTCTACCTGTTTAGCTACTTTAAGATCATCGGACACAACTATGCCTAGGTCCCGCTCTTCTTTAGTGGACAAAAGTACTTCACCTCCTATGCTGTATTGCTCCCTTGGATTGCTGCAGCCCAAATGCATGACCTTACATTTTTTAACATTAAATCCCAGCTGCCAAATTCTAGACCATTCTTCAAGCTTAGCTAGATCCCTCCTCATGTTATCTACACCTTCCTGGGTGTCTACTTTATTGCAGATTTTGGTATCATCTGCAAAGAGGCAAACCTTACCCTTGGCCTCTCATCACCACAGATGCCTGGGTGCTACAGGTCGTGCAGGACGGCTGTCTGCTACATTTTGCCCAGATCCCACCTCTGTTCGCTCTGGGGGAGATTCCTCTAGACCCGCACCATCGTGGTCTCCTCCAAGCAGAGATTACTGTCTTATTGGCGTTGGCCATCGAGCCAGTGATCCCGGCTCAGATGGGGGTTCTACTCCCGGTACTTCCTCATACCCAAGAAGATGAGAGTTCCAGCCCATACTGGACCTCAGAAAACTGAATTGCTTTCTGGTTCGAGAAAAGTTCAAGATGGTCTCCCTGGGTGTCTTGCTCCCATATCTCCTCAAGGGCGATTGGCTATGCTCCTTGGATCTGAATGATGCATGCACACACATATCCCGATCCACCCTTTTTACATAAAGTACTTTTTACATAAAGTGTGCTTTGCCCTCAGCAGAAAACACTTCCAGTACAAGTACTTCCCTTTGGGGTGGTGTTGGCCCCCAGAGTCTTCACGAAGTGCCTAGTGGTCATCGCTTACTTCCAGACCCTGGGGGTCTTTCTATTTCATTACTTAGACGACTGGCTTATAAAGACCTCCATGCTGGATGGCTTGTAGCACTTGACCCACCAACTCTCATCTCTGGCTTTTGCAGCAGCTCGAGTTCATTGGGTCCTTCCTGGACACTCTGCAGGCCCAAGCCTTTCTCCCAATGGACCGCCTAAAGCTGCTCATGGAGGTGTGGTCTCTGTTGTCTGCCAGAAGTGGCACACAATGGCGTGATGGATACTGTGGATGCTGGGCCACATGGCCTCTACAGTGCATGTGACCCCCACTGGCCTGTCTCAGAATGCACCAGGCTTAGTGTACTCTGAGTACTCAGTGGCAATAAGTCACTGGCCACCTCAAGGGCCAGGTGGCGGTTACTGCACCCCTCGTGGAATCTCTATAGTGGTGGCTGGTACCAGAACACTTTGGATCCTCCCCTTTTAGTCAACACCATCCCACCAGACGCTCACCACTGAGGTGTCCATACTGGGCTGGAGGGTGCACCTGAATGGCCTGTGGTCTGAGCAAGAGAGTCTGCACCAGATAAACTTCCTGGAACTGCAGGGAATCGTGGACAAACCCCCACGCATTCTAGTCACACCTTGCCAACCAGGTTGTCCTTATTCAGACGGACAATCGGGTGGCCATGATCTGTGTCAACAGCAGAGGGGCATGGGATCGTACTTCCTGTGCTGGGAATGGTGTGCCTCTGGAAGTTTGCAGTTGCTTATGGGAAGTCACCCTCAGCTCCATATCTACCTGGAGAGCTCAATACCCTGGCGGACCATCTCAATCGGGTCTTCCAGCCCCACGAATGGATCCTCAACAAGAGGGTGGTGGAGTGTATCTTTCAAGAATAGGGCACTCCAATAGTGAACCTCTTCGCCACCAGATTAGTGAGCTTCAGGCCTTGGTGGTATTGCCCACCTTCTTTCCCAGGCCTTTTTCCAGCAGGACAGAGGCCCTGCTGCACATATAGATCTGTAAATGTGTCCTGCCTTCTCCCTTGAGCGGACAAAACCACACTGCTGTTCTACACAGCTTTTTGTCTCCTTTGACCCCAGCAAGCTGGGCATGGCTGTCTCCAAATGCACGTTGTCCATTTGGGTTGCAGGTTGCATTTCCTTTGCCTATGCTCAGGCAGGTCTCCGCCTCGAGGTTCATGTCACGGCCCACATTGTCCAGGCCATGGCTGTGTCTGTTTTCAATCTCCGCTCGGTCTCCATGGAGATTTGCAGAGCTTCCATGTGGTCCTCTGTCCATGCTTTTATAGCCCACTACTGCCTATATGGGGATTACCGGTGTGACAGTAACCTTGGCTAGGCCATACACCGACATCAGGTTCAACTCCTTCCCACCGACCCTTCTGTCCGTCCAGGCTACGGAAAGAGTCATCCTGATCTGGATGTCTGCAGTGGACATGGAATTGGCCAAGTCCTGAAGAGGGACTACACATGCTGTTTCTGCTGGTTCTTGTTTTCCCGTTTGGGCCGTTTTCATGTTTGGTGGCTTAGGAATTCCATATGTGAGTACTTCTTCCTGCTTGTTCATGGAGAAAGCGTAGTTACTCACCTGTAGCAGGTGCTCTCCGTGAACAGCAGGAATAAGTCCTCACACTCCTTCCATCTCCCTGTGGAGTTGTTTTTTGGCTACTGGCTTTTGTATTCTACTGAGGATAAGATGGTGCTGCGGCAGGCGAGAAGGTGTGATGGAGGCTCCCATAAGCTTCCGGTGGAAGCCGGAGAGTGTTCCCTTATGGGGCTGCATCGGGAGACGTCACCCATATGTGAGAACATATTCCTGCTGTTCACAGAGAATACCTGTTACAGGTAAATACCTACACTTTCCCAGATTGCTGATCATATACTACCAGGTACCACGTCTCAACCACTGTAAGCTATGTGAAACTATAATAATGCTGTGCCAGAAAACTATTGGGATCATGACCTTCACAGCATTGTGAAGAATAATGAAGTTGTACTCACCTTGGAACATTCCTGCTCCTGCAGATAAGTTTGATGCAAACAAAATGGATGTTGTGGTAAAGGAGAAAAGCACAAGAACAGCACTGCCAAGAGAAGCATCAGTGCCAAGTGACTATCCTTTACTGTGCCAGGAGAAAGAGAAAATCCTCAGTTACCAAAAAATTAAATTAAATCAGAGACCAAGAAAATGTAGAAGAAAGATACCAAAATGTATTAGGAGTCACTAGTTGATTAAAAATAATTTTTAAGCACATTCTGATAATTACACCTTATGCACTCCCAAAATGTAGGCAACAGATTTTGCATCCTACAATTCTGAATTTTGTAAAGCTGAACATTCAAGGGGAGCTGAAATTCAACTTTTTGGATTTTTGAGGTGGTTATAAATGCCAGAGAAGTAAGCACAATTGGCCTTAGTTTGCACTTTTGCTTGTACGGGAATAGGCATAAATTCCAGAGGACTGGAAAGAGGCTCATGTGGTCCCTTTACATAAAAGCAGAAGTAAGGATGTGGTTGAAAACTACAGGCCAATTAGTTTAACCTCAGTGGTGAGTAAATTGGAAATGTTGCTGAAAGAAAAAATAGTGAAGTTTCTGGAGTCCAACAGATTACAGGATCCGAGGCAGCATGGATTCACCAGAGGCAGGTCTTGTCAGACAAATCTGATTGATTTCTTTGACTGGGTGACCAGGAAGTTGGACTGAGGGAGAACCCTAACTGTGGTGTATTTAGATTTCAGTAAAGTATTTGTCACTGTTCCGCACAGGCTACTTATAAACAAACTGAGCACCTTAGGGATGGACCCTAAAGTTACTGCTTGGGTTAGAAATTGGTTGAGTGGGAGGCGACAAAGGGTACAGATAAATGGAGTTCACTCTGAGGAGAAGGAGGTTACCAGTGGAGTGCCACAGGGATCTGTCCTTGGTCCGATTCTTTTTAACATCTTTGTCAGTGATATTGTGGATTGTGGAAGGTCTGTCGGGTAAGGTTTGCCTCTTTGCAGATGATACCAAAATCTGCAACAGAGTAGATACCCAGGAAGGTTTAAATAACATGAGGAGGGATCTAGCTAAGCTTGAAGAATGGTCCAGAATTTGGCAGCTGAGATTTAATGCTGAAAAACGCAAGGTCATGCATTTGGGCTGCAACAATCCAAGGAAGCAGGACAGTATAGGGGGTAGCGTACTTCTGTCCATGAAAGAAGAGCGGGACCTAGGCGTGATTGTGTCTGACAATCTCAAAGTAGCTAAACATGTAGAAAAGGCAACAGCGAAAGCTAAAAGGCTGCTTGGGTGCATAGGGAGAGGAATGGCCAGCAGAAGAAAGGAGGTGATAGTGCCTCTGTATAAGTCTTTGGTGTGACCTCATTTGGAGTATTGTGTGCAATTCTGGAGACAGCACCTTCAAAAGGATATAAAGAGGTTGGAGTCGGTGCAGAGGGTGGCTACTAAAATGGTTAGTACTCTTCGTTATAAAGCATATGAAGACAGACTGAAGGACCTTAATATGCATACTTTAGAGGAAAGGCAGGACAGAGGTGATATGATTGAGACGTTTAAATACCTCCATGACATAAATGCACAGGAGGAGAGCCTCTTTGAATTGAAAGCAAGCTCTGCTACAAGGGGACATAGGATGAGGGTGAAAGGGAATAGACTCAGGAGTAATATGCAGAAATATTTCTTTACGGAAAGAGTGGTTGATGCATGGAATAGTCTCCCAGTGGAGGTGGTAGAGATGAGGACAGTATCTAAATTCAGAAAAGCATGAGACAAACACAGAAGCTCTGTAAAGGAAAAAAGGGGACTCTTGTAGTGGTTGATATGGATAGGCAGACTAGATAGGCCATGTGGTCTTTTTCTGCCATCATGTTTCTATGTTTCTAAGACGATGTATATTGATAATGCAAAATAGGAAATACAAGCATATGTTAAAGCCATCCAGAACCAGTTTGTTACACTTGTAAATGACACCAAACCCTTCTAAAATAGCATTCACTGTTCCTAAATTATAATGTGAGTTTTTGTTATTGGGTATTCATTGCCTGGTTGCCTGCTTTTATTTCCCCTAGATTTGACTCTCATCTTTCAGTATCTTTGGTGTACCACACACCCTCACAGTATGAGTGTCTGCTTTTTTTATTTTGGCTGAAATTCAGTACTTGATGCCCTGAGCTCTAATAGGACTTCTTTTGGGATTTATGTTTGCTCTCAGTTGCTTCCTAATTGGCTTCAAAAGATACAGAGAAGGCAGGTGGGCAGTGAGCACCCAGAAAAATAATTCAGCTTGCAGACTCTGTAATAATGGAGGTTGAATTCTTGTTTGGCAGCTAGGTTATCACTGCAGATTGTGGAAGAAGCACGAGCAAAGGGTAGTTTGACCCGAAAACCATTGTGCAAGCTCCCACTGGATTGCTGTTTTGGAAAATCTGAAACACGTAGAAGGGGTGGAGGGGGTTGACAGATTGCTTAGTCTAGGGAATTTTGTGCTGATGATCTTTCTGTTTATGGTTGAAGGAGGGGAGGAGTGGGTTAGTGACCCTTGTCCTACTTAAGACTTCTGTTATGACTGCCACTTGGGCCTGGAGCTTAGACACTGGATATCAGTATATTTATACAGGGGAATGTTTGGTTTATGTAAGACTCCAAGGAGGAAGCCCAAAGTAGCAAAATAGTAGAATAAAACTTCCACACTAATGAAATCTCATAGCACTGGAAAGATGGAGAGAATTAAGAAAGGTGTAAACATCCCTTCCACCTCTGCTGCCACCATACCCTAGAAATGTATTGGTATACTAGAATTTCTTTTCAAGTGGGAGAAAGAAGGAAAACAGTATATTTTCTGGACAGAAAAGAGGGAGTTTCCTCCTTATAAAAGGGAAAGTCTGCATCTGTGCAGTGTGCTAGGCGTGTAATGTGTGTGCCATCTAGCCAGTGCTGACTCCTGGCAACCCAGCCTCTGGGTTTTTCTAGCAAAGTGCCAGACCTTTCTTCCGTGCAGTAAGTCTACAGCACTAGTATTCCAAGTTAATCACCCAACTGTGCTTAACTTCTGAGATCAGCTGAGATTGGGCTTATTCAGGGCAGGGAAGTTTTGTCTGAATGGAAAAATCAACAAAAATCACGGTTAGACAATATAAAGTTCAACATTAGGAATCACCACCCAGGAAAAGGATCTAGATGTCATTTGTTGGTTTGTTGAAAGCCTCTACCCAGTGTGCAGCAATGGCGAAAAAAGCAAATAGAATGCTAAGAATCAAAAAGAAAGAAATGAAGAATAAAACCAAGGATATTATAATGCCTCTGTATTGCTCCATGGTGTGATTGCACCTTATGTTTATGCAATTTTTTGATAATACCGCCCAGGCTGAAGGGCATCAGAGCGGTTTACAATCACTACAAGCAGGTACTGGATACATTCCCTCGTCCCCAAAGGGCTCACAATCTATGTGTACCTGAGGGAATCGATGGTTAAGTGACTTGCCCGAGGCCACAAGGAATGCCTATAATACTAGAAACCCCAGTCCCTCTGGCCTGAGATTGCTATCCCCAGGTGGGAATTGAACCCCTGGCCCTCCAGCGTGAGGTATCTTGTCCTAAACAATAGGCCACTCCTCCCTGACTATTGTGTGCAATTCTAGTCGCCATATCTTAAAAAGGATATAGCAGAATTAGAAACATATACAGAGAAGAGCCACCAAAATGATAAAGGGGATGGAAGACTACCCCTACAAGGAAAGCTTAAAAGTTAGGGCTCTTCAACTTGGAAAAAAAGACAGCTAAGGCAGATATAATAGAGGTCTATAAAGTAATGTATGGAATAGAATAGGTAAACATAGATTGGTTGTTTACTCATTGAAAAAGTAGAAAGACTAGGGGACACACAATGAAGCTACTATGTAGCCCATTTAAGACTAATCAGAGAAAATATTTATCTCCAGGAACAAGCAGAAATGCAGTCTCAAAATATGGGTGACGTTGGCACCACGGAGCCCCATGTGGGAACACACTCTAGCATCCAGTAGGAATGCTTTTGGGAGCATCCCTCCATGCATGCGTGCTCACCTTCCAGTAATCTCCTCATTTGTATTTTTTGTCTGCAGAGCCATTAGGACATCGTCCTCTTTCCGCGGGTAAAATTTGTCTGTGCCTTCGGGTACATCGTGCTTTGCCTTCCCATTGATCCAGTGCTGTATCGGACACCCCAGTCTCTTTTTCTTTTTTTTTTTTCACTAAGTTTTATTTAATTTTATCAACCCAAGTTTATCAACCCTGTTTTATGTAAGTCCAGTGGGGGCCCCACCCGTGTCTGGACAAAACTGATGTTATTTGTAAACCGAGCTGATTTTGAAGAGCGCGGTATAGAAAAGACTTTAAATAAATAAATAAATAATTTGCGGCATTGCCACTTGATTGGCTGGCCTAGACCACCATTGCTGCTTTTGATTTTGCCTTTGTGGTCTTCACAGATATGGAAAAACCACATAGTGGTTTTAAAAAATGTACTAAGTGCTGAAACACTATCTCTACTACAGATAAGCACAACTGGTGCTTAAATGTTTGGGTCCAGACCACGACGCTTCGGCTTGCCCCCTACTGTATGTCAGCAAATGACCAGAAGGGGACTTGAACAACATGAACAACAACAAGGAAAGCTGTTTCCATCAGACTCAGCCACTTAGCACACTCTTCGGTAGCCGCCACACCATCACGGGTGTCTACTTCATCGCATGGTTCCCATACCTCCTCGAAGACCAAAGATGGCAGCAAACACAAGTCCTCCACAGAGGCAGAAAAGGTATCAAAGACCTCTGTGACTGTGTCTGACACCAATTCCCAGCATCAGCACCAACACGCCCCAACAGGTGAATTGGACTTGGACCAGCCAGCAAAACAGCCCCGGTGGGAGGCCTCCAAAGCACAAGAGTGGTTCCAGGATGCTTCTGAGGCATTGTCCTCTGCGGAGCTCCTAGTACTGTGTTCTGGGATGGTAGCACAGGGCCTGTACAGGAATCCACTGAGACACCTCTACTCTCCCTCAACCAGCGGGTGCTGGCTATCAAGCGGAGTCTGGCTGCTATCCTAGGGACAGTAGTGCGAAGCCCTTGGGATCCGGAGACCTAATGCCCGACCTCGATGTCGGTGCATCGAGGCACTCCATGGCATTGCTAATGTAACCGGCACCGTCACAAGCTCTGGAGCTGATACCCCCATTAGAGCCCATAGATGGACCGTTCTCGAGGCACCTCTATTCCGATGCCTTGATGCATCAGAGCTGAGACCCAATGTTGGCATCAGAACGACATCGATGCCATGGTATCAACCAACATTATTTTGACTTCTTACCAAGTTCTGACTCCGCTTCCTCAAAATCGGACATCGAGTCTGTCGGTTCCATAAGTATTCCAGACATTACTTCGGACCCCTCTCTACTGCATGAGTGGCGTTGCTCACCGCCCGAGGATATGTCTTTTCAAGGTTTCATGCGGGATATGGCAGAAGCACTCTCAGTAACTGTAGCTACCAAGACTGAACTGAGGGCTGAAGAACTTGGAATTCTTCAATACCCTTCGAATCCTAAAGAGGCTGTTACATTACCAGTACATCGGATCCTTCAAGGCCTCATGCTCTGCATGTGTGAAGCTCCCTTGATGGTTCCATCAGTCAGCAAGAGGATGGATACTCTCTATAGGGTTCCTTCTTGCCTAGGTTTTCAAAAGCCTCAATTATCACATCATTCTGTGATTTTGGAATCTGCAGTGTGGTGGATTAAGAGTTCCAAAAATCACTCCTTGGTTCCCCCAGGAAGGGAGTTAAGGACTCTTGATGTATTTGAACGTCAGCGCTTCCAAGCGGTTATGCTAGCATCCAGAATAAACTCCTGTAAGCTTTACCTGGGTATGATTTTGAAAGATGTAGTTAAAGATCTGGCTGAGTCTTCCACCCTGCTGCCACCTGACAAGCAAGGTCCATATTAAACCTTAGTCAGTCATGGTCAGAATACTTCCAAATTCCTCACTAGGGCTGCCCTTGATGCTTTTAAGTCCATCAGTAGAGCAGCAGCAGTTTGTATAGGAGCCAGGAGAATGACCTGGCTGCAAGCGTCCAATCTTGGACAATGTGTTCAAGGTAAATTTGTAAACATTCCCTGTACACGAGAGAACCTCTTTGGAAAAAGGTGGCGAGAAAAGGCGGATGAGATAGAGACTGATGATCTCACCCTAAGACGACTGATCCAGCTAAGAAGACGACTTCTTCCAAGAAGCCCTTCTACCCCAGAAAAAAGAGATACTATCCTTTCTTCCTGCCATATTCCTCTTATCAGCCTCAACAGCCACGTCAGAAGCAGCAGGGGCTAGGTCAGTCCAGGAAGCCTGAAGCTCCAAAGCCTCAACCAGCTCTGCAGGTGCAGCTTGCAACTGGTTTTCGCCTGCTTCCTTGAAGGAACAGCTAATCTACCCCTACAGGACCCCCTCACCTCCCACATTGCAGGCAGGTTAGGCCACTTTGCACAGATGGCCCCTCATTACGTCAGAGCCCTGGACTCTAAGGGTCATGAGCATGGGATATCAGCTTAGTTTCCAGAACCTGCCCCTCCCCCCCACACACACTTTCTTCATAGGGAAATCCCATGGATTCTCTGCACTCCACCCTGCTTCAGCAAGAGATAGCCACTCTTCTAGCGCAGGGAGCCATAGAGGAAGTTCTACTCCCTCGACAAGGGCTTGGGTTTTACTCTCATTATTTCCTCATCCCCAGAAATACATGGGGGTTCAGGCCTATCCTGGACCTCAGGAATCTCAGCAAGTTCCTGGTACATTAAAAGTTCAAGATGGTCTCGCTAGGAACCCTACTTCCTTACCTCCAGGCGAAAGACTGGCTCTGCTCTCTAGATCTCAAAGATGCCTACACTGACATCCTCATACATACATCCACTTCTTGTTCCAGGGTCTCCACTACCAGTACTGTTTTCTACCTTTTGGTCTCACATCTGCACCAAGAGTTTTTATAAAGTGTCTGGCAGGATTGTGAACTGCATTTCCTTTGCTTATACGCATGCCGGCCCTTCTCTAGAGGGTCACGTCACAGCTTATAACAGCTGCCATAGTCACCCATCTATACTCTCTCCATCTCGGAGATGTGCTGAGCTGCCATATGGTCTTCCATTTAAACCTTTGTTGCCCATTACTGTCTGGACAAGGACTCCAATAGGGATGCAAACTTTGGCCAAGCCATTCTTCAAGTTCTATACTCTACCCTCATTGCGAATGGTTTTTTTTTCCCCTGTATCGTATCTTCCTCCTCTGGCATTCATGGTAGCCGGAAGCCAATGAGTCCCATATGTGAAGACTGCATTCCTGCATGTTCCTGGAGATAGCATAGTTACTCACCTGTAACAAATGATCTCCGGGAATAGCAGGAATCAGTCTTCACAACCCACCCTCCTCCCTCCTTGGGAGTTGTAGAATGGTGGGTTTTTTGGAGGGGGATTCTCTGAGCTCTGGGGGGTGCACATGGGGTGGTAGTCATTAGCACTGTCCTGGAAAAGGTAGCAGGTAGTATCGAGGGTGGTGATCCGGTACATCACATTATGATAGTCCTGGATTACCTTCCCCTGAACATGGTTGCGAAAGTGGGGTTTAAGAGGCTACTGCATATCTTAGCTCCCGCTTACCGAGTGCCCTCCAAGACAATTTTTAGTAGGCAGGCGATTCCCCAGCCTGTATAATCAGTTGCATCACCAGCTGTAGGCAGACTTTGCAAAAGCAGAGGTCGTTACTAACGTGCATTTCATTACTGACATCTGGACTAGTCAGAATGCTGCACACGTCTGACTCTCCCTGATATCACACTGGTGGCAGCAGGCTGAGGAAGAACAGGCTACAGATCTAAAGGTTGAGCAACAGAAGGAGAGTACTGATGGGCTCTGCTAAACAGCCAGGTAATGGATGACAGCTGTACATGGATTTATAATTTAGCCGAAATAAGGACAATGCTGCAGGGCTGGCACATAAGGCACAAACAGAGCACTATGTATCCAGGTTTCTTTGTAACAGATGGTGGGACAAACATGGTCAAGAAAGTGAAGGAGGGTGGCTTTTATGGGATCAGATGCTTTGCATACTTGCCGCAACTGATTGTCAGAGACTCCCTAGACCTGGAGAGGGAACTGTTTGAGGAGTGCCATACAATAGCTGGATATTTTCACCAGTCTGCAAAAGGTGGGCGTGAGCTGCATGAGAAGCAGAAAGGGGCACTTGCGCACCAGCTCAAGCAGGATGTTAGCACCTGGTGGAATTCCATTTATGGCATGCTGGCGAGGTTAGTGGATCACTAGATGGCCCTGCATGAGATGGCATCAAAGGCTGTAATGTTGTTTTTGCCGGTATCCCCCACCATCAACTTCACCGTCTACAGCTAATTCAGAACCTCACTCATACTCCTCGCTTCAATCACATCACTCCCTCCTTGATCCACTTGCACTGGTTCCCGTGCCCTACCGCGTTACCTTCAAACTCCTAATCCTAACACACAGGGCCCTGCATCAGCACACGCCTCAGTATCTCGCAGACTCAATTCAATTTCATACAGTACCTCGTGGCCTCCGGTCCCTGCACACCAACCTCCTTGACCTCCCCTCTCCTGCCCATGCCCGCCTGGAGCAAACCCGGCATTCTGTCTTCTTTTTTCTAGCCCCATCACTGTGGAATTCCCTTCCTCCCCTAATCCGTCAAGAAGAATCATTTCCCAAATTCAAGCCTCTCCTGAAAACCCACCTCTTCTATACTGCCTTTGACCTCCCTTTCCCTGTCCCCCCATTTCCTCCTCTCCTTCCACTTAGGCTTTTTTTCTCTTTAGTCCTGTATGGGTGTGCACTTTTCTGTCTGGCATTGTAGTTCCTTTTCTGTTTCTGGCTTTTCTTACGTATATTATTGTTATTGCAAACCGCCCAGACGGCTCCCGATGGGTGGTCTATCAAATGTTTTAATAAAGATAAAGATAAAGACAGGCCCTTGAATCACCAGGACTGAGCAAATATTACATAGGTGATGGAAGTCCCAGAGTCCTTTAAGGATGCCACAGAGGAACTGAGTTTCACAAAGGCTATCCTGAGCCTCATCCTGGTAGTGAATATTTTTCAGGCCAAGTTAGAGGTTTTCAACAGTGATAGGGATTCACAGCAGAGGATTTTGTGATGGTGGACTTCTTGCATGGTCATGTGGGAAAACGTTTGGAACCCCTTATAAAGGAGGGTGCTTATATGCTAGCTGATCTCTTTGACCTGTGGATGAAAGCAATTTTCGCTCTGTGTTGCAGCTTACTGACTTGCTGGAAGGAGAAGCTGGTGACTGGGGTGGAGAAAAGGGAGTGCCTGAGGGAGGAAAGCGTGGTAGTGGTGATGCAGCAGGGGAAATACCAGGCAAACCAGCATGGGCGCCTCCTTGCCACCTACCACTCCCCTACTCAGCTTTCATGCTGGTGACCTATGAGTCCCAACCAGGGACAATCTTTGGTGACCAAAGCCTTAGCTGCAATGCTAAGCAGTAGAGGTGCCACAAGTTAGACTTCTGCATAGGTTTCAATGATATTCTACCTTGAAGAGCACAGCAAGGCCATGCACACAGATCCTTGGCATACTGGGTACACAAGTTGGCAGTTTGGCCTGACCTGGTCAAGATTGCACAGCATTTTCTGTCCTGTGTACCCAGTGAATGTATATTCTCCATGACAGGGGACATCATGGCTCCCCATCATTCACAGCTAGCACTGGACTTGGTGGAAAAGCTAGTATTTCTGAAGACAAACATCCCCTTGTTTGATTTCCCTTCATTTTCATGTTAATGAGAAGAGAAAGAGCATGGAGCTATACTGAGAGGCAGTCACCCATACATTCTGCCTTTAGTATGTCTGCTAGCTGTTTTCTTGACTCGAACCCCTACTTGACGCATCTGACTTCCACTCAGTCCTGCAAGCTCTTATTTTCTCACATCTGGACTACTGTAGCCTTATCTTGCAAGGCCTACCCAAATGCACACTCCAGCCGCTGCAACTTGCCCTAAATACCGTTGCAAGGATCCTGACTAAAGCATCTAGAGCTGAACACATCACCTCTGTTCTCAAACGACTCCATTGGCTACCAGTCATGGAGCACATAAGATATAAAGCACTTCTCACTATCTTCAAAATCAACAATGGACTATCAGTTACATATCTACAAACGCTCGTCAAAAACACATTAGATACCAGAACTAGAAGTGCAAGCACCCTTAATATGCTGCACACCCCTTCAACAATTACCAAGACTAACCACACAGCCTCCAGGAGAGCATTCACATTATTCGCCCAACCTTCTGGCAGTAAACCTGCGTTCCACAAATGACCTAACGGATTTCAGAAAAAAGCTAAAAACCCACTTCTTAATTAAACACTTCGCTGACCCGACCTAATCACCCAAATTGAATGGACCTTCTATTGGACACTTTGCACACCTTACACATCCACCTTAGCCACTCATCCTGAATGACCTAAGAAACTCCCATCCCCACCCATGTTATGCTGTTAATTCCTGTTCTGTTATTGTTATATTAACACAGTACTGTGTAAAGCCCTGTTGGCCCCATTGTTATTATGTAAAACGCTTAGAATTGGAGAGATAGCAGTATAAAAAAAGTCTATTAAATAAATAAGTTGGCACTGCAGTCTCTCAAATGGTGCCCATTTCCGTTGACTACCTTTCAGCCACCTGTTCCAAAATGTAACATCAAAAAGCAAGAAAAAAGAGCTATTACAGGGGGAGTGAAGGCAGCATTATTGGCAAACTGCAGTCTGAGGGCACTGGTGGCTCTTTTGCATTCTGGAGCTCTGACAGTCCCTCAGGCCTCATGCTTTGTGGGCCCCCTGGTACTTCAGGTGGCAAGTTGTAATATTGACCCATCAGCAAAATAAACGGCTGCAGCACATCATGCAAACCCGATCTGCTGGTTTCCTCTGCTGCATTTTCACTGGCCAGATAATGAAAGATCCAAAAAGAGGGTAGAAAATTCATGGACTGCCTCTGTACTAGGGGTAAGAAACTGTACCAGAGAAGAGCCTATTATAGTTTGGTCACTCCTCCCCAGGGGCGGCTCAAGGCAATCTGCTGCCTGAGGTGAGGGATCAGATGGCACCCCCCCCCCCCCCCTCAGAGCCTCAGAGGGGAAGCTTTCTCAAAACCGCAGTCAGGGACTGAACCAAATCAAAAAGTTAATTATCTAATGTGGAGGAAATAAAAAGATGTTCGCATACCACTGAACTAAAAGAAAGAGTGAGAACCACTGCATGGTTTATAACGTCAAATTAAATAACTCAATTTTTATTTTGTTATAAACTGTGTTATGGTTGTTGCTTTTTCTTTTTGAACATACATTTTGCATTCACAGACCCCCCCCCCTTCAACAATGGGTGCAGAGCAAAACTAGGACATCCACCCACAAAACTCAATATCTAATTTAAAAAAAAATCTGATTCTGGTCATCTCACTAACAAACATTTCCAGTACCTGGCATATTGTGAACTAATACAAAACCCTACAAAAGTCACAGATGATCTACAAGGCCAAATCAACCATATCAAACCAGCATAAACTTCCAAAACTCATACAACAAGGGGCCTACCCAGATGAAAGCAGCATTATAAATACTGTAGAACATCCATACACTGATTGAAAAGCTAAACAAGTCAGATTACTACAGTACAGATCCCTTCGTACAAACTCCATATTAAAAGAACTCCTGGCCTCAGTCACACACTCAGAACACAGATCCTCGCCAAGTTCAGAATAAGTGAGGATAACCTAAAGTGAAAATAAAAATATGTAGACAGAAATTAAACTGAAAGCCCAAGAAGACAGACTCTGCATGCAGTGCAATATCAGAGAAATAAGAGACTCATTTCCCTGTACTGTATAAAATATACAAATAGTGCAAAGCCCAATCTCTTATTTGAAAATAAAATTATTTTTTCTACCTTTGTTGTCTGACCATTTTATACTCTTCTCATGCTGGTCCCGATCTGAAGCTTCTGCTTTCTTCTGTCTTCTCTTAGCTCTCTTTCTATGGTCTCGACTCCATCTGCCATTTCTTGTCTCTCCTTTTGTTTTCTTCACTTCCTTCCATCGTGGATATTGATTTTTTTCTTTCCACCTTTCTTCCATTTATTTCTCTCTCTCTGGCCACCCAGATTTCACTACTCCTTACTATCCAGTTCTCAATCGCCCTCTTTTTTTATGCCATCTACCTACCGCTTTTCAACTTTCACCCCCAGTCCTTCCATTCCCCAGCTCTTCTTCCCCTCTGTGTTGTCCAGCATTTGTCCTCCTGTCTCCCCCCCCCCCCATTGTGAAAGGTGAAAGGGGATAGACTCAGGAGTAATATGCAGAAATATCTCATTACAGAAACAGTGGTAGATGCATGGAATAGTCTCCCAGTGGAGGTAGTGGAAATGAGGACTGTATCTGAATTCAAGGAAACATGGGACAAACACAGAAGATCCCTAAAGAAAGAAAAGAGCTATAGTACTTGGTATGGAAGGGCAGACTGGATAGGCCATATGGTTTTTTTCTGCCTTCATGTTTCTATGTTTCTGTGTTCTGCAGCAGGAGTCAAGGAGTAGCTCTGAGGCAGGATGAGTGCTACTGTTTGGCTTCCAGTCCTGGGCCCCTGAGTACGCATAGTTTAGATGGGACTGGTATAATGTACCCCTTCTCCTGTAGCTCTTCACAGTGCCATATCTCTGCTTGCTGTTCTGGTAGGAGTACAACATGAGATATGCTTGGGAATCCTTGCTGCTGCTATCAAACTGAATCAAGCCTATAGCCTTGGATTCAGCTGATCAGATGTGATTCATTTACTCCCAGACAGTCTCAGGAAGAATAAATGGAGTGGAGGAGTAACCTAATGGTTAGAGCACTGGCTTGGGAACCAAGAGACCAGGGTTTGATTCCCATTAGCACTCTTTGTGGCCTTGGGCAAGTCACTTAACCCTCCATTGCCTCAGAAGAATCCAAGTTATCAATGTCCTTGTTTAATGTACATTATCAAGAGTAAGTACAATGTAAACTGCTTTGACTAAAATGATAGAGTGGTATAAAGAAACCTATTAAATAAATGAAGCCTTCTCACAGGGCCACCACCTGTTGCTTTTGCTGATTGCCTGTCCAGGGAGCAGCCCTGCTACTATTTTAGGTTTCTTTCCTCAGAGTAGTAGCCATCTTCCTCCTTGATCTGCCCTTATTTTGTTATTGGCTATGTGGGGATAGATGCTCAATGTAGATGGAACAGTCAGGGTCCAGCAGACAACTCCCTTATTGAGCTGTACTAGTACTCCTTGGGTCAGGAACACAGTGGCTCTCTGCCTTAATGCCTTCACTGTTTTGACTTTTCCTGGGTCACCCCTCTTTGTCCTCCTGCCTTGTACCTTTGTGGGTGCCTTAGGTTGTCATTGTATGACTTTCACCCTCTGTAAATACCATGCCGGTATGTTGCCACTCTTCTAGCTGCGTGACTCTGCAACCATTGTGCTTTGGCTTTTCTTGGACCACTCTTCATCATTGTCCTGCTTTTTGGGTCCCTTTTGCTTTTTATTATACACTTCTGTTCTGCTACCCACTTTGGCATGCAGTTCCTAACAACCCGAGTCTGGAAGAAGCTGATCCTGGTGCGGTGGGGAGAACACTACCAGCCTACCATTGTCAACGAGCCTTGAACGCTCTTCAGAGTTCTTTTCAAATTTCCATTACTGTACTTGTTAGCAGGGGAATGCAACTACTGTTATCCCTTAACGAAAGAGCATTATTTATATCAGAAGAGATGAGCATGGAGGAAGGGGACACCCGCCTAGACAGCCTGATAGCTGAATCAACCCTAACTATCATGGGTTCATAGTTTGCCTTCACATCCACTATCCTGCATTACTGTACTTATCAGCTAAGACACTGTACTTGTTGAGTCGCCAACTAAGAAACCCATAGATTGTTCTAAATTACTAGAGTGCACGTCATGAATTCAGGTGGGGGAGGGGAAATCTTCCTCTGTACTTAATGTTCCAATGCTGGGATGAAATTCCTCTGTGCCAGGACTCTTAACTAGCAGCTCTTCTTGTGCTTCTGCCACTTGTGCATTTGTGTTGACTCTCTTCTGCTATTTTAGGGCCTTCCAGCTGGTCTGGGTACTGTACTGGTCTCCTTGCCGTTTTGCTCCTTTCAAAGTGCCAGATGGCTTGTGGTGCTGCTTTGCCCTCTTCGCCTATATGAGGTGTTCACTGTGCTTTTTGTGCTGCTTTGCCCTTTTGATGGTGTTTCTGGTATTCATTCTGCCATTGTATGTACTCTTTGCCCCTTTTCTGGATTTGTGACACTTTTGATGGCTTGTGATGCTGTTACAGATGCTTGCCATCAAGTTTGAAGCAGGTTTGATTGAAAATAGATGGCAAACTTGACCGTTTTCATTGTAAAACAGCTTTCCTGTTAGATTTTCATAGTGTTGAATGGGACGAATATATGAAAGGTTCGGTTCCCAAGTATCCATTGTGCCTGCTAAAGTCGACCACTGGCAAGTGAAGGAACTCATTTTCAGTTTGTAAACCCAGCTGTTTCTTTGTTCTCTTTGAAATCTAACTTACTGTCTTTCAGCTTGTTTTGTCTTAAATCCAGTGGTTATAAGACACTTAAAAGCAGGTTGAAAGTTAACATTGCTCACAAAATAAATTCACTCCATTTCATTTGATGTTACACGTGAAAGCACAGTTTAAATAGTACATGGATATCTGAATTGAGACGTTAAGGTCGCAATGTACAGAATACTGACAGTATTTTAGAAAATACTCTGCCAAACATAGAGATTTTTCTAAAATACAAATCAGGAAGCCCAGGAGTACACGTGTATGTGTCTCTGCGGACCTGAAGGCAGGGCTGGACCAACCATCAAGCAAACTAGGCAGTTGCCTAGGACAGAAATTTGAGAGAGTGGGGGGTGGCAAAGAGCAAGGCATTCAAAGCTAAATAATAGATTTTGACAGCCGGGGGGCTTGTAAAGCTTAAGGTTTGCCAAGGGCACCAACACCTTGAGCCAACTCTGGGGCCTGCCCTGACCAAAAGAGTCATTTTACAAATCTTCATATGGGAAGAATCATCAGAAGAAACTCATCAACTCATGTGTAAGTACCGACACTTATACATGTATGGGCTCCATTTTGCCAACTTATATGTGTAAATGCCGCCAGTTAACTACAGAGACTGCTATCTTTGTTTAATTAGAATTTGGAGAGGGAACTAAACACTGGTGGCTTAAGGAGGATAATCTCATTAATCCCTCTTATAGAGGGTTGGCCAAAATAAGCACCTAAAAAAAAATCTACCATGCTAGGGAGCAAGTGTAAATACCAACGTGGACAATTTTGGCCATATAAGTGTATGCTCTATATGAAATGAGGAATACATGTGTAGATTTTTGACCTGCTGAGGCCATTCTCTAACCATGTCTCCCTTATAACGTCATGCACCTGGTAAATTCATCCCGTTCAAAATGGCCATTGACATGTACGTGTAAATGCCTGATTTTACATGTGCAATTGCAAATAAGGCTTCTAAATTAACCCTCTTGATCTAGTTAAGTGAATATTTATTTGTTTCCTGTTCTGTTTTTGGGCAGAAATTCCAGAAAACGGAGGGACCTTGTTGGGGTGGCCAACAGGACGACACCAGAACTCATGTTTAATCCGTTGGCGAATGGCTCGGCCACGGTGCCACCAGAGAGTTTTGAGAGTTATAAGTTCTTCCACAAAGTCTGGTACAAGGAATCCCTGGTGATCTCCAGTTTGCGTCATTTCACAGGCTACCGCATTGAAATCCATGCATGTAACCATATGTTGGAGTACTCTGGATGCAGTGTGGCAGCATACGTCAGTGCCCGGACCATGCCCGAAGGCAAGTCTCCACTCACTGTACCCTCCCATTGTATTGATTAAACTGGTACAATGAGAACAGAATCATTAAAACTCTAAGGAATGCATGCCAGTAGCAGTTCCAATCCCCCCCCCCTTCACAATAATTTCTGTGGTTAAAGCTTTTTACGTGCTCTGCATGAATTAGGTGTCTGAAAATTGTCCACCTTGTATGAGGGGGAGGGGGGGTAAGAGTGTTTCCAGCAGCAGCAACACTTGTATTTTTGTAATTTCAATATGGGTTGAATTTATTAGGGACTTGTGTGAAAAGCAACATTCTGTGTGCTCAGTTAGTCTCCTATAAAATTGCCTTTTGTATGTCTCTAAAAAAAAAAATGGCGTTGAAATAGCGATATTTACAAAGACATTTCTGGAGATAGAGAATAGGCACTTATATGAGAGTATTATAAAAATATACGTATATGTACTTATCTGTTCCAGCACATACGTGCATGCAATTACATCTGCGTCAGAGCATGTGTAAAGATATGCGCTCATTTCCATAGCATAATTTTATAAAGGCAGATAGGTTTATATGTTGTAAAAGGCAACATATGCGCCTATCTGCCTTCCCTGCCTAGGCTGCCAGTTATAAAATTACACTCCATGCGGGTGATATTTTAGTTGAGAAGAGTACCCACACAAAAAGGAGATGCATGTATGTGTGGAATTTCTTTTTCTTATGTAATTTTCAGGGTGAAAGTAGGCAAGCAAGGGGGCATATTCAAAGGTATTGACGTGGTTTGCAGACCTGCAAACCACATAGATACCGCCCACCAGAATATTCAACGGCACTTAGCCATTTAGTGCTGCTGAATATACTCTCCTAGCTCATCTAAGTGCCCTGATGCTAACCGGTTATCAGCATGGCGTTCCAGAGCAGAGCAAGGTGGCACCCAAAGATAGCTAGTTATCAGTGATATTCAGTCGATAACCACTTATCCTTAACCGGGTAAAGTTAGGAAGATAAAAGACTGGCCCAGCTTTACCTAGTTAAAGATAGCCTGGTATGAACCGAGTATCACAGATAATCAGTTATATAAATCGCTAACTGGGCAACCAGAATATTTAATGCCAGAGGCTGGATATGACCCCAGCATTGAATATCTGGGCTGAAGTTGAAATAGTGACAGGCAGCTGCTGGCTGCTGCCATTGAATTTTGACCCTTAAACTCCTAAATTTAGGCACATAAAAAATAGGTGGCAATGGAGACAGATTTAGGGCAGGAAAAAATGTTAGGAGCTTAGCAGTGATTTTCTGCACTAAGCACCTAAATTAGACTTATAAATCTAGGCAAATGAATGGCAGGCCAAAGTTTAGGAGCATTGGGGTACATATTCAAAGTGATTAACGCAGTTAGCAGACCTGTTAAGTGCGTTAATCGTGCTGAGCAGAATATTCAGCCAGTTTATGCCACTGAATATCCCCCTTCAATGTCGCTAGATGCCTTGATGCTATGGGGGGGGGCATTTTGGGGGTGGTGCCATAGATGTTCAGCCACTGCCAGGTTATCTTAAAGTGGCTACAGTAGGCAGAATAAAGGCTGTCCTAAGTTTAGCTGCTTTAGCTAATTGGGCAAATATTCAGTGCCAGTGGTTGGATATGATTCCAGCATTGGGTCTAAGTTAAGGTGGTGAATATCAGCCCCACACTTTTTAGTGCAAAATCCTTGGTTAAAAAGTACCTGTGCACTTTACAACTATGTGGGTAGTTTGCAAATTGCTCAGGTACTTTTCAACTTCCTCACTTAAGCTAGTTTCCCTAGGAGCATTTTTGCTAGCAAGAGGCACCAACTATTCACATCCCCTCATTGGAGGGTTTCACAAAAGACATTTATGTGAACCAGTAGCAAACCAGTGCATGTGATGCAATTTGTGATGCTCTTGCAGACATGGCTGCTCCCTTATAGACAGCAGAATATCAGGAGCAGCCCTAGGGCACAAGCGGGGATTCAGTTTATTTTTTAACTCTTTGTGAAAAAGTGGTTAGAAGCTGGTTCAATCCCCTTGTCTGCCCGGATGCACAATAATGTCGAGAAATTGATCAGTCCTGGCCTTGGGGGTGGGGAGAGGTGGAGTATTGATCCTGTTAAGTCACCTTTATCTGATAAAGGTGAGGTCATCTTCAATTGTCAAAGTTTAAAAGTTCTAGAGAATCCTTGAGCAAATGTTCCCTTATCCTGATTGTCATAGTATGAGCACTGGCACTTGTGTTTCTGAGATGATATAACCAGGGCTTCATTCAAATATTTTATTCTTCTATAATACAGTAAAAGCTGATGATATAACAGGCCAGGTCACCCATGAGTTAATCCCACCTAATACTATCCATCTCAAGTGGCAGAAACCAAAGGAACCCAATGGACTGATTGTGCTGTATGAAGTCACCTATTGGCGTCTCGGAGAGGGTGATGTGAGTGTCTATTTTCTTTTTATGTCAGTAAGACAACCTGTAATAATATGAACTGTTATTCACCAGGTCTCAAAATACAAGAACTAGCAGGAGGAGAGAAGGAAGAGGGGGGAGAAGAGAAGAGAAGGTATATATTGGATGGGAGGGAAGAAAGGAGAGGCTGGGATGGAGGGAAAGAGTAGAGGCTGGGAGGACGGGATGGAAGTAGATTGGGAGAGTGAAGTCAGGTGCAAGGAAAAAAGAGCTGGAGGGAGGAGGGAGAAAGAACAAAATAAAATAAGGGGGGATAAACAGGTGGACAAAATAAGTGTAGGCAGTCATGCACAGCTAAGGTCAGAAAACATCCTTGCTTTAAAGAAACATATTTACATTTGGAAGACTCTTTTTATTTTAAATTTATACATATTACAATCATCACAGCATTACAGACATGCCTCAGGAAAACAGAAAAATAATCACTCTGGAAAAAAATCAAAGATAGAAAAGAGAGAGGAAATAATCAACTCTCATTAGTCCACAATACTGGGGGCCTAAAGCAAAGCTGGAAAAAATGAAGTAACAAATAGCAAAGGAAATAAAAATCAAGACTAAGATGTATGTGTACGCCCTAAGTTATACAAAATCAGGCCTATTTTTCCGGGAACAAGCAGGAAGTCAGTCCTCATATATGGGTGATGTCTGTGCCGACAGAGTCCGTGCAGAAGTGTCTCTTTGGGAAATGTACCACGCATGCATGGCCCCTTTCCCACCCATGGGTGCCATCTTGCCCCAGTCTCCTTTTTTCCACCGAGCCCTCCAGACGTCTGTCTAGTTTTCCCCTGGAAAAAGTGTGGTTTTTGATACTTTTTTGTCTGGTTTGTGAACAGATTCCTTTCCTGCCCCCCGATCCAGCTTGCCTCAGTGTCTTTCCTCGGGTTCATTCCTTCATTTTTGCTTTTTTCTTCAAGGTATCCCTTGACCGGTGCTCGCACCTTTTTTAAGCCAAAGGCCTCTGACCCCTGCCAGATGGCAGGGCCCCCTTTTTCCTGATGTCCTCCAGTGGTTTCAAGAAATGCAGTCGGTGCACAAAGATGATGTCCCTCACCGATCCGCATGACTGCAGCCTCCGGTGCCTTGGCCCGGAACATAACGACTCAGACTGCAAACATTGCAGGACCATGACCTCAAAGGCCCTTAAGAGCCATCGTCAGCACCAAGAAAAGTTTTCCCAAAAGGCCAACTCCACGCTGGAATTTCTGGTGGCACCCTGCGAAGTCCAGGCCACTTCAGAATATACCAATATTTGTGCAAATTGCTGGGACAACAAATCGGAAAGAGATTTCTGGATAGTTTGTAAAGTTCCCCAAACAGTTTTCAAGTCAGTTGGGGTCAAGGTAACAGCCCCAGTGTGGTAGAAACAGAAGAAGTACCTTGCACATCAGCAGCCCAGTTTGGGCTCGAGGAAGCAGCTCCATCCTGCTGCTCAAGTTGGCATAACCACAGAATATCTCCTCTGGTATAAGGATCTATCTTCATGGGCTCCAGCTAGGTTAAGGATGCAACACCTTTCATCTCATGAGTGTTCACAGCTCCATGCACGTCACCAGCAGATTGCATGATGGGATTCAGTTGCTCTTTCTTGACAGCTGGCTGTAGCACAGGGATAGGCATCCCAGGTGAAAGAGTGACATCCTGCAAGGATGTCCAAAATATGTCCAGCTCTTCCTTTGAGGAAGCAAGCCAGGGAGACTCTGGGTTAACAGTAGAGGACCTCCGGTCCAGAAAGGTATCCATAGGACTAGGTAAAGGAGCAGTGGTGATCTTGGGTTTGGGAAACTTTCCCCCCACATAACTCAAAGACGCTCCATCCACGTGGTGAGAATGAACAGATAGTTGATGAAATGCTAAAACAAATCATGGCAGCTACCAAAGGTTACAACACAGTAATAATGGGTGATTTCAATTATCCTCGTATCGACTGAGTCAGTGTCACATCAGGACATACTAGATAGAGAAAGTTTCTAGATGAAATAAATGGCTGCTTCTTGGAACCAGCTGATTCATGAACTGACAAGAGAGGAAGCTAGTTTGGACCTAGTCCTTTGTGGAACACAGGATCTGGTGTAAGAGATAATGGTGTTGGGGCAACTTCGCAATACTGATCATAGCATGATCGCATTTTGTTTAATAAATGGAGGGAGGACAGCAATGAAATCCACAGTACTACCTTTTAGCTTTCAAAAGGGAGACTATGATAAAATGAGGAAAATAATTAAGACAAAACTAAAAGGAGCAGCTGCAAAGGTTAAAGATTTACATCAAGCATGGGCATTGTTTAAAAATACTATCTTGGAAGCCCAGATCACATGTATTCCTCGCTTTAAGAAAGGTGGAAGGCAGGCCAAAAAACTGCCAGCATGGTTTAAAGATGAGGTCAGAGAATCTACTGTAGCCAAAAAAGCATCTTTCAGGAAATGGAAAAAGGAGCCAAATGACGAAAGCAGGAAACAACAAAAGGACTGGCAAGTCAGATGCAAAGCCATTGATAAGGCAGGCAAAGAGAATTTGAAAAAAAGCTTGCTGTAGAAGCAAAAATGCACAAAAAAAAACTTTCAAGTATATTCATAGCAAAAAAACCTGTGAGAGTCAGTTGGACCATTAGATAATAGAGGAGTAAAAGGGGTGCTAAGGGAGGACAAGGCCATAATGGAGAGACCGAATGATTTGGTATTTACTGAAGAAAATGTAGGGAACTTACCCATGCCTGAAATGGTATTTAAAGGTGATGTATCAGAAGAATTGAAGCAAGTATCGATAAACCGGGAAGATGTATAACAGTTATTTGATAAAGTAAAAAGTAGAAAATCACCTGGATCTGATGGTAGACATCAGACGATACTGAAAGAACTGAAATATGAGATTGCAGACCTACTATTAGTAATCTGTGAACTATCATTAAAATCATCTGTAGTGCCAGAACATTGGAGAACGGCCAATGTAAAGCTAATTTTTAAAAAGGATTTCAGGGTTGTTCCAGAAAACTACAAACTGGTGAGCCTGACCATCAGTACTGGGCAAAATGGTAGAAACCATTATAAAGAATAAAGAAGGAACCTCAAAACGCATTTATTTCAGGCATTCTACAACCCAGCCTAATTGCAGCACCTTACCACAATCAGATATCTTCTAATGACACTTGGAACAAATGCAGCATTTGACGACCGATAGGTAATCATGTATATATGTATATTGTATCCCCCACCCTCGCACCTTTGAATCGAATGTGTATTTAGAATTATGAAAAGTATCTAGTCTCTATTTCGTGTGTTATGTAAATCATTGCTAAAATCAAAATTGTACTCTAAAAATTCATTGTATTGTACGATACATGATGATTCTGTAAAGTAACCGCGGCTGATCGTAGGAAGCGGCGGTATACAAATGTTTACTAAATAAATAAATAAACATTACTGAACATGTAGATAGTCACGGTTTAATGGAAGAAAGCCAACATGGATTTAGTCAAGGAACGTCTTGTCTTACTAATCTGTTACATTTTTTTAAGGTATGAATAAACAGGTAGATAAAGGTGAACCGGTTGATATAGTGTATCTGGATTTTCAGAAAGCCTTTGACAAGGTCCCTCATAAGAGACTCTTGGCCAAATTAAGAAGTCATGGGATAGGAGTACTATTGTGGATCAGGAAACAGCTAAAAGATAGAAAACAGAGAGTAGGGCTAAATAGCTATTTTTCTCAATGGAGAAAAGTGAATAGTGAAGTACCCCAGGGATATGTGCTGGGCCCAGTTTTTTTAATATATTAATAAATGACCTGGAAATGGGAATAACGAGTAAGGTGATCAAATTTGCAAAAGAGACAAAAGTATTCAAAGTTGTTAAAACACAAGAGGATTGTGAAAAATTGCAAGAGGACCTTGATAAATTGAAAGACTGGACGGCCAAATGGCAGATGAAATTTAATGCGGACAAGTGTAAACTATGGTTACATGATGCAAGGTTCCACATTAGGAACCACCATCCAGGAAAAAAAGATCTAGGTGTCATCATGAATAATACATTGAAATCCTCTGCCAGTGTGCAGCGCTGGCCAAGAAAGCAAATAGAATACTAGGAATAATAAGGAAAAGAATGGAGAATAAAACCAAGGATATTATAATGGTTCTGTATCATTCCATGGTGTGACCGCACATTGAATATTGTGTGCAATTCTGATCTCCGTATTTTAAAAAGGATATAGCAGAATTAGAAAAAGTACAGAGAAGACTCACCAAAATGGTTAAGGGGATGGGAGGGATACCCCTATGAGGAGAGGCTTAAGAGGTTAGGACTCTTCAACTTGGAAAAAAGATGGCTGAGGGGGAGATATGATAGAGGTCTATAAATTAATGAATGGAGTGGAATGGGTAACTATGGATTGGATGTTCATTCCATCAAAAAGTAGAAAGACTAAGGTACACGTAATGAAACTACAATTTAAGACTAATAAGAGAAAATATGTTTTTCACTCAATGCATAATCAGACTCTGGAGTTTTGTTAGCAGAGGATACAATAAAAGCTGTTAGTGTAGCTAGGTTTAAAAAAAGGCTTGGACAATTTCCTGGAGGAAAAGTCCATGCAGTGCATTGCAAAGTGTGCCTTCAAGTCAGTGCTGACTCCTGGCAACACAGGACAAGAAACCATTATTAAAGAGGACCAGGGAAATCCACTGCTTACCCCAGGATAAGCACTGTGGAATCTGTACCTTTTTTGGGAACCTGACAGCTACTTGTGACCTGGATTGGTCACTGATGGAAACAGGATACTGAGCTTGATGGACCTTGGTCTGACCCAGTGTGGCATTTCTTATGTTCTTGACATTTTAAAATGCATTCCTGGTTTCCTTGGGGGTCATTACCCATCTGCATTCCTCGTTCCCTGTTTCTTTTTGACCTTTGGGGGGTGAGGGCGGGATTTGTGTGTTTCTGGAGGATAGTTCATGAAGTAGGATTTTGAAACATTGACCCAGCCACAGGGGCTTGCCAAAGAGCATACTCCTGGCAAAGATATTATACGAGTGCCTAACGTGGCAGCCATGGCATACTCATCTGAGGTCGGGAGAAGCACAGCCCCTTTGCACTTTGAAGGTTGTTGACTTTGATGGTGATTGCTAAGGTTTTCTGCAGGGTCTTGGGAACCCCCTGTAGCTAGAGTGCAGTGCAGGAGTGGCCAGCAGGCTGTGGCCCTACTCACTGTTTTCTAGTAGTTGAGTAGATCTAGCTGGATTTGTATTTCCTATATGTACACTACTACCAGTCTAGCTGTAGCAGCTCTGTGCTACTTCTAAGCTTTCCTCTCCAGCACAGGGTGCCCCAACAGAGAGAGTCTGCTTGAGCGGTTAACCTTTGGACTAGCAGAGCTGTTTGTTCAAATTCCTTTTGCTGGGTCGATGAATTGTTTTTTTGCCTGTGTGTTTTTCCAAAACAAAAAGTTGCAGATTGCAGACGGTATAACTTGGTGTCAGGGCGTGTGGGGAGGGAGGAGGTGGGGGCAGAAGTGCTTTGATCGTCGAATATTTCTATGGATAAACGAGACCAAATAAGCTATGATATAATGATTAAACCATTTGGTATGCCGAACGTAACGGACGTCTTAAGGCCATCAGAATGATAAATGACTGAGGCTGTTTGGCTGAGGTTCCAAATTTGGAGAGAGTTTTAAAATTTTCAGTAGATTATGGTGTGGTATTAATAACAGCCCCTTCTTGTATTCATAATTCTTTATCTGGTATCTCTCTCTGTCTGCCTGTCACTGGGTTTGGTTCTCTTTGGATGGTCCTTGGCCCCGCTAATTTTCTAATCACTGATTTCTGCAGCACCAGGGTTGAGGATCTGAGCAACTAGGGATGTCTTGGGGAGGGGTGGGGGGAGTAGGAGGGCACTAATCTACCCTGTTGTTATAAGCAAAATATACTGATCATGTCTAAGCTACAGTATGTGTCTTCTGCTTCTGATAATCACAGGTCTGCTCTCTCTCCTGGAGGCCACCTGCTATAAACAGGTCATGGAATGCTCAAGAGAAAAAGCTTTTAGCCTTACTACAAACCTTATAGGAGGGGCTGGAAAACACGCTCAGGACTTAACCTCCTGTGACCCTATGGACCTGCCCCTCCCTCATGAACAACAAGAAGTCATAACTTTATTTATGAGTAAATCGATGAATTACAGCACTGCAGCCAGTCGTTATATCCTCCATATACAGTAGCATCGTTGGTTGTTTTTTTTTTCTTTAATCCTTATTATTTTGTTGGTGTCAAGCCCACTGTTTACTTTGAAACCTCATTTATTTTCATGAAACTGGAGGAAGTTGAAAAGAGAAACCGGTGGGAAATAATGAGGATGGGGAACTCTGCATGCTTTTAGTTTCATACAGATCAACCAATCAAAATGTTAATCTGCTATTTCAGGAGATGCACAACTGTGTTTCCCGCAAACAGTTTGCAAGTGAGGAGGGCTGCAAGCTGCGCATTGTGAATCCAGGAAACTACTCTGTGAAGGTTCGCGCCACCTCATTGGCAGGAAACGGTTCATGGACTGAACCCACACATTTCTATGTCCCCGACTATGGTAAGGTCTTTCTGGTAAACACTCCCAACCCAACCAACCACGCTATCTAGGCAACTATCAGAAAAAACTCAGCAAAGAACAATCAAATGACAAAATATATTCATGGGGAGGCACATTCCAATCTGGCCATCCAGCCCCCCTGTGCAGCTGACCAGAAGGGGGATGCCCATAGTTAGACCCAATTGTGATCCCGCAGGGGCTAGACGTGCCCATGGGATCAGAGTCGAGTCTACGGCCTGGACATGCAAGATGGGCCCCGATTCTGATTGGTCTGCACGCCCAGACGCATGCCCAATTACCTCAGTCAGGCTCCTGAATGGAGCTGTAGTGCCATGACGTCTCGTCACCATGGCACCACGGCTCCATTCAGAAGCCACGAATACCGGCCGCTACAGAAATCCTTCTTTCCCCACAACCGGACCTTGATCCAGCCTCCCATGGCCAAGGTCCGGCTGCGGGGAACTATCTGCACCCCCGCTACCTTTCTTTCCAGGCCTGACAGCATGATCCCCCGACGTCCAGGGGGACTTACTCCACCTCTGTGGTGGAATAAGTCCCCTGTCTAAGTTCACGGCTCTGGACATACATGGCTGACTTCTGAATCGGCCCTGTACATCCGGGGACGTGACCTGCCCATGTCCCGCCCTCACTCTGCCTCCAGAACACCCCCTCCCACCCCATCTAGGTCTCCCCGTACAAACATGCTGTTCGTATGGGGAGGCTTTAGCTGGGGCTGGCAGGGGAGTGAATAGCGGGGATGGACATCCAAACGGGGTGTCCATCCCCACTATTCGCTGTTCAGAATGATCCCCATACTTCTACTTCAATTTATCATCCAATTACATACCACAAACTGAGTGGATAATTGAAACCCTACAGGTGCATCTATGGGGAAAGGCAACAAATGTCAGTGAAGAGTTCCAAGAATTTCTCGCCAACTAAGAGGAGAAAAGACCTCAAAAGCGCAGATTTATCCCTTTATGTGGCAGAGACTCTACCATAGGGGATGCACTTGCTCACAATCACTGGTTATAAAAACTCCTCTATCAATTAAAAAAGTACTTATTTAAAAACTAATAGGCAAAAAAAAGGACATTAGTCTGACATCAAAATCGCATGGGCAAAAGACTGCTCTACTTATCTCATAGATTGTCATTATCCCACAGAGACATTCAAGCCTCCCAACAAAGATTTTTGTTTCTCCCAGTGGAGCTACATCAAGGGCACGCTACATTCTCAACTAAGGGAAATCCTTGATAAATTTCAGCATCGGATGACACAGCATTTAAACTATTAAAGGCCTTTCGCAAAACAGTCAGACAGGCCACCCTCAAAATGTCGGACTAATGCCCTTTTTTGCCTATATTTTTAGGTAATGTGCGCTGTTGGCTGCAGATGTTTAGCACACGAAGTGCGAGTATGTCTTGAATCTTTTAGATAATAAAAGGTTAAAAATTGCTTATAAAATTGATAGAGAGGAATTTTTAAGGACCGGTGATGCATGAGCAAGTACGTCCCCTGTGATAGTGTGAATGCCACATAGAGGGCTAAATCTATGCTTTGAGGTCTTTTCTCCTCTTAGTTGGTGAGAAATTCTTGGAACTCTTGACTGGAATTTGTTGCCTTTCCCCGTAGATGCACCCTGTAGGGTTTTCAATTATTCACTCAGTTTGTGGTATATAATTGGATGATAAACTGTAGTAGAAGATATATGAGTATATTTTGTCATTTGACCTTTGCTGAGAGTTTTTTCTGATAAAGTTCTTTCTGGTGTCAGCTTGGCAGCAGTGTACCATTGTATGGGAGGCTTTGGTTTGATGCACAGATCTGGCTCAGGCCGAGAGGAGATGGGGCTAAAGCTGCCGTGGAGGCAAGGTTGGCAACTCCTGGCGGGAAAAGGAAATGAAACCCATTGCTTGAGTCACATATAGATAGACATGAGGAAATGGCATAAAAATGAAAAAAGATCTCCACAGTAGTTGAGTGAAAATTCCAGGCTTCACAGCTCCTTTCGGGGCAGATTCCAATTGGGTAGGGTTGGAAGCCATAGAGGAGGAGGAGGAGGAAGAAGAACCTGTCAATCACATAGATTCCTCCCCGGCATGCCCCCTACTCCATTATGGTGCATTTTCTTCATGAAATGAATCTCCATGTGTTACAATTTAATTTGCTGTAGAGGGGTTGGTCCCTGGGATGACAGAGGAAAGGAAGGCAGCACAGGGAGCAGATCTGGAAACCTCACAAAGTATTGATGTGACGTGGCAATGCCAAGATGATAACCGATGCACATGGAGGGCGTCTTCATTACGTTCTTTCACGATAACCTTATGGCAAGGCACCATGAGAGCTGTTCAGATTTTTGAAAGTCAGGGTCAGAACTGATTAATGCTTTTCTGTTGTGTTTTTTTGTTACAGTGAACAACTCATTTAATATTGCAAAAATTATTGTGGGGCCTATTATCATTCTTATAATAATTATTGGCGTGGTAGCAGTTGCCTATGTAGTGGTGAAGAAGAGGTGGGTAATCTTTCTTTTGAATGTAAATATCTTGAAAATGTAACGTTGTATATTTTAATAAGTGTGTGATTTTATAACAGGGCGCCTATGTGAGAAGTCCCAAAAACCTATTTTATAAAGACAACACAGGCATGCTGCTGTGAAGTTGTGCAGTCTGCCCCTGCTCCCCTCCCCGGGAATGCTGAAACATGGCATGCATTTAAGTGCATGACTTCTTGTCGCCAGGCATATTTACACATGTGTATACTGCCATGTGGTTCTGTGAAAGGCCTTCTGCCTGTAAAGCAGACTTTAAGCACCCCCTAAGGAGGCAGTTTTGAAACCCCTCCAGGTTACTTGTAGGGCACTAAGAATTTAGTCCCGTGCAAGCCTGAGCATATTTTTAAAGAGAAAACTCCTTTTGGACTTTCCTTTGAAATTTAGAAGTAATGGCTGTACCATGGTTACTGTGTTAGTACCTGCGGAAGTCCATGCCTGAAGCCACCCCATGGGGATTTCAAAATGAAATTCCCATATGTGAGTGGCTGACTCCATCTGTCCGCAGACCCACCCCTTTTCACCACAGGTAAAATATTTTTATTCACAGAGGGGCAGTTTCCAGCAGAAATTTTCACCAACATTAGGTACTTTAAAGTTTGCTCTCTCCGGGAATAATTTTATAAAAGGGCGCCTTTAAAAATTTTGATAAATACCTTTATGCGTTTATAACATAGATGGTCAAAATCAGCCCCGATAGTGCACAAATTTACATCTGCTCTAAGGTAGGTGCAAATATGTGTGTACTCCAGGTGCGCACATGTACATAGCAGCTCCGCCTCAGCTTTGCCCAAATGGCACCCCTGGGAACACCTACATATTAACTGTTTAAAAGTACATGTTCTTGTTGGCACACTAACTGATTTGCATGTATTCTCTCATATAGTTTTGACAGCCATTTTCTGCATGTAAAATCATCCCTTCCACGTATGCGCCTGTAAACAAATATGTCAACATATTTGTGCAACTGCTGTCATGTGCGTTTATTTGTCCATGTGCCTGTTTGTAATATATAGAAGCAATAGAGCAAGGACTGGGGACACAGATTAATTCATAAACTCCCAAAATTTGTGATGTATTAGATTGTTTTCTGTTATTCAGGAGTAACGAAGGGCCCACGGGCCCACTCTACGCCTCTTCAAACCCAGAGTACCTGAGTGCTAATGATGGTAAGTACAGTTTTCCTGTTACATTTATGAGGAAAGAAGGGGTAATATAATATATAATTTTAAGATATGAGTTTTAATGCATTGGGGATTTTCAGTAAGATGTAAAGGAAGTTTTTCTTATTTTTAAAAAACATCTATTGTACAAGAATGGAGTACCCTGGTTTTTTTGTGTTGCGTTTTGTTTTTGGTTATGATAAAAAAAAAAAAAAAAATACATAAGCAGCCAGATTGGGCTTATTACCGTTCCATCTCTGAGAGGAAGTGAGGGGTCTCAGCCTGGGACTTAATGATCAGGTGCCGATGTTGCTATGGCTGGCATAAGTGGGCGCCAACATAGGCAGCATACACAGGGAGCCTAAGTGGCAAGTCTGGCATAGTCTCTAGATCATGGGGATGCGGGGTGGCAGCTGGGAGTGGAAGCCTTTATTGCCTCCACCTTTTTCCTCTGGGTAGATTCAGCCTCCTGGGTGTAAATCTGACTCACCTTTATTACACAAGTGCGAAGTCCACTGGAAGAATCTGCACCTTCGGCATGATGCCATGATCAGAGCTGTTTACTGTTTTGATTTTGTGAATTGTACTATTTGGCTTCAGATGGGCATAATAAAAATAAAAAGTTAATATGTAATTACTGTTTACATCGAATCATTTATCAAATGGTTACATATTGCAAAATGGTTTATTTAAAATTGTGTTATTGTTGATTTTCTAATTATAATAGGCCCATTTATGCCTTTCCAAGGTCAGGAGGAGAAAGAGGTCAAGCCATTTTCTTTCTGTTTGGCAGTTTTTGGTCATTTTTCATCCTCTCTTTATTCAACTTGTCTGCCCAAGGTCTATAACAGATTGGCATAGCTGTGTTGAGACTCCTCTAGTTGCTTAGCTTTGTTCAGAAGTGCCCTAGAAATAATTATCTTTGCTTTCAGGGGACAACTACTGAAACTGCCTTTGGGAATTGTACCAATAATCAAAACAAAACCACATTGGTACTTTGCTTTGATTATCTCCTGGAAGAATTTGTACCCACTTCCTCTGTGGGTAGTTTTTCCTTCGGAAATAATACACAAAATTTTGATTGCACAAAACTATGCATGTTTCCTTATTCTTTCCTTCCACCCACCCCTTTCCCCTCCCTTGGGAGCACCTTAAAACATTACAGGGGTGAGGGGTGGCTATTCCAAGGCATTTACATGGTTTGCAGACCTCTGTAAATGCTGCCGAACAGCATATTCAGTGGCACTAATGCTGCCCAGTTATTGTCCAAGCTCTGCAGCCAACCCAGATATTGAATGCAGATGGCTGGATATGGCCCCAGCATCGAACATCTGAGATTAAAGTTCAGCATCAACAGCCAGCCGTTTTAGCAGCGCTAGCTGTGGATGCTGAATATTGGGCCCTGAAGTTAAAAATATTCTGGCCCAATATTTAGAAGCAGTGGCAACAATCATGTCAATTTAAATATCATTGTTAAAATTAATATGTGCACTCAGCACTGCCCTATGTATTGTATGGTCACCGCTGCTCCCACTAAACACATAAAGCTGTATTTTAGATAGATGTCGGGATCATAATTGAGATGTCTGGGTCAGGATGTACTCAATTCTAACTATATTTTAGGAACAGCTCTGCTAAACGTGGCATCATTTCTAAATTGCACATCCACATGCAGCAGGAGGAACCATTTCAGAAATATACATGTGTGAAAAAATCAATGGGAGGAGCCCAGCAATTTACACATGTCAATGTCTGCACTTACACATGTGTCAGGGCCATTTCGCAAACCTAGACAGGCAGATCTTTGTAACTACAGAAGACTCTATCTTGACCCCATTTCAATGCGGAGGAGGGAAATAAACATTGGAGGTTTAAGGAGGATGCCCCTCCTAATCCTTCCTGTAAAATGAATAGTCAGAACGAGCACTTTTTAAAGCTCTATTCCATATCATCCTGCTAGACCAGTCCAGACAAGTGGGTTGTGTTCCCCTACCAGCAGATTGATGGAGACAAAATACAATGAAAAGCCTCAGGTTTCAGTGACATCACTCCTATGACTCTAGCCGCCTCAGCCACCAGAGGGCTGTTCAGTATTTCTTTGTCTCCAGCAGATGCTGGATGGATTTTCTCAACTCTAAAGAATATCTGAATAATTGAGAGGAAAAGATTGATTTAAATGCCTGTGAACGACCACCTTGAAGGTGACACTCTCACTTGAACGTGACATGGGAGTCTCCACTAGACTCTGGTCTTTTCGGTAGCCATAGGAGGAGTAAAAATTGGTTCAGCTCCATGCGCTTATCATGACAAGAGCCTGTTGAGCAGCCAGAAAAATGGAAGGATTTGGAAGATTTCAGCAGCCTCCCTCAGCCTCAATGCCCCCTCCCTCCTCCTCTGTCCCCCCTGCTTTCTCCCAAAAATTGCAGAATGCTCTCAGAGGAATCTATTTGCCACCCACCTTTAACACAGTGCCTGCAAAGCAAAAGAAGCAATTTCAGGGGAGTAGAGCTGAGCCTAGCACAGATTTCTGACTTGGGCTCTCAGGGGGTGAATACCAATGCTTGACCTCATCATTGTCCTTGTTAGGGGCTCCTGATTCCATCCATTTGGAGCGCAATTTGGTGTGGACTGCTGACGACTGTTGGCATGGTGTGGGGGTTTCCCGCCATTTTCTGCACACGTTGCTAGCGTTTTTTTACTATTGTGTGCCTAGCGGTCGCATTGTCCCAGCGTGCGATCTACCTGAACAGCTCCAATTACATTTATACCCAAGTGCCTGTTTCACATGTTCCTGTACAAGCGCTGTTAACGGGCACCTTATGGCCACCTCAGCCTTAGTGTGCGCTGCTATTGCACTTGTCTTAACTCTTCCAGGAAATGTTGCTTGACCTATGGCAAGCGAGGTACACCTTCTGGACTCTGCTCTTGCATAGCAGCTTCGGAATCATCCATGGAGAGCCCGTTTCCCCCTCTCAGGAGGGGGATGCAGTTGGTCTGGTCTTGCCTGCCCAGTACAGGAGGTAGTGGATGGTGCTGTGGGTAAGCATGACCAGCTGGATGTAGGTTCTGGTGACCACGCTGTTGACCGCTCCCTTCCTCTGAGCGTTGGACAGCGGCTATGTCCCCTGTTGTTTGGAGGGTCATTTCCGAAAGGAGAGCTTCTGGAACCTGGATTGTCCTCCCCGGAACTCTTTTCCTTTTGACTATAGGCCTGGTCTTTTTGGTATGGAAATTCTAACCCTGTGGCCTCTGGATACCCCCAAGTGCAGTCTCATGAGGGGTAGGCTAAGAGTGGCAGCCTTGTTTTCATTGCCTCTGGCTAAGCGTCCATGGCGAAGGTCACCTCCTGGCGATGTGGAGCAGCTGGGGCCTGTTTGAGATCTGGTCTGCAGCTGGGCTCTGTTGTGGATGATGAAAGGCTCTCGCCTTCAGAGACTTTATGAAGAGGCTGATGATCTCCAGGAACAAGCAGGAATGAGTCTTCACACGTGGGAGACGTCGCCGACGGAGCCCGCACGGGAATGCTCCCCAGCATCCAATCAGAAAGCCTTTGGGAGCATACCCCGCGCCTGCGTGGTGGCTTCCCGCCCTTCCTACTGCCTCTCCCCAGTTTTTCGTTTTCCGCGGAGCAGGCAGGACGTCCCTCCTGCCACCGCAGAAATTTTTCCTTTTTTCTGTAGTCGCGGCTTTCCCGCCGACGGTGGCACCTCCGTGCCCCCCTTTTCTTTCTCTCTTTTAATTATTTTCATTTAATTTTCACCGGGCGCTGAGGACCGGGGCATGGAGCCTTCTTCCCCCCAGCCTCACGGCGGGGACTTAATTTTCCACGTGGACTCCAATACCTGGTGCCTCTCCTGTTTGGGGCCTGACCCCTTTTTCCTGGATTCCCCGGGCTACAGTGTCGGAAAAAGACCCTCCCTCTTTCGGGTATCCCTCGACGACATCTTCGCGCCCAAGGCGCGGTCGTCGGGTTGTTCTTCTCTCCAGGATCAGGTAACCACACAACAGTCTGTTAAGACTAGCCGAGTCTTGAGGGGCGAGTCTCATGCGTGGCATGGCGACGGCTCCGGCCAACCCCTCAAGTCCTCCTTGGCTGATATACCCCGGCGGGAGTCCTCGGGCTCCAAAGCATTTACGGGGTTTCGGGATGTTCCTGAGGTTCGCTCCTCACAGAACATTCCCGAGCCATGCCCGAGGGAGGTACCCGCTTCGAGCGGTGCCGATTCCCCAGCATCGGCATCGGCGTCGAGTGTTCCACTCTTCGCCAGGGATCGTCAGCCGGTGTCCTCGGCGCCTTCGGGGCCGATCGACTCGACCGGGTCTGACCTCCCTACATCCCAGCCATGCTCGGGCGTGGTAGCCGCTCCGGGCGGTACTGAGCCCCCGGCATCGGCGTCGGTGTCGAGTGCTCCGCTCCTCACCGAGGATCGTCGGCTGCTGTCCTCGGCGCCTCCGGGGCTGATCGACTCGGTCCAGCCTGGCATTCCTCCATCCCTGCCATGCGCATGAGCGGTACCCGCTTCGGGCGGTACCGACCCCTCGGCGTCAGTGTCGAGCGTTCCGCTCCTCACCGGGGATTGGCGGCTGCGGTCCTCGGCGCCTCCGGGGCCGAACGACTCGCGCCGGTATGGCGTTCCTACGGGGGTGGTATCCGCTTTGGGCGGTGCCGACCCGTCGGTGTCGAGTGACCCGCTCCCCACCGGGGATCGCCAGCCGCTGCCCTCAGCACCTCGGGGGCCGATCGACTCGACACTGTCTGACGGCCCTACGTTCAGGTCATGCGCGGAGGTAGTACCCGCTTCGAGCGCGCGGGCGTCGGTGGTTCCGCCCCGCGCCGGGGATGGTCATCTGGCCTCCCTCCCCTCGGGGCCGCACGCTTCGACCCGCGCCGGGTCGCTGGTATCCCAGCCCTGCGCAAGGGTGATACCGGGTTCGAGCGGCGCCGCTCCGCCGGCGATGGCAGGGGCGTCGAGCACGAGGGACCGCCATCGACCTTCCCCGGGGACCTCGGGGTATGTTGGCCAGCGCACGGGCGACTCCCCGGCATCGACGCGGCCGTCGAGGGCCCCGCCCTTTCCTAGAGAAGGGGCCTCGGGGTCTTCGACCGCTTCGACCCAATCTGGATCTGTGCCGCCCCGCAACGGTACCCCGACGTCGGCGCAGGGGCTTTGCACTCCCCCCCCCCACAGGGACTCGTCGTCGGGTGACCGGGGTCCCCTCGGGGACGGGCCGTATGCCCCGGAAGGATTTCTCTCCGGGTCGGACGGGTTCGAGAGGGAGCCCGGCATCGGGCAGTGCCCACCGATCAACATCGGCGCCGGCGTCAGATGACCCCCTCTCCACCGAGCTCCACCCTCGGGGACCCCTGATGCTCGCGGCACCGATCGGCGCGGTTCCGATCCGCGCTCCAGGATCTCCACCACCGGCGTGGTCGCCCCCGCCGGGGCCCTCTAGAAGGGAGTCAATCTCCTCGCTCGGTTCGATGCCCAGCCTGGAGTCGGTATCCAGCCTTGAAAGCCTGGACACTACACGTCTCGGGATCGGTCCCTGTCCCCTCCCGTGACGCAGAGCAGAGACCGATGGCCCCTGCCCTCCGGCGGCCATGGAACCGCTTTGATCGCCGGGAGCAGCGCCACCCCCGGGTTCGGGGCCGAGGGCGATTCCTGCGGCGCCGTCGGTGCCATCGACCCCTTCGATGCCTAGCTTGGAATCAATCCCAGGAGCCGACGACGCCATGGGGACTGCCCTGATCCGGGTCAGTTGGTCCCCTCCTCTGCCCAGCGGGCATCGGCCCGAGCGGCCTCTGTGTGCCCTGGCAGCCTCCCCCGCCATAACTCCTCCGGCAGAGCCACCTTTTCCGGATTTCCTCCTTGACATGGCGGACTTGCTGGCCATCCCTACCCCGGACCCGAGCCCGGGCCCTGCGGAACAGGCAGCCGTGATGCTTCCTCTGCATCCCTCCCTGCAGGATCTCCTGCTGGGGGCTTGGCGGTCGCCTTTGAGGGTTACGGCACCGTCTGCTTTTCTCTGATCAGAGAAGAGCAGTGCTTTTTACAGTGCTCTGCTAGAGAAGTGGATATTTGTCTCCTGTGACACCTTTTATTTATTTATTTATATTCTCTTATATACCGCGCTATTCTGCATCAGTGCGGTTTACATTGAACAAACTGAAATTACATTGAACAGGGCATTATAACTTGGAGATAACTATTTTACAGGGAACATGGGCTATGGAGGGTTAAGTGGCTTGCCCAAGACCACAAGGAGCACCTTGCTGTGAGTTCTAGCTGTTTATTAATTATTTATTGTTTGTCTAACTGTTTATTTAATTATTTATTGTTTGTCTTAGTGGTGTGCTAGTTCAGCCTTCTCAGCTATAACTTACCTTGCCTCTCTCAACTAACTGGGCTTTGTATGGTACCCCCTTCCCCCTGCTGAGGGTTCAGGACAGGGTAGCTTGTAACTGCCCACTTTAATAGGACTTATCTCCCTCCCTCCCTCCCCAGCACCCACCCACCCCTGGGGTAATTGTAGTTTTATAGGTACTTGCACATCTTAGAAGAAAGGGGCTGCTCTCAGGTGCAGCTCGTTATCCAAATCAGTCATACACAGAGGACCTGAGATTAATTACTTAAGCTTCAAGTACACAAGGTGTATTAGGGGTATTAGATACACTTTTATTGGTATAAGCATCCACACCAATCCTTATTATATACAGAATTTAAAAGACCTAAACACAAGCTTTAAACTAAGATGCAGACAGAAGTCCAGCAACGAGATGGGGGTTCTCCGGTCTTTTGCATTGAGTGTCACATGTATGATTTTCTCCCAGTTGGTGAGAGGTCTTACGTATGCACTAAGTGCAAAGAACTCTTTGCTCTCAGGGAACGAGTCCGTTCTCTAGAGGCTAGAGTAGCAGACCTGGAAGACATAAGAAAGACAGAGAAGTACATGGATGAGACCTACAGGGATATAGTCCTGAAGTCCCACCTCCAGTCTGGCAGCATCCCTGTGCCATGGAGGAGAGAGGTCACGTGACAGGATAGCATCACCCTGGTGTGGCAGGAAGTGATCCTGTAACTAGGACCTGTCCTCCAGGTGATGTAAAACCCTCTCGCACCGAGGACGTTTCTCCAGGGCCATGTCCCCATGAGGGGAGGGTCAGGACAGCTGTTATAGTTGGTGATTCAATCATTAGGAATGTAGATAGCTGGGTGGCTGGTGGACGTGAGGATCGCCTGGTAACATGCCTGCCTGGTGCGAAGGTAGCGGACCTCACGCACCGCCTAGATAGGATCATAGATAGTGCTGGGGAGGAGTCTGCTGTCGTGGTACATGTTGGTACCAATGACATAGGAAAATGTGGTAGGGAAGTTCTGGAGGCTAAATTTAAGCTTTTAGGTAGGAAGTTGAAATCCAGAACTTCCAGGATAGCGTTCTCCGAAATGCTTCCTGTTCCACGTGCAGGACCCAAAAGACAGGCAGAGCTCCGGAGTCTCAATGCGTGGATGAGACAATGGTGCAAGGATGAGGGTTTTGGATTTGTTAGGAACGGGAACATTCTGGGGAAAGGGGGGGCTCTTCCGAAGGGATGGGCTTCACCTTAATCAGGATGGGACCAGACTGCTGGCATTAACCTTTAAAAAAGAGATAGAGAAGCTTTTAAACTAGAAATTAGGGGAAAGCCGACAGTCACCCAGGAGTGCATAGTTCGGACAAAGGTATCCTTGAAGGATACTACCAAAAGCAGTGAGGTTCCAAAAGGGAGTATAGTAGCCCAAATGCCCTTGAGTAAGGAGCAGACAGAGCATAAAGATTCCAAATTACCCCTGCCTACCAATAGCCAGATTAATATGAATAAAATACAGTCTCTAAAATGCTTGTATGCCAATGCTAGAAGTCTAAACAATAAGATGGGAGAGTTAGAATATATAGCACTAAATGAGAGGTTAGATATGATTGCACTCTCAGAGACATGGTGGAAGGAGGATAACCAGTGGGACACTGTGATACCTGGATACACACTATATCGTAATGATAGAGCTGATCAAATTGGTGGAGGGGTTGCGCTCTATGTTAGAGAGGGCATTGAGTCAGAAAGGATTAAAGTTTTGCAGGGAACAAAATTTGCTGTAGAATCTCTATGGATTGAAATTCCATTTATGAAGGGGAAGGTGATGGCAGTTGGAGTATACTATCGACCGCCTGGCCAGAATGAACAAATGGATGATGAAATGCTCAAAGAAATCAAGGAAGCTAACAAAAGTCACAACAGAGTAGTAATAATGGGTGATTTCAATTACCCCGGTATTGACTGGGTCAGTGTCACGGCAGGACAAGCTAAAGAGATAAAGTTTCTAGATGGAATAAATGACTGCTTCTTGGAGCAGCTGGTTCATGAACCGACCAGAGGGGAAGCCATACTGGACCTAGTCCTTAGTGGAACACCAGATCTGGTGCAAGAAATAAGGGTGTTGGGACCACTTGGCAATAGTGATCATAGTATGATCATGTTTGATTTAATTAGTGGAGGACAGATAGTAAAGGCATCCACAGTACTACCTTTTAACTTTCAAAAGGGAGACTATGATAGAATGAGGAATATAGTTAGGAAAAAACTAAAAGGAGCGGTTCCAAAGGTTAAAGACTTACAGCAAGCTTGGGTGTTATTTAAAAATACTATCCTCGAAGCCCAGACCAGCTGTATTCCACGCATTAGGAAAAGTGGAAGAAAGTCCAAAAAACTGCCAGCATGGTTTAAAGGTGAGGTCAGAGAGGCTGTTGCTGCCAAAAAAGCAACCTTCAGGAAATGGAAAAAAGAGCCAAATGATGAAAACTAGAAACAGCACAAGCACTGGCAAGTTAAATGCAAAGCATTGATAAGGCAGGCAAAGCGGGAATTTGAGAAGAAACTTGCTACGGAAGCAAAAACACGAAATAAAGACTTTTTCAAGTACATTCGTAGCAAAAGGCCTGTGAGAGAGTCAATTGGACCATTAGATGATAGAGGGGTAAAAGGGGCAGTAAGAGGAAACAAGGCTATAGCAGAGAGACTGAATGAATTCTTTGCTTCGGTCTTTACTGAGGAAGATGTAGGGATGTTACCCAAGACTGAAGTGGTATTTAAAGGTGATACTGCAGAGGAATTGAGAGAAATATCGCTACACCGGGAAGATATATTACAACTATTTGATAAACTGAATAGTAGCAAATCACCTGGACCGGATGGTATACATCCCAGAGTGTTGAAAGAACTGAAATATGAGATTGCAGACCTGCTATTGGTAATCTGTGAACTTTCATTAAAATCATCTGTAATACCTGAAGATTGGAGGGTTGCCAACGTAACACCAATTTTTAAAAAGGGTTCCAGGGGTGACCCAGGAAATTACAGACCGGTGAGCCTGACGTCAGTACCAGGGAAAATGGTAGAAACCATCAAAATTACACAGCATGTAGATAGTCATGGCCTAATGGGAGACAGCCAACATGGCTTTAGACAAGGAAGATCTTGTCTTACTAATCTGATATGTTTTTTTGAAGGTGTGCATAAACAGGTAGACAAAGGTGAGTCGGTTGATATAGTGTATCTGGACTTTCAGAAAGCTTTTGACAAAGTCCCCCATCAGAGACTTTTGGCGAAGCTAAAAAGTCATGGGATAGGAGGCAGTGTACTATTGTGGATCGGGAACTGGTTAAAAGATAGAAAGCAGAGGGTAGGGCTAAATGGCCAATATTCCCAATTTAAAAAGGTGAATAGTGGAGTACCCCAGGGATCTGTACTGGGTCCGCTGCTTTTTGACATATTCATAAATGACCTGGAAAAGGGAATAACTAGTGAGGTTATCAAATTTGCAGATGACACAAAACTGTTTAAAGTTGTTAAAACCCAAGAGGATTGTGGAAAGCTGCAGGAGGATCTTGATAAATTGGAAGACTGGGCATCAAAATGGCAGATGAAATTTAATGTGGACAAGTGCAAAGTTATGCACCTAGGAAAGAACAACCCACACTATAGTTACTCGATGCAAGGCTCCACATTAGAAACCACCACCCAGGAAAAAGATTTAGGAGTCATCGTGGATAACATGTTAAAACCCTCCGCCCAGTGTGCAGCGGCGGCCAAGAAAGCAAATAGAATGCTAGGTATCATAAGGAAAGGGATGGAGAATAAAACAAAGGATGTTATAATGCCTCTGTATCGCTCCATGGTACGACCGCACCTTGAATATTGTGTGCAATTCTGGTCACCGTATCTTAAAAAGGACATAGCGTTATTAGAAAAAGTACAGAGAAGAGCCACCAAATTGGTGAAGGCTATGGAAGGCTACTCCTATGAAGAGAGGCTAAGAAGGTTAGGGCTCTTTAGCCTGGAGAAGAGACGGCTGAGGGGAGATATGATAGAGGTCTATAAATTAATGAATGGAGTGGAACGGATAAACGTGGATCAATTGTTTACGCTATCAGAGTATAGAAAGACTAGGGGACATGTAATGAAGCTACAGGGTAAACTATTTAAGACAAATAAGAGAAAATATTTTTTCACTCAACGTGTAATCAAACTCTGGAATCTGTTACCGGAGGATGTAGTAAGGGCTGTTAGTATAGCTGGGTTTAAAAAAGGTTTGGACAAGTTCCTGGAGGAAAGGTCCATAAACCACTATTAAAAAGGGACCCAGGATATCAATGCTTGACCCAGTACAAGCATTGTGGAACCTGTGTCTTTTGGGGATATTGCTAGGTACGTATGACCTAGATTGGCCACTGTTGGAAACAGGATACTGGGCTTGATGGACCTCGGTCTGACCCAGTATGGCATGTCTTATGTTCTTATGACTGCGATGCAGGCTCTGTACCGGGTGCTTCCGTCCCCGGGTTTTCGGCAGCACCAGCTTCCACATCGGTCCATTGTGGTGGAATCGGCGCTGAGGAAGGCCGGAAGCAAGGAGAAGCATGCTTCTCGCCCCCCAGGCCGCGCCTCAAAGACGCTAGATACTCTAGGACGTCAAGCCTTCCAGACGTCTATGCTGACGGCCAGAATTATTTCATATATATTTTATATGAGTCTGTCGCTCCGGGAGTTCACCGAGAGGTTGTCTCGGTTATCCCTCTTCGTATCTGCAACCAAGGCCTTTGAATATTCCCTGCTTCTTTATCACTGCAGGAATATCTCCGGGTTCCTTTCTCGTGCTTCGCTGGACTCCTTCCAGTCGGTCAGCAGAGCCTCTGCTGTTGCCATTAGAGCAAGCCGTACAGCATGGTTGCAGGCGTCCGAGTTGTGTAGACGGGCACAGCACAACCTGGGTAATTCTCCCTGCGACGGAGATCACCTCTTCAATAGCGAAGCCTTGCGTCAGGTCGCACAGTGCTTCGTTAACCTTCCCAGAGTTAGCAGCTAGCCTAGGGCCCGGCCCCCCGGCGGTGGTAAACGCCTCTCCATACCCCCCTTCCCTAGGAAGAGGAAATATCAGCCCTCCGCCCACCCTCCAGGCGCGCCCACGCAAGGGACCTCTCACCCCGGGTTGATGCCCCCGGGCCCGCGCCAGGACTCTCATACTAAGCATTTTTAGGCTCAGGCGGGCGGCTGCCTACACTTAACCCTCTTATCGGAAGTTTAAAAATTGAGCTCTACTCTGGGGTTCGTTCAGTTGACAAATGGTTCGGAGGCTTATCTAGGGGTTCAGGTATTCTCCCTCCGTTTGGAAGGGAGACCACCTCTATTCCGTGATAGCTATGGCCCACGGCCAACTTAATTACCCTTCGGTACGTCTCCGAACCCTTATCAGCCAGTATCCCCCTGCTGATTGCTTCCGTACCGGAATTCCCCTCCAGCCGCTATAGTCCCCCAATGCTTGCCAGGACTATACCCTCCTGTCCCCCGTCTGTGCGGGGGCGAGTTTTCTGCGTGCAAGTCCTGGGGACACATATAGGGCCTCCAGCCCCTGTGGTGTTCTACCAGACTGATGCTATCCTCCGTCCCCCACGCTACCGCGCTGTTGGTTCGCCGATCTGCCCTTGTCCTCCGGAATAGATCCCTCTACTGACGGATCTTGCTGCCACCTTCCTAGGTGGACGTTCTGTGGATCAATGGCAGATCCGCCTTACCAGGGTGATGCTCAGGGTGCTAGGCCCCTCGGCATACCTGCGTTAGTACCAGAGTGGGCGCCCTCATGCCCACCGGCTTAGATATACAGTACTAGATATCACCTGGGCGATAGGCGCATATTGGGGGGATGCCCGCAGTACCTGTGTTCTACCGCCTAATTTCCCTATGGCCGGTACTCACACCCCCCCCCCCCCCGGGGTCCGGCCAGTCCGCCTGCCTATTCCTCGATCGGGCCGCAGACTGGTGGTACTCTACCGCTGTGAAGTCTACAGCTCCCTTTTCAGTTAGGTCCTCCTCCCGGGGGTTCGGACCCTTGTCTCCCTATCTCTCGCTAGGGTAGCCTGTGTACTCCTTCTGCTCCGGGTACACCCCTACTCTTCTCCGGAATGGGCTCTCTGGTTCGGCCAGTCTTCTACTGTTAGTCCTCTGAGTTCTGGACTCTACTCCTAAGGGAGTGCTCAGCTTTGCACTAAGCCTCCTGGAAGACCTGCCGTCCTTCTCCTGACCCAGCTGATGCCTGGATCTCCTAGCCTTCCGGATTTGGAACTTCCTCCTCGCTGCGGCGAAGTTTCCTTGACGACTTCGCTACTGCGTCTACGGTGCCTTCATCACAGGTCTGCTTCCGGCAACCCGGTAGGTAAGATCTACAGGGTTCCACACCATTAATTCATTAAAACTTAATGGCCGGTAAGCTCTATATGGTACTAGGTCGTTTACTCATTAAATGCTTACTGATACTATTTATGCATCCCTCTGACTACTCTTCCTGTAGCATGGGGTTTTTTTTTTGCTGTATCTTAATGATACCTGTTCTGCACTCTAAAGACTTCCCTCTGTAGTCTTTAGATTCGCTGTTCAACTCCTGCCCTCCATCCCTCAGGGGATGCCGGGGATTCAGGCTGGGCAAATGCCATCCCGTCCTGGGCTGCGCTTATGGGATCTCCCCGGGCATCTTTAGCTAGGGAGTCCCCACGTGTGAAGACTCATTCCTGCTTGTTCCTGGAGATAGCACAGTTACTTACCTGTAACAGGTGATCTCCGGAACAGCAGGAATTAGTCTTCACAACCCGCCCACCTCCCCTAGGAGTTGTATCTCTATTTTCTCTATTTTCTCTATTCCTTCCTCTCCTCTCCTTCTGGCTCAGCTATGAAACTCAACTGGGGAGAGGCAGTAGGAAGGGCGGGAAGCCATCGCGCAGGCGCGGGGTATGCTCCCAAAGGCTTTCTGATTGGATGCTGGGGAGCATTCCCGTGCGGGCTCCGTCGGCGACGTCTCCCACGTGTGAAGACTAATTCCTGCTGTTCCGGAGATCACCTGTTACAGGTAAGTAACTGTGCTTTATCCACCTGTTCCAGAAGCGGGAACTGTCAGCATTGATTACCAGGGTCTTATCCAAATGCTCCAGGAGCCGAAGGTTCATCTACTTCTGCAAGGGTTGCAAAATCCACTACATTCTTTCTACTTCCGGAGGTGATCAAGGTATCCAGTCGGAGAGGAGTTCTTCTGACTCCCCACCTAAGGGGCTAAGGGTGTATAAGTAGATATACGCTCTCCCGGAAAAGGAGTGGTTGTGTGGTTTGATATTCCCAAGGTGGACATGGATATCCCCAGATGGACCACCATGCCTATGGAAGGTGGAACGGCCTTAAACGATACTCTGGACTGAAAGATGGATTTGGCATTGAAGAACCAGTTCGCCATGGCTGCTGCTGCTCTTCAGTTGGCAGTCTGTGCAGGCCTAACATATTGATCCCTGCTCCAGTGGATTCAGTCTCTCCTACCGGAACCATATTGCCTTTCTTTTGGAGTCTGCTGCAGCCTTCCTTTTTGATGCATGTACAGCCTGATATGTCTAGCAGCCAGGGATAGTGCCCTGTCGATGGTGACACAGCGTTCGATGTGTCTACTGCCCTGTATCGCAGCCAAATCTCCCAAAGCCCAGTTGGCCACTGGGGTGTTTTGGAGTAGATGGTAAAGGACCTGGGTGAGACAAAAAATCTTACCACCTTCTGGAGGACAGGTCAAAGGGGCCTGTGAAGCAGGCAGAAGTTCTTTGCCACCAGCCTCCATCTGCTCCCCACAGACAAGCTGATCAGACCCCTGGGGGTCTCAGGACTCCCATTGCTACCGATCTGCAATGCCTTCTTTCCCTGTGCTCCCAGATTTCAGGCTTGTTTTTAGCCCTTTTGGAGAGCACATGGGCCCAGGGACTCTGTTCCCTCTAGAGGAGGTCCCTCCTGGGCTGTGGAATGAAGGTTTGGGGGCCCCTTCCCTGGTTCCTTCAGATAGGGGCAGGCTTCGACTCTTCTCTCAGGGATGTGCCCAGGTCACCAAAGATTGCTGTATGCTAGACACTATATAGTACGGATTTATCCTGGAATGCCGATCCAGCACATGTTCGTTGTCTCCCCCTGTGGGTACGAAAACAATAGGATGGCTGTTTTAATCATCTTGGGCAAATTGCTGTTTCTGTCAGTAGTGGTGCCCGTTTCCCTGGATGATTGGGGCAAGGGCAGACAGGACTGGGCATCTACTAGACAGGCTAGATGGCTGCCTAGGGCAGCAGATCTGTGTGGGCGGCAGGCCATGTGCTTTGGCACACATGGCATGTTGCCCCCCCCCCCCCGCATGCCTTGCCATGTTGCCCTTCCTCCCCATGCTAAGCTACCACCAGCTGCTGCTGATTCCAGCGGCAGGAGAGGACAGCTAGGCCATGGCAGTGACTTTTGTCAATCGGCAAAGTGGCACAAGAAAAGCCGGAGTAGCCCTGGAGTTGGCTCTCCTGTTTGAGTGGAGAAGAACCTCCTAGCTTTGTCGGCTAGGAGGGACAATGTCTAATCGGATTTTCTCAGCCGGCACTCTCTGGATCCAGGAGAATGGGAGTTAAGTCACTTAATTCTTTGCTGATGGGATTGCCCCAAGATGGATCTGATGGCAACCCACTCCAGTGCCAAAGTGTGCTGCCGCACGGAGATAGGGTCTGGGGGTGTCGGCACACTGGTTCAGCCTTGGCCAAGTCAGTGCCTGCTGTATGTTTCCTCTGTGGCCCCTGGTGGGGGCATCTGCTTTAGCATGTAAAGTGCCACCCAGGAAGGATTATTCTGGTGGCACCGGACTGTCCAAGAGAGTGTGGTTCGGAGATCTGATGCGACTCCTGCAAGTGCCACCTCTGCATTTGCCTTGGTCTCAAGGCCCATTTCGTCAGGGGTCGATCATCCTGGAAAACCTGGTTTGCTTCTCTCTTTCGGCTTGGCTCTTGAAAGGAGGTTACTAGTGTGTAAAGGCTACACTCTGACGATGTTTTCCACTCTGCTCGGAACCCAGAGGAGGTCTACCAACCTGGCATATGTGCAGATCTGGTGCATCTTGAATGATGGAGCAATTTTATTTGTATTTATTTATTTATTTAACGTTTTTTATATACCGCCTTTCAGATTCTCAAGGCGGTTTACAGAGAACTTAAGTTTGCTTACATAGAACTTTTCAGAACTATTTACAATGTCCATTATCAACAGTGTTTACAGATAACCAATAAATTTTAACTATTTACACGGGAGGTTAAGCTCGACAGGGGCTTAGGATTTTACAATTGTCTCTATGCTGCAATAGCCGGTGCAATTATTTGAGTTGTATGGTATTGACGTGCTCAGAAAACAAATGTGTTTTTTTTTTGTTTTTTTTTATAATCAAGCAAAAGCTTGTACAGAAAACACCACTGCGTAAAGAAAGGGAAAAAAAACCCCAACAATATCATTAAAAAAAAAAAGAAAACATTACACAGAAGTTAATTAGCCCACAAAACAGGGAAGTGAAAAGAAAGCAGGTATACAGGGCCAAATGTGTTTTTAAGTATTTCCTGAAGTCTGCAATGTCATTGGTTGCTCTGAGCTGGTGTGGAAGGGAGTTCCATAGGGATGGTAAGTAGAGTTTGAACACTCTATGTAGTTCATTCTGGGAGGTGCCCTTAGGTATCATTGAGGTTGCAAGGGAGTTTTGGTGCTGTGTCCTCTGTGATCTGTTGTCTGGGATTCTTCTGATTAGGTTTTCCAGGCAGCTGGCAGTTTGGTTGTGCAGAATTTTGAATGCCATCATTATTGCCTTATATTTTATACGTGAACTTATGGGAAGCCAATGGATAGATTCAAGTATGGGGGTGATGTGGGTGTGTTTGTTAGTTCTGGTGATTAGGCATGCTGCTGCGTTTTGTGCCAGTTGTAAGGCATGGATTGAGCATTTGGGTAAACCGTGTAGGATTAGATTGCAGTAGTCGAGGCGGTGTGATTAGCGCCTGACATACAGATCGGAAGTGGTTGTGCTCCAGTAAAGGTTGAAGGTTTTGAAGGAACTTCATTTTGTAATATACTTTTGTGGTTGTTTTGCTGATATGGGATTGGAAAGTGAGTCTCTAGTCAAGGTATACTCCTAAGTATTTTACCTCGCTCCTTACTGGGATTGATGTTTCCTATCGGTAAGGTGTCAGGTGGGTTAAATGTGGTGATTATGAGGGCTTCTGATTTCTTGTAGTTAATTTCCAGATTGCGTTGTGATAACCATTCGGTGGTTGCTGTCATGCAGGCTGAGATGACAGAGTAGTATGGATACTTTATGTCTAGGGTGGAGTATATCATTAAATCGTCTGTGTATAGGTGGTAGTGGATGTTATGTTGCTGTAATATTTTGCATACTGGCTGTATGTACAGGTTGAAGAGGAGAGCCGAGAGTGCCGAGCCTTGTGGAAGACCTTGTTTTAGAGGGAAAGGTCTTGATGTATTGGATTTTATCTTGACTTGTGATGTTCTATCAGCTAAGTATGAATGAAACCAAGCCAGTGGTGTGTCACTTACTCCTACTTCTCTTAATCTTTTTAGCAGTGTGGAGTGGATTATAGAATAAAATGCAGATGTTATGTCTATGAAAATAAGGATGAAGCCTTTCCTGATATCTTCGATTCCCTTGAGTATAGTGTTCAGAAGGGATGTTAATAAAGTTTCTACCCCATGACGCTCTCAGAACCCATGTTATTGCGGGTCGAGAGGGAAGATGGCATCAATGTGGTCTTGTAGTTGGCGTTGGACCGTCTTTTCAATTAATTTGGATAAGAGCGGTATGCTGGATATAGGGCGATACGAGGCAGGAGATGATGGGTCCAAAGTGTTGCTCTTCAGTAGTGGTCTTATGGAAGAGATTTTCAGTGGCAATGGCAGGATCCCTTGTGAGAGGGATAAGTTTATTATTTTGCAGAGTGAAGGAGCTAATTCTTGAGCCATTGATTTTGTCCAAAGAGTTGGGTATAGATCTAGGGGGAAAGTGGATGTGTTCAAGGATTTCAGGAGATTGGTGCAGAGGTCTTTGGAGACATAGTAAAAAGATGTCCATATGTTTGGATGGTTTGGATCAGATGGAGAAGTGATAGGTTGACTTGTTGAGGCTTGTGGGCAGGATAGTTTGTTCTGGAGATAGGATGCAAAGGTCTCTGGAGTTAAAGCATCTGTGTTTTGGCTTTGTGGGGCTCTTGATAGATCTTTGACTATGGAGTTCTGTAGGAGGTTTAGAGATTTCATGATGATGTTAGTGTTGTTTTGCCTCTTCCGGTTAAGGATTAATTCATTGTACTCTTGCTGTTTTGACATGTATTCCAGTCAATCTGGTTGTGCTTTGGTTCTCCTCCATCTTCTTTCAAGTCTTCTCAAGATGATTGTTGCCTGTTTGATTTTCAGAGAGTACCATGGGGCTTTATTTTTTTCGTTTGGAGGTTCTTGAGTTTGATGGCGCGGAGGCCGCTAATGTAAAGGTGTTGTTCCAGTTCTCTGTCAGTGAGGAGAGGTCTGTTGAGCTTGTTTCCAGCTTGGGGATTGCTTGATTTATTAGTGCGTCCTTTATCAAATTGATTGAATCATCTGTTGGAGTTTGGGATATGGTGTCTAGGAAGCAGGGGGTCAAGGGGGAGGTTAAATGATATCAGGTAGTGATTCAACCATGGCACAGGGCTTACTTGATATATGTAGCAGTCAGGTGATTGGAGGATGGTGGGTACAAAGATCAGGTCCAGTGTGTTTCCTCCAATGTGGGTCTTTGTTGAGAATATCTGTGAGAGATCCAGTGAGGATAAGGCTTCAAGGAATGCTGAGGCTTGAGCTGAGGTTAGGGAATTCAGATTGAAGTCACCTAGTATTATTGGTAGTTTGCCCTTTTTAGTCTGACTGGTAGCCATCTCAATTATGGTTGAGAGGTTATCAGTGTTAGGTGAAGGAACTCTGTATATTAAACATACTGCATGGCAGCTGGTTCCTCAGGCAACCAGGTTGCCCTCTCTGTTGGCCTTTCTGCAGGATGGTCTGGACAAGAGCCTTTCTGTTAGCTCCCTGAAGATTCAGGTGGCACCGTTGGACTGTTTCAGAAGTCCGGTGGCTAGTAAGTCTCTACCTTTACACCCGGATGTTTTGCGCCTTCTCCAAGAGGTTCAATATCTGCGTCTACCCCTCTGGTCTGTGGTACCTTCCTGGGATCTGTGTCTGGTGCTCAGGGCACTGATGTCAGAACCTTTTTGAGCCATTGAAGCACACTACTATGAAGGATTTGACGCTCAGGACAGTAGCCTTGGTTGAGAATGTTCCACTAAGTGGATTTCTGAGCTGCAGGCTCTGTCTTACCGTGATCCTTGCCTATTTTTTTCTGAGGAAGTAATTTCCATTCGCCCTATGCCATCCTCCTTAACTAAGGTGGTTTCTCCCTTTCATTTGAACCAGATAGTTTGCCTGCCCTCCTTCTCTAAGGAGCAGTGTTGGGGGAAGATAAGGATCTTTGCCTTGTGGATGTCCGCAGTGTGCTTCTCCAGTGCATAGCTGCAAATTCTTTTTGTAAGTCAGACCATCTTTTTGTGCTGTTTGCCAGTGCACAGGTGATGTGACTAGGTCTACCTTGGGACACTGGATTAAAGAGGCCATTGCCTTGGTGTATCTGTTGCAGAACTGGCTTGTTCTGGAAGGTTTGCATGCTCATTCTACCCAAACGTAAGCGTCCTTGTGGGTTAGCCAGTCAGTGGCAATATTGAACCACTGGCTGGTTACATAGAAGCATGATGGCAGGAAAAGCCCACATGGCCTATCTAGTCTGCCCTTCCATATCAGCTACAGTAGTCCCCTTTTTTCCTTAAGAGATCTTCTGTGCTTGTCTCATGCTTTTTTGAATTCAGATACTGTCCTTGTATCTACTACCTCCACTGGGAGGCTATTCCACGCATCTACCACTCTTTCTGTAAAGAAATATTTCTACATATTACACTGAGTCCATTGCCTTTCCTCCTCATCCTAAGTTCCTTTGTAGCAGAGTTTGCTTTCAAACGAAAGAGGCTCTCCTCTTGGGCATTTATGCCACGGAGGTATTTCAATGTCTCTTTTCATATTTATTTATTTATTTTTATTTACATTCTATTATATACCGCGCTATTCTGCATCAGTGCGGTTTACATTGAACAAACTGAAATTACATTGAACAGGGCATTATAACTTGGAGATAACTATTTTACAGGGAACATGGGCTATGGAGGGTTAAGTGGCTTGCCCAAGACCACAAGGAGCACCTGTGGGACTAGAAACCCCAGTCCTCTATATATCTCCTCTATCCCGCCTTTCCTCTAATGTATGCATATTAAGATCTTTATATCTGTCTTCATATGCTTTATAACGAAAACCACTAATCATTTTAGTAGCCACCGTCTGCAATGACTCCATCCTGTTTGTCCTTTTGAAGGTGCGGTCTCCAGAATTGCACACAATACTCCAAATGAGATCACACCAAAGAATTATACAGAGGTATTATCACCTCCTTTTTTCTGCTGGCCATTCCTCTACCTAACTGGCTAAAGTAAGACCAAAAAAAGCTGGCTTAACATTAGCCATTTAAATATCTAGGCATTGTTTGAAGCAGCGATCGCCAGCCACTTTAATCGCACTGAATATGCCCCCTTCTCCCCATAAATTATGGTCCTGCCTAGGGCATGCCCAGAACATTCCCCCACAATAACTTACGACACATTTAAAACATCCACATTTAAGTCGGACCCTCTCTAAAATGGCCATTTACACAGAGATGTGATTTGCACATGTAAAGCCCTGATTTTACACCTGGAAATAATGAATAAGCCTTCTAAAATAACCCCCATAGCTTATTTGGATAGTGTCTGAATATCGCCACTATCCAGGTAATTTCATAGCACTGCCCTTACTCCCACCCATTGACTATATGTCCATTTCAACCAGCCCTTTTTTAATTGTCCTCCCTAGAACTTGGTTTGAGAAAAAAGTGTGTGTGTTTAAAGAAGTTGGAACACTAACCTATGTAAAACAGCATAATTTGAGATATTCTTCCTCAAATCTGCATTAGTCATTCATTTAAAGATACAACCCTTCCCCTCACAAAACTTGTTATGCTTTTTTATATCAGAGAAATAGGATTAGTAAGAAACACCATTTTTTAATTTTATTCATTCTTGTAAGTGTCACATTAACAGATCTTCTGAGCCAAGATACCATGTAAGGTTTGCTTTCCTACTGGTTGGCGCCTGTAAAGTGGCATTAGGATGATATCTGGTATTCAAAAAGGGATGGGGTGCCAAAATCATGTTCTTATAGTCAACCAATCATAGGTGGCTACAATTTTAGCTGAATGGTTCTTAACAACATTTAGCAAGGTAAGCATGGCAGAGGGGGTGTCAACTTTTAGAGGGCGCCAAAATGCTAAAAAAAAATAAAAAATGAAATAAAAAATGAGAAAAATAAAACGGCAAAAAGTGAAAGAAATGTGAAAAATTAAGTGTTACAAAAACAGCATTGTGGATGTAGCCACGGGTCGTTAGCTAATGAGGAAGGAGGGCACCAGTTTACAGGTTTCAGGGGGATGCCAGAAACACTAGTATGAGCCCTGTTCTAACTTTAACTTTTGGGACCTAAAACTGAGGCTCCTAAATTTAAGCCAGTCATTGACTTGCCCAGGCTAGGGGTTCACTGTTGGAATTCAGACACTTTTTAGGATCTTAAATTTATGAGCTGTATGACTTTAAGGGGGTTACTTTAGAAGACTTAATCATGATTCACATGTGTATAATTGGGCATATCCACATGTAAATGACCATTTTAGAAAGGGTCCAATTTAGAAATGGCTGCCCATACTACATGGAAAGTGCATGAGGGTATGGCCTGGGTGGGACAAAATCTACATATGCATTCCCCATTTCATATAGGGAATGCATATGTAAGACCAAAACAGTTCATGTCTGAACTTACACCTGTTCCCTGACATGACTAGGGATTTAAAATATGCTCATTTCAACCAGTCCTTTTATACGTGTCATTCCCAGAACTTGGCTTGGGGAAAAAAGTGAGTGTATTTAAAGAATTTGGAACACGAACCAATGAAAACAAGCATCATTTCTTGAGAGATTCTGCCCTTTGAGATATCCCCTTTTCTCCAGGAACAAGCAGGAAGTCAGTCCTCACATATGAGTGATGTTGATGCCGACGGAGCCCACGCGGAGTAAATCCCCAGGTTTCAAAGAAAGCTTTTGGGAGTTGCTACCACACATGCGTGGTCCCCTTCCTGCCCAAAGGAGCCGTCTTCCATGGAGCCCATCAGATGTAGTCTGTCCCTGTCCTGGAAAAAGTTGAATTTTCTTTCTTTGCCTTTTGGCTGTATTTTCCAGTCAAGCACCCGGTACCTTTCCTGCCCGACCTCGGTATCGGGCCGGCCCTCTTCTTTTTCGATTTTTTTTTCTTCTTTTGGGCATATGCTCCCTTCTTTTCCTCGCTGGCAGCCCGAAGGGTCTTCAACCTTGCTGGGGTCCTTTTTCACCCCATGGCTACCAGTGGGTTCAAAAAGTGCGATAGAGTTGGGAAGATTGTCCCTCACTGATACGAATGACTGCTGCCTTCGGTGCCTCGGTCCAGACCATGACCTGGCGGTCTCGTTGGTTCTGCAAAAAGATGTCCTTGAAGGCCTTGAGAAGCCGCCAGCAGCAGCATGAAAAATGTTTTCCTGATTTCCACCATGCCTCTGAGAGCTAGGACCTCGTCTGAGGCCTCCACGCCTCGAGAGGAGCACTCCAAACCCGAGCATCGTCAAGGAACCTCGGAGAGGGGGTCTCCCTCGAGGGAACTGAAAAGAAGGAAGAAATCCTCTTTGGCCACGTCTCTGGATGGTTCAGGACGGACAGGTCCCTCGCGGGGCCAGTCGCAGAACCCCGAGCGCCGGCCTGAGGCATCAGAGAAGGAGCGCCCCTTTAATCCCCCTCCCAATGATTATTTCCCTCTTCAAACTGAAATGAGGCAAAAAATAGAGGCCTCTGTAGGTGATTAAGAGCAGCTTGGACATCTGTGTTTGCAAAATGGCTCAGATACATATGTAAGTGTTGACATTTACACCTACAGTAGTATTGTGAAATGTCTGCTCTTACACATGTAATTTTCCTGATTTCCTCCATTAGTTTTTCCCAGGTGTATGTATATTTGTGAAATGTCTCTTCCTGTTGCACAGGGATCTCAATCCTCATGCATTCCTGCACTTCCTTCTATGCATGGCCCAGTTTTAACAATCATGCCCATTTTGGGGGATGGGGTGGTGATATGTTGATTTTACATCAGCCCCACACCCTCTCTCCTAAAGTTGACATAGATTTTCAGATATTTTCACTTTAACATCCTCCCGCCACATAAATGGCCTTTCTAAAATGTTCCTTCACGGCTCCAAAATTTAGATGTTCAACAGTGGGTCATTTTTTATAAGCTAGTTCTAGGCATCTAACCCAAGTGTTAGGAACCTTAGTTCTTTGAAAAGCAACTTGATCGACTGTAAAACAGTCACTTTGAGGAGGTCTGGTCCTTTGCCAGTCAATCACGTTGCCTGGAGGGGGGGTCTGTAATCATGTCTTTTTTGTATTTTATTTAACATAATCTGCTCCTCGCTTTTTCTTTTTTTAAATAGTCTATGTCCCAGATGAGTGGGAGGTTCCAAGGGAGAAGATCAGCTTGGTCCGAGAGCTTGGGCAGGGCTCTTTCGGAATGGTGTATGAAGGCATCATGAAGGATGTGGTAAAGGGAGAACCAGAGAGCCGCGTGGCTGTGAAAACCGTGAATGAGTCGGCCAGCCTCAGGGAACGCATTGAGTTCTTAAATGAGGCATCTGTGATGAAGGCTTTCAACTGCCATCACGTGGTATGTGCGATGACTGATGATGACTAAACACCCAACTTTGTAAATGTTTAATGCAACTAAAACTATGAGCTGTGGACTCCATGCTTACCCTTTTGCTGCATTCGATGGCAGTAATTTTTCAGTCAGGCCATTTTTCAAGGGTAAATATCTTTTTAAAACTGCCCTATTAAGATCCCATTTTACTTTTAACAAAACTGTGCATTAATCATCTGTTTCCTAGCTGAGGTTATGCTGTTTAAACCTGCTAAAATTATTATGCCTGGAATTAAAAATGTAATTTGCCCTTTTTATCTAATGCATGTGGTCCTTAGTTAAAATATCTTCCTAATCTCTAGGTTCGTTTGCTGGGAGTGGTGTCAAAGGGGCAGCCTACACTGGTTGTCATGGAGCTGATGGCACATGGCGATTTGAAAAGCTACCTCCGTTCCCTGCGACCCGATTCAGAGGTGAGGACAGGGTTGGCCCAACCATCAGGCAAGACCTAGGGCGGCAGCTTCTGAAGGATGGCAGAGAGCAGAAGGAGTCAAAGCAAAACCCATTCTTTTACCTGCGTGCAAAGAAAGTTTAATATGATGTTCAGCTATGCATTTTTACAGGATTGTTGTGGGATAGTTGATATTGAGATGGTTATGATTGTTGAGTTTAATTATCATAATCTTGGGTAGGGGGTAAGGCTGAAGGTTTGTCTAGGTCCAGGACATCCAATACCTTTGCACCGACCCCGGGCAAGGGTTCCGAATTTGTCAGTCCTGACTCTGATTTCCATGCTTTATGAAGACATTTGACTGCTGTTCTCCTCTGTCACATGCCATCATGTGGATTCCTCTAGGATATGATGCCTTGATCACTGTTCAGTCTTTCAAGGGCTTCATTTGATACTAAACTCACTTGGCGTTTGTTTTAATTTTAGAATAACCCTGGTAGCCCCCCACCCACCCTACAGGAGATGATTCAGATGGCAGCAGAGATTGCCGATGGCATGGCCTACCTCAGTGCCAAGAAATTTGTTCACCGGGACCTGGCAGCTCGGAACTGCATGGTGGCTGAGGATTTCACTGTTAAAATTGGAGGTATGTGTTGACAGGCACCATGACCCTCAGGCATGGAGATGGTTCTGCCACGTTCAAAGAAACTGTTTTGAGAATCAGTTGCTGTCCACCTAAAAAGATGTAGAGGCACTGGAATACATAGAAGCGATTAATTCAGGACCAGCTTAACCACTAGATAAGCTAGATGGCTGCCAAGGGCAGCAGCTTCTGGAGGGTGGAAAGAGCAGCTGCAGTCAAAGCAAAACAATAGGTTCTGACAGCCCCAGAAACTCAAAGAACAGTCAGCACATTCCTTTACCTGCAGGGAGAGTGGGCGGTTTCCAGTTAGCTCATTTACCCAGATAAATGACTTTTAGAATTTGCCCTCATTGTCGAATAATTGTATAAAGGTTTTTCTGTGTATAAAGCTGTTCTTTTTATTAATTGGAAAAGATTCTAGTGAATTTTCTTAAGAGAAATAGAAATATAATTCCAATATCAACTTAGGGATCAGTATTTAACCACAGTGTCAGCATTCTTTCTAAACATCAACTGCCACAGACATGGTTAAATAAAATCCAGGTATTCAGCTCAAGTATCAAATAGTAGCCAACGCTAAATATCCTTCTTATTGTCCGAACTTTGTGGTTTGCTTTCTGGATAGCGGGCTAAATATTGCCACTACCCTGATAATGTTGATCTCTGCACCCACTCTTCCAAGGGATGTCCTGGCACTATCCATATAGTGCTGAGGCAGTCTGCTTTTTGTGATCTTGGGCAAGTCACTTAACCCTTTATTGCCTCAGGTGCAAACTTTCTAAACCTTCTGAGGGACAGAAAAATTCCTGCTGTACCTAAATGTAACTTTCCTTGATCTACTCCTGAAAAAGGTGTGAGCTGAATCCAGAATCTCTTCAAAAACATTCCGTGCACGATCTGCATAGTGCCACTAAATACTTTTCTCACTGGCACTTACCCAGTTAGCAGGTGATGCTAACCGGATAAGCGCCTTTGAATACTGGTCACACATGGGATAGTTCTGGTTCTTATAAAGCTAGTTTTAGAGAGTGACAAGGCATTTTATAAAATTTATGAACACACAGAAAAATATGCACACTGAAAGATGCAGACCATGCGGCGTTATACCTGGTAGCATATATTTGTGGTTGCTTGACCTCTTGCTGTTGTACTGCAAGATTACTGTTAGGGATCAAGGGTGCCATTTTGAACCCAGAGTTGCAATGAACAGGAGTGATTAGGGATCACTCCTGCTCCCCTAGACTACCGGGGATCTGGTAAAAGCAGGGAATAAGATTGGGTGGTGGGGAAATCTTGATGTTAGAGGTGGGATCAAGGGGTGGAGGGTTTTGATGGCCAATCAGAGAGTCTTCAAGTCAGGAGTGAGTATAACTGGTGGGGAGAACAGGGCTGGCCTGTCTAGTGGGCGGCAGCAGCACACAGGGGCAGCCGCGCTGCCTCCCCTCCTCCATTTGGGGGGGGGGAGGCGGGCAGTGACACTATTTCCAAAAGTGCTGGCAAAAGCTGCCGCTTTTGGAACTACTGCCACTACCCGCCTCCCCCTCCCTAGACGGAATCGGTGGCAGCTGGAGGGGGAGGGCGGCATCAGTGAGGGGGGACGGCATCAGTGAGGGGGGACGGCGAGGCTGAGGTTTCTGCCTAGGGCGGCAGAAACCCTTGGGCCGGCCCTGGGGGAGAACATTTGATGATGGTGGGAGTGAGGGGATTGATTTTGTTGGAAGCAGCAATGTTAAAAATTGGAGCACATTTGAAACAATCACAACTGAACAAATAGAAGCCACTATCTCCTGCCTAAACACCACCACCTCTCCACTAGACCCCTGCCCTGCTGAGTGGATAAAGAAATCCAAAGAAGACATAAGTACACCCCTAACCCACATTATCAATGAATCCCTCAAGCAAGGACACATACCAGACATCCTCAAGACCTCTATCATCTGTCCGACCCTAAAAAAAAAAACAACCTGGACCCACTCGACCCAGCCTCCTACAGACCAATAGCAAGCCTCCCTTTCACCACCAAAATTATGGAGAAGATCATTCAACAACAACTCCAAGACCACCTAGACACCAACAAAATACTAGACCCGCAACAACACAGATTTAGCCCATACCATGGAGTTGAAACCCTCATGACAACGCTACTGAACACCCTCACCAAAGGCACTGTCGCGGGGCACCCCATATGGAGATGTAGTAGATCGTGGAGGGGCCCGGACACAAGAAAGGTGAGGTTTGAGGTTGGCCTATGCTGCAAGGGTCAAGGGTGGTTATTCCTTGTGGCTTCCTTGTAACCAACACTCAAAGAACAAATGCACAGAGTGGAGGGAAAGTTAAAGGCTTTATTTCCCTTTCTTGCACAAAACGGTTCATAAGGATTGGCTATGGTAACAACTGAAATGTCCTTACTTCAGGATAGAGAAAAAAAAATAAAAGCAAGCAATAAAGTAAAGGCTGTTATCTTCACAGAACATTGTGCAAAACAATAAACTTCCTTCACTTAGGTATCTGAGTGGAGGAGTGGCCTAGTGGTTGGGGCAAGGTACTTCAGGCCGGAAGGTCGGGGGTTCAAATCCCACTAGAGGACAGCAACCTTGGGCCGGAAGGACTGGGGTTTCTAGTCCCACAGGTGCTCCTTGTGGTCTTGGGCAAGCCACTTAACCCTCCATAGCCCATGTTTATTTATTTATTTAACTATTTCTTTTATACCGCCGCTTCCAGAGATCAAGGGCGGTTTACATATAACAGGTTAACAGTCTTGTACACATTTGTATACATTCTTTACATAGAACAATAGAAACTAGCTATTTACATTGAACAATAAAATTTAACTTAGTGGGTATTAAAGCAGAACAAAACATCAAACTTTTTTACAAATGTATATTTACAGTGTGTGGTGTGTAGTGCGGGTATTTGTGTAGGTGCTGGAATTTAGTTCCTTTTATGTCTTCTTTGGGGCGTGTGTGAGGGTGGGCAGGCATGCGGTTATGGTGTTGGGATTAAGGGAGTTTGTGTAATTGTTTCCACGTTTGTAGTGGGGCTGGCTTTGGGGGAGTAGGGGATTTCAAAATGTTCAGTGAACAGGTAAGTCTTTAATTCTTTTCTGAATTGGATGAGGTCTTTTATGGTGCGAAGTTCAATAGGGAGGTTGTTCCAGAGTGTAGGAGCAGTGAATGAGAATGCTCTGGAGCTAGTGGTTTTCTTAGTCTTCCGGATGGCTTTTGGTATGATGAGAGAGTGGGCTGCGTTTTGTCTGAGGGTCCTTGTCGATGTTGGAGAGTGCAGTAATGTGGATAGGTGTGAGGGGGTTATGTCATTTATAAGTTTATAGGTTGTTAGGATAATTTTGTATTTAATTCGACTGTTTATAGGGAGCCAGTGGAGTTCTAGCAGTATTGGGGTTACGTGATCTGTTAAGCGAGCTTTTGCAATTACTTTAGCACAGATGTTTTGAGCTCTTTGTAGGAGGTATGTGTTTTTTTGAGGAAGGCCTATAAGGAGACTATTGCAATAGTCGAAATGAGGGGTGATCAGGGTACTTACTACAGATCTAAAGTCTTGTGTTTCGAGGAGTGGTCTTAGGTGTTGAATAGTTTTGAGTTTGTAGAAAATAGTTTTTACTGTTTGTTTTATGTGTGGTATCATGGTGAGAGTGTGGTCTATTATTACTCCTAAGTATTTTACTTGTTTTTTAACAGGTATGGAGGTTTTGTTGATTGTGATTGTTTCAGGGTAAGTGTTTTCAGTCATAGATGACCTCGTTACAAACATTGCCTCAGTTTTTTTGAGGTTGATGCTGAGGTGGTTAGATTCCATCCAGGAGGAGGTCTCTGCCATGCATTTGGATAGTGAGTCATATGTAGGGTTTTTAATGGTTATGGGGATAGCTAGCATGATGTCATCGGCATAAATAAAATGGTTAATCTTGTGTTTTTTAAATATGTTTGTTATCGGTTGGAGGTATCTGGTTAAATAGGAGGGCTGAAAGGGCCGATCCTTGGGGTATTCCCTGTCCTTGTGGGAATGTTTCTGATGCTTGTTGGTCAATTTGGACTCGTATTAATCTATGTGAGATGTAGGATTTGAACCAGTTAAGGACCGTCCCGCCTATTCCTAGGTTCTCTAATCTGTTGATCAGTGTCGGGTGATTGATGTTATCGAAGGCGGCTGAGATATCTATAAATAGGAGTAAGAAACCATGGTGTTTGTCATCTGTGCCCCTGATGAGAAAGTCCATTAGTGTGATTAGGAGGGTTTCTACTCCGTGGGATGGGCGGAAGCCAAATTGGTGTGAGTCAAGTGGTTTGTGCTCATCAATGTGTTCCTGTAACTGAATTTGGATTGTTTTCTCTATTATTTTGGCAATGAATGGAATGCTGGCTATGGGTCTGTATGAGTTCGGGTCTTTTGAGTCAAGCTTATTATTCTTTATTATTGGTCGGAGTGTTGTGAGTTTTAGGGCATCAGGCATGATGCCTTGTGAAAGGGATTGATTAACTATATCTTGTATGTTTACCGCCAGTTCATTTTTTGCACACTTAATCCATGATACAGGGCATGGGTCGAGTGGGGAGGTGGTGGTGTTTATCATTGTTATAATTTTGAGGAGTTGCTTTTGTTCTACCAACTGGAAATTTGTCCATATGTGGGTGGTTGTTGTGTTTGGTAATAATGGAGTCGGGGTAATGGTCTTGTTTTTTAGTTTTTCTGCAAAATGTTCTGCTAGTGATTGTATATTCATTGCTTGTTGTTTAGGTTCGGTGTTATTAGTTTTGGTTAGTGTTCTTACTATCGCGAATAACTCCCTAGGGCGGTTGATGGATGAGTTTATTATTTTGGAGTGATAGTCTCTTTTTGATTTGTTGATTGCGTTTTTGTATTCTATAAGTAGGAGCATGTATTGGGATTTGTTTTCCTCAGATTTAAGTTTTCTCCATCTCTTTTCTAGTCTCCTCAGTTGTTTTTTTAGTTGTGTCAGCTCTTTGGTGAACCATTTTTCTGTCTTTTTTGTTTGTTTATGTAAGACTCGTGTGGGGAGCGCTGCTTTTTGAATCGTTAGATTCCAATGAGTTATGGTTGAGTTGATGTCTGATGAGACTGTGTTTAGTTTGGGTAATACTTTGTCAAGGAATGTGTCTTTGTCAAAGCGTATGAAACGTGATGTATGTGGAGTTGTGCTTGTGTTGTTTTTTGGGATTTGTGCCGGTAGCTGGATTGTGATAAGATGGTGGTCTGACCAGGGTACTTCTGTTATATTCGGAGTGTAATGTGGTAAGTGACTGCAGAGTGTGGATGAGAGGAAGATTACGTCTAGTATGTTGCCTTTCTTGTGTGTGGGAGCATGTATTATCTGAGTGAACCCCATTTGTGTCATAGCATCTATGAAATTATCTGTTTGTGTGTGGTTCAATGATGGGAGGTTCAAATCACCAAGGAGTATAAGTGGTTTGCTTTGCGACGCTGTGCAAGCGAGTTCTAGAATAGGGGTGAGGTTTTTGTAATCGGATGCTGGGGGTCTGTATATGAGGGTGAGAGCCAAGGTTTTATTTTCTATGTTAATGATGTCCATTCCATCTATATTATTTAGGTTTTTTAGAGTGAATTGTAGGTCTTTTTTGGTGAGAATTAATACACCCCCTCCTCTTTTTATATTCCATTGGCAATTGAATATGTCATATTGATATGTGGTTAGTTGGTTTAGTAGTACAGAGTCAGTAGGTGAGAGCCAGTCAGTAGGTTTAGTAGTACAGAGTCAGTAGGTGAGAGCTCTTATGTTCCCTGTAAAATAGTTATCTCCAAGTTATAATGCCCTGTTCAATGTAATTTCAGTTTGTTCAATGTAAACCGCACTGATGCAGAATAGCGCGGTATATAAGAGAATGTAAATAAAATAAATAAAATAAACTGGGGATAGATTCAACACTCCCTGAGGCACAATATGTACAATCCATTGCATTATCGGATTCTTCCCCCACTGATTCCACTTGCATGGATTCAACCTCAGAAGCCTCTGAATCTGTAGCCTCCAGGTAATTATAGTCTGGTTTCTTATATACTTGTTGCACTATGTCCCAATGCCTAGCATTTAGTTTTGGGCGTCGGTCTCTAGGAGTTTTGCAGTACAACGGTCCCTCTCTGATTAGAGGTTCAAAAGCAGGTTCATAAAAAGATTTCCCACTCAAACTTCTCTTCTTAGACAAGCTTCTTTCATACTTTGGCTCACCAGAATGTTTAGGGTAACAGTAATCCTCTTCCCACTGTCTTCCCCCTACTTTAGGCTTCTGAAGGCAATTATCAGTAATAAGAGTTTTACCTTTGAGGCTTCTCTTCCTTCTCTCTAATAAGGCTTGAGGCCTACCTTGGTTTGTCTTCAGCGCAGCAGTGCTCAGGCTCTCCTGTGGTCTTTCCTTAGCCATAGTGGTAAGGATGTTTTCTTTTCTCCAAACAAACATTTCCCACCTCTGAAAATGGACGAACCTCTTTATTCCACGGCTGCTGTGGTGACCCTCTGCCAGGTACTCCCTTGCGGTCCCAGTACCTCTCTTGGCTTTTTCTCTGTTCCTTATTCCACTCCAACTCTTGTTGAAATTCCTGCTTTGCTTCCCGCTCAGGACTCTGCTTCTTTCTGCTCTTGCCAGTGCTTTGGCCTTCCTCTTTGCCTTCTGTACTCTGGCTCTGGCTGCTGCTTCTGCCTTGGCTTCTGCTTTGGTCCTTGCTTTTGCTTCGGCCTTGGTCCTTGCTTTTTAAGTCAGACCTGCCTCTGTTCAAAAAGAAGCTGGCTGGGGTTGCGTCCCGCCCAGAGGGGCGTGGTTTCTCGGTCTCTCTCTCGACTCTCCTGCTCCCCCTAGATGGATCCTCCCAATATTGCAGGTTATGCCTGCCTTTTTCTGGTTTTAAAACTTTTTCTCTCCCTTCAAAAGGGTCCGCTGCATCACAGCACGCAGGCCAAACACTCTGGATACACCATGCTCTTCCTAGACATATCCGCAGCCTTCGACACCATCTCCCACAGCATTCTCCTACACAGGCTCCAGGAAATAGGAATTAAGGACACCGTACTACAATGGTTCCGCTCCTACCTGACAAACAGACAACAACTGATCGGCACAAACACAACAACCTCCCCCCCCTTCCAACAACATCAAGGAGTACCACAGGGCTCCACACTGTCCGCCATGCTCTTCAATATCTATCTGCAACCACTCTGCTCAATCATACGAAAGCATAACATCAACTACCATATATACGCAGACAACATAATGCTCTATGGACCAATCACAACCACCAACCCAACAAATAACCAACTATCAGACTGCTTCATTGAGATCTCCGACTGGCTGCAAAGAAACAATCTAACCATCAACATCAAAAAAACTGAAGCCCTCATAGTAACAAAAGATCCAAACTTCACCCCACCACCACACCTCATATTAGGAACCACATAAATAAAGATTCAACCCCAAATAAAATATCTGGGAATCACTATAGACCAAGCACTCACATTTACTCCACAGATAAAAAAGACTGCATAAACAATATTCCACAACGCAAAAACAATACAACGGCTCAGACCACTCATTAATCCACAGGACTTCAGAACTGTCATGCAGGCTATGACGCTCCCCCATCTGGACTACTGCAACATAATCTATCACGGACTTCCTGCAACTCACACCAACCCACTACGGACTGCCCTGAATACCACCGCAAGGATCATCCAGAAAGCAAAAAAACACGACCACATCACCCCAGTCCTTAGGGAACTACACATACTTCCATTCGAAGCAAGGATCAAATACAAAACTGCCCTGCTTATACACAAAGCCCTCCATCAAACACAGACTTCCCACCTCCGCTCCATACTACCCCAGCCCACCCACAACAGACCAACCCAACAAACCACCAGCAACGTCCTTACCATCCCCTATGAACGAACAAAATATAATCAACGAACCTGCAACAGAGCCTTTGAACTATACGCACTCTCCCTCTGGAACTCATTACCGAGCCAAATCAGAAACACTGCTGATCTATCCGCGTTCTGGAAACAACTAAAGACCATCCTCTTTCAGGAATACCTTGGACCAGAAGCAGACAACCTCCACTGACTTCCCACAGTCCCTCTCCCAAATCCCCAATATACCCTAAAAGAGACCTATGTCTATTGCCTACCTGTTCGAATCATCAATGTTGGCCCCCTGGTGACGGCTCTCCCCCCCTCTACACTGATTACTGTCCACCCCCCTTACTTGTTAAACCGCTTTGACCCGGTGAAAAGCGGTATATAAATGCAGTTAAATAAATAAAATAAAATAAATAAATAAAAATCTGCTCCTAACACAATGAGGGCAATTCAGCTTCCTGCACATCCGGGATGTCCGGACGTGCAGAAAACGTACAGCCCCGAGGTACACCTGATTCTGCAAGTGCAGGAGCTGAACGTTCCCACGGTTGCAGAATCGGGGCACCTGAATGGGCTGGCATGCACAGACTACAGCACCAGCTTACATCCATGTGTCTGCCTGTCTCCACTGCATCTTGCTCCTGCTGGTGTGCCAGTGCCGTAGCATCCTGTTGCCATGACACTAGGACGCCCAGCAGGTCTCTCAGCATTCCCTCTCTTCTTTCCCTGCCACCCGACCCTCGGCGAGGGCAGCCAGGGCCAGCATCAGGCAGCTGGGTCTTACCTTCAGCTGCTCTGTGACTTTGGTCTCTGCGTGCCCCAATTGATGCCGCCCCCGGGACTTATTCCACCGCCGAGGTGAAATAAGTCCGGCGTCCATTTCACACCCGGGGGATGTATAGGGCTGTGATCTGAATTGACCCTGTACGTCTGGGTGCTTCGGCCCATCCCCACTCTGCCCACTCTCTGCCTCTGGCCCTCCCTCTCCCACCCATCCAACACTCCGTGCACAAGCCCTCCATATGTGCTGTAAGCGCAGTGCTTGGAATCACATGCCGTGCCTATTCGAGAGTTGGACGTCCATCCTGGATGCCCAACCCTGCTATTTGGCCCACAGAATCTACCCCAATGTGGAGAGAGCAGGAAGGGTGCTCCCCATGTGCAACTTCTTAAAATCACTGCTCCTGTTGGACAGACTGGCAAATGCACATGCAGTCTTGAATATCCTTACCACTGTTCCCTCTAAGCTGTGCGCGTGTGCGCGCGCACACACCTTGCCGAGTGAGCGCACATACTTTACAATAGAGCGCACAAAAATTATGGCTCTGATTCTGATAGAACACAACACAGATGTCTTAAAATTTAAAAGTTATGATTGTAATTATTAGAAATTTCCCGCTTCATTTAGTAATCGTCTATTTTCATTTAATTTGATTAAAATCAGTGTGGTGTACATACTGTATTCTGATGTGTAGTCAAATTTTAAAGTATATAAATCCGAGTGTCGTTATGTGGTGCACAAAAATTTAACCTTCCTTCAAAAGCTGCACAAAGCTGATATTTTATGCGCACACAGCCTACAGAAAATTAGAGGGAACATTGATCCTTACATATACTTCACAAGAGGCTCTTCATTTGGCAGAACCTTTGTAAAATACAGGAGGAATAAATTGTGCATGTCCTCACCTGGATGTCGCAATTCCCCTCTCCATAACCTATTTAAAATGGGCCTTCATATGTCTTTATAAAATTGGGTGCAAATAGGTGCTTTGTTATAATATTGGCCTCCTAATGGCCATACTTAGTCTACATTAGCCATATTAAAGAAGGATCTATAGTTTGTGGCTTCTGGTCAAGGATGTCACTGTGATGGCTAGGGATGAGCTGGGAGAGGTACATAAAAAGAGAAGACAAATCCTTGGATTGGTGGGAATGGATTAGTGCCAATAAAGATCGACTCCATCTGACCAGGAAAACAAAAGGAGCATGATGAAACATGGGCCATATGGTCTTTTTCTGCATGATGTTTGTATGGTTCTTTCTAGTCTGTCCTCCCATATCAACTACTATAATCCCTTTTTTTTCCTTTAGAGATCTTCTGTGTGTCCTATGCGTTCTTTAATTCAGATACTGTCCTCGTCTGTACTACCTCCACTGGAAGACTATTCCACGCATCTACCACTCTTTCCATAAAGAAATATTTCCACATATTACTCCTGAGTCTGTAAAGTATACATATTGGGATCTTTGTCTGTCCCCATATGCCTTATGATAAAGCCCACTGCATTGACTCCATCCTGTTTCTATCCTTTTGAAGATGTGATCTCCAGAATAGCACACAATACTCCACATGAGCTCTCACCAAAGAGTTATACAGAAGCAGTATCACCTACTTTTCCTGCTGGCCATTCCTCACCTATGCATTCTTCTGTCACTTTTCCTACCTGTTTAGCCACTTTAAGATCATCAAACAATCATGCCCAGGTTCCACTCTTCTTTCGTGGACAGAACTACTTCAGCCCCATACTGTACCGCTCCCTTGGAATTTTACAGCTGAAATGCATGACCCTGTATTTTTAGCATTAAATCTCAGCTGCCAAATTCTCGACCATTCTTCAAGCTTAGCTAGATCCCTCCTCATGTTATCTACTCCTTCCTGGGAGTCTACCCTCTTGCAGATTTTGCTGTTATCCACAAAGAGGCCAACCTTACCTGACAGTCCTTCCGCAATATCACTAACAAAAATGTCAAAAAGAATCAGACCAAGGACAGCTCTTGCAGCACTCTACTGGTAACATCCTTCTCAGATTGAGCTCCATTTACCATTATACTTTGTCGCTTCTCACTCAATCAATTTCTAACCCAGTCAGTCACTTTATGGTCCATCCCTAGGGTGCTCGGTTTATTTATATCGCCTATGTGGAAGTGTCAAAGGCTTTACTAAAATCTAAATACACCACATCTAGGACTCTCCCTTGGAGAATGATCGTCGGTGCAGCGTTACATCAGGAGCTGCAATTACATCCCAACACGTGCACGAGCACACCATCCTCCAGTAACTCAGACATCCACAGCCGAACCACCAAGAGCATCATGATCACGTATCAGACAGACTGCAAGACCCAGCAGGGAGGCGGTAAGCTCCTTCTCCCTCTAGCCAATCAAGAGCACCGGCAGGACATTTAAACTTTCTCAGCCCAAGGCTTGCATGCGCCTGGCAGGCCCACACCTGAGGGCCTCGGCAGAGGGCCCTTTGCATGGCCCATAGGCAGAGACCAAAGTGCAATGCAGAGAAATACCACCTGCAAGGAACTATCACCTATCCCATGGACCTTCCACCACTAGATCATTCTGAGAAGCTGCCGGAAATAGAGAGAAAGCTGAGGTGAGCTCACTCCTATGTCCCTGTTAAATCTGACCTCTTGGCTCAACCTTAAAGAGATGAACAGCACTTCAGCACATATATCGGGCCTTCCCCTGCAAGGCTCTTGAACAAGAAAACAACAAATCCCCCAAAGCAGCTTAGACTTCTGCAAAACATAAATCACAACTCCGCAGGATTGCCAAGGGAGCAGCATACAAGGACCTCCTGCAGTCTCCGACCCCTGCTGCTTACAGCCTGCTTTGCACAGGAAATGAGGCAGAGCTGAAGAACAACTGCATCCAGAGCAAGCAAGGGAAACACCGGAACTAAAGAACTTAAGCCACATACACACGGCCTACAATTGGACCAAGAAGTGAGGGAAATATCAGAGAATAATCAGTAGAGAAACCAAAGCACCAACAGGTAATATGGGACCCTACTACTACGTCCTCTTTTTATGATTTTAAACCCAACCATAGCGTGGAAACATTGCTAACCTCACTCTTCAACACAATCATCAAAGGAATAGACAATATAAAAAGAGGATTCCTGCTAATCTTCCTTGATATATCTTTGGCCTTCGACACTGTATCTCACACATTACTCTTAAAACTGCTATGAGAAATTGGTCTGCACAATAGAACAATCAAGTGTTTTCATTCATACCCTGAAGACAGACAACAATATGTGAAATGCAGAGAAACCATATCTACGTCAATTAGCGTACAACAGGGAATACCACAAGGATCATCAATGCTCTTCAGCCTCTACCTCCAGCCTATCTGTGATATTATCCAAAGACATAATATTCAATGCAAGCTATATGCCGGTGATATTAACCTCCATTTACACTGACAAATCCGATTACTCTACAGTAACCAACTGCCTCACAGAAATGATTTCATGGCTCAGTGACCACAACCTCAGCATAAACTACAATAAAACAGAAGCACTTATCATAGCATGAGTCACGGTCTTCACGCCTCCAAATGCAATTAAACTACATGATAGAAGCATCACTGTCAAAAATGAGATCAAGTACCAAGGAGTAATCCTGGATCAGAACCTCAATCTTCTGTCACATATTAACAAGACAACAAAAACTGCTTACCGCAAGATGAGGATCATAAGGAAACTGAAACCACTCTTCAGCTAGAATGACTACCGCATGGTAATACAGGCCACCTTAACGCTGACATTAGACTACTGCAACTCACTGTATCAAGGCCTACCAGCTCAAGCCATCCAACCTCTGCAAATGGTACAGAATATGGCTGCCTGTGTCATAGTAGACAACAGTCCCCACCCGAGCGGTATTGCAACTACCCCCGCCAACTCAAGAGTAGATATACAACAGTCCCCACCTGAGTGGTATTGCAATGTAACTACCCACGCAAACTCAATACCCAATCAATCCAACTAGACTCACGAAAACACCCTCATGTTAAATGTAACCCTCTAATTGTGCTGTCTTAATGTTATTAAATACCCTCATGTTAAATGTTGTAAAGCACCCACATGTTAAATGTAACTGCAGTTGTGATGTGATGTAACCACTTTGATTGTAGGATAAGGTGGTATACAAATCTGTCTAAATAAATAAATATTAGGCTTAGCAAAACATGAACATATTACACTCATATTGCATCAATTACACTGGCTCCCAACTAAGAGTCGCACCAGGTTTAAGTCCACACTTAACATCATCAAAATCTTACATGAAAGCTCAGCTGAAATACTCCAGGACCTCATAAAAAGGGACCCTGAAAACCGGCCAAGAACAATGAATAACAACATGTTGCTTACTCCAGTGATTACTCCAAAGCTAAGCAGACCACAACCAACAGAGCATTCTCACTAAATGGCACCAGCACTATGGAGCTCTCTCCCAGAAGATCTCAGAGCCCTTCACGATACCAAGGGTTTCAGGAAGAAATTAAAGACCTTACTGTTCACAGAGCACTAAGAGTAGTTACTCACCTGTAACAGGTGTTCTCCAGGAGCAGCAGGAATCAGTCCTCACATATGGGTGACGTCGGCGCCGACAGAGCTCCCGTGCGGAGCATTTCCCCAGCTTTCACAGAAAGGCTTTGGGAATGCAGCACGCATGCGTGGTCCCCTTCACGCCCAAGGGTGCCATCTTGTTCAGTCTGATGACATAGCTAAAAGACAGCAAAAAACAAAATAAATCATATGACTGCAACTCCAAGGGGAGGAGGGAGGGTTGTGAGGACTGATTCCTGCTGCTCCTGGAGAACACCTGTTACAGGTGAGTAACTATTCTTTCTCCAGGACCAAGCAGGAAGTCAGTCCTCACATATGGGGACTCCCCAGCTTAAGGCTACCGGAGACCCAAAGCTGAAAAATGAGCTCCCTCTAGAGCCTCAGCATGCAAGAAAAGAATCTTCTCTGATAACGCCCCCGAACGGTAGCCCAACACCAGGGCCGGAGGGTAGGAGTTCGCATCATAAAAGACCTCTCCCAATTCAGGAAAGAATTAAAAACCTACCTATTCACTGAGCACTTTGAAATCCCCTACTCCCGCAAAACCTGCTCCACAACAAACATGGACACACATACACAAACCCCCTAACCCCCGTTAACTAACTCCCTGTCTGCCCCCCTCCACACGCACCCTTCATTTACGACATAAAAGGAAATTATGCATAAAAGGAAATAAATTCCAACTCCTACACTTACCCTACTCACCACACACAGCCACTGTAAATATCTATTGTAAATAGTTTGACGATTGTTTCACTTTAATACCTTACAAAGTTAAATTTTATTGTTCAATGTAAATAGTTGAATTCTACTGTTCAATGTAAATATATACAGATGTGTACAATACTGTTAAGCTGTTACATGTAAACCGCCCTTGATCTCTGAAAGGGGCGGTATAAAAGAAAATAGTTAAATAAAATAAATAAATAAATAAATAGGAGTTGCCTAAACTCCAAAGAGATTATGGCATACTGCCTGCCCAAAAGCACTGTCTCTGCAGGACTCCCTCTCAAGGCAGTAGTGGGCCACAAAAGTCTGGCTTGAAGACCAAGTAGCGGCCCGGCAGATGTCTGCCAACAGAACAGAGCGGAGATGAGCCACTGACGCAGCCTTCGCCCTGACACAGTGAGCCGTAACTCGACCCTGCAAGGAGAGGCCGGCTGCCCTGTAAGCCCAGGCGATACAGTCGGCTACCCATATGGACAAAGTACGCTTGGAGACAGCCAACCCCAACTTATTGGGGTCAAAAGAGACGAAGAGCTGAACAGCCCTCCTGTGCTCCCGCATACGGTCAAGGTAGAAGGACAACGCCCTCCTACAGTCCAGGGTATGCAAGACCATCTCAGCCCGGCTGGCATGAGGCCTGGGAAAGAAAGTTGGAAGAACCACCTCCTGATTGAGGTGGAAGGAGGAGACAACCTTCGGAAGGAACTTAGAGTGAGTCCGTAAGACTACTCTGTTCCTATAGAACCTAGTATAAGGCGCCTCTGATACTAGGGCCTGAAGCTCACTTACTCGCCTTGCTGAGGTAAGGGCTACCAGAAACAACGCTTTCCAAGAGAGAAAACGCAGAGGGTAAGTAGCCATATGTTCAAATGGTGGGCAAGTAAGCCGTTGCAAGACCACATTTAAATCCCATTCAGGGGCAGATGGATGCACTGGAGGCTTAAGCAAAAGCAGGCCTCTGAGGAAGCGAGCCACCAAAGGATGGCTTGAGAGAGTCTGACCCTCCACTGGGGAATGGTGTGCCGAAAAAACACGAAGATGAACTCTAACAGAATTGGACTTAAGGCCTGGGTTGGACAGGTGAAGCAAATATTGCAGCACCACTGGTACGAGGCATGAGAAAGGATTCTCGTTGTGTTGAGTATACCAGGTAGAGAATCTACACCACTTAAAGGCATAAGACTTTCGGGTGGACTGCCTCCTAGAGGCTAAGACCACGTCCTCCACCTCCCTAGGCAGTATTAAGGGTGCTAGAACTACCCTTTCAGCAGCCAGGCCATCAGGTTGAGGGACTGGAGATTGGGGTGTAAAAGAGACCCCTGCTCCTGAGACAGGAGATCGGGTTGCATCCCCAAAGGGAGTGGAGTGTCCACCGCTAGTTGCAAAAGAAGTGGAAACCAGGGTTGCCTTGGCCACCTGGGGGCCACCAGGATCACTGAGGCCTTGTCCTGGATCACTTTGAACAGTGTCTTGGACACTAGAGGCGTGGGCGGAAACGCATATAGGAGGCCTGAAGACCATGGAATGAGAAACGCATCCGCTGCTACTCTGAGAGGATGCGGTTGTCTGGAGCAGAACCTGGGTAGTTGATGGTTAAGAGGACTGGCAAAGAGATCCATGGTGGGAAGACCCCATCTCAGGAAGTTCTGTTGAACCACTAAAGGATTCAACTGCCATTCGTGCGGCTGCAGGATCCTGCTCAATCTGTCCGCCAGGTAATTCTCCTGACCTGGGAGCACTGTTCCCTCTAAACTGTGCGCGTGTGCACACGCACACACCTCGCCGAGTGAGCGCACGTACTTTACAACAGAGCGCACAAAAATTACGGTTCTGATTCTGATAGAAGATAACACAGACGTCTTAAAATTTAAAAGTTGTGATTGTAATTACTAGAAATTTTCCACTTCATTTAGTAATTGTCTATTTTCATTTAATTTGATTAAAATCGATGTGGTGTACATACTGTATTCTGACGTGTAGTCAAATTTTAAAGTATATAACTCCAAGTGTCATTATGTGGCGCACAAAAATTTAACCTTCCTTCAAAAGCTGCACAGCTATTTTATGCGCACACAGCCTACAGAAAATTAGAGGGAACATTGCCTGGGAGATAGACGGCTTTGAGAAGAATTCCGTGATTGACTGCCCAGGAGCACAGGTTCTGCGCTTCCTGACATAGAGGGTGGGACCGTGTGCCCCCTTGTTTGTTCACATAGAAAATAGCAACGTGGTTGTCCGTCTGAACCAGGACGGACTGGTAAGAAAGGAGATGAGAGAAAGTTCTCAGGGCCAAGCGGATAGCTCGCCATTCTAAGAGATTGATCTGCTGTGCAGCCTCCCAAGGAGACCACAGGCCTTGAGTGCATGCTCCTTGGCAATGTGCACTCCAACCTTGAAGAGAAGCATCAGTTGTCAGCACTTGAGAGTGTGGAGGTGCTTGAAAAAACACCCCTTGCACTAGATTCGTAAGATGAAGCCACCACTGTAGAGAAGACTCTAGTAGTTTGGACACCCTCACTCTGTCCGTGAGGCTTCCTGTGGCTTGGTGCCACTGAGTTCTGAGGCCCCATTGAGCTGGCCTCATGTGTAGACGGGCATTTGGAGTTACATGGACCATGGAAGCCATGTGGCCTAAGAGCCTCAGGAATTGTCTGGCGGAGACCAGAGAATTGCTGTGGAACTGCTTGGGTAGATCCATCAACCTGTGGGCCCTGTCCACGGGTAAAAAGGCCTTTGCCTGAAGGGTGTCCAGTCTTGCATCTAAGAACTCCATGTTTTGTGAGGGGTGCAAAGTGGACTTTGCAAAGTTTATAACAAACCCCAGATGCTGAAGCAGAGCGACAGTGGGAAGGGTGGCTTGATTGGCCTCCTGTGGGGATTGACCCCTGATGAGCCAGTCGTCCAGGTATGGAAAGACAAAGAGGCCTTGAACCCTGAGGTAGGCTGCCAGCACCGCCAGGCACTTGGTGAATACCCTGGGGGCGGAGGTTAGGCCAAAAGGCAGTACTCTGTACTGATAGTGGTTTCCTTCCACTAAAAATCTGAGATATTGTCTGTGGTCTGGATGAATGAGGATGTGAGTATAAGCATCCTTTAAATCTAAGGAGCATAGCCAATCTCCCTGCTGGAGGTAGGGCAGCAGGATTCCAAGGGTAAGCATCTTGAACTTTTCCCTCTCCAGGAACTTGTTCAGATTCCACAAGTCTAGGATGGGCCTGAGGCCTCCTGTTCTTTTTGGTACCAAAAAGTACCTGGAATAGAAGCCTTGACCTCTCAGGTGGTGGGGCACTGGTTCCACTGCCTGTTCCTTTACAAGACTTGCTAACTCCTGCAGGAGTAAGTCCCTGTGCAGAGGAAGTCGTGGAGGCTCCCCTGGAAAGTAGGAGGGGGTTACTGGTGGAAGTGGAGGAGATAGCCCTTCTGGACTATACTTAGTACCCAGGTATCCCTTGTTATGGCTGGCCACCTGTGGGCATACAGGGCCAGCCGGCCTCCTGTGCTGATAGGGGCCAGCTGAGGAGGAGATGCTATGCCACTGGAGTCAAAACCCCGCTCCCTGCTGTGCAGGAGCCGGAGCTGGTGGCTTGGGGGTTTTCTGCCTACGGGCCCATGTCCCCTGCCCCTGGCCTGCTGACCCTGTTGGGGAGCTACAGAGGCCTGAAAATGAGGGTACTGTTTATAGGCAGATGACTTCCTCGGGTAAAAGGTCTTTTTCCCTGAGCCCTTCTTCTGAGAAGGGGCAGAGGTTTTCCTGGACAGCCTTGTCTGGGTAAGAGTCTCAGTCTCAAGTTCTGCAGCCTTTTCAGCCATGGGCTTGCCAAAGAGATTTTCACCTCGGCAGGGGACATCGACCAACTTGTCCTGCACCCATGGCACGAGGTCCGGTGACTGTAGCCAGGCCTGACGGCATGCACCGATGCCGGCCGCGGCTACTCGGGCCGAAGCCTCAAAGCCATCATAGGCTGCTCGAGAGATAAACTTCGAGCACTCACGAATACCCGATGACAGAGCATTGAACCTCTGCAAAGGTTCCTCGGAGAGACCAGCAGAGAACCCGGCAATCTCCTTTGCCAGGTCTCGAAGGTACATGCCCATGTACAGCTGGTAGGTCTGGACACGGCAAGCAAGCATAGAGCCCTGGAAGCACTTCTTACAGAGGGCATCCAGGTTCTGGGCCTCCCAGCCGGGAGGCACCGAGGAGTGCATCTTCTGACTCTTCAGGTGATGCATGGCCGATTCCACAACCATGGAGTGGTATGGAAATTGTGCCTTTTGGAACCCGGGGCTCTTGCGGACTCGATAGATGGAATCGACCCGCTTGCGCAAAACCGGTGTCGAGGCCGGCACCTCCCACATGCGGAAGAGCAACCATTCCAGCATCGGAGGAACTGGTACAGTAAAGCCTCCTTTGGGGGAAAGTCATAATGCAAGGCCTCGAGCCTTGGCCATATCCCGCATGAAGTCCGAGAACCGGGTATCCTCCAGTGGGGACCGTCTCCGAGGCTCGGACTCTGGCAAGTCTGATGGGACACACCGGGTCCGAAAGGTGTCAAGCGACTCCTCATCCTCCGTTTCCCGGCCGGACCCCTCAGAGAAGGAATCAAGCGGCTTCGGTCGGGCAGGCGCCGATGCCATCTGTCCCAATGCCGAGGGTACCGGCGTCGACGACCTCGGTCCCAGGCGGGAGGCCGAGGGAGACCTTGGCCGAGGATCGACTCGAGCGTGCATGGACTCGAGGATCGGCTCGGCCTCCGGGGTCAACTTGGACGTCGATGTCCCGGTGGTCGGGGCAGATGCACCGGTGAGACCGGCGATCAGTGCCTGCTGCTGTTCCAAGAAGGCAGCCAAGCTGCACTCCAAGGCCGTCAACCTGAGTCCTGAGCTCAGGAGACTCAGCAGCCCCCGACTTGGGCCCCGACGACGTGACCCGGGGACTCCATCTCCACACGAGGTTGTTTTGCAGGCCTCTCTGACTCCGAAGACTCAGGACGGCGCTCAGGGCTATGTGACTTGGCCCTCGAGGAGCCAAGTGCATCCACCGAAGCCGCCCTCATGGGTTTTTTCTTCTTGCGATGCTCCCGTGAGGGAGACCCCCTCTCAGAGGAGCCTCGGCGCTGCTCGGGGCTGGAATCCCGAGATGTCGAGGCCTCTGACGAAGTCCAGGCCGGTCCGGACGCGGAGTCGGAGAAGATTCTTTCCTTTTGGTGCTGTCGACTCCTCAACGCCTTCGAGGACATTTTCCCACACGGGCCACAGATCATCGGGTCATGATCAAGTCCGAGGCACCGGAGGCAGCAGTCATGTGTGTCGGTGAGAGACATAAGTTTCTTACACCGATCACACTTTTTAAACCCGCTGGCAGCCATCGGGGGAAAAAGGGCCCCTGCGAGGTCAAAAGACAGGGCTGCCAGTGAAAACAGAAAAATGGCGCATACGCTAGTCACTAAGGACAAAAACCGAAAAAAGAAGTCACAGCTCGATACCGATGTATCAGGCCCAGGCGGGAAAGGGAAACCGGCATCGAACCGAAGAAAACAGGTCCACGCAGAACAAAATCAACTTTTTCCTCGGGTGAAACGAAACACGTCCGTCGGGCTCCGCGGAAAATAGAAGACTGAGCAAGATGGCACCCTTGGGTGGGAAGGGGACCGTGCATGCGCGCTGCATTCCCAAAGGCTTTCTGTGAAAGCTGGGGAAATGCTCCGCACGGGGGCTCCGTTGGCGCCGACATCACCCATATGTGAGGACTGACTTCCTGCTTGTTCCTGGAGAATAAGAACATAAGATATGCCATACTGGGTCAGACCAAGGTCCATCAAGCCCAGTATCCTGTTTCCAACAGTGACCAATCTAGGTCATACGTACCTAGCAGTTTCCCCAAAAGACACAGGTTCCACAATACTTGCACTGGATCAAGCATTGATATCCTGAGTTCCTTCTTAATAATGGTTTATGGACCTTTCCTCCAGGAACTTGTCCAAACCTTTTTTAAACCCAGCTACACTAACAGCCTTTACTACATCCTCCGGTAACAAATTCCAGAGTTTGATTACACGTTGAGTGAAAAAATATTTTCTTTTATTAGTCTTAAATAGTTTACCTTGTAGCTTCATTGCATGTCCCCTAGTCTTTCTATATTCTGATAACGTAAACAATCGATCTACGTTTACCCGTTCTACTCCGTTCATTAATTTATAGACTTCTATCATATCTCCCCTCAGACGTCTCTTTTCCAGGTTAAAGAGCCCTAACCTTTTTAGCCTTTCTTCATAGGAGTATCCTTCCATCCCCTTTACCATTTTGGTGGCTCTTCTCTGAACCTTTTCTAATAACGCTATATCCTTTTTAAGATACGGCGACCAGAATTACACACAATATTCAAGGTGCGGTCTCACCATGGAACGATATAGAGGCATTATAATACCTTTTGTTTTATTTTCCATTCCTTTCTTTATGATACCTAGCATTCTATTTGCTCTCTTGGCTGCCACTGCACACAGGGCCAAGGGTTTTAACATGTTATCCACAATGACGCCTAAATCTTTTTCCTGGGTGGTGGGTCCTAATGTGGAACCTTGCATAGTGTAACCATAGTTTCGGTTATAACCTGCACTCGTTATCCTTCACTTTGAAATGTTCTATGTAAACATTGAGAGTTTTGAATGTAAACTTCCTTGACTTAGGGAGAAAGGGGAATATAAAACCTGTTAAATAAATAAACTCTCTGGTCACTCACTCTAAGGAATCAATCAGATTTGTCTGACAAGACCTGCCTCTAGTAAGCCCATGTTGCCTCAGATCCTGCAGCTTTTCCATTAATTTACTCACCACTGAGATCAGACTAACTGACCTGTAGTTCTCAACCTCATCTTTACTTCCGCTTTTGTGTAAAGGGACCACATGCACCTTTTCCAGTCCTCTGGGACCACTCCCGACTCTAAAGAAGCATTGAAAAGGTCAGACAGTGGAGCTGCTAGAACCTCCCCAAGTTCCTTCAATACTCTGATGTATCCCATCCAGCCCCATCGCTTTGTCTACTTTAGTTTAGATAGATCTTCACAAACACATTCTTCTGAAAATCATTCAAGATCCCTTCACTTCTGTTTCTATTTGTGGGTGTTTTCTGAGGTCCTGTTCCTGGCCCTTCATTTGTCAACACAGAACAAAGATATTTGTTAAGCAATTCCACTTTATCCTTATTAACTTCTTCATATTTCTCCCCTGCACCCTTGAGTCTGACAATACCATTTTTACAGTTCCTTTTCTCACCAGCGTATCTGAAAAATGTCTTATTCCCTTATTTTATTGCATTGGCTGGTTCTTCTTTTTGTATCTTTGCTTTCCTGACTGCTGGGCCGATATATTTCCTTCCCCTCTCCATCTAAAAAATTGATCATTGTCCATGTGCTGAGAAGGTAAACTCAACTTCTGAAAAGGAAGGCAAATTAATTATTTTGATGGTAGTACTTAATGCCAGCAGCAACAGCAAGACACAAGAACGTAACAGCCTGAAATACGCAAATGGCTTTGTGCTTTGTCTGGAACCCGCAATCTCATGGCCATCAGCATCCTGGATCCTTCTTAAGGACAATCAAAGTAGACTACCCAAGCACAAAGCTTTTGGATTTTGATTTTAATTTCTTGTTTAACACCACTGAAGGCTCCTGCACTGCCAGCTCTGTCCCACCCTGCAGCTTTATCACTGGCTTGTGCAAGGAGTGATTATGGATCTTAAACCTTACCGTTTGATTATTTTAACACTGATGGGGTTCTGAGGTCCCCAGTTTCACCCTTTGGATGGCTTATTTTATTGTTTTGTTTCATTGTGTTTTTTTCATGTGACAGTCTAATCCTGCTCTATTGGGTGTTAAGCTTAGTTGGAACAGCACTGTGGGCTTTTTGTTTGTAACTCTCTGTGGGTTATTTCACTCTTCTTTTTAAAATGCTCTTGGAGATCCTTGGGGAATCAAGATGGTGGCAGGAAGATTTACCACTGCAAGCCGCTTGCTTTCTGGTTCCTGAGACTTCAAGTTTCTGCGGCCACTGCTATGGGGCGCAGGAAACGCAAGCAGTTGGACTTGTTTTGCTTGTGGTGCTGGAGCAGTGCCTTCAGCGGGGCCGGCAGAGGATCTGTCGTCTTCGGGCGCCTTGGGTGTACAGCTCTTGCCGGAGCTGTGAACCCCCCACCATGACCCGGAAGTGAATGGCCAGTTGGAGTTGCGCTCCCCTCCAGCTTGCCAATGAACACGCTGTTGAAGGGGAGTGAAGGGGGCTCTCCACTGGCAGGGTCAGCATCTCCAACACCAGGGGCACAGAACCACGGCGGCGGTATGGTGAAGTCCGTGGCAGAGTGTGCTACTTTGGTGCAGGCTGGAGCTTTGACATCTTCCAGAGTTATGACTTTGGTAAAATCTGCGGTTGTAAGTTTGGATGCGCTATGGGACGCTATTGCAGCTATGAACTCTTCTCTTGGTTCTCTTTTGGGTGCTTTGACTACTGATTTGAATGGGGTTAAGAATGTTTCTTCTGGGATTTCCATGGTGCAGGAGCAGCAGGCAGGGAAATTCCTCCTAATGGAACAGGAGCTGGGCCATCTTCGGGGTCTGGTGGAGGCCCAGACTAAGGACAGGTGATGTCCCAGAGGAAGATGGAGTATTTGGAAAATCAAGTCCAACGGTGTAACATCAGATTTTTGAACTTTCCTAGATCTCGTTTTATCAGCAGTGGAGATGTTGCGGAAATATTTTGTGGAGGTGTTGAAAATTCCTTAGGAACCCTTCCCACCAGTGACTCGGACTTAATATCTGTCTATGGGGCCTGGGGACCCTGGTGATGTGCCTGGAGCTGTTTCCTTGGGGGGGTGGGGACCTCACCGGATTTTTAGAAAATTCCCAGGAGGTAATTACCGGTAGATCTACTTTGCTTGTTACTCTTGCCCTGGAGTTAGATAAGGCTTTAATTTTCCGCTCTTATTTTAGGAACTTCAATCGGGTTTTTCTGGGGTCTCAGGTTAGGTTATTTCCTGATTTGTCTAGGGGTTCTCAGTTAAGGAGGAGGGAGTTAATGGGCCTTTGGCCTATTCTTGGCCCTTGGGGCTTCTTTTCAGTTAAGATTTCACTGGTCAACAGTGAAATCGTTACTGACTTTAAAATGCCCTAATCTGCAGTATCTTGATGAGCTGAACACGAATATAACATTAAAAAACATTTATTGGCCCTCGTTTTGAAGATATTGCATGTAGTTCATTTTTGACATTTCACCGTGTAAATTTATCCAGTAAGGACATCAATAACATCCCACATAAGCCTTGAATGATGTAATATTGCATCACATTGCATAATACCAGCATGCACACATCATCCAGAGTTGATTGCATCATTTTCTGATGCAATGCAATACTACTGCCAGACGACTGCTGAAGCCATCTGACGTCAGCAGTGTACTATACGCAGTCGGAAAGGTTGAGCATTTAAAATAGTTCAGACTGTGTGCGAGACAGTTTAAGCTACTGTTACATGTAACTTTTATTAATTATATAATTTTAGCCATTTAGGTACAATACAGAACAGTAATGCCACGAAAGTGCGTTAATACCGTTGATAATTTCTGCTACATTTGTGGGGAAGTGACATTTGCCAACCAGAAGAAAAGTATCACTTCTCAACTGAAGAATGCATATCATCTTTATTTCGGATGCAAGATTGGTGACCAAGACAAGCCTTGGGCCCCGCATATATGCTGCGCTACATGTACAACACAGCTTTCACAGTGGTTGAATTGCAAAAGACCATCAATGCCGTTTGCAGTCCCCATGGTGTGAAGAGAGCCAAGCAACCACATAAATGACTGTTACTTCTGCTTGGTGGTTCCTCTTTCCAGCGGAATAATGAAGCAAAAGAAGTTGAGCATAGTCTACCCAAACATTCCGTCTGCATTGAGACCAGTTCCACATGGTGAGGGACTTCCTATTCCAGAACCTCCATCAGAATATTCTCTTGATTCATCTGATGAGGACAAGGGTGAGCCAACCTGTTCTTCTCCTGGTCCGTCAGCATGAGTGACCCAGATTTTCACTGGGATGCATATCAACTCCACACAGAATAACACAGGAAGAACTAAATGACCTGGTTCGTGATTTGGACTTATCCAAGAACAAGGCAGAATTGCTAGGATCAGGACTCCAACAATGGAATCGTCTAGAAGAAGATGTCAACATTACTTCATATCGAAAGCGCCACCAGCAGTTGGAGCCTTTCTTCAGAAAGGAAAGTAATCTAGCATTCTGTTCCGATATTGAAAGCATCATGAATGCCTTAAAAATCACTCATGACCCACAAGACTGGAGACTATTTATAGACTCTTCGAAACTGAGTCTGAAGGCTGTGCTTTTGAACAATGGAAACCGTCTTCCATCTATTCCAGTAGCGCATGCCGTCCACATGAAAGAGACATACGATAACTTAAAGCATCTACTGACTTCCATTAACTATAACAAGTACAGCTGGCACCTCTGTGGTGACTTGAAGGTAGTTGCCCTTTTAATGGGACTGCAGCAGGGATATATAAAATACATGTGTTTCTTATGTGAGTGGGATAGCCAAGCAAGGGATTGGCACTACTTGCGGAAGGAATGGAATCGCAGACAAAATGTAACAGTTGGAGAGAAGAATATCCAGCACCCAGCTCTGGTTGAGGCTCAAAAAATCCTGCTACCACCCCTTCACATCAAACTAGGTTTGATGAAAAACTTTGTGAAAGCCATGGACTGCACTTCGCCAGCTTTCTGATACCTGCATGAAAAATTCCCTCGACTCAGCGAAGCAAAGATTAAAGAGGGAGTTTTTGTGGGTCCTCAGATTTGAGAGCTCTTCAAAGATGACCGGTTCAACAACTTGCTGCAGGGTGATGTGAAACAAGCATGGAATGCTTTTCGCCTAGTATCAACAAACTTTCTCGGGAATGTTAGGGCAGAAAACTACAAGGAACTAGTAGAAGACATGCTAATGCAGTATCAGAAACTTGCTGCAATATGTCTCTAAAGATCCATTTCCTTGATTCCCATCTCAATTTCTTTCCTGACAACTGTGGTATGGTTAGTGATGAACAGGGCTAATGTTTTCACCAGGATATTGCAACGATGGAGCAAAGATACCAGGGAAAACGGTCCACTACAATGCTGGCTGACTACTGCTGGACACTCCCCAGCAGGGCCGGATTTACCTTGAGTGAGGCCCTACGCCAACAAAAATTGTGGGCCCCCAGCAGGGGCAGCCCAAGGGGGGTGCGGGGCCTCATTTGCATAAGGGGCCTCATTTGCATAAATATTTGCATAATGTTACCATATACTAACTTTTAGTAAACGTGCCTCTTAGAGTGTATGGATAAAGAAAGACTAAAAGATTTCTACATTACTATAATCCAGTGCCAACCCATAGCAAACCCGACGTATCCTAACAGCACTACCAGGACTCACAAAGCACCATACTCTACCAATCAAAAGGCAACACTGCAAATATTAAACCAATACATTTCAGAGAACAACAATACATGACCTACTGGGGAAAGAGAACAAGTGGCAATGTCAAATAGGAATTATATAAACAGAACACCTCAGCTCAGTTACACATGCAGAACATAGACCATCACCAAACAAGTAATCACAATTTAGAAACAGGAAGACAATAATTAAACTGGGAATCCCAAAAGCCAAACTTGGAATGTACAACACTGTAGAAATAAAACTATACATTAATTTGCTCTTGTACTAAACAAAGCGCAGACGTTAATGATGCACATTTACCAGAGCTGACATATTCCAATTAATAAATTCAAAATAAAGAGATATTTTTCTACCTTTTGTGCATTTTTTTCAGCTGCAATTGCTCCAGCCACTTTCTTCTGGTTTCTTCGTGTCTTCTGCTAACTCTCCCTCGTCTGCTGTCCATTTGTCCTTTCTTCTCTCTTCTAGATTTTTTTCCATTCTCTCTCTACATCTGCTTTAACATACTAATCTTTCTCCTTTTGCTCTTTCCTCATTCCTATTTCATCCACTCAAATTTTACCCCTCCATCCTCAATCCCCACTTACTCTCCCAATACCCGGCCAATTGTAGATTTTTTATCCCTCCCACACAAAATATTTTTCCCTTCTCCATTTTACTCTTCCAGCCCCATCCCATTCTAACCCTCCCCCAACATCAGCTCCCTTCTAGTTCCAGCCTCACCCAGCATCCATTCCCTTCTAGTCCCTGCATCAGCCCATTTCCAGTCCTAGCAACCCCCCAACCCAATACCAGTCCTAGCCCCCCCATCAACCCACTTCCAGTCCTAACCCCCCATCACCCCATTTTCAGTTTAAGCCCCCCCTATAACCCATTACCAGTCCTAACCCCCCATCAGCCAACTTTCAGTCCTAACCCCATTAGCCCACCTCCAGTCTTAACCCCCCCAGCCCATTTCCAGTCCTAGCCCCCCCATAGCCCATTACCAGACAGCCCCCATCAGCCCACAGCCCATTATCAGTCTTAACCCCCCCTCATAGCCCATTACCAGTTCTAACCCCCCCAACAGCCCACAGCCCATTATCAGTCTTAACCCCCCCATAGCCCATTACCAGTTCTAACCCCCCCCAACAGCCCACAGCCCATTACCAGTCCTAACCCCATCAGCCCACCTCGTCCTAACCTCCCCAGCCCATTTCCAGTCCTAGCCCCCCCATAGCCCATTACCAGACAGCCCCCATCAGCCCACAGCCCATTTCCAGTCTTAACACCGCCCCATAGCCCATTACCAGTTCTAACCCCCCCCAACAGCCCAAAGCCCATTACCAGTCCTAACCCCATCAGCCCACCTCCAGTCTTAACCCCCCCCCAGCCCATTTCCAGTCCTAGCCCCCCCATAGCCCATTACCAGACAGCCCCCATCAACCCACAGCCCATTATCAGTCTTAACCCGCCCTCATAGCCCATTACCAGTTCTAACCCCACCCAACAGCCCACAGCCCATTATCAGTCTTAACCCCCCCAAAGCCCATTACCAGCTCTAACCCCCCCAACAGCCCACAGCCCATTACCAGTCCTACCCCCATCAGCCCACCTCCAGTCTTAACCCCCCCAGCCCATTTCCAGTCCTAGCCCCCCCCATAACCCATTACCAGACAGCCCCCATCAGCCCACAGCCCATTATCAGTCTTAAACCCCCCCATAGCCCATTACCAGTCCTAACCCCCCCAGCCCATTTCCAGTCCTACCCCCCCCCCATCGGCTCAAGTAAAATGAAATTTTAAAAAAGCAAAACCGCTGGCTGCTACCAAGGCCGCGGCAGCATGGACGGTCCCGCGGGGCCCCCTCTGCCCTGCCGAATCCCTCCCTCCGCGACGGCTTTGAGAGGCGCAAAGGGAGAGTGTCTCCCTCGCGTCTCTGTTAAGCCCGCAGGGGCTGATGGGAAATTTCCCATCAGCCCCTGCGGGCTTAACAGAGATGCGAGGGAGACACTCTCCCTTCGCGCCTCTCAAAGCCGGCACGGAGGGGCTCAGCCAGGGATTCGGCAGGGCAGAGGGGGCCCCACGGGACCGTCCATGCTGCCGCTGGAACGTCCAGACTGCCGCGGCAGCCTTTTGTGGGCCCTTGCCAGCTGTGGGCCCTACGCCATGGCGTACGTGGCGTATAGGTAAATCCGGCCCTGCTCCCCAGAGAAGCTCCCAAACAGCTGTACAAGAGACAGGTGAAAAAAATCTAAGTAGTAGTCTGACTTGTTTTTTTACAGGTATTAATCGAAGGCCTATTATATTTACTATTGACATGCATTTCGTGATGTAAACATTAATTCTTGTAGATTACAAAAAAACTAGAGCCAACTTTGCAATTTCACTGATATTCGTGTTCAGCATATAAAAATTGATAAGAAATGACTACAGTCAAACCTCGGTTTTCGTATGCCCTAGTTTTCGTACGATTCGGTTTTCGTTGACTTTTTTCGTCGAGATTTTGTCCCAGTTTTCGTACATTGTCTCGGTTTTCATACAGTTGAAAATTGAGCACCATCTTGTGGCCAGAAGTGGGATTTTCTTTATTTTGATTCTCTTGCTGATTCTCTTCTATATGCCAACAAGAGTCTTCAATAAATGTAAAAGTGATGTTAAATGTTCATTTATCCATTTCATTAGTCATTTATATTTATTTCTCATTGTTTTCTGTATGTAAAAATATAGTTATTATCTATAAAATCCCTGTAAATATGTATCTTAAGCGCACAATGTATATAGCTCACATCAAAATCGACCACACTCACTCACGCAGCACACTGTGACAATTCTCCCACTGCATGCTAATGACAACTCACCCTTCATTGATTGTTTGCTGTGCCAACCGCTTTGATTTCATGATAAAGCGGAATACCAAGTCCGTTTAAATAAATAAATAAAAATTTTTGTTAATATTTTTGGGTGTCTGGAACAGATTAATTGGATTTACATTATTTCTTATGGGAAATATTGCTTCAGTTGTCATACATTCGGTTTTAGACTTTTTCGAATGGATTAATCACGAAAACCAGGGTTCCACTGTATTTTTATTTCAGTAACATGACTTTTGTAAAAATTTGTTGACCATTGTTTCCTGTTCAATGTTATGTTTCCTATAAAGATAAGGTTTATGTGTTTTTTGAGCTCAGACAACTATTGAAGTTCTTATGTGCTAGAGAGGAAGTGTCTGTTCAAGCTGTAGTTCCTTCTCCTATAGCTGACGTGTAAGACTCTACCAGCTTTCTTTTTTGTCCTTTGGTTGGGGAGGTAGGGATTTCGGTCCCTGCCCCTATTTTTCATTTTGTTTCCTATTTCCCCCCCTTCGTATTTCTTTTTATTTCCTCTTTTTGTGGACTAGTTAAGATATGGATGGGTATTTCTTGTGATATTTTTCTTGTATCGATGTAATCCATTATCTTTGCATTCATGGATTTTTATTTCTTGGATGTGTAAATTTGAATTTCAATAAATATAAAAAGATTTTTTTAAAAATGCTCTTTCCGTCAGTGAAGTAATGACCCTTAACCAGTTCTGTCCATAGCCAAGTCCACATATACCCTAATTTCATCTAGTAGGTCTCTCCTCTGCAGCATCCATAGATGGCCAGCCCATGGAGCAAAAGCTAGGCCCAGGAATTGAATCCAGGTCTTCATGCAGAATACTTACTACAGAGATACTAAGCCAGAAAGGATAAGCTGATAAAGGGTTTTACTAGAAAAAATAAATAGAAAGGGTTTCGGAGTCACGGTTGAGTAGGGACAGCTGGTTGTATTTCTTAACTCTCTTAGAAGTGTAAATGCCAGAATAGTTATTAAGCACCATGAAATCGTGTTACCATTTTGGGAAGAAGTGGGTACAATGGGATTAATTGGTAGGTGACCTTGATGAGAACTAAATAGGTACAGATAGCGTTTCAGAACTGGCTGTGTCCTTTGAAATCAATGTATATACTACATAACGTTGCATATACTTTTTTTTTAGATTTTGGGATGACTCGAGACATCTATGAGACAGACTATTACCGCAAGGGAGGAAAGGGCCTACTTCCTGTCAGGTGGATGGCACCAGAGTCTCTAAAGGATGGCGTATTCACTGCCTTCTCAGATGTTTGGTGAGTTCCTTTGCACATGATACAGATGCAGGAGGGACCCAAGCCCTTATACAAACCAGGGCAAAAAAAGAAGCAAGATTTGCCATAACTAGGGATCCTCTGTGTTTGACCCATGTTGCCTTCAGCTCTGCTGTCTTTGCCTCCAGTAGTAGATTGTCTCAGACATTCTTTCTGAGTCTTTCCCACATGTTATGATAACCTTGTTCTACAGCTTGCTCCCTGTCTCCCAAATAAGTAGTTTAGCAGCATAAACATCCTGATCTGCCTCAATAATCCAGTAATGAGAAGCCCGTGTCCTTTTTCAGGTCATTTGGTGTAGTGCTCTGGGAAATCACCAGTCTAGCTGAGCAGCCTTATCAAGGACTTTCCAACGAGCAGGTCTTGAAGTTTGTCATGGATGGCGGTTACTTGGATGAACCCGAAAACTGCCCAAGGAGATTGTAAGTAACCCAAGAGAGCTTGATGTGTAATGTGCATCTGTAGAAAAAAGGCATTTCAGTGATATGTGAGGTTTCCTAACAGGCTTCCTCTTCTCCTCCATAAAAAATATAGGGGCTGTTATTAACTGGCAGTGGCGACCACAGTCGGAGCCGGTGCAAGGATTGGAGGTGCCCTAGGCAGGCACCTCCATCCTTCCGCCCCCATTGCCACTGCTGATGCCCCTCTCCAGGGCCAGCAGCGGCTGCAATGGCAAAGGAATTGCAACACAACACTTACCAAAGGTTCTGGTGCTGCATCATGGTTCCTGCCTGCTATCTCTGGGCACTTCAGCACCCCCCCCTTCCCGACGAAGACTTCTGGTTTGACATAAACCAGAAGTCTGCATTGGAGGGGGGGAGGCAGAAGCACCCAAAAATAGCAGGCAGGAACTGCGATGCAGCATCGGAGCTTTTGGTAAGTGCTGCATCGCAATTCCTTAGCCATTGCCGCCACTGCTGGCCCTGGAGAGAAGCAGTAGCGGCAGCAATGGGGGCCCCCAAAGGGCCAGCTCTGTAGGCGGTTGCCTAGTTCACCTAATAGTCATGCTTGCCCTGACCACAGTAAGTCAGCCCCTCAGCTACAGCTGGCTTTTATGAGTGAGTATTGGGTGCTGGCAGTGGTGGGTGGGTAGGGAGGGGATGGGAGGCACAGTTTAAAATGTAAAAGACGATATTTGTATATTCTATACTTCTAGTGCTGTGTAAGTGTACCCGTGGGCCGGGAGTGTTATGTTTGTTTTGTTTCTTAATTAAACAGGTGTGAGTCTACATATAATGGAAGAGGTCATGGGGAGGGGGAGGTGAAAATATAAAAATATAAAAGATGGTTCTTTGTTTTGATTATATTCTTCCAGTGATGTTTAAGAGTGCTGGGAGTGTTGTTTTTGTCAATAAAAAAAGGATTTGAAAGAAACACCAGCTGTAGCATTCAACTTTTTCTGTATATTCAACGTTGCTATCTGTATAGTCAGTGGCACTGAATATAAGTGTACTCTAGGTGGTAATTTTAATAGAGGAGTTTTTTGCACATAAAGCCTGTTGTATGCACATAAAAGACCACTTATAAAATTACAACATATGTAAAAATGTGCATGGTGATAAAACACATACTTTTATAAGACCCAAGGATAGGAGACTGGGCAGAGTCACAAAGTACACACATTGTTATAAAATACCCATGCCACGTACTCAGCCATGTACCTTGAAAAAAAGTTGAAAGAAGACCAAACGACTGCCTTCACGGTTTAAAGGTGAGGTCAGAGAGGCTGTTGTAGCCAAAAAACATTTCAGAAAATGGAAAAAGTAGTTAAATTCAAGACACAATATAAGCATTGATAAGATAGATGCAAGGCATTGATAAGGCAGGCAAAGAGAGAATTTGAAAAGAAGTTTGCCAGGGAAGCAAAAACTCATAGTGAACACTTTTTCAGGTACATTCGTAGCAAAAAAACTATGAGAGTGTCAGTTGGATCATTAGATGATAAAGGGGTAAAGAAGACAAGGCCATAGTGGACAAACTGAATGAATTCTTTGCTTCAGTATTTACTGAAGAAGATGAAGGGAAGTTACCTATGCCAGAAAGGATATTTAAAGGTGATGTATCAGAGGAATTGAAACAAATCTCGATAAGCCTGTAAGATGTAATACAGCAATTTGCTAAACTAAAGAGTAGCAAATTACCTGGACCTGATGGTATACATCCCAGGTTTGAGAAAGAAACTAAAAAATGAAATTGCAGAGCTACTATCATTAAAATTGTCTGTAGTACCCGAAGATTAGAGAGCAGTCAATCTAATGCCAATTTTTTAAAAGGGTTCCATGGATGATTCAGGAAACTTACAGACTGCTGAGCCTGATGGGCAAAGTAGTAGAAACCATTATAAAGAACAAAATTACTGAACATATATATATATATAGCCATAATTTAATGGGACAAAACCAACTTCATTATCATCCTTCCAATCCAGTCCAGACATATGGATTATTCTTCGGGAACAAGCAGGAAGTCAGTTCTCACATATGGGTGACGTCTGCATTGACAAAACCCTTGTGGAAGCATTCCCCAGCTTTCATTGAAAGTCTTTGGAGATGCCACCAAGCATGCGTTGTGCCCTTCCCGCCCAAGGGTGCCATTTTGCTCAGTCTCCTTTTTTCTGTGGAGCCCTTCAGCTATCTGTCTGCTTTCCTCCGGAAAAAGTTGATTTTTTTTCTCTACCTGAGTTTCATGTTTCTCTGGTTGTGCACTGGTACTCTTCCCGCCATCTGAGCCCACTGTTCCAGTATTGAGTCTCTGGTTCAAATTATTTTTATTTTTGGTGCCTTCACGCCCTTTTTTCCAGCTGGCAGCACCACAGGTCTTCGACCTCGCTGGAGTACTTTTCCCCCCCATGGTTACCAGTGGGTTTAAGAAGTGTGATCGGTGTGCCAAAATCATGTCCCTTACTGACACACACACGACTGTTGCCTACACTGTCTAAGGCCGGGCCATAACCTCGCAGCATGCAATCTTTGTAAAAAGATGTCCACCAAGGCCCTGAAGAGCCGCCACCAGCAGCACAATAGGTTTTTCCCAGAGTCCCCAGTGCCTCCGAAAGACAAGAACTGCTCTGAGGCCTCGGAATCCTGGGGCACCCCTGCAGACCCTGGTGGACGCCATGGCTCCTCAGAAAGAGGGTCTCCCTCAAGGTCTGCAAACTGTGTAAATGCCTTTTAATATCCCCCTTATATTTTTAAAGGTGTGAATAAACGGGTAAATAAAGGTCAACTGGTGGATATAGTGTATCTGGATTTTCAGACATCCTTTGACAAGATCCCTTATCAGGTATAGGAGGCAGTGTATTATTTTGGATTGGGAATTGACTAAAAGAAAGAAAACAGAGAGTAAGGCTAAATGGACAATTTTCTCAATAGAGGAAGATGAATAGTAGTGTACTCTAGGGATCTATGCTGGGCCCACTGCTTTTTAACATATTTATAAATGACCTTGAAATGGGAACAAGAGGTGATCAAATCTGCAGATGAGACACAGTTTTTCAAAGTTGTTATATCACAAGGGCATTCTGCAAAATTGCACCTTGAGAATTTTGAAGACTAGGCGTCCAAATGGCAGATGAAATTTAAGGTGGACAAATGCAAAGTTATGCATGTAAGGAAGAACAACCCAAACTATAGTTACATGATGCAAGCTTTCACATTAGGAATCACCACCCAGGGAAAGGATCTAGGCGTCTTTGTGAATAGTACATTGAAATCCTCTGCTCAATGTGCAGCAGCAGTCAGGAAAGCAAATAGGATACTAGGAATCATAAGGAAAGGAAAGAAATGGAGAATAAAACCAAGGGGCCTAAAATTCAGCACCGGTGACTAGCGCTACTAACGTGGCTAGCCACTGGTGCTGAACAGTAAACTCAGATATTCAGTGCCAGGGTGATATCCGACCCCGGCATTGAATATCCAGTTTAGATTCTCTGGCCAGTCGATAACTGGGTAGCGGCAAAATTGAGCAGCTGCCCAGTTAGCGATATGTGGTGGATATGAGGTTCAAATATTGCCGCTGACTGGTTACTGATTGGCTATGCTCCCGACACACCCTGATACTAAGCAGTTAGCATCGGGGTGTGTAGAACCAGCAGCTGCAGATATTCAGGAGCACTAATTATGTTAGTGCCGCTGAATATCCCGTTCACCGCAATTAAAATGGCTAGTAGCTCTGCTAACTGATAATAACTTTGAAAATCGGGCCCAAGGATATTATAATGCTTCTCTATCACTCTGTGGTGCGACTGCACCTTGAATATTGTGTGCAGTTCTGGTCACCCTATATAAAAAAGAATATAATGGGATTTGAAAAGGTACAAAGAAGGGTGACCAAAATGATGATGAAGGGGATGGAAGGATACCCCATGAGGAAAAGCTTAAAAGGATAGGGCTCTTCAGCTTGAAAAAAAGACAGCTGATGGGAGATATGATAGAAGTCTATAAAAATAATGAGTGGAGTGGAACAGGTAAACAAAGATCGATTGTTTACATCTTCAAAAAGTAGAAAGACTAGGGGGCACGCAATGTAGCATATTTAAGAGTAATTGGAGAAAGTAATTTTTACTCCACCTGTAATCAAGCTATGGAATTTGTTGCCAGAAGATGTAGTAAAAGCCATTAGTGTAACTGGGTCTAAAAGAAGTTTTGTCAAGTTCCTGGAGGAAAAGTAAATTAATCATTATTAAAATTGACTGGGGAAATGCACTTGCTTACCCCTGGGATAAGCAGCATGGAATCTGTCAACCTTTTGAGACCTGACAGGTACTTGTGACCTGGATTGGCCACTGTTGGAAACAGGATACTAGGCTTGATGGACCTTTGGTTTGATCCAGTATGACATATCTTATCTTATGCATGTGGGTTGCATACAAAGAGGAATTACCAGCAGAAAGGAAAAGGTGCTAATGCCACTGTATAAGTCACTGGTGAGGCCTCACTTGGAATACTGTGTTCAATTTTGGAGACAATATCTCACAAAGGATGTAAAAAGACTGGAAACTGTTCAGAGGAAGGTGACCAAAATGATTTGGAGCCTGCGTCAGAAGCCTTATGAGAAGAGACTTTAAGACCTAAATATGTACACTCTGGAGGAGAGGAGGGATAGGGGAGATACGATTCAGACCTTTAAATACTTAAATTAATGAACAAACAAACCTCTTCCAAAGACGGGGAAGCTGTAAAACTAGAGGGCATAACATAAGCTGCAAGGGGGTAAATTGAAAGGCAATGTCAGGAAATACTTTTTCACTGAAAGGGTGGTGGATGCTTGGAATGGCTTCCCAATGGAAGTAGTGGGGGCAAATACAGTGACAGAATTCAAAATGGCATGGGACAGATACAGTGGATCCCTTTACAGCAACAGGATAAAATCAAAATAAACGTAACTATCTAATTTCTCAGCAAACAGGGGTGTCCTACACAGAGCAGTGGGTTCACCCCTAAACAAAGACATGGGGAGGGGTGACCTGCATGGAGCGGCAGGTGCACCTACTCTTGCCATCTTACTTGTCAGACTAGATGGACCATACTGGTCTTTATCTGCTGTCATTTACTATGTTACTATATTTTATTTGTAATTTTGTGTGGTTTTGTGATGCTCCTTTATAAAAAATATATAGGCGCTTACGTGTCCTTTTAAAATAGGCACTTACTAGGCCTCCCACATCCAATCTCTTCTCTGCTACTATGCATTTAGTTTAGGCTTGCTATTGAGTAGGCCTATACTAAACATGGCCACTGTCCAAATAATTCTTGCCCCACAGCAAGTTGTCCCATTTACCCACATGCCCTTTGAAATAGCTTATCATGTTAGGAGCTTTTACCTTGTTTCTTCAGCTGCTGTTGAGTGCTCACTTGCTCACCCTTTCCCCTACTCAGTCTCAGTTGAAGCTCCTGATCTATTCCCACATACTCATGCCATCTACTACTGATGGCCGCTGCATGAGGGAGGTCAAACTCGCTCCATCCCCAGCAGACCATGATGGCAGTCCCCCTTTATAAGTTGGGTCTGATTGAGAGAGCCTCTGAAATTATTTTAGATCTACATCATTTACAATATAAAACTGCAGTGATGGACTTATGATCCAAAGCGGGGTTGATTGTTTTGTGGTGGTCTCTAAAAGAGAAAAAGACTGTACTGTCTAGAAGCTGTGATGCCAAGAGATTTTTCAAGCAGGGCCAATCTGGATTAGCTCTTGGATGGGAAATCATGAAGGAACCCTGTTGTCTGCTCCCTTTGAACCATTGAAATGGGCTATTCTTAAGGATCCTTCCCTTAAGACAGTCTTTTTGGTCACCATTTGTTCAGCACATCGCATTTTGACGTTGCAGGCTCTCTCTTGAAGAGATCTTTAGCTGTCTTTCTCAGAGGAGACTGTGAATATCCTGCTGGTTCCCACTTTCTTGCCTTCAGCCTTTCATGTCAATCGGGTTGTCTGCCTTCCATCTTTTTCAGTGGAATAGTGTAAGGGGAAGGAAAAGGATCTTCATTTAGTTGACTACACAGGGTGCTTCTCAGGTACTTGAAGGTCACTAATTCTTTCCAAAAGTTGGACAGATTGTTATACGCTATTTGCAGGTCTGTGAAAGGATGAAACTGCTTCTGAGGCTGCCTTGGCCCATTGGATAAAAGAAGCAGTGTCCTCAGCCTATATTTTGCAGCACTAGAACATAAGATATGCCATACTGCGTCAGACCAAGGTCCATCAAACCCAGTATTCAGTTTCCAACAGTGGCCAATCTAGGTCATATGTACCTAGCAGTTTCCCCAAGAGACACAAGTTCCACAATGCTTGCACTGGGTCAAGCATTGATATCTTCGGTCACTTCTTAATAATGGTTTAAGGACCTTTCCTCCAGGAACTTGTCCAAACCTTTTTTAAACCCAGCTACACTAACAGCCTTTACTACATCCTCCGGTAACAAATTCCAGAGTTTGATTACACGTTGAGTGAAAAAATATTTTCTTTTATTAGTCTTAAATAGTTTACCCTGTAGCTTCATTGCATGTCCCCTAGTCTTTCTATATTCTGATAACGTAAACAATTGAGCTACATTTACCCGTTCCACTCCGTTCATTAATTTATAGACTTCTATCATATCTCCCCTCAGCCGTCTCTTTTCCAGGTTAAAGAGCCCTAACCTTTTTAGCCTTTCTTCATAGGAGTATCCTTCCATCCCCTTTACCATTTTGGTGGCTCTTCTCTGAACCTTTTCTAAAATCGCTATATCCTTTTTAAGATACGGCGACCAGAATTGCACACAATATTCAAGGTGCGATCTCACCATAGAACGATACAGAGGCATTATAATATCTTTTGTTTTATTTTCCATTCCTTTCCTTATCATACCTAGCATTCTATTTGCTCTCTTGGCCGCCGCTGCACACTGGGCCGAGAGTTTTAACATGGTATCCACAATGACGCCTAAATCTATTTCCTGGGTGGTGGTTCCTAATGTGGAACCTTGCATCGTGTAACCATAGTTTGGGTTGTTCTTCCCTAGGTGCATAACCTTGCACTTGTCCACATTAAATTTCATCTGCCATTTTGATGCCCAGTCTTCCAATTTATCAAGATCCTCTTGCAATTTTTCACAATCCTCCAGGGTTTTAACAACTTTAAATAGTTTTGTGTCATTTGCAAATTTGATAACCTCACTCGTTATTCCACTTTCCAGGTCATTTATGAATATGTCAAAAAGCAGCGGATCCAGCACAGATCCCTGGGGTACACCACTATTCACCTTTCTCCATTGGGAAAATTGGCCATTTAGCCCTACCCTCTGCTTTCTATCTTTTAACCAGTTCCTGATCCACAATAGTACACTGCCTCCTATCCCATGACTCTTTAGTTTTGCCAAAAGTGTCTGATGAGGGACCTTGTCAAAGGCTTTCTGAAAGTCCAGATACACAATATCAACCGACTCACCTTTGTCCACCTGTTTATTCACTCCTTCAAAAAAACATAACAGATTAGTAAGACAAGATCTTCCTTGTCTAAAGCCATGTTGGCTGTCTCCCATTAGGTCGTGACTATCTACATGCTGAGTAATTTTATTCTTTATGATGGTTTCTACCATTTTTCCCAGTACTGACGTCAGGCTCACCGGTCTGTAGTTTTACAGATCCCCCCTGGAACCCTTTTTAAAAATTGGTGTTACATTGGCGATCCTCCAATCTTCAGGTATTAGAGATGATTTTAATGATAGTTCACAGATTACTGATAGGAGGTGTGACATGGTGGATTCCTCCAGCCCTTTAGAAAGAGCCAAAAAGGAGGAATCAGAAGCAGTGCTGGATGGTAAACAAAAGCACATGGCTAGTAGTTACCAGGGAAACCAGACACAGGGGAAAGAAACACGCCCTTGCTGCCAGTTAGCTCAGGAGTCACGAGCTGAATCAGAGCACCTGCTAGGAGGAGGAGTCAGACGCTGCCCTAGAGGGCAGACACATAAAGAGGCCTCAGTAGAAAGAAAAGGGTCTCGACTAGGAGCCACAGAGAAAGCTCCAACACAAGCTCAGCTGGGAGGTCACCTACAAGGCCAACCGAGGGTTCCGGTGAGAGGCCAGCAAGGAGGGCAGCTAACAGACCAGCTAACAGACCAAGAGGAGGACCAGGGAGGAGTCCGAGTTCCAGGCCTAGGCAGAGCTACCGGTAGAATTCCAGCCCAGAACTGTGGGAGAGAGACCGTGGCAAGCCTAAAGGAACACTCAGTAAAACAGAGAGAAAGCCCAGAGCCAGAGCCAAGCTTAAAGGTAGAAGGAAAACCATTTATAAAGTTTCATTCAAGGGAAGAATACTACAGCAAAAGCAGGTCAGGCTGGTTGCAGTATTCTGGGAATTACAAGGAGAGGAAAAAGCCAGGAAGGCAGTTGCAACCCTCAGCTCACGAATCAGGTTTTGAACCAACAGCTGTTTCCAAAGCCCAGAGAAAGCCATTTGCAGGCAGACGAAGAGGTAAGCCCAGAGACTGGGTTTCAAATAAGGCTGTTGATAATCAGTGTGATTTTACTTACCCAAAGGGTTGGGACTGTGGTTTTAATACCTGTAAGGAGGATGATTGTTTACAGCAATACATGTGCCAAGAGTATGATATAAAGCCTAAGGCAGAGAGGAAGGGTGTGGCCCCAGAAACAACGCTGCAAACATTTCTACCTGTCTTCCATGAGGAGTTAATGGAAACAGAGCCAGGGCTAGGCAACATATCTGAAGAATTGATGGACTGTACGATTACAATATCGAATGAGATATTTTCCCTGCGTTGAGTTTAAGCAGTGCAGAGAACTGCAGAAGTGTTAAGAGAAAAAGTACAAAGCTGTGGGAAACAGAACTGTTTATTCTAATTGCTGGGAAGCAAATGTTTATTACTGCTGAAGTTAAGCTATTTCTGTTGGAGACTTTTTATTTTGTCCTTTGCCAGAAGTATATGGTTTGTGTTACCTTTGTTCCATGCTGAAATCCGCCCGGAGGGGAAATAAATCCTGTTTGCTTAAAACCACTTTGAGTTCACACTACTCTTCATTGGACAGTGAAAGAAACTACATTTCCCAAAAGGCTTTGCCTCAGGAAAAGGTCAGACAGCTGTTCAAAGAAGGATAACAGGTCGCTTAAGCCCTACACGCTTCAGCTGGGGGCACTAAAGGTGGTTACACAGGTCTGAAATCTCATATTTCAGTTCTTTCAACACCCTTGGATGTATACCATCCGGCCCAGGTGATTTGCTACTCTTCAGTTTATCTAATAGTTGTAAGACATCTTCCCAATGTATCGATATTTCCTTCAATTCTTCCGCACCTTTAAATACCACTTCAGTCATGGGTAACATCCCTACATCTTCCTCAGTAAAGACCGAAGCAAAGAATTCATTCAGTCTCTCCGCTATCGCCTTGTCGCCTCTAAGTGCTCCTTTAACCCCTTTATCATCTAATGGACCAACTGACTCTCTCACAGGTTTTTTGCTATGAATGTACTTGAAAAGGTCTTTATTTTGCGTTTTTGCTTCCGCAGCAAGCTTCTTCTCAAATTCTCTCTTTGCCTGCCTTATCAATGCCTTGCATTTGACTTGCCAGTGCTTGTGCTGTTTCCAGGTTTCGTCGTTTGGCTCTTTTTTCCATTTCCTGCAAAATGCTTTTTTGGCAACAACAGCCTCTCTGACCTCACCTTTAAACCATGCTGGCAGTTTTTTGGACTTCCTTCCACTTTTCTTAAAGCGTGGAATACAGCTGGTCTGGGCTTCCAAGATAGTATTTTTCAACAACACCCAAGCTTGATGTACGTCTTTAACCTTTGCAACTGCTCCTTTTAGTTTTTTCTTAACTGTTTTCCTCATTTTATCATAGTCTCCCTTTCGAAAGTTAAAAGGTAGTACTGTGGATTTCCTTACTATCCCTCCTCCACTAATTAAATCAAAGGCGATCATGCTATGATCACTATTGCCAAGTGGCCCCAACACCCTTATCTCTTGCACTAGATCTGGTGTTCCACTAAGGGCTAGGTCTAATATAGCTTCCCCTCTGGTCGGTTCATGAACCAGCTGCTCCAAGAAGCAGTCATTTATTTCATCTAGGAACTTTATCTCCCTAGCATGTTCTGACGTGACACTGACCCAGTCAATACCGGGGTAATTGAAATCACCCATTATTATTACTGCGCTGTAACTTTTGTTAGCTTCCTTGATTTCTTTGAGCATTTCATCATCCATTTGGTCATTCTGGCCAGGCGCTCGATAGTACACCCCCACTGCCATTGCCTTCCCCCTTTTATATGGAATTTCAATCCATATAGATTCTACAGCAGATTTTGTTTCCTGCAAAACTTTAATCCTTTCTGAGTCAATGCCCTCTCTAACATAGAGCGCAACCCCTCCACCAATTTGATCAGCTCTATCATTACGATATAGTTTGTACCCAGGTATCACAGTGTCCCACTGGTTGTCCTCCTTCTACCATGTCTCTGATATTCCAATCATATCTAACCTTTCATTTAGTGCTATATATTCTAACTCTCTCATCTTATTCTTTAGACTTCTAGCATTTGCATACAAGCATTTTAGAGAATGTATTTTATTCATGTTAATTTGGCTATTGTTAGACATGGGTAAATTGGGATCTTTAAGCTCTGTCTGCTCCATACTTGAGGGTATTTGGACTACTTTACTCTTTTGTGGAACCTCTCTGCTTTTGGTAGTATCCTTCAAGGATACATTCTTCCGAACCATCCGCTCTTGGACGACTGTCGGCTTTCCCCTAATATCTAGTTTAAAAGCCGCTCTATCTCCTTTTTAAAGGTTAATGCCAGCAGCCTGGTTCCATCCCGATTAAGGTGAAGCCCACTGATCTGTTCCAGAGGGACTGAGGGTGCACTCTACTTGGGCTCAGGCTTCATCCTGGGCAGAGCGCAATTTTGTAGCCCCTGTTGACATTTATGGGAGGAGTAGCCTAGTGGTTAGAACACTGGCTTGGTAACCAAGCAACCAGGGTTCAATTCCCACTAGCACTCCTTGTGGCCTTAGGCAAGTCACTTAACCCTCCATTGCCTTGGAAGAAAGGCCTGGCAATCTACTTCCGGTGACACTGCCAAGAAAACCCAGGAGCTTCTGGGTCACCAGGAGTCAGGACTGACTCGAAGGCACACATTGCATTTTGTTGACATTTATAGGGAGCGACTTGGTCATCCCTCTTGACCTTTGACAAGTATTAGTTCTTGAACATACAAGCCAGGGCAGATACGGTCTTCACTATAGAGATTTTGCAGTTGTGTCTTCTTCCTGGCTAGTGGAGTAGTAGCTTTGGCACTTGCCTGGACTGATCAATCTGAAAGGTGACATTTTACTTACCAGATAATGTCCTTTCCTGGAGTCCTGCTAGACCAGTCTAGGACCTACCCCTTGTGCTCTGTTATCTCTGCAGCTTAGCCTTCCAGGCACTTAATTCCTTGTAGTGGCTTGACATAATTGTACATAGTTGTCTCTGGTTAGCCTCAGTGAGGTTGTGTGAGGTCAGGTTCTTGACCATTTGCTTGGGTATGAATACTGAAGTATGCTCCTAACTGCACCAGCTTAAGTAGCAGTGATGATGTCACAAGAAGCTTCTAGGGTTTTTTTCCTTCTCCACCTCTGCTGGCAGGGGGACCTGACCTAGTTGTCTGAAGTGGTCTAGCAGGACTTCACAAAAGCATATTATCTGGTAAGCAAAATGTCACCATCAGTTGCACAAGCTGGAGCTAGCCTAATTTAAAAAGACAATAAACTTGTGGTGTGGTACATACCTCTTATTAAATTGTATGGCTGTATAGTAATTTTAATAACGGAAAAAGAAAGTGATAACTCCTCTCCTGGAACTCTTTGGTTTCGAGTGCCTTATATTAACATCTTTCTTTGCATGTACGGGTTTTCTTTTTGTGATGGTCCTGTTTTCTGTCTTTCCCTCTTTCTATTTCCAGACACAGCTTGATGCAGATGTGCTGGCAATACAACCCCAAGATGCGGCCCAGTTTTCTGGAGATCATTGGTATGCTGAAGGACGACTTGCATCCCAGCTTCCAGGAGGTTTCCTTCTTCTACAGTGAAGAGAACAAGCCTCCAGAGGCAGAAGAATTTGAGATGGACTTTGAGAATATGGAGAGCATTCCCTTGGACCCCTCTTCCTGCTCCCAAAGGGATGACGTCTTAGGGCAAAAAAATGGGCCAGCGATAGGGCTAAAGGGAAGCTATGAAGAGCACGTACGTTACACACACATAAACGGAGGGAAAAAGAATGGACGCATCCTTTCATTGCCAAGATCCAGCCCTTCCTAACACTTATTTTTTAACTTTTGACACTTTTTTCCCTTTTTTGGCTCCATCAAAAAGAACCCATCCCACATCCCCAGAAAAAATCTCAGGTCAGGACTTAATGGTAACAGCAAACACACAAATGCAAATTTTTTTTGCTTGTTATTAATAGATGTTTCTAGTAATTTTTATTTAAATTAATTTCTTTTTGTTGTGAGCCAAGTTGACTGGCTCATCTCAATTGGACATAACTGTGAACACAAAAACCAGTGGGGGGAAAAGCAAAGGAGGACGTGTTTTTCCACGGTGGCCGTTTTCCCCCACTTCCGGCACCGTGATTTCAGAAAGTGTTGACCTTGGGTTGTGCCACTGAGGTCGAAGACTAGACTAACACACACACACAAATGTGGAATTTGCAGATTGATGGACGGAGAAGTATATCACAAACCTACAAAAAAAAGAAAATTTGGTTTTCTAGTATTTAAGCAACAACATACCAATTATGAACATGTAATGTTGGAAGGCAAAATTTGGAGAGAGGGCAGAGTTTTAAAAAAAAATCCCATGGACATATGCACAGTGTGAGGGGGTTTTGCCAAGAGAATTATGAGCTTCACTACCATTGAGTTTAATTTCTTTCATCATAGCTGAAGGATATTTTTTCATACAAATTTTGTTGTTAAAACCCAAATGGTTTGGACAAACAGTTCCTCAGATTGACCAATAGCTGCTGCTTTTTATACTTCGTATGGGTATAAAAAATCCCTGATGTGTGTGTGCTTGCTGTGTAAGTATGTGTGTGGGAGTGTGTATGGACGTTGTATTCATGAAATAGATGTACGCGTTATAAATATACATGCATTTATATGCACCACGTACAAACTCGGTGTCGCACATTTTGTACATAATTGTTGGCAGTGCTGCCAACGGAGTCTTTGCTCTCCTTGTCTAACCCCCTCCACCTTCCCTCAAAATAGCTGTGGAAGGCCCTTAACCCCCAACAGACATATCTGTTTCTCTCTTCCTTGCCCAGAGCAAAGATAGCTGTGTGATGAGGGACTGCCATGAGTTCTTTTGCCTGCAACAGTGCATGCAAAAATCTTGGCACAGAACCAGGGCAATGGATTTCTCTGTAGGGATTTATCTTGCACCCTTTCAAAGCCAAGCACAACAGGAGAAAATCTACCTGAGATATTAAGCTGTCTGTTATAACAACATTACTAGATATATATTTTGTTTGTTGTAACATATTTAAATTTTTTTCTCTAATGTTCTTTGAAGGAGGGGCTTAGTTTTAAATATTAATCTTGTGTAAGTTATTGACTTCTTTTTCCTAAGTGATCTTTTTCTGTCTGCTTTGATCTTTAAAGGAGGTTTGCTCACTTGCAAATGAACATAAGACTTTGCCAGGATGTATAAGGTTCTTTTGAAGGTTTGTACTTGAGGCTTGAACGTACAAGTTTATTGTGAATGTATATATAAAATATCTAGAACATACCGCTGCAGAGGAGTAGCTAGGTGTGGTCCTAGGAAAAGTGGTTGGTACTTTCTCGATTGGAACCAGTGGGGTGTCCATATGGTCCCTCCCCCTCCCCCACCTCAGGCACAGCTCAGAGGCTGGCCACTTTTCAGTATGTGTATATATACTGTTTGTCTTTCATGAGTTACTAAGCTATCATTACTCAAGACGATAGCTTAGTAACTCACTTTAAATAATAGGTGAGGATTTCCTCTTATTAAGAACAGGACCTGATGAGTCACGAAGGAACACATGAATGGAACTCCAGCTGTATGCATGAACCATCCTTAGGAGTGCTGTCTTATACTTGTGAAATACCTATGCAGCAAGAGCACCCCATCCTCAGCTGACTCTAGCCAAAGCCCTGAATTTACGAAATTGTAACTAGCTTTGATGCTTGGAGGTAGAGGCACATCATTGCTGAATTATCTGCTTTTTTGCTTTGCAACTGCCAAAATATTACCCTTCTCTTAATTCCACCTTGCTCCTTTGATTGGGCCGCCTTCTCCCATATCATGGGGGAAAGCAACCGCCATGGCACACTGTGCAAAATCCTCATTGCCAGGTGCCTTCTAAGATGCGACGGTCAGCATGGCGCATCCGTTCTCTAAGTTCACTTTTTCTCTCTGATTCCAAATCTTGACCTCAAAATAGCTACTGAAATAAAAAATCTAGAAGTATCCTGTTTCTTCCATACTTCCCAAAGAGTACTAACCCTGGGCAGAATGATAATGGCCACGAAAACTGATATTAGCTGCCGTCCTTCATTGTGTGGCTGTGATATCTTCAGAATGATTTTCAGTTATTAAATCTGGTTGCCAGGTGGCTGGTAATTTTGACATAAAAACCAATCTGGTTACTATATTTTTTAAAATTGAGTCTCTGATCAAGTCCAGCGCGCTTTGAAAGACATTTTTCTTACCTTGTGCATAGACATAGCAGAACATTATCTTAAAGGGGCAGAATTATTTGCTTTCTTACCCATGTAAATTCAGGAAAAAAATAATTTCATCATTGTTATATAGGCCACCGTAACCTGGTTTGACTACAGCATTTGTGAGCCCTAGAATCATGGGGTTGTAGTAGCCCTTAGCCATCTTGCAGTACAACCGAGAGCAATCGGAATGAAGCTTGTAGCAGCCCACAATGCCGTGCTCCAGGGGTAAAGAGGTGGTTATGAAATGTTCACATTACTAATGATAAGGATGCCTTTTTCCTCCGGGGATTGACCAACGAACATGTTCTAAAGGCTGCCTGTAATGATCTTGCTAACTTTCAGTAACCCTCTTTTCTTCATCCTCTCCCTACTGTCATGAAACAATTTTTGTTTTCTAGCTAAAATGGAAATAAGTGGATGAGCAATTGAAGTATAAAAGTGTGGTGCAGAAGCCCAGAAAAGTAGCCCGTGGAGAACGCTTTTACTAAGGTTTCATTTCCTGTTTTCGGCAGGGCCATGTTTCCTAACTTGGCTGGCATCTTTCCGAGAGTTGTACAGTTAAAGAGCATATGCTGGGTTTAGTTCCGAGCTCGTGTTAATGCTGGATACGTCTTGCACCTTTTCAGTAGACTCTGCTCAGTTTCTGGACTTGTTGCTCTCAGGGAGGGAAGAGCGGTAGGCAAAAGGTCCATGAGGGTTTCTCGCAGTGCTCTTGTGCTGTACATGGATCTGTATATTAGCTGGGAGGCTTTTGAGATCTGAACTTTTAAATGTTTGGCTTTAACCCAGGGACTCTACCGCTCAGCTGGAGATGTTGCTTAGCTGGTAGGAGGCCCCTACAACCTTAATGGGTCATGAGGGTTGCTACCTCAACAAAGTCGTCCTTAGTGGACTGTTTAAAACTGCTGCTCTGAAACCTAACCTCGCTGCATTTTGACATTTGCATTTTTCTTTATATGTTTAAGTAACAGTTCTGGAGTACAGTGGGCCAGGGAGTTAAGAAAGTTGTGACTGGCTGAACCCATCCAGGTTGCCAGGGATTAATCAGGTGTTAATGTTCCGCATATCCTTTTCCCCTTCTGCTGGCCCCTCTACAGGGTCCTTTACCAACAGCCACACCATGAATTTCATGCTGTGGCAATGAAAAAAACATAAATCGGCTCTGGGATGGGTGGGCTAAAGGTATGATGGAGCAGTGAGGAGAAAGCAGGTCTTTGTGCAGTATGCTGGTATGTTTTCATCACACCAAACTCAGGATAAAGGACTAAGGGACATTAGGCAGTATTAGAATTAGCTTTGCAAAGTTGATTGTAAATTGTCGTGATCCAGACTTGTCCTTAAATTGCAGTCATTCAGGGGATAGGAGGGTGTCAGGGAAGGATGCAGTGACTTTTCCAAGTATGTACATGATAAACTTCTTTTAATTCAATTTTGTTGCTTATATTCTGCTTTACTATTAACAGTTCAAGGTGCAAGACAAAAAAGAGTAAAAACCATAACATAAAATTGAACAAGGCATTCAGTCATATAATGGACAACTAACCTGCATAACCTACCAATTCATTCTAAACATTTGGTAAATAGCTAAGTCTTCATTTTTTTTTCAAAATTGTATATATGAAGCAAGACACTTGGGAGGGTTGTTACTGAGCTGCAGTAAAATCTGACATTTTACAGCAGCTGAGTTACCATGGCAACTCTGTACCACAGGTTAGTGACTCCTGCGATAAAGGAATAATGCAGCTTGCGTTGATCTCTACCAATGACTCAGGGCCCCCTTCCCCCCTCCCCCCCACCAGCCCTAACAGAGTCCCCCAGTCTCAAAAGGCCAACCCTCTGCCCCAAAGAAACACCCCCCTCCCTCCCCCAGGTTCTGGAAGGTCACCGGGCCTACCTTTCAAAGTTCCTGGTGGTTGGGGGATAGATTGGCAGGAGTGGTCCCCTCTCACTCCTGCTGGCTGTCAGTTCAGAATGGCGCCTGACCTCGGATCCTCTAGTGGTTGTCTCACAGGGGGATGTGGGACACCATTTTGAACCCAGAACCAGCGCTGGCAGAAGAGAGCCTAGACCACCAGGGACTTTGAAAGGTAAGACCCAGTGGCCTTCCAGGAATGGGTTTCTTCGGAGCAGGGAGATGGTCATTTGAGATCCATGGGGTGGACTTTGGGGTAGGGATGAGGGAATGGTTATTTGTGTGTGGTGGGGGATCCACATAGACCACTGATTCATCAACAGTGTGGCCCCTTTAACAATGCAGCTTGGAGCATTGGGCTGCATATTAGCAGCCTGATGCTCCCGATGGAAAGATGCGGCTTGTGGTAATTGTGGAAATGTGGTGTTCCATTTGAATGCTAATGAGGTGTTTTGCATATGTTTGCATGCTTTGAATCTCATTACTATTCAATATGTGTTGCGGTGGCAAATTGTGCATGATGGTAAAATAGAACACATTATTGCCCTTTAACATGTGTTAAATGCTAAATAACGTGTTATTGCCATAAGGCACTTTAGTAACTACCCTCTTGATATCATCAGATAATTCATTCCAGTATTGCAAGGACTCTAAATGCTTTCATAGCTCAAGGTCTTCTGTCAGAGGTTTCCTTTGAATTAAATATATATGGAGGAGATAACTGCAAATTCCTGATGTTCAGATCTTTTTTTTATATATCATATAATGCTGCTTTATTTGAATTTGTTAACCACCAAGAATAGGTGAGGTTTGAGGAACTGATCTGTTCTGGCTTTTCATTTTCTGCTTTGACTGAACATGAAGGATAGATAAGGATTTGCGAGTCTTATCTAGTCTGTAGCACCGTAAACCCTGGATTGAGCCCTCACTTCCCCACCACTAAAGATACTCTGTGCTTGCTTAGGTTTTCTTGAATTCTGATGATGATTTTGACTCCATTACTTCCACTCTTGCTTGTACCTATCATCCCTTTTTTCTGTGAAATCAGTAACTCTGGAAGTGTTCTCTCTATTCTGAACTCGGACTCTAAATGCTTCCGTAGCTCAAGGCCTTCTGTTGTCAGCAGCTTTTGCACAGGCTAAAGAAGGTACAGCCCTGAAACAGAAATGTCCATTTGCCAGTGGCAGATGTGGGCCGTCTGTCACTGTAGATGCTGTCATTTGCAATCTGCTGCCTCTCATTTTCACTTATAGCCATGTCACTGGGTCAGAATTTGTAGTTCTTCTGCCTCATTCACTTAAAGTAGGATAAGGGGTGGGAGGAATTGTCCCTGATTTTTGTTTTCAGTCTGATTTGTAAATTAAGCACAGGTAAATTCACTAGAAAACTATTGTGCAAATAGATAAAAAGGAGAGCCTTTGAGTAAAGGGGGACACGTGCCAGTGCCTGATGGTTAAGCCAGAGAAAGAAGAAAGAAATTATGAGAGAGACTTTGAATTAATTGATGCCAAAGTACCTCGATTTTAGATGTGTCCATAGACTTCCCTGTAATTTGGGGTAGTTGGGAGTTGCGGTCAGCGTCCCTATCCTTCCTCAAGGTTTTCAAGAGGCTTTGACCCATTGTCCTGCCTTTCTGAGCTTCCCATCCCACCCCATCATGCTCTAGGAAGAGAAAACATTGGGATGAAATTAACTACTCTGCATCAGACCAAAATCGTCTCGAGTCAATGTTGTAAATAGAATATAGCAAGTATGAAAATTATAAACAAAATAAGTCAATATGTAATGAAATTTAAAGTCATGGTTTTTGTTCCCTTTCTAACTCTACTGCTGTGCAAAATGTCCCTTCTCCAAGGACTAGAGTGTGATGGCGGTGAGTAGCTGAATCTGCAGCCCTGGCATAGTTACGGTTCGCTGTGTTTTACTAACACATCTGGTCCATGCAAAGAGGTATAATGGTGGCAATAGTTGCAGAATTAGCTTTGTAAATAAGAGGGCATGCACTTTTCTTTAAATTTAATTTAAGGTGTGTTGATACATTTTTTGTGCTTTTGCAATGATAAGTACCTAGCAGATCTACACTATACCTGCTGGAGTGAAGAAGTGTTTTCACTTTTTGTTTTTCTTATTTTGTAATTCAATGGATTTTTCTATTTGAAGAAGCATTTATTTATTTTAATATAATAGAAATCACTGTAAAAAAATAGCCCATTAACCCGATTTGCTTCCTTAAGAAGTGAATAGAGCTTTTCAATTATTTGTTATCCATGAAATGTGCAAGAGATTGAGAGAGTGATTTTTATTAAGATTATTAATATGTTTCCTTTTCTGGCACGGTCTACCTCAGCATGCTTTAAGGATGGCGTTGAAAACTGTACATCTCATGACTTTGCTGTAGTAATCCTGGCCTGGACCTATTCTGAACTGCGACGAAATCCATATCATGTGGTTCCGATTCTGGAGACCATCCATTCAGGGAAGGAGATAGATAGGAAATGACTGGGCATGGCTTTTCCTTAAATCTTGACCTAACTCGTAGAGTGACCAAACACGTGTAGACCTTTGCTTTTGTGAATGTGTTCTTGTTGGACTTCTTGTTAACCCCAGAATTCTGATATTAAGTGGTGGTGGTGGGGAGGTTGTTTTCTTTGGGACGTGCAAAGGCTAAGCAACTTCCTTAAGCTTTTCCACCAAGGTGTTTAAGTCTGAAAATCCACAGACAAATTTCTGAAAGTAGAGAACATTCTTATGTCTTTGAGGATTGGATAAAGATACTTGGAAACCTGACTGGCTTGGTATGCCTTAAGGACTTGGTTTAGAACCATTAACGTAATGAAAATTAGTATGATCATTTTTTCCTGGCACATTCAAGATAAACGTTTGGGCAGTTGTGAAGTAATGTCCCAATTACTAATGAATCTTTGCAATTTAGGTATGGAGTGGATGGGGCTTTTCACAGTGGGAAAGACACATTCACCTCTTCATAGCTCTGTCAACACTGGAAATTTTGGCATACACCAAATAGCTCCAGTTGGGCACCAAGTCACGTGAGTGAATTTAACCTGGCTTGTTCATTTGGTGGCCTTTGACTATGGACCTTGGAAAAAATTATTTTCCTATACTAATTGGGCCCCTGGTTTTGGGAAGATTTGGCTAAGTCTGGCTAATATGCATCTGTTCTGTTTGGTCTGTGTTCACCCATCTTCATCTGCTCCTTTTGAATATTGCGTGCTTTTATGTGGCAGTCCCTTCACATGGTATGTGAACATGTGTACCAAAAAAACAAATCATAAACATTTTTCAGGCACCAAACTCTGCATTAAAAATAATTGTGAGCAGAAGATATATCTTGGTTCTCCCTTTTGCTTGGGATATATTCTGTTGGAGGCACCATGCCTGTACTTTTGACCCGATATAGCCATATCAAATACAATTTACTGAGAGCCTCTTTGCTGCTTGAAATTTTAGGGTTGCCAGCTAGCTGTGAGGCACCAGGGACAGGTTGAGCCAGTCCTGGTTTTGCCTCATTATCTGTGGGTTTTGTTCCAATTTATTTAAGGCAGGACTGGACTATAAATGCAGAGACACGGTGAAGTGAAATGTAGAATTGGTTTATTACATGGACTTTCTTTGCAAACAGCCTCCCTCCCCTCCAGCTGCAGATACATAGGGTTAAGTACCCACCCCTTTACTTGTCATGCTTCTGGTAATAGGTGTCCACAGAGGAGTGGGGTAAAACTGGTTCTAAAATGTTGCAAATAAGGATAGGTGGTTAACTTTTACTTCAAGAATTTACAGTTGTGGTCAACGTTATTGGCACCCTTGCAGTTCAACCCCTTAATGTCCAATATATCCTAAATTAAATAGCCAGTGAAATGGCTTTGGACTATATATGCATACATATTTGACACACAAAAGAATCAAATAAAACAAGACCAATTAAAAAAGGAAATTGGCACCCTTTGAAACAATTCAAATCAGTTTGAACAGAAGAACCACATTCCCATTCACCTGGGATCAATTGTCAGTACTCATGTGACTTGAATTAACCAATGAATGATGGCTCTAATGTTTAATACGGCCACATTCACTCCCTGTTCCATTTTCACAATGGTGAAGACGAGAGCTGCCTGAGACAGTCAGAAAAGCCATTATCATCATCAAACTTCAAAGTGGTAAAATGCCATCTCCAATGACTTTGGGATTCCTATGTCTACAGTTCACAATGTTGTTAAGAAGTTTTTTGCGCATAGAAGTCAAGAACCTCTTATGATGTGATGGGAAGAGGAAAATGAATCCAAGAAATCTTGAGGTTAGTGCAGATTGTTGGAAAAACACCACATACAACATTCAAAGAGCTTAAGGCGGACGTGGAACAATCTGGAGTGGTGGTTTCAACCTGCACCATATGCCACACACTAAAAGAAAGACTTCATGGGCAAAGGCCAAGGAGAACCCCACTGCTCAATGACAGACATAAAAAGGCACACTTGATCTTTGCCCAAACCCACTTTGAGAAACCACAGTCCTTGTGGCAAAATGTTCTGCCTAACTTGAGCTTTTTGGCGATGCAGACCAGTGATACATTTACAGGCGAAGAAATGAAGCTTATAAGGAAAAAAACACCCTTCCTATAGTTAAATATGGTGGAGGTTCCATAATATTGTGGGGCTGTTTTGCTGCCTCAGGAACTGGAGGCCTGGAACGTATTAAAGGAATCATGAAGTCAAAGGACTACCAAGGCATTTTGAAGTGAAATATGCTACCTAGTGTCAGAGAGCTAGGTCTGGGGTTGAAGGTCATGGGTCCTCCAGCAGGATAATGACCCAAAACATACATCCAAAAGTACAAAAGAATTATTAAAAAGGAACAAATGGACTGTCTTAAACTGGCCAGCAGCGAGTCCTGATCTCAATCCAATTGAAAACCTTTGAAAAGAGCTGAAATTTGCCGTTGGTAAAAGGAATCCTGGAAACATTCATGCGCTGGAACAAATCACATTTGAAGAGTGGGAGAAACTTATAGATGGCTACAAGAAACGTTTGGAGGCTGTCATCACTGCCAAGGGTTATGCAACCAGATATTAGTGAAGGGTGCCATTAATCTTGTCCAGGTCATATTTTGTTTTTTTTTTCTCAGAAATTACTACGTCTAAGTTGCACGGACCTACTTCTTTTGTTGTATACCTTTGAACATACTATTAAAATATTATGATGACATACAGTTGGAATATTTCCAATTATATCTCAAGATATCGTACACAACATACCTAAAATGCAAGAGTGCCAATAATGTTGCCCACAATTGTGCTACATGTTTTTGGGGTGGAAGAGGGAGGAGATGCATTTTTGATGCAGACCTTTAGCTTATGTGTTGGCATGCTTTAAAATCCCCAGGTTTTAGATGGCAAGAGATTGCTGGTGACTGATGGCTGAAACGCTAACCAAATTAGCAAGAGATGTCAACCAATAGAGTTGGGAGTTAAACTATTCAGACCAAATATAGCTGTTCCTTCCTGCTTTTGCAGTGGCATTCTTTAAAAAGGAAGAAAATTGTATGACACCATGCAAAGAGGGAGGCAGACCGCAAACAGCGTTTTGTGTAAGTAAGAGGTACGTCGGAGTCAGTAGCTGCCTTGATTGTTTGGATCTTTTTAACGTCATTTCATGGGACAGATGCAAGAAGCAATGGCAGTGATTCTCGAGCCATTCCTGGAGTGCCCCCTCCTCACTCTGGCCTTCAGGGTATTCATCATGAATATGCATATTCATGGACAACCAGTCTAGCTAGGGGTAGTCTAGGACCAGCTTTTAGAAATCCTGCTTATGGTGATGAGGTATTTGGAAGATCCGCAGGTACATAATCTGCAGTATTCTTACTTCAGCCTAACGTTTTCCACAGTGAAGCCAAAAAATGGAAGCAAACCTACCATGCTTTAATGGGGAAGTCTTAAAGCATAGTCTTCGGGCAGGCTTCATGAAAAAGGCAACGTTTGTGCATCTGTTTGTTGTGGCTTGAATTCTGCAAAACCTATGCCCTGCCCAAATGGCCATAGGCCTGGCCGTAATTGACCCATGGCAATTTCTTCATACACTGCAAGAAAGGATACTGCAAGGAGAAGTTGATGAGGTCCTGCACAGATATTCTTGCGTGCTTAAATTTTTCTTGCACCTCAGAATTTCACAGCATCGCGGTCGAAGTCCCTTCCAAAGGCATTGCTGCTTTTTATTTTAAAACGTGTTTTCAAGTTTAGAAATTCTTACTAGGTGGGAAGTGCTGATAAAATACCATCGTTTCTGATTTGTATTTGTACAAACATATATGCTCCTATCTGAATTGCTAGCAATTGTTAAAAAGCTGGTTAGGCTGAAAGGATTATTTATTGAAACTCTTGCATTGTTGAATATCTCAAAATGCAAACCTTTATTGTTTATGTGAGGGGTGAGGAAGTTATAGGAGTTTTGATGTTGGTTTGGACTGGCAGGCTTTCCTGAGCACTAATGTGCGTGCTTTGAGTACCATTGCACCATGTATTGCAAAGATTTTGCCTGTGAAGTGATCCTTGGTCTTTCAAAACATCCAGCATAGTAAACATGTACCATCAGCTTTACAAGTGCTTTTTTTTGGCTGTTTGTAAATATCATATTGTAAAATTTATTTAGAAAAACACTAACGTTGTGAGCTATGATAGGCAGATAACCTGTCACCTCATAGACTGAAGAGGTCTAGCTAGGCAGGTACTCTGTGGTTCCCCACAAAGGGCGGTATATCAAAATCAATAAACTATATTGCTAAAGGTAGTGCTAGCGTAGATATTCTTTAGCTTGTGCCTGGCTTATTTTCTTCCCAAAATTTGATATATGGTGTATCTGACCTTCTAGAATCTCATACGGTGGGAAGACACACAAAAATATGTATACTTCTCTTGTTAACAATAATGGCTGAAAGGTTTTTGAGAGAACATGATTTCTTCTGTTTAATAGGAGCCTGTATTCCCTTGCAAGACCACGACTCCTATTAAACTCAACCTAGCTGAATATGTCATGCAAATCGAATGCATTCAATACTCAGTGCATGTATGCCTCTTAAAGATTAAGAACGAATTGGAAAATGGGTTCAGAAATTAGTTTTTTGGGGGGTCTCGGAAGGTTTTGGGAAAACCCAACAAGGAAGTTCAGACATATAAAGCAGATAGCAAGAGAAGTACTCTTCCTTTTTTACAGACAACATTGTAGCTGGGAAAAAATATACCCCATTTCAACTAAATTTTGAAATTATAGTTTCTGTGACCCACTGGTCTGATTCATCAAAGCCTTTTCCCACAGAACAGGAGGGAACAAAAGCCTTAGTTCAGAAAATGCTGAAAAGCGCATCTGCACCCTCAGACTAGTTATAGTCCAGGAGCTATTTGACTTCCTATTTAAAATAAAAGCCTCAGTCAAAGAGGTTTTGAGGCACATTTTACAATGGGGACATTCAAGTGCAATCTGGGACATCAAAGCCAGAACATCTGGAAAAAAAAAAGCAGGCACGTGCAATTTCAGGAATGATTTCAGAAACGTGGATGTCAAATGTCTATTGTCTATTCTATATAGACGTCACCAGGACAGCATTTCAGAACCAAGACGTCTAATAGCAGAATGGTTATAGTAGTGGCTTAAGAGCAGAGTGGCCAGGGTTCAAATCCCAGTGTGGGCCTTTGTGATCTAAGGCTAGTCACTTCTCCATCTTCTCTACGCTCTCTGGATGTTTTAAGATGAGAGCAAGCACTTCTTAATATCTGTTCATGCATGGAGCAGGTATAAACATTGACATGCCTGCAGATGTCTCTGATGTTTCTGAGATCAAACGGGGACGTATAAGTACATTGCTGCTCCTCAGACATGCCTCTACCACACTCCTGTGCCTACTTGGACATCCCTGCACCGGAGACGTCTACGAATGTCATTTATGGAATGGCTACAGAGATGTGTCGTGATTTTGACATCCACGTGCATGTCTTCAGACGTCCAAATCACGACTAAAGACGTCCAAATCATGACTAAACCTTTTAAAATAACCCTCTTTGTGTGTCATAGAGAGGTTTAAGCTAGTTGGTTCCTATGGTAAGGACCAGCAATGGACTGAAAGCACCAGGAGAAAACTTTGAATTTCCGTGCCACTATGTTTCCTAACCTGCAAAACCCCAAACTACTGTTATCAGCCGTGGAACCCAAACACTCATGATAAGTACCAGGAATCCTACAGCATGTTGGTCCCCATCGTTGTCATAATTTGCCTAGAGGAAAGTTCTAGACTAAGGATGAGAACGAGGTTGATTGTAGTGGAATTGACAGAGCAGACTCCAGTAAACTTCACAAATCTGTCTGCGATATTTGAGTTATTTCTGTACACTTAGGAAAGAAAAGGCCAATGTTTAATTATATAATCTGCTTGGCTTTGTTAGTATGCTTGAAATATTGTATATAAACAGAGAAAGTAAGATGTTTTAAGCTGTTCTGTTTTAATTTGTAATCATATCAGATTTGATACATGTGGCTTCAGGAATTAGCTGCTGATGAGGTGCTGGGCTGAAACTTTACACTTCAGTTTGGTTTTTTGAGAAGAGGTTGCTTGTCTCAGATTATCCATCCAAATCAATGTCTTTGGAATTATTTAAAAGAAAGAAATACATGTTTTTATTTTAAATGTACCACTTTGTCGTCCTGGAAATTAAGCACTTACTTCTTTTACTTCAGATGATTTCGCTGCATCGTGAAAGCAAACTGTGAAATTGCAAATCAAGAAGTGATTATTTTTATATTGCATATTAAAATTAGTATTAACAATTAAAAGTATTATTTTTTACTTTAGGGGAATTTGTTTTGGGGTGATTCTGCCAAACTAGTCACAGACGAGAACCGGTTTGTCCTAATCATGTTATGTTGCCAATAATATGTCTAATTTTCCCAATACATTTGATCTTTAACGATAGTTTTCCTTTTTGCATGGGGGTCCTGATTCGCTAAGTGTTCAGATTTCAAAAGGTTTAGCCAGGTAACTTGAGGAGTTAGCCAATTATCCAGCTAAATGTTTTCCTGCCTAAATTAACAAGGTGGAAACATTTAGCTAGTGCAAAGCAGAAGAGATGTCCGGGGGCTTATTGACTGATTTTCAGCAGTAACTGGTAAGCTTTGTCGGGCAGTTCCAGCCGCCCAAACGGCTGTGCTCAGCCTAATGAGCCAAGGATGCCTGAAGCTTTAGGAAGGCATTTTTCGGCTAAAAACCTCACCAATTAAGTTTAGCTCAATAAATTGGTTAAAAATAGCTGGCAAAGATGTGTCTGTTTTTGGCCACACAGTGACTCTTTGAACTCATTTTGTATCTGCAAAAAAAAAAAAAAGACCTCAGTGAATCAGGCCCCTAGAATTGTCATGGATTTTCAAGAGAGATGATGGTTATTAGGAGTGAAATTTGAGGTGGTTCATGCATGCATCCTTCAACTCTCCTACCATTAATATAAAAAATTGTCAGAGGGGAAGGGAATCTTCTGAGTCTTCCTGGGACTTGGTAGGACTTGTTGATAGATTTAGTGGATATAGGCCACTTCTGTTAGTATAAATTGTTATAGCCCTGTCTGTATCCATGGTTAGCTCTTCAGCTTTCATTGGGTTTCTTACATTAGTCTCCGTAAGAGCAGTGTATAAAAATTTTGAAAAATAAGTACAATCTGTGAATTGAAATGGAACATGTGGAGCAATGTCTTTCACAATCGGGAATCTCAATCCTCTTTGATTTGACAAGTGTGAGCTGCTTCTCTTCCAACGGTCCAAAACTTGCCCCTTCCTCAAACAAACTTTAGGCGGTGGTCATTTTCGTGAGAGATAAGAATGTTGAGATGTGTGATGAACCTTCTAGAACATTTCAAAAGGGTCCCAGGGGTTTCGCACAATATTTACGTTTCTGATGTCCAGAGATTGTGGAAGGGAGTGGACATAGCTCAGAGAATTCTTCCATTGGTCAGAGGCTGTGGAAGGGAGCTCAGGAACTTTAAGGAGACTTCTTTCATCGTTTAGGGTGTACCTGATTTTTTGCAGTATTGGCTAAAGGTTGTTTCTTTATGGCATGTGAAGAATTAATATGAAAACGAAGCTGTTAAGTCCCATGTATAGCTCAGGTGTTTATCTGTGGATCACAATTCTACAGTAAAATGGTAAGATCCCGAAACGCTGGATACCATTATGTTTATGTTTGTTTATTGATTTGCTTGACCGCCCTTCAATGGCAAGCAGAGCGGTTTACAAATGAAAATAAATTTGTCAGTTACAGCAAGGCACAGGGCCGGAGGCAGGAAAGGAAGTTACAGTTTTTCTTAAGAGAAAAGAAGAGAAAGAGTAAAGGGACAGAAACACGGGGGGGGGGGGGGGGGGTAGACAGCATAGGGATAAGATGGGCTAGGGGGGAGGGGAGTTGAAGGTGAGGGAGAAAAGGTGGGTCTTCCCCATACCTAGATTAGAGGCTGGTTTTAAGATTACAGGAGGGCAGCCTTTCAGCCCATCTCTAGCTAAAATCCCCAACCCTCTGTCAAGGTTCCATGAAAATGGCTGCCCATTTGAGTATATGTACCACAGAGGCCTACATTTTGCACATGTCATATGGGGATTCCTGTTAGTTGCCGCTTATACTGTACTCAATTCCTTCTCAGAAATAGCTTATTGTTAGATTTACTACTCGGAGACTAACAGCTCACTGGCATTCCCCTTTAACCATGGAAAGTTTAATATTAATTTACAACTTTTAACCAAAACTTCTTAATTAAATGAAAGTGAGTACAAGTCTTTTCTTAACTGTGTCCCATTTTGCATACAGTGAGGGAAGTAAACTTGGAAGAATTCTGTTTAATAATACCAACATTAATAAAAAGATAAAAATAAACCAGTCTGATGTTACAAGACTTTTGCAGGAGTGAGCTGCCAGATCTAACAAGGAGTGCTGGTGGAAGAAACAGTTAACCTTAATGGAAAGAGACATCCGGCTGCCTTTTTCATTCCTTAATATACCAAGTATGGCTGTACCTCGGGCCTTATCAAATCATTAGGTTTAGCAGCCAGGCATAGTGGTTGTGGGAGAGAGCTGCCAACCTGGAGAGTGGGGGTTAACTTCTCATATCCATCTTATATTGGCTTTGAGTCCTGTAGCTACCCCTGTGCTCAAACATATGTTGATTATTTGGACATTGAAACTCTGTAAATTATCTTGTACAGAACCAGGTAGTCTGATGCGTTTATTTAGGTAATAAGTATTAAGATTATTGGGAAATTTAATAGTAGCTATGTGTATAGCAAAACTGTGTTAGTTTTAGAAGGCTGGAATCAGAAATCCATAGTAGTCAAGGTCATATGTAAATACAGGATATCTGACTACTTAAAAGAGCCCCCCCACAACTTAAAAAAGCAACTTTCAAGCTTCACACACACACTGTGCAAATGCCAGCAAAGACAACAGGAAATCATTTCTCCCATGCTAGCGGTGATGGATTAAGTGGGGCAGGGGCTAATTGGGAGAAGCCTAGGTTCCAGTATGTGAAGGTGGGATATATGTTGGGAAAACACCGGTGTTCCCTTTTAATGCATCTCTGAGCAACCTTCTTCCTTGCTCTCGTCCATTTCAGAAGTCCCATATGCCTGATGGGACTGCGGCTGTGGATCACTGCATCGTGGCGAGAAGTCATTGTTCCCTCTTACAGCTAGGACTTCCAGTTGCTACTATTCACTGGATACAAATGTTAGTGAAATACTCTTTGGGATTTTGTTTTAGTTTTAAGCTCAGTTAAAACAATCATAAACACTATTTGCATATGTACTTTAATGGTAGGTAAATGCTTGCCTTGGCTGTATTTGGGGATGGGAATGAAGCTTTGTCAGATGTGGTCAAGCCATGTATGTATGGACAGATTAATTAGACAATGGGTCACCACTGTCAAGCACATTGCTGTAGCTTTTTGGGCAATGAGGCACAGTACATTCGCCATCTGTAGCCATATTGTTTTGTCATGCAGTGTCTGCGTCCCATGCCCAAAGAAGATGTGGCTGTGCTCTAGGTGTTGTAGCCGCCCATACAACTAAATGAAACCAAATGTGGCTTAAACAGTTCTGACATGAGATTTGTTTCTAGTTTAAATACAGGTTTGCCAAATGGTACTAAGCCATCTGGATGGGCCAAGTCTTGCTTTTACCCTGCCCTCCTTATCCCTCATCCCCCCCTTGCTACTACATTTGTTGACTTTTAAGCTACAGACTCGTAGAGGCAGTGGAGGGTACATTCAGGAATCCTACGTCTATCCAGATAGCTTGAATCCAAATGGCAATCCAGTCAGACAAATGGTGGTTAGAGTTCATAGAGACTTGTTTGCAGACATGCAAGACCATTTGCTTCTTTGTGCTATATACAGTTATCTGAAAACCAGTGCAATACAACTTACCTTCTTCAGGTCCATTGTAGGTGGTATTTTTTTAAGCTTTTGCCTTTCTGGGTTTGAAGGAAAGTCGTGCACTCTCTGCACCCTGCAGTGTTTCAAAAGTACATGTAACAAATGCAACCGGTAGTAATTCTGAATCTGTAAAAGTTGAAAAATCTGACTGCTAGTGCTGTCATTAGGCTGTCCCATCTCCTCCAAAATTCTTTTAATTTTTTGTCTGTAGCCATGTTTGAAACGATCACAAATGAGCATGCTCAGGGAAGCTGACTGGTCTCTATTGTCACAGATGACATCAGAGATACACATCCCCCACGTGAACCAATTAGATTCCATATGAGGGTCAGTGTGTGGCACTGTTCTGAGCATAGCTGCTTTCAAGGAGGTTCATGAGAGTAGCAGTGAGGAGGAACTATCACCAGCACATTGTCACTATGTTTTTATTCTGTTCTTTTTACTCAACCTGTAAACCTCTATGATGTGCCTCACAATTAGCGGTCTATCAAATCCAAATAAATTCTGGTCAGCGGGCTCCATTTTATCAGGACAGGTTGATCCAGTCCTGGCTTTTATCCCATTGCATTCATGAGTTTGTAGTTTTGATTTATTGGTTGAGTTTTGTAAGAAAATGGGGTAAAATGCTAGAATCGGATCAACCGTCCTTTAGAAAAATAAATCCAGTTGGCAACCCAAGCATGTCTGATCGCAGCATCGCCTGCTCCCTCTTGACTTCCTCATTTGAAAGCGATCAGTAGGGATGCACATTCGGTTCATTTGAGTGCCTTCGATTTAGCGCACACAAAATTGATTTGTGTGATAATCTACAAATTACATATGCAAAGTCTCTGTGCATTAAAAAGCTCTAATGCATATTAAAAATAAAAAAAATTGACAAACTATCCAAAAATCAGGAAGAGAGTCTGAAAATAAACCGAGAACAAACAGAAAATATTTTTCATGCACAGAGCAGATGCTAAGCCACTACTTTGGGTACTAAACTTTCCAGTCCACTGTTAATATCAGCTTTTATTCTCATGGTTATCACAAACGCTTTAAAAAAAAAACCAAGATGGACAGCTGATTTAATTTAAAAATATTATCATTTTTTTGCTACATATAAGTTGTAAAACACTGCAGGGGAGAGGGTCACAGAGGGGTATGTCTTTTCCTTTATAAGTTTGCTGCTCCATTTTTTTTCTCTGCATGTAGCCGGTCCAGGAAAGCTGTGTTCTCTCTTACAGATACCTCTTTTTTTGAAATAAAGATAGAGCAACAACTGTGCCATGGTTTAAAAAACTGAAACAAAATTTGAAAAAAAAAAGCTTGATTTATTTTTCCAATGTTTTCATACAAGAGACGAGCAGTGACGTGTACAGGAAAATCTTTGAATATTAATATTTCGCTGTGTGTAAATTGTTCAACAATTAACTGTTTATATTAAAATTATAGAATACAAATAACTTTGTTTTGTCTTGTCTTTTTTTGGGTGGGGTGGGAAAGGGGCTTATTTTAATCCACCGGGACAGCGCCCCTGGAAAGGGAAGAACCAGAGCTCAAGTACCCCAAAGTTGCAGAATCAGTGACCACAAGGAAGCGAAGGGTAGTGGTGGTTTTTGACTCTCTTCTGGGGAGTACTGAGGCATCCATCTGCCGACCAGACTTGATGTCGAGAGAGGTATGCTGTCTGCCTGGTGCCAAAATCCAAGATGTTACGGAGAGTTTGCCGAGACTCATCAAGCCCACTGACTATTTCCCAATGTTGCTAATCTATGTCAGAACAAATGATACTGCCAGGTATCCCTCTGAGTGTATCAGAAGTGACTTATGGCTCTGGGACAGAGGGTGAAGCAGTTAGGTGCACAGGTGGTGTTCTCTTCAATCCTCCCTGTTGAGGGTAAAGGCAAAGTCAGAGAGGCTCGCATCCTGGAGATGAATGCATGGCTGCGTGGTTGGTGTCATCGAGAGCACTGTTCCCTCTAAGCTGTGCGCGTGTGTGCACGCACACACCTCGCCGAGCGAGTGCACATCCTTTACAACAGAGCGCACAAAAATTATGGTTCTGATTCTGATAGAAAACAACACAGATGTCTTAAAATTTAAAAGTTGTGATTGTAATTACTAGAAATTTTCTTCATTTAGTAATCATCTATTTTCATTTAATTTGATTAAAATCAATGTGGTGTACATACTGTATTCTGACGTGTAGTCAAATTTTAAAGTATATAACTCCAAGTGTCGTTATGTGGCACACAAAAATTTAACCTTCCTTCAAAAGCTGCACAGCTGATATTTTATGCGCACACAGCCTACAGAAAATTAGAGGGAACATTGATCGAGAGCGTTTTGGTTTCCTAGACCATGGGATGCTGTTCCAAGGGTTGCAGAGCAGAGATGGCATCCATCTGTCCAAGAAAGGTCAACGCGTCTTCAGTAGTAGACTGGCTAATCTACTGAAGAGGGCTTTAAACTAGATTCGTTGGGGATGGGTGAAGAAAGCCCCCAGGTAAGTGATACATTAAATACCTTTATGGAAATGGGTAACAGGGGTAACATACGGAAAGCAGTGTGTATAAATGCCCATAGCATGGGAAATAAGATCCCTGATGTTGAAGCTTTGGTGGGAGTGACAGTTACAGAAACATGGTTCACAGAAAACCATGACTGGGGATGTAACTATACCTGGCTATACTTTATTCAGAAATGACAGGGTAGGAAGAAGGGGAAGAGGAGTGGCACTATATATAAAAAATACTATTAAAGCTTTGGAATTACAGAGCTTAAAAGGGAGAGAGGAGGCATTGTGGGTTAAACTAGAAAGAAGGAAAGAGAAATCTATTTGCATTGGCGTGATATACAGACCTCCCTCACAAGAGGAAGAGGTAGTGTGATGAAGCTGAAGCCATTGATGCTATAGACTTAGAAAAAAACACTTTATTATAAAAGCAACTGACTCACAGAGGGTGCAGTTACCTAAAAGTGAAGCTAGAGGGAGCAGACACAAGGATGCAGAAGCTAAGCTGACACACCCAGGTTTTGAGAATGCAGGAGCTAATCAGGTACACCTGAGTAGAGAGCCGGGAAGCTCAGTGGAGAAACGGCTTTATAAACAGTGCTCAGAAGGAAGGAAGCAGAGAGGATCTCGAGTTCAGAGAGAAACTGAGAGAGGACTACGAGCTGGGAGAGGATCTCAAGTTCAGAGAGGAACTGAGAGGGGACCTGAGAGAGGAACCTCACATACTGAAAGGCAGAGAAGCTTGGAGTACTTACAAGGAAGAGTTAAGTTCCAGGGAGGACAAGCCCATTCCAGAAAGCTCCAGGAGCCAGTCTTCAGGGAAGATGCTGATAGAAGGAGACTGCCGGATAGAGCAAATACCAGCAGGGCACGTCTCAAAGATCCAAGGTACAGTTATATTTCCTTTCCAAGATGTGAGTCAGCTCCTAGAAAAGCTTATAACCCAGAGAGCCGTACTGATAGGAAACAAAGCCGGGAAGGGCTTGTGAAACCTTTACAGAGAGGCATAGTAAAAAGCCATAGCAGTTATTTGCCAAACCAAGACCAGCAAGGCTGGGGAATATTGGAGAGATCTATTGAACTACAACCTGCCTTATCCAGGGAAAGCTCAGGACTAGCTGACAACACGGCTGAACAGGAACCTATGCAAATAGAGATGACAGAGCCAGAGCCGTTGCAGTTAGAGCACCCGATGGACTGCTCACTCTGTGTTTCCAAGAGTCTAGAGTCTCTCACAGAATTGTAACCGGCAGGACATGCTTTAACATATCTTTTTGCTTTTGTTAAGCTGAAAGAAGAAGTTTTGTGTTTGCTTTTTCCTCTTGGTGTTGAAAACCTGTTTGAACGCAAAGAACTGTGAAGTGCCTGTAACAGTTACTGACTTTGTAAATATTTTATTTATTTATTTAACAAGTTTTTTATACCATCTTTTCCTTCAATCAAAGCGGTTACAAAGACAAACAAAGGTTATACAAAAGCAAGGGAAACATGCACTGCTTAATCAAAACATCGAAGTAGTAAGGTGGGATACATAACATAGGTAAACCATTACAGACAATCATTTTACATAAAGGTTACAATAAAAGGATTCTAGTTAGGTGTTTGAGCCATAGTGCTCTGTGAATAGTACAGTCTTTAATTGCTTTCGGAAGTCCTTTATATCTTCGATTGATCGTAAGTCGGGAGGGAGAGAGTTCCATATTAATGGGGCCGCTAAAGAAAGTGCTCTTTGTGTAGTGAATTTGCATGATTTTGTGTAGTTACTTGGGGTGCTGAGGGTGTCTGATGTGGTTTTCCTTCTTGGTCTGCTGTTGGTGTTAGGGAGTAAGAGGGCTTGGAGGCTGATTGCAGAGCTCTTGTGTCTGATTTTGAATATATTTATGATCATCTTATATTTGATGCGGTGGCTTATTGGGAGCCAGTGGAGTTCTTTGAGGATGGGGGTGATGTGGGCATGAGTTGTGGAGCCGGTGATTATTTTGGCTGCTGTGTTTTGAGCCATTTGAAGTGGTTTAAGTGAATGTTTTGATATTCTGTTGTAGATCGGGTTACAGAAATCCAGTATGGGAGTTATTAGCGCTTGGCAGACTGTGCGGAAGTACCGTCTGTCAGGGTGCTCTTCCAACGCTCGATACACGTATCGAGCGGTATCGACATCGGGCGTCCTCGGAACCGGATCGGTACCGAGAAATAGTCCTGGACAAGGAACCGCTGCTGCTGGTATCCTGGTCGATGTCGATGCAGTCAGTACCGGTATCGGCGCTGGTGCCGGTACCGGAGCCGATACCGACAACAGAGCTTGTTGCGGTACCATCGGCGTTGCAGCTTCAATGAAGGCTGTAATAGCCCACTGCATGGACAGAACATTCTGATCCATCGACGCCATGAATGCCTGGAGTTCGGTACCGGGAGATTGTGCCGGTACCCCAGAGCATTCTAACAGGTGATCGGTCGAGGCCGTGCCATCGATGTCAACCTGTAACCCCATAGGAGGAGCTTTGCAAGCCTGAAGTAAGGTACATTCTGTTTTTGTCTTCCTGGAGAACCTTTGCGCAACAAAGTGAATAAAAACCATTTAAGTTTAACCCTGCACAACACTCTCAACTATTTCTTTATGAAGTGGGACTACAAAGACCATGATGCACCTGGTCTAGAAAAGGTTTTCCTTCTTCAACCAATAATAAGTGTCCGCCCTCTCCTTTCTGCACGCTGCCACTAGGAGGTGCTGTGACAGTGGACAGAGAGTTAATTGAAGACATACGCAGCATTGCTAGGAAAGGGGAAGTGCTACTGATAGGGGATTTCAATATGCCAGATGTTGATTGGCACATTCCTGCTGCAGTATCATCTAGAAGTAAAGAGATCCTGGATTCTCTACAGGGAGAACTATTCAGGCAATTGGTAACAGACCCCACAAGTGAAGTGGCCATACTGGACTTGGTGCTTACCAATGGTGAAAGTGTTTCTGATGTTATAGTGGGAGATCATTTTGCATCCAGTGATCACCAGATGGTGTGGTTCAGTATTAGGGTTAGGGCTGTTAGAATCCATTCAAAGGTGAGGGTCTTAGACTTTAGGAAGACTAACTTTGCCAAGATAGGCCAATACCTCAGGGAATCGTTAGCGGGATGGGAACAGCTGGGGAAAGTAGAAAAACAGTGGGCAAAACTGAAAGGGGATATTTTAAGGGCAACCAACCTTTTTGTTAAAATGGTAAATAAAGGTAAAAGGAAAAGGAGACCGCTATGGCTTTCGAAAGAAGTAGCTGAAAAGGTTAAGAAAAAGAGGGAGGCCTTCATGAAATACAAGAGATCACAGAGAGAGGAAGACAGGCATCTATATTTGGAAAAACTTAGAGAAGCTAGCAAAGTAGTCAGGAAAGCAAAGATTCAAAAAGAGGAGGAAATAACCAATACAATAAAAAGGGGGGATAAGACATTTTTCAGATATGTAAGTGAGAAGAGGAAGGGCAAAAGTGGTATTGTCAGATTCAAGGGTGAAGGGGAGGAATATGTAGAAGCTGATGAGGATAAAGCGGAATTGCTTAAATATTTCTGTTCTGTGTTCAGAGATGGAGAACAAGGAGCAGGACCTCAGAAAACACCCACAAACAGGAACCAGAAGTGAGGGACATCTTGAACAATTTTCAGAAGACTGTGTTTGTGAGAAACTAGCTCAGCTTAAAAGTAGACAAAGCGATGGGACCAGATGGGATACACCCTAGAATACTGAGGGAACTTAAGGACATTCTAGCAGCTCCACTGACTGACCTTTTCAATGTCTCTTTGGAGTCGGGAGTGGTGCCAAAGGATTGGAGAGGGGCTCATGTGGTGCCTTTACACAAAAGCAGAAATAAGGATGTGGTTGAAAACTACAGGCCGGTTAGTTTAACTTCGGTGGTGAGTAAATTATTGGAAACACTGCTGAAAGAGAAAATAGTGAGGTTTCTGCAGTCCAGCGGATTACAGGATCCAAGGCAGCATGGATTCACCAGAGGCAGGTCTTGTCAGACAAATCTGATTGATTTCTTTGACTGGGTGACCAGGGAGTTGGACCGAGGGAGAGCCCTAGATGTGGTGTATTTAGATTTCAGTAAAGCCTTTGACCCTGTTCCTCACAGGCAACTTATAAACAAACTGAGCACCCTAGGGATGGACCCTAAAGTTACTGCTTGGGTTAGAAATTGGTTGGGTGGGAGGCAACAAAGGGTACAGGTAACTGGAGCTCACTCTGAGGAGAAGGATGTTACCAGTGGTGTGCCCCAGGGATCTGTCCTTGGTCCAATTCTTTTTAACATCTTTGTTAGTGATATAGCGGAAGGGCTGTCGGGTAAGGTTTGCCTCTTTGTGGATGATACCAAAATCTGCAATAGAGTAGGCACTCAAGAAGGTGTAGATAACATGAGGAGAGATCTAACTAAGCTTGAAGAATGGTCTAGAATTTGGCAGCTGGGATTTAATGTTAAAAAATGTAAGGTGATGCATTTGTGCTGCAGCAATCCAAGGGAGCAATAAAGTATAGGGGGTGAAGTACTTTTGTCCACTAAAGAAGAGCGGGACCTAGGCGTGGTTGTGTCTGATGATCTTAAAGTAGCTAAACAGGTAGAAAAGGCAATGGCAAAAGCTAGAAGGATGCTTGGGTGCATACGGAGAGGAATGACTAGCAGAAAAAGGGACGTGATAGTGCCTCTGTATAAGTCTTTGGTGCGAGCTCATTTGGAGTATAGTGTGCAATTCTGGAGACCGCACCTTCAAAAGGATATAAACAGGATAGAGTCAGAGGGTGGCTACTAAAATGGTTAGTGGTCTTCATTATAAAGTATATGAGGACAGACTTAAGGATCTTAATATGTACACCTTAGAGGAAAGGCGGGATAGAGGTGATATGATTGAGATGTTTAAATACCTCTTTGGCATAAATGTACAGGGGGAGAGCCTCTTTCAATTGAAAGCAAGTTCTGCTACGAGAGGACATGGAATGAGGGTGAAGGGGGATAGTTTCAGGAGTGATATGCGGAAATATTTCTTTACGGAAAGAGTGGTGGATCCGTGGAATAGTCTCCCAGTGGAGGTGGTAGAGAGGAGGACAGTATCTGAATTCAAAAAAGCATGGGACAAATACAGAGGATCTCTAAAGGAAAAAAGGGACCTGTTGTAGTTGTTGATATGGAAGGACAGACTAGGTAGGCCAAGTGGTCTTTTTCTGTCATTATGTTTCTATGTTTCAGCCAGGCTGTACTCTGTTCGGAGTATAAGCAACTCCTTCCCTCCGACCTTTCTCAACGGCTACCGAGAGTTTCGCCCCAGGGACTTGAGGACTTGTGCTCCTTCGGGCATAGGATTCTGCTTACGACCTCGCGGAGGCGTTTTTGATTACAGGTTCTGTAGCCTGTAGCTGGGGAGTCCCATAAGTGAGGACTGACTTCCTGCTTGTTCCTGGAGAAAGCGTAGTTACTCACCTGTAACAGGTGTTCTCCAGGGACAGCAGGAATCAGTCCTTACTACCCTCCCATCTCCTCTGATGAGTTGCTGGATTTTTATCCTTCCCTTGCCATCTGCTTGGTAGAGCTCGAGCTAAGGGAACTGACTGAGCAAGAGGCACCCTTGGGTGGGAAAAGGACCACGCATGCGTGGCAGCTATCCCAAAGGCTTTCTTTGAAAGCTGGGGAATTGTTCTGCGCAGGATCCATCGGTGCTGACATCACCCATAAGTGAGGACTTATTCCTGCTGTCCATGGAGAACACCTGTTACAGGTGAGTAACTCTGCTTTTGTTGCAAGACAACCAATGATACTGCACACTGTTTCTCGGAGATGCAATGTCCCTGCTGTTTCTCCAGTTCCCAGACATTTATTTATTTGTGTGCTTTTCTATACCGCCCCTTCCAGAGATCAGGGGCAGTTTACAAGGAACTTAAACAACAATATAACAAACAGTGAAATATTGCATTACATAGAACATTAGGTGAACATAAGAACTATGTTACAAGGAAACAAGGTGTAAATCAGTTACATAAGAACATAATGGAACATACAAACTATGTTACAAATAAACAATGTGTAAATTATTTACATGGTTGAACAAAACTATTTATAATAGTTATTTGTAATCATATGTACAGTGTTGGGAGGAGGACTATTTAGAAATGGTTATTTAAGGAATTAGTTAGGATTCAGTGAATGGGAGGTATCAGAGATGGTTATAAGAAATGTTAACAAAAATGAGTCTAGAATTAGGTGGGATAGACTTGTATTTGGTTAGTTGTGTATTCTTGTGTAGTGTATTTGATTGTGGGTTGTAGGTTGCTGTAGTGTTGACTAAACAGGTAGGTTTTAAGTTCCTTCTTGAAGGAGGTAAGGTCCTTAATCTCTCTTAGGTATATTGGAAGTTTGTTCCATTGGCTGGGAGCATAATATGAAAAAGCAGTGTTGGTGGTTATTTGTTTCGATTTTCTCACGGCATTGGGAATTAGTAGCATGTTAAGGTTAGTTTTTCTTCTAAGTCTGTTTTCTAGTGGAGTCTGAAGTAATGTTGCTAACTGTGATGGGGCTAAGTCATTAATGAGTTTAAAAGTGGTGACAAAGAGTTTTATATTGAATCCTCCTAGAGATTGGAAGCCAGTGGAGAGCGTATAGGATGGGGGAGATATGATCGAATATTTTGGCTTTCACAATGATTCAAGCAGTGACATTCTGAGCTCTTTGAAGGATGTGTAGATTCTTTTTAGATGTCCCTTGGAGTATGCCATTACAGAAGTCTAAATGTGGCATAATGAGAGCCTGGACAACTGTTCTGAAATCGTTGATGTCAATGAGGGGTCTGAGTTGCTGTATGGTTCTGAGCTTGAAAAATATAGTTTTGGCAGTCTGTTTTATGTGGTGTGTCATGCTTAGCGTTTTGTCTAGTGTAACTCCAAGGTATTTAATTTCAGATTTGACTGGGAGAGTAATGTTCATCAGGTTGATGGAAGTTGGAGGGGTGAAGTTGGTATTTCTGGTTACGAAGAGTGCTTCAGTCTTTTTGAAGTTGATATCCATATGGATTGAGCGGAGCCATTGTTCAGCTTCAGAGAGGCAGGTGGCGATTCTGCTGAAATTAAGGTTAGCTATGTCCAAAGGGGCGAACAGCATGATGTCGTCTGCATAGATAAAATAGTTTAGTTTGTGGCGTTGAAAGATTGCGCAAATAGGTTGGATATAAAGGTTAAAAAGTAATGCGGAGAATGAGGATCCTTGAGGGATACCACGTTCTTGAGGGAATGGTAGTGAGGGGGAATGATCTAAATGGAAATATTGGAAATGATTAGAAATGTAGGACTTAAACCAGTTAAGAGTGGTATCTTTTAAACCTAGTTGAGATAGTCTGGATAGGAGAGTATTATGATCTACACCAGGGGTCTCAAACTCAAATTGCTTTGAGGGCCAAATGAGGACTTGTAAAGTAACCCGGGGGCCGCATAAGACGCGGGGCCTCATTTGCATAAGGGACCTCATTTGCATAAATATTTGCATAATGTTACCATACACTAACTTTTAGTAAACATGCCTCTTTAATGAGTATGGATAAAGAAAGACTAAAAGATTTAGAAACAGGAAGACAATAATTAAACTGGGAACCCCAAAAGCCAAACTTGGAATGTACAACAACACTGTAGAAATAAAACTATAAATTAATTTCCTCTTGTACTAAACAAAGCGCAAACATTAATGATGCACATTTTCCAGAGCTGACATATTCCAGTTAATAAATTCAAAATAAAGAGATATTTTTCTACCTTTTGTGCATTTTTTTCAGTTGCAATTGTTCCAGCCACTTTCTTCTGGTTTCTTCATGTCTTCTGCTAACTCTCCATCGTCTGCTGTCCATTTGCCCTTTCTTCTCTCCTAGTTTTTTTTCCATTCTCTCTCTACATCTGCTTTAACATACTAATCTTTCTCCTTTTTCTCTTTCCTCATTCCTATTTCATCCACTCAAATTTTACCCCTCCATCCTCAATCCCCACTTACTCTCCCAATACCTGGCCAATTGTAGATTTGTCTTCTCTCCCAGACAAAATATTTTTCCCCTCTCCATTTCACTTTCCCAGCTCCATCCCATTCTAATCCTCCCCCAACATCAGCTCCCTTCTAGTTCCAGCCCCACCCAGCATCCGCTCCCTTCTAGTCCCTGCATCAGCCCATTTCCAATCCTAGCCCCCCATCAGCCCATTTCCAATCCTAGCTCCCTCCCCTCACAGCCCATTTCCATTCCAAGCCCCCCTCCCCATCAGCCATTTGCAGTTCAAGCCCTCCTTCCACTCAGCCCATTTCCAGTCCTAGCAACCCCCCCCAGCCCATTACCAGTCCTAGTCCCCCCCATAGCCCACTTGCAGTCTTATCCCCCATCACCCCATTTTCAGTCTTACCTCCCCTCATAGGCCATTACCAGTCCTAACCCCCCAATCAGCCCACCTCCAGTCCTAACCCCCATCTGCCCATTTCCAGTCCTAGCCCCCACCATAGCCCATTACCAGTCCTAACCCCCCCCTGCCAATAGCCCACTTCCAGCCCTAACCCCCATTACCCCATTTCAGTCAGCCCCTCCATAGCTCATTACCAGTCCTAACTCCCCCCATTAGCCCACCTCCATTCCTTCCTAACCCCCACCTGCCCATTTCCAGTCCTAGCCCCCACCATAGCCCATTACCAGTCATAACCCCCCTGCCAATAGCCCATTTCCAGTCCTACACCCTGCCCTGCCAATAGCCCATTTCCAGTCATAACCCCCCCCTGCCAATAGCCCATTTCCAGTCATAACCCCCCCTGCCAATAGCCCATTTCCAGTCATAACCCCCCCCTGCCAATAGCCCATTTCCAGTCCTACAACCCCCCCTGCCAATAGCCCATTTCCAGTCCTACACCCCGCCCTGCCTATAGCCCATTTCATGTCCCATAACCCCCCCCGGCCAATAGCCCATTTCCAGTCCTACACCCCCCGCTGCCAATAGCCCATTTCCAGTCCTACACCCCGCCCTGCCAATAGCCCATTTCCAGTCATAACCCCCCCCCCCCTGCCAATAGCCCATTTCCAGTCATAACCCCCCCTGCCAATAGCCCATTTCCAGTCCTGACCCCCCCCCCTGCCAATAGCCCATTTCCAGTCCTACCCCCCCCCCTCCATCCCCCCCGGTAAATAAAAAAAAAACACCTGGCTTCTGCTTCTGCTGCTGCAGCAGAAAATCAGCTGTCCCGCGGCCCCTTCCCCTCTGCACGGAGAGCCCTGAATGTGCTTCATCAGCGGGTGCTTTTTAAGCCGCGAAGAGAGTATTTCCCTCTCGCGCGGCTAAAGCCTATTCGCTTTTCAAGCCTCGCGAGAGGGGAATACTCTCTTCGCGGCTTGAAAAGCACCCGCTGATGGAGCACACTGAGGGATCTCCGGGCAGAGAGGAAGGGGCCGCAGGACAGCTGATTTTGCTGCTTGAGCAGCAGAAGCCAGTTTTTAAAAAAAAAAAAAATTGACAGTCGATTCTGCCGCTGCCACGGCGGCAACGGCAGAAGCAAGGCTTTTTTGTTTCCCTCCGTCGCGGGCCGCACAACGTTCTCTCGCGGGCCGCGTGTTTGAGACCCCTGATCTACACTGTCAAAGGCTGAGGAAATGTCAAGGAATATGAGCAAGAAGGTATGCTTTATATTATCCATACCTCGGATTAGTGAATCAAAAAGGGATATGAGTAAGGTTTCTACTCAGTGATATGGGCGGAAGCAATATTGGTAATCATCTAAAGGGAAGTTGGTATCAATATGATCTTGTAGTTGTATCTGAGCAACCTTTTCAATGATTTTGGCTAAGAAAGGTATGCTGGCAATGGGGCGGTATGAGGAAGGGTCAGTACTGTTAAGGGTTTTATTTTTTAGTAGAGGGCGAATAGCTGAATATTTGAGGTCATCCGGCATGAGGCCTTGAAGTAGAGATTGGTTTACCACTTTCAAAATGTATGGAGCTAGTTCGGATTTTGCTGCTTTAACCCAAGACACTGGGCAGGGATCAAGTAATGAAGTGGTAGTATTGAGGTTTGATATAATCTCTAGGAGTTGTTTGTTGGAGATTGTATGGAATGAGCTCCACTCAGTGATGGTATTTGATGCAGTAGGGGTCAGGATAATACTTGGACGGGTGCTTAGTATAAGCTTATTGGCAAAGTGGTTTGCCAGGTGTTGCGGATCTATTGGTGTTTTGTTTGGGGTGTGATCGGGAACCTTAGTTAAAGATTTAATAATCTCGAAGAGTTCCCTGGGTCGGTTGATGGCCTTAGATAATGTTTTATTGTGGTATAATCTTTTTGTGTTGTTAATGGCTTCCTTGTAAGTTTTAAGGCTTGCGAAGTATTGAACCCTGAGTTCAGTGGTTTTTTTTCTTCCTCCATTTAGTCTCTAATTTCCGAAGGTTTTTCTTTAGTGCAGCAAGCTCAGAGGTGTACCATTTCTCGGACAAGTTAGTTCTAGGTTTTCTTTTAATTGAAGTTGAATATTTAGCTTCCGCCTCAATAATAGAGTTCCAGGTAGAAACAAGTTCATTGAGATTGTTTGAGGTATTGTTTAATTTTGGAGAAATAGATTCCAGAAAGCTTTCCTTGTTAAACTGGCGGAATTTTTGTTCTGTGCATTTGGCATTACTGTGGTTGGAGTTAGTGGGTTGGGAGGGGAGAGAAAAATGTATCATGAAATGATCAGACCATGGTACCTGAGTTATGGTGGGTGGAGTAGAAATTGATGAGTGTGTGTGGTGTGATGGTATGAATATTAAATCAAGGGTGCTACCTTTGCAGTGAGTGGGGTGGGTAATTATTTGTTTAAATTCCATTTCCTCCATTGCTTCAAGGAAGGATAGTGTTTGACTATTTGGTAACGAGGGAAGGTTAAGATCTCCTAAGATAACAGAGGGCTTTCTCAGTGAAGAGTTACATGCAACTTCAAGTATTATGTCTAAGCTATGTATGTCAGGTGTGGGGGTCTATAGATAAGGCAGATGGCCATGGTGTGACTTTCAATTCTGAGGATATCAATACCCTCATGCTTATCTAGAATGGTAGGCGAAAGATTGAGATGAGATTTTGCTATTATGAGTACTCCGCCACCTCTTTTCCTGTCTCTATTACTGCTGAGTATGGTATAACCATGTACTCCAAGTTGGTTCAGGAGAACTGAGTCAGACTCATTTAGCCAGGTTTCAGTTACACAGAGTAGATGGGGATTTTCGTCTACAATAAGATCGATTATAATTGGGATTTTATTCCTAATTGACCTTGCATTGATAAGGATGCAATTTAGTTGTGTTGAATGGATAGTGTTTTGCATGGGGTTATTAATTGGTGAAGGGTTCAATTGGATTAACCTTTGTGACACAGTAGCTCCCCAGGAACAGATGGACACAAATGAGCATCCGGTGGTAGAAGCCGGTACTGCAGGAGAAAGCAGGGATTTCTTTGCAGAAAGAAAAAAACCCAGATTCAATCAAGCAGAACAGCTCACCTCGAGGGAGGAGAGTAGGAAAGCTTTTGATTGGGTACGCCCCAAGGGGAGGCGGGCAGTGCAGGCTAGAAGCACCTGGTTAAATACTCAGAAACCAGGAAGTGAAAGAAAACAGAGGAGGAGGCAAGACAAACAGAACCGGGAGCAAGAGCAGGACCGAGAGAAGCTAAGAGGGCAGGAGCCAAGAGAGCAACGGAGGCTAAGAGAATTCCCAGAGGGAGACACAAGTGCTTCAGAAGGAAAGTCTGAAAGGAAGTATCCTTGCTGTGGTAATTCCTCTAATAGTCTGCAGCTGGCAGGTAGCGTGGTGGAAGATTCAGATGAGGAAAGAAACTGCTGGAGGCAGAACTCTTTCAGAACGCTGAGAGATCCAAGGCTACAGGACCAGGCAGAGCTATGGAATAAAGGCAGAAGGACAAAGAATTCTCCAAAGGAAAAGCTTCTATATAAGGTACCCAGTGGGGGAGAAGTTTATGCTCTAAAGCCAGAAAGATTGTGTACTAGTTTTAAAAGCCAAGTCAGACAAAATGGTGGCAGCTGTTGTCAGCAGAGAGAAGCTTTGAATAACACTAATTATTCCTTTAAGATAGCTGAAACACCTAGCCAAGAAAGGGCTGACGTAAATGCTTTTAAGTACCCTCCTAGCACTGCTAAGTTTTTATGCACAGCACCCACGTGTAGGGAAAGGTGGGGAGATAACGGAAGCACCGCAAATGTTTGTTTTCCTGATATAAACAAACCTGATAAGCAGCCTGAGATAGAGAGGCTCAGCCAACATTTGCTCACCGAGGAAAAGGGAAGGCAGCTAAGTGAGGGGAAGTCACCAGCTGAATCACTTCTCAAAGAATTCAAAGAGTTTTTAGAACAGAAGACAAGTTTTAACTACAGTATTCCAGAACCAGTTACTGGCTGTAATGAAGAAACGCCTGTTTCTAATTCTCTGCTTTACCCTGATGAAGATATATTAATGGACTGCTCTACATGCTTAATTGACAGAGGCAATTAAGGGAAAAGGATTTTCTGGTATATGAAGAAATATAGCAGTGGCACTTAACTTGACCTACACAAGAAAGCTTGTGGGAGGTGAATGAATTAAGGTACCAGTGATTGGTAGAACCAGAGCACTACTGTTAAAGGAACTTTTCTGTTGCATCCTGTATGTTTGAACCACATGAAGTGAATGTGACATAATACAGCATTACAAGCCTGTTTGGCAAGTTTCAGTTAATCTTGTTTTTGGTTTATACTTCTGCACCGTCTGTAGCCTTTTTGAACTGCACAATGGCAAAGTAAGCCTCATGAAAAATAAACCTCATGAAAAATAAATTTCTCTTTGCCTGCCTTACTGCTCGAAGCACAATAACACAACTACAACTAACTGCCTCAAGGGCATCACAAGGCAACCCCTCCTTAACCCTCAAGGTTAGGGAGCGGGCGGCGTGATACCTTTCAACATGGATATTTTGGTGAGTGCGTGATCTGTCTATGGAGGGATTACCGTAAATATATTTTTCTGTGTTATGTCTGGACCTGTAAGGGATGATGTGAATGTATGCTGGCTTGAAAATGTTTGTAGTTGGAGTTAGAGAGTGAATGGGGGGGGTGGGGGGGTGTGAGAAAGTAGAAACCCTAGTGTGAGCATTAGGATGTTTAAGGTGAGTGTTAGTAATCTTTTTAGATCCAGTGCTAGTTAAATAGGTGTAGATAAAGGGTAGGGAGAAAGTGTGCTGTGGGGTAACAATTGGATGATTGCACTAAAATATATAGTATATAGCAGTAATACAAGGATTATGAAATATTTGAATACAGAGGGCAACAAAAGCGTTGGTTAAGGTTATCAAATTGACAACAAGCGTATTATATTATTAGCAGGTAATTCAGTTGAGGAATGTTTACTTTGTTTCTCTTGCACAATGTAAATGAGTTACTTAGTTTCTATCCACATATAACATAGATGCTATTACCAGAGGGATACAATATTTCAAAGGAACCATAAAATGAGGAGCTTACTAAGGTTGAACCTTCTAAATTAACAGGACTCTAGCCAGTCCTAATTTTGATGATATTTTTATTGGTTTACTATATAGTAGGACTATTCTGGGAAAAGAAATGTAATTTATTTATTTATTTAACAGGTTTTTTATACCGCCTTTTCCTTAAATCAAAGCGGTTACAAAGACATACAAAGGCTAAACATAAGCAAGGGAAGTGAAAGATGGGATACATAACATGGTGAACTATTACAAAAAATACAATATATAGAGGTTACAATAATAGTAATAGTATGAGAGGCAATTATGGATTTGTAGGCAAAATAGTAGCGGATAGTTACCATACAGCGACTGTAGTGGTGTTTGATCTGTCTTAGCAGCTAAGGTCGGTTCTGGCTCTTGGAGTTTTTATCGTGCCGCTAATGAGTCGAAGGTTGGGTGAAGAGAGGAGAGGCGTCGGCAGTTTTGACGGTCCACGTCTAAGGGCCACGCCAAAGGGCCCTCTAGCGAGGCCCTCAGGCGTGGGCCCGCAAGGCGCGGGTGTGCCTGCTCACAGCCCCTTTTAAATGTAGCCGCTAAGCCCCGATTGGGCTGCCGATGAGGAAGGAGGCGTCCGATGGCTGCAGAAGCTCTATCCCCCCTGGGAGAGCACGTGGGATTGAAGAGAGCACTGTCCTGCTCACAGCCCCTTTTAAATGGAGCCGCTAAGCCCCGATTGGGCTGCCCGGGAGGAAGGAGGCGTCCGGTGGCTGCAGAAGCTCTACCCCCCTGGGAGAACACGCGGGATTGAAGAGAGCACTGTCCTGCTCACAGCCCCTTTTAAATGGAGCCGCTAAGCCCTGATTGGGCTGCCGATGAGGAAGGAGGCGTCCGGTGGCTGCAGAAGCTCTATCCCCCCTGGGAGAGCACGCGGGATTGAAGAGAGCACTGTCCTGATCACAGCCCCTTTTAAATGGAGCCGCTAAGCCCCGATTGGTCTGCCGATGAGGAAGGAGGCGTCCGGTGGCTGCAGAAGCTCTATCCCCCCTGGGAGAGCACGCGGGATTGAAGAGAGTACTGTCCTGCTCACAGCCCCTTTTAAATTGAGCCGCTAAGCCCCGATTGGGCTGCCGATGAGGAAGGAGGCATCCGGTGGCTGCAGAAGCTCTACCCCCCTGGGAGAACACGCGGGATTGAAGAGAGCACTGTCCTGCTCACAGCCCCTTTTAAATGGAGCCGCTAAGCCCTGATTGGGCTGCCGATGAGGAAGGAGGCGTCCGGTGGCTGCAGAAGCTCTATCCCCCCTGGGAGAGCACGCGGGATTGAAGAGAGCACTGTCCTGCTCACAGCCCCTTTTAAATGGAGCCGCTAAGCCCCGATTGGTCTGCCGATGAGGAAGGAGGCATCCGGTGGCTGCAGAAGCTCTATCCCCCCTGGGAGAGCACGCGGGATTGAAGAGAGCACTGTCCTGCTCACAGCCCCTTTTAAATGGAGCCACTAAGCCCTGATTGGGCTGCCGATGAGGAAGGAGGCGTCCGGAGGCTGCAGAAGCTCTATCCCCCCTGGGAGAGCACGCGGGATTGAAGTCTTTAGGTAACTCTTTGAAATGCATCTTACCTAAATGCATCAACTAGTCTCTTAACTTGTGGTGAAACCAAATGGCAGGGCAGTAGAGCTGGTGAAAGCTTATTGGACACAGAGTCAAAGTATGTTAGGTAAGAGCTCTATTTCCCAAACCCCAGTCCTTTATTTTTTTGCCTCTTCTTTCCTGGATTCCCCCAGTTCTGTCCAGCCCCAGTAGGAGAAGGAGCAGTGTTTTACCATGTCGCCATCCTTTGCGGCATAGGGCATCACGATGTTGGGGGACCTGCCATTTCTGCACAGCCCTTAACAAGAGACCAGAGGAGGCTATTGCAGGGGGCTTGACAGGGTAAGGAGGAAAATAGAGAAAGCCCATGTATTGCAATGGGCAGGAAAAAAAGGGCCTGGGAGTGGGTGGAATGAAAGAGACAATCAAGGGTGTGGGCATGGAATTGGGAATGAGAGGACCTGAGCGATGAATTGTCCCTGTGATGCTGTTCATTAGAAATTGAGAGCTAAGTAAAGTGTGAGAGAAATCTTGACTTTTTTGTTTTTTTTTATATAAATGTAGCACTTCCCTAATATTTGCCATAACCTTGTAAATAAAAATGTATTTTTTCCAATCATATTTTCAAGATGTAAATTTTGTCTTTGGTATTTTAAATGTCCCCATATGATGTAATTCTGAGCATATTGAAATTAAACAGTGCAGTTATTCAAAGATGTGTGGTTTTGGATATCTTGCCCTTGCTTTGAGGCAACATCACAGTGAGCGTGCACTTGGGATGCCGAAGAAAACCGGTTCAGATGTTGTTCTCAAAAACAAGGGAACAAAGGGGTAAATTCATATCACAGTGAAGCTCGTAAGGCATTATGTCTTTCATTTTCTCTGAGATCAAGGAGGATGTCAGTCCTCACATATGGGTGACGTCGCTGATGGAGCTTGCATGGGAGTTGCTTCCCAGCTTTCAGAGAAAGCCTTTAAGAGGTTGACCATACGTGCGTGCCCATCTTCCTGCCTGAAGGAGCCATCTTACCTCACTTCTTTTTTCCATGGAGCCCTCCAGACGTCCGTCTGTGTCCCAAAATCTAGTTGATTTTTCTTGGCTGCTTTTCCAGTCATTTTCTTTCTTTCTCAGGCTGCATGCTTTTTCGGTGTCTTCCTGCCTGACTCCAGAAGCATCAGTGCCTCAGCATCACATTTTTCAAACTTTTATTTTTGGCATGTGGGTTTTTTCTCTTGCTCCCCCCTAGACGGTGAGGACATTGGAATCCTTTGACTTGGTGGAAGCCATCTTCCCAACCATGTCAAAGGTGCCTGGTGGCTTTAAGAAGTGCGCCCAGGGTGGTCATACCATCTCCATGATGGACCACCACAACTGGTGCCTTTAATTCCTTGGCCCAGACCATGAGCCCTCAACCTGTGCTCTCTGTTTACAGATGGTATGCAAAGGGCTGAAGAACCAGGAAGGCAGTGGGAGTTGTTGTTTCATTTCAAGGCATTGGCATCAACCTCTGCATCGCCCCCGGCTTCAATGCCCTTGAAGGCCCCCACCAAGGCTTCGTTTTTGCATGGGGGTTGGGCTCACTCAGAGTTGAGAGGTCACAGATCACCAGAATGGCGGCTCTCCTTCAAAGAGGAGTGCCCTCAGAAGGAATGATCTTCGGCTCCTTCGGCATCAAAAGGTGATGCCGAGTCCAAGGCTAATTCCCATAGTCATCACCATTGCAGCCCTCGATGCCATTCCAAGGGCAAGTGCCATGAGTGGCCTTCCAAGCTTCCCTGGTGAGAGAAGTTGCCTCCTGAGACCCAGGAGGGCCAGTGGGACTCCTGAGGCTATTACCTTCAAGGAGTCCCAACCAAGGGAGTTGGCATTGGTGCCAACAGCTGCAGAACCAGTTCCTCTGGCATTGGAGACCTCGCTCCTCCCGGAGATGATGCAAACATTGGAACGTAGCCTTGCTGCCTTCATGGCTTAGCAGGCTCCCAAGGAACTAATCACCTCCAGTTCTTTGGCACCGGTGACTGCCCCACCATCTGCAGGTGAGTCACCTGCCAAGGTGCAGCCCATTTTGGAGACATTTGCAGTTTCCGTGAGTGCTCTCGCTACCACTTGATACCAAGGGTATTGCCACCAAGCCCATTGAGGTCAACAGTTCCCTTGATTCCACCCAAGCACCATTGCCAGAATTCAATTCCTCTCCAACACTGACACTGAATGGGATACTGAGGAGGAATTGCCGGAAACGGTCTGACATGGTCCAATCCCTCACCTCCACTCGAGCACAGGAGGTCATCACTGGCAAGTTAAATGCAAAGCATTGATAAGGCAGGCAAAGCGGGAATTTGAGAAGAAACTTGCTACGGAAGCAAAAACACAAAATAAAGACTTTTTCAAGTACATTCGTAGCAAAAGGCCTGTGAGAGAGTCAATTGGACCGTTAGATGATAGAGGGGTAAAAGGGGCAGTAAGAGGAGACAAGGCTATAGCAGAGAGACTGAATGAATTCTTTGCTTCGGTCTTTACTGAGGAAGATGTAGGGATGTTACCCATGACTGAAGTGGTATTTAAAGGTGATACTGCAGAGGAATTGAGAGAAATATCACTACACCGGGAAGATATATTACAACTATTTGATAAACTGAATAGTAGCAAATCACCTGGACCGGATGGTATACATCCCAGAGTGTTGAAAGAACTGAAATATGAGATTGCAGACCTGCTATTGGTAATCTGTGAACTTTCATTAAAATCATCTGTAATACCTGAAGATTGGAGGGTCGCCAACGTAACACCAATTTTTAAAAAAGGTTCCAGGGGTGACCCGGGAAATTACAGACCGGTGAGCCTGACGTCAGTACCAGGGAAAATGGTAGAAACCATCATAAAGAACAAAATTACACAACATGTAGATAGTCATGGCCTAATGGGAGACAGCCAACATGGCTTTAGACAAGGAAGATCTTGTCTTACTAATCTGATATGTTTCTTTGAAGGTGTGCATAAACAGGTAGACAAAGGTGAGTCGGTTGATATAGTGTATCTGGACTTCCAGAAAGCTTTTGACAAGGTCCCCCATCAGAGACTTTTGGCAAAGCTAAAAAGTCATGGGATAGGAGGCAGTGTACTATTGTGGATCGGGAACTGGTTAAAAGATAGAAAGCAGAGGGTAGGGCTAAATGGCCAATATTCCCAATGGAAAAAAGTGAATAGTGGAGTACCCCAGGGATCTGTACTGGGTCCGCTACTTTTTGACATATTCATAAATGACCTGGAAAAGGGAATAACTAGTCAGGTTATCAAATTTGCAGATGACACAAAACTGTTTAAAGTTGTTAAAACCCAAGAGGATTGTGGAAAACTGCAGGAGGATCTGGATAAATTGGAAGACTGGGCATCCAAATGGCAGATGAAATTTAATGTGGACAAATGCAAAGTTATGCACCTAGGAAAGAACAACCCACACTATAGTTACACGATGCAAGGCTTCACATTAGAAACCACCACCCAGGAAAAGGACTTAGGAGTCATCGTGGATAACATGTTAAAACCCTCCGCCCAGTGTGCAGCGGCGGCCAAGAAAGCAAATAGAATGCTAGGTATCATAAAGAAAGGGATGGAGAATAAAACAAAGGATATTATAATGCCTCTGTATCGCTCCATGGTACGACCGCACCTTGAATATTGTGTGCAATTCTGGTCGCCGTATCTTAAAAAGGACATAGCGTTATTAGAAAAAGTACAGAGAAGAGCCACCAAATTGGTGAAGGGGATGGAAGGCTACTCCTATGAAGAGAGGCTAAAAAGGTTAGGGCTCTTTAACCTGGAAAAGAGACGGCTGAGGGGAGATATGATAGAGGTCTATAAATTAATGAATGGAGTGGAACGGATAAACGTGGATCAATTGTTTACGCTATCAGAATATAGAAAGACTAGGGGACATGTAATGAACCTACAGGGTAAACTATTTAAGACAAATAAGAGAAAATATTTTTTCACTCAACGTGTAATCCAACTCTGGAATCTGTTACCGGAGGATGTAGTAAGGGCTGTTAGTATAGCTGGGTTTAAAAAAGGTTTGAACAAGTTCCTGGAGGAAAGGTCCATAAACCACTATTAAAAAGGGGCCCAGGATATCAATGCTTGACCCAGTACAAGCATTGTGGAACCTGTGTCTTTTGGGGATATTGCTAGGTACGTAGGACCTAGATTGGCCACTGTTGGAAACAGGATACTGGGCTTGATGGACCTCGGTCTGACCCAGTATGGCATGTCTTATGTTCTTATGTTCTTATCTCCAAGGACCTCTCCTTCCTCGAGTTCATTGCACCGTTAACCTTGATAATTCTAGCAATCTGTATCTACTCATACTGTTATCTCCAATTGACTTGACTTGACTGTACTGTACTGCTATTAATCTAGAATGTACAAAGTCCTGTTTTCACTCATTACCCTCCTTACCCTTGGTCTCCCCTGCATCTCAAACGCTTTCAACCATGATACCAACTACATACCAATACTACACACATTTGGAAGGAGATGGTCTGAATTCCCCCACCACACCACGGCAAAAAACAACCATACATCCCACTCCCATCTACTTAACATTCCTCTACAAATCATCAACAAGACACAAGCTGAGAAGCAACATCGCCAACGTCTACTGAAATGTGCGTTGATAAATGCCAGATCAGTACGATCAAAATGGCCTGCAGCCATTGACCTGATTCCACTATACAATCTCGACATGCTGATGATCACGGAGACATGGCTATCCGATTGTGACAACGTCCTCCTGAATCAGATGCTGCCACCAGGATTTGATCTATACACATGCCACAGGTCCATTCAGAAAGGAGGCGGGACGCTCATCCTTGCCAAAGCGGATCTACATTTCAAGCTATGCAACTCCTCCAGCTCAACCCACCTTGACTCCCTCACCATATCTAATGAGCTCTGCACAATCAACCTTCTCTATCGAGCACCCACTCCTTTACCAGATGACCTTCCAACAATAATTGAGCTTGCGTGCACAACATCCACTTCACGCTCTCCAATTTGGTTAGTTGGTGATTTCAACCTCCCATCTCTTCATGACAGCCACTCAGCAGCATTCCTAGACGCACTAGAGGACCTAGGCTACAAACAATATGTTGACTCACCCACTCACACTAAGGGAGGTAAACTAGACCTCATTTTCGCACCTCATTTCAATGCCTCAACACACCAAGCCCTTTCACTGTCTGTAACACCAGTGCCATGGTCAGATCACAATCTTCTCCGATTCAATATACCCACTAATACTTCCCACAAGAGCCAAATGCCATCTAACACACCTGGAACCCCCACAGCCCGCTTCCAACCACTCAACCAGGACGTTGTCCTAGAAAATCTTCGACCACTTATGACCAACTCTTCCCTCAACTTAGACGACCTTATATCCAAATGGGACGAGAACCTCAGAGCCGCCTCATGTCCATTACACACTGAAAAGAAAATAAGAAAACGGGAACACGTGCCATGGTTCTCTACGGACCTTCGTACATCTCTCCACCACCTACGCAAACTTGAGAGACGGTGGCGACGAACCCACTCCCCAGAGGCCCTTGCTGCATACAACTCACACTTAATTACCCACCGTGGGAAGATAATACAGAGTAGGAAACTCTACCACACAGACGTATTGAAACGCTCCATCAATAAACCACATGCACTGTTCAGGTTAGTAAAATTCATAACAGGAGAGCCGGTTTCAGCCCAACCTGCAATGCCTCAGCCACAGGACTACGCAAACTACTTGCAGTCAAAAATGATTAAGACCAACTCAAACATAAATATCAGTAACTCCTCCGTATCACCTAAGGCATCCCAAGCAACACCATTATGCAATTTCAATATGGTATCAACTAGTGAGATTGAGAACATTATTGCTTCTATCAATCCTAGCACAGCACCTAACGACCACTGCCCAGCCAGCTGGATGAAAGATCTGCGACATGATCTAAGCCAAATCTTGCGCAAGATACTGAACCAGTCCTTTCTAACAGGCTCGTTCCCACAGAGTCTGAAACACACCTCTATCAGGCCCCTACTGAAAAACAGTAGACTTGACCCATCCAAAGTTGAATCATTTAGGCCAATCTCGAGCATCCCCCAGCTCGCAAAAATCATCGAAAAAGCGGCTCAACAACAAATCCAGCATCATATCGACACGGAAGCACCACTAGACCCATCACAACATGGCTTCAGGGAAGCATATGGAGTCGACACAATCCTTACAACCCTATTCAATGATCTGGTCACTGGAATAAACAGCATCCAACAAGGATTTGTCCTCATCTTCCTGGACATCTCCGCCACCTTTGACTCTGTGAATCATGATATACTTCTGCAACGCCTGAAAGAAAAGGGGATTCGAAGCACAGCACTAGAATGGTGTAAATCCTACCTATCCAATAGGTGGCAACAAGTCAAAACAGGCCATGCATCCTCAGAACCTTTCCTGCAGACCCAAGGGGTACCTCAAGGATCATCCTTATTGGCACTGATGTTCAATATCTATATGCAGCCGATATGTGATTTGATCCGATCTTTCAACGTACAATGCCTGGCGTACGCAGATGACATCCTCCTCTACATGCCGTTCAAAATTGACCAACCAGTGTTCTCCCCAATAATCAATTGTTTCGGAGCAGTAGCCGAATGGCTGCTGACACAAAACCTACGGATCAATCATAGCAAAACTGGTGTTCTTTTTGTTACAAGGAACCATAAGTTCATACCTCCTCCATCGCTACTGGTCAACAATGTAGAATTGAAGTCCAAACCCACAATCCGATATCTCGGCACCACATTGGACCAGCACCTGGATATGACAACACATGTGAGGAATGTGACAAAGACTATATATCATAAGATCAGAACACTACGCCACCTCCGCCCCCTACTGGATTCTACTGACTACCGAACAACCTTCCAGGCATTAGTCCTCCCAAACCTGGATTTTGCAAACATCATCCTCCATGATATCTCTCAATCAACTTTAAATCCGCTTCGCCTGGCTATGAATGCAGCTGCAAGAGTCCTCTCTGGGTCATCAAGATACGACCACATAACGCCTATCATGAAAGATCTGCATTGGCTACCTTTACATGCCAGAATCCATTATAAGTCATTAGTCCTTACTTTCAAAGCCTTGAATAACTACCCACCTACACCAATCAGCAAGCTAATTCACAGCACCCTCGAAAATAGAAACAGGAGGCCTACTGCAATGAACACCTTAATAGTTCCTAGGATGATGACATCGTGCACTAAGGCTACCTCAAACAGAGCTTTCTCAATATTCGTTCCTTTAAACTGGAATGCACTTCCCCATGAAATCCGTGGTATCAAAAGCCTAATCCTATTCCGAAAAGCTTTGAAACACTATCTGTTCACAAAATGTTACCCAGAAGTCATCCCGGACACTCACACATCTGGCAAGCTCCCCACATACCCCAGACGCCTTAGCACCTTAATACAACCAGAAAATGGTTAGCCTATACACTAGCCCACCTGATAACTATTTACCTACACCATCCACACGAAATCACTTTCAATATCCAAACGAGTTTAGAGTATTATATATAGTATCAAGTTAACCTATACATAGTTCCCCCGGTTATCCCATGTGTTATTTTCCCTGTTCATTGTAAACTCAATGTTGCCTGTATGCATTGCAGTATGTTTTGTTCGATGTACACCGCGCTGATTATAATAGCGCGGTATAGAAGAAATGTCAAATAAATAAATAAATTTGAGACATGGGAAAGACTCTGCCCTTCACCATAGAGGCAGAGGAACTGGAGATCCTCCAGTACCCGACTCCCCTGAAGGAGGCCATCACTGTGCCGGTGCACCCAATTCTTGAGAGGTTTCTCTTTTGAATGTGGGAGACATCACTTATGGTACTGGCGATCAACAGGCTTCTCGACTACTCCCTCTAGCAGGTACGCAAGAGCCCTGAGTTTGAAAAGGCACAACTGCCTTACAACTCCATGTTGGTGGAATCAGCCATGCACCAGATTAAAAGTTCCAAAATGCACTCCTCAGGTACCCCAGGTCGGGAGGCACACACCATGCATGGCTTTGGCAGAAAGTGACAGCAGGGCTCGATGCTTGTTGCCAGAATCCAGGCATAGCAACAGCGCATGGGTATCTATCTGTGGGGATGTAACAGGGGATCTGGTCGGTTTTTCCGCAGGTCTTTCTGGAGAACACCTCAAACGCTTCAGGAGCCTGTGGGGAAAACTAAGTAGTGGTCCAAATATGTCACCATGGCTTTGAGTCCATGGCCAGGGTGGCTGCGGTGAGCATCGGGGCCCACCGCCTGGCATGGCTACCATCATTGGACTTGGAGTAATGGGGTCAGGACAAGTTGGCTGATGTCACTTGCCAAAGGGAGATTCTCTTCGGCAAACCCATGACAGAGAAGGCTGCTGAGTTGGAGATGGAGCAACTCACCATGACCTGCCTTTCAAGGAAGACCGCTGACCTTTCTAGAAAGAAGGCCTCTCAAAGATGCCTACACACACATCCTTATTCACCCCTAGCACCATCAGTACCTCCACTTCATGCTCGATGGACTGCATTATCAGTACAGGATTTTACACTTCAGCCATGCCTCCACCCCAAGGGGCTTCATAAAATGCTTGGTAGTCATTGCCACCTTTCTTCGGACCCAAGGTATCTTTATCTTCCCCTACCTGGACGACTGGCTAATCAGGGGTGCAACGCCAGAAGAGGTCTGGCGATCCATGACTCACATCATTTTCAAGCACTGGTGCAGCTGGGGTTTGTCATCAACTACCCAAAGTCCCATCTTCAGCCACCTCAGTGTCTCAAGTTCATTGAAGCTCTCCTCAATACTTCTCTGGCTCAAGAATTTCTCCCAGCAGCCCAGACCCTGGGTCTAGCCACCCTGGCACATGAGGTCCAATGTTGCTTGTTGGTCACAGATTGACAAATGCTGCGCCTCTTTGGTAACATGGCCTCCACTGTCCATGTCACCCCCTCAGCCCACCTTCACATGCATCAGGTGCAGTGGACGCTCTGCACACAGTGACGTCAGGTGACCATCCGTCTCTTGGACAGCATCACAAACCCTGCTGCTCAAGGAATCCCTCTCCTGGTGGCAGGACCCAACAGCACATGCTTGCAGTCTGACTGGAGCACACACTTGGATGGCCTGTGCACACAGGGTCTGTGGACAATGGTAGAGAGCCTCCATCAAATCAATTTCCTCGAGCTCCAAGCCATTCCCATTGCTCTATGAGTGTTCCAGCAACAGCTCTCCAATTAGGTCATCCTTTTACAAACTGACAACCAGGTGGCCATGTTCTACATCAACAAACAAGGTGGCACAGGGGCTCATATCTTCTCTGCTAGGAAGCAGTTCATCTCTGGAAGTTGCCTCCATGCACAGCATGTTCCTCTGGGCAATTTATCTGCCAGGAGAGCTCAATGCATTGGCAGATCGACTCGGTAGAGTTCTCCAGCCGTATGAGTGGTCTCTCAACACCCACGTAGCCGACTGCATCTTTCAGATGTGGGGCACCCTGTCCATGGAACTTTTTGCCACTTCTCACAGCGCCAAGCTGCTGCAGTTTTGCTCCAGGGTCCTCTGCAGCAATCAGCCTACAATGCCTTCCTTTTGGATTGGAGAGACAGCCTTCTGTATAACTACCCGCCAACTCCATTAATAGCCAAGACCCTCTTCAAACTGCAGGCAGACAAAGCCACCTCCATCTCCTATATCCTCAACCTTTCACTCTCTACTGCAACTGTCCCCATTGATTTCAAACACGCTGTTGTCACACATCTCCTCAAGAAACCCTCACTTGACCCCACCTGTCCTTCTAGCTATCGACCCATCTCCCTCCTTCCCTTCATATCTAAACTACTAGAACGAGCAGTCCACCACCGTTGCTTCAACTTCCTCACCTCCCAGGCCCTCCTGGACCCACTACAGTCCGGCTTCCGTCCCCTACACTCCACTGAAACGGCCCTTACAAAAGTCTCCAATGACTTGTTCCTCACCAAGTCTAAGAGCCTCTACTCTGTCCTCATCCTTCTCGACCTCTCCGCTGCCTTTGACACTGTTGGCCACAATCTTCTCCTCACTACCCTCTCCTCGCTTGGTTTCAAGGGCTCCACTTTATCCTGGTTTTCCTCCTACCCCTCCCATCGCTCCTTTAGAGTATGCTCTGGCGGCTCCTACTCCTCTCCCACCCCACTCCATGTCGGTGTACCCCAGGGATCCATCTTGGGCCCCCTCCTTTTCTCTCTCTATACCCAATCCCTTGGCGTGCTTATCTCCTCCCATGGATTTCAATACCATCTCTATGCCGCTGACTCCCAAATCTACCTCTCTACACCCAATATCTCTCCAGCAATCCAGACCAAGATCTCTGCCTGCCTCTCTGACATCGCTGCCTGGATGTTTCATCGCCGCTTGAAACTGAACATGGCCAAGACTGAACTCCTCATCTTTTCCCCCCAACTCCTCCTCTCCTCTTCCCCCCTTCTCAGTCTCCGTGGATGGATCCATAATCCTCCCTGTTCCCTCAGCCCACAATCTGGGGGTTATCTTTGACACCTCTCTCTCCTTCTCCACTCATATCCAACTCGTAGCGAAGACCTGCCGCTTCTTTCTCTACAACATCATCAAAATCCGCCCCTTCCTGTCTGAACACACTACCAAAACGCTTGTCCACTCCTTAATCTCCTCTCGCCTCGACTATTGCAACATACTCCTTGCTGGTCTTTCCGTGAGCCATCTCTTCCCCCTTCAATCCGTACAAAATTATGCTGCTCGACTAATCTTCCGCCTGTCTCGCCATGCCCACATCACTCCCCTTCTCAAGTTGCTTCATTGGCTCCCCATCCAAGCCCGCATCCAATTCAAACTCCTCCTGCTGACCTATAAATGTATTCACTCTACAGCCCCTCATTACCTCTCATCTCTTATCTCTCCCTACATTCCCGCTCGGCAACTTCGCTCCGCTAACAAACTACTTATTTCCAGGCCTTTCACTTGCACCGCTAACTCCCAACTTCGCTTCTTTCACCTCGCTGCACCCCATGCCTGGAACAGTTTACCTATGTTTATACGCCAAGCACCCTCTCTGGCCCTCTTCAAATCCAGGTTGAAGACCCATCTCTTCACTATCGCATTCAGATCCTGACTTCTATCCGTCATCTTAACCTAACCCTCACCTCATGTCTGAACTGACCGAACACACTATCAAAATGCTTTTAGTGTGTAAGAACCATATTGAACTTTGCAATGATTGAATAATGCTCTGTATTGTTGTAACTAGATTGTAAGCTCTGACAAGCAGGGACTGTCTCTTGTATGTATGTCTGTACAGCGCAGCATGCGTGGCGCCATATAAGTGTTGAATAGTGTCGCGACCACCCCTTATATAGGCGGCTGCCTAGTGGGAGTGGCGCGACCACATATTTATTTGTATCCCTTTAAGTGCTGCGGTCTCTGTTCCTTTGTAGTTGTGGCACAGACGAGTCAGCAAGGAATAGGGTTAACAATAAGTTTTATTGTTATTGTTGCACAATGTTCACCTACTATCCCAATAACAGAAATAAAGGATACTTCTCCAAAGCAAAGTCTCTTTAACTGAAACAGGATTATTCAGCTTCTAAACATACAGTCATGTTCCTTTCACAGCACTGTCTTCCAGCTTCTTCCTGATATAAAACGTTTACTGCTTTCTCCTTCAGCAATCCAACATGCTTTCTTAGAACACCAAAAGCAGTAATGCTCTTTTCTTCCAGGTTTTTCCTAATTGGCCTGACTTTTACACTCCAGCAGCTCTCTGCCTCTTCCCGTGTAAAATCCTCCTGCACAATGTCAGGCTTTTTCCAGCACTTACTATTAGTATCACAGTTCATAGATTTTACCCTCTCTGGCAAAATGCACAATCAGTTTCCATATCAGAATCCTCACTAGCAACACCAGCTTCTTCAAACTGCATGTGCTCTCCCTCTGAGTCTGATATGCTTTCTTTAAATACAGGCTTCTCTTGAACAGGCTTCCACTGATCTAATAAAGCCTTTAACTGTTTCAAACGGGACTCTTCTTTAGTCTGAGCTGTGGGGGAGGAACTCAGGAAACCAGTCTCTTTGAGTACTGCCTTAACAGATTCAAAAGGGCTCACCTTTTTCCTGGCCTTCTGTACCCTTTCTGGCAAATTTACAGGCAACCTCTTGTCCCCAGACTGCTTCCTCTGCTCCCGGCTGTTCTCCTGCTCAACAGGGTCTGACTCCGACTCCTGTCTCCAGAGCTTCCAATCAGCCACTTGCTCATGTGCAGCTGTGCTTCTCTCGGAACTAGAGCTACTCACACGTTGCCGGCAATCAGAGTATCTGTGCAGCCTTTCACTTGGAACTTTGCTCCTGCTTAAACTCCCATCTCGGTTCCTCTCACAGGTCCCCTCAGAACTCCTTTCAGGGTCTCTGCCAGAACTCTTACAGCTCCTTGCTGTGGACGTTCTTCCTGTTCCTGAGCTCCCTGTTCTTGCTCCTGTCCCTGCTGAGCCTGTTTTCTCTCTAACTGTTTCCTCGTGGCTAAATGTTTGGGGCTGTCCTATGGGCTTTGACTCTGCCCCCCTGCCTCTTACGTCAGCTCCCCTGGTTGTCAAGGAGCTGAGGTGTGGCTCATTCTCCTGCTTTCTGGGCACAGGGTTTTCCCCATTAGTTGAAGGTTTAACCCTTTCTCTGCCTGCACTGCTCCTAGCTGCAGGGGAAAAAGAGTGATTTCTGCACCTTTCACTAGCGTTTAACCCCGCTGTGCCATCACAATAGTAGTAGTACTAGTACCATGATACTCATAGCGCCACATTGGCCCAGACAGCCCTGGTTTCCCCCGCTGTTTCAACTGTCCCAGAAGCTGCCGATTCCACTTGGCTATGCCCCAGATCTGCTAACTCAGGAGGAGGGGATTCCTCTCCATCCCAACCTCAAATCCCTATCACTCACGGCTTGGATGCTGAGTGGATAACTTGCAAACTTCAGCTTACCGACAGGAGCAGTCCAAGGAGGGTGCCGGGCCATGTGCGAAGACTCATTGTGGGGCCTCATTTGCATAAATATTTGCATAACGTTAACATGCACTAGCTTTTACTAAACATGCCTCCTAATGAGTGTCTGGACAAAGAAAGACTACCAGATTTCTACATTGCTATACTCCAGTGCCAACCGCCAGGCACATTAGGAAGTACTATAGACACTGCCCATTAAGAACCCATAGCAAACCTGCCATATCAAAAAGGACTCACAAAGCACCAGACCCTACCTATCAAAAAGGCAACACTGCAAATGTTAAACCAATATATCTTAGAAAATACCATAAGAACATAAGATATGCCATACTGGGTCAGACCAAGGTCCCTCAAGCCCAGTATCCTGTTTCCAACAGTGGCCAATCTAGGTCATACGTACCTGGCAGTTTCCTCAAAATACACAGGTTCTGCAATGCTTGTACTGGGTCAAGCATTGATATCCTGGGTCCCTTCTTAATAATGGTTTATGGACCTTTCCTCCAGGAACTTGTCCAAACCTTTTTTAAACCCAGCTACACTAACAGCCTTTACTACATCCTCCGGTAACAAATTCCAGAGTTTGATTACACGTTGAGTGAAAAAATATTTTCTTTTATTAGTCTTAAATAGTTTACCCTGTAGTTTCATTGCATGTCCCCTAGTCTTTCCGTTCATTAATTTATAGACTTCTATCATATCTCCCCTCAGCCGTCTCTTTTCCAGGTTAAAGAGCCCTTACCTTTTTAGCCTTTCTTCATAGGAGTATCCTTCCATCCCCTTTACCATTTTGGTGGCTCTTCTCTGAACCTTTTCTAATAACGCTATATCCTTTTTAAAATACAGCAACCAGAATTGCACACAATATTCAAGGTGCGGTCTCACCATGGAACGGTATAGAGGCATTATAATATCTTTTGTATTATTTTCCATTCCTTTCCTTATGATACCTAGCATTCTATTTGCTCTCTTATTAAAAGAGGGCTGCTACACAGTACCCTGTCCTGTGCTGCTGAGGTAAGCTATATTCTTATTTGATTTAAATTATAGCTCTTTGCTGCTGCTAGGCTCTAACTTATTATGAAATTTAAACTACAAGCTCTCTGCTGGGTTCTAAATTTAACCAGAAAGCTCTCTTCTGTGTTTTAAGTTTAAACTAAAAGTACTTTGCTGATGCTAGGCCCTGAGTGACTATTAAATTTAAACTATAAGCTCTCTGCTGGGTATGAAATGTAACCAGAAAGTTCTCTTCTGTGTTTTAAATTTAAACTTAAACTGCTGCTACTAGGCCCTGACTGATTTAACAAAAAATAGTGGGTTCACAGATTAAATAGCTTTAATAGAAAGAATTCCTTTCAGAAAATTCCTAGAAATATATACTCACAATTGCAGATCTCTCTCCAGAAGTAACAGTCCCTTTTTCTAGTCCTTCAAGACTGAGGATCACAGAGTTCTGGTTGAGCTATTTATGCCTGTGCTGCTGAGGTAAGCTGTGACCAACTTCCTGGATGATTAACAGTCCTTTCTTGGTAGGAGTCTTTGAAAATGGCCTTTTGAACTGCCACCTGGTGTTAACACCTATTGAAAAAGTTTCACAGATCTCTTGCCCTAAGGTAGAAGGCCTCTTTGTAAAGGTCTCTAGAAGACTTTATTTGCTGCTCAAAGAGTACTGACCCTGTTTTGCCTTTTGTGCTAATCTATATTCTTATTTGATTTAAATTATAGCTCTTTGCTGCTGCTAGGCTCTAACTTATTATGAAATTTAAACTACAAGCTCTCTGCTGGGTTCTAAATTTAACCAGAAAGCTCTCTTCTGTTTTTTAAGTTTAAACTAAAAGTACTTTGCTGATGCTAGGCCCTGAGTGACTATTAAATTTAAACTTCAGCTCTCTGCTGGGTTCCAAATTTAACCAGAAAGCTCTCTTCTGTGTTTTAAATTTAAACTAAAAGTACTTTGCTGATACAATACATCTCCTACTGGAGAAAGAGAACAAATGGCACTGTCAAATAGAAACTAGATAAACAGAATATCTCAGCTCAGTACACATGCAGAATATGGACCGTCACCAAGCAAAGAACAAGGAATCACAATTTAGAAATAAAAAAAACAATAATTAAATTGGGAACCCCAAAGGCCAAAGTTGGAACGTACAACAACATTGGAAAAATAAAACTATAAATTAATTTCCTCTTATACTAAACAAAAATGCAAAGACATCAGCAATGCACATTTCCCAGAGCTGACATATTCCAGTTCTTAAATTCAAAATAAAAAAAGTATTTTTCTACCTTTTGTTGTTTGCGCATTTTATTTTTCAGTTGCAATTGCTCCAGTCACTTTCTTCTGGTCTCTTTGTGTCTTTGGCTAACGCTGCTGTCCATTTGTTCTTTCTTCTCTCTTCTAGTTTTTTTTTCCCATTCTCTCTCTACATCTGCTTTAACATATTGATCTTTCTCCTTTTGATCTTTCCTCTATTTCTTTCTTTCTTTCTTTTTCATCCACTCAAATTTTCACCCTTCCATCCTCAATCCCCACTTACTCTCCCAATATCCGGCCAGTCATAGATTTTTCTTCCCTCCCACACAAAATATATTTTCCCCTCTCCATCCTCACTCCCCAGCCCCATCTCCTCTTAGTCCTCCCCCAACATGAGCTCCCGTCTAGTTCCAGCCCCTTCCAGCATCTGCCCTCTTCTAGTCCCATTCTCCCATCTCCCCATCAGCCCATTTTCAGTCCTAGCACCCCCCATCAGCCATTTCCAATCCTATTCCAGCCCTCCCATCAGTCCATTTCCAATCCAAGCTTCCCCCCACAGCCCATTTCCAATCCTAGCCCCCCCCCCCCGTCAGCCCATTTCCAGTCCTAGCCCCCCATCAGCTCATTTCCAGTCCTAATCCCCCATCAGTTAATTTCCAGTTCTATTCCAGACCTTCATCAGCCCATTTCCATTCCTAGCTCCAATCAGCCATTTCCATTCCCATCATGGCCCCCCATCAGCCCATTTCCAATCCAAGCTCCCTACCCCATCAGCCTACTTCCAGTCCCAGCCCCCATCAGCCATTTCCAGTCCCATCCTAGCCCCGCCCATCAGCCCATTTCCAATCCTAGCCCTCCCATCAGCTATTTCCAGTCCTATTCCAGCACCCATCAGCCCATTTCCAGTCCAAGCTCCCCCCCATTAGCCCCTTTCCAGTCCAAGCCCCCCATTGGTCCATTTCCAGTCCAAGCCCCCCCATCAGCCATTTCCTGTCCTATCTTAGACTTCCCCCCTCCCCACTGATGAGCCCCGCACCTATCTAAGCTGCTTCAGAGGTGAGCTGGGAAAGCCCATGCGAGGCCCCAGCTCACTTCTGCACAGCCGCCAGTGTGAAAAGTGCCATTTTTCCTCATGCTGGTGGCTGTGTTACTGTGAAGTGTGCTGAATACCAGGAAAGGTTAAAGGGCATTTCCTGGCACTCGAGTGCTTCACAGTAGCACAGCTGCCAATGTGGGGGAAGACGGCGCTTTTCACGTTGGCGGCTGTGCAGAGGTGAGCTGGAGCCTCACGTGGCTTCCCCAGCTCACTTCTGAAGCTGTCTATTGTGCGTAGATGAAGCTCTGAGCCCTATGCGAACAACATTCTCCCTCAATGGACAGGCCAGCCCTGCTTACCGACAGATGTCAAAGGTCTTGCCTCCCGCAAGGACTCCACAAGATGCACCTATGCTTTTAAGTGGCACAGGTTTTCAGTCTGGTGTGCGGACAGGGCATTAGACCCATTCTCTTGCTTTATGCAGATGGTATTCTCTTACTAGCTCTCCATCTCTCTAATTCTGGATTGAAACCTAACTCGGTCAGAGTGCACCTCAGTGCCCTAGCAGTTTTACCACCGTGTAGTAGCTGCTAAGCCCCTTTCCACCCATCCTCTCATTGGACAGTTCATGAGGGGTCTTTTGTAGTCCCATCCCCCGATCCGGCTGCCAACAGTTGTGTGGGACCTGAATGATGTTCTTGGCCAGCTGCTTGCTCCACCCTTTGAGCAGCTCACTTCCTGCCCTCTCAGATTTCTTACCTGGAAGATTATCTTTTCGGTAGCACTCACTTCAGCATGCAGAGTCAGTGAGTTACAAGCACTGGTGGCACATCCACTGTATACCAGGTTCCACAAGAATAGTGGTCCTCCGCACTCATCCCAAGTTTCTTCCTAAGGTGGCTTCTGCTTTTCACCTCAACCAGTCGCTGGTCCTGCCCACCTTTTTTCCCAAGCCTTGCACCAACAGGGCTGAGGACTTCTTGCAGACTTTGGACTGTAGGATAGCATTGGCTTTGTATCTGGAATGCACTAAAACCCACCGCTGCTCCCCCCAGCTCTTTGTCTCTTTTGACCCCAACCGACTGGGTGTCCCCATCTCCAAACACACTTTCTCCATTTGGGTGGTGGACTGCATTTCCTTTGCTTATGCCCAGGCTGGCCTCAATTTGGACTGCCATGTCACAGCACACAGTGTCCCGAGCTGTGGCAGTTTCTGCAACTAACCTCCGCTCAGTCTCTGCAGTAGAGATTTGTAGGGCTGCTACATGGTCCACACTTTCACAACACACTACTGCCTGGATACGGATTCCCGGCATCTCTTTGGGAATTGATGCAACTCCTCCCCACCCAGTTCTTCTGTCTGTCCAGGCTACTGTAGAGACAAACTGATGTCGATGCCTCTGTTTGATGCTGACTCTCAAAACCATTCAGCATTTTTCTGCTGTTCTTCCTGGTTCGTATTTTCTGATTGCCCCATTGGGCTGTTTACAGTTTTGTTCGGTAGCCTGTAGCTTGGGAGTCATATATGTGGTCCTGAAGAAAGCGCAGTTACTCGCCTGTAGCAGCTGTTTTCCAGGAATGGCAAGAATCAGTCCTCACCACCCTCTCTCTTCCCCATGGAGTTTTTCTTTTTTAAGTTTTATTAAGCTATGTCATCATACTGAGGTAGGTTGGCTCCTATGGGCCGGAAGATGGGCACGCATGCATGGTCGATCTCTCAAAGGCTTTCTCTGAAAGCTGGAGAGCATTTCCCGCGTGGCCTCCGTCTGTGACATCGCCCATATGTGAGGACTGATTCCTGCTGTTCCCAGGGAACACCTGCTACAGGTGAGTAACTACGCTTAATCTGCAGTTCTTTGCCTCCTTGCCCATTTCCGCTTCTTGCATGGCATTCACAGAAGGCAGTTGATAGGTGGAGAAGATCATTAGCAGAAGGGAGAAAGAATACTGATCAGATTAATTCCACAGCTTGATGGGAGTCTGAGTTTTATATTAAGTATGAGATTTTGTATGTTCATCTATGTAGAAGGGAAGAGAATTAAAAATGGAAGCAAGAAAATAGGCTTGGATAAGAAATGATATTCTAAACGTGATCATACTTATTTGACTGGCAAGTGGGGTACATCCTTAGCAGGGTAGACTGCAAAGTAAATGGGCCAAATTGCTCTTTAATTTCTAGCTATGAACTGTTATTGTGGCTACCGGGCTAAGAGTAGAGAGATCCTAGTGTTATACTAGGTAGAGAAAATGGCCAGACACGATGGATCTTGTAAGTCTTTAACTTTCATATTGTTCTGTTTTCTTTCACCTTTGGAATAAAGTCATAAGCTAGAAAATCAAGACTGCATGCTTGCAACTACTCTCTTGTTTTATTTTATTTGACTTAGTACATTCAGATGTACTAAGTACCCTGTTTCCCCGAAAGTAAGACCTATCCTGAAAATAAGCCCTAGCATGTTTTCCTGTGATTACCCTAATATAAGCCCTACCCTGAAAATAAGCCCTAGTGCAGATCATGGAGGAGGGCTGCCTGTGTGTGTTCTTGAGGTAGGGGAATGCATTTTTAGATAAATAGGCATTGTTCCTTTTGGTCCCCATGCATTCATTTCAGCCCTTTGTCCAGGTTCTACCGTAGGAAGCGTGTTTTTGATACCGTAGATCAGTTTCAGCCTAAATTCACTGCACTTCACCTGCCACCCCCCTGCGCGAACACCGTCTCTTTCTCTCCACTTCGCGGGGGCCTTTCAAATCCATCACGTCCACGGGAGATTGTTACCGGGTACACACGCGCCGAGAAGCACTTTTGTTGGATTTGGCTTTTCAGTTAACCTTCTAGTTATTACATTATTATCCTTCCTCTAAAAAACAGCAAATGACGTTCACTTTATTTTTTGTATGGCTCTAAAGAACACTGACTCCTGCTTTCCCTCTACAATTTCCTCCGCAGTGCTGCGATATGGCTTTTAGGCACGAGGAGCAACCACGCTGCTTGCGTTGCACCACTAAAAGTGCAATATCGTAGCGCCACCCTGTACCGGCAGCAGCGCAACCAGATCTCCCGCTCAGCGTCATGATAACCTTGCTCTGGAGGTTCTCACAGAGAACAGGCAGCACGATTGGCCGGCTTTGCTTCACCCCTATTCTGAAGTAGATCATAAAAAGCTAGTGGAATTCTGTACTCAAAGGCCTTAGATAGGTCCAAATCTTCAATCCTTGCATGACCTGCAGGCTGTAAATCCTGGCTGAGAGGGGCGCCAGAGCGGGCTTTGAACCTGCTTCCCAGCCTGGCTCAGCCCTGGATGCCGATGGTTGTGGGCTGACGGGGAAGAGGCTGCCTGCTGCCGGGCTGAGCTGGGACAATGGACCGTCCTCCAGAGGAGGCCTCAGCGTTACAAACAGGGCAGTTTATAAACTGTAAATTTTGACTGTTTTATCACCTACTAACGCCCATCCGTCTCTCCAATTCTTGGTTCCCCCCCCCCCCCCCGTTTCCTCTTGACATTATCAATGAAAATGCTTTTGCGATTCACTTATATATCCTGGGATTTTACCTTTTGATCATACTCGCCTGACCCGAGGAAGAAGATTTGAACCTTCCAAAGCTAATCAAAATGTTGGTCTAATTAAAAGGCATCACGTTATATTCTTTTTTTATTGTATGTTTTATTTATTAACAAGTACCGGTAGGACAGGCCTGGGTTACAGTGGATTGGCTTGAATCAGACGATCTTGTACAGGCAAACAAATTGGCAAAAAATAAGCCCTACCCTGAAAATAAGCCCTAGTGCAGCGATGGCGAACCTATGGCACGCGTGCCAGCTGTGGCACGCGAAGGCCTTGCAGCTGGCACGCGGGAAGGTCCGCCATCGAAAAAAAAACACCAACCCTGTCTGCTGCCGTTGTCGGGGCCGCCGCGGCAGAATCGAGCGTGCCGCGGGGCCCCCTGTACCCGGCACAGCCTCTTCTCCCCGTAGCAGCTCTCCCTGTGGAGCTGCAGTCACCGCGCCGGCTTGCAGAGCGCGAAGGGAAGAGTTTCCCTTTCGCGACTCTGTTAAGCCCGCGGGGGCTGATGGGAACTTCCCATCAGCCCCCGCGGGCTTAACAGAGCAGCGAGGGAAAAACTCTTCCCTCGCGCTCTGCAAGCCGGCGCGTCTGACTGCAGCTCCAACGAGAGAGCTGCTACAGGGAGGAGAGGCTGTGCCGGGTACAGGGGGCCCCGCGGCACGCTCGATTCTGCCGCGGCGGCCCCGACAGCGGCAGCAGACAGGTTTTCTTTTTTTTTTTAATTTTCCCTGGGCTGGGCTGGGGGTGGGGGGGGGGGGTTTGGAGTGGTGTTGGGCTGGGCTGGGGTGGGGTGGGGGGCTTAGGAGTGGTGATGGGCTGGGCTGGGGTGGGCTGGGGGGGGGTTAGGAGTGGTGATTGGCTGGGCTGGGCTGGGGGGGGTTAGGAGTAGTGATGGGCTGGGCTGGGCTGGGGGTGTTAGGAGTAGTGATGGGCTGGGGTGGGGGGGTTAGGAGTGGTGATGGGCACTGGGCTGGGGGGTTAGGAGTGGTGATGGACACTGGGCTGGCTGGGGGGGGTTAGGAGTGGTGATGGGCACTGGGCTGGCTGGGGGGGTAGGAGTGGTGATGGGCGCTGGGGGGGGTTAGGAGTGGTGATAGGCGCTGGGGGGGGGTTAGGAGTGGTGATAGGCGCTGGGGGGGCTTAAACTAAAAATTGAGTGATGGGGGATTAGGACTGGGAGTGGGCTGATGGGGAGGTTAGGACTGGAAATGGGCTGGTGGGATTAGGACTGGGAGTGGGCTATGGGGGGCTAGGACTGGTAATGGGTTGGGGGGGTTGCTAGGACTGGAAATGGGCGGAGGGGAAGGGGGGCTTGAACTGCAAATAGCTGTTGGGGCGGGGGCTTGGAATGGAAAGGGGCTGAGGGGAAGTGGGGGGCGTGAACTGCAAAGAGCGGTTGGGGACGGGGCTTGGAATGGAAATGGGCTGTGGGGAAGTGGGGGGCGGGAAGAAGGGAATGGATGCTGGGTGAGACTGGAACTAGAAGGGAGCGGAGGGTGGGGGAGGATCCGAATGGGATGGGGCTGGGAGAGTAAAATGGAGAGGGGAAAAATATTTTGTGTAGGAGGGATGAAAAATCTACAATTGGCCAGGTATTGGGAGAGTAATTGGGGATTGAGGATGGAGGGGTAAAATTTGTGTGGATGAAATAGGAATGAGGAAAGAGCAAAAGGAGAAAGATTAGTATGTTAAAGCAGATGTAGAGAGAGAGAGAATGGAAAAAAAACTAGAAGAGAGAAGAAAGGACAAATGGACAGCAGACGATGGAGAGTTAGCAGAAAACATGAAGAAACCAGAAGAAAATGGCTGGACCAATTGCAACTGAAAAAAAATGCACAAAAGGTAGAACGATATCTCTTTATTTTGAATTTATTAACTGGAATATGTCAGCTCTGGGAAATGTGCATCATTAACATCTGCGCTTTGTTTGGTACAAGAGGAAATTCCTATTTGACGTTGCCACTTGTTCTCTTTCCCCAGTATTCACTGAAATGTATTGGTTTAATATTTGCAGTGTTGCCTTTTGATAGGTAGGGTATGGTGCTTTGTGAGTCCTGGTAATGCTGTCAGGATACGGCGGGTTTGCTATGGGTTCTAAATGGGCAGCGTTTGTAGTAGTTCCTAATGTGCCTGGCGGTTGGCACTGGATTATAGTAATGTAGAAATCTTTTAGTCTTTCTTTATCCATACACTCATTAAGAGACATGTTTACTAAAAGTTAGTGTATGGTAACATTATGCAAATATTTATGCAAATAAGACCACTTATGCAAATGACGTGCTGGCACTTTGAGGAAATTCTTTGGTTTTGTGCGGCAGTTTGGGCACTCGGGCTCAAAAAGGTTAGCCATCACTGCCCTAGTGCATCTTGTGGAGCAAAAATAAATATAAGACCCGGTCTTATTTTCGGGGAAACACGGTAGTTCCCTTTCCCCAGAAGGCTTACAATCTAAAGGGCCCTTTTCTTAAAGTGCATGATGTGGTTAACGTGTGTATTAACTGCTTCCATGGGCCCGTGGTAATTGCTACTGTGCACATGCTGCAATGTGTGTTAACTGCGCATTGTGTGGTGGAGTTAGAGCAGAGACTGGGTGTTGACTACATATTGCGGTTAGGTGCACCTGCAGTAATTGCACTAAGGGCTTGCTTGTGTGGTAACTGTTGGGCACATGCTGGGCACACGCCTGACAGTTACAGCAGTGTGGTGGCACATACCACACTTCAGTACAAGGGCCCCTGAGTTTGATAGTGTATTTGCCCTATTTTAAATAGTAACTAGTTAGGAGTTCCGCACCGCAGGACATGGTTCATTAAAGCATGATGCAGGTTAGGAAAGCGTGATGCAGGTTTGTACATATGCCATCCATCACTCCTGAAGGGACGCGTGTCCTGCAACCCATCACTGCTCTGACATTCTGATTGTGCTCTGAGATTGGAACCTGATCTGGGGCAGTTAAAGAAGCAATACTCACAACTGGATTACTCTATAGCACAAGGCGCAAACGTCAGTGAAGAAGCAGACCCAGGTGAAAAGATAAAATGCACACTTTATTAGGGCAGACAGCAATATGTATTTATTTATTAGTGGTATTTACCTCACGCCTTTCCCGTAGCAGTTCAGGGTGAGTTTCAATCAGGTACAATAAGTATTTCTCTGTCCTCAGAGGGCTCACAATTTAAGTTTGTACCTGAGGCAATGGAGGGTTAAGCGACTTGCCCAAGGCCAAAAGGAGTGTCAGTGGGATTTGTACCCTGACCTCTTTGGTCAGAGGCCACTGCTCTAACTACTAGGCTACTCTTTAAATCAAATTGTAGCAAATACAGATGAACTTTAAATGTACATTTACATTTGCCATCATACAGGTGAGAATGATGTCATATAAGGGATAGTTTTATAACGGAGAAACTTTATAAATTCTCAAATCTTTATATAACAGGTTGTTATAATGCTATGTAGTAAGGGGCAGAGTCAGTACAAGGTATTGAGTGCAAACCTTTAACCTTATCCCCCCCTTCTCGCCTCCCTGAGATTTTGGTAATTAAACTCAACAGCTGAACACCACCCTTCCAACAAAAATTCATTGTGAAGGCATAATTGGTTATCATACAGTTAAATATTCAGCTTTGCTTTGTATGTATGTACGTGTGTGTGCCGCCCGCTCTTCCTGCAGGTAAAAGAACGTGCTGATGGCTCTTTGAGTTTGTCAAGCTGTTGGGATCTATTGTTTTGCTTGACAGAAGCTGCTCTTTGCTGATCCTCAGAAGCTGCTTCCCACGACTTACATAAGTGTGATGGGGTGTATATCCTGTCGCCACCGGAGTCCCAGGAGACCCCGGCCAGTCCCTGCTCTGGGAGTGTGGACCAATCTTGGAGGGGGCCCCTAGAGTGGCAGATGAGGACACCCAGGGGTCGAGGAAGGGCTTGAGCCCCTGCTTCCCTTCTGGCCAGGAGACATAGGGCCTGGCTCCCTGACAGCACCTGGGATGAGAGGGAGGTGAAGGACTTGGAGGATCGAGGGGTCCCCCAGTGGGAGGAGGAGATGGAGCTGGGAAATGAGCTATAGCTAGTCCCTGAAGCAACACCCATGGACATTCAGCTGGTGGATAACCCACCAGACTTGGGGTGGTAGTAGCAACAGATATGGGAGGTGACAGGGCATCCAGGTAATTCTACACCTGGGATGCACCCTGGCTGAATCCAAGACTTAAAGGAGGGGGAATTTATTGTACTGTTCATTATGTACATGTGTCTGAACTGAAAGATGTTGGGAAGATGTCATTTGCATATTCCTGATAATTTGCATATCATTCATTTTTGTGTTGTGAGGGCTACTTTGGATCTGAGGTGGGGGGAGTTGCCCAGAAAAGGGGGGGGGGCAGACCTCAGCCTCAAGGAGATACTAATAAACATAGACTTTGGGACCACTGGATCTCTCACCCTAACTTACAGGGGAACCCCAGAGATAAACCTCACTGCTAGGGGAAGGTATAAAGGCTGGTTCCTGGACTCTTCTTAGAGAGCAGACTAAGCCAGAAGGTCTACCAGAGGGATCTGAATGAAGTACTAGATGCTTGCTTGCTGGACCTGGAGACTGAGCAACAAATGGTGGGAGAAGTGGGATCTCCAAAGCACACCGGAGCAGAACCTCTGACCCTGTGAGGAAGGAGCAAGCAGGATCCAGAGGAAGGGCCCATTCCAGCGAGTCCAACAGACTAACAATGCTGAGACCCATCTGCCTGGAAAGTATGAGTATTGTTACCCTGCACCCACTCCCTAACCTTGAGGGTTAAGGAGGGATGGGCCTTGTGTAGTTGTGGGGGCCAAATGATAGTCGGGAACAAGAATATTTATTTTGTAAGGATTTATTTTACCCCGCTCCTTGGTGGAATGGAACAGGCGTGAGGATTACCAAAACAGGAACAAAAAGGAAAAATCCAGGCTTTTCAATACTGTGCTTAAATTATTCTTCACACTGGAGTGCACATTACATCATGTGTCCTTTTACTTTGTATTCATAAACAATCAGGTGAGAAACAATAATGTTCATGTGTTGTAACCAGATTATATTTTAGCTTATTTTCCTAGTGTTTCATAAGCTCTTCATTCAGGTACTTAAACACTACTCATTTTCATAAGCTTTGCATCCAGGTATTTGAAGAGCATACCATTCAGGATAAGGTAAAAATATGACCATTCAAGCTTTGCTTTAGTCAGCTTTGTCAATCAGCCCAATTGAGCAGTTCATTGGCTGATTAATTTCAATCATGGGCAACGGAGCAGGTAATGGTATTCCTGTCTCAGGACTATTTCCTGCTTGGACTGGGTTTTGTTCAGCAACAGCTCTTTTATCTAAGAACTGTTTAAACTCACTGAGAAGAAGTTCAGCCTGCCTTCTAGCTGGGCTAGACTGAGGATATTCTCCTTGCTTGGGTAAGTGATTATTTACTTCTGGAAAGCAAGTAATGCCGTCTCTGTTTAAACAATCAATGCCTGCAGTAGAGTTACCCCTCCCCCACTTATCTCTCTTTGCAAGTGTTGGGTTAACAAGTTCCTCTGCACGAGATCTGCTTTTAAAGAGTGATTCAAAGATAGGACCTCCTGAATTATCTTGGCTTAATTCTCTTCTGAACAGTTCAGCTGAATTCTTTATGTCAGCCTGCTTGCTAAAAGCTGGAGCTGTTTGGTGAGAAAAGCTGGGTTTGTTTAAAGAGACTTCAGGCTGTAGCCAACGGCTCTCACCCTGCCTGAAACTGTCCTGAGCTTTAAAGTCAGCATTCACTCTTTCTGGCTTCTCATAAAACTTGTCATATGAATTAAATACAGCAGGTACCTTAAAATGAGGCTTGTCTGAGAATGCCTTGCCACGGTGCCTTTCTCTCCAAGGGTCAACTGTGTCTTCCAGAAACCTAGGCTTTAATCCTGGGTCTCTCAGTGCTTCTAACCTCTGTTGCTCCCAGAAGGTTCTTTCAGGCACTGAGTATCCCTGGTACCTACTTCCTGGTTCTGAATCCCTTTTCCTTGTATTACGGCTGGGCAGTGTTTCTCTTGCTGGGTCAAAGGATTCTGCATTCAAGAGAGCTTCTTGCTTTTCCAACGTCCTTTGCCTTCTCACTCGTGGGCTCAATCCACTTTCATTCCTCATTCCATTCGTCCTACTCTTCATCCTACTCTTCATCCTACTCATCCTACTACTGTCTTCCTTCTCTCTGCTTAACAAGGTGCCCCTGCTCTGGGGAGCCCGCCTCCTACTAGGGCGTGCCCAATCAGCAGCTCTGCTTCTCTCCTCCCCTGAGGTGAACTGTGTTAGCTGATTAGCTCCCTGCAGCTTGTGCTGAGAAGGGAAAACCTTGCCTTTTCCTGCAATACCTGAACCAACCAGCGGGTCAGTATCAGTTTCTATGGCTTCCAGCCCTGCCACTGCGTCACAGATCCCCCCCCCCCCTTAAGATATCACGGGCTGGTTTAGGAGAATCCGGACAGCACGTGATACAGCCTATGGGCTCTGGGCTAGTGGGCTGTAATGAATGCCATTTTCTTGGAGAGGCTATTGTGGCTACTTGGGCTAAAGCTACCCTATCATGCCAGGGCTTCAACAGATTGATGTGGTAGACTTGCCTGCGACCCTTTTTATTCTCCACTAAATAAGAGACGGGTCCTACGGGACGTATGACCCGACATGGGCCCTTCCAATGGCTCTCAAATTTCGGCTCCATCCCAGCCATCATCACTATAACCTTTTCTCCTATCATAAGCCGTCTTTGTTTAGTATTCCTATCATAATAGGATTTTTGCTTGCCCTGACTACGTTGCAAATTATCCACCGCAACCTTTGAGGTTCGGCGTAGCCGCTTTTTTAAGTCCCTTAGGAACTCGGGGACCTCTACCTCCCTGGCGTCCGGTTCTACCCACTGTTCCTTTAGGATATCAAGAATCCCCCGGGGAGACCTCCCATATAACAACTCGTAGGGTGCTGTTCCCAACGAGGCTTGTTTCCTTTCTCTACATGCGTAGAGAACAAAAGGGAGCATCATATCCCACTGGTCCATCTCACCCTCCAGACTTCTACGTAGCATTCTTTTAAGTGTTTGGTTTTGTCTTTCGACTAGACCGTTCGTCTGAGGGTGGTATGCGGCTGTCTTAATATGCTGGATACCAAAAGGCATCCCATACTTGTGTGAGGTACTTCGAGAGGAAGTTACTCCCCCTATCGGTGAGGACTTCCCTAGGGAACCCAACTTCGCAAAATAGCTTGACCAGCTCAGTAGCTATTACTTTTGCTGAAGTGGAGCGGAGTGGCATGGCCCACGGGAATCGTTGTAGCGTGGTCCACTACCACTAAGATGTATCGAAATCCTCTAGGTGTCTTAATCAATGGTCCCACTATATCTACCCCTATTCTCTGAATGGGGTCTTTGATCACCGGTGACGGTATCATTGGGACATCCCTGGGATGGGTTGCCGAGACACGTTGGCAAGTGGGGCAAGCCTCACAGAACCGGGTCGTCTCTTTAAAAACACCCGGCCAGTAGAATCGGGCCAGAATCTGATCAAGGGTCCCTTGGCTGCCCTTGTGTCCCCCTACTGGATGGTCATGAGCCAACCGTAGCACTATATTTTTAAAGGTAGTTGGTACTACCAACTGTTTCCTACTGTCTCCAGTGAAAGGATTCTTACTCTCTCTATAGAGTATTCCTGACGTGAGGAGAAATCTAGGCAATGTATCCCTAGGGTCCTGGGCCCACTTAAATGCATGCGTGAGAGCGGGGTCTGCTTGCTGCTCTTTTGGGAATGAGGGAAATTTGCTCATCAATTCTTCCGGTACCCATGGCAGCTCTTGCCCTGCCTGCACTTCAGACCTGTTTTTAGAGCGTGACTGTTTCTCCTTGCGTTTCTCCGCTTTACCCTTCTTCACCTTGGGATCAGGAGTGGTCATTAAGGCATCATCAGAGGGAAGGACTTCCCCAGTATCCTCTGATGTACCTTCTTGCGGATCTAGGGCTGAGGTCTGGGCTCTTGTGGAGACCATTGCGCCCTTCTCCTGTAACTCTCTCTTTATCTCTCTATAAAACTGGGGCCAGTTTCTGCCTAGAATTACTGCATGTGGGAGGCGTGGGACAACTGCTAGCGGGATATTTCTCTGGGCCCCTAAGCCTGCTATGTGTAAGTTGTATACGGGGTAGGAAGATGTTCCTCCGTGAACACATCTTATTTTTACCTCATCTACAGGGTGAATTACCTCTGGGGCCTCTCTGGCTTCTATTGCTTTCCAGAACTCTTCCGAAATCATGCTTAACTCGGCTCCCGAGTCCAGCAGAGCTTGAGTGGTAATACCCTGGACACAGACAGCTAACAGAAAACCTGGTCTGTCTTCCACATACGTATCCGCTATTAATGCAGTTTTTACCAAGCATTGCTTTTGTACATGTCCTACCTGCCCACATTTGTAGCATCTTATTTTACATGTAGAACTTTTATTAAGAGGCATACACATCCTCTTGGACCCTCCGTCGCCTTTCTGATCCGCTACTGCTGTACTCATGAAAAGGGGTGCTACCTCTCTGGGCAGTTAACTCTGCCTCTATATACCTCTCAGAGAGAGCAACCGCTTCCTGGGGAGTTTTGCAGTTTTGCAGGATCAGGAAGGAGCGGATCTCCTGTGGTAGAGCTTCCATGTATTGCTCTAGCACTAGTTCATCTAGAATAGATTCCACCGACCTCCCCTCTGGAGTCAACCACTTATACAATAAACCACGTATTCGGTGGCATAGGGACTTGGGAGTTTCACTCGGCCCGAGTCTCACGCTCCTTAAGCGAGTGTGGTATACAAGCGGAGTGAGTCCCAGTCTCTCCCGTATGGCCTTTTTTAACTCATCGTAGCTTCCGGCCAGTTCTGGAGGCATGGCTCGGTAAGCTGCCCTTGCTTCCCCCGTAAGGGATGCAGCTAGCCTTAAGGCCCAATGTTCCCTCGGCCATAAGCTAAGGCGTGCCACCCTCTCAAAACTTTCCAAGTAGTCGTCAATATCGTCTTGACTAGTGAGCGGTCCAAAGTTAAACAGAGTCCCTGTTGGCATATTAACAGGCGAAACTATGTTAGTCACTATGGAACCTGTTTCCGGCGCTGGAACAGTAGCTTGCTTCCTCTCCTTTAGATATTCTTCTAGTAGAGTCAGAAGCGGTTGTTGCTGTTCTTTCAAACAGGCGCTGGCTCTCTGCTGCGCCTCCAACGCAAGGTCGGCCTGGCGTTCTAGTTGCTTCGCCATCCACTTAATGATGTCCTGTGGATCCATCGCCATCTTGGGAATTTCTGAAATACAAACAAACACGAACCCAAGTGCGGTATCACACACTCTTTATCTCTGGGGTTCCTCCAGAAAAAAAAAACTTTTTTTTTTCTCTCCCCCCCAGCTACCACTAGGGGACACCCTCTGCCTTGGTATCCACACAACCTGGGGTGGGTACCCTTTACCTGGCTTAGGTGTGTATCAAGCATGTCAGGAATGGCTCCTGCAGCCCTCTGCGGTCCCTCCTCCTCTGCTGGGCTTGTCAGCTCTTCAGCCGGGGTCCACTTGAAGGTTCTCTGCAGCTCCTGCTGTGGCTCCTTCTGCGTCTGCGCCGAAATCCTCAGTACTACGCCACTTGTTACCCTGCACCCACTCCCTAACCTTGAGGGTTAAGGAGGGATGGGCCTTGTGTAGTTGTGGGGGCCAAATGATAGTCGGGAACAAGAATATTTATTTTGTAAGGATTTATTTTACCCCGCTCCTTGGTGGAATGGAACAGGCGTGAGGATTACCAAAACAGGAACAAAAAGGAAAAATCCAGGCTTTTCAATACTGTGCTTAAATTACACAGGTACACTAAAAAATTTTTTTTTTAAACTGCCTCTAATGTTTCGATTGATTTTTACGTTTTTTGGTGCGCTGAATCCAAATCTGGTAACCAATTTGCTCCATCACGTACAGATTTTTTGCTACATTGGGTTAGCAGTTTGAGGTGAACGTTTCAGATTGAGTGCGGTCGAGATAAAAGTTTCTTGGATGAATTCTTTATACTAATTGTTTAGTAGTTATTCAAATAAGAATAAAGAAAATTGTAACAAGGCAGCACATAAGAATAGAGTAATGTCAACAAAACACACTGTGATGGTAGCAAAATTGTCTGCACTTAAAACAGCCACATACATGTGCACAAACATTGAGCATATAAGAGCGAGGTTAGACACAAAGCAAAGCAAAGAAATGTGCAAAAAATGTTGTACAGGTATGTATGTAAGAATAGAAAACGCAAACCGCACCATTGCAATACATGAAGACAAACACCCGATGGTGTGAAAATAAAATTCTAATAAATGAGATCCGACACTGTGGTAATAACTAGCAAATTTTATTTCAAAGTTTAGTAAAAACACGATATTTGTCAACACAGTTTAGATTTTAAAGTCATTCTTGGGTCAATCAATCTCCTGGTGGGCCCGTTTCTTCTTCCCCCGAATGCTTCTCTTAGTGCCCTGCTTGGCGTATTTTTCATCTGGGGTTTCCCGCAGTAGCAACCAGCAGAAATCAGCCATCATAGTGGTGTTCCATCTTCCTTGGTACCTTCTCTCTGCGTCCTTGATGTCCTGGTGAAACCTTTCACCTTGTTCTTCACTGTACGCCCCCCAAGTTTTCGGGAAAGTAGTTCACATGGGAGTGCAAGAAATGGACTTTCAGGCTCATGTTACAGCCTTGTTCTTTGAAGGCATTGAGCATCCTGGCAACAATATCCTTATAGTTCTCATCCCGCCTGTTCCCCAAGAATTTGAGAACAACATCCTTGAAGGAATCCCAGGCTTCTTTTTCCTTCTCAGACATCGTTTCAGCGAATGCTTCATCTGAAATGAGTTTCCTTATATCAGGGCCAACAAACACTCCTTCCTTTAGCTTTGCTTCAGAAAGTCGGGGGAACTTTGAGCAAAGGTACCGAAAGCACTCACCATCTTTTGGAAGGGACTTGATGAATTGCTTAATGAGACCCAACTTAATGTGGAGAGGTGGTAATAGAATTTTATCACGAGGTACCAAGCTCTCATGAAGAACATTTTTCTCACCGGGTCTCAAATACTTCCGAATTGGCCAGTCTTTTTTCCCCCAGTGTAGGTCGCGGGCCCGGCTATCCCACAAGCAAAGGGAAGCAGGGATATTTGGTGAAACCGGATTGCTGCCCTAATAGCATGGATAGAATTTTAAAGTCTCCACAAATCATCCACTTATGCTCATCATAACGAATCTTCTGAAGAATCAGGGCCAAATTCTCGTATTTTTCTTGGAGAATAACAGAGTGAGCAATAGGAACTGAAGCGAATGTGTTGCCATTATGAAGAAGAACACCTTTTATGCTGTCTTTTGACGAATCAATGAACAGCTGCCATTCAGCAGGATCATACTTGAGTTTAAACTTTTCCATCACTCCGTATATATCGTTGCAAAATACCAAATCTTCCTCTTTGCTGAAATACTTCAAAAATTGTGTCTCGCGGTTGCGGTACCAATAAAAAGTTGTTCTTGGTGACAATAGATTTTTCTGTTTAAGCCGAGAACCTAGCAGTTGGGCAGCATCTTTTGGGAGTCCTAAATCCCGGACTAAATCATTCAATTCAGCTTGAGAGAAAAGTTCAGGTTTCGGATCTGGTTCAGTTTCAAACTTGGAAGTACTGGACTCATCGGGAAAAGCCATCTGATGAGTCTCATCATGATCAGAACCGTCCACACAAATATGATCCAAAGATTTTGGTGGTTCAGGCACAGGTACTTCGTTGCTATGAGGCATAGGCCTAATTGCTGAGGGAAGGTTGGGGTAACTTATTACGTTCTTATTTTTTAAGTTGTATCCCTTCACAATGCAAGAGCAAAAATAGCAGTCACTGCTGTGGTCTCTTTGTTCACACCACATCATAGGTATTCCGAAACGAAATGCTTGTTTTTACCTTTCATCCATAAGCGTAGATCTTCCTCACATGTCTTGCACACTTTGTGAGGAGCCCACGGTTTGTCTTGATCGCCTAACTTCAAACCGAAATAGGCGAAATATACTTTTTTAATAAATGCAGAAATGTTCCTCTGCCGCTTTTTCACGGTATATTCCCCACAAATAAAACAAAAACTGTCTGGAGAGTTGACGCAACCTCTGGCTCTGTGAGCCATCACAAATACACAGCACTGCAAACTACAACTGTAGTGAACCACTTCGGAATAAAGCTGGATTACGACTGAGCAAACAAAAGGTAATAATGAACTTGCAAGAAACTGAAATTTGACAGGAATGTTCATGTCGCAACCACCGTGTTTGAGCGAGCGCGCCAACGAGGCGAGGCGAACAGGAAAGAACATGCGCCAGCGCGAGTACTGGATTTAGCCCCCCGCCTCCCAATTGTCCTGTTAATGTATAAAATGAATACAAAACACTCTAAAATATCATGAGGGAGTGTTTCTAGTTAGTTAACCATTACAACCTCTATTTTGGGCCAAGAAAATAAACTGCAGTCGGCTAAAAAGAAATTATGTGAACATTCCTTATATGGGTAAGAAATCTAATTTTGCAAGAAAACGTGACGTGATGGAACATTTTGGCTATTTTTCCTGGATTCAGCACCCCAAAATCTATAGGAATCAGTTGCAAAACTGGAGGCAGTTTTTTGGTAGTGTACCTGTGTTATTCTTCACACTGGAGTGCACATTACATCATGTGTCCTTTTACTTTGTATTCACAAACAATCAGGTGAGAAACAATAATGTTCATGTGTTGTAACCAGATTATATTTTAGCTTATTTTCCTAGTGTTTCATAAGCTCTTCATTCAGGTACTTAAACACTACTCATTTTCATAAGCTTTGCATCCAGGTATTTGAAGAGCATACCATTCAGGATAAGGTAAAAATATGACCATTCAAGCTTTGCTTTAGTCAGCTTTGTCAATCAGCCCAATTGAGCAGTCCATTGGCTGATTAATTTCAATCATGGGCAACGGAGCAGGTAATGGTATTCCTGTCTCAGGACTATTTCCTGCTTGGACTGGGTTTTGTTCAGCAACAGCTCTTTTATCTAAGAACTGTTTAAACTCACTGAGAAGAAGTTCAGCCTGCCTTCTAGCTGGGCTAGACTGAGGATATTCTCCTTGCTTGGGTAAGTGATTATTTACTTCTGGAAAGCAAGTAATGCCGTCTCTGTTTAAACAATCAATGCCTGCAGTAGAGTTACCCCTCCCCCACTTATCTCTGTTTGCAAGTGTTGGGTTAACAAGTTCCTCTGCACGAGATCTGCTTTTAAAGAGTGATTCAAAGGTAGGACCTCCTGAATTATCTTGGCTTAATTCTCTTCTGAACAGTTCAGCTGAATTCTTTATGTCAGCCTGCTTGCTAAAAGCTGGAGCTGTTTGGTGAGAAAAGCTGGGTTTGTTTAAAGAGACTTCAGGCTGTAGCCAACGGCTCTCACCCTGCCTGAAACTGTCCTGAGCTTTAAAGTCAGCATTCACTCTTTCTGGCTTCTCATAAAACTTGTCATATGAATTAAATACAGCAGGTACCTTAAAATGAGGCTTGTCTGAGAATGCCTTGCCACGGTGCCTTTCTCTCCAAGGGTCAACTGTGTCTTCCAGAAACCTAGGCTTTAATCCTGGGTCTCTCAGTGCTTCTAACCTCTGTTGCTCCCAGAAGGTTCTTTCAGGCACTGAGTATCCCTGGTACCTACTTCCTGGTTCTGAATCCCTTTTCCTTGTATTACGGCTGGGCAGTGTTTCTCTTGCTGGGTCAAAGGATTCTGCATTCAAGAGAGCTTCTTGCTTTTCCAACGTCCTTTGCCTTCTCACTCGTGGGCTCAATCCACTTTCATTCCTCATTCCATTTGTCCTACTCTTCATCCTACTCATCCTACTACTGTCTTCCTTCTCTCTGCTTAACAAGGTGCCCCTGCTCTGGGGAGCCCGCCTCCTACTAGGGCGTGCCCAATCAGCAGCTCTGCTTCTCTCCTCCCCTGAGGTGAACTGTGTTAGCTGATTAGCTCCCTGCAGCTTGTGCTGAGAAGGGAAAACCTTGCCTTTTCCTGCAATACCTGAACCAACCAGCGGGTCAGTATCAGTTTCTATGGCTTCCAGCCCTGCCACTGCATCACAGTATCTAGGACATGGGATGGGGTAGAACAGTTTGTCTGGGTAAAGGCAGAGTGGGTGTATTCTCCTAAGGACCTGCACTTGGATTATTTTTTCTCTGTTTGCTTTACAGCCATGGCTTCAGAGGAACTGGTTCATTGGATGGCTGAGCAGATTAGACTCCAACATGAGGCGATGGACTGGAGAATTGTCCAGATTCTGGAAAGATAAGCGCAACTTAACCAGACACTCTTCCAACTACTAGAGTACAAACTCAGGAGCTTAAGAAACTCTCCGACAGGATGATCGGATCAGCGAGGACATTGAAACCTGAGGTGGCCCCAATTAAGAGATGTGTTGAAATGGGAGGACTGGAGGGGACCCTCACCTTTCCAAAAATGGGTCCTGGGGACGATATTGAAGCATACATTCTGACATTTGAAAGGGTGGCTAGAGCAGCAGGTTGGACCAGTGGGCCTTGCGTTTAGCACCGCTGCTTATTGGGGAAGCCCAAGCGGCCTATTAGTCTCTAGACAATACTCAAGCTACAGACTATAATGAGGTGAAAGCGGCTATCTAGGACCGGTTGGGGCCTCCCCAGAGAACTATCAAAAGCATTTTCGGGCCACCAAATTTCACCTAGGAGAAAGTTCTAGAGCCGTGGCCCACAGATTAATTGATTTGACCACCAGGTGGCTGGAACCTGATAAGAACTCTTGACTTGCCATAATAAGGAAAACAGTGCTAGAACAATTTCTATGTATTTTGCCAAGGGAAGTATGGGCATGGGTATCTAGGCAGGGGCCCATGTCCATAACTTAGGCCTCGCCAAGAACTTTCTCGATGCTGAATCCCAAGGACCCCGAGTCCCCAGGGAAAGGAGAAAGGAGATACCCCTAGGGATTCCTGTGGGGAAAGGACCCCCTAGGCCAAGGGTCACCAACCTGCGGCCCGCGGGCCGCATGCGGCCCACGAGGTCCCTTCGTGCGGCCCGCGAGGCTCTACCCCGGTTAACATTACGTGCGGCCCGCCAAGGATTCCCATCATTGTATCTGCGGCCCGCGGCATGACTGTGAAGTGACTTTGCAAAAGTGCACTTTGTGCACAAAATATCTGCATTTAGGAACTTTTACAATGCGACCAATAGCCTATTTTTGAAAAGTACACAACTGCAGCATCTCCGCAATGCCACACACTGCACTTTTTTTCCACCAGCTGCACCAACCTATTTTAAGGTCCTGCCTGCAGGTGGAGAGCTACCGAGAAAGGCGGGGCAAAACCGTGCCGATTGGACCTATGGAGGCGGCTCGTTGACGCCAGGCGCCCTCTGATTGGTCATTCTTCCAGGATGCTCTAGAACTGGCAGCCTCTCCATTCTGGATGGTAGCGGAGGGTGGGGAACGAAAGATATGAAGACGGAGCAAGAGGGGAACGTGGGATAATGCCCCACTGCATTAGGAAAGTCACTGGTGTGGGCGGTTGTCAGTGCCTGAAAGACGCCTCCCCCTTTGCTCTTTTCAGCAGCGTTTGCAGGTAGATTTTTCTTCCCTCAATTTCACCCCCCTCCTCCTGCATCTGGGAGCCTCACAGCGGCCGGCGAGTAACCGGCTCCCTCCGACTTCCCGCGGCCCGCGCTCCTGACATTACAGGCGGAGGTTTGAGTGAGTTACTTGCGCTGCCCTTTTCCCTTCTCGTTGTGCGCAGCCTTCCTTCATGGTTAAAGATCATCTCGACCGCTCGTTGGCGCACCCCGCAAAGAAAACGACCACACCGCTTGGAGAACCCAGGTACTCCCACACAGCATGCCACCACTCCTAGCCCCCATCTATCTCCTAACACCCCTCCTAATCCTCCACCCCCACTCAGCCAAACGTTTTGCGTTTGTTGTTTTTTTTCGCGGGGGCGGGGAGAAGGGGGGTGCGGCCCGCAAGGCTCCCGGTAGTCGGCTGTGCGGCCCGCGGCCCTCTGGAGGTTGGTGACCCCAGCCCTAGGCCAAAGGGAAGTTGGGATAACCCTAAGGATCCCACAGGGAAGAAACACACTCAGGAGTCCTGAAGAGGGCCACAATGATTTGCGTGCGGGGAACCGGGCCATTTCCAAAGGCAGTGTCCAAAAAGGGAATATTTCTTCTCTGGTGTAGTACTCATGGGGAACCAAGGAGGTTGGAGTGGACCCCTTAAAAAGGGATCCAGAATGATGAGATGGACCTGGAAGCTCTCATAGACACTGGGAGTAATCAGTCTCTGATGTCTTGAGATCTGGCCCAGAGTCCAGGGGGTCTGTAAGTGGCAGTGTAGATACCTAGGTCCCATACGAGTGAGGTGTGTCCATGGGAACATACAGAATGACCCCGCTTCTGAGATAAAAATCACCTCGGATAATAACCAACTACTAGGAATGGCCATTTTGAAGGGGCTCCCAGTGCCATTAATCCTAGGCCGGGATTGGGAAGGGTTATTAGACTCAACCAGCTTCCACTCTGCTTTAGTAGCCACCCATTCCTGAGACCGTACCCCAGAGGAATATTCTGTCCCCAGTCTTGGGGAATTGCTCCCATTTGCAACCTCGGATGTGGTAGAGAGAGGAGGAAAGACTAGAAAGAGCAGGGCTCAGCAGAGGGTGGAAAGGGTTAATTCCCTCAGGGGGCATTGAGGCTCTTGGGGAGGAGGTGCTCTCCAAGTACAACAATTTTTCAGAGTAAGACAGAAGGGGCGGGCTCTGAAAAGGATAAGGAGAGTTATCCTCTCTTTAGAAAGAATAACCTCTTATATCAGATTACATTCCGGGAAAAGAAAGGAGAGCAAGCCCAGCTCATGGTGCCCCAGATATTCTGGGAGGCTCTATTGATCTTGGCCCACAGCCACCCCTTAGCAGGACACCTATGGGAGCAGGGAGTTATTGCATGTCTTACACAACGGTTCTTCTGGCCTAACCTATATCAGGAGGTGACTAAGTTCTGCCAGGCATGCCCTGTGTGCCAACAGAAAACTAAGAACCAGCACAAGAAAGCTTCCCTAATTCCGATCACAGGGGTCGAACAACTCCTGGATCGAATGGCCATGGACATTGTTGGTCCATTAGATAGGAGCATGGGTAGGTTACCAGTATCTCTTAGTACTTGCTGACTATGCCAACCACTATCCCTGGGCATTTCCCCTGTGGAAAATTACTGTAGATCAGATAATATGGAAACTGTTGAAAATTTTCTGTGAGGTAGACTTCCCCAGAGAATTTTTGACAGATCGGGGCACTAACATTTTGTTCAGACAGTTAGAGGCAATCTTGACATTGTTTGGGATCAGGCATGTTAAGACCACTGCCTATCACCTACAAACTGACAGCCTCATTGAACGGTTTAACCAGCCCCTAATACAAATGGTTATAAAAAGTATAGGCGATAACAGTCGGACATGGGAGCAAGTGATCCCATTTGTCCTGTTTGCATGTAGAGAAGTTCCCCAAACTACATTGGGCTTTTCCCCATTTGAGCTTTTAATGGGGAGACAACTCATGAGACTCTTGGATGTGGTACAGGAAGCCTGGGTAGGAATGGAAAGAAGGTTAGAGCCCATAATTGGACAGGTTACCCATTTGAAAACCCAGTTAAGGACCTTCTCCTGGTGGGCTAATGAACATTTGAAGAAAAACCAAGAGAAGCAAAAGGTCTATTCTGACAAGCAAGCACAGGAGAGGAGTCGTAACCCAGGAGACCTGGTATTAGTTATGCTGCCCACTTCCAATAATAAGCTACTAGCCCAGTGGAGAGGTCTCTTTAGGGAGTGCCAGAAACTGTAACCTGTAGATTATGAAGTGAAGCAGCGGAAAGGGAAGGTGCAGACCTTCATATCAATTTGCTCAAATCCTGGATGTGTCAGGAGGGGTTAGGAGCACAAGTAAGTGAAGAGGAAGAGGACCTGGGTCTGGAGATTGCCCAGACGAAGGACCCCACAGAGGTCTCAATAGGAAGTGAGTGGATGGGAGACAAAAAGAGACAGGTGAAGCACCTGCTAGCCCAGTTCCAGGATGTGTTCTCACCCTTTCCTGGGAGAACCATCTCGAGACTCACGGAATTATCACCCAGAATGGTGAAATCGTAAAGCAATGGCCATACCACATTCCCCAGGCCAAACAGAAGGGAGGCTGAGAAAGAGATAGAAGATATGATGCACTTAGGGGTCTTTGAAGAGTCCAGCAGTGAATGGTCTAGCCCGTTAGTCCTAGTGCCCAAACCCGACGGAACCACTAGGTTCTGTATTGACTTTCGGCAAGTGAATGCCATCTCAACTTTTGATGCCTACCCCATGCTCAGAATAGAGGAACTGGTAGAGCAGTTGGGAGGGGCTACATATATTTCAACCCTTGACCTAATGAAAGGATACTGGCAGATTCCCTTGGAACCATCCTCTAGAGAGAAAACAACTTTCTGAACACCTCGGGGGCTACATCAGTTTACTGTTCTCCCTTTTGGCTTGCATCGGGTGCCAGTTACATTCCAGCGTATTATCAATAAGATACTCAAACCACATCTAGGGTACACAGGGGCCTACCTTGATGTAGTTATTTATTCCGAGATCTGGGAGGAACATCTAATCCACCTGCGTAAGATGTGTGAGTCCTTAAGGCAATTAACATTTCCTTTGAGACATGTGTAGATAAGTGCGTGCACTCTATGCAATTATCCATCACAATTCTGCCCAAACTCCATCTCCTGGAAGGTTAACGCATGGGCCACGTAGAAGTACACTTATATATTCATGTACAGTACATACCTGTGCAATTTTAGAAGATCATTTTCCACATGTAAACCATACCCACTGTGTGGAAAATGCTTTCTAAACTTACCTCTTAAGAGTAACCTACTGTTTACAGATGAAACAAAGTAACAAGGTCAGGAACAGAAGTTAGGAAAAGACTAAGGGTGGCTGAGATTACAGAAAAGATTTAATTATATAATCATATAAAATCTTGCATACCACCACCTCTGACAAAAGTCATTCAATGAAGGGAAAAACATGGATGTGGTTAGGACACATGGCAAGGAAAGATGAAGGTTGCATTATAGTAAACTACTGAAAATGTAGCTGGTGGAGGAAAGCGAGAGGCAGATCAGAAAAGAAGTGGGTCAATACCATCCCCCCATGATAATGAAACCCATGGTGCTGCTTGGCTGGATAGCATGGTAGAAGTGGGTGGCTAGGATTGTGCACCCCCCCCCCACAAGTGAGAAACACACATACAATTCATCATATGCTGTTTCTCCTGTTAGCTCATGAGCAGGGACTATATTTGATAACATTTTTAAAATTAACACTGGAAATGGAGTTACAGTGATGAAAGATACACATGGCTTGAACTGCAGGATCGGCGGCCTCCTCAGAAGCAAAGACCAAAGACGTCATCTAGTGGTAAACATATGGTAAAGACTCCTACATTTACCTCCTGCTGAATTTTCTCGTCAGTGGCTAGTTGTGATTGAGTTGGAAGCCCAAAGGAGCAGGAAGAACTTGTGTGTTTGTGGTTGGTGTGGTTGGAGGAAACAAAACAATTTAATAGCAAAAGGAGGTGGAAAAAGAGGTGTGCAGATTAAGAGCTGGATGAGTAATTGTTTTCAGTGACAAGTTAAGTACCTTCGGAAATCTAAGAGGATTTTGCCCCTATGTTCCCAAACAGCAAGTTGAAAACTCCTGCAAGGGATAGAACAAAAAAGGGAATATAAGGTGATATTATTTTTATTGAACTAAGCTAATATATTTGCTGACCAGCTTTTGAAGGTTCAAATCTTCTTCGGTCCAATAAAAAGCGTATCGCCTTAATTTATTTTGTTGTTTGTTTTAATTTTACTTATCAACCATTAAAGTGGACTAACACGGCAATCACACAACTTTATCTAGGGAAAGGGCAGAAAGCCTGAAAGGTAGGAGGAGGACTGGCTCTCAGGCAGCTAAGCTTGACCCTGAGAAATTAACTGTAGTAGGTTGAACAGACTGAAGTTTCACCTGAAAAACCTAAAACAAACAAACAACCTTCAAATGAAAACAATGAAGAAATGTAATTGGAGCAGGAATTGCTAATTCACAGACCCTGATATTAAGTTATCTTAAGTAAGGCTCTTCTACAGCCTCTTGGTCTTACTCCTAAGTCTCCATCCTTTTGTGTTGTAATATATTTGCATTTTCTATGCTTTGGGAATTTCAAAATGTCAGGAGCATTGATGGTTCTTTGAAAATAGCATGGTTTTAGAAACTAAGATGTAGTAGTAGGTTTTGTGATACGGGCACGCACGTACTTTCATCATTTGGGCGTGAAGACTCTGGATCTGCTGCTGTTTTGGTCCAGCTCCTTTGCTCCATTCGTAAAGCTTGGTCTTCGCATCACTTTCTACATTCCCCTGGCACCTCCTCCATGGAAGGTTTTATATAGCTTGAGGAAAGTCTTCTATTTGTGGTATTGTTTTCTATGCAGGGATTGCGGGAAAGTAAGAGTGGTTGCATTCCTCTGCTATCTATGGAGAACCCCTGTTATAGGTAAGCAACTTTGCTGGTTCTGAGCTACTGGCAAGTAAGTGGCATGAAAAACATAAAATATGTATAAGATGTGACGAAGTAGTTTGCTAGGCCTTTATTCTGAGGCAATAGAGAGTAAAGTGACTAGCCCAAGGCCACAAAGAGTGCCAGTGAGTATTGAACCCTGGTCTTGTTGTCACCAGGTTGTTGCTCTAATCACTATTCCACTCCTGAAGCATTACCTTTAAGGAACAGGTAACGTGCCATAGTCCTGTGGCTTCTGCACATAGTGAAGAGATCCCAAGCCTCCTTGTGTGTTGCTTTAGAACATAGTGTCTTGGTTGTCAGTATGCATGGGCAGCATTTTCCCTTGTATCCAGGATCGGCATGTTCTGAGGGCATAATAGACTGCGCAGAGTTCTAGAAGGTTGATGTGGAAGGTACGCTCTTTGCTGTTCCACTTGCATTGTATGGAGAGGTGCAGGAGATGCAGCCCCCCAGCTGTATGTGGAGGCATCTGTGGTGAGGGCATGTTGCTACTGTGCTGGCTGAAACGGGATGTCCTTTTGCGGCATTGATTGTGTTGCACCACTAGCTTGGAGAGGGGAATTTTCTTATGCAGGGGTTGACGATGCCAGTCCCAATGTAGCTTGAGGTGCCCACTGCAAAGGTTGCATATGTAGTCTTGCTAGGGGCATGATATTGGCCAATGCCATCGTGTACTCCAGGAGTCTGAGGACAAAGTGGGCAGATGCCTCACATGTTTGTCCTAGTTGGGTGCTGAGAGAGATTATGGTTTGAGATCTGCCATTTGGGAAATAAATTCATGTGGAATTGGAGTTGATCTGTGATCCTATGAACTGAAGTTCCTGTACTGGGATTAATTCTGATTTTTCTGTTTTTATGAGGAATCCTAAGATCTGCAGTGTGCAGAATCCAAAGGGTATTCTGTAAGGAGACTGTAGAAATGATCCAGCACCTCGGGTGGGAACCAACCATAGCAAGGCACTTGGTAAATACTCTGGGTACCAATGATAGTCCAAAGGGTAGAACTTTTGTATTGGAAGTACTGAAATGAAGGAATCGCCAGTGAAGTGGATGGACAGGAATTTGAGTGACTGAGGCTAACCAATCATGCTGCTTTAAGAGTGGAAGTATTGTGGCTGGGGGAATTCATTTGGAAGATCTTTTTATTTTTTGTATAGATATTGAGGTTGCGAATAGATCAAGGATGGATGAAGGACTCCTCTTTTCTTGGTGATGAGGAAGAATCTGGAGTAAAATCCTTGATTTTGTTGGTCTTGCGGAAAAGATTAGATTGCTTTGTGAATCAAGGTGGTGATTTTGTGCTTCAAAATGGGGATGTGCTGGATCTGAAGAGTTGTTGGTCTGGGTGATGGGCCATTAAAGAGATATTTGGAGAAGTTCATTTTATATTGTATATTCTGAGGACCATTGATCTGTGGTGATGGATTAGCAAGCCTCCTTGAAGTGATAGAGCCTTGCTCCTACTGGCACATAGTTAACAACTAGTATTGGCTTTAGAGGATGGAGCAGGAGCTGAAGGCTGCTGTTTTCTCTCCCGTGGAGCCCTTCAGATGCACATCCTATACCTCGGAAAAAGTTTCCTAAATGCTCTCTCTAATTCCGGTTTTACGGTCCTCTTCCCACCGTCCCCAGTGCCCTTGCCTCGGCAGTGGGCCCCAGGACTTTATTGGCTTTTTTTCAATTTTTCATTTTTTTCTTGACCTGCGCGTTTTTGCGCCCTTTTCAACCGCTGGCCGAGCTGAAGGTCTTCGACCTTGTGGGGATTCTTTTTGCCCCCATGGCCTCCGATTTCAAAAAGTGTGACAAAAAGTGGAGGGAGGAGTGGCCTAGTGGTTGGGGCAAGGTACTACAGGCCGAAAGGTTGGTGGTTCAAATCCCACTAGAGGACAGCAACCTTTGGCCGGAAGGACTGGGGTTTCTAGTCCCACAGGTGCTCCTTGTGGTCTTGAGCAAGCCACTTAACCCTCCATTGCCCATGTTCCCTGTAAGTATTAGTGTATGTGTCTCATATCCCCTTGTGTTAAATGTATCCCCCAACCGCTTTGAGCCGGTGAAAAGCGGGATATAAATGCAGCTAAATAAAAATAAATAAATAAAAGATGCTCCAAAAATATGTCGCTCACAGACACCCATGACTGTTGTCTTAGGTGCCTAGGAGCTGACCACAACCCAGAGCTCTGCTTCCTTTGTAAAAAGATGTCCTCCAAGGTCACCCAGAGCCGTAAGCAGAAACAGGATGATATTTTTCACAAGGTGTCCCAAGTACCTTCCTGCTCCACCGACCTTCAGCCTCTGGGGTCCTCCGTGGCCACTCCTTGGACTCAGCGCCACTCTGAGCAAGGGTCCCCCGAAAGGGAGCTGAAGAAGAAGGCCTTGAGGACCCTGTCGGGGGCTCCGGACAAGCGTGAGCATTCTCGTGCTCGGTCTCTCAGCCCTCCTCAACAGTCCCAAGAGTCGGGGAAGGAGCGGCCTCAAAAGGTATCTCGTACATTCACAGAGGCTTCCAGCAATGGCACCCGGTCTCCCGAGAGCCGTCCCGGTGAGGACCCCCTCTCCTCCTAGATTCCTGACCCTGGCATCGGTGACGTAGGGCCCCAGTCCTGAGTGGAAGGCCTGAATGCTGGCACTGGAGCGCAGCGTTTCTCCCTTCTTTGCTGCCCAGCAGGTGCTGGTGCCAGTCCCTGCTGGCATGCACCCTGATACCTCGAGGGTGATGCCTGTGATGGTTCCCCAGACCGCCATGACAACCCCTGAGAGCCAAGGGCCTTGTGAGGGATCCCAGCAGAGGTCTAAATCTCCATCCTGGTCTTCGGGTGCGAGATCTTCTCGAGCTAGCGTCTCTGGCTCCAGGCGGGCTTCAGCCTCGGGAGCCAAGCGCAAGGCACAGGCTCTGATCAAGCAACATAGCTCCGAGTCTTCCTTGGAATTCTCGGGCTGGGAGTCCAAAGGGAACACTTCCCCTGAATCCCTGGGCTCAGCAGGATCTCTCCTCGGATCCTTTCCCGCTGGTTCAGAAGCGGCAATCTCCTCCCAAAGACACCTCCTTTCTGGAGTTTGTGCGGGACATGGCTTGAGCCCTGGTGCTCTCCACACAGTCCGAGGAGGAGCCACATGTGGAATAACTCGATATTTTACACTACGAGGCTCTGCTGAGGGAATCCCTCATGGTCTCGATTCTGCCCATCCTAGCCCAGTTGCTCCTCCGCATGTGGGAGATGCCTGTGTCTATCCCCATTGTCAGCAAGCGCCTGGACACCATGTACAGGGTCCAGCAAGGGCCCAGCTTCTTCATAGTTCGATGGTGGTGGAGTCCACCAAATGGAAGCAAAAGAGCCCAAAAACTCACTCTTTGGTCCTGCTGGGTAGGGACTCTCGCACCTTGACACCTTTGGGCATAATGCCTACCAAGGCTCCATGCTGGCATGCCACATCCAGGCTTACCAGCTATACATAGGTATGTTCCTTCACGACCTCGCAAAGGAGTGTGGGGGTTTCTAGGTGGCCCTCGACGGCGATTATCTCCGCCATTTCAAGTTCCTCCTAAAGTCAGTGGGGGACTGTTGAAAGTACCTTTCTTGCGCTGCCTATGAAACTTCGAGTCCTCCACTTGGGTAGCGGCTACTGGTATCAGGGACAGGCAGCAGGTCTGGCTCTAGACCTCGATCCTCGAACAATTGATCCAGGAGAAGCTGCTTGATGTACCGTGCCAGGGCAAGCAATTGTTTGGCAAACCGATGGAGGACAAAGCAGCGGAGATTGAGATGGAGTATGTAACCCACAACTGTCTCTCCTGGAAGACTTCTTTCCTCCCGCGGAAGAAGCAACAGGGCAAAAAGCCTTTCTTCCAGAGGAAGGGTCTCCCCTACTGGGGCTACCCGCTTTACCCTCCGGCACTGGCTCCGCCCCAAGGCAGACAGAGCAAGAGCGGCTATCAGGGCGCACGTAAGCCAAAGGGTCCCAAAAGCCAGACTCTGGCACCGGCCCAGTCGGCCCTGAGTTTTTGACGCCAGATGCATAGCCGCTCGCCCTCCGGCAACCCAGCTACCGGTGGGAGGATGCCTGGTCCACTTTGCTCCCCGATGGGAGTCTGTCACCTCAGACACCTGGGTCCTCCAGGTCATCCGGGAGGGTTATCTCCTTCACCTGAACCAGCTTCCTCCACCCTTCTGCCCCACGGAGCTCCGGCTCCCCGTGCACCAGACCTTCTTGGCTCAGGAGCTTGCCAACCCCCTTGAGGAGCGAGAAGTGGAAGTGGTCCTGCTGCACCTCAGAGGTCATGGGTTCTACTCCTGTTACTTCCTTGTGCCAAAGCAGACGGGCAGTTTCCGACCCATCCTTGATTTAAGAAATTTCAACAAATACCTGGTGCAGGAGAGGTTCAAAATGCTCTCCCTTGGCCCTTGCTGCCCTTCCTCCAGCAGGGCGACTGGCTATGCTCCTTGGACCTTCAGGATGCATATGCTCACATCCTTATCCATCCCAAGCACAGGAAATACCTGCGTTTCAGGGTGCAAGGGAGCCGCTATCAACACAGAGTGCTTCCGTTCGGCCTGGCGTCTACCCCATGAGTGTTCACCAAATGCCTTGCGGTGGCTGCAGCCCACCTTCGGTTGCAGGGCACCTTCTTCTACCCCTATCTGGATGACTGGCTCATCACAGGGGGGATGGCCAATGAGGTGCAGTGAGCCACAGCCTTCATGTCCATCTCCTCGAGCATCTCGGCTTCGTGGTCAATTACCCGAAGTCTTATCTCACTCCAGCTCAATCCCTTGAGTTCATCGGTGTGTGCCTCAACACTCAGCAGGTGACAGCCTTTCTTCCCCAAGACAGGGCAGAGTGCCTCATCGCTCTGGCATCCATGGTCCAACGCTGCGTCACGGTATTGGCCCGAGCGATGCTCCTTCTCCTCGGCCATAAGGCCTTGACGGTCCATGTCGTCTCCAACGCCCGGCTGCCCATACAGGCGGCACGGTGGTGCCTTTGGGCTCAATGGGCCCAGGCAACAGGTTGCCTCTGAGACACAGTCTCAGTCATGCCTCTGCTCACCGAGTCCCTCAACTGGTGGCAGGACACCCAGAACCTGCTCCAAGGCATGCCGTTCCAGGCCCCACAACGCGCTGTGGTCTTGACCATGGATGCCTCACTCACGGGCTGGGGAACCCATTGTGGCAAGTTCCGCAAGCAGGGGACTTGGACCCTGGAGGAGTCCCGGCAGCCGATCAACCTTCTAGAACTCCAGGCGGTGGTCCTTGCCCTCCAGGCATTCAGGCACCATGTTCACCACCAGGCGGTGCTCGTCCAGATGGACAACTGAGTAGCAATGTTCCATATGGACAAACAAGGGGGCACCGGCTCTTACAGCCTCTCTCTGGAGGCGGTAGCCCTGTGGTCCTTTGCGGGTCGCCAGGGCATAACCCTACGGGCCAATTTTCTCCCAGGTGCACAAGAAGCAAGAGTCAAGAATCATCAGGATAAATTCAAAGTTCTTTATTGGGTGGTCCCCGACGCATTTCGGCATATAATGCCTTCCTCAGGGGTTGCCAACTAAAACGCCAAACATAAAAATTATATCACAATAATAAATTATATCACAATAATAAATAATAAATGTGACTGTTATATATAAACATAAATAAATATATAACAAAATTATGTAGATTAAAAATTATATAAATAAATTTGAATATAAACTAATAAAATTTAAAACATCATATAGGACAAGGCACAGCAAAAACATAAAAATGTATAATATACCTTAATATTCAATCTTAGAATATATCTGAAAGTTAAAAGTTGTAATAATAACAACTTAATGTGTGAAAAACAGACAACCAAAGCAATAAATTATAGTATTAATCCAACTAAAAGATGTTAAAAAATTGATAAAAATAATAACAATTATAAAATAATTATTGAATAATTATATATAAAAAATAAATAAAATTACATAACCAAGGGTACTCACAGTAGATCTGATAAGCTGCCTATTGTATCATTGGTAAAGATGATATCAGGCTACAAAATGAAAAAACCAACCACACTTATACTTTGAGTATCAATCTTGACTTAAATGTTGTAGATTTAAATTCTAAGAGTCATCTACGAATTGCAGGTGTGACATAGGACCAACTGTTTGACCATCCTAAAAAACACATATAAACTAATGGCAATGTATGTCATACATTGAGAAAAAGGTTGTATGTATGTACTAATAGTGCTGCTTATGAGAGATTATGAATGAAGATGCTCAAGGTTAAAAAAAAAAAAATAGCAAAGGTTGGAAGCGCTTCCAACCTTTGCTATTTTTTATTTTTATTTTTTATTTTTCTTTTTTCTTTTTAATACATAGTTCCTAGGTGACCTACATTCTTTACCATTGCAACATTTCGAGAATGATTCTCTGATAAAGGTGTGTTAGTTATATTTACATCACAATAGTAACATTATATTAAGGTCCAACCTTGAGTAAGGATACCCCTATGAGGAGAGGCTTAAAAGGTTAGGGTGCTTCAACTTGGAAAAGAGACGGCTGAGCAGGCTTATGATAGAGGTCTATAAATTGATGAATGGAGTGGAACGGGTAAACATAGAAACATGACATCAGAAAAAGACCACATGGCCTATCTATTCTGCCCGTCTATATCAAATACTATAATAATCCATTTTTTCCTTTAGAGATCTGTATTTGTCCCATGCTTTTTTGAATTCAGATACTGTCCTCATCTCTACCACTTCCACTGGGAAACTATTCCACGCATCTACCACTCTTTCCGTAAAGAAATATTTCCGCATATTACTCCTGAGTCTATCCCCTTTCACCCTCATCCTATGTCCCTCATGGCAGAGCTTGCTTTCAATGGAAAGAGGCTCTCCTCCTCTACATTTATGCCATAGATGTATTTAAACATCTCTATCATATTTCCTCTAACCTGCCTTTCCTCTAAAGCATACATATTGAGATCCTTAAGTCTGTCCTCATATGCTTTATATTGAAGACCACTAACCATTTTAGTAGCCATCCTCTGCACCGTCTCCAACCTTTTGAAGATGAGGTCTCCAGAATTGCACACAATACTCTAAATGAGGTTGTACCAAAGACATACAGAGGCACTATCACCTCTTTTTTTTCTGCTGGCCATTCCTTTCCCTATGCACCCAAGCATCCTTCTAGCTTTTGCTGTCACCTTTTCTACCTGTTTAGCTACTTTAAGATTGTCAGACACAATCATGACCAAGTCCTGCTCTTCTTTTGTGGACAGAAGTACTTCACCCCATACACTATACAGCTCCCTTGGATTTTTGCAGCCTAAATTTATGACCCTGCATTTTTTAGCATTAAATCTCAGCTGCCAAATTCTAGACCATTCTTCAAGCTTAGTTAGATTTCTCCTCATGTTATGTACTCCTTCCTGGGTGTCTACTCTATTGTAGATTTTGGTATCATCCACAAAGAGGCAAACCTCACCCGACAGCCCTTCCGCAATATCACTAACAAAGATGTTAAAAAGAATCGGACCAAGGACAGATCCCTCCCACTCAACCAATTTCTAACCCAATTAGTAAATTTAGGGTCCATCCCTAGGGTGCTCAGTTCTATCAGTCAACTGTGCAAAACAGTGTCAAAGGCTTTCCTGAAATCCACGTACACTACATCTAGGGCTCACTCTCATCCAACTCCCTGGTCACTCAGTCAAAAAAATAGGATTTTGGGAATTCAACAGACCAGTACGAAATATACCCAACATAACTGATATCTACTGTGAAGCTCCATATTAAACTCCTCTCTACACACACTATTAATATCATAGGACATTTCAAAACATATTATGATTACGAAACAAGACACCCCCATAAATATATAGACCATGTTATATAATATTTGTAAATAATGTAAAATATGTTCCTGTAAATATGTTCTCCGTAAATATGTTATGACCAGTTGTTATGTTACGCCCTTGTTTAAAGTGTAATGTACCTGTTTTGTTCATTGTAAACCGCCCTTGATCTCTGGAAGGGGTGGTATAGAAAAGCTTTAAATAAATGAATAAAATTTGTCTGACAAGACCTGCCTCTTGTGAATCCATGCTGCCTCTGATCCTGTAATCCTTTGGACTTCAGAAACATCACTCTTTTCTTTTTCAGTAGTATTTCCAATAATTTACTCACCACAGAGGTTAAACTGTGACCTAGCACTAACCTGGTGTAAATCATACCTATCCGATAGATGGCAACATGTGCAGACGGAGTCCTCCACCTCCAAACCGTTCCACCAGAAACAGGGTGTTCCGCAAGGATCCTCCCTCTCAGCCTTAATGTTCAACATCTATATGCAGCCAATTTGTGACCTCATACGATCATTCAACGTCGCATGCATGATTTATGCTGATGACGTCCTCATGTATATGCCATTCCAGATCGACCAGACTGACCTCACACCACTAACTGTTTTAGCACAGTAGAAAAATGGCTTCTAAACCAGAATCTTTGAATACAACATAAAAAGACTGAAGTGCTGTTCATCTCCAGAAACCCCGATTTTTCCCCTCCAGCCTGCCTAAAAATCGGAGAAATAGAACTGCAAACTAAACCCTCAATCCGCTATCTGGGTGTCACATTGGATCAAAGACTCGATATGAAGACACACATTGGCAACATGGTAAAATCAACATACCATAAGATCAGGACACTCAAACATCTACGCCCCCTCCTGCAACCGGACAATTTCAGAACAATCTTTCAGGCACTAACCATCCCACATCTCGACTATGCCACCGCAATCCTTCAAGGACTCCCACAATCCACCCTGAGCCCGCTCCAACTCGCCATGAACGCTGCAGCTAGAGTCCTACATAGTGCCTCAAGGAAGGACCATATAACACCCATCCTCAAAAGTCTCCACTGGCTCCCAATCCACAGTAGAATCACCTTCAAGACCTTACTACTAACATTCAAGACCATCAATGGACTCGCCCCCTCCTCTCTCGCGGACCTCACTCACATTACCCCCCCAAATAGAGCCAGACGATCTACTGCTATAAACACTTTGGTAATCCCCAAAGCAATGACCCATTGTACTCCGACAACCATAAACAGGGCTTTCAGTCTCTGTGCACCCAGATGCTGGAACGCTCTTCCACCCGATATACGAGCAATCCCGGAACTAACTAAATTCAGGAGAGCACTGAAACACTATCTCTTCCTCGAATGCTACCCGGAGGAACGTACACCAACTCCCCCGCTCACAACATAGCCTCACGACCACATGTAACCACCCTCCATGTATTGTATATAGGTGTGAATATTCTGTTATCCTTACAAATGTAAATAGTTAATACTGTTATCCAAGTTGAGCTACCTGTTATATGTAATTACGGTGTTAACCCACACCGTAAAATACCCCATGTTCCATGTAAACCGCACTGATGCTGAAGAGCGCGGTATATAAGCGAATTAAATAAATAAATAAATAAACTAACTAACCAGCCTGTAGTTTTCAACCACATTCTTAATTCCGCTTTTGTGTAAAGGGACCACATGTGCCTCTCTTCAGTCCTCTGTTACTACTCCCGACTCCAAAGAGGCATTGAAAAGATCAGTCAGTGGACCTGCTGGAACGTCCCTAAGTTCCTTCAGTATTCTAGGATGTATCCTATCCGGTCCCATTGCTTTTTCTACTTTTAGATTAGCTAGTTCCTCACAAACACAGTCTTATGAAAATCATTAGAGATTCCTGTCGCTCTATTCCTATTTATGGGTGTTTTCTGAAGTCCTGCTCCCGGCCTTTCATCTGTGAACACAGAAGAGAAATATTTGTTAAGCAATTCCACTTTATCCTCATCAGCTTCTACATAGATCAGTTGTTTACATCATCAAAAAGTAGAAAGACTAGAGAATACGCAATGAAGCTACAATGTAACCCATTTAAGACTTATAAGAGAAAATATTTTTTCACTCAACGTGTAATCAAACTCTGGAATTCATTACTGGAGGATGTAGCAAAAGTTGTTAGTATAGCTGGGTTTTAAAAAGGTTTGGACACGTTCCCGGCGGAAAGGTCCATAAACCATTATTAGAGAGGACCAGGGAAATCCACTGTTTACCCTAGGACGAGCATTGTGGAACCTGTGAACCTTTTTGGGAACCTGACAGGTACTTGTGACCTGGATTGGCCACTGTTGGAAACAGGACACTGGGCTTGGTGGACCTTGGTCTGACCCAGTATGGCATCTCTTATGTTGTTCTGTACCCATAAGGTGATGGAAGAGAGCCAGTATGAGTCTGTGTGGAGAGGAGGTGGATTCTGGTATGTGAGTGGACTGAGTCCACAGCTGAACTATCTGCTGAATGGCTCTTTCAGTTCTGTCCCCCCCCCCCCCCCTTTTTTTTCCTGTTTAATTTATTAGAGAGGTAATCTAGAGGATGTTGGGAAATCTGACTTAGGGATAGTTTTGCTCCTTCAGTTGCTATTGTGACTGTAATCCTGGCCTGCCTGCAGTTTGCATGATGATACAAGAAGATCCTGTGGGCTATCTAAGAAAGTATATGCTACAAGAGAGCTTTGCGGCCTGCTGCAGTCTGGAGGCCTTGCTTTGAGTAGAAGTACACAGAGTCAGGCTAAGAGGAAAATACAGGTCAGCTCAGAATTAGCGGAAAACATACTTTCAGCCTTGAAGAAAAGAAAATGTAATTTAGCACTAAGAGATGAAAGACCATAAACGGGCCCAAGGAATGCAGGAAAGATTTGCTCCACAGCTCAGATAAGAAGCACAATTAAGCAAAGACCAGAAGACCTTGGGAGCACCAGCTGTAGAGAGGGCAGCCCTAAGGCATAATTGGTATAATTCATGGGAGGGGGCCTCAGAGAAGGAGTTCTAGCAGAGTTTTCTTTCTTTGCAAGTAACTCTGACTTTCTGAGGATGACATCAGACTTTCTAGAAGTTTGTGACAGAGAATATCTATATACGGGGACGGCTCCATAACTCAGCGGGCAGTCTGCTCCCCAATTCCGGTAAGGGAAGTGGACTGTCCACCACCTTTCTCAGACAGAGACTTTTGCTCAAAGCAGTTGCTGTTTGTTTGTTTTGGTACCCAAATAAAGAGCATTGTATTAGAGCAATTTGTAGTCTGAGTAATTTGTTGCTAATTGGTACTTGGTGATATCTAAAAAACATTTGTTGTGGGATACAGGGCCCCACAAGGAGGAAAGTTGTGGCCACATCTGAAAGGAAAAGGATCCTAAAGGTAATCCCAAAACATGAACCCTTATAATAGAAACATGACGACAGAAAAAGACCACATGGCCTATCTAGTCTGTTCTTCCATATCAACAACTACAACAGTCCCCTTTTTACATTTAGAGATCCTGTGTTTGTCCCATGCTTTTTTGAATTCGGTTACTGTCCTCATCTCTACCACTGCCACTGGGAGACTATTCCACGGATCCACCACTCTTTCCGTAAAGAAATATTTCCGCATATCACTCCTGAAACTATCCCCCTTCACCCTCATCCCATGTCCCCTCGTAGCAGAACTTGCTTTCAATTGAAAGAGGCTCTCTCCCTGAACATTTATGCCATGGAGGTATTTAAACATCTCAATCATATCACCTCTATGCCGCCTTTCCTCTAAGGTGTGCATATTAAGATCCCTAAGTCTGTCTTCATTTGCTTTATAATGAAGACCACTAATCATCTTAGTAGCCGCCCTCTGCACCGACTCCATCCTTTTCACATACGTTTGAAGGTGCAGTCTCCAGAATTGCACACCATACGCCAAATGAGGTCGCACCAAAGACTTATACAGAGGCACTATCACCTCCTTTTTTCTGCTAGCCATTCCTCTCCGTATGCACCCAAGCATAACAACATAAGAACATAAGATATGCCATACTGGGTCAGACCAAGGTCCATCAAGCCCAGTATCCTGTTTCCAACAGTGGCCAATCTAGGTCATACTTACCTAGCAGTTTCCCCAAAATACACAGGTTCCACAATGCTTGTACTGGGTCAAGCATTGATATCCTGGGTCCTTTCTTAATAATGGTTTATGGACCTTTCCTCCAGGAACGTGTCCAAACCTTTTTTAAACCCAGCTAAACTAACAGCCTTTACTACATCCTCCGGTAACAAATTCCAGAGTTTGATTACACGTTGAGTGAAAAAATATTTTCTTTTATTAGTCTTAAATAGTTTACCCTGTAGCTTCATTGTATGTCCCCTAGTCTTTCTATATTCTGACAACGTAAACAATCGATCTATGTTTACCCGTTCCACTCCGTTCATTAATTTATAGACTTCTATCATATCTCCCCTCAGCCATCTCTTTTCCAGGTTAAAGAGCCCTAACCTTTTTAGCCTTTCTTCATAGGAGTATCCTTCCATCCCCTTTACCATTTTGGTGGCTCTTCTCTGAACCTTTTCTAATAACGCTATATCCTTTTTAAGATACAGCGACCAGAATTGCACACAATATTCAAGGTGCGGTCTCATCATGGAACGAGATAGAGGCATTATAATATCTTTTGTTTTATTTTCCATTTCTCTCCTTATGATACCTAGCATTCTATTTGCTCTCTTGGCTGCCGCTGCACACTGGGCCGAGGGTTTTAACATGTTATCCACAATGACGCCTAAATCTTTTTCCTGGGTGGTGGTTGCTAATGTGGAACCTTGCATCGTGTAACCATTGTTTGGGTTGTTCTTCCCTAGGTGCATAACCTTGCACTTGTCCACATTAAATTTCACCTGCCATTTTGATGCCCAGTCTTCCAGTTTATCAAGATCCTCTTGCAATTTTCCACAATTCTCTTGGGTTTTAACAACTTTAAATAGTTTGGTGTCATCTGCAAATTTGATAACCTCACTCGTTATTCCATTTTCCAGGTCATTTATGAATATGTCAAAAAGCAGCGGCCCCAACACAGATCCCTGTGGTATACCACTATTCACCTTTCTCCATTGGGAAAATTGGCCATTTAGCCCTACCCTCTGCTTTCTATCTTTTAACCAGTTCCTGATCCACAATAGTACACTGCCTCCTATCCCATGACTCTTTAGTTTTGCCAAAAGTCTCTGATGAGGGACCTTGTCAAAGGCTTTCTCAAAGTCCAGATACACTATATCAACTGACTCACCTTTGTCCACCTGTTTATTCACTCCTTCAGAAAAACATAACAGATTAGTAAGACAAGATCTTCCTTGTCTAAAGCCATGTTGGCTGTCTCCCATTAGGCCATGATTATCTACATGCTGAGTAATTTTATTCTTTATGATGGTTTCTACTATTTTTCCCAGTACTGACGTCAGGCTCACCGGTCTGTAGTTTCCTGGAACCCTTCTTAAAAATTGGCGTTACATTGGCGATCCTCCAGTCTTCAGGTATTAGAGATGATTTTAATGAAAATTCACAGATTACTAATAGCAGGTCTGCAATCTTATATTTCAGTTCTTTCAACACCCTTGGATGTATACCATCCGGCCCAGGTGATTTGCTACTCTTCAGTTTATCTAATAGTTGTAATACACCTTCCCGATGTATGGATATTTCCTTCAATTCTTCCGCACCTTTAAATACCACTTCAGTCATGGGTAACATCCCTACATCTTCCTCAGTAAAGACCGAAGCAAAGAATTCATTCAGTCTCTCCGCTATCGCCTTGTTGCCTCTTAGTGCCCCTTTAACCCCTCTATCATCTAATGGACCAACTGACTCTCTCACAGTTTTTTTGCTATGAATGTACTTGAAAAAGTGTTTATTTCGCGTTTTTTGCTTCCGCAGCAAGCTTCTTCCCAAATTCTCCCTTTGCCTGCCTTATCACTGTCTTGCATTTGACTTGCCAGTGTTTGTGCTGTTTCCAGGCATCCTTCTAGCTTCTGCTGTCGCCTTTTCTACCTGTTTAGCTACTTTAAGATCATCAGACACAACCACGCCTAGGTCCCGCTCTTCTTTAGTGGACAAAAGTACCCCCTATACTATATTGCTCCCTTGGATTGCTGCAGCCCAAATGCATGACCTTACAATTTTTAACATTAAATCCCAGCTGCCAAATTCTAGACCATTCTTCAAGTTTAGCTAGATCCCTTCTCATGTTATCTACACCTTCCTGGGTGTGTACTCTATTGCAGATTTTGGTATCATCCGCAAAGAGGCAAACCTTACCTGACAGCCCTACCGCTATATCACTAACAAAGATGTTAAAAAGAATCGGACCAAGGACAGATCCCTGGGGTACACCACTGGTAACATCCTTCTCCTCAGAGTGAGCTCTAGTTACCTGTACCTTTTGTTGCCTCCCACCCAACCCAATAAGTTGCCTGTGAGGAACAGTGTCAAAGGCTTTACTGAAATCCAAATACACCACATCTAGGGCTCTCCCTCGGTCCAACTCCCTGGTCACCCAGTCAAAGAAATCAATCAGATTTGTCTGACAAGAACTGCCTCTAGTGAATCCATGCTGCCTCGGATCCTGTAATCCGCTGGACTCCAGAAACCTCACTATTTTCTCTTTCAGCAGCGTTTCCAATAATTTACTCACCACTGAAGTTAAACTAACCGGCCTGTAGTTTTCAACCACATCCTTACTTCCGCTTTTATGTAAAGGCACCATCACATAATAGCCCTAGTCAGCTGAAAATAGACCCTTTATGAACAGTCAGATAAAAAAAAAGAGTTTTGTTCTATCATTGAGCACTATTAGCCTGGTCTTATACATTTTAGGAAAATGATCTAGGCATCATTGTGACTAACACGTTGAAGACCTCCGCCCAGTGTGCAGCGGTGGCCAAGAAAGTAAATAGAATGCTAGGAATCATAAGGAAAGGAATGGAAAATAAAACAAAGGATATTATAATGCCTTTGTATCGTTCCATGGGGCGACCATACCTTGAATATTGTGTGCAATTCTGGTCACCAAGTCTTAAAAAGGATACAGCAGAATTAGAAAAGGTACAGAGAAAAGCCACTAAAATGGTAAAGGGAATGGAAGGATACCCCTATGAGGAGAGACTTAAAAGGTTAGAGCTCTTCAGCTTGGAAAAGAGCTGGCTGAGAGGGAGATATGATAGAGATCTATCAAATAAAGAGTAGAATGGAACAAGTAAACATAGATCAATTGTTTAATTCTTCAAAAAATAGAAAGTATAGGGAACATGCAAAGAAATAACAATTTAGCATATTTAAGACTAATTGGAGAAAATATTTTTCACTCAATGCATAATCAAACAGCTTTTACAACATACTCCAGCAATGAACTCCAGAGATTGCTGGAGTATGTTGTAAAAGTTGTTAGCATAGCTGGATTTAAAAGAGGCTTGGGCAAGTTCCTGGAGAAAAAGTCCATAAACCATAATTAAAGTGGACTGGGGAAATCCACTGCTTACCCCTGGGATAAGCAGCATGGAGTCTGTCTACTTTTTTTGGGTTCTGCCAGGTATTTGTGAGCTCAATTGACCACTGTTGGAAACAGGATATTGGGATTGATGATCCTTTGATTTGACCCTGTATGGCACATCTTATGTTCTTAACGTGGGAATGGACATGCAAGCTGAGAGAAATCAAAAAGATTTCTCTGAGCTAGAGGAGAGCTCCAGCACACTGGCTCTGTCAATGACATCGTCATCAAAGAGCGGCTGCATATCCCTGCTGTCTACAGAGAACCCCTGTTGTAGATAAGCAACTTGTATTTCTGAACAAAGCCTGCTGGTTGTGCTCAGCTACACCCCTAGCCCAACACCTCCCAACAAACACACGCTTTCTTGGTCGAGCTCTATGAACGTGGCAAAGGAGCTAGACAAAAACAGCAGTATAACTAGATTCTTCATGTCCACTGCAAGCCCAAATATCTCACAAATACTAGTAGATAGATATTGTGGCGCCTCACCCTCTCTAGGCGGCTGCCTAGTGGGGGCGGCGGGCCATAATACTCATGTTCATGCTTCAGCCTGGTAGCTGAGGCCCTTATTGTGTAGTTGTGGGGCAATTAAAGCAGTCCGAGTGGAATTAGGCCGACACAGGAAAATTTGTTATAAATTTTATTTTCTTCTAGTCATCAAGTTTGCAATTAGACCTTGGTGGAAGGCTCCAAAACATCAACAGAAAAAGAGGATTTTTTCTCCAACAAAAAGCTTTTCCAACATGTATTTCAACAAAGCAGTTTCTTCACTCTTTGCCATTAAACTAGTTTCCTTTTCATTCAAACAAAGACAGTTTAATTTCACTGTTTGCACGTAAAGTCCAGCTACCCTTGTTTGCTTTTCCCAGCTGTTTCAAGCAAGCTTGAGATTACACTCTGCTTCTCAGCATGGAAACTAAACGGCTGTTTAAAACACTCTCATAGCATTAGTAGAATTTGCAGCTTTTAAAAATAAGGCTTTCTCTTTACCAGCACTTCTCAATAGCATTTACTCGGCATAAATACTTCTTAGGCTTTCTTCACAGTATTCAATAAATGCTTTCTAGTCACTGCTCATACACAAAGCACATTCCATTGATTCTTCCGTGGAATCTGAATCTCCCTTGTAAAACTCAACCTCCATTTCCTCTTCTGTGCTGCAAGGCTCAGGGACTGGGACACGTTCAGGGATTTCTAGCTTCACCTTCTTTAAAAGCTTGAAAAGTTTCTCCCACTGAACATTCCTTCTTCCCCTTGGAATTATATCAGAACTATCAGACTTCCTTCTTCCCCTTATTGAATCATATAAAGGTACTGTCTGGTTTACCTTTCTTGTAGAAACCTTTTCTTTTCCAGGCTTTCTAAAAGGGTTTGTTTCTTGCTCAGAATCTGAGCTGCTTGCCTCTGAGTTAGAACTGTAGTTCTGGAACTCTCTCAAGCTTCTTCCTGCTCCTCTCTGGCCCTGCCACTCGCCTTGGCAGTTCTGTACACTTCTCCTGGATTCACCAGCTCTTTCAGCTCTGCAGTGCTGTTTCCTCTCGTCCCTCTCTTTCCTCTCCTTCCTGGATTCCTTCCTGGATTCCTCCTCACTTACTGAGTGACGGAGTTTAAATGTTTGGCAGCGTGCTTCCCTTTCTGGCCCCACCCTCTCTCTCCCTGCAGTTGCCTTGGAGACTGGGTGTGGCTTCAGGCTAGCTCTGCGTGTGTGTTTCAGAGTTACTTTCACTTTGGGACCTGTGTTTAGGTGAGCCCATCCCCCTTTTATGAGAAAAACCTTCCTTTTTTCCTCTTTCCCAGGGCTGTGCTGCAGCCGCATCACCACAATATTTAATTTGATGTATACTAATTTATTGCTAGCAATCCTACAGCTAAGAATTTCTCAGATGTCTTCCTTTGCTACCTTTGTAGGTGAAGTAAAGCTGTATCCAGGAGAAAACCTCCATGGTACAAATTTAATTTATTTTATTTTGATATTTACAGTCCACTTTTCCAAAGGTTGAGTACCCATTCAAAGGACAGTAAGCTTCAAAGGGTTGGTGCCACCAGATGGCAAGTTACATGCTATAGTTAAGGGATAACAGACCCACAATGAATGGATAGGCAGTGACCTATAAGAGGAAAGTGGCAGAACAGACAGCTTAGTACAGTATATTAGGTGAAGCAATATCGGAAGGGATGCAAATAGAATGTTTAAGCTATGTTAGTCTTCATAATCTTGACTATGAGTGTGCTAGATGTAGTGGAGAACTTGAGCAGGTAGATGTTTACTGTGTGCTTGACTCATGGAATCATGGTAAAGTGAGGCATTTGCAGAAAGTCTGATGATTTGATTCCTAAACTGGATCCAGTAGGGTCAAACTCCATATTGGAGGGATTGTAACTCTCTGTGATCTTCTGGATCTCACCAATCCTTCAGAGGAGCATCCTGACTGGTTCTTAGTTGGCTTTCTGAGGCTACCAGTCTAGTCAATGAGCCAATACCTCTGAATGTTGAAGGCCAGCACAGGACCTTAAAGAAAATAAGTAGTCTTAGATGTAGCTTTATTAGGAGGTTGAGTCAAGGAGTGACTGTCCCATTCTTAATGTTCTGGATCACTGGAGTAACATTAAAGAGGACCAGAGAAATCCACTGCTTGCCAGACCCATTTGAAGGTTTAACAAAATAAAAGGTTTCTTTATTTTTAAGTGGTGTGGCCGTGTCTTCTCTGTGCTGTTCTGGTGACTCCTATGGTTTCTGCGGAGGGTTGGTCTTCTTCTTCTTCTTCCCCTAGTATTCCTTTTTGGGAATCTGACAGGTACTTGTGACCAGGATTGTTCTGCTTTTGGAAACAGGATACTGGGCTCGATGGACACTTGGTCTGACCCAGTATGGTATATCTTTTGTTCTTATGTTCTTATTAATAAATAGAACTACTACAGTGGCATATAACCTTTTAAGAGGTTAACTAATTCTTTTAATCTCCTCCCCCAACACTCTTAACTGTCCCTAATCGACTTAGCTTGAGTTTCAATAATCTATTTACAAGGTGTAGTAATAACTAAGGGCTCGATGTCCTTAGAAAGATAGCAGATACGTTTGTGTGTCAGTCATGCGTCTGGGTGGAGCAGAGGCAAAGTTGCGATAGCAATGTCTATTTTAAAAATCATGCGAGTTTATGAATCGAGTACACACACAAACACACACACATTTTTCTATCTGTTGCAGAGCAGGTGTACATTTGTTCATGAGAATTTGTGCGCTATAGGAGAGAGTTCTGGAAGGGTCTTTTATATGCATGCTTTGGCGGCTGCCTGCCATTGCAGGTTTTCAGATCCCTTGGATGGAGGCAGTATGGTCACTGGGAGTGATTCTGGAGCAGACCAGTGTTGAGGAACATCAAATCAGTTGGATTGTCTAGGTGGCCTGGCTGAAGCTATGTCTAGTGCATCAGCTATACCCCTATTTGGCCCTACAGCCTTGCAGCTGGTAATTCAAACGTTCATACATGGGGGGGGTCTTAGATTATTGCAATGTTCTGTATATGGGGTTGCCGGATGGGATGTTTAGGCATTTCCAGGTATTGCAAAATGCTGCAGCCTGGTTGCTATTTGGTGTGGGCTGGAGGAAGAGTGAGAGACCATTGTTGGCCCAATTGCATTGGCTGCCAGTGTGGCAGCGAATGCACTTCAAGTTGCTGGTCATTGCATTCCTAGTGCCACTTGATTCCCACCCAGGATATTTGCGGGACCTCCTGGACTGGTACGAGCCAGCTCGTTCGCTGTGATCTTTGCAGGCTAGGCTCCTGAAGGTGCTGGGTTTGGAGGTAGTGCAATAAGGATCCAGTCGGGAAAAGGCATTTTGGGTGACTGCTGGTGAGCAGTGGAATGTTCTTCCACTGGAACTTCATTCCCAGGTCTCACTGTTAGCCTTCCGGAAGGCTTTGAAGACTTAGCTGTGCTCTGTGGTTTGCATCAGTTGGAGGAAGGAGCTGTTCTGTCGGGGCATGTATTCTGTGTTCACTTCTTGCTATACTATGTATAGTTTTTTGACATTTCATCAGAAAGGTGGTTTAAACTGCTGTAAAGAAAGAAAGAAAGAGCATATGTAGCGTGGATAGATGGTATTGTGAATCAAAACATACAAGCATGACGGGGTTACATTGGAGTAACATCTATGAACTGGAGAACAACTCAAGCTAAGCATTAAAAATTAAACGTTGTGATACTGATTGTTTTGATATTTTAAAAGGATAATTGAATGGCGTTGATTTTGAAAAGCTCAGAGCCATAATATGGAGACTGCAAATATAAGGCTTTTGTATGCTGATCTTTAAAGTAAAAGGACTGCTGTTAATTAATAGGCTAATGGATAATGTTTGCCATTGAGCCTACAGATATGTTTGTCTGGGAAAAAATGTTAAAATACTTAGTTATATATAAAAACATTTCTATATATGCGGAAGGGGAGTGATATTAAATGATTAATGCCTTTATAAGATAGGCATCATATAGGCTCCTTTTTTAGACTTTGGCATCCTATTCTACAGTTATCCTCCAAATGGGAAAACCCTTCGGTACACATTGCCCCAAATGCAAATAGAATCATGCTCAGAGAAGGGATCTTCACGAAACCCAGACGCCCCTCTCTCAGACAGAGACTTTTAACAACCTGAAGATCTATACAGTGCTGCTTCTATTTTTGTGGTTCAGGGCCCAAACAGGAAGCATGTTTAATGCATGGGAAACAGAACTTGAGTTTTCCCCTTTCTTAAAATACCAGGTTGTGCCATGGTTCGTTGGTCTCGTGATTCAGCAGATTCCGCTCTCAGCACACTGCCGATCTTCATGTCCCCACCTAGACCAGTGTAGCTCTGAAGGGACTTACCAGATGGTCCTTCCTTCCTCCTGAGTCCCTCTACTAGTCAAGTTTCGCGCAAGATAGAACACAGCAAGTTCACATAGGAGAGAGGGCACTTCCAAACTAAAAGAACGAAAGAGAAAGCATGGCTTGTGTCCATCAGTCAAGACAAATGAGGAAGCTTTGAACAGCACTGTCACCACTGTGGTTTAGCCTTCCTGTTGCCCAGGAACTGCAGAAAGCGCAGGGTGAACTCTAAATGTTTTGTTTCTCTTGAAATGGTCGCAGGGAGGAAGGTGACGGCAGTGCATCGTTTCCCTGTTGAAAATTTACTCTCTAAACATCTAAAGAAGATCTAACATGTCCCAGGAACATCTTTTGCGGTAAGTGTCATGATCCTGCTTCATTTAGTTACTTCCACTAGTGCGCCCTCCCACAGTTTCTCCTCTCCATTGAGACACTGCCACTATGACATTTCTCAGAATAATCTCTGTCTTGATATTATTTACCATTACTTATAAAGCACCATCCATATATGTACAGCATTTCTACAAGAAGGGACATGGGTGGTCCATCTTAATCCCCATTGCAAAGGAGGTGGCTTAAAGGAAAAGACAAATGGTATCCCTCCGCAGGCATCTCAAACAACTGGTTTCAGGGCTACTCCAGCTCTAGTTTTTCTTTGTCCCCAGGTGCAAGCAGCAATTTGCCTAAGCAAAATTTGTGTCAGAGCTGCTAGGTTAATCGCTTCCAAGAGGGAGATTTTCAGCCAATCCTGGATTTTTGACAAATTATGAGACCTGCGGCACTGCTTTCAATGGGTAGAATCGGGGACTACCACGCTACACTGTGATATGAGCCCCATTCTGGAAGGGGCATGTCTGGAGGTTCTCACTGAAGACGGGGTCATTAGGACCTGATTGTGGTCTGCGGGAACAAAACATTCCCACGGGAGCCAGAATCGGGTCCAAAGACAACCTGGCATGCCCCCTCTGCCTGTGGGGAGGATGTCCCTGCAGGTTCCCCCAGCATTCATGGCTCCGGCTTCCCAAATCACTGCCGCCCAACCTGGATCACGAGGTGGGGACCCCCGCACCTGGTCCCAGCCTCAGGGATGGCTCCCCTGCCCCGATCTGGTAAATTCTGCTGCTTAGGTCACCTTTGAGGTGGTATAAGTAGCACGTCCCAGCAGGCCTGGAAGCACATACAGGGCCATGACCTGAATCGTCACTGTACGTGCTACTGGGCTGGCCTGCCCCCGCTCCTCCCTGATCCTGTCCCTTCCTGCCCCCCTACCGGATCTACGTGTCCTGATGCACGGGACGTATAGGGAGAGCCGGTGAGGGAATAGGGTACAGGCGACCTGCAGGGCTGCACTTCCTGCTGGGATGTGCAGCCCCGCAATCCATGTTCGAGAATGAGGGCCTCTATGTTTAAAACCAGGACTGACCAAAAAGTCTCTCTCCCTGGAACTGAGTAATTTGGCAGCCTTGCTCTGTGCATATATGTATTGGACACACAGGGTTCTGTCTACAAAAGAGCAATAGCTTTTTGCAGCTAACTTGGGGTGATAGCTGCAAAAAGGCCCGCAGTATCTTCAGGGGATGTTCCCAGTTTTTCATCCTACAGATACTGTGGAGGACAAGATGGCTTCATGGTGGGCTGCTTTGTCGATGCAGCTACCACCACCCATTCAGGTACGCCTGGCAGGCCTACCCACACATCGCAGAGGGTCGCTTTGTCAATGCAATTACTGCTGCCATTGCCTGCAAATGAGAGCAGCTACCGCGCAAGGCAGGCCTGCCCACACACCGCCTTTACCAGCAGGTACCACAGAAAGTGCAGACATTGCAGAAATGCTCTGCGATGTCTGTACTTTCCCCACATTAGCTGTACTGCTGGGTGGTATTTCCGTGGTAGCAGCTAACACGGTTTAATAGCAGACTCCATCATAACAGACACCAAAATGAGTGGAATTAGCTGGGAACTGTCCATTCATGCAGCTTTTATGTTGCTTCATAAAATTTTTGTTTGCATATTTTTAAAGAGAATTTAATGATAGATAACTATGGACAATGTGTGAATGGATGGTAGCCAGGGCTGAAGCCTTGAAAACTGGCAATAGGGTTCACGTGTTTCAAACCTGTGCTGGTGTACTTCATTCTTTTATTCTTTCGAACTCAGTGGAATATTGGAAAGAAATTATGCATAAGGGGTTGAAAATGTCTGTTTGTCTGTCTGTTAGAAGCAAAATAACTCTCTGAAAACTTAATGGAATGGGACCAGATTTAGAAGGGGGGGAGGGGGGAAATGCTAAAAAGATATGAGTTTGAAAATGGGCCAACTCAAACTCAACCCAAAAACTGACCCAACGCATTTCTATGGGAGAAGGGAGTCAGCACCCATGGCATACAATAGAAACATTGATACAAAGCTATTAGGGAACTAATTCTCTCAAACTGCCCCTCATCTGTTACATCGTCTTACACAGACACACACACACACGCACGCACGCACATGCGTGCGCACGCGCACTCACACTCACTTACTCACACTCACACACACTTACTCACACACACACTTACACACACTTGTTATGTGCCATCGAGTCGGTGCCGACTCATGGCAACTCTCCGGATAGTTGTCCTAAACTGTGTTCGGTCTTCAGTCAGGCATCTCATTGTTGACAGACTGGTACCCGTAGCTGCTGTTATTGTATCGATCCATCTCATTGCTGGTTTTCCTCTTTTGTATTAACCTTTACCAAGCATGATGTCTTTCTCTGATGATCTCTTTTTTCGTATGATGTGTCCAATATATGAAAGTTGAAGTCTTGTCATCTGAGCTTCTAAGGAAAGCTTAGGTTTGATCTCTAGCACTGACTGGTTTGTTCTTCAGGCAGTCCCTGGTATACACAGTATTCCTCACCAGCACCATAATTCAAAGGCATCAATTTTCTTCCTGTCTATCTTTTTCACTGTTCAACTTTCACATCCATATCATGTTATTGCAAATACCATGGCTTTGACAAGTTGAATCTTTGTATGGAGACAGATATCTCTGCTCTTGAGAATCTTGTCTAGGTTCTTCATAGCTATTCTGCCAAGAGTAATATGTCATTGGATTGCTTGACTGCTTGTTGTTTCTTTAGTATTGATCCAAGTAAGTTAAAGTTGTCAATTATTTCAATTTCTTCTCCATCAGCAATGAACTTATTGATTTTGCCAGTTGTCAGGATCTTTCTCTTCTTTACGTTAAAATGCAGGCTCATTTTAAGACAATGTTCCTTGATCTTGAAAAGCAAATTTTTCAGATTATCTTCACTTTCAGCCAGTAATCATCAGCATAGCGAAGGTTGTTAATGAGTCTACCATCAGTCTGCACACATGTGTTGTCTTAATACAGTACTGCTTCTCTGCTGATTTGTTCTGCATTTAAATTAAACAGATAAAAGGATTTTAAACCATCCATTCTCTCCTTGTTCCATTCAAACTGTTGCTTCTTGATCATTGTAAAGTTGTGCAAAAGAACTATCAGTGTTCTGGTATACCCATGCTTCTTAATGTGGCTCAGAGTTTCTCATGGTTTACACAGTCAAAAGCCTTGCTGTAGTCAATAAAGCACATATAGATTCATTTTAGTACTCTTTTGTCTTTTCAAGGATCCATCTCACATCTAAAGAGACATCATCATAGATGTGAGATGGATCCTTGAAAAGACAAAAGAGTACTAAAATGAATCTATATGTGCTTTATTGACTACAGCAAGGCTTTTGACTGTGTAAACCATGAGAAACTCTGAGCCACATTAAGAAGCATGGGTATACCAGAACACTGATAGTTCTTTTGCACAACTTTACAATGATCAAGAAGCAACAGTTTGAATGGAACAAGGAGAGAATGGATGGTTTAAAATCCTTTTATCTGTTTAATTTATATGCAGAACAAATCAGCAGAGAAGCAGTACTGTACCCTGCTGGAACCCTTTCCTGATCTCTGCTTGCACTTCAGGCAGTTCTTGTTCCAGGCAGTTCTTGTTCCAGGTATAGTCTCTGTTGAATGATCTTGAGTAGAATCTTGCTAGCATGTGGGATTAGAGCAATTGTGCGATAATTTCCATAGTCAGTTGGATCACTTTTCTTCGGTATTGTATAAACACAGATCTTTTCCGATCAGTTGGCCATGATGTTGTCTTCCAAATTTCCTTGCAGAGCCTTGTAAGTATGGTAACAGCTGCATCAGATTGCTGTAATACTTCAATGCAAATGCTAACAAAGCCCGTTGCTTTGTTCTTTGATAATGTTTTCAATGCTGCCTTGACTTCTTGTTCATCACCAATGGTTCCTGATCATAAGTTACAGGTTGAAACGGCTGTTGGTCCACTTGATCTTTATGGTATAATGACTCTGTATATTCTTTCCATCTTTTCTTGATCTTCTCAGCATCATTCAACATGGATCGTTGTGCATCTTATAGCATTCCAATTCAAGGCTGGAATTTTCTCTTTAACTCTCGGAGCTTTAGGAAAGCTGATCTCGCTCTTCCTCTAATAGTTTGATTCTATTTCCTTGCATGTGTCATTGTAGTACTTCTCCTTGTCTCATCTTGCGTGTTGAATATCTCTGTTGAGTTCTATGATTGCCTCTCTTTCTCCTCTAGCTTTAGCTTCTTTCTATTTCTGGGCAGTTTTCAGAGTTTTTGCTTTTTCATCTTTTGTAGCGTCTTCTCACTTTCTTCGAGCACAACTCTGTCATTTGTATCCAAAACAGTAAATTGATTTCACTGTCAATCTTTAAATTCTGGTGGTATATTCTCAAGATCATATTTTTCTATATTCATGAGTGGCTTGCTCTTTTTCAACCTTAGCTTAAGTTTGCATACTAGTAGTCGGTGATCTGTACCACAATCGGCTCCAAGTTTTGTCTTCATTGATGTTACAGAGATTTTCCATCATTGACTTCCACAGATGTAGTCAATTTGATTTTTGTACAATCCACTGGGTGAAGCCCATGTGTACAGTTGCCGCTTGTGTTGCTGGAAGAAGGTGTTTAAGAATATAAGAAATGCCATATTGGGTCAGACCAAGGTCCATCAAGCCCAGTATCCTGTTTCCAGTGGCCAATGCAGGTCACAAGTACCTGGTAGGTTCCCAAAAAGGTACATCGGTTGCACAGTGCTGGAGATGAATTCTATCAGTCTTTCTCTAGCTTCATTTCTGTTGCCAAGTCCATGTTTTCCAACCACTTTGCTGCCTTCTTTGTTGCCAACGTTTGTGTTCCAGTCACCCATGACTATCAGGATATCTTGTTTGCATTTTCTGCCAATTTCAGCTTGTTCTTGTTCATAGAACTCATCAACTTCATCCTCTTTGGCAGCTTTTGTTGGGGCATACACCTGAATAATAGTTGTGTTGATAGGCATTCCTTGTAGATGAATAGAAATTAAGTGTTCACTGATTGCATTGAATTTCATTACAGTTCTTGCAAATTTCTTCTTGATTATAAATGCAACAACATTTCTTCTTTGTTTTTCATTTCCAGCATAGTTTACTATGTGAGCATCAGATGCAAAATGCCTGATGCCAGTCCAGTTTAGTTCACTGATACCCAACAGATCGAGTTGTACACGTTCCACTTCATTCTTGACCATCTCCAGCTTCCTTTGGTTCATGCTTCGAACATTCCATGTCCCAATTAATTTTATGCACAGCTGCATCAGCAGTCAGATGTCCCAAGGGCTTTATTCCAACCACATCATAAATGTTGGCTTTACTCTGAAAAGTCTTCAGATCCTCCCCAGTAGCCAGTTGAGTGACTTCTGTCCTGGGGAACTCATCTTCCAGCACTCTAGTGCAATTTGTTTTATTGTGACTATCCACTGGATTTTCGTGGCAAAATATGGAAGTAGCTTGCCAGGCCTTTCTTCAGTGCAGGTAATTCTAGTGTTGTCATTGTCACAAAAATATGATCCTCCGTTGCCAACACCATCCCATTCTGCTTCTACCCAGATGTGTGGTTTGTCTTGATCTGGCACCTCAGCTGAGACCTGTCCATCTTGGGAGACCCTCCCAGTAGATAAGCTACTGATAGCTTAGTTCTCAGCATCATTAATGCACACAAACCCTCACAGCACGACAAGCTGCAAACCAAGTGAGGGCGCAAAGGTTTACTACTCAGTTAATTTGCAAAGACTGCTAACTTTCAGAAAGAGACCCAAAATCTGCAGGAAATAGTATAGTACTAATAGTATTAGTATATTGGCGCCCTAGAAGGGTGGTTGAGGCCAACTCCAAGCTTTAGGCTGACATACCCCTTAAATAAGACATGGAGAGAATGATATTTTGAAATTCCCCCTTGCCCATTGTGGGATTTGCTTCTTCTATTCATCCCATGACCATTAGGCATCAAGAGAAGAAAGCCAGGACAGACCTAGAGCCTCTTGAGAAAGAGCCAGGGTGGTGCTTTGTCTGACTTGTTTATCTAGATCTTACATGACAAGCCACAAAGGCCCACTTCCGTGGTGTTTGTACTCATGAGGATTATGATAAAGAGCAGCTGGTGAGCACAGATGAACTGCCACATGCCTCTGGATTGCACATGGCAATGTCAGTTCCTGACTATGTAATAATGAATAAGAAGCCAACCACTACTCTTCACTACTTTCCCCCTGCTTACACCATCTTCTCAGATTCTTTTGATTCACTGACTCTCTGTGGACAGACCACAGCATGGAATCGGAACCTGGCAGTGGTGTTAGACTCAGGTGCTCCTCTGTCCTCCAGGACTGGGGTCTCCCATTCCCACCATCCCTCATTCCATTCTGGCCTCCGTACTCTTCGCCGAGAGGTACAGCACTCTGAAAGAATCTTGCGGAAGCACAAGACTTCTGACTTATTAGCTAAATTCAAATCTTGCTGTAACCACTATAGACCTAGCATTAATTTGGCAAAGAACCACCATTATTCTCGTATCTAAAAAGCACAAAATTGGCCACAGAAACTGTTCAAGATTTTATCCCAACTGTTTGATCTGAAGCCCTCAGCTGCATCCAAGATCTGGAATGGACCATCTCTTGAATCCTTGGCCCAATACTATAATATCAAAATCTCTAACCTACAGCAAGATTTTGCTCTGGCAAGCTTACCCACTTTGACGCCATGGAAGACTCTTGATTGAGACTTGCATACACACATGGTCTGCCTTTAACCCAACTAATGCTACATCTTTATATCCACTGCTCGGAAGATCTTCTGCCCACTAGACCCCCATTCTCTCTCATTGGATAGGGGAAGCATTGCTAGGCCTTTTACCGATCCTCCTAACAATTGTCAATAACAATCTTTCCACTGGATTTATTCATATTGCTGATCCTGCCCAGTATCCAATCTCCCCTTCATATCAAAAATAATAGAGAAGTTTGTCTTTACCCAACTGTGGAATCACCTGGAAAAAACTAACACCTTCCATTCACATCAGTCTGGGTTCAGGCCAGGACACATCACGGAGACCATCTTAATGCCTCTCCTATGTGAGGTTCATAATGCTCTTGACAATGGCAAAATTGCTCTGGCCGTATTTCTTGATTTATCTGCAGCCTTCAGGCTAGTAAATCATTCTATTCTTCTCTCACTTCTGGTCTCCACTGGCATCTGTGATACTGTCCTTGCCTGGTTCACTTCCTTCCTTTCACATCGTATCTACTTAGTGCTAGTTAAGTCCTCGACATCTGGCTCATACCCACTCACTTGTGGGGTCCCTCAAGGCTCTGTGTTGGCCCCTCCCTTCTATTCAATATTTTCCTGAGTCTGCTCACACTTATTCAAGAGGAGGCTATTACAGCCTACTGCTATGCAGAGGGCATACTCCTGGTGGCCTACCTGGACTCACGATCCCCTGATCTTTCAGCGATAAACAGTTGTTTCCAAAAAGTGACCAGCTGACTTAACAAGAATCAGCTGAAACTCGATTTTGCCAAAACATCTGCCACCTGGCTTACTGGCAGCAGCACGATCCTCTCCATCCCTCAATGGTCGGCCTATTCAGCTCGGTTCAGAACCATCCCCCAAAGCACAAGTCAGTCATGTCCTTCAGTTCTCCTTTCTTGCCCTTGGTCAGTTTCATGCCCTCTGCCCTTTCCTTGACTCTGCGGCACAACATACACTTGCACTCAGTTACGTCATCTCCCACAAATATTTCTGTAATTCTGCTTATGCAGGTATATCTCAATCTGAATTAAAAAGACTACAGTCCATTTGAAACACTACAGTCTGTATTCTCCAGGACCAAGCAGGAAGTCAGTCCTCACATATGAGTCTCACATATGGGTGTCAACGGCGCCGATGAAGCCCCAGCGGAGCATTTCCCCAGCTTTCTATGAAAGCCTTTGGGAATGCAGGCATGCATGTGCGGTTCCCTTCCCGCCTAAAGGTGCTATCTTATCTCCGTCTCTTTTTTTCCGAGAAGCCCACCGGACGTGTGTCCTGTCATCCCGGATAAAAGTTGATTTTTTTCGGCGATACTCGCTGTTTTTTTCTCCCGGTTCGATGCCGGTTTCCCCTCCCGCCGGGTTTGATACACCGGTATCGAGCCCGATTCTTCTTTTTCGTTTTTTGCCCTTCGTGGCTGGCGTTCGCACCCCTTTTTTGCTTTTTCCCTGGAAGGCTGGTCCTTTGACCTCGCGGGGACTCTTTTTTCCCCGATGGCTTCCAGCGGTTTCAAGAAGTGTGATCGGTGTAAGAAATTAATGTGTCTCACTGACACACACGACTGCTGTCTCCGGTGCCTCGGTCCTGATCATGACCCTAAGTCGTGTGGGCCATGTGGGAAGATGTCTTCCAAGGCACTCCGAAGTCGCCAGCAGCAAAAAGAAAGGCTTTTCTCGGACTCAGCCTCCGGCCGGGCCCGGACCTCGTCTGAGGCCTCGACATCTCGGGATTCCGATCCCGAGCGCCGTCGGAGCTCCTCAGAGAGGGGGTCCCCCGACTGGGAATGCAAGAGGAAGAGGCGGCTCGCAAGGGCGTCGTCAGAAGAGGTCCCTGGCTCCTCGAGGACCAGGTCTAAGACCCATGACCGTCGCCCCAGGCCCGTGGAACAAGAGAAGCCTGCCAAAGTTCCTCGCGTGGAGCCGGAGTCTGCTGGACACCTAAGCCCCGTAGTCCTCGAGGACTCTCCTCCCAGAGAGCCGACGTCGGGCCCAGCGCCGCCTGGGCCCGAGTTGGTGGCTGCTGCATCTCCCAAGCTGAGTCTCAAGATGACAGCCTTGGAGAGCAGATTGTCTGCCTTCATGGAGCAGCAGCGGGCACTGATGGCCAGCCTGTCTGGCACATCTGCCCCGACCACCGGGACATCGACTTCGAAGTCAACCCCGGAGACCGAGCCGATACTCGAGTCCATCATGGCTCAAAGTCGACCTCGGTCGCGGTCTCCCTTGACCTCCCGCTTGGGACCGAGGGCGTCGATGCCGGTGCCTCCGGCGTCGGGGCGGGTGCTCCAGGGCCCCGCGGGGTCGGACCCTGACTCCTCGTCGGACGAGTCCGCCTGGGAGACGGAGGATGAGGAGTCCCCCGATACGTTCAAGACTCGGTGCATCCCGTCGGACTCACTGCAGTCTGAGCCACGGAGTAGATCCCCTCCGGAGGATACTCGGTTCTCGGAGTTCGTCCGGGATATGGCCACTGCCTTGGATATTCCGGCGGACCCTGAGGAACAGCCTCGAGCTGAAGAGCTCGAGGCCCTGCAGTATGACTCTCCTCTGAAGGAGGCCTTTACTGTCCCGGTTCCTCCGATGCTGGAATGGCTCCTCTTCAGGATGTGGGAGGCACTGGCCTCGGCGCCGGTTTTAAGCAAGAGAGACAACTCGATCTATCGACTCAGGAAGAGCCCTGGCTTTCAGAAGGTACAGTTACCACACCATTCCATGGTTGTGGAATCGGCTATACATCGTCTGAAGAGCCAGAAGACGCACTCTGCGGTGCCCCCCGGCAGGGAGGCCCGGAACCTCGATGGCGTCGGTAGAAAGTGCTTCCAGGGCTCGATGCTTGCTTGTCGTGTCCAGTCTTACCAGCTGTACATGGGCATGTACTTGCGGGACCTGGCCAAGGAGTTGGCCGGGTTCTCTGCTGGACTCTCCTGGGAACCCTTGTAGAGATTCAAGTCCTTGTCCTCGGGGATTCGGGACTGCTCAAAGTTCATGTCCCACGCCGCCTACGATGGCTTCGAGGCTTCGGCCCGAGTTGCGGCAGCTGGCATCGCGGCTCGACGCCAGGCATGGCTGCAGTCATCGGACCTCGAACCATGGGTTCAGGACAAGTTGGTCGATGTCCCTTGCTGAGGTGAAAACCTTTTTGGCAAGCCCATGACCGAGAAGGCTGCCCAGCTCGAAACAGAGCACCTTACACGGACAAGGCTGTCTAGGAAGACCTCTGCCCCTTCTCATAAAAAGAAGGGCTCGGGTAAAAAGCCCTTTTACCCGAGGAAGGGCACTGCCTACAAACAGTACCCTCAATATCAGCCTACCCAAGCTGCACCCCAGGGTCAGCAGCCAAGGGGCAGGGTAATGGGCCCCATAGGCAGAGGACCCCCAAGCCTCTGGCCCCTACTCCCACTCAGCAGGGTGGGGGTTCTTGACTCCTTGAGTGTAGCCTCTCCATCCCTGCTCTCCCAATCCTGCACAGGAAGTCGCCTCGCCCTCTTTGCCCACCAGTGGCCCCTTATCACCGGGACAGTTGGGTGTTGGACATAGTCCACAGGGTCTATGCACTGCATTTTCACCAACTGCCTACTCCATACTTTTCAGGGGAGCCTCCAAGGCCTCCCCTGCATGCAGACCTTCTCCTTCAAGAGCTTCAGGGTCTGTTGGTGGACAGGGCGGTGGAGCCTGTGCCTCCCCACTTGCAAGGTCACGGATTCTACTCCAGGTATTTCCTGGTGCCCAAAAGAACCGGTGGCCTTCGACCCATTCTGGACCTCAGGAACCTCAACAAGTTCCTACAGAAAAAAGTTCAAGATGCTTACTCTTGGAACACTTCTGCCCTACCTCCAGCAGGGAGATTGGCTATGCTCCTTAGATCTAAAGAATGCATACACTCACATCCTCATTCATCCAGACCACAGGAAGTACCTCAGGTTCATTGTGGGAGGAAACCATTATCAGTACAGAGTACTGCCTTTTGGCCTCACCTCCGCTCCCAGGGTCTTTACCAAATGCCTGGCAGTGGTGGCGGCCTACCTGAGAAATCAGGGAATCTTTGTCTTCCCCTATCTGGACGACTGGCTCATCAGGGGTCAGACGTGCCAGGAGGCCAGACAAGCCACCCTCAGAACTATTGCTCTTCTTCAAAGCCTGGGGTATGTAATAAACTTCGCAATGTCCACTTTGCTCCCCTCCCAGAACTTGGAGTTCATAGGAGCAAGGCTGGACTCTCTGCTGGCAAAGGCTTTCTTGCCAGAAGACAGAGCCCAAAGATTGATAGCCTTGGCAAATCAGTTTCTCAACAAGTCGCTGGTCTCCGCCAGGCTCTGCCTGAGGCTTCTAGGCCACATGGCTTTGACAGTACATGTGACCCCCAATGCCAGGCTCCATATGAGGCCTGCATAGTGGTGCCTTCGGACTCAGTGGTCCCAGGCCACAGGCAGCCTCAGGGACAGGATAAGGGTGTCCAGACACTTTCTGAACTCCCTCAGCTGGTGGCTGCATCCACCCAATCTTCTAACAGAAATGCCATTTCAGATTCCTGGGTACAAGGTGGTACTGACCACCAATGCCTCCCTGCAGGGCTGGGGAGCTCATTGTCTAGACAAGTGCACCCAGGGTCTGTGGTCTCCTTGGGAGGCGGCACAGCAGATCAATCTCCTGGAACTCAGGGCTATTCGCCTAGCTCTCAAAGCTTTCTCTCCTGCCCTGGCCCATCAATCTGTCCTCGTTCAGAGAGACAACCAGGTGGCCATGTTTTATGTGAACAAACAGGGCGGGACTGGGTCCAGACTCCTTTCTCGGGAAGCTCAGGACCTTTGGTCTTTTGCCCTAAAGCACAGCATGCTCCTCAGAGCCGTGTACCTTCCAGGCCAGGACAACTACCTGGCCGACAAGTTGAGCAGGATTCTGCAGCCCCACGAGTGGCAACTGCATCCCCTAGTAGTTCAGAGGATCTTCCTGAAATGGGGTCTCCCTTTGATAAATCTGTTTGCCAGTCCACTGAACGCACAACTGCCAAAGTTCTGTTCCAGGCAACCGCATCCTTTGAGAATAGCACCGGATGCTTTTCTGATTCCCTGGTCTCAGGGCCTCCTGTATGCGTTTCCTCCCACGCCCTTGGTGGCCTGAAATCTTTTCAAGATTCTTCAGGACAAGGCCTCGGTCCTGCTGGTGGCTTCCAGGTGGCCGAGACAACCTTGGTTTCCACTTCTGCTTCAGCTGGCAATGGATCCCCCACTGCTCCTGGGGTTGCAACCCGAACTTCTCTCTCAGGATCAGGGTTCCCTTCTGCATCCCAATCTCAAAGCTCTCAATTTGATGGCCTGGAGGCTGCAAGGGTAGTTTTGGCTCCCTGGGGCCTGCCTCAGGAAGATGAGGAGGTTGTCCTAGCCTCTAGGAAACAATCCACTCGAAAAACCTATGCTCTCAAATGGAGAAGGTTTTCTCTGTGGTGTCAGCTACGTACAGAGGATCCTTTCTCCTGTACTGTACCAGTAGTGCTTCAGTACTTACTGCACTTATCAAATCAGGGACTTAAGTCCAATTCTGTTCGGGTCCACCTCTCAGCTCTAGCAGCTCACCACTCACTGGTGGAGGGACATTCTCTGTTGGTTCACCCCTTGGTGTCCTGCTTTCTCAGAGGCTTGCTTTGGCCAAAAGGAAGGCAGAGCTCCGGAGTCTCAATGCGTGGATGAGACAGTGGTGCAGAGATGAGGGTTTTGGATTTGTTAGGAACTGGGGAACATTCTGGGGAAAGGAGGGGCTCTTCCGAAGGGATGGGCTTCACCTTAACCAGGATGGAACCAGGCTGCTGGCATTAACCTTTAAAAAGGAGATAGAGCAGCTTTTAAACTAGATATTAGGGGAAAGTCGACAGTCGCCCAAGAGTAGATGGTTCGGAAGAATGTATCTTTGAAGGATACTACCAAAAGCAGAGAGGTTCCACAAAAGAGTAAAGTAGCCCAAATGCCCTCAAGTATGGAGCACACTGAGCTTAAAGATCCCAAATTACCCATGTCTAACAATAGCCAAATTAATATGAGTAAAATACATTCTCTAAAATGCTTGTATGCAAATACTAGAAGTCTAAAAAATAAGATGGGAGCGTTAGAATATATAGCACTAAATGAAAGGCTAGATATGATTGGAATATCAGAGACATGGAGGAAGGAGGACAACCAGTGGGACACTGTGATACCTGGGTACAAACTATATCGTAATGATAGAGCTGATCAAATTGGTGGAGGGGTTGCTCTCTATGTTAGAGAGGGCATTGAGTCAGAAAGGATTAAAGTTTTTCAGGAAACAAAATCTGCTGTAGAATCTATATGGATTGAAATTCCATGTAAAAGGGGGAAGGGAATGGCAGTAGGGGTGTACTATCGAGCGCCTTGCCAGAATGACCAAATGGATGATGAAATGCTCAAAGAAATCAATGAAACTAACAAAAGTTACAGTGCAGTAATAATAATGGGTGATTTCAACTACCCCGGTATCGACTGGGTCAGTGTCACGTCAGCACATGCTAGGGAGATGAAGTTCCTAGATGAAATAAATGACTGCTTCTTGGAGCAGCTGGTTCATAAACCGACCAGAGGGGAAGCCATATTAGACCTAGTCCTTAGTGGAACACCAGATCTAGTGCAAGAGATAAGGTTGTTGGGGCCACTTGGCAATAGTGATCATAGCATGATCGCCTTTGATTTAATTAGTGGAGGAGGGATAGTAAGGAAATCCACAGTACTACCTTTTAACTTTCGAAAGGGAAACTATGATAAAATGAGGAAAACAGTTAAGAAAAAACTAAAAGGAGCAGTTGCAAAGGTTAAAGACGTACATCAGGCTTGGCTGTTGTTGAAAAATACTATCTTGGAAGCCCAGACCAGCTGCATTCCACGCTTTAAGAAAAGTGGAAGGCAGTCCAAAAAACTGCCAGCATGGTTTAAAGGTGAGGTCAGAGAGGCTGTTGTTGCCAAAAAAGCATCTTTCAGGAAATGGAAAAAAGAGCCAAACAACGAAACCTGGAAACAGCACAAGCACTGGCAAGTCAAATGCAAGGCATTGATAAGGCAGGCAAAGGGAGAATTTGAGAAGAAGCTTGCTACGGAAGCAAAAACGCGAAGTAAAGACCTTTTCAAGTACATTCGTAGCAAAAAACCTGTGAGAGAGTCAGTTGGTCCATTAGATGATAAAGGGGTTAAAGGAGCACTAAGAGGCGACAAGGCGATAGCGGAGAGATTGAATGAATTCTTTGCTTCAGTCTTTACTGAGGAAGATGTAGGGATGTTACCCATGACTGAAGTGGTATTTAAAGGTGTGGAAGAATTGAAGGAAATATCGATACATCAGGAAGATGTATTACAACTATTAGATAAACTGAAGAGTAGCAAATCACCTGGGCCGGATGGTATACATCCAAGGGTGTTGAAAAAACTGAAATACGAGATTGCAGACCTGCTATTAGTAATCTGTGAACTATCATTAAAATCATCTCTAATACCTGAAAATTGGAGGATCGCCAATGTAACACCAATTTTTAAAAAGGGTTCCAGGGGTGATCCGGGAAACTACAGACCGGTGAGCCTGACATCAGTACTGGGAAAAATGGTAGAAACCATCATAAAGAATAAAATTACTCAGCATGTAGATAGTCATGACCTAATGGGAGACAGCCAACATGGCTTTAGACAAGGAAGATCTTGTCTTACTAATCTGTTATGTTTTTTTGAAGGAGTGAATAATCAGGTGGACAAAGGTGAGTCGGTTGATATTGTGTATCTGGACTTTCAGAAAGCCTTTGACAAGGTCCCTCATCAGAGACTTTTGGCAAAACTAAAGAGTCATGGGATAGGAGGCAGTGTACTATTGTGGATCAGGAACTGGTTAAAAGATAGAAAGCAGAGGGTTGGGCTAAATGGCCAATTTTCCCAATGGAGAAAGGTGAATAGTGGTGTACCCCAGGGATCTGTGCTGGGTCCGCTGCTTTTTGACATATTCATAAATGACCTGGAAAGTGGAATAACGAGTGAGGTTATCAAATTTGCAGATGACACAAAACTATTTAAAGTTGTTAAAACCCAAGAGGATTGTGGAAAATTGCAAGAGGATCTTCATAAATTGGAAGACTGGGCATCAAAATGGCAGATGAAATTGAATGTGGACAAATGCAAGGTTATGCACCTAGGGAAGAACAACCCAAACTATGGTTACACGATGCAAGGTTCCACATTAGGAACCACCACCCAGGAAAAAGATTTAGGCGTCATTGTGGATACCATGTTAAAATCCTCGGCCCAGTGTGCAGCAGCGGCCAAGAGAGCAAATAGAATGCTAGGTATAATAAGGAAAGGAATGGAAAATAAAACAAAAGATATTATAATGCCTCTATATCGTTCCATGGTGAGACCGCACCTTGAATATTGTGTGCAATTCTGGTCGCCGTATCTTAAAAAGGATATAGCGATTTTAGAAAAGGTTCAGAGAAGAGCCACCAAAATGGTAAAGGGGATGGAAGGATACTCCTATGAAGAAAGGCTAAAAAGGTTGGGGCTCTTTAAGCTGGAAAAGAGACGGCTGAGGGGAGATATGATAGAAGTCTATAAATTAATGAACGGAGTGGAACGGGTAAACGTAGATTGATTGTTTACCTTATCAGAATATAGAAAGACTAGGGGACATGCAATGAAGCTACAGGGTAAACTATTTAAGACTAATAAAAGAAAATATTTTTCCACTCAACGTGTAATCAAACTCTGGAATTTGTTACCGGAGGATGTAGTAAAGGCTGTTAGTGTAGCTGGGTTTAAAAAAGGTTTGGACAAGTTCCTGGAGGAAAGGTCCATAAACCATTATTAAGAAGGGACCCAGGATATCAATGCTTGAACCAATACAGGCATTGTGGAACCTGTGTCCCTTGGGGAAACTGCTAGGTATGTATGACCTAGATTGGCCACTGTTGGAAACAGAATACTGGGCTTGATGGACCTTGGTCTGACCCAGTATGGCATATCTTATGTTCTTATGTTCTTATGTACTCAAGCCTCCAATCCGTCCTCCGGCCCCTGAGTGGGAGTTGAATGTGGTCTTGCAGCAACTGACTCGCCCACCTTTTGAGCCGATGTCTACTTGCCCACTCCGCTTCCTCTCCTGGAAGACACTCTTCTTGATAGCCCTTACTTAGGCTAGGCGAGTGAGTGAGCTTCAGTCCCTGGTCTGTGATAGGCCTTACACTAGGATTTATAGGAACAGGGTAGTCCTTAGGACTCATCCAAAGTTCCTCCCTAAGGTTGTCTCCTCTTTCCACCTCAACCAAGAGGTGGTTCTTCCAACCTTCTTCCCTAGGCCTCATGCTAGCCAGGCTGAAGCAGTTCTGCATACCCTGGACTGTAGGAGGGCCTTATCCTTCTACCTTGACCGTACGCAGGGGCATAGAAGGGCTACTCAGCTCTTCGTGTCCTTTGACCCTAATAAGTTGGGGTTGGCTGTGTCCAAGCGTACCTTGTCCATCTGGGTGGCTGACTGTATCACCTGGGCTTATAAGGCGGCTGACCTTCCTTTGTAGGATCGGGTTACGGCCCACCGTGTCAGGGCAATGGCTGCCTCAGTGGCTCATCTCCGCTCTGTGCCCTTGGTAGACATCTGCAGGGCTGCAACTTGGTCTTCAAGCCAGACTTTTGCGGCCCATTACTGTCTGGAGAGGGAGTCCCGTAGGGACAGTGCTTTTGGCCAAGCAGTACTCCGGAATCTCTTTGAGGTTTAGGCAACTCCTACCCTCCTGCCCTCTGTTGGGCTACCGGTGGAGGTTGTGTCCTTGAAAAGCCTTTCTTTGCTGCTGAGACTAGAGGGAGTTCTCTTGTTCAGCCTGGGTTCCTGGTAGCCCAGAGCTAGGGAGTCACCCATATGTGGGAGGAGTGGCCTAGTGGTTAGGACAAGGTACTTCGGGCCGGGGGTTCAAGTCCCACCTGGGGACAGCAATCTCAGGCCGGAGGGACTGGGATTTCTAGTCCTATAGGTACTCCTTGTGGTCTTGGGCAAGCCACTTAACCCTCCATTTTCCATGTTCCCTGTAAGTATTAGCGTATGTGTGTCATATCCCCTCGTGTTAAATGTATCTCCCAATTGACCGCTTTGACCCGGTGAAAAGCGGGATATAAATACAGCTAAATAAATAAATAAATATGTGAGGACTGACTGAATGCTTGGTCCTGGAGAAAGAGTAGTTACTCACCTGTAACAGGTGTTCTCCAGGAGCAGCAGGAATCAGTCCTCACAACCCTCCCTCCTCCCCTTGGAGTTGCAATTGTACATAGTTTATTTTTCATTTTTGTGTGCTGTTCTTAGCTATGTCATTTGACTGAGGTAAGATGGCACCTTTAGGCGGGAAGGGAACCGCGCATGCGTGCCTGCATTCCCAAAGGCTTTCATGGAAAGCTGGGGAAATGCTCCGCTGGGGCTTCATCGGCGCCGATGACACCCATATGTGAGATTCATATGTGAGGACTGATTCCTGCTGCTCCTGGAGAACACCTGTTACAGGTGAGTAACTACTCTTTCTCTGTCGTGCAAGTAAATTCGACCACGTTACTCCACTCCTGTTACAACAACACTGGTTCCCCGCCTGCTATCGCATCATGTACAAGATCCTTACTCTGACTCGCAAAGCTCTATACATGGACACTCCATCCTATCTATCCTTTAGGACAGGGGTCTCAAACACACGGCCCGCGGGCCGCATGCGGCCCGCGGGAGAAGGTTGTGCGGCCCACGACGGCTTCTGCTGCTGCTGCCGTTGCCGCCGTGGCAACGGCAGAATCGACGGTCAATTTTAAAAAAATAAAAAACTGGCTTCTGCTGCTCTGTCCTGCGGCCCGTTCCCCTCTGCGCGAGAGCCCTGAATGTGCTTCCTCTGCGGCGTGCTTTTCAAGCCGCGAAGGGAGTATTTCCCTCTCGCGAGGCTTGAAAAGTGAATAGGCTTAAGCCGCGCGAGAGGGAAATACTCTCTTCGCGGCTTAAAAAGCACGCCGCAGAGGAAACACACTCAGGGCTCTCACGCAGAGGGAAAGGGGCCGCGGGACAGCTGATTTTCTGCTGCTGCAGCAGCAGAAGCCAGGTTGTGTTTTTTATTTACCGGGGGGGGGGGGGTGTAGGACTGGAAATGGGCAATTGGCAGGGGGGGGGTATTACAGGAAATGGGCAATTGGCAGGGGGGGGTAAGAAGTGAAAAGGGCTATTGGCAGGGGGGGTGTAGGACTGGAAATGGGCTATTGGCAGGGGGGGGTATGACTGGAAATGGGCTATTGGCAGGGGGGGTATGACTGGAAATGGGCAATTGGCAGGGGGGGGTGGGTATGACTGGAAATGGGCTATTGGCAGGTGGGGGGTTATGACTGGAAATGGGATATGGTGGGGTCTAGGACTGGAAATGGTCAGGGGGGGGTAAGGAAGGACTGGAGGTGGGCTGATGGGGGGAGTTAGGACTGGTAATGAGCTATGGAGGGGCTGACTGAAATGGGGTAATGGGGGTTAGGGCTGGAAGTGGGCTATTGGCAGGGGGGGTTATGACTGGTAATGGGCTATGGGGGGGTAAGACTGAAAATGGGGTGATGGGGGTAAAACAGGAAGAGCGCTAATGTGAGGTTAGGACTGGTAATGGGCCTTGGGGGGGCTGACTGAAATGGGGTAATGTGGGGTAGGGCTGGAAGTGGGCTATTGGCAGGGGGGGTTATGACTGGTAATGGGCTATGGGGGGGGTAAGACTGAAAAGGGGGTAATGGGGGTAAAACTGGAAGTGCGCTATGGGGAGGTTAGGACTGGTAATGGGCTATGGGGGTCTAGGACTGGTAATGTGCTGGGGGGGTTGCTAGGACTGGAAATGGGCTGAGTGGAAGGGGGCTTGAACTGCAAATGGCTGATGGGGAGGGGGGCTTGGAATGGAAATGGGCTGTGAGGGGAGGGAGCTAGGATTGGAAATGGGCTGATGGGGGGCTAGGATTGGAAATGGGCTGATGGTGAGGCTAGGATAGGACTGGAAATGGACTGATGCAGGGACTAGAAGGGAGCGGATGCTGGGTGGGGCTGGAACTAGAAGGGAGCTGATGTTGGGGGAGGATTAGAATGGGATGGAGCTGGGAAAGTGAAATGGAGAGGGGAAAAATATTTTGTCTGGGAGAGAAGACAAATCTACAATTGGCCAGGTATTGTGAGAGTAAGTGGGGATTGAGGATGGAGGGGTAAAATTTGAGTGGATGAAATAGGAATGAGGAAAGAGAAAAAGGAGAAAGATTAGTATGTTAAAGCAGATGTAGAGAGAGAATGGAAAAAAAACTAGGAGAGAAGAAAGGGCAAATGGAAGCAGACGATGGAGAGTTAGCAGAAGACATGAAGAAACCAGAAGAAAGTGGCTGGAACAATTGCAACTGAAAAAAATGCACAAAAGGTAGAAAAATATCTCTTTATTTTGAATTTATTAACTGGAATATGTCAGCTCTGGGAAATGTGCATCATTAATGTTTGCGCTTTGTTTAGTACAAGAGGAAATTAATTTATAGTTTTATTTCTACAGTGTTGTTGTACATTCCAAGTTTGGCTTTTGGGGTTCCCAGTTTAATTATTGTCTTCTTGTTTCTAAATCTTTTAGTCTTTCTTTATCCATACTCATTAAAGAGGCATGTTTACTAAAAGTTAGTGTATGGTAACATTATGCAAATATTTATGCAAATGAGGTCACTTATGCAAATGAGGTCCCGCGTCTTATGCGGCCCCCGGGTTACTTTACAAGTCCTCATTTGGCCCTCAAAGCAATTTGAGTTTGAGACCCCTGCTTTAGGATATCTTTTCACACTCCAGCTAGGGCCCTCCATTCAATCCACAATAATCAACTAGATCTCCCTCCTGTCACCCATGCTGAACTGGAAAGCACTAGACGTACGGCTTTCTTCTTTCTGGCCCCTACCCTCTGGAACGCTCTTCTTCTTGCTTTGCGCACAGAACCCTCATTTGCAGCCTTCAAGACTGCCTTAAATACATATCTATTCAATGAGGCTTTCCATGCTGTAACTGCAGGGTGGCACCCGCAACTTGTCTTCGTCAACCTTCAATATGTCACTGCGGACTGTATTATATGTCTCTAGCTCTCTGCTTCTCTCCCTGTCTCTTCCTATACGATTTGTAGTTTCTTTCCAGTTCCTCCTATTTAAGAGAATTTTGTCGTAAACTGCCCTATCTTTAAGAATCAATAAGCCGTAAACCATAATTAGCAGGAAAATGGCTGTGGAGGCGGGTGCAGCTTTTAAGTTCTAGATGTTGGGGGCTAGAGGATGCTAAAGTCTGGCTCCAGTTGCTGGGGCTGGTGCTACAATTAGGCGAACTAGGCAGGGGCCTAGAGTGACAACCCTCCAGGGGTTTCCATTGACGCTCAACGGGATGTGCAGTGGTGGCAATGCTTCTAAAATGGCACCAAAGCGCCAGAATTACTTTCAGCTCTGGCACTGTAGTGTCATTCTTGTTTCCGCCCCCTTCTGTTTTAACTTTCTATTTGCATGGGGGGTGGAAGCCAGAAACCACTTCCGCCCCTGTGCAAATAGGAGGTGAAATCAGAAGGGGCGGAAGCAAGAGTTGGCTTCTGCCCCCTTGCAAGCAGCAAGTGAAATTGTAAGGAGGCACTTGAAGCACGAAACACACCTCAGTGCCGGAACTGAGGTAGCTCCTGGGCTTCGACGCTATTTTACAAGCACTGCCGTTATTGCACATGCTGTTGAGGGGCAGCAGCGGTGGTTGCGGCATTCAGAGTGGGGGCTGGGTAGAGGGGGTGCCAGGGATGAGGTTCGTCGAGGGTACCTTGTACCCTTGCACCGGCCCTGGTCTGAGTTAATCTATGGATTCAAACTTTTAAGATATTCCCCAGTGATGTTACTTCAGAACTGAATCCTGCTTCTTTCCTTTTATGAATTCTAATGGGTACATCTGAGTCATGTCCCCTTTACCTGATCATGGCAGAAGCTGAAACCTCTATACAGCAGGACCCTGGAGCTGAATTTCCTTCTGGCCCCAGTAGTTTCTTGTCACCCTTTTCCTTTCTGTATAAAGATCAGAATTTTCCCAAAACACACTCTAGCTATGAACAGATCTTCCAAATGTACACACCTTGAGGTCTCTTGCTAATTCTGGTCTGCCTGTCCAGGTCTGCACCTCCCTAAGTACTGTGGTACCTTTTATGCCAAGGCGTGTAAGGATCTCTAAGGAAGGAGTTCTCAGAACATATACCCAGCCAGTAGCGTTTTCAGGATATCCGCAAGGAATATGCATAAGCGAGATCTTCCTGCACTGCAAATATCTCTCATGAATATTCATTGTACATATTCTGGAAACCAGGCTGGTTAGCTGTGTCCTAAGGATTTTGTTGAGAAACACTGCTCGCCTCTAGGCAGAGAGAGGGGCAGGAGTTCCTCCCGAACTTACCTGGGAAAGGTGAGACAGAGAAGAGCTTAACCAGCTCTCTCAGAAGGGCTCTCTTACAACAAAAGGGGCTGCAAGTGGGCAGGGTGGGGCCCTCTGTTGGAAGAAATGAGGGGGCAGAATATCTTTGGGCTATTTTCCACCTGATTCCATGTGCTAGGAGTACTTGCTGTAGATAATAGCAGATAGACCAATTGAACCCTCCAATATGCCCAATTATTCCTGTCTACTCTAATGCCTCAGTGGCCAGCCATTAAAACTTGACTGCTTATAGGATATTCCTCCTTTTTTTTTTTTTTTTTAGAGCTGCCAAGTTACCCACTTCCAGGACGGAGACTTTTTGGCACATGGAGCTCTAGTTTTGAATTTACATTCCAAGGCAGTGCAGTATTTATAGTCCCTGAGGTTCCATGATGCATCAGGATAGGGCTGTCTGACATCCAGGGCTGGCCTACAAGCTCCCTCCTTGGATAAGGCAGAAATGCCAAGCAGCCCAGTTCAAGTCCATTTTCGTTATCTTTGTCTTTGATTCTCTGCCATCCTGGCTAAATGGATTATGTATGGAAATTTGAATGTTCAACACCTAGCCCCTTCCCTGGAAAAAAACAAGGCCCCTCTCATGCCTTACCACCCAGCTTTTGTCATAATCTACCAAAACAAGTCAGGACATTTGCTGAACACGTGGTCTCCTAGGTCTCCATGGACTTATTGGACAGTAACTATCCATTGTCAGCCTGCCAGTCCTGACCCAGTTGGTGTCTGGGAGTTGTAAGCTTCTGGTACTAACTTAGTTGATTTCTGGGGAGAGGTACCGCATTGGTCCCAACCTGGTTGTCCCATGGCCCGCAATATCACTAGGCTGGGCTTCCGCTTATCAGCTCTTCGGCTTTGGAGGAAGTGAGGGAAGGTTTTTTTCCAGTTTTGCGGCCTCCCAACCAATGTTCCCACCAAGCTGCGTTGGAGTCCTCCCGCTGTGCAGCTTGGTGGGAATATTGCTCCCAACCCTGTTCCTACAACTGTCTTAGAATAAGACAGTGGATAAAATTCTCAAGACATATCTAGTCTGCTCATTTTGTTTCCTGCGCAATGCGCTAGGCCCCAGCTGCCCTCGCACTCCTTTGCAATTCGGGATTCCTCTGTTACTTATCTCAGGCGGTTCTGAGTTCCATTCACTCTGTTAGTCTGCTTGTATTTGGAACTGGAATCAAGAAACTCATCTGAGAGCACCTTGTGAATGCTATCCGGCTGTTTGGTTTCTATGTGAATCATTCCCTAAAGCCATGGAAGGATCACATTAAATCTGAAGCCTTCTGTGGTTTGTTTAAGGCCAAATTGCCTGCTAGGGCTGAAACTGGACGTGGTGGTTCTATCAGTCTATTATGGAGCGGAAAAAGAGATTTTACTGGAAGATTACTATGCATCCAATAATAACGCTGGAATAAGAAATTCTTAGTGTCTTGATTTGTACATGGAGCTCTGAGGCACCTAGGGGACCTAGAGCTCCGGCTTCCCCTCTTTAGAAACAAAACACTTGAAGAGCCCAGCTCAGAAACCCTGGGAGCTGCCATACAACACAGAGCTCCCTTTTGAAAATGTAATTTCGGCTTCTAGTGGACTCTAAGCCATTTCTATGAGATATTAGTGTATTAAGAGCTTGCTGGTACTGCATAGTATTAATATAGTGAGAGACGGAAAGTGCTAGAAAGTTCTGAAGTTTTCATTTTCAGCAAGAAATGTAGCTGGGTCCATTATATTCATATTTACTGGGAATCTCCTATCCAAGGTACTTTAGGATAAAAAATGAACAACCTCTCCCTCACCCCATTCCTTTCAGCACCCTATATTAAGGACAGACCCCCCCCCCCCCATATTAGAGAAAAGAATTCAGATCTTCATCTCAGATACTGTGCCAGAAACTGAGCTAATCTAAGAGCAAACCAACACAAAAAACTATAATAAACGGAAGTTGACAGCTGCAGACATCAGCCCTGAGATGCTGTTCTTTCCCAACCTGTGATCTCTCCCACCATGCAGAGGGAGGGGAGTCAGGAAATTGCAACGTTTTATCTAAGTGATATCTTATGATCATCACAGGACTGGATACTGCAAGCAAATGCTTAACTTCAAACTCTACAAATTCAGCTGTGTGTTTTCATAGCTCATGGACAGATCTGCTCCCTTATTAATGATCAGTAAGATACTGTCCCCTATTGATGAATGATCAGATCCTGCATAAACACTGTCATATCCTCCTCCCTGGTGGTCTCTAATTGATACTGTCCCCTAGTGCAGAATACTTACGATCCATGGTCAGATAGCCTGTCTTCCCAGGCTAGAACTCAAGTTGGTAGTGAATGGCCAGATACTGCCCCCTAGTGGCTTACAGCCAGATCACTGCTGCTTATGCTTGGCCACCCACCTGTTTACAACTAAACGGCTGCTAGATGGCACCGTCCCTCTTTACCTTTGCCATTGAGCTCCAGCATCAGCAGCAGTTAATGCATCTCTATGTGCTGAGAAATCCCCCAAGAAATGGAGCAGAATATGCTGAGAACAAAGTCCTGGAATAACATACAAGCCCTATGCTCTCCCTGCCGCTGTGTGTGTTTAGCGCTGCCAACGTACCCAGTTCCAAGAGGGAGATGTTTTGGCTAGTGCTGGTTTTTAACTCGTATCCCACAGCAGCGTAGTATTTGTGATTCCTAATTCTACCCATTGAGATCAGTACTGCAGATCCCATAATGCACCGGAATGGGGCTGCCTGAAATTCAGGACTGGCTTAAAGATTCCCTCCTGGAGCTGGGTAACTTCGTAACTCTGTGTGTTTGACAGGACGAGGTAATAACAAGCCACTGCTCTAAAGCAGATGAAATTTTCTTCCTGACTTATTTGCTGGTGCTGTTCCTTACTAGGCTCCTACTTATCGTTAGTATAGAGCTACAAGTGTACACAGTGCTGTACAGAGACATGTAAGAGACCGTCCCTGCTCATAGGAGCTTACATTCTAGTCAAGACAGCAACACAATGACTAGGAACTAGGATATATCTGGAGGAATGGTAAAGAAACACATAGGAGGTGAACAGGCGACAAGGGGGGGGGGGGGGTCAGGATCGAAAAGCAGTTCCTTCAGCTTGGTAGAATCGCTGAACCATGAGATTGCATCTATAAATCCCGACTGTGGAGTGAGGCAAGACCCACATAATCCCTGAAGGAAACTAAAGACTGGAGGCACCACTATCCGACAGCTCTTTAACACGGTATCTTAGCTATAAAAGCCCAGTTGGCAAATTCATGGCAGGAGCATGACGTAGAGGGTCATTTCTCTAGGTAAGATTTGAGTACACAAATTAGTCATTTTACGAGGAGTGATGGATGGGAATGTAAGAGTGAAAGGTAGATTAGAGGTGGGGGGGACTGTGGATAGGGGTGGGGGTGTATCTGTAAGTGTGTAGTTGTGTCTCTGTGTGCAAATATCTGAGTGACTGGATGTGTGTGTGTTTGGGATTGTCTGTGTGCGAGTGAGTGAGCGGATAGCTGTATGAGCAGTGAATGACGGAGATTATGTATTTCACTAGGTGGGATGTGTGTGAGTGGTATGAGTGAGCATGTGGCTGTGTGGGCAATGTGTGACTGAATGCAGTATGTTTTTGAGTGTGCAGAAGGGGGGTGTGTGTGCCTGTGACCATGTGGGTTGAGACTGGGTATGGTGTATTTCCTCTTTCTTTCCTTCCACTTTCATTTTCATCCAGCTCATCTCACCCTCTTTACCTCCCTTCCCCTTTCATTCTACTCCCCTCTCGCCCCAGCTATCATGGGACCTCTCTGATTGACAAGAGTTCGGATCTTGTTGGCATCTCAAGATAAGACCAGCCACTTTGGTTGGTGGGGGATGAGGATCTCACCGGCACTTCAAAGTCCTTTGGCTTAAATTTATCTTGAGTCTGCACAAAATTTTAGTTTCCGAAGTGCATGGATTACCATCCACAGTCAAATATGAGTTTATACGACAATCTGTAATGAGTGTAAATGAGTGGGAGTCTATCCTCTGGAAGAAAGAGCGAATGGGAGATGCTTTTGGGAGGTGATAGTGGATTGGTGATGGGGGGTAGGGAAGAATAAAGACATGGGGGCTTGGGGGCAGACGCAGGAGCAGGATGGTAGAGGGGATATGCTGACTCTGGGATAGGGAAAGGAAGACCGGGGACACAAAGGGTAGATACTAGGGTCAGAGAGGCTAATAAGGGTGACAAGGCATACGCTGGACGTGGGGGGTGGGGGTTAGGGAGAAACATGAGAAATGCTGGGCACATGGGGAAGTACCGGATGGATAGATGAAAGGGTGGAGAAAGAATAGATGGGTTGAAAGAATGGTGAAGAGACAGAAGATGAATAGATAGGGTGGAGAGGGAGAAGAAGAAGAGATACTGGATGGAAAGAGGTGAGAGAGAGAGATAATGCTGGATGGAGAACAGAGAGTGAATGGAGGATTAGTTAAAGACTGGGGGAATAAGAGCCAGGGTAATGGAAGGAGATGAAGAGCTGTGGACAGATGCAGTAAAAAGAGGGAAAGTGAGGACTGGATGGAAAGAATGAATGAAATCTGAGTGGATAGAGAGACAGAAAATAAATGGGAGAAAATTAAAAGTAAAGTTCAGTGTCAAAGATAGATGTAGTGAAGGAAGCAAAGACAACAGAAAAGAGAGGAAAATGACAAATTGGCGGAAGCCCCTGTAAAGAGAGCTACGAGAAGATAGAAGAAGACAGAAACAAAGACTGGGGCCAATATGAGCAGAAAATTAAATGGCCAGACAAAGAGAAAATAGAATTTTATTTTTAATTTAGTGATTGTACTGTGTCAGCTTTTGAATCAGCTGTCTTTATATTTGCATCACTATCTATTCTCTGGTGTTGCACTGCATGAGGAGTCTGGCTTCTCGGAATTTCAGTTTTATTATTTGTCAGCATATTTTTTTTGTAGTTTCTGATCACTTATTCTGTACTTGGTGAGGGTCTATCTATGTTCTCTAGAGTGTGTGACTGAGGCCAAGCATTCTGTTAGTATGGAGTTTCCATGCAGGAATCGGACTTGTTCAGTTTCTATGGATGTTCTAGGTTCTACTGCAGTATTTATGGGGCCGTCCTTTTCTGAGTAGGCCCTTGCTGTGTGAGTTTTGGAAGTTAGTGCTGTTATGCAATGGTAGATTTGCTCTGTGTGTTCTTGCTGTGTAGTTAACTGTAGGGTGAGGGTGTTGGTGGTTGGTAGTGCAATACAGATTGCCTTTGAGATTTGCAGTTTTGCATTCTTGATGCAGCCTGTCTGAAATTTTAAAATATTTTTTCACTTCACATTCAAGGAAATCTCAAATTTTAAGAGAAAGTCTGTTTAATTTTGTTTAGTAGCCCGATTGCTTCACTGCTGTTGATTTCTGGGGTTTTCCAGCTCTGGCACAATCCAATCTAGTCTGGGCACTAGGATTTGAATTCATGGCTACCAGGATTCCTTTTTCTCATTTTATATCTTCCCTCATCAATAAACTGGTCATAGCACCATCCAAATAAATCCAGTATACAGATATGTATAATGGTTTATTATTTTGTGGGTGTCTGAAAGTTAATTTTGATTCATGATTTTTGTTATGCTTATTCTATTGGTTTAATAGATTGTGTCTATATGTTTGGAAGCCACCCGTGTTTTTAGATGGACAGCATATACATTTTTAAATAAATTAAATTTATGCAAATGAGGTCCAATGGCTATGTAAATATTTGTGCAAATGAGGCCCCACAGTGTGTCTCTGCACAAGGCCCCGCATGATCTTCGGGCAGCCCCTGTTACTGTATGGGCACAACATGAGAAGAGCTCTTTGGAAAACAGAGCTGGGGGAGGTGAGCAGGGACTACACCATGATTTGCGCACAGGGTTGTGTCCTCCAGTCCAACATTTTCCTTGGCATCTTTGAATTGATTCTTTCACATTCAGCTTGTTGAATCTTTATTGGCTGATAGCACGTAAGACGTGCCATGAGAACATAAGAACATAAGATATGTCATATTGCATCAGACCAAAGGTCTATCAAGCCCAGTATCTTGTTTCCAAGAGTGGCCAATCCAGATCACAAATACCTGTCAACTTTCCAGAAGGTAGACAGATACCCTGCTGCTTATCCCAGGGATGACCAGTGGATTTCCCCAGTTCTCTTGTTTGTGGACTTTTTCTCAAGGAACTTGCCCAAACCTCTTTTAAACTCAGCTACACTAACAGCTTTTACTACTTCCTCTGGCAACAAATTCTAGAATTTAATTAAACGTTGAGTGAAAAAATATTTTCTCAATTAGTCTCAAATGTGCTACATTGTAGCTTCATTACATGTCCCTTGCTCTTTCCACTTCTTAAAAGAGTAAACAACTGATCTATGTTTACCCGTTCCAGTTCTCTCAATATTTTATAGACCTCTCTCATATCTCCCCTCAGCTGTCTCTTTTCCAAGCTGAAGAGCCCTAATCTTTTAAGCCCTTCTTCATAGGGGCATCCTTCCATCCCCTTTATCATTTTGGTGGCTCTTCTCTGTACGTTTTCTAATTCCACTATATCCTTTTAAAGATATGGCATCCAGATTGCACACAATATTTGAGGTGCGGTTACACCATAGATTGATAAAGAAACATTATATCATCTTTGGTTTTATTCGCCATTCCTTTCCTTGTGATTCCTAGCATTCTATTTGCTTTCTTGGCCGCCGCTGCACAGGGCAGAGAGTTTCAATATTATGCATGATGATGCCCAGATCCTTTTCCTGGACAGTGATTCCTAATGTGGATCCTTTCATTGTGTAATAATAGTCTGGGTTGTTCTTCCCTAACTTCATAACTTTACGCTTGTTCACATTAAATTTCATCTGCTATTTGGATGCTCAGTCTCCCAGTTTTGCATGGCCCTCTTACAATTTTTCACAGTCTTCTTTTGTTTTAACAACTTTAAATAATTTTGTGTCATCTACAGATTTGATCACCTCATTCGTTGTTCCCAATTCCAGGTCATTTATGAATATGTTAAAAATGGATATACTCCATTATTTACTTTTCTTCATTGAGAAAACTGGCCATTTAGCCCTATTCTGTTTTCTATCTTTTAGCCAGTTCCTGATCCACCACAGTATACTGCCTCCCGTCTTATGATCTTTCAATTTTCTTAAGAGTCTCTTATGAGGGACCTTATCAAAGGATTTTTGAAAATCCAGATACACTTTATCAACTGGCCCACCTTTAACTGTCAGTTTATTCACACCTTCAAAAAATATGAGAGATTAGTGAGATAAAACTTTCCTTGGCTAAATCCATGTTGGCTTTGTCCCATTAAACCATAACTGACTATATGTTCAGTAATTTTGTTCTTTATAATAGTTTCTACCATTTTGCCTAATACTGACATCTGTTTCACTGGTCTGTAATTTTTTAAATCACTCTGGGAACCCTTTTCAAAAATTGGTGTTATGCTGGCCACTCTCCAATCTTCAGGAACTACGGATGATTTTTAATGATAGTTCACAGACTGCAGACCTACTATTAGTAATCTCATTTTTTGGTTTTTTCAGCAACTTGGGATGTATACCCTCTGATCCAGGTGATTTGCTACTCTTTAGTTTATCAAATTACTATATTATACCTTCTGGGTTTATAGAGATTTGTTTCAACTCCTTCAATATATCACCTTTAAATATAATTTCTGGCATGGTAACTTCCCTATGTTGTCTTCAGTAAAGACTGAAGCAAAGAATTCATTCAATCTTCTCCCTGGCCTTGTCCTCACTTACTTTACCTTTTACCCCTCTATCATCTCACGGTCCAGTTGACTCTCTCACAGGTTTTTTTGCTATGAATGTACTTGAAAAAGTTTTATTGTAAGTTTTTCCTGCCCTATCCAATGCCTTGTATCTAACTTGCCAGTTCTTATGTTGTTCCCTGTTTTCATCATATGGCTCCTTTTTCCATTTTCTGAAAGATGCTTTTTTTGGCTAAAACATACTCTCTGACCATACCTTTAAACCATGCCAGCAGTCATTCAGCCTTCCTTCCACCTGTCTTAAAGCAAGGAATACATCTGATCTGGGCTTCCAATGCCCAGGCTTGATGTAAACCTTTAACCTTTGCAGCTGCTTCTTTTAGTTTTTTCTTAACAATTTTCCTCATTTTATCATAGTCTCCCTTTTGAAAGTTAAGTGCTAGTGTTATGGATTTCTCCAGGACCAAGCAGGAAGTCAGTCCTCACATATGGGTGACGTCAGCGCCGACGGAGCCCTCGTGCGGAGCATTTCCCCAGCTTTCAAAGAAAGCCTTTGGGAATTGCAGCGCGCATGCGCGGTCCCCTTCCCGCCCAAAGGTGCCATCTTGCTCAGTCTTCTTTTTTCCGCGGAGCCCGACGGACGTAGTTCGTTTTTCCCCGAGGAAGAAGTTGATTTTCCCTGTTTTTTCTCTTTTTTCTCTGGTTTGACGCCGGATCCTTTTCCCGCTTGGACCGATACGCCGGTATCGAGTCCTTTCTTTCTTTTTCGGTTTTTGTCCTTTGTGACTGGCGTTCGCGCCTTTTTTCTTTTTTCCCTGGCAACCCGGTCTTTTGACCTAGCAGGGGCCCTTTTTCCCCTGATGGCTACCAGCGGGTTTAAGAAATGTGATCGGTGTAAGAAACTTATGTTTCTTACCGACACTCATGACTGCTGCCTCCGCTGCCTCGGACCCGATCATGACCCGATGATCTGTGGTCCGTGTGGCAAAATGTCCTCAAAGGCGTTGAGGAGTCGGCAGCACCAAAAGGATAGGATTTTTTCTGACTTTGCGTCTGGCCAGGCCCGGACCTTGTCAGAGGCCTCGAAGTCTTGGGACTCCGGCCCCGAGCAGCGTCGGGGTTCCTCTGAGCGGGGGTCTCCTTCGCGGGAACAACGCAGAAAGAAGAAACCCGCGAGGGTGGCATCGGTGGACGCTCCTGGTTCCTCGAGGGCCAGGTCGCATAGCCCCGATAGCCGTCCCGGGTCTTAGGAGTCGGAGAGGCCTGCCAAACATCCTCGTGTCGAGATGGAGTCTACTGGACACGTAAGTGCTGTTGTCCTCATGGACTCTCCTCCGAGGGAGCCGACGTCAGGCCCGATGCCGTCAGGGCCCGAGTCGGGGGCTGCTGGGTCTCCTGAGTTCGGACTCATGTTGACAGCCTTGGAGAGCAGCTTCGCTGCCTTCATGGAACAGCAGCGGGCATTGATCGCCGGTCTCACCGGTGCATCTGCCCCGACCATGGGACCTCGACGTCCAAGTCGACCCCAGAGGCCGAGCCGATCCTCGAGTCCATGCGGGCTCGAGTTGATCCTTGGCCATGGTCTCCCTCGACCTCCCATTCGGGGCCGAGGTCGTCGACGCTGATACCCTTGGCGTCGGGGCGGAGGGCATCAGTGCCCGCCCGACCGGAGCCGCTCGATTCCTCCTCCGTTGAGTCGGGCTGGGAGACGGAGGATGAAGAGTCACCCGACACTCATCGGACTCAGTGTGTCCCATTGGACTCACCCGAGTCCGAACCTCGGAGACGGTCCCCACCGGAGGATACCCGGTTCTTGGACTTTGTGCGGGATATGGCCAAGGCCTTGGCCTTCCCCGCGGATCCCAAGGAGGAGCCTCGAGCCGAGAAGCTCGAGGCCCTCCAGTATGACTCTCCCCCGAAGGAGGCCTTTACTGTTCCGGTTCCTCCGATGCTGGAGCGGCTACTCTTCCGCATGTGGGAGACCCCGGCCTCGACGCCGGTGTTAAGCAAGCGGGTCGATTCCATCTATCGAGTCCGCAAGAGCCCCGGGTTCCAAAAGGCACAATTACCGCACCACTCCATGGTTGTGGAATCGGCCATGCATTGACTGAAAAGTCAGAAGATGCACTCCTTGGTGCCTCCCGGCCGGGAGGCCCGGAATCTGGATGCCCTCGGTAAGAAGTGCTTCCAGGGCTCTATGCTTGCTTGCCGTGTCCAGACTTACCAGCTCTACATGGGCATGTACCTTCGAGACCTGGCAAAGGAGATTGCTGGGTTCTCTGCTGGTCTCTCCGAGGAACCTTTGCAGAGGTTCCAGGCCTTGTCCACCGGTATTCGAGAGTGCTCGAAGTTTATCTCTCGAGCAGCCTATGATGGCTTTGAGGCTTCGGCCCGAGTAGCCGGGGACGGCATCGGTGCCCGCCGACAGGCTTGGCTACAGTCATCCGACCTCGAGCCATGGGTGCAGGACAAGTTGGTCGATGTCCCCTGCCGAGGTGAAAACCTCTTTGGCAAACCCATGGCTGAAAAGGCTGCAGAACTCGAGACCGAGACTCTGACCAGGACTAGGCTTTCCAGGAAAACCTCTGCTCCTTCTCAGAAAAAGAAGGGCTCGGGAAAAAAGACCCTTTACCCGAGGAAGTCATCTGTCTATAAACAATACCCTCATTATCAGGCCTCTGCAGCTCCCCAACAGGGTCAGCAGGCCAAGGGGCAGGGTCAAGGGCCCCGTAGGCAGAAGACCTCCAAGCCACCAACACCAGCCCCTGCTCAGCAGGGTGGGGGTTTTTGACTCAGAAAGCATAGCCTCTTCTCCTCAGCTGGCTTCTCTCAGCACAGGAGGCCGGCTGGCCCACTTTGCCCACAGGTGGTCAGCCGTCACATCAGATACCTGGGTGCTCCATATAGTCCAAAAGGGCTATCTTCTCCATTTTCACCAGGTACCTCCCTCCTATTTTCCAGGGGAGCCTCCAAGACTCCCTCTGCACAGGGACTTACTCCTTCAGGAGTTGGCAAGTCTGCTAAAGGATCAGGCTGTGGAACCGGTGCCCCACCACCTGAGAGGTCACGGCTTTTATTCCAGGTACTTTCTGGTACCAAAAAGAACAGGAGGCCTCAGACCCATCCTAGACTTACGCAATCTCAACAAGTTCCTGGAGAGGGAAAAGTTCAAGATGCTTACCCTTGGAATCCTGCTGCCCTACCTCCAGCAGGGAGACTGGCTATGCTCCTTAGATCTAAAGGATGCGTATACTCACATCCTTATTCATCCAGACCACAGACAATATCTCAGATTTGTTGTGGGGGGAAACCACTATCAGTACAGAGTACTACCCTTTGGCCTGTCCTCCACTCCCAGGGTGTTCACCAAGTGCATGGCGGTGGTGGCGGCCTACCTGAGGCTTCAAGGTCTTTTTGTGTTTCCGTACCTGGACGACTGGCTCATAAGGGGCCAATCTTCCCAGGAGGCCAATCAAGCCACCCTTCGCACTGTGGCTCTACTTCAGCACTTGGGGTTTGTCATAAACTTTGCAAAGTCCACTTTGCTCCCGTCCCAAAACTTAGAATTCATAGGTGCAAGGCTGGACACTCTTCAAGCGAAAGTTTTTCTGCCTCTGGACAGAGCCCACAGGCTGATGGATCTGGCCAGGCAGTTTCGCAGCAATTCCCTGGTCTCTGCCAGGCAATTCCTGAGACTACTCGGCCATATGGCTTCCACAGTTCATGTAACCCCCAATGCCCGCCTGCACATGCGGCCTGCTCAGTGGAGCCTTCGCACTCAGTGGCATCAGGCCACGGGGAGGCTAGCGGACTCAGTAAAGATATCGGACCTGCTAGTCTCCTCTCTGCAATGGTGGTTTCACCTTCCGAATCTGGTACTCGGAGTGGGTTTTCAATCCCCTCCGCCTTCTCAAGTGCTGACAACAGATGCTTCTCTTCTCGGTTGGGGAGCACATTGCCAAGGAATGTGTACTCAGGGTCTCTGGACCCCTTGGGAGGCTGCTCAACAGCTAAACTTCCTGGAGCTATGGGCGATACGCCTAGCTCTGAGAGCCTTCTCCCACCTCGCCTCTCGCCAGTCTGTACTGGTCCAGACAGACAATCAAGTTGCCATGTTCTACGTGAACAAACAAGGAGGCACAGGCTCCTTCCTTCTATGTCAGGAAGCACAATGGCTGTGCTCTTTGGCTGTCGATCACGGCATCCTCCTCAAGGCTGTCTACCTCCCAGGTCAAGAGAATTACCTGGAGGACAGACTGAGAAGGATCCTGCAACCACACGAATGGAGGTTGAACCCGTTGGTGGTTCAGCAGGTCTTTCTCAGGTGGGGCCTCCCCACCATGGATCTTTTTGCCAGTCCTATGAACCAGCAACTCCCGAGATTCTGCTCCAGACAACCGCATCCTCTCAGAGTAGCAGTGGATGCGTTTCTGATCTCGTGGTCCACAGACCTATTGTATGCGTTTCCTCCCACGCCACTAGTGTCCAGAACGCTGTTCAAAGTCCTCAAGGACAGGGCTTCATTGATTCTGATAGCCCCCAGGTGGCCGAGGCAACCGTGGTTCCCGCTTCTGCTGCAGCTAGCGGTGGACACCCCTCTTCCTCAACACGATCTCCTGTCTCAGGATCAGGGGACTCTCTTGCACCCCAACCTCCAGTCCCTTCATCTGATGGCCTGGCTGCTGAAAGGTTAGTCCTGGCTCCCTTTCTACTGCCTCGAGAGGTGGAAGATGTGGTCTTGGCCTCTAGACGACAATCCACCAGGAAATCCTATGCTCTTAAGTGGCGTGGATTCTCCGCATGGTGTGCTCAACACAACGAGAATCCCTTCTCGTGCTTGGTAGCGGTAGTGTTGCAATATTTGCTTTACCTCTCCAATCTGGGCCTTAAGTCTAACTCTGTCAGAGTTCTCCTTAGTGCTCTCTCAGCACACCACTCGCCGATGGACGGTAGACCTCTTTCCAACCACCCCTTGGTGGCTCGTTTTCTCAGGGGCCTCCTTCTGCTTAAGCCTCCTTTGCGTCCACCGGCCCCTGAGTGGGATCTGAATGTGGGCTTCCAGCGGATTACTTGTCCGCCTTTTGAACCTATGGCTACCTGCCCTCTCCGTTTTCTCTCCTGGAAAACCTTGTTTCTGGTAGCTCTTACCTCTGCTAGGTGAGTGAGTGAACTTCAGGCACTAGTGTCTGATCCTCCTTACACTAGGTTCTACAGAAATAGGGTAGTCTTACGGACTCACCCTAAGTTTCTTCCTAAGGTTGTCTCACCTTTTCACCTCAATCAGGAGGTGGTTCTTCCGACCTTCTTTCCCAGGCCGCATGCCAACCGGGCTGAGATGGTCCTGCATACCCTGGACTGTAGGAGGGCATTGTCCTTCTACCTTGACCGTACGCGGGAGCACCGGAGGGCTGTTCAGCTCTTCGTTTCTTTTGACCCCAATAAGTTGGGGCTTCCTGTCTCCAAGCGTACTTTGTCCATCTGGGTAGCTGACTGTATCGCCTGGGCTTATGGGGCAGCCGGCCTCTCGTTGGAGGGTCGAGTCACGGCTCATCGTGTCAGGGCGAAGGCTGCGTCAGTGGCTCATCTCCGCTCTGTTCCGTTGGCAGACATCTGCCGGGCCGCTACTTGGTCTTCAAGCCAGACTTTTGCGGCCCATTACTGCCTTGAGAGGGAGTCCCGCAGAGACAGTGCTTTCGGACAGGCAGTGCTCCATAATCTCTTTGGGGTTTAGGCAACTCCTACCCTCCGGCCCTGGTGTTGGGCTACCGGTCGGGGGCGTTCTCAGAGAAGATTCCTTCCTTACGTGCTGACGAGCTAGAGGGAGCTTATTTTTTCTGCTTGAGGTCTCCAGTAGCCTTAAGCTGGGGAGTCCCATATGTGAGGACTGACTTCCTGCTTGGTCCTGGAGAAAGAGTAGTTACTCACCTGTAACAGGTGTTCTCCAAGAGCAGCAGGAATCAGTCCTCACAACCCTCCCTTCTCCCCTTGGAGTTGCAGTCATATCATTTATTTTTGCTAATTTTTTTGCTGTCTTTTAGCTATGTCATCAGACTGAGCAAGATGGCACCTTTGGGCGGGAAGGGGACCGCGCATGTGCGCTGCAATTCCCAAAGACTTTCTTTGAAAGCTGGGGAAATGCTCCGCACGAGGGCTCCGTCGGCGCCGACGTCACCCATATGTGAGGAATGATTCCTGCTGCTCCTGGAGAACACCTGTTACAGGTGAGTAACTACTCTTTCTTTGCTGTCCTCCTATTTATTAAATTAAATATGATTGTTATGATCACTATTCCCAAGTGACCCCAATACTGTTATCTCTCATACCAGATCCTGCATTCCACTATGGACCACGTTTAAAATAGCTTCCCCTTGTGTCGGTTTCTGAACCAGCTGCTCCATGAAGCAGTTATTTATTTCATCTAGAAATTTTATCTCCCTAGCATGTCCTGAAGTGACATTGATCCAGTTGATACTGGAGTATTTAAAATCACCCGTTATTACTGTGTTGTAACTTTTGTTAGCTTCCCTAATTTATTTTAGCATTTCATCATCCATTTGTTCATTCTGGCCAGATGGACAAAAATCTACCTTCACTGCCATTCCCTTCCCTTTTACATGGAATTTCTATGCATAGAGATTCTATGGTGCATTTTGTTTCCTGCAAAACCTTTGTGCTGCCTCAGATCAAAGGTCCATCAAGCCCAGTATGCTGTCTCTGACAGTAGCCAATCCAGGACACAAGTACCCTGCAGGATCCCAAAAATTAGATCCATTCCTTACTGTTCTTAGTCAAAGATAAATAGTGGCTTTCACAATTCTATCTGGCTAATAACGGATTATGGACTTTTCCTCCAGGAACCTGTCTAAACTCTTTCTAAGCCCAAATTGCCATACCATAACTTCTGGCAGAAAACTGCCATTCAGTTGTGTCTTAAGTGAAAAATGACTTCTCCTGTTTTATGAAAATCTTCCTTTTCCCTCTCTCCTTCATCCCAGCAGCATCCAGAGCTTGAGAGGTGTTGCAGAGCTACCAAATTACCCATTTCTAGGAGAAGACATTTTGGAGGGTATATTCAGCAGCGGCAATGCCATTGCTGTTCAAATGGCTGGTGGCTGCTGCTTTAATTTATAACTGGATATTCAGTGTTGGGCTATATCCAGCCATTGGCACTAAATTTCTGGTTTGACTGGATAGCGTTTTAGTTTGCTGGTCAGTGGCGATATTCAGCAAACTGCATAAATGCATTTGATATGCCCTCCCTTTGAATTTACATCTGAAAGCAATGTGGTATTTTGTACTCCCTGATTGTACCCATTGAAATTAGTGCTACAGGTTCCATAATGCAACAGGATTGGTTTGTCAGAAATCCAGGACTGGTCTAAAATCTCCCTCCTAGAACTTGGTAGCCTGGCAGCTCTGCTGTTGTAAGGGAGTAGCTGAAAGGATAACATATCAAGAATATACTTGAAACATTTTATCTTGTATGCTTTTGATAAAATCATTAAGCAGTACTAATAGGATTGCCATCTCATCCAGGTCAACTGGGACGAGCTGATCCAGGTCTGGTTTTGCCCTGTGAGTGCATGGAATTGTAGCTCTGCTTTCCCTTAAAGAAAGCAGGAACTATGACTTCAGGCATACAATGAGGAGAAAACTAGGACTGAATTGCTGCTTTGGGTTGATGAGGTGAGGTGGCAACTCCTAAACTATTGGGATTATAAACTTTTCTGCATCATGTGGGCAGCTTCAGCTAATCCAGGTTTTACTTCCTATGGCAAGCTGAGGAGCTGGAGACTGAAATTTTTTCTCTGAGTTCCCTAGGAAAAGAAGGAATTCCAGGCCCGTGGATGCGCTTGGGGAGAAGGGTTATAACCAGGACCGGTACCGAGTTGCTGAGATTTGTTTTGAAGCAAACTCTGAAGCTGCTGCTTTTGGCTCTGAGCAGCTTCAGTGTTCTGCTAGTTTTGCCAGCACTTTTCCCAGCTGCACGCCTCTTCCCCCCCCCCCCCCAATCACAGTCCCCCCTCCCCTTTTCACAGTCCCTAGCTTGGATTCCTGCACACTCGCATCATATGGTCCTTCAGTGTGGTCTGTCTGTGACTGATCAGACCCTCTACACGCTCTGCTCTGCCTTCTCTCTACGCTCCCAGGCTGATTCTGCAGTGGGGGTGGGGGGAGGCCAGGAGAGCCCCTGAAGTTTCTTCCAAATGGCTGATTCCCTTCTAAATCACTCCTGGCCTTCATTTTCCAAGCTGTGGATGAAGAGATGGTCATTTAAGAGAGGTAATTCCTAGGCTTTTTGAAATGGGTACCGCAGATGCATTTCATCTGGGTTTTGTACTGTTAGTGATTTCTCTTTTCTAGGTGAATCAGCTGCATGCTGTCTTTCAGAGGAAGACTCCGAGAATCTGCTTTTAGACTTATACATTTCAGCCGTTGAAGCACCTTTTGTGTTCTTCATACAGACAGAGACCCTCTCTGCACTTTTTTTGCATCTCTTTGAAATAGTTCTGGCTAGAGATATTTCTGTTTATTTAAAGTAAAGAGGCACTTCCCATTTTGTAAGAAAAGATGAGGAAATCCATTTAGTTCTAGTTTGTCCATTACACATCTCATTCACAATTTGGTCCTGTTTAAATTTATTATAGCCATGAAAGGACAGGTTTGTGTCAGAACTCTAGCACCAAACTTGAAATGTTTCACTTTGGTTCTGGAAGGGGTGAGGAAGGTGGGAAGTCAGCCGGCAGGTCTGCAGGTGAAACCTCTTTCCACTGGAAAAACTGGATACTTACTGGGTTTTTAAATACTCCTCATTGGCGTTTGACTGTTTTCCACTTATGGGGAATAGAACAAGATCAAAAGGGTTCAGACTGGCACCAGCAGGTGGGTCTGCTTATAGGAGTCAACTCTGTGGGTGATTGAGCACCCCATTACTGAATAGACTCCTTCATCGTATTTAAGGAGGGGTAACTGCTGTTGGATTTAGCAACTCCGCTTCCCGAATCATTTTGTAAAGTTGCAGAGCTGCCAAATTATCCAGCTACAAGAAGGAGACTTTTTGGTTGATCCTGGTTTTGAACTTATATCCTAGAGCAGTATGGAGTTTTGTAGTCCCTGCTTCTATCCATTAAAATACTGCAGATTTTGTAATGGATTAGGATGGGAATTTAGAAATTCCAAACTGACTTGAAATCTCCCTCTTGGGTCTTGGTGACTTGACAGTGTTGCACTTGGCTCGTACAGGTCGGCTACTATCTAGTCTTTGCCAACTTGGATCCCAATGCAAGTGAAGTCTAGGACCTGGTTCTGATCAGAATCAGAAAATTCTAAGTCAGCAGGACTTAGGGGGCATTTTAAAATATTGGGACTCTGAACTTTGTCACCATCCCTTGACCATACCCTATCCCTGCTTTGAACTTTTTGGAAAATCTGCTTCAGAACTACCCAGATCTGTTACCTCTCCTGCCTATGACTTCCCAGTTTTCTTATGAGCTGCAGAAATCTCAAAGCTTGAGGCTGCAAAAATGGCACATTGCTCATGGTTGCTTAGTGCGAGAAACGCAGAAGGACCATGAGACCCATCCAGTCTAATTTGATTTGGGAATTTTCAGCCTGTCTTTCCAAAGGCAAAGTAACAAAGTTACCTAGTCTGGGAGTGAGATGTTTTACCAGTTCTGGTTTTAAAGCTGCATTACAATGCAGGATGGCATTTGTATTTCCTGATTTTACCCATTGGAACCACTGCTGCAGGTCCCATAATGCATCAGAATGAGAGTCTCAGAAATCCAGGACTGGCTTAATATCTCAATCCTCGAACTGGGTAACTTGGCAACTCTGCAAATGATGCTAGAGGCGACTTCCTGTGCTATTGGAAGTCAGGTTCAGCAAGTCCCTTTTCAAAAGAGATCACAATTTAGGTCTGTAAATTTACCTGCCCTCTTGAAACAGGACAGTATCTGCCTCATTTCTAACTTTATCTGTTGCTTCCCTCACAACTAAAGCTCCTTGATGCTTATTTCTTGAATTTGCTGACCTTTCTCTATAGAAATATTTCTTTGTTACTTATTCCTGAGTCTAACCCCTCTAAACCTGCATGCTCTAAAACTCTTCACAGCAAAATGCTTACCTCTTGCGTATTAGTTATTATGCTAATAGGCAGGGCAGGCTATGTTTTGGTTTATGCGTGGACATATACTTCAATGTATAGTGGAACTGGATAATAGAGTACTAGTGATCTGTTACAAAATAATGCCTCTTCCACCCCCCCCCCCCCCATTCATGCAGAACTATAGGAAACATCGTTACAGCTAGTCCACTGATTTAGAATTCTGCTTTGTGATTGATTTCTATTATTGTTAAGTGCCGTTGAGTTGAAGTCAACTCATGGCAACCCTATGGATAGTTGTTCTAAACCATGTTCAGTCTTCAGTCAGGTTGCTAATTATTGATAGTGTGGCATCCATAGCTGCTGTTATTGTATTGATCCATCACATTGCTGGCTTTCTTCTTTTGCGTCAGCCTTCAATCTTGCCAAGCATGATGTCTTTCTCAAATGATCTTTCTCTTCACATGAAGTGTCCAAAATAGGGAAGTCTGAGTCTTGTCATCTGAGTTTCTAAGGAAAGCTTATGTTTGATATCTAACACTGGTTGATTTATTCTTCAGCCGGTCCATGGTATACACGGTGTTCTTTGCCAGCACCATAATTCAAAGGAATCTATTTCTTCCTTTCTCGTTTCTTCATTGTCCAACTTTCGCATCCATATGACATTGCTGAAAATACCATGGCTTGGACAAGTTGAATCTCTGCACGTGAAAGTCTTGATCAATATCCAAGCATGACATTGTGGGTCAGAGGCAAATGCCAGTTGGGAATGAAGGGACATGCGCTCTCCATCCCCATGCTCAGGATAGCACCTGCAGGATGTTGATGGTGTCTACCGCACCTGCCTGCAAAACTCACAGATGTTTTTTTTGTCATCTTGCTCCCATTCCTCTCTTGTGGGGGTAGCATCTCCAAATAGGGTCATTTTCACATACCATGACGAGCATGAACCTCCCTCTCAACATGGCATATATTGGGTAGGATATCTCAAAGTCTCAACTTCACTGGCACAACTCTTCTTAATTCAGTTTGGAGAAGACTTGGAGACCTTTTTGTTTGGTAGATAGAACGAGGGAATATGGAGGCAGATGAGACCTCAAGGCTCATTCTGTTTACTCTGATTCATTCCTACTGCATTACCATAGACCCCCAACAGATCCCTAGCCTTCCTTTTTCCCCATCCCAGCTAAGGATCCCCCCGTTTGTATCCCTGGCAAGGCCAGCTCAACCATTAGGCAGACTAAGCAGTCAACTAGGATGACAACTTCTTAGGGGCAGCAAAGAGTAGGGCATTCAAAGCTAAACAATAGATTTTGACAGCCAAGGGGGGTGAAAGGCTTAAGGTCTGCCTAGGGCGCCAATACCTTGAATCACCACCTCTATGAAATATGTTTTCTAATTTCTGGATCTGCTCACTCCCTTCAAATGCAATCATCTCATCATTATCCATTAATCCTCATTTTCCTGTAATAACTCTCAATGCACTGCCATTTGTTCAGATGTTGGCCTCATATTTTTTCTGGGGGAAGAGGCATGTGAGAACACCTCCCATTTATTTTGTCCCTAAGAACATGGAGGCCCAGATTATGAGTTCCATGAAATGGCCAGTATGTTTTGATAAAGGCTTTTGAAATTGAAAAAAACCCCAAAAGCCTCACTCTCTCCCCTCTTCTTTTAATCCAGTATTTATGATGCTTAATAAGTTTTGTGTTTGTGAAGGGGCTCAGACTGACACACCCACACCTCTAATTACAGCTATCTTTTAATATCAGGCAGACAGATGGAAGCCTTAGGATAGCAGAGAGTGGCTGCAGTCAAAGCAAAGCAATAGGTCTTGAAAGACGCATAGGTTTGCCTACTGGCTCCAGATGCACCCTACAGGCTTGATCCAGTCCTGGGCTTACCCCATTGCATGCAGGGGCTTGTAGTCTTACTTTCTGATGGAGTGCGATAGAGAAATCAGAACTACATATTCCTGCATGCAATGGGGTAAACCCAGGACTGGATTAGGCTTGTTGGGTACATTTGGAGCCAGTTGGCAACCCTAAAGCCATACCATCAGCATGTACCTTTGCATGCAGGAAGGGTGGACAATTTTCAAATAGGATATATACATACATACATACATATATATATATATATATGAAACAAAGTTTAATATTTGGATTGTAGAACTTAGTAGTTGGTCTTTATCTACTACCATTTTCTATGTTTCTAAAAGTGTGATGTCCAATTTTGCCATTTTGAGAGTCATTTTTGGGAGGGATGGTCATGACTGTTGAATTTAATTATCAGATTCTCGTAGGGGGGAGGGCTAAGGACCTGAGAGATAATTAAGATGGGTGGCACAAGGCTGGAGGTCCACCTCTGTATTGGCTATGTACACAGACCCATTCACATGGGCAGCAGTATTGAAAGCTTGATTCTGATGCCCTGTTGCTCTGCCTTGGCTTACTTAAATGGCTCCAGTTCATTAAGAACAAGCTGATCCAATCCTGGTTTTGTCCCATTCCATGTAGGTATTTGTAGTTCTGATTTTCTTATGAGATTCAATGGAGGGGGAGGGGGGGGGGGCGTATATGGTGGGAATCAAAAACTACAAGCCTTGGAATTCAACGGTGGTAATTCCAAGACTGGTTCAACCTTTCTGATGACCAGGAGTCATCTGGTAAGTCCAACTCTGCCTGAAAATTGTTGAGGGGAGTGGAAATTCTGCAAGCTTTAGCAAACTTTGGACCATTTAGTGTCACCTTTCCTTAGTCATGTGGATGTCTGTCAACTAAGAACTAGACAGATGCCCACCAAACTGCTTTCAAATATTAACAGGGTTTGCCAATGGCCCCACTGTGCCAGTCCCGGTTTTGCCCTGCTGCAGATATGAAGGTTTTTTTTCGTCATTCCCTTAAGAAAAGCTGGAAGCACATGTCTCTGCCTGTGATGGGATAAACCAGAATCACCATCACGCTGACCTACAGAATCCGAGTCAGTTAGGACCCACTGCTCAAGCAGTACTCGATCCCTAGAAATCCTCCAGTTCTTTGGGTTTTCAGGCTATCCACTGTGAATGTCATGGAGGCAGAACATGCAAGCATACAGTATCTCAGGCACATTCATTATGCCTGGGGTGAGGCGGCAGCCTCCCTAAACACACTCATGCCTCTTGGTCACTGCTGACTTGAGCTAAATTTGAGCTGTTATCCTAGAATTGATAGGCCCTGTAAATAATTCCTTAGATTCATTTAATTCCCTTTCCAAATCTACTAGAAACACATTAATGTTATCACACTATAATGTAAACCATTATCTTGTTGTTTATTTATTTATTTAACAGGTTTTATATACCGCCTTTTCATAGATTCAAAGAGGTTTACATATAACAATTGTAACAACAAGCTTTACGTAGAACAGGGAGGAATAACTTATTATAAAACCGCTCTGACTAAAGGATAAAGTGGCATAAAAAAAGTTTAATTACTTGATTCATTAAACATTAGCCAGACAATAAAATATTTTCTTTTAGAAATATTAAAATGTCGCATTATAGCTTGTTCATAAAATAAACATTTCTATATCATCAGGCTTATGGATCTGTTGTTGTTAAATGCCATCGAGTCGGCGTTGACTCATGGGGACCCTCTGGATAGTTCTCCTAAACAGTGTTCGGTCTTCAGTCAGGCGGCTCATTGTTGACAGACTGGCACCCATAGCTTTTGTTGTTGTATTGATCCATCTTGTTGCTGGCCACCTTCTTTTGCGTTGATCTTCTATCTTGCCAAGCATGATGTCTTTCTCTAATGATCTCTCTCTTCTCGTGATGTGTCCAGAGTATGAAAGTTGAAGTCTTGTCATCTGAGCTTCTAAGGAAAGCTTAGGTTTGATCTCCTCTAGTACTGACTGGTTTGTTCTTCAGGCAGTCCATGGGATACATAGTATTTGTCGCCAGCATCATAAGTCAAAGGCATCAATTTTCTTCCTGTCTGTTTTTCACTGTCCAACTTTCGCATTTGTATGACATTGAAAATCCTATGGCTTGAACAAGTCAAATCTTTGTATGGAGAGACATTTCTGCTCTTGAAAATCTTATCTAGGTCTTTCATAGTCATTCTGCCAAGAACAATGCGTCGTCGGATTTTTTGACTGCTTGTTTCTTTATTGATGGTTGATCCAAGTAGGTTAAAGTTGTCCTCCCCCTGCCACCGTTTTCAGAATACTTGCAATGAATTTACATGAGAGAAATTTGCATATCCTGAGTCTCCTGTGTATGCAGATTTCTCTCATGCATATTCATTATGGATATCCTGAAAACTGGACTGTGGTGTCCTCAGAAAGCCCTATAGTAAATCCTTATCAAATATATACTGTATCATATAGAAGTCATAAGAACATAAGAACATAAGAAATGCCATACTGGGTCAGACCGAGGTCCATCAAGCCCAGTATCCTGTTTCCAACAGTGGCCAATCTAGGTCATACGTACCTAGCAGTTTCCCCAAAAGACACAGGTTCTGCAGTGCTTGTACTAGGCCAAGCATTGATATCCTGGGTCCCTTTTTAATAGTGGTTTATGGACCTTTCCTCCAGGAACTTGTCCAAACCTTTTTTAAACCCAGCTATACTAACAGCCCTTACTACATCCTCTGGTAACAGATTCCAGAGTTTGATTACACGTTGAGAGAAGAAATATTTTCTCCTATTTGTCTTAAATAGTTTACCCTGTAGCTTCATTACATGCCCCCTAGTCCTTCTATATTCTGATAGCGTAAACAATTTATCCACGTTTATCCGTTCCACTCCATTCATTAATTTATACACCTCTATCATATCTCCCCTCAGCCGCCTCTTTTCTAGGTTAAAGAGCCCTAACCTTTTTAGCCTCTCTTCATAGGAGTAGCCTTCCATCCCCTTCACCAATTTGGTGGCTCTTCTCTGTACTTTTTCTAATAACTCTATGTCCTTTTTAAGATACGGTGACCAGAATTGCACACAATATTCAAGGTGCGGTCGTACCATGGAGCGATACAGAGGCATTATAATATCCTTTGTTTTATTCTCCATCCCTTTCCTTAGGATACCTAGCATTCTATTTGCTTTCTTGGCCGCCGCCGTTTCATCTCTTTCTTTCCAATGGCATTTTAAATGTTCAAATTCTTCTGGCTAAAAGCTAGAAGCAAGCATGTGAAGTGCATATTTCACAGAGCACTGACATTTTGGGAACTTCCAAATAAACATATCTTCTTTGCAAAATATTTGACTTATCGCTAATGGGGTTCCTTTTTCAAGAGAGATAAATGGAGGGGCCATAACTTTTCCTTCTGTCTGTTTTGCTTCCCTCTTTTTCCAAGCAAAACAAACACTAATTTATTGGCGATTAATGCACTCACTTATTAAAGAACTGCTCACTTTTATTATAGTTTAATAATAATTAGTATTTCTGGAGGGCCTTGCATCCTGAGGTGCTTCATAGGGTAGTCTGAATCATGCAGGCAGCCGTCTCTAGGGTGGATGGTTTGGGGGAATAATTCCAGAGGCTGTATTCCATGAAAGTATCTCCTCAAAAAGTGTATTTTAAAGACCTTTTAACTGACATAGAAATATGATAAAAATAATTTTCTCATAGAATACAAAGGGGGCAATTTTCTGTTCATGTCACCCAGATAAAGACAACTTCATGTGAACAAAACGTTGTTCTGATCATCATCTGGCCTCTGTATTTTTACTCCCTCCCCTCCTCCTCTTCCATCAGAAAGTGCCCTCCATTTAGCACAGTGGTTCTTGACCCAGTCCATAGAGGCACTCCAGCTGGTCTATTTTCCAGGTGCTCTATCATGAATATGTATGAGTCATATTTGCATATGTTGAGTCTAAGACCCCTGGTTGCAATACACAGCTATACCACATGCAAATGCAATATGGAAAGCCTGAAACCCCGAGTAGTCAGGGTGCTCTCCAGGGCTAGGTCAAGAACCATCAACCAAAACCCTCCTTAAATAATTCGAGAAGGTGGAAAGCGGTGTGATATTGAACAAAAACTGGCTCTTTGAAGGCCATCAACAGGAAAGAAACCAAAACATGGAAACACGAGCCAGACGGTTCTTGTGTCTTTCACTGTTCTTCTTCAAACAACCTTTCCACTTTGCAGAGCTGCTACATTAAACTTTTAATGACAGCAAATTAATTTCTTCTTGTGCTGGTTGTCACAATGCCATGCTGCTAAAAGTAGGATGTTTAAACAAAATGGATTCCCTTCTTGGAAAGAGTTCCATCCTCTGGGCAAACTCTTCCTGCCCCCTCTCATGTACATAAACATATTTCTGCTATTTAGTCCTTAATATGCTGGGTCTCAAGATATCCCAAGCAAAAGCTCTGGACAGAAGAATGCTTCTTGGCACAGATTAATGAGCACTGCCATGCTGCTTCTATACATATATTCAATAAATATGCCACATGGGGAGAATCTCTGCTTCTAGCTCAGAGGTAGTGACATCATACTGCTTCTAATGATGCTGGAAGACATTTGACAAAATAAAAGCCAGTTTGGTTATTACAGCTCAGCAGGCCTTGGGCCCTCTTCCCATTGTCATAGGTGATCAGTAGCACAGTCACATAGAGCAGTTCTAGTGGCAACAGTGACCCCCTGAGGAAGATGGGCCCTTGCAATATCTTTCAAGGGACCAACATAAGAACTGTCCAAAATCACACAAACTTTACAGTTTGCGAAGAAGGAGGGTGGTGTGATAGGATTCTATGATTGGCCTGTGAAAAGGTATTGCAGCTTGCATGAAATCCAGGCTCAGTTGAGGACTGAGACTCCTGCCCTTTGGTCTAGGATAATATATGATGTATAGTGTCACGTTCGAGTGGAGCTAGGAATGACTGACCCTTACATACTTTGCCTTCTAGATTAGGGTAGAAGACTTGTCGGGGTGAATGTTTTCCACAGCAGTACACAGTTGACTTGTGGTTACACAGGAGCTGTGGCAAATAAGATCTCTTGTCCCCAAGGCCATACCAAACCCAATAACAGTGCGTTCCTACATGCAGCTGGGTGGGGCGGGGGAGTCACACAGGGCACATTTCTAGCTTGGTACAGTCCTGCTTGTCTCTTCCATCCACTGTGTCATCATCAAAGCTCCCTCGCCCTTCCCACCAATCTCTGTGTCTGTCCCAAGCACACATAGATTCTGTCACTGTTCCAGTTTCTACTAGATCCCCTGTCAAGCTATTCCAGGTTTCTTAAACTGTATTTCCTCACTCTTCCTTGGCCTTAAGCTTCTTTTTTTATGGAAAAGGCCTTCCCGTACCTTATTGAATCTTGCCATCTCTTTAAAAGTTTGTCATCTCCACCCTTTCCCTTTAAGAACTTGATTGTGTAGGTTACCCAAGGAGGTCTTGGTTTGTTTTAAACAAACTCCACCCTCCTTATCTTGTTGCATATTTTAAGACACATATGCATTGAGCATCATTATTGAACCTTTATCAATTTCAAAACTTTTGGTGTCGGATCATTAATTTAGAAATGTGTTTAGCAGCTCTACGCTCAGGATCTGATTTGTCTGTATGGCCCATGGCTGCATCTCTGATAATCTGATACAGCAGGTGGACGGCCATCTGTGCCTCTACAGCTGTTCTCCTTTGACTCTCTGGGGAGGGTTTCTAGAGAAGTGTCTGAAAGCATGAAATAGCGACCAGCTATGCAGTAACCCTTGACTGGTGGAGAGTCTGGGATTGCCATTGCTGCCGTTTATGGAAAGTTCACAATCCATTCAACCACAGAATGACTGAAATCTGTCATTGTGATTTGCCTTTCTCCTTTAAGTAACATTACCAGATGTCCCCGATTTTTGGGGATTGTCCCCAATTTTAAGGAAGTGTCCCTGATTCCATGGACTACAATCGCCTCCCGTTCTTGATTTCAATAGTGGCAGAGGCAAAGGACATTGCTTCTCCTGCATACGCCTCTAATGAGAAATAATGTAAAATGAACTTCTTTTCTGAAAAATAAAGAGGAGGAATTTTAACAATATATAGAATATTTAGCTTTATGTATAAAATTAAGTTTAAGCATATATCCGCAAATGCGTGCTTTTAACTGGAGAAGGGCTGCTATTGCCGGAGGAGGGAGGACTCCTGTGCTGCCCCTCCCTGTGAAGTTCAGCCCTTCCCAGGTGTCTCAGATGTGCTCTCCAAAAATCTGGTAGCCCTACCTTTAAGATATCAGGGGAACTGGAGGTGCCATAATTCTAGCTGCATCCCTGGGCTCGGAGGGCCCTGCTTCACCAGCTGGGGATTCCACTGGAGTGTAGAAGCACATTTAATAGGAGCAGCAGCTGTTATCACCTTTTATGGTTGCCAGTTCAACTCTTTATTAAGCAACTGAGAACCCAAATCTGCTTAATGTTCTCTTTAACCAAACAGTGCCCTACTCTTGAGAGCTTCACTTTGTCATTTCCATCTTCCGTGCCTAATCGTGAGCCAAGGTGCACTGACTTTTTTTTTTGTTGTTTAGACTATAGATTTAAAAAAAATCCCCCCTTCTTAGCGGGCTGCAACAGCATCATGCTGTCCTGTTCTAGGAGACCAGGAGGGTTGTGGGATCTGTGAATTCTGCTTCTTTTAAACAGATTCATAAGCAAGGGCTTGAGATACAGGCCAGGACCACCAGGAAGATTCTCTAGGCAGCAGTGACACTTGTGGGAGGTGGGACATTTGTTTGACAAAACAAAAAAGGTTTCCTGTAGAATAGGACAGACAAGATAATCTGGGGATCTATCCTGCGTTATACGTATACAATATGAGAAACAGATAGAATCCACTGTTCCATTCTATGTTACAAAGACCATGATAAATGCACTAACTGGTTCCTGGTATAGAATAATCCACTATTCCATTCTACGGCACAGAGGCCACAAGAATCATGCTCATTGGTGCCTGTGATATGATAGAATAATCCACTATCCTGTTCTACAGCACAGACACCTTTAACCTCAAGAATAAAACTGGAGCAAAAAAAGATGGATTTTATTATCTATTTCAATTGAGAATTAAAATGATTATTTTCCCCCGATTGTTACTTTGTCTTACACTTTTGTAGATTAAATGAAACCATTTTTTTCTACATACATCCTGCCAACTCTGAGGAGCAAGCAGAGGGTATAGTGTAATATGTGAAAAGTATGTCTGAATAACAGGTGACCTCACTCTCCTGATGCATGAAGTCCCTCCCACTGGAGGGATGTGGCTTAACTTTGGCAGGTGTGCTGACATCTCAATACCACACCCTTCCTCCAAACTTCAGCCTGGTTTGTCCTGCAGCTGGTCCCTCTCTGGCTTACACAGGAAGGGGTGTGACCGGTTGCACTTACAGAGAGCAGCGCACGGGTTCAGAAGCTTTCCTCTGCCCTGTCATTTCCACTGCTGTCGATCTCAGAGAGATGTTGTGACTGGGGTGGGACAGGAGATCAGAAGCCGTCTCAGGATGCTTTTGGCACTGCTGCCTGCCAAGGTTTTGCACCCTAGGCAACTGCTTAGTTTTCAAAATGGTAGCAGCTGCCCTGGATGGATAGACATCAAGACAACTAACCATCAACAACAGGTACTCTAGTTTACTGGGAAACTCACTTCAAGAGACTCTAGTTGGAACTGAAAGACTCTTGGTTGCAGGTCTTGAAAATCTAGGGCAAAGATCACAGTCTTTGTTAAATATGCGGCATGCCTGCAGAAAAAGTCTTGTGCTATTACTTCTTATGCTTATTCCAGTTTTCAGATATTATTATTCACAACAGCATCACAGCAGTTTACAAATAAGCCTAAGAGAACAGTGTCACAGTCGTTTGCAAAAAAAATCCACTGCTTACCCGGGATAAGCATTGTGGAACCTATGCACCTTTCTGGGAACCTGCCGGAAACTTGTGACCTGGATTGGCTGCTTTTGGAAACAGGATACTGGGCTTGATGGACCTTGGTATGGCATTTATTATGTTCTTAAAATTAAATTAAAAATAAAAGGAGGAAGAATAAAATTGGTTATTTATGATATTAATTTATTATCAACATTTGATATCCCACCTTTCAAACAAATATTTGGATATCATAGAGGTTTACAATATCAGAATAGATTAAAACAGAACAATGCCAACAAATACATTCCTGCAATTACAACAGAACGGATATAATTACAATAGGACACATATGGTAGGTGCGTGAGGAGGGCATTTGCCTAGGATGATGGAGAAACACAGGGAACAAGGAACTGCAACCCAATTTCTCATGCAAGTACTAACTGCATTAATGAAAACATTAACCATAAGATTATGACTCATATCACAGAGTCAAGACAAACCGAGGAAGAGTTTTGAAAAAAAACAAGTCTTGACCAATTTCTTGAATTTTGCATCAGAACCTTCCTCCTGGCTATCCCGAATAGGGACTTGTCAAAGGAACCAGCAAAAAATGTTATTGGAAAGAAAAGGTTCTCTCGGCGGTCTCCACCCAGCATCCCCTCCAAGAATAGTGCCCTAAGGCGAGCCTTAACTTTGGTCAATGAAGACTCTAAGCTCCGATATTTAGGAATTGCATTTCATAATAGAGGAGCTAAAAGGTAAAAAGCTGAGGCCCAGGTTGATTCTTCATCTGGAATGTTACAATATCCCATGCAAGTGTGGACGTTTCATTCTCTCTTTATTGTGCAGGATCTACGTTTCCAACTACTGCTTAAAATGGTGCTCCCCATAGGGTTGTCAATTAGGCAAGACCAATTTTGTCCTACTTTTGCCCCCATAGTTTGCTGCGATTTGTAGTTTTGGTTTCTTTACTAGGTAAAGGGGGAAACCATCTCCCTGCATGTAGTCAGGGCAAAACCATGACTGGATTGGTCAGTTTGACATGGGTGAGGTGGGAACTCCACTTCCCTCATTTGCTTGTACTTTGGTGGGGGAGTTGGGAGAGGGTGGGAATTTGGCTGGTCTTTAAACCTGGCCACTGTTAGACAGAGAATACTGGACTCAGAGGACCATTGGTCTGCCCCAGTATGACAGTGGTATTCACTCTGTCATCAAGGCCAGGCATCAGGATACCCCTAATGAATATGCATGAGAGAGATCTGCATGTCTACTATTTCCATCACTTTTCATTGGGGATATCCTAAAAACCTGACATGGATGGCCCTGGAGGACTGGGAGTGACGATTACTGCAGTATGGCATTTCTTATGTTCTTTGCTTGTCCATTTCTGATGTACTAACTTTCTTAAAAGGTCATAGTACTATAGCATGGGGAGGAGGAGAAATGGGGCACCACTACATGAATGTCTAATTTTCAGTGATTCTTACACTTTCTAAAATGGCCTCCATCATTTTTAGATTGTGGACGTCTATGGGCCTTATTCAAAAAGGACTTTTTCCCCAGTTTGGAACACAAATCTTCCTTCAATAAGGGTCTGTGGTAGTGTTGTGCGCGGTGGGAAATGGTTTTCTTTAAATCACAGGCCAGACAGCAGTTCAGATAAAACAAAAGCAGTTTTTATTCTGTTCCAGCTTGTTAAACCTCCACGAAGCAAAAGCCAGAACAGACAGCAGTTCAGAGAAAACAAAATCAGCTTACTTCTGTCCCAGCTTGTTAAACCTCCACAAGCTGGTTCTTCCGGCCTTTCTTCCAGCCCCAGTTAAAGTTCCTACCTCAGAACTCCTCTGCATGGCTTGCCTTGGAAGGACTTCTGGCTTGATGGGCCTCGCTCCCTCCTGCACCCTGCTGGGTTCTTAACCTCTCCCTGTAAACCACACCCTCCCAGCCCTGAACTCTGCGCTGCAGAGTCTCTTAAAGGGGACAGTTGATACTCCCTTTGGAGAGGGACAGATAACATTCTGTAGACCCCTCACACACCCACTCCCTCAGCTCAACCATGCCCCATGCCCTGCCTCACCTGGGACCCCCATCTGGGAAAGGAAGTCCATGTTCAAATGAGTCCGACCAGCCCTATGGTGGACCCAAAACTGGTAGAATTGGAGACTCAAAAGCCATCACATAATACGCATATGTGGAGGAGTAGCCTAGTGGTTAGAGCAACTGCCTAGTACCCAGAAGATCAAGGGTTCAATTCCCACTGGCACTCCTTGTGACCTTGGGCAAGTCACTTTACCCTCCATTGCCTCGGAAGAAAAGGCTGGCAATCTACTTCCGGTGATACATTGCCAAGAAAACCCAGAAGTAGCTGGTATGAGTCAACACTGACTTGATGGCACTAAAAAAAAAAAAAATATGCATATTGGACTCCTTATGCTGTGCCAACCACTTGAGGGGTTGGTGGGTCATTACCAGTGTAAGCAAATGACCAAGCAGGTAGTACTTGAAGGTTTCAAGCACCCACTTGACCGCTATGGCTTCCTTCTCAATCACTGCATAATGCTGTTCCCGAGGAAGCAGCTTCCTGCTGATGAATGCTACAGGATGTTCTTCACTCTTGACTTCCTGGGCCAGAACAGCTTCTAGGCCCACCTCTGAGACATCAGTTTGCACAATAAATGGGGGCTAATCAGGACGAGTTTAGAGCACATGGCCTTCTTGAGATGCTGAAAGGCCAGGGTTGGGTCCAGGTTTGGTGACCATTGAATCCATTCTGGAGCTGTCTTCCGGAGGAGATTGGTTAACAGCTCTGCCACTTCTGCAAAATTCGCTCCATGGGTCTTACCAGATCCATGGGCACTCTTTCAAATGGGGGTTTAATGATGAGCATAGGCACTAGAGTGGCAGTTCAGACTCAGGCAGGGTGGGGCATGACTGGCAATATAACTTGTCGTGAGGGCTACTCTGTTGGCTAGTAGAGGTCAGGGCAGGTCAGACACAAAAATTATAAAGTTGAAATTGGCAAGTATTCCAAAGGCCCAATTGACTTTTGGTCCTAGTAGTTTCCTTGATACCAATCTTCAATGAAAACAACTGCTCAGAGTGGTGGGAAAAATAAAGGCTTTTTATTTCCCTTCTTCGCAATGGTTCAAATGATTGGAATACAACTATAAAGCAAAATGTCCTTACTTCAGGTGAGGAAAAGAAAAACTCAGTTTTAAAGCAAAAACTGTTACTTTCACAGGACTGGTGCTATTTACACAAAACAAGAATGTTCAATTCAGCAAGTCACACAGCTCACAAGCCTGGCAAGGATTCTAGGCTTCCTGTAACACAGTATGTACAATCCATTTCTGGATCTGAAATATCCCCTGCTAGTTCCACTTGCATTGGCTCCTCTTCTGAAGCCTCTGAATCTGTGCTCCTGGTTTCAGGTAAAATATATTCAGGCTTTTTATACAGCTCCTGTATCACTTCCCAATGTTCTGGGCTAAGCTTAGGGCGTCGGCTATGTGCTGTTTTATACTGAAAGGATTCCTCTTTATTCAGAGGTTTTATAGCAGCTCTAAGCTTTCTTTAGAAGCTCAGATGACAAGACTTCGACTTTCATACTTTGGACACATCATGCGAAGAGAGAGATCATTAGAGAAAGACATTATGCTTGGCAAGATAGAAGGTCAACACAAAAGAGGAAGGCCAGCAATGAGATGGATCGATACAATAACAGCAGCTACGGGTACCAGTCTGTCAACAATGAGCCGCCTGACTGGAGACCGAACACAATTTAGGATAGCTATCCAGAGGGTCGCCATGAGTCGACTCCGACTCGACGGCACTTAACAGCAACAACATATAAACATTTTTCATTCAGAACTTTCTTCTTAGGTAAACATTTTCCATACCTTGTATCGTAGGAACCTTCAGACAAACGGTTTTCTTCTACTGCCTGTCTTTCCCATACAGCAGCTTTCTGGAATCTTTTTCCAGGAAAGTATGGTTTACCTTGTGAGGTTGGAGTCTCTTCTCCAAGTGAAGGTCTGGGCCTGTACCGGCTTAGCTTCTGGCTTGCCTGTGCAGCACGGCTTAGGTTCTCCAGCTGTCTCTCATTTGACTTTAGACTACAGTTGCAGCAATGCTTTCGCCTCTCTGGACAAACAGCTCTCACTCTTGTTTGAGCTGAGACCTTCCCAGGTCCTTCATTAGCTCCAGGGAAATCACCTTCCACTCGGGGTGGTTTGCTAGCGGTAGAGTAATCAGGTTTCCATTCTAACCTCTTTCTCTCTGCGCTGCAAGTGATCCTTCCCTTGCTTCTGCTGGACTTGCCTCCTTGGCCTGCTTCTCTTTCTCCACTGCTGCTCTTCTCTCTCGCCTTCCTGCCGAACTCCTTCCTGCCCAACTGTCTCCAGTCTTCCACACTCTCCTTAAGAAGTACTCCTGCCTTCGAGGATTGGAAGCTGGCTGGCATTACCTTGTGACTAGTGGGGTGTGGCTCCTCAGTGTCGCTGAAGTCGCTCTGGCTCCCTCTAGCTGGTTCCTCTGAATAATGCAGCTTGTGCACGTCTTTTTCTCTGTTTAAAACATTTTCTTTTCTTTCAAGGGGGTCTGCTGCATGACAAACTGCACCTGTTTATGGACCCTGGGCCAGAAAAATCAGGCCAAAACACGCTCTAGTATTTTCTCTACCCCCAGGTGTTCCCCTAATAAATAGCTATGAGCCAACGATACCTGTTGATGATAGAGCCGGGGAACTATCAATTGTTCTACCTCTTCCCCCTCTAGGGCACCCTCGGACACTCTGTATAATAAATCACTTAAGACTCCAGCAGGGCAAGCCACGTTCGAGGTCATGATGCTGCCCTGGCTCCCCTATCCAGTTGTGACCGGCCGAGACTACCCAATCTTCAGAGAGATATGGGCCCCGCTAACTGACAGCTCTACTAAGTCGGAGCAGGAAGATTTCCCAGAGATTTTCCCCCGGACCCGGATCTATATGCTGAGAACCCCAAGCCTGCTAAGTCTCGCGCTCCAGTGTAAACTTGCGGTGCTGATGTGCCCACTGTTTCATCAGGGCGGTCAAGCCCTCCAAAAACTGCTCCAATAGCACAATCTTGGCTACCTCTGGCCCAGTCATTCACTCCGGTTGCAGCCATTTTCATGCAAGCTAGGACACTCTTTCATCTGGAGCCCACCCTTTCTGAATTGCTGGTGGTAGGCCTCTGGTGTACAGCCAGCTTGTTCCAATACGGCAGCCTTGGCAAGCTGCATATGTAGCTCACCCATCTGTGTTGGCATCCTGGAATGCAGCCTGACCGCTACCCGTCAGTAAATTCCCCAAGTAAGTAGTCCATGTTGCCTCTGGCCACCCAGCCATGCGGCCAGTTCATTCAAAGTTCACAAAAAAGTGATCAGGTTCATCTTCTGCCGTCGTTTTCAGTAGTGCTCGCTCTACAGGTGGACCCTGTAGGGCTTGAGCCTACTGTGCCAGGGAACTCCTCTGTAACTACTCTTGCGCCTGAATAAGATCTTGTAGCTGCTGGTGGTGATGTTGCTGATGATGATGTTCTTGTTGCCGCTGCCCTTCTAGCAGGGCTTTTTGAAACTGCTGCTGATATTGTTGCTGCTGCTGTTGATCTTCTGCCAGTATCTGGAGGAGCTGCTCCATCCTGGCTTGTCACTGTTCTGTTGCAACATCACCACAGCTTCCTCTTCTGCAGCTGAGTTAACACTGCAGTATTCCAGCTCCAACATATATTTAGTGGCCTCTAGTGGCCAAAACAAAGCCTGCCTGTCCGGCATTGACCATATCTTCTTCAAGCTCCCTAACTAGGGCAAGGTCAACCCTTTTAGCCCTTACAAACAAACAAAAAAAATCCTGACCTGCTGTAGAGGCCCAGCACTGGAGGGGTGTGGATTTGTCCTCAGTCACATGATTAGAGGAAATCACACCACTGCCATCACATGTGGTAGGATGGTGTGTGGTGGGGAGGGGTTTTCTTTAAATCACAAGCCAGGCAGCGGTCCTGGGAAAACAAAAACAGTTTATTTTGTCCCAGTTTATTAAACACCCACAAAGCAAAAACCCAGAACAGACAGCAGCTCAGGGAAAACAAAATCAGCTTACTTCTGTCCCATCTTGTTAAACCTCCACAAGCTGGCTCTCCTGGCCCTTCCTCCAGCCCCAGTTAAAGTTCTTACCTCAGAATTCCTTTGCACGGCTTACCTTGGAAGAACTTCTGGCTCCATGAGCCTCTCTCGCTTCTGCAGCCTGCTGGATTCTTAATCTCTCCCTGTGAGTCATGCCCTCCCAGCTCTGAACTCTGGGCTGCAGACTCTCTTAAAGGGGGCAGTTGATACTCCCTTTGGAGAGGGGTAGGTAACACTGTATAGACCCCATCATAGGGCCCCATGTGTTGAGTAATGATGGTGTACAGTGAATATATGTCTTTCAGAGAGTACATCTTGTGTATCTGTACTAGCCATAATTCCCCCCCCCCCTACATTTTCAAATGTTTGAAGAAAAGGAGATTGTATCATATGGCATTTATTTTATTTATTTGGGCACTGTTTTAATGGCATTTCTGCCATGCAGGTCCCAGAGAGGGGTGGCAATGGGATGCCCTGGAAACATCAGGGCAAGCCACTTAACCCTCCATTGCCTCAGGTACACTTAGATTGTGAGCCTTTCGGGGACAAGGGAATAAAAAGTACCTGTTAGCATATACGTACATGTAAACCGCTCTGATGTGCAAGTAAAGGGCGGTATATCAAGTGCCTAAACCATTTATTATTTATTTACTGGCATAGGACTTGGACCCTGGCAAGCGGTCAGCAGAGGCACCTCAAATAAATGGGTCAGGCTTCAGGTATAGGGCATGAGGTTCTATAGTAGATGTATCACTTTTCAATAAGGAGGGGGAAAAGTCCAAGGTCTTCGGTAGTTCCTTCAGGAGCAAAGGTGGGTTTAGTTATTTTGAGATATTGGGTGGGCATATTCCTAATATAAAAGTATGTTTATTTATTTAAAATAGCTATAGACCATCTTGTCAGCCCCCAAGGTCCAGCCAAAGCAGTTTACAATAGCTTTTTTTTAATTGTTTGGTTATGTGAATTATGTGAGCAGCTGGGTTAAGTCTAATTTTCCTAATACAAATTGCTTTGTTTGGTGTTATGTCTTACGACTGTTATTAGATTATTTGTATGCTTATTAATATTTTTATACTTTTTTATGTATTTTAAATTACTGGTGTATTTTTATAAATAGAAAAAATATATGTGAAATGCATCATAATAATCTTAATCCAATATATCAATTATTCTGTTTGTTGTAAACCCCTTTGGATTGAACGTTTGTTCAAAGAAGGTGGCCTATTAAAATTACATAGCATAACCTGAAGCATCGTGGGAGGGGTCTGTGCCTCTCCAGACCCATGTGTGGCTATGGCCCTAGTACAATGGCTATCCAATAAGATCTCTGAGGAAAAGAGCTACCAGTCATGAGTCCCTGCTGAGAGCTAGGTGGCCATAAATAAAAAGACACTGTCTTATGACGACTTTCTAATGAGAGCATGATAACCTTGAGTAAAGACATCACTCATGAGGGCCTGATAGTTGGGAGTAAAGAGAGAGACTAGTTATGATGGTTTACTGATGAGAGCCGGACAAGAAGCAGAAGAGAAAAGAGCTGCAGGATGGCTCCCTAACGAGAGCCAAATGGGAAAGAGCAAGAAAAGGAAGAAAAATGGCTGATGACTTCCTGTAGCGATCCAGACTGCAAGGGCTAAGCAGAGAGACGAGAGCTCCCATGAGGAAAACCTTTGCTTGTTGCAGGACTGTCTTATGTAAAGACAGACTAAGACGTCTGTGAAAGCCCCGGGATAAAAAAAACATACAGAAAGCAGCGGATGCACCTCGTGTAAAGTAAATCATGTCCTGGCTGGCCAAGTCCCCGGCACAATATCCCTGCCTCTGGGATCTGTAGGGAGCAAGATTATGTCTTTATTTAATCCATTTGTTAGTCACCCTTCTAAAAAATTTGTGGCAGCATACAAAAGAAGCATATATCATAATTACAATAAAACATTAAAACAGTACTGTTAAAACACTTCACAAAAATAAAACTAGTATATGATTAATAGACCCTAGAAACACTAACACCATGTGAAAATAATGAATCGGACCCTAGAATTAAGTCTGAAATCTTCTCAACAAAAGAAAATATTTTTCTCTCTTAAAAATAGCAGAGTAACCACATTTTCCACCTCTTCTTGAATACCAAATGTCTCATGTCCTTGAGAATAGAATTCCTCAACTGAGGAAAATGTAGGTTTCCAAGTGTGAGATTTGCCTTCCAGGGTTGTAGGAAGAGAAAACAGCATGTTCTTCTAAGATCTAAGTCAATATGTCTAACTGCTCCAGGAGTACCTCTGATCAGTTTGGTTTTCAGTTCTTGGAGTGGAGGAGTAGCCTAGTGGTTAGAACACTGGCTTGGTAACCAAGCAACCAGGGTTCGATTCCCACTAGCACTCCTTGTGGCCTTGGGCAAGTCACTTAACTCTCCATTGCCACGGAAGAAAGGCCTGGCAATCTACTTCCAGTGACACTGCCAAGAAAACCCAGGAACTTCTGGGTTGCCAGGAGTAAGGGCTGACTCAAAGGCACACATTGCATTTAGAAGCAAAGCTGAGCACAAGCAGAGGACTGGGAAGCCCATTCAAAAGTCTTTCTTTCCAGAGATGATACTTTAAGGCAGGGGTCACCAACCTGCGGCCCGCGAGGTCCCTTCGTGCGGCCCGCGAGGCTCTACCCCGGTGCGGCCCGCCAAGGAATTTACACGATGGGGAGCGAGGAGGAGCTTACCTTCCTGTTCCCTGCAGGTCTCGTCATCAGTCCAGTGGAGAACGCCGTTTCCCTCGCCGTCCCCTGCTGGGATATTGGGTTTCAGCTGCATTCCAACCCAGATGGCTGCTGGGGGGCGGGGCCACCAGGCCATCCCGTCCAATCAGCACGGACCCCCAGGGAGATTGACAGCCTTACCCAGTGTCTTGGTTTCAGGGCAACATGGCGTGGAGCGACAGGCAGGAGCTGTTTTGTAAGCAGCTGCATAGGTTGGCTGTGGAAACTCCGATGTTGACTCCCTAAACGGCCTTCGGGGCAGCAGCTGTGAGTAACCTGGTTAGTGCATCGCAAGACTTGCAGCAGGGAGCCGGGGCTACGGCTCTGTCCCGGTCAGAGCTCTGGGGAGAAGGAGTTCACTAGCAATGTCTCTTCGTGCGGCCCTGCTTCAGTTAACGTGTGCTAACAAGCAGCCCGGCGGGTGCCAGACGCTTGTGCTGGTTAACAAGGGGGGTACGGCCCGCGAGGCTCCCGGAAATCGGCTGTGCGGCCCGCGGCCCTCTGGAGGTTGGTGACCACTGCTTTAAGGTGAAGGACAGAGAGAAAGAGGGAGAGAGAGCACCAGCCTGTGTGATTGCGATGGATCTGTATAGCTGATGGAGGCTACTAGTGGTGGGGGGAAGGATATGCGTGAGACAATGTATGCAAATCTATCTCATGCATATTCATTGTGGATATCCTGAAAACCAGACTAGCCAGGGGGGTATTCCAGTACCAACTTGAGAAATGCTGATTTAAGTTACCACCCTGAAGTATCTGGCTTAAATTTTTCTTAACTATTTAGGATGTTACCATTACCCCTACATAGTTCCAAATGTCCAACAGTCCAAATGAGTAATTTGAAGGACACTGCTTGAGACACGCTTCCAGTGAAGTTCTTCCAAGACTGAACCACATTTTTAATCTCTATAAGAATGCAGACTGCAATAATCTCTTCACACTGCAGTTTACATATTGGACGATTTCTTCTTTTTTTTACAAATGCATATATAGCATTTTAAGAATCCATCCTACCCACAATCATTTCTGAAGAAATAAGAGCAAAAACTACAAATAGCTCAAAGTTGTCAAAAGGAAACTGTCATCAAGCTATCTATATGAGTGTGCGTTGTTAATTCTGCATGCAAAAGTACACCCTGGATGTTTGCCTCCAATCCTGCAGTTCTCAATGGAGTCCTTGAGACACACCTAGCCAGTCTGGTTTTCAGGATACTCACAATAAATATGCATAAGATAGATTTACATGAAATATCTCATGAATATTTATTGTGGATATCCTGAAAACCAGACTGGCTGGGTGTGTCCCAAGGAGCATCTTGGATCTAATCTAACAGGGTGAGTGTGACTATCAAGAGGTTTCATGTCATTTCATTCCATGTCATCATTTATAATCATTGTAAATGGGGTACAGCGAAACATTAACAGAACCATTGGAGGTTCAACATGAAAACAGGGTTTCCTGACCCACAAAAGCTCTGTTAGAAAAGAAGCTATTTATGATCAGTCCTCTTTGGAAAGAATTTAAACCTTGTTCTAGCTTTTCTGCTCACAAGTTCACCTATAGTTTGAATGTCATTGTTATAGCCCATCCATTTAAAGCTGAAATTAAGTCAGTCAGAGACTGAATATAAACAGGGGTGAGGGGACTGACCCTGTGGAACCCCACAAGTAGCCTCATCGGCTATATAAATCCATCGCAATCTGAAAAGTATCACACACACTCACACAGGCTCGCTCTCTCTCTCTGTCCCTCGCGACTCTGGAAAGAAAGACTTGAATGGGCTTCCCAGCCCTCCGCTTGTGCTCAGCTTTGCTTCTAAATGATTTTAACAAGAACTGAAGACATGACCATGGCTTTGGATTGTCTTTAGCGATGATTTGTTGACATTTTGCTCACGTGTCTCTTTCTTTCCTTTTGACAAGTCTCTCCCCTTAGTCTCTTCAATTTTCTTCCCTTCTTTCTATCTTCCCCATCCTGTCTGTTCGGTTTTTCCTTATATTGTAATGTTCTGCCCATTTTGCTTGTTACAGTAATTCATTATTATTATTTTTGGCACAGCAGTTTTCCCTCTGCTCCCTTCGGCTTCCAGCCCAAAGAGAATGGGCCTCTATTAAGCAATGGTATGATGAGCCTTCGTTAGAACTATCCAGGCTAATTATTTCTCCTCTTATGGCCTTCCCTCGTCCAGGTGTTCCAGTGACGATTCTTGACCAGATGACACAGCTTGCGGCTCCTTCGAGAAGCACCCTGAGTATGATCCTTGAGTAATGCCTGTGCTTCTTTCCCCTTCCAGGGCTGTGAACCCTATAATGTGCCCTATGAGGCACCTTAGGTTACAGCACTGTGAGGGTGTTTCTGCTGTCAGCACTGATTTAAATTAAAAGAAAATGCCTCAGACAGCCTTTTTAGATTACACCACTGCGGGACTGAACCCATGACCTCTGCCTCCACAGTCATTGAAGTAACCAGTAGGCTACATCTCTATAGCTACTACCACACTGCTGGCTGGCTACAGAAAGACTGGAGGCCACCACACAAACTGTCTGCTGTGGTTACCAGGATAGCGGAAACCCACCCGTACCCATGATGCACTGCACATGCAGATCAGCAGTCTACAGCTGATCACATAATGGGGTATGCACCCCCACAGCACCTAGGCCTGGTAAGGAGAACTGACCGTGTGTGTTACTGGCACAGAGTAGCTACAGACCGTGACATTGTGCGGGTCCTGTGCTCACCCTGAGGGTGAGGTGGGGCACCCAGCACCAGGTCCGCAACACCTGGCTTGGCTGAGATAGGCTGTGCTGCAGGTCCCCATCAGTGCCAGTATGTGATAGGTGTCCATCTGTATTTCCCAGTCACGTCTAGCCCTTGTGGACTATGATGCACCCAGAATAGTGCATATCCTGTGTGGGTGCCATGGTCACATGTTATAGGAGAAGGAGGGTGTTTGGACCCAAAAGTGGATTATGTAGCACCACCCAACCCTCCCTCTGTGGCTTAGGGTGGGGGGGGGGGCAGGATCTCCCACCAATAGATCCACATTGTACATCTCTGCAATGGTGGCAGTAGAGAGGACCATCAACCCCAGTCCTGCTGGGGAACAGGCACCCTACAGGGCAGTCGATGCAGATCTGTATGCATCACATAAGGCAATGGCAGACAGGCAGAATGCTGGAGAAGCTCAGCTGCCCCCCACCACTATCTGACATTCACCAGCAGAGGGCACAGTCAGTCTCCACCCACTGCACCCTGCAAGGTGTTCCAGCCATACACACGCTAACTGCAGACAGTCTAGCTAGTACATAGTGCATGTTCCTGGAGAAACTGTGTGCAACCAAAAATGGGATGTGAGCACACACACCAAGCAAGTATGTTGGTGATTGGGCCCCAGAAAAGAGAACCCATAAAAATCACTTGAGAGAAATACTACATAGCACTATGGGGGAACCTAGCTAAGCCGTGGTCACTGCTCAGTCAGGGTGAGAGTGACCTCCCAGCATGACATGCTGTGGCCACCCTGTCCATGCAGGTGGTGGTTGGGTACTACAATGTCCCAGTCATTGCCCTATACCCTGTGCAGATGCATCCTGCCCAGGCCAGCCTGTCCGGGCCATACCCACAGTACCTTGCTCCTCATTATGCACATTGGCAGGCTAACACTGGAAACAGTCCAAGCAGTGTGGGCTTAGTAAGGTGTGGGCAGCCACAACACACTGGATAGACATACACACACTCCCACACCTATGCCAGCATTGTGCAAATATGGAGGTTTGTGGCAGCCCTGGCTGCCTCACCAGTCCTGGGCACAGTGCGGGCATTGCTATGGTACGCAATACTGTTGGGGTCACTCCCCGGCGTGGTAAACACTGTCAGAAGCAATAACTGAAACACACTCCACAGATATCAGAAAGGTTGCTATGATGAATCTCTATCAACAAATCATGTTTAACTTAGGATTTGTTAGCTGACATTACTCTTAGCAACCTTTTGATATATGTGGAATGTGTTCCCAAGTTTAGGATGGCATTGCTAAGGTATGCAGGTGCCAGTATTGGGAGATGCTGCTCGCGCAGGGCCCAACAGCCTGACTCTCCATGAGGCTTTGGATAGTGGAGCCTGTGGGTGTGGGTGTTTATGCCCCTGTTGGCCACTGCTCTAGGGCAGAGGCTCCCAACTCCAGTCCTGGTGAGCCAAACATTGTTCAGGTTTTCATGCTGTCCCTAATGAATATGCATGAGATACATTTGCATACAATGGGGCAGTGCATACAAATGCAGCACAGGCATATTTATTGGGGACAGCATGAAACCTGAATGGTGTTTGGCCCTCCTGGACTAGAGTTGGGAAACTCTGCTCTAGGGACTGCACATGTTTATGGTGTCTGTGCTCTGTAGGGTAAAATATAGGCATGTCAGGCATGTTTATTTTATCTGCAATAAAGGTTCCATCTTTATTAACACGGTTTAGTACTGGGTAAAATATGGGGACAAGGTTGGCAGGAGCCACAACTGGGACTTGAACCTGTGACCTTCTGCCCCTGAACACACTGGCTGTGCGTACTGCACCAAACTGTTGCCACAGGGGAAGGTCATTCCCTGGGGATACCATGACTGTTTGTCAGGCAGACCTTGTCTGTTGCAGTGCACAGCACCCACCTAAACGGGGCTTGGCCATGGTCTGGTGTGGGCAGATGCCACTGCCCCCTCCGCCACCATGCTGACATGCCCTTGTGCTGGTGGTGCGTAGTCCCAGGCCATCCAGTGTGCTGGTAGGCAGCTGCCTATGGTGTGGGTTGTCGGGTAGGGATGCCTACATGGACATGTGTGCTTCCCCCCGGCACCGCCTGCCAATGTTATATACCCTTGGGGGTACCTGCTGGGTAATATCCCCTGTGACACTGTGGGACACACACTCGTGCCCATTTTGGACCCTCGTCAGTTGCTGTCTTGCTGCTTTACAGTTTCGGCATTCCTATGTGCCACCTAGGCATCTGCCTAGTCCGCACTGTGCCCCAGTTGGATCACAGCATGTGCCGCCTGCAGCCCCCTGTATCCCATTTACAGCATCAGTACAGTTGCCGTTTCCTATGTGCCCACTCTGCTGTTGCTGCACATGTGCACGCCATAACAAACCTGCCCAATATAAATGAAAACAACCCTGATCACCGCTATTTCAATGTGGGATCATTCACTTTATAGGGGGACAGAGCATAGATCCTTCCAAACATGATATCTTCCTTTTCATGCTTTGTCAGTAGTGTTGCTTTATGTTTATCATTAATATCACTATTGGCAAGCTTGGTTATTGGGATTTCAAATGTGGTTCTGGTCATTTTATATGTTTATTTGCCTTTTTGGTTCCTGCACATGTATCACTACTATCACTTTTCTGGGTTTCCCTGCCTTTGCTGTACATTGCTGACTGAATTAGTTTCTCTGTCCTGCAAATGTGCCTAGCACGAGGTTTTCACTGGCGCTAATTTTCAGAGCTTTATTTCACGGCGTTAGTGTGCATGGATCCACTCCCCGCCCACTCTCCGCCCATTGACCCCCTTCTCTCCTCCCCTGGGAAGCCTTACTCCACCCTCTGGGGTGCCTTTCTCCTTCCTCTGCGCGCCTCACTGCCGCCGCCGGAGACGTTATCGCGCGATAACATTGCCACTACTATGTTAAGACGGTTTAGTAAACATACCCCTAAATCATAGTAAAACACACAGGGACCTGATAGAAACATGACACAAAAAGAGAACCATATGGTCTATCTAGTCTGCCCTTCTATATCAACTACAATAGTCTCCTTTATTCAGATATGGGGTCATCCCTGCTATTCGTGCCCCTTCCTGCCAGCGGCTAACTTCCCCGCTGTTGTATGGGGAAGTTAGATGGGGGCTGGGAAGCTGCGGATAAGGGGTGGAGTTAGGGTGGGTGGTGGGCAGTCATCGGCCCTGGACATACAGGGCCAATTCTAATGTCGGCCCTGTACGTCTGGGGCCAGCGACTGGCATGGGGAAGTTATTCCACCTCCGAGGTGGAATAACTTTCCTAGTCGCCAGGGGTTGGCAGGCTCAGGGCCAGAAAGTGGCAGGAGGGGGCAGTGAACATTCCCCACAGCCCGACCCTGGCCTTGGAAGGCCGTATCGGGGGTCGGGCTGTGGGGAATGCAGTGTAGGAGCCAGTGACTGGTATCGCGGCTTTACAATTGAACCGTGGTGCCATGGCAGCTGGACACCATGGTGCTGCAGCTCCATTGTAAAGACCAGACTGAGTTAGTCGGGCATGGCCTGTATGTTAAGGCCAGGCAGAATCACAGTAACAGCCTGCACGTACAGACCTGATCGAGATTCTGACTCCGCGGGGCTAGACATGCCCTGCAGGATCAGAATCACAACACCCTCTGTATGTCCGGGACGGAATCGGGCCTATACTGTCCTCATGTCCACCACCTTCACTGGAAGACTATTCCACGCATCTACCACATCTATTCAGCAGGAGCGGCGGCGGTGGTGGTAACCAGCACAGTTAAAACAGCGGGTCATCACTGCTTTAAATTAAGACCGGTTATTCAATGTTGGGGTCATATCTGGCCACTGGCATTGAATATCTGGTGTAGCTGATTAGCATTTTAGCTAACCAAGCAGTGGAAATATTCAGTTGTTGCTCGCTTAGCTAAATCAGTTGTGCCTACCATTAGCAGGTTTAAGTCAATTGTCAAGCTGTCAAATATCTCAGCTAGTCTGTTAACTTCAGGACCACCCCAGAATGCCCCGATACTACTGTGTTAGCATGGGGATGTGCAGCGGAGCTAGGAGGGGGTATTCAGCAGCACAAACCAGCTATATTCTGCTAAATATCCTGCTTGCTGTGTTTAATGCTGTTAGCAAGTCTGTTGACCATATTAATAGTTCTGAATATGTCCTACTCACATAAGTAGAGGCATATTACAATGTCAACACAATATTTATTTACTTATTTAACAGTATTTCTATACCACCTTTTCCTTAAATCAGGGTGGTTTACATTGAACTACAAACGGTTTACATTGAACATTGTGGTTTACATTCAACTCGGTAACTTGTATATATTATAACAGTAAGGGTGGGGATATACACATAGTCTTTAACAGTATGTTTCATAACTTATTTACAGTTTGGGATCATAAGTTGTGATCATACAGTATTGTTCCTTATTCATTGTTTGGTAACTGAATGGGGGATTGTCCACATTATTCTATGTTATACTGCCAAAGCGTTCAATAAACAGGAGTGTCTTCAACTATTTCCTGAAGTCCTTGGTGTCCGTTGTGTTTCCGATATCCTCAGAGAGGGAGTTCCATAACACCAGTGCGTAGAGTGATAAAGCCCTGTTGGAGGTGGTCGTCTTAGTTCTGCAGAATTCCGAGAACTACTTAATAGATAATGAAGGGGATAGGCGGAGCTGGTTTGTGTAGAGAGTTAAAGCAGAGGAGTTGGGAGTAAGATAGCATAGTTTTTTGGGTATTTTGATTATATTCTGACTATGTACTGTTATTGTTTATTATTGGCTATGCCCTGCTATGATTCTTTTTTGTGACTACGTATTGATTGGTTGTTATGATGCATTATTTTGTAAGGCATTTTGGGGCATATTTACTAAAGTGCACTACCTAGTAGCGCAGGGCTTTCCGTACAGTTTGGGTGCCATACTAAAAGGTAGCTTAGGCCCCAGCACCAAAAATCCAGCACTACCCCGATTGTGCAAGATGGGACAAGGACTGGGTGGGCCAAGGCTGAAATGGAAGTGGAGATGGCAAGGTAGGGCTGGCATAGGTGCATGTGCTGCCCTTGGTGTGGGTGCACTTAGTGCCTACTCAGTGGATGGTGTTAAGTGCGCCCATATACCGGCTTGCATGGTGTGGCATCTTGGGCCCAAACTAGCTGCAGGGGACAGACACACACTTCCCCTGACGTTAGTGCAGGCCGTCCACGCTCCTAACGTGGCCCACACACGTGTTACTGGTGCGGGCCTTAGTAAATATACACCTGTATTAGGTAACGTGGCCCACACACGTGTTACTGGTGCGAGCCTTAGTAAATATGCACCTGTATTGTTGTTTTAATGATTATGTAACATGAGAGTGGGTTTTGCCCACTGAAAGGCGTGACTTGAATTGAGATTAGATTAAAAGCTTGAAATCATGGACCCTAAATCCAGCCACTAAGAGGGTCATTTTTAAAAGGCATTTATAACAAGCGCTTTACCTGTAAAACTGCCCAGTTATAAAATTGTCCTTCAGATATATGGGTAAAAGGACACATATAAGCATTTGGGAGAAGCATTCCGGGGCAGGATATGGGTGGAGTTATTTACACACATACTTCTAGATTTTAACAAGTTTCAGGTCAGTATTCAGCCGTGTATTTTAAACCCTCAGAGCCCTTTTCTGGAGAGTGGAGAGCAGCCTTTTTGCTGTCCTAAGTTATCGAGATAGTTATCTGGATATCGCTACTAACTGGATAATTAGATGCTCCGCCCAAGGACCAGCCCAGCAATATCTGGACAGTGCCAAAGAATATGTAACGATATAAAGAGCCCGATTCCCTGAAAAGGCACGTCCAGGCCATCTGGGCACCCACGGGCAGGACGGGCCTGTTAGAACCCAATTCTGCACCATGGGATCCAGATGTTCTGCAGGTGCAGAATCGGGCCCTGAGACAGCACGGCGTGCTCCTGCATCACCGTGGGGACATCCTCCCTGCTGGCTGATCTGCATGCCAGAGTGCCGACCCCTGTAGCCCCACCACCCGACACCCAGCTGGGGCAACCAGGGCCTGGATCGGGTAGTGGGGACCCACCTTGTTTTGCCTGTTGTTCCAGGGGGAGGAGACTGCCAGGCAGGATCGGAGAGGCGCCCTGAGCTTATTTCACCTCAGAGATGGAATAAGTAGGGCATTCCCCCAGCAATCCCCGGACATACAGGGCTGTCACCAGAATCGGCCCTGTATGTCTGGGGGTTGGTCCCACCCACTCTCCGCCCCCTTGCTGCTCCATCCCTTGCAGCACACAGAGGCTCTGTACGTGCAGCGGGGCAAGGAGGCAAAATTGGTTGAGGGCGGATAGAGGGGCAGGACGTCCCATCAGGACATATAGCCCCGCTATACGCCTTCCTGGATCGGGCCCTTAGCAGGACTGTCTGGATAGCAGCCCCTGGGATGGCCCCTAGAGTGTTTGATCAGGTGATTTTGGGCTGTGAAAATGTTCTGAATCCATATGACACGCCATGATTTCTTGTCTTGTACATTTGCCATTTTGTTCCTGGAAATCTCACAGGTACTTAATTTCTGTTCTTTCCTAGGGTCAGACTGTAAGCCCTGCTGTCGGGAGTTTGGCAGTGTCCCAGACTGTATTACACCAGACACCATCTCTCCCTCGTTAATCCCTGAAGATGAAGTCTTTTTCCCCCTGGCTGAGGAAAAGGCAAGTGTTGTAGCAGAATAATCTGATCTGGGCTGCACAGTCTGGGGTTGGGAGGGCAAATGGGTCCAAACCTCTTTTGCCATATTGAGAACTTAGTAGCACTTGGGTTTGTGTTATGGTAAAGTTGGAATCTTTAGACAGGGCCAGGCCAACCACTATGCAAACTAGGCAGCTTCTGGGGGGTGGCAAAGAGCAGGGCACCAACATTTTGAACCAATTCTGGGAATGGCCCTGTCTTTGCAGGCTGTGATTCCTGATTTTGGACCTACATAAGAATCAGCCAGAGATGATGGCGTGCCTGAAAGCTTTCCAGACCCAGCTGTCTCTTTTTCAGCAGATATTACACTCTCCAACTGCAGTGTCTCCAGTTTTCATCAGGACCCCTACCATCATTGGAGCTCAGCCTTGTTTTGGTAGAGCAAAAAGCTAATGTCCCAGTGTTCAGATTTCGATTTACCTGGGGGACCCACCTGAGCAGTGAGGGGGGGGGGGGGGAGAGGGCAGGGCGGAGGCAGAGTTGGGACAGGCCAGCTCGGCAGGACGTACAGGACCAATTCAGGTCACAGCCTTGTACGTCCTGCCGGGAAGGTGGAATAAGCAGCACTGATCCAGCGATCGGGTCCAAGGATCCCCTCCAGGGCCAGGTGGGGAGGGGGGGTGTCCTGCCACCCGATCCAGCCGAGGGTCGGGTGGTGATGAAGAGGGGGGCTGAGCCATGGCAGCCAAGGGAGCCTGCAAGGAAGATGTCCCCCTGCAGGCAGGCAGGGGCAAGCTGGGCTGTCCTCTGGCTCGATTCTGTGTATCATGGAAACAATTTATTCCCATGGTCCAGAATCGGGTAGGGACAGGCCCTTCTTCATCAGGGATATCGAGACGGCCTGGACATACCTCTCTGGGAATCAGGCTCTGCTCCTGTCCAAAGTTCCTCCCAGTCCTGCTGTAGTCCAGAGCTGGGTGGGGGAGCAGCCAAGTGGTCACAGCAGTAGGCTAAGATCAAGGGAAGCTGCATACAAATCCCACTTGCATGCACTTTGGGCAAGTCACTTCCTGCTCCACTATTGCCTCAGATACAAACTTAGGGTTACATTTGCTAATGTGAGTTACAAATAGGCCCCAGTGAGAATAATGGGCCCTGTGTTTAATGTGCTTTAAACATGTTAACACACATTAGATTGTAAGCTTTCTAAGGCAGGGGCCAATAGAAGGTAATTTTGGATTTAGCTCATACCTTTTTCAGGAGTAGCGCCTCAAAGTGAGTTACATTCAGGTACAGTATGTATTTTCCTATCCTCGGAGGGCTTGCGATCTAAGATTGTACCTGAGGCAATGGAGGGTTAAGTGACTTGCCCAAGGTTACAAGGAGCAATAGACCTACCAGCTGTTCCTGAATTTGTAACTCGCCTAGAGGTTGAATTTGGAAAGGAGAGTATTAAATCCAAATCTTCTGACTAAGATGGGGAACCGGGAAGAGGTGGGCCTTCCCTGAAGGTGGATTTCTAGAATTTAACCAGTGTTCAACTCATAGTGCTTGTGTATTAGGGATCGATACAAAATTAAATACTTCTTTCACCCCACATAGTCTGCTCCTAAAAATGTTCATACATTTAGAATTCTTAACAGAGCCAGCTTAATCATCAGGCAGGGGGCAGTAAAGAGCAGCTGCAGTAAGAGCTAAATAACAGCTCCTGACAGCCAAGCAAACCTAAGAGCCATCAACAGGTATTATTACCTTCAGGGAGGGTGAGAAATTTTCAAATAGCCTTTTTATCTAGATAAAAGAGCAAACTCCAAAACTTATTTGTGTGTGTGTGTGTATGTATGTGTGTGTTTATATATATATAGAGGGGCATTTACAAAGCCATTTAGGGGCTTTGCAGACCTGCAGACCACCTAAATGGCAGTTGCAGGACCTTCAGTGGCACTGACACAGTTAGTACAGCTGAATATCCCCAGGTACCACTACTGACCTGGCTAGCATCAGAGTGTTCTGGGGAAATATCAGAGGTGGCACCTGAGGATAACCGCTTGTCCCTAAGTGGTGAAATTTAGGCACCTGAAAGGCTCGTCTGTCTTTCGCCACTGAAGCTAACTGGGCAGCGGTTGAATGTCACATTGAATATCTGGGTTTAGAGTTCAGCAGCAACCTGTATAAATAATAGTAGCGGTGCATGCCTGATTGAAGACAACTGTGCACGAGTCACTATGAGCTGACATTGATTCAATGGCCCTTAACCAGGAGCTCCATCATGATAAAGAGAATAAAAAAAACAGAAAGAGTAGAAGAGAGTTCAGAGAGAAGAAGTGAGGGAGGGCTTCTTGGACTCCCAGGCAAACAGACCCCAAAAGCCTGCTGCACGGGAGGGGGTGGGGGGGAGGGGGTGGGGGATAGTATAGGAGCAAGCAAGGCTGAAGATCCTCTATGTTTAAGTTTATTAAAAATTTGCTATACTGCCACTCACCTGGCTTGGCACCATAGCAGTTTACAATTGCAAAAAATTAAAAAGTAAAATAAAATTAATAAGCACTCTAAATAACAGCAAAAGGACAGACAGCAAGAAAAAGATATACAAAGAGTAGAGAAAAAAAGAACAGTCAAGAGTGACTTAGTAGTGGGATAGAACAGAAGTCAGAAGACGTTACCTTCTCTCTGAATCAGGAAAGACTATCGTGAAAAAATAAGTTTTTAAAGCTGATTTGAATATTGTACAAATTTTTTGGAGAGAGAAAAATGCCAAACAAATTGTCGTGAATATTTGTGAGTCAAAAGAAAGAGTCTGATCATACGAGTTGTGACAAAAAAGAAACAAGACTGTCCCATAAATGTTTCATTACAAAATCTACAGAGAAATTATGCATTGTCCCCTTCAAAGTAATCCCCCCCAGAGTTAATGCACTTCTGCATTCGCTTCTGCCACATACGGAAGCACTCGGTAAAGTCCTCCTCCTTGAGGTCCCTCAGCTCCCTCGTCACAGTGGCCTTGATCTCGTCTACAGAGGCAAAATGAGATCCTTTGAGCACAGTCTTCAGCCTGGGGAAGAGTCAGAGGTCGCATGGTGCGAGATCTGGGGAATAAGGAAGGTGATCGGGAGCTGTGATCTGTTTGTTGGCCAAGTACTGCCTCACACTGAGTGCAGTGTGTGCAGGCGCGTTGTCATGGTGGAGCAGCCACGACTTGTCTCTCCACAGAGCCCGCCTGCTGCGCCGAACCTGGTCATGGAGGCGATTGAAGATCTGCTGGTAGAAGTGCTGGTTGACTGTCTGACCCTCAGGCACAAACTCATGATGGACCACTCCCTTCTGGTCAAAGAATGTGATCAGCATGACCTTGATCCTTGATTTGGATATGCGCGTCTTCTTGGGTCTGGGTGACAGTCGAGTCTTCCACTATATGCTCTGTCTCTTGCTTTCAGGGTTGTCTCCTGTGATGACTCGGCCAACGAACTCTGGATCTTCTCTAGAAAGTCTCAACAAACATTGACCCGATGCTCCTTCTGGTCATCCATTAAAAGTTTGGTCACCATCTTGGCACACACCTTCCACATCCCCAGCTCCTGCACCAAGATGGTCCCCACACTGACTCCCTGTTCAGGCTGAGCTCCTCAGCTATCATCCGCACCATCAATCTGCGATCACTCCGCACCAGCTGGTTCACTCTGTCAATGTTCTCAGCCATCTTTGTCGTGGAAGGCCGTCAGGACTTGGGGTCATCCTCCACCTCCTCGCGGCCAGTCTTGAAGCGTTTGTGCCACTTGAAGACTCGCGGCCTTGACATTGCATCTTCTCCATAAGCCTTTTGGAGACGTTGGAGTCACTCAGTTGGGCCCTTCTCCAACTTAACCAGAAATTTCAAGTTGATTCTTTGCTCCATATTTCTGCCACCTCCAGTTGTGTGACAAAGTGATGGAGCAGTGTGCTCCAAAAAGTCTGAAAAAGAAAAACAGAGTGAGAGAGATGAAAAAAAATAGCAGAATAGTGGCGAGATGTTGCACAACACAGTGACATAAGCAGTTAGCCAATTGGCATTGAGTCATGAGTGTGGCTGCCATAGTCTCGTTTCTTTTTTGTCACACCTCATATATAACACCAAGATGTGTAAGGGATGTGACCAAGGGAATAGGGATACCAGAATCAAATGGTTGAGTTGAAGGACATGTAGCAGAATCAGAAATCCAAAAACCCCGGGATTTAGGTGGATTAAGATTTAGGTGGTGGGATGCCAACCAAGTAGTGACAGAATTCAAAAAGTTATCTAATGGTGTGAGATCTGGATGAGATGCCAAAGAATAGAAAATCAGAAAAATGTTGTCAGTGTGAAAGTAACTGCTAAATTCGTGATCATGAACGAGAATTGCTAGTAGAGAAAGAAAAATATTAAAAAGAGATATAGAGAGAATGGAGCCGGATAGAGGATGGCATTGTGCATAGAAGTTTTGGCCTTGAAGAATTCTGAAAGTATGACCCTGAAGAAACGATAAGAACCAACTATGAAAATATCCTTTAATTTCAGAGAGACGCTGTAAAAGGAGAGAATGATTGACTGCCTCAGAAGCAGCATATAGATCTAATGAGATATGCAAAGTGGATTTATGTGAATCTAAGTTACTATGTACCTCACTAAGAAGAGCAATGATAGCAGATTCTGTACGGTGACCTTTTCTAAAACCAGACTGACTAGGATGAAGAAAGTTAGTTTTATTAATAAAATCCGTAAGTAGATGAAATACAGTTTCTTTCAATTGCTTTTGCCAAGAATGGTAAATTTGAAAGAGGACGGTAGTTTGAAGGTGATGTGAAATATCTAAGTTATTTTTTTTTCAGTATAGGACAGGTAATAGCCTGTTTCAAGGCTCGAGGGAAAGATCCTGATCTAAGACTATGATTAATCGATGAGCAAAGAGTAGAGACAGCATTTAGATTAGGAGATTTGAACCATGAAGAAGGGGGTGGATCTAAAGGACAAGTGGTTACTTTCAGAGATTGAAGGGATATTGTTAATGTACCAGTGGAAAGCAAATTGAAGGGTGCCCAAGAGATACCACTGATAACAGGTGAATTCTGAGTACCAACAAGGAGCATAGAATCAGGTGATAGTGCTAGATTTGGTGATATAGAAAAAGTAGTAGTGATCCCAGAGAACTTTTCCACAAAATAAGCAGCTGGTGTATCTGGCGCCAGATTTTCCATGGATGTAATACCAAGCTTAGAAACCATCCAGGAAGAAAGTAGTGGAAAAGGAGATTTTGCCTTATTATTACTGGATTCTATACTATTCTAGTACTAGTTGAGGAAGCCCAAGACAACATTTTAAAAAACTCTACGGGGAGAATATCTTTAAACTCACCAGAGAACCTTCCAATCTATGGGAAAATAGAGGTCTCCGGCTTCTCTCCAACAGACGTTCCCTCCAAAATTCAAATTCAAATTTCCTGCCACAATCCCACCAATCCGGTTTGAGGACTACTATATAAGAGAACAGACATCCACTGCTTAACCACTTTGCCCTGAAGAAAGCCATAGTATGGTGGCTGAAACGTCGATTCCAGTTACGTAGACAAAGCATGACCTGGAAAACAGCAAGGAAGGGAATGTTTCATCACCAAAGAGACAATGTTGGGGTGCTACTTCATCCAAATAAACAAGAAAGGCCCGATATTCGAAAGGCATGTAGACCGTGTAAATGCCTTAAATGGTAATATTCAACGGCACCTACACGGTTAGTGCCACTGAATATGCCCATCTATGTCTCCTATGCGCCCCGATGCTATCCGGTTAGCAATGGGGCATGTCGGGGGCGTTCCGGGGTGAAACAAAGGCAGGGAGTACCAATAATCAGGTAGCAGCATATTGCATCGCTACCTGGTTAGCCATCGTGGCTAAAGCTAGACGATCTTTTTGGCTCGCCTAGTATTAGCTGCGGATGTTAACTGGGTAGTGGTGCAAGACTGCTGTTACCTGGTTAGCCTCAGTGGCTCTGGGGCTTCTGTAGTGACTTCGGATATTCAATGCCGTCGCTGCTGCTTTGAATATCCAGGGTTAGGGGTCGGCAGGCAGGGCTATGCGCCGATGCGGCACATAGCCCACCCAAATGAATATCGGGACCAAAGTAAATTGTTCCAATTGTGGACTTGCTCTTCTAGAGAGAGTTCCAAAAATCTCAAGGAAGAAAGGAGTCTAGAGGCGGTAAGGATTCCAGTACCCTTACACTAATTGCTTCCTCTCCTTTCTATCCTGAGAGTCACAGGAGGGTAATATAATCCATCTCTCCAGCATGCTCAGTACCAATCTGCAGCTGAAGTCTCTTTTCCGTTCAGGGCCTGCTTATCTAATGTGTCTGAAGTTCCAGCAGAGTCAGTGCTGTAGAGATCTCATCACAGTGTCCGTGCTGAAGAAAGTGGGAACCTCCATAGGCTGTGGTTCCTTTTATTGGCCCATAAAAAGCTGACACTGAACGGGAGACCAGTGAAATCAGACTTTCGGCACTGGCTCTGCATGGGGGGGGGGGGAGTGAGAGCACTAGAAATGAGGTAGAGCGCAGCTGCGACAGAGGGCTTAAATCATTAGAGCTGAGTTACACGCTGCTGAAACTCTGGTTATGTAAAGGTTACATCCAATCTGTTGTTAACTGCTGGAAAAAGTCAGACTTGTGGATGATACAGGCAGGGCTTTTTTGAGGGGGTATGTGGTGGTACAGGGTACCAGCACCTTTTTAAATGTCTGCTAAAATTGACCCATGATCCTCATGTAGTAATGAAAGAGCTCTGCATATGAATACCAGGGCCTTTTTTGCTAGGAAAAATGCATTGGATACAGGTTATAAATATTTTAAATCAAATAAATACATTGCACTGCAAGACTGCGAATTATCCAAATTACTAAAATAAATGTTTCAAAATGTTTTAACTAAAGTAAAAATTTAGGATTTGGAGGCAGGAGAAAATTACATCACTTTTGGAGAATGGTGGCCTAAACCAAGAGCCCTGTCAAGATGGACCCGCAAAAGTCTGGCATACTTGCATAAATCTTCTGATCTGAACACACTGTGTGGTGTGGACCATCATAAACACTGATTTGTGTTGATGAGGACGAGAATATGCAATACAAAGGGCTGGTTTTGGCTAGCGGAACAGGATATGTCCAAACCAGGAAAGGCCCATAAATCCATGCTACTGGAGCACTGGGAAAATCTGAACATTGATGCAAAGCTTATAGACAAGGAGACAGATAGAGGCGATGATTAAGCATCCATGTATTGCTTAAAACCCTGCAGTGAAATATCCTTTCGGTGAAGGGGAGATCTCGGACACGATTGCTGATACAAGAGGAGATATTCAGGAAGATGGTAACCGGATAGTGAACGCGGAGCAAAGGACGGAATATGAGGACATCATCACTGGAATATGAAGGAATTAACGAGATACAGAACTGGATAATAAATCCTTATGGGAGAGGCTTGAGATCTAACAATGTTCAAGTATGAGGGATGCTGGAGTCAGAGGACTAGGATGACAGCATGGAAGTGGTGAGGAGTATTGTTAAGTCTACTCTGCAACAGGATGAGTGGAGCCCAAAAGGCGGCACTGTAGAGCTCTATCCTCCACCAGGAGAAGGAACCTCCCAAAGGATATAATTGCTTGCCTGCATGATTTAGAAAGAAAGTGAAAACATATTTTTTCCCTCATGTTACTAGCAAGGCAGATCTTTTATTATGGGTGGGGTGATGATTCTTCCTGCAAATGCTGCTAGCTCTTCTATTGTATATTTTTATAGTTTATTTTGTTTATTTTTGTGTTTTGCTCAGATTTTGTCATTTTATTTATTATTTGTTTTATGTGATTTTACTTATGATTGGATTTTTATTAGCTGTATATCGCTTTGAATGGCTTTTGCCAAGGAGAAGATATATACATTTTTAGAATTAAAATAAAAATTTATTTCCCCCCATAAAGAACAAGTGATGACATAAGCTCAAAAGATGGGCCAAAGTTTGTGGCAAGGTAACAAGATTGATGTATCTCAGATAATGCTTAGAAAAGGACAGGACACAACTATTGAACAGAGATTGCCCCACTATTCCTGGCTGCACCTTTAGGGACATGTTTACTAAAACTTAAAACGTGTTAAGTGTCACTGCGGCCATAGAAATTAAAGGGCTCTGGGCACTTATCGCACGATAACTTCATTAACACATGTTAAATCCTTTAGTAATCGTGCTCCTTACTGTTAGCAGAGTAGCACATTGCACTAAGGGGCCCATTTAATTAAACCGCGTTAAGTTTTTACAGCTAACACACAGGTTGATGCAGAAAGCTGGCATTTAAGTCAAGCACTACTAGCCATGTGCCCGATTTCATAGTGCATGAGTACTGCAAAATGTATATGCTGATTTGCAGCAACGAAAGCATATGCAACTGAGATATATGCAAAACTTTGGCATAAAGTGAGGAGGGAGGGGGCAACACATGCGCAGACAATAGATATGTTACTGGCGGCGCTGCACGCATGCACATAGATTTTACCCGCTAATGGTGGCAGTAGTATGCACATTCCCCAGATCTCTGGGTTTTTTTTGTTTTTTGAACTGTTTTTTTATACCACTTTATTGTTTCAGTCACAGCGGTTTACATTGTAACATTAAACAGACATTGATAACTTTGATTTTTTTCTGAGACAATGGAGGGTTAAGTGACTTGCCCAAGGCCACAAGAAGAGTGCTAGTGGGAATCAAACCCTGCTCTCTTGGTTCTCAAGCCAGTGCTCTAACCATTAGGCTACTTGGTTCTCTGCTGTTTACTACATTTCTTTCATACACCACTCTAGCCCGTGCAAGGAGCAAAGTCCACTAAAGGGTAAGAAGCAAAAGACATTTCTTCCTACACACCAAAACATTTTGTTATACACCCAAAAGATCCACGCCGAAGACTTTCATGCCTAAAGACTGACTGTCCAGTGGTACACATACTAAAACTGCCTTTTCTTACATGCACCAGAATTTTAGGTCGCCCTTGACAATGGCGCTTTGTGCTCTGCTATCTGGTTCTCTATGCGATTCTCTGCATCAGGCAATAACTTCATTAGCATCTCATTTCAATATGTATCTTATTTTGATATCATTTAAATACACGTGGAACTATTGTGGCGTGCCTTTTTGCGCAGACAACACCCGTGACAATCTTTTCTCTGCATCATTCGCCAGTGATAGTTGTGCATATGTGATGGTACCTGTGCACAAAGGGCATGCTAGCATTTCTGCATTGGCCTCACAGTCTGTTAGTGCAAAAGCGCCACGTTAGCTGCAAAGGCTGAGCGGTATTTGTTGGGGGCATGTACAGCATTCCCCCAGTTGATACTGCGCTGAAAATGCAGAGGGCATGATTGGATTGCAGTCAGGATGCTTCTACACCACCAAAAAAGGTGGCGTTAGCGGCACCCATGCTGTCTGCAGATGACACAAAATTATTCAAAGTTGTTAAAATGTGAAAAATTGCAAGAGGACCTTGATAAATTGGAAGACTGAATGTCCAGATGGCAGATGAAATTTTATGCGGAAAAGTGCAAAACACCTAGAAAAGACCAACCCAAACTATGGTTACATGCTGCAAGGTTGCACATTAGAAACTACCAAACAGGAAAAAGATTTAGGCATCATCGTGGATAATATGTTGAAACCCTCTGCCCAGACTAATAAGAGAAAATATTTTTTTAGTCAATGCATAACCAAACTCTGGAACTTGTTACCGGAGGATGTATTAAAAGTCGTTAGAGTAGCTGGGTTTAAAAAAGGTTTGGACAAGTTTCTGGAGGAAAGTTCCATAAACCATTATTAAAAAAGACCCAGGAAATTCACTGCTTACCCCAGGACAAGCATTTGGAACATGTGTTCCTTTTTGGGTACCTGCCAGGTACTTGTGACCTGGATTGGCTACTGTTGAAAAAAGGATACTGGGATTCAAAGTCTCTAACAAAGCTTCCTTTTAAGAAGGGCCTCTGGTACTCTAAGCTACCTGTGCGTGAATATCCCAGATGAATGGACAAAGCTATTTAACTTGAATTATCTCAGTCCTATCTCTTCCATTTGTGCCTTGCTCACGACTTGGAACCAGCAGGATATCTCTATTTATTCCACACAATACTCATCCATACTCCAGCTGTTATCATGAAAACGTTACAACAAAAAAACTTCGTTTGGAGAACGAGACCACCATGGGCGAGGACCACATTAATGCTGCAGTACAAAGAGGGAGGTCTGAGAGGCCTTAGCTAAAAGAACTATTAGATAGCCACACCACTTTGCAGATTAGTTGATTGGAATACCTTCTTAGACCAAAAACAGTGGGATAATGGAGGAAGGAGGATCCCCATAAGATGTATAATTTAGCTGGGACTCTGAGACATTCCACCAGTGCTATCGAGCTGCCTATTGATTTCCAAAAGCCCTAAAGATATGGCACCAACAGGCAGAGAAGGTAGGATTTGCTTGGGCTTTATCACTGTGGTCTCCAATGAGATATAATTTAATGTTTCAGCCTGCCCTTATCTCCTATGAAGTTGAAAGATAGGAAGTAAAAGGCCTATTGTGTTGGAGCCAAATGGTACAGGGAATCATTGTTGCAACCTTTGATGAATTAAGAGATAAATGTGGTTTAGACCAGACTGATTATTATGGTAAAACATTGTCCTAATGTAAGAACATTGTGCCCAGCTTAAGCAAGCTGTCCTTTACCAAGTTCTCGGCTAAGGTGGCCAACAGGGCTGAACCAACCACTAGGCAAACTAAGCAGTCACCTAAGGTGGCAGCCTCTGTGGGCTTCAAAGAGCCGAGAATTCCAAGCTCAACAATAGATTCTGACAGCTAGAAGACTTAAGATTTGCCTAGGGTGCCAACACCTTGAATCAGTCCTGGTGTTGGCCCCGGCAGCTGACAATCCGTATAAGGTGTGGTGATGTTTCACTGGTACTTAACTCATGCCCGCCCTCATACAATGTACCATTCTGTATATCAGCAATGCTGGCAGAAATGTGGGAGTGTAGGAAATAGGGATGATGTTTGCTGGGGCTGTCCTGTGATTCAGAGGTACCGGGTGGAAGTCTCAACCAGAAAGAAACAGTACCAACAATACCAACAGATACAGAGAAAACACTTTCGAATATAGATTTTGTAAAACGGCAATAAAATATATAAGAATCCAATTTGTATAAACAATGATTGTTATAATTGTTTACTCCCAATGCAGATGTTATGCTGAATCACTGGCTTGTTAGGTTTCATGCTCATATGATTATTGGTCTTGGTTTTATGTAAAAATTCCCCAAAGTGTCAGTAAATTTGTTACCTTTATACAAGCTCTACCTGTACGCTTATATTTTTCATTGCAATTTTTAGAAAATCTAGATTCAAAAGTGTTTTCTCTTTCTGTTGGTGTGTTTTGCTGCTGTTACTTTTGGAGTTGTGTCTTCTGTGTTTACAGTACCCTGCCTCGTCGTGGTTCTGCTAGGAGTTGGGAGGGAGCTCTACAATAATTATTTATTTTATTTTATTTCAAGATCTGAAATACCGCCAAGTGGCTTTCTGTAACTAGAGAGCAGAACCAACATGGACAAAGAATTAGGAAAGAACAGCACAACCATGAAATTTCTAACGGCACTGGTTGAGAACCCGGTGACACATAAGGGCGGACGACAAAGGGGGGAACCCAATGGCAACGTCGCAACACCCAAAACTACTTAGTCTTCTCCAAGTGTTTTCCAAATAAGTCAATGCTTTAAGTCTAGTTTGAATTTTTTATATGTTACAGGAGCATCTGCAATTGGAACCTATAAATTGCTTATTTAGTCTGCTGCCTGCAGAGATTGGGGTGAACAAAGGGAAACTAATCACTCACTCGCTTGAGGGTAGCAAAATGTGAAATACCAGCGGCCTGTAGGCTTGAGAAATGACCAAAACTGGAGAGTTGGATGAACTGACTCTGGAAAATATATCTAATGGAAAAATTGCTAGCTATTCGAAAGGACCAGATGGTCTCCTTTGACAAAATATGGGTATGGTATGAAGGACTTTTGTAGAACCTTGAGTACTGTATCTTTGCATTCACTGAGGGGGGGGGACGGGACAAATCTGCGTTAGTTGCAGGGAAGCGGAGGTGGTGGTGGTTTTTAGGAGGGGGCGCGATTGTTTATTTATTCAATGTGATTGCACTGACATGCATGGACTGAGTGGCTATTAATGTAATGAGGTGACATTTCCAGAATGTTACCACTCTGGTCTATCTCTTGCTGGTGAATTATATGCTTTGTAGTAGAAATCTTTGAATAAGCTGTTCTTCTATCTCCTGCAGAGCTCTGAGCCCAAAGACGGGAAAGAGAAGTTCCCAAGTATTTCTGGGGTGAAAGGCTCACTGGCCCAGGGGAATGGGTGTGGGGTTGGTGATAGGAAGGCTCTGTGTTCAGTTCCCACTGGTTCAGAAGTTACCAAAAGCCTGGCCTTAGAAACACCATGCCTGATGCATGCTGAATTAAGTAAGGCAGCTGTAGTGACAATCTGGTCATTTTTCATAGCGGAAAAAACAGCATAACCTGGCTGCTGATGGCCCCAGCATCTATTAGGTTTTTCCTAAATATACTTTGAATGCAGATCTATCTAAACCCCACTACTAGGTTGCCAGATCTTTTGCAGGCAAAAAGCAGACAAATTGACAGAGAAATAGACACAGCGATGCATTCCCCCTTATTGTGCAAAATATAAAGATAATGGATGTAAATTCTAAAGACTGACATATTCAAATCACTAAATTGAAAACAACATTTTTCTTCCTCTTATTTTTCTCATTCTGGACTCCGCTCTAAAACAGGAACAGCCCGACACCTAATGGATTGAGGCCCACAGACCAGGGGCAACAGAATGTCTCTTTGGTTGGTGGGACCAAGCTCCACCCCCAAACTTGAGTGACATAACAGCATGTTTCCCTTACTCACAGGATCAGAAATTTGGGGGCTTCATCTGTGTTTGTCATAGGAAGTGTTGGGGGTGCATGCAAATTAGTGTGTGTCAGTGGTTGCATGTGTTTGTGTCTTTCTGTGTGTCATGAAGGCTGCCGGAGACTACATGCGCAAGTGTGTGTGTATGTGCACACCATTGGGACTGTTGGGTGCTACATACATGTGTGTGTGAGTGTTTGTATGTGTATGTCATGAGGCCTGTTGGGGGCCGCCACGTGACTGACTATGTCATGAAGAGTGTCAGAGGCTACATGCAGGGTTGTGTATGTTAATATCTTTATCTTTATTCGTAAGGCTTGATAGACCGCCCAAGCCGTAGCGTCAGGACGGTGTACAATACAAAAAAAAGCATAGCTACTGAGAAATAAAGTTGGAAAAGAATGCCAATAACAACAGGATAGAGGACAGAGAGGTGCAGAGAGAAGATAGAGAACAGAGGAATTTCATACAGTGGAAAGGAGGGAAGGGGACGGGAGAGATGGTGAGGAAGGGTTGGTCAAAACAAAAAAGAAAATACTTGCGGGAAAGCTACGGAGGGTGGGGGGGGCGCGGCCAGGGGCAGAGCGTCGTCGGTAGTGGGGGAGAGATCAAAAGCTTGACAGAAGAGATGGGTTTTGAGGAGAGCTTTGAAGCGGGGATAGGATAGTTCAGTGCGGAGAGAGAGAGGAAGGGAATTCCATAAAGCGGGGCCTAGGAAGAAAAAAGCGGAGTGACGAGTGAGTTCCAGACGTGCGTGAGAAGGGGAGGGGAGAAAGAGACGATTGCCATGTGCTGAGCGAAGAAGGCGTGGGGAAGGTTGGAGATGAATAATGTCCGCCAGATACTGGGGGGTGCCGGAGTGAAAAGCTCTATGTGTGATGGTGAGTAATTTGTAAACAAATCTGAACTTCACCGGAAGCCAGTGGAGGGCGAGAAGACAGGGAGTGACATGTGAACGAGCGGGGGAACAGGTAACGAGACGAGCGGCGGTATTTTGGACGAGTTGGAGATGACGAAGCTGAGAGGAAGGAAGACCAGCATAGATGGCGTTGCAATAATCCAGACGTGTGATAACCAGTGACAAGACCAGAGTAACAACAGATGAAGGGGGGAGAAACGAGCGAACAGCCCTAATATCTGTCAAGGATATGCAAACAAACACAGTGTGACAAAGCAAAACATTTCCACTTCCTTCATTTGCAAAAGCATACATATCTGGAGGGAGGGGGTTATGGAAGAAGTGTTCAAAGAGAGATGTTAAAATGTGTCTCGTTATGGTAGCAGGGGCTGAATGAAGAATCTTTATAATTGGTGTTATGTATCTCTTTCTCTCTCTCTCTTCAGATAGTGGATATGTAGTGTGCGAATGCAATGCCTGTGTTTGTGTATATGTGGGGTGGGGTGCAGGGGTGGGGTGCCTGTGTGGTGTGGAGTTCAGGTGCCTGTATGTGTGTGCGTGCTGCGCTGGTCAGGTGCCTGTGTGTATGTGTTGTGGGGATGGGGTGCCATTGTGTGCAGGTTTGTGTGGTGTGGGGGAAGTGTGCCTCAGTGTGTGGTACAAAGCTGTAGTGCCTACGTGCCTTCTTGGGGGCAGGGGACTGCACCCTTTAGCATATATACATTGTAACCTTTCTCCTCTCTTTTCAGCCTCCAACCCCTTGCACTCTTTCACCCCTCCCTGCAAACTCTCTTCTGCTGCCTCCCCCCCCCTCTTCCTTTCCTAGCCTCTGTCCCTTTCTCCTTCCCCCTTTCATAATCACCCCTTGCCTCCATTCATTCCCCTCCTCCCAACTTTATTTCCCCACACCACTGTCCCTTTAAATATTCCCTAATCCCTACCCTCCTTGTCTTTGATCCCAGCTCCTGCAGCACTCGTGCTGGCCTCGCTCTCCTCATCGGCCTATGGGAGCAGCCTGTCCTGTGGGCATACAGTAGCACTGCAGGCTGCGGATCTCGTTTGCTCTTGGCCCGTGGGACAGGCTGTTCCCGCAGGCACACACACCACTGCTGACCATGATTTTCATCCTGCAGGAGCAGCCTGTCCCACAGGCACACAGCAGAGCTGCAGGCCACAATCTTTGGCTCTTTGATTTGCAGGATGGGCTGCTCTCATAGGCACATGCACCACTGCTGGCTGCGATCTTTTCAACACAGTAATAATAATGGGTGATTTCAATTACCCCGGTATCGACTGTCACGGCAGGACATGTTAGGCAGATAAGGTTTCTAGATGAAATAAATGACTGCTTCTTGAACCGACAAGAAGAGAAGCCATTTTGGACCTAGTCCTTAGTGGAACAGATAAGGTTGCAAGAGATAAGGGTGTTGGGGCCACTTGGCAATAGCGATCATAGCTTGATTGCGTATGATTTAATAAATGGAGGAGGGATGGCAAGGAAATCCACAGTACTGCCTTTTAATTTAGAAAAGGAAGACTATGATAAAATGAGGAAAATAGTTAAGAAAAAACTAAAAGCAGCAGCTGCAAAGGTTGAAGATTTACGGCAAGCATGGGTTTAAAAATACTATCTTGGAAGGCCAGAACAGCTGTATTCCATATTTTAAGGAAAGTGGAAGAAAGTCCAAAAAACTAACAGCATGGTTTAAAAGTGAGGTCAGAGACGCTCCATTCAGTTGTAGCCAAAAAAAGCATCTCTCAGGAACTGGAAAAAGGAGCCAAATGGCGAAAACTGGAAACAACATAAGCACCGGCAAGTTGCAAGGCACTAATAAGGCAGGCAAAAAGAGAATTTGAAAAACAGCTTGCTGTGAAAGCAAAATCGCATAATAAAAACTCTTTCAAGTACATTTGTAGTAAAAAACCTGTGTCAGTTGGACCATTAGATGAAAGAGGGGTAAAAGAGGCACTAAGAGGGGACAAGGCCATAGCGGAGAGACTGAATAAATTCTTTGCTTTGGTCTTTACTGAAGGAGATGTAAGGAAGTTACACATGACTGAAATGGTATTTAAACTGAAAGAAATATCGATAAACATGGAAGATGTATTACAACTATTTGAGAAAATATAGTGTAGCAAATCACCTGGACCGAATGGTATACATCTGAGGGTGTTGAAAGAACTGAAATATGAGATTGCAGACTTACTATTAGTAATCTATGAACTATCATTAAAATCATCTCTAATACCTGATGACTGGCGAATGGTCAATATAATGACAATTTTTAAAGAGAGTTCCAGGGGTGATCCAAGAAACTACATCTCGGTGAGTCTGATGTCAATACCGGACAAAATGATAGAAACCATTATAATTTATTTATTTAGACAGTTTTTGTATACCACCTTATCCTTCAATCAAAGCGGTCACAACACAATTGGGGGATACATTTAACACGCGGGGATATGAGACACATACACTAATACTTACAGGGAACATGGGCAATGGAGGGTTAAGTGGCTTATCCAAGACCACAAGGAGCATCTGTGGGACTAGAAACCCCAGTCCTTCCGGTATCATAAAGAACAAAATTACCGAACATGTAGATAGTCATGGTTGGAGGATCGCCAATGTAACACCAATTTTTAAAAAGGGTTCCAGGGGTGATCCGGGAAACTACAAACCGGTGAGCCTCACGTCAGTACCGGGAAAAATGGTAGAAACCATCATAAAGAATAAAATTACTCAGCATGTAGATAGTCATGGCCTAATGGGAGACAGCCAACATGGCTTTAGACAAGGAAGATCTTTTCTTACTAATCTGTTATGTTTTTTTGAAAGTGTGAATAAACAGGTGGACAAAGGTGAGTCAGTTGATATAGTGTATCTGGACTTTCAGAAAGCCTTTGACAAGGTCCCTCATCAGAGACTTTTGGCAAAACTAAAGAGTCATGGGATAGGAGGCAGTGTACTACTGTGGATCAGGAACTGGTTAAAAGATAGAAATCAGAGGGTTGGGCTAAATGGCCAATTTTCCCAATGGAGAAAGGTGAATAGTGGTGTACCCCAGGGATCTGTGCTGGGTCCGCTGCTTTTTGACATATTCATAAATGACCTGGAAAGTGGAATAACGAGTGAGGTTATCAAATTTGCAGATGATACAAAACTATTTAAAGTTGTTAAAACCCAAGAGGATTGTGGAAAATTGCAAGAGGATCTTGATAAATTGGAAGACTGGGCATCAAAATGGCAGATGAAATTTAATGTGGACAAGTGCAAAGTTATGCACCTAGGGAAGAACAACCCAAACTATGGTTACACAATGCAAGGTTCCACATTAGGAACCACCACCCAGGAAAAAGATTTAGGCGTCATTGTGGATAACATGTTAAAACCCTCGGCCCAGTGTGCAGTGGCAGCCAAGAGAGCAAATAGAATGCTAGGAATCATAAGGAAAGGAATGGAAAATAAAACAAAAGATATTATAGTGCCTCTATATTGTTCCATGGTGAGACCGCACCTTGAATATTGTGTGCAATTCTGGTCGCCGTATCTTAAAAAGGATATAGCGTTATTAGAAAAGGTTCAGAAAAGAGCCACCAAAATGGTAAAGGGGATGGAAGGATACTCCTATGAAGAAAGGCTAAAAAGGTTAGGGCTCTTTAACCTGGAAAAGAGACGGCTGAGGGGAGATATGATAGAAGTCTATAAATTAATGAACGGAGTGGAACAGGTAAACGTAGATCGATTTTTTACGTTATCAGAATATAGAAAGACTAGGGGACATGCAATGAAGCTACAGGGTAAACTATTTAAGACTAATAAAAGAAAATATTTTTTCACTCAACGTGTAATCAAACTCTGGAATTTGTTACCGGGGGATGTAGTAAAGGCTGTTAGTGTAGCTGGGTTTAAAAAAGGTTTGGACAAATTCCTGGAGGAAAGGTCCATAAACCATTATTAAGAAGGGACCCAGGATATCAATGCTTGACCCAGTACAAGCATTGCGGAACCTGTATCTTTTGGGAAACTGCTAGGTACGTATGACCTAGATTGGCCACTGTTGGAAACAGGATACTGGGCTTGATGGACCTTGGTTTGACCCAGTATGGCATATCTTATGTTCTTATGGTTTAAATGGGAGAAAGCCAAAATGGCTTTAGCCAAGGAAGGTCTTGTCTTACTAATCTGTTATATTTTTTTAAGGTGTGAATAAACAGGTAGACAAAGGTGTGCCGGTCGATATAGTGTATCTGAATTTTCAGAAAGCATTTGACAAGGTCCCTCATGAGAGAATCTTGGTGAAATTAAAAACTCATGGAATAGGAGGCAGTGTACTATTGTGGATCAGAAACTGGTTAAAAGATAGAAAGCAGAGGGTAGGGATAAATGGCCAATTTTCCCAATGGAGAAAGGTGAATAGTGGAGTACCCCAGGGATCTGTGCTGGGTCCGCTGCTTTTTAACATATACGTAAATGAGCTGGAAATGGGAATAATGAGTGAGGTAATCAAATTTGCAGATGATACAAAATTATTCAGAGTTGTTAAAACCAAGGAGGATTGTGGAAAATTGCAAGAGGACATTGAGAAATTGGAAGACTGGACGTCCAAAGGGCATATGAAATTTAATGTGGACAAGTGCAAAGTTATGCACCTAGGAAAGAACAACCCAAACTATGGTTACTCGATGCAAGGTATCACATTAGAAACCACTGCCCAGGAAAAAGATTTAGGCGTCGTCATGGATAACACGTTGAAACCCTCCTCCCAGTGTGCAGTGGCAGCCAAGAAGGCAAATAGAATGCTAGGTATCATTAAGGAAAAGAATGGAAAATAATACAAAGGATATTATAATGCCTCTGTATCATTTCATGGTGCGACCACCTTGAATTTTGTGTGCAATTCTGATTGCCGTATCTTAAAAATGGTATAGCGGACTTAGAAAAGGTACAGAGAAGAGCCACCAAAATAGTAAAGGGGATGGAAGAATATCCCTATGAGCTCCATAGCCCATGTTCCCTGTAAAATAGTTATCTCCAAGTTATAATGCCCTGTTCAATGTAATTTCAGTTTGTTCAATGTAAACCGCACTGATGCAGAATAGCGCGGTATATAAGAGAATGTAAATAAATAAATAAATAAAAATTAAAAGGTTAGGACTCTTCAACCTGGAAAAGAGACAGCTAAAGGGAGATATGACAGAGGTCTATAAATTAATGAATGGAGTGGAATGGGTAAACGCAGATTTTTTATGCCATCTAAAAGTAGAAAGACTAGGTGACATGCAATGAAGCTACGGAGTAAACAGTTTAAGACTAATAAGAGAAAATATTTTTTCACTTATCTCTGCAATTGATTACCAGGAGATACAGTAAAAGCTGTTAGTGTAGCTGGATTTAACAAAGGTTTGGACAAGTTCCTGGAGGAAAGGTCCATAAACCGTTATTAAAGAGGACCCGGGAAATCCACTGCTTGCCCCACTACAAGTATTGTGGAATCTGGGTGCCTTTTTGGGAAACTGCCAGGTACTTGTGACCTGGATTGGCCACTGTTGGAAACAGGATACTGGGCTTGATGGACCTTGGTCTGACTCAGTATGGCATTTCTTGTGTTATGTTCTTATCTTTGGCTCACAGGAGCAGCTTGTTCCGCAGTCACACAGCAGCACTGCAGGCTGCAATGTTGGCACCCCCCTGCTGTAGTGCTAGCCCTGGAGCGGCATTAACTTCCTGCTGCCAGGCAAAATATTGGTGGGGCCATGGCTCATGTGGCCCACTCTGTTCTGGTGCCTATTCCACAGACTTCCCACTTGGAAGGAGCAGAGCTTATTTAGCCACCACTCATGTGATAAGACACAACCTCCTATTTCTTCCTCTTAAACCTCTGTTTCCCAAACTGGGTTGTAAAACAGAAAGGGGCAGGCAAGCGCTTAAAGGATTGGAACTTACAGACTTCAGAGGTAAAGACAGGGGTCACTAACCATTGAGCCACCCAGCAGCTAGTAGCACCTGGCTCCCCTTCCCTCATACCTCACTTTCCAGGTTTCAGCTGGAAAACAGATATGGAGAGTTCAGCAATAAAAGGATCTGAACCCACAGATTTCCGACTGCATAGCAGGGGCACTATTTTCTGAACCACCATTCAGCTGATAGTACCCAATCTGCTTTTTCTTCTCCTTACTCCTCACTTTCTTGCACTAAGCTCTAAAACAGACAAGAACAGCCCCACAATTACAGGATCCAAGCCAGCGGTGTAACCAGGACTGATCTTTTGGTGGGGCCTGGGATTTGGGATTAACAGGGGTGGGCACAAGGCAGTGCAAATGTCACCTGCAGTTCTCCTCTCGTTCTACTGTTCTGCTACCACTGACTGGGTGGGCCTAATGCTAAAGTGGAGAGGGCAATGGCCCACCCTTAACTAGGCCACTGATTCAAACACATAGACTTCTGGAAAGAGAGTAAGGACCCATCCCACTGAGCTACCCATCAGATACTAGTAGCAACCCCCTCCCTTTTCCCCTTTATACCTCTCTTTCCCAGATCCTGTTGTAAAACAAATAGAGTCAGCCTACCACTTAAGGATTCAAGCCCACAGACTTCAGAAAAAATGGTAGAGACACTAACTACAGGGTCAACCAGTAGCATAAAGCCTCCTCCTCCCCGTTATACCTCTCTTTCCTAGATTGGGATTTTATGTTTATGCTAATTTTACATTCTTACTTCCTTCATTACTGCCCTGCTAGTAACATGAGGGAAAAAATATGTTTTCACTTTCTTTCTAAATCATGCAGGCAAGCAATTATATCCTTTGGGAGGTTCCTTCTCCTGGTGGAGGATAGAGCTCTACAGTGCCGCCTTTTGGGCTCCACTCATCCTGTTGCAGAGTAGACTTAACAATACTCCTCACCACTTCCATGCTGTCATCCTAGTCCTCTGACTCCAGCATCCCTCATACTTGAACATTGTTAGATCTCAAGCCTCTCCCATAAGGATTTATTATCCAGTTCTGTATCTTGTTAATTCCTTCATATTCCAGTGATGATGTCCTCATATTCCGTCCTTTGCTCCGCGTTCACTATCCGCGTTCTTACTATACCACCCTTCGCAGGGCATCTGAGAGATTTACAACAAAGAAACATCCAGTTGGAAAATACAAAGTAATAATGAAAGGAGAGAAAGTAGAAAAGAAATGAAAGCAGCTCATACATCTGTTCGAACCAAGTCATAGAAGGAGAGAAGAGAGAGAGGCAGATGTCATATTGGTGTCCAGAACCCAGTCCCAGAGCCCCAACAGGAGATTTAGCTGCCAGGAAAGGCTTGAGAAAAAAGTAGTCTTTCAGGAGTGATTTGAATTTCTGAAATCTGTTTTCATGGAGAATGTATCAGGGTAATGCCTTCCAAAAGTGAGGGGCCAGAAAGGAGAAAGTTTAATGATACGTTGCCTCTAATCATAAAAACCAGTAAACCAATCTTAAATTTGATCCTCTATGTAGGGAGCATTCAAGCCCAGTATCCTGCTTCCAGCAGTGGCCAATCCAGGTCACAAGTGCCTATCAGGTTCCCAAAAGGCAGCCAGATTTCATGCTGCTTGTCCCAGGGATAAGCAGTGGATTTTCTCAGACCACTTTAATAATGGTTTATGGACTTTTTCCTCCAGAAATTGTCCAAACCTCTTTTAAATCCAGATATACAGTACTAACAGCTTTTACTACATCCTCGGATAACGAATTCCAGAGTTTGATTAGGCGTTGTGAAAAAATATTTTCTCCAGTTAGTCTTAAATGTGCTACATTGTAGCTTCATTGCGTGTCCCCTAGTCTTTCTACTTTTTGAAGGCGTAAACAACCACTCTTCATTTACCTGTTCCACTCCACTCATTATTTTATAGACCTCTATCATATCTCCCCTAAACTGTCTCTTCTCTGTACCTTTTCTAATTTACCTATATTCTTTTTGAAATATGGTGTCCAAAACTGCAAACAATATTCAAGGTGCAGTTGCATCATGGAGAGATACAGAGGTATTACAGTATCCTTGGTTTTATTCTCCATGCCTTTCCTTGATAAGTATTGGGGTAGCATGGTCATAGTATTCAGCATATGAAATAAGCTTCACATATGTATTTTGAATGATTTGAAGGTGTTCTATGTTATATGTAAATCCGTTATAAAATAAATTGCAGTAATCAAGTTTACTGATTACTATTGCATGAACTAAAACAGACAGAACTTTCTTCTTCAGATATGATCTTATGGATCTTATCTGCTATAGAGGGTAGAAGCATGATTGTGTGACAGATGAGATTTGGTAATTGAAGTTTAGATGAGAGTCAAGCAGACAACCCGATACTTAAAAGACTTGTTAAAGGGAGAGTAGATGCTAGGGGCCAGAGAAGGGTCAATGAGCAACTGGTTATCCACATGGCCTGGGATTTTGAATAATTCAATTTTAGTTGATTCTTTGCAAGCCAAGCTGCAACAGCTTCTAGGCAATTGTTTAGTGGAGTAAGATCAGGTTTGAGTGGGTTTATGAAGGCAACCGATTGTATATCATCAGTGAAGTAAAACCACTGATGCCATACAGTTGGATTACGCCAGCTAAAGGGCTCAGAAATAGGTTGAAAAGAATGGGTGAATCCTTACGGTCTGCCAGAGGTTAAGGGAAAAGTGGAGTGCTAGAGTTTGTTTGCAGTGACATAGAATTTCTTGCCCTCTAGGAATGACTTGAACCAGATAAGACCCTAAGGCACCATAGAAGGAGATTATGATTGACAAGGTCAAAGGCCATGGACAAGTCTAGCGACACTAATATGGCAATTATTTCCCTTATCCAGATTTTCTCTGCCCTCGCTATTCAGGGCAGCCAGGAGAGTTTCCGTACTATGGTATTGTCTGAATCCTGATTGCATTTCTTTTCTCCATTAAGCTTCTCAGCTGCCAGAAGACAGCTGTCTCAACTAATTTTGAGAGCAATGATTAGTTGGAGATGGGCCCATAGCTAGGGAGGGCTGCTGGATAAAATGAAATGTTTTTGTAATATTAGTCTAATTAAGCACACACAGGGAATCTAACATAGAAACATGAAGGCAGAAAAAGACCACATGGCCTATCTAGTCTGCTCTTCCATATCAACTACAATAGTCCCCTTTTTTTGCTTTAGAGATCTTCTGTGTTTGTCCCGTATTTTTTTTTATTTCAGATAGGGGTTTATTCGCACCCCTTTCGTCCCCGGCAGAAACCTCCATTTATAAACAAGGAGTTTGTATGGAGAGGCTTTGCGGTGGGTGGGAGGGGGCATTTTGGAGGTGGAGCAAGGGCGAGGCAAGGGCAATCTGCGACCCCGGACATATAGGGCCGATTCTGAAATCGGCCCTGTACGTCTGGGGTTGGCAGAATTGATGGGGGACTTATTCCACCTTAAAGGTGGAATAAGTCTCCCTGGATCTGCCATTCTGCCATTCTTTCTGTAAAGAAATATTTCCACATATTACTCCTGAGTCTATCCCCTTTCATCCTCATCCTATGTACCCTCGTAGCACAGCTTGCTTTCAATCAAAAGAGACTCTCCTCTTGTGCATTTATGCCATGGTGGTATTTAAACATCTATATCATACAGTATCTCCTCTATCCCGCCTTTCCTCTTATGTATATAAATATTAAGCTCTTTAAGTCTGCCCTCATATGCTTTATAACGAAGACCACTAACCATTTTAGTAGCCACCCTCTGCACTGCCTCCAACCTGCTTATATCCTTCTGAAGGCGCGGTATCCAGAATTGCACACAATACTCCAAATAAGGTCACAACAGAGACATATACAGAGGCATTATCACCTCCTTTCTTCTGCTGGCCATTCCTCTCCCTTTGCACCCAAGCATCCTGGCTTTTGCCATCGCCTTTTCTACCTGTTTAGCCACCTTGAGATCATAAAAAATGATCATATCCAGGTCCTGCTCTTCTTTGTTGGACAAAAGTACTTTTCCCCCTACACTGTACCACTCCCTTGAATTTTTGCAGCCCAAATACATGACCTTGCATTTATTTAGCATTAAATCTTAGCTGCCAAATTCTTGACCATTCTTCAAGCTTAGCTAGATCCCTCCTCATGTTATCTACTCCTTCCTGGGTGCTTAAACTATTGTAGATTTTGGTATCATCCACAGAGAGGCAAACCTTATCTGATAGCCCTTCCGCGATATCACTAGCAAAGATGTTAAAAAGAATTGGACAAAAGACAGATCCCTGCGACACACCACTAATAACCTCCTTTTCCTCAGAATGAGCTCTATTTGCCTGTATTCTCTGTTGCCTCCCTATAAACCAATTTCTAACTCAGTAACTTTAGGGCACTCAGTTTATAAGTCGTCTGTGTGGAATGGTGTCAAAGGCTTTACTGAAATCTAAGTATACCACATCTAGGGCTCTCCCTTGATCCAATTCCCTGGTCACCCAGTCAAAGAAATGAGTCGGATTTGTCTGACAAGACCTGCCTCTGGTACACCCATGCTGTCTTGGATCCTGCAATCCATTGGACTCCAGAAACCTCACTATTCTCTCTTTCAGCAGCGTTTCAAATAATTTACTTACTACAGAGGTTAAACTTACCAGCCTGTAGTTTTCAACCTCTTCCTTGCTTCCACTTTTGTATAAAGGGACCATCTGAGCCTTTCTCCAATCCTCTGGGACCACTTGCAACTCCAGAAAAGCATTGAAAAGGTCAGTGAGTGGAGCTGCTAGAATTGTCCGCAAGTTCCTTCAATATTCTCGGATGTAGCCCATTTGGTCTCATCGCTTTGTCTACTTTTAGTTTAGTTAGTTCCTCATAAACACAGTCTTCTGAAAATTGTTCAAGATCCCTGTCACTTCTATTCTTATTTGTGGATGTTTTCTGAGGTCCTGCTCCTGGATCTTCATCTGTGAACACAGAACAGTAATATTTGTTAAGCAATTCCACTTTATTCTCATCAACTTCTACATATTCCTCCTCTTCACCCTTAAGTCTGATAATACCACTTTTGCCCTTCCTCCTCTCCCTAACATATCTGAAAAATGTCTTATCCCCCCATTTTATTGCATTGGCTATTTCTTCTTCTTTTTTGTATCTTTGCTTTCTTGACTATTTTCCTAGCTTCTCTAAGTTTTTCCAAATTAGATGCTTGTCTTCCTCTCTCTGTTATCTCTTGTATTTTATGAAGGCCATCCTCCTTTTCTTCACCTTTTCAGCTACTTCTTCCATAGTGGCCTCCTTTTCCTTTTACATTGATTTACCTTTCTAAGAAAAAGATTTGCTGCCTTAAAATATCCCCTTTCAGTTTTGCCCATTGCTTTTCTACATCCCACTGCTGTTCCCATCCCGCTTACGACTACTTGAGGTATTGTCCCATCTTGGCAAAGTTAGTTTTCCTAAAGTCTAAGACGCTCGCTTTTGAATGGATTTTATCAGCCCTAGTCCTAATACCGAACCACACCATCTGGTGATCACTGGATGCGAGATGATCTCCCACTATAACATCAGAAACACTTTCACCATTGGTAAGCACCAAGTCCAGTATGGCCCCTTCACATGTGGGTTCTGTTATCAGTTGCCTGAATAGTTCTCCCTGTAGAGAGTCTAGGATCTCCTTAGCTTTAGATGACACTGCAGCAAGGTTGTACCAATCAACATCTAGCATTTTGAAATAATCTATCAGTAGCACTTCCCCTTTCATGGCAATACTCCATATGTCTTCTAGTAAATCCTCATCCACTTCTCCCTGTGAAGGAGATCTGTATATCACACAAATGTAAATGGATTTCCCTTTTCCTTTTTCTAGTTTAACCCATAGTGCCTCCTCGTTCCCTTTCAAGCCTTGTAATTCTATAGCTTTTTTTTTTTTTCATATATGGCACTCCTCCTCTCCTTCTTCCTCTCCTGTCCTTCCTGAATAACGTATAGCCCGGATGATTACATCCCAATCATGGTTGTCCGTGAACCATCTTTCCGTAACTGCCACTAAATCCAAGTCAGCCTCTTCCATTAAAGCTTCAACATCTGGGATCTTATTTCCCCATGCTACGAGCATTTATACACACCGTTTTCCAGATGGAAAACAAATATGGACAGTTCAGCAATTAATGGATTTTAATCCAAGGACTCTTCAGTACAAAACAAGACCACATCCCACTGAGCTACCACCCAGCTTCCTTTTTCTTCTCCTTAGATTTCTTTTTCCTGTAAATTACACAGGGGCAACCCAAAAAAAGATTTGAGCCCCCGAGGGTTTCTGAGTAGAAGGCAAGGGTATATCCCACTGAGCCACCTATCAGCTAACGGTAAGCAACCTCCCTTTCCCCCCTTATAGCTTTCTTTCCCAGATTCCGTTGTAGAATAGATTCAGCTCAATTAAAGGACTCCAATCCACAGTTTTCCTGGTGGCTAACAGGGGCACTCCCTACTGGGCTACTCATCGGTTAGTAGCACCCCACCTCGCTTTTCCACATGATAGCTCTCTTTCCCAGACAATCCAGGGCACCCAACCATTAGAAAAGAACCCAGGGAAAGAGACACACCCCATTAAGCCATTAGTCAATCAACTACCCCCGCCTTCCTTTTCCTCTCCCTTATACCTGTCTTAACTTGATTCTGAGTTTAAAAAGACCCCAGAGAAGTTCCCCCTCCCCAATAATGCTCGTATTTGAACCACAACCTCCTCACTATAGAGGAGGATCTTATTCCACTGATCCACCATGGAGCCAAGTTTTTTATTCTCTATTAGCACAGAATCGGGTGCCTCTAAACAAAAAATTAATTTAACTTTTGCTATAGACTTTAGATTCTCTTCCCCTCTCCTTTCCACTTCCTTTTTTGAGGGGACTTAAGATAATTAGTGCAGAGAGCTGGGGCTTTTCAGGTCCAGAAAGAGAGTAACAGTTACCCTCTCAGGGGCCTAAATCAGTTAAATTACAGCTGAATATCCCAGCTAACCGGGCAACTCAGATATTCAAATACTGGTGGTTGGATATGGTCCCAGCATTGAATATCCAGTCAGAATTTACAGCTGTGATGGCTAGCCACTTTAACGTCACTGGCCACCTCTGTTCAATATGCCCCCCACAATCTTCACAAATAGCTGCCAATGTGGCCTTATGGAATAGACACCACAAAATTCTCTTGCACAAGTTTATACCTGCTCTGAAGGTTTCAATATAGTGGCGTAAATTCCACCCAAGCAGCCCCTGGGCAGGAAGGGGGCTCACACAGCGGTGGTAAGGCAGATTGGCAAACTTACTTTAACAAGTTTGCCATGCTGTTCTTTTAAGTCTGCACCAGATCCAGCTGCTGTTAGCTACTGGGCCAATGTCTTGTGATAACAGCTACACCTCAAGACTTTGGTCTGGTAGATAATAGCAGCTGGGCCTGGTAGGAACTTAAACGAGCAGAGACAGCGTATCAAGCCTATTAAAGTAAGTTTGCTACTTCCACTGTGACAATAAGAGAGAGCTGTCCTGCTGTGACAATGGGGGGAGGGGGGGGAGGGAGGGGCATGCTACAGCTACAATGTGGGGTCTCAGCAAAACATTGCTTTGGGGCCCTCATTAGAACTTACGCAATGTGTCAGCATGTGCATATAGGAGTAGTGGCCAAAAAATTAAGGCAGGTATCTTTTTCTACAATTTATTGTTAAATAATGTACTGTGGAGATGTCACACATGCTTACTTATTTAATCAACATGGCAATTAGTCACACCATGCATCTGGCATCCATTTTGGTTTACTTACACGCTGTAGTAAGTTTCTTGGATGAAGTTTTGAATTTTTACAACTAGGAAAAGATTGTATATTTTACATGTAACTTTCAATCAAGATGGGTAGAAAGTGTGATATTAATGACTTTGTAAAGGGACAAGTTGTTACACTCCATGCTGAAGGATATTCGCAATGTGCTATTGCAAAACATTTGCATATATCAAGGTGTGCAGTTCAGAATGTTCTGAAATCAGGTGGCCGTACACGTCGTTCGAAATGTGGACACAGACAGATTACTGGATGAGATGATCGATTCTTCAAAAGCATTATTACATCTAGTCCACATACCTCATCTCAACGTGTAGCTCAGTTAGCTAATGATCGAGGAATAAAGATAAGTGCCAGATCTGTCCGACGACGGCTTGTGGATGAATTCAAACTCGTGGCCAGAAGACCTGCCAAGAAGCCTATGATGACCAGGAAGCAAATTGCTGCCCGCATACAGTTTTGTAGCAAGATGAAAGACAAATCTGCTGAATGGTGGGAGAGGGTAATGGTCACAGATGAAAGTACATTTCAACAAGTACGTGGGAATGGTTACAACTACGTCCGTCGACCAGCAGGTGAAAGACTAAATCCGAAGTACACGATCAAGACTGTTAAACACCCACCATCGGTCATGATATGGGGTGGTATCTCAGCGAATGGACGATGTGGCCTGCACATTTTTGAGAAAGGTGAAAGAGTAAATGCTGCAAAATACATATCCATGCTGAATAGTAAAGTTAAAATACACATGAATGTTTCTGGCACAACTATATTTCAGCAGGACTCGGCACCATGCCACACTGCAAAAACAGTCAAAAAATGGTTCGTGGACAACAAGATCGAACTGCTATCAAGTTGGCCATCAAACTCTCTGGATCTCAATATAATTGAAAACTGTTGGAATCTTATGAAGAATAAGGTGACAGCACACGGTCCAACTTCAGAAGCAGATGTAAAGGACATACTCAAGCATGTATGGGTCAACGAAATCACTCCCGGCATACTGTAAAACGCTAAATAACAGTATGCCTACAAGAATCCAGGCTGTGCTGAAAAATCATGGACACCCTATCAAATATTGACATATCTTGTTTCCTTAATAAAATTTTGAAAATGACATATACTGTACGTTACAACACTGCCCCAGTTCTGCCCAGGTTACGCTCCTGGGACTACCTGTGCATAGACTGTGCAAAAGCTTTTGTGGTGTGCCTAGGTTTTATTTATTTATTTAACATTTCTTATATACCGCCTTTCATGATATCAAGGCGGTTTACATTGAACAAGCTGAAATTACATTGAACAGGGCATTATAACTTGGAGATAACTATTTTACAGGGAACATGGGCAATGTTTTACTTACATAGCTCTGTGTGCAGTTTTACAAGATCCTGTTTCTGTGTGTAAAATGAGCTTTACATAGGAAAAAAAATGTTATAAAGTTGCCCAGTTATATATAAACGCAGAACAAAATTTAATATTTAAAAATATGCAAGTCAGTATTTAAACCCCATGATCAGCATTTTTTTTAGACACTAAGGGGCTTGTTTACAAAGCCGCAGTAGCGGTTCGCGATCGTTATCGGAGCCGCGGCCCCATTGAAATCATGATTTGGACGATTGATAATGGCCATTCAGACATCCCAAAAACCATTTTAGAATTTTACACGTGTCTAGTGTGATCACATCTATGTCGCACAGCGGTGTACCCGGGGTGGTCCAAAAAAAGCTACACATGTACACCCGATTTTAGACCAGTGCTGCACATCTCAGTTCGCTGTTTGAGACATCCATGGCTCTATCTGCTTTAGGGCACGAACTCGTAGGACTCTGAAAAGTAGTTGTTTCTACAAACCAACAGCTGTAAGGAGAAGAGGAGAATGCCCCTTCACCACCTGATATTTTTCATTCCTTCAAACATGGCAATAAGTGGAACGGCTTTTATCCTAGCTCCCATGCAACAGGCAGGGACGTGTATGTAATGAGAGATACCCGGGCGCATTTTGAAATCAGGCTGCATGCACATCTGTGTCCCAGGAACGGCAGAGGCTCATATCTGACACGTGTGGCTGTCTAAGATGGCGCATAAACCTGCATGTGTCTAACCATAACTCTGCAGGTCCTGTTTTCACTTTTATTTTGTAGACTGTGTATCTTTCAGGGTGAGGACTAGCTGATTTTACAAGGCTCTTGCACATGCCCACCTTCACTGCTGCCCCCTCCCATGGAATTTCAGACGTTTTGACTTGCTAAAAGATGCCTTCACATGAATATTCAGCATCACTGTCCATAGAAACGGCAGTGCTGAATATGCAGAGAGAGTGGTGACCATCACCACCGCCACCATATCGGGAGCAGTGATATTTGGCCACTATCCGTATTTTGGATAGTTTTTTTGCTGGCTAGTCATATAGTTGGACGGAGCACCCACGCTTTGCCTGGCACTATCTGGATATTGCCTGGGTGGCTCTGTAAGAATTTTCAGCAGATAGGCGCTTAAACGTTTAGCGGCCGCCATGGAACATAGAAACCCCTTTGAAGATTGTGCTGATGATGCCCAGTTTTACAAGATCACTTGGGGAGGGTTGATGTTGAATTTAATTATCAGACTTTTAGGTGGGCGGGCATAAGAGTCTGAAAGATAATTGAGAGGGTGCAAGGCGAAAGGTTCACATGGAGCACTTAATGCACTTACACCAAACCTGGCTCTGACAGCAGCAGCAGAATGGAGTGAACATTTTGCCCCACCCATCATCAGCAACTCAGGAACTTTGAGGGGCCAGGGGTGTTTGGCCCTCACAGCTGAAAAGGTGTTCCACTGCCCCATCTGACTTAGCCAACCCCCCCCCCCTCCCCCTTCTCTCTTCCTCTTTGAATTCCACAAAGGTTCTGGGTAAATCTCCGGCATTTCATATATGTCTTGTCACAGGAATAAGGGGTAACATCAAAGAAAGTCAGGACAGAAAATCTGCAGATGTCAACAGCAACTGGAAGACAAACCCTTTTAAGTATCATTCTGCCTTCTTTCTACCATATATGTCAGTGTGACCAATAGAAGAGCACAAACAATTGAGGAAGGAGAAGACTGACAGTGCTCTCAGATAGAAACCAAGAGTGAAAGTGTCTGTGCTTGTGATTTTCTGTATGAACGAGCCGAAAGACAAGACCCAGAGCTGGACGGTTCTGCCATATTTTGGACTGGGGAACGCGAACCTCTTCAATGGTATGTAACAGCTGGACAGAGCCTAGTTCTTTGTAGTTCAGTTCTTTCTTTCATGGAGACCGCCTCTTTTGTATGCCCTAAGAGCTAGGTCAGAAAATGAAAGGCATAGCGATTGGGCTCTTGATTTCTCCTGACTTGCGTGCCCACATTTAGAAGTTCTTAAGAGGATTTGATAAGCAGCAATGTGGCGCCGCCACTAGGCAAACTAGGCAATTGCCTAGGGTGGCAGCCTCTTGGGGGGGGGGGTGTGACAAAGAGCAGGTCATTGAAAGCTAAACAATAGATTCGACAGCTAGGGAGGAATAAAGCTTAAGGTTTGCCCAGGGTGCACCTCGAACCAACTCTGGGGCCGGCCCTGGAGAGCAGGAAAGAGATCTCATAACCTCCCACTGGAAAGTGTCACAAGAAAGGACTTTGTCACTAATTATAGGGAGTCCCAAGCTCCATAGTAACATAGTAAATGACGGCAAATAAAGACCAGCATGGTCCTTCTAATTTGCCCAGTGAGGTGGCCAGATTTGTACCTGCCACTCTGTGCTGCTTACCCCCCACTAGGGTTGTACCTGCTGCTCCTTGCAGGTTATCCCTCTCTTTTTTTGAAATGTAAAAGTTAAGTGTGCTTTGATTCCATCCTCTTGTTATCTAGGAATCGTCTGTGTCTGTCTCATGTCTTTTTGAATTCTGTCACTGTTTCAATGCATCCACCACCCTTTCTGTGAAAAAATATTTTCTGATGTTGCTTTTAAGTTTACCTCCTTGCAGTTTCATTTCATCTCCTCTAGTTCTATGGCTTCCCTGTCTTTGAAAAAGGTTTGGGTTTTTTTTTCATTAATATCTTTCGAGTATTTTAGCATATGCATCATATCTCCCCTTTCCTCTCGGGTCTACATATTTAGATCTTTAAGTATCTTTTCAGAAGGCTTCTGGCGCAGCCCCATATAATTGTGGTTGCCTTCCTCTGAACCACTTCAACTCGTTTTATATCTTTTGGGAGGTACAGTCTCCAAAACCGAACACAATACTCCAAGTAAAGCCTCAATAATGACTTACAGTTGTGGTCATCATTGGGACAAGTGGGCCAGGGGTTCGAATCCCGCTGGAGGACAGCAACCTCTAGTCCCAGAGGTGCTCCTTGTGGTCTTGGTTGCCTCAGGTACAAAACATAGATTGTGAGCTCTTCTGGGACAAGGGAAATATAATACCGTACCTGAATGTACACACCGCTTTGACCTAGTGAAAAGTGGCATATAAGCATTGCTAAATACATACAGTAAATAAATATTATTGGCACCTTTACATTTTAGATATGTTGTATACAATATCTTGAGAAATAATTGGAAATATTCCAACTGAATGTCATCATAATATTTTAAAAGTATATTCAAGGATATACAACAACAAATAAAAGATGTCTGTGCAACTAAGACATAGTAATTTCTGAGAAAAAAAGCTAAATATGACCTGGACAGGATTAATGGCACCCTTCACTAATATTTGGTTGCAGAACCCTTGGCAGTGATGACAGCCTCCAAACGTTTCTTGTAGCCATCTATAAGTTTTGTACATCTGTCTGCTGTTGGTTTCTCCCACTCTTCAACTGTGATTTGTTCCAGCTCATGAATGTTTCCAGGATTCCTTTTACCAGTGGCAGATTTCAGCTCTTTCCAAAGGTTCTCGATTGGATTGAGATCAGGACTCATTGCTGGCCAGTTTAAAACAATCCATTTGTTCCTTTTTAATCATTCTTTTGTACTTTTGGATGTAGTTTTGGGTCATTGTCCTGCTGGAGGACCTTTGACCCAGACCTAGCTTTCTGACACTAGGTAGCACAGTTCGCTCCAAACTACTTTGGTAGTCCTCTGATTGCATGATTCCTTTAATACGTTCCAGGCTTCCAGTTCCTGAGGCAGCAAAACAGCCCCACAACATTAAGGAACCTCCACCATATTTAACTATAGGAAGGGTGTTTTTTTCCTTATAAGCTTCATTTCTTCGTCTGTAAATGTATTGCTGGTCTGCATTGCCAAAGAGCTCAAGTTTAGTTTCATCTGTCCATGGAACATTTTCCCAGAAGGATTGTGGTTTCTCAAAGTGGGGTTGGGCAAAGATCAGGCGTGCCTTTTTATGTCTTATTTATTTATTTACTTATTTAAACTGTTTTCTATACCGCTATATCCTTCAATCAAAGCGGTTTACATATCAACTTGAACTGTTTACAATATAACAATAAGGGCTGGGAGGGGGTATGGCATGCTGGGTTTTATAACATGATAGAATTATATACAGGAGCAAGCAACTATATACAGGAGCACAACTTAGCCATCAGGTGGTAGCTCGTGGTCACTGTCTTGGGCAGTACAGGGGGTTGGTTCATTGCCATGCAGGGATGTTCATTTGATGTGGTCTAGGTGACACTCCCAAAGTGTTCTTTGTATAGGAATGTTTTAAGTTTTTTTCTGAAGTCTTTGCTGTCTACAGTGGCTCTTATGTCGTCCTGGAGTGAGTTCCATAGGGCTGGGGTGGAGAGGGAAAAAGCTGTTTTGGAGGTGATCTGGTTAGGCCTTGGTATGCGGTGGGTGTGACGATCATGATTCCTGTTGTTGCTCTTTCTGGGTCAAGTGTACTGATCTCTTGTGATCAGATCCTGAAGGATGTCTACCGAGGTTGTAGGATTCTGAAGATGTGCTTTTGAACCTTGTGTGGGAGTGTACTGGGAGCCTGTGTAGTTGGTTCAGGATGGGTATGACATGATCATGTTTTGCTGCACTAATGATAATGCAGGCTGCTGTGCCATCTGGAGTGGATGAATGGACTGCTTAGTGAGACCCTGAGGCTTTTGGATCTTGACTCACCTGATCTCCTTTTTCTTTCCCCTTGCTTTATCCCTGCCCACACCTTCTGTGTTTGTCTTGACTAGATTGTAAGCGCTGATGAGCAGGGACTGTCTCTTACATCTCTGTGCAGCGCTGCGTACGACTTGTAGCGCTATATAAATGCTCAGTAGTAGTAGTAGTGCAGAGAATTGCAGTAATCCAGAACTGGGGTGATAATGGCTTTGGCATAATGCATGGAAATGGTCCTGGCTGAGAAGTGGTTTCAGTTTCCGAATGATTTTCATTTTGTGGTAGGTGTTCTTAGTAGTCTTTTTTTATGTGGGACTGTAGGTTTAGGTTTTGGTCCAGAATGACTCCTAGGTATCTGACTTCCCTCTTTACAGCTATACTCGTGTGTAGTATGTCATTTGACTGTGGGGAGGTTAAAGGAGGTGTTTTTTTGTGATCTATAGTGCTTCCGTTTTGCTGTACGTTTAAGGTTAGATTGTTTTTATTGAGCCATGTGATCATATCCTCCAGGCATTTTGTTATTGCTGAATGGTTCGGTTCATCCAGATTGATTGGGGTAAAAATCATGATGTCCTTGGCATACAAACAGTATTCTATTTTCTGTTTCTTGATGATGTTACAGATCGGCTGCGTATAGAGGTTGAAGAGGTGGGAGGATATAGATGATCTTTGTGGTATGCCCTGGTATATTGTGAATAGCTTGGATTTATGTACTCCGCATTTGACTTGCTGCTTGCTGTCTGTTACTTAGGTAAGATCGAAAGCACTTGATAGTGATGTATAGGCCAATTTCTTGCAGTCCTTGCAGAAGTATACTGTGGGATATGGTATCAAAGACCGAAGATATGTCTAGGAATATGAGTAGGAAACCTTTTTTTTGTTACCTTTGCCTCTGATGTTGTCAAGGAGTAATATAAGTAATGTTTCTGCATTGTGGTTTGGTTTGAAACCATGTTGGTGGGGGTCTAATGGAGCATATTGGTTTACATGGTCTTGTAATTGCATTTGTACCATTTTTTTCTATAATATTTGCAATGAATGGTAGGCTTGAGATCGGCTGTTATGATATGGGATCGTTCTTGTCCATTGTGGCGTTTTTGAGGATTGATCATATAGTTGCTTGCTTAAGTGATGGTGGCATGTAGCCTTGCGTGAATGTCTTTACTATTTTGTGTACTGGATGTTTGAGCTCTCCCGCGGGTGATTTGATCCATGTTACAGGGCATGGGTCAGAGGTGCCATGGTAGTGTTGAAGGTGGAGATAATATGATTGATTTGTTCAAACGCTGGTATGGTAAATTCACCCCATGTTCCATAGGAGGTTGTTACTTGTGTGTGGTTAGTTATTTGTGTTGAGCTGTTCTGGTAGAGGGTCCTGTGTTTTGCCATTATGTTTATTTTTTATTTATTTATTTAACAGGTTTTCTATACTGTCTTATCCTTCAATCAAAGCGTTTTACATGTCAGCTTAATTAGATTACAATGTGTAACAGGTGGCGGAGGCATGCAGGCGTTAAACTTATTTACACAGTAACTTATATACATCAACTTAACTACAGTATGTACAAGGGGTGACGTGGGCTAGGGGGAAAGCGGGAGCACTGGGGCTGTATTGTTTTCATGAGTCTGGTAGAGTTGAAGGAGGGATCTGTTTTCTAGGTGATGTCCCCAAAGTGGTCCGTTTTAGAGGAAGGTTTTCAGCTTCTTCTGGAAGTCTTTAGTGCCTTCAGTGGCTCTTAAGTCATTTGGGAGGGAGTTCCAGAGGGTGGGTGCCGCTAGGGATAATGCCCTCCCGCTCATAGACTGGTTGGCTTTCTTGAAGGTGCTGGGGGTTGGGATGGTGTCCATTGCATTGCACCTCCTAGGTCTGGTGCTTGGGTTCAGGTTATGCCGGATTTTAAATATGTTCAGAGCTGTTTTGAATCTGATGCGGGAAACAACCGGAAGTCAGAGTTGCTGGTTCAAGAGGGCTGTTATATAATCATGCTTTGCTGATCCGGTAATGATGCGAGCCGCAGTGTTTTGTGCCATCTGCAGGGGTTGGGTTGTTTGTTTTGGTAGGCCATAGTATAGGGAGTTGCAGTAGTCCAGTATGGGTATGATCACAGCTTGGCATATTGTGCAGAAGTGGTCTTGGCTGAGGAGGGATTTGAGCCTCCTGATTATAGTCATCTTGTGGTATGCATTCCTGGTTGTCCTGTGATGGTAAGTTCAGGTTGCGGTCTAAGTGATTCCGAGGTATCACACTTGGGGACATGTTTACTAAGCCAGGTTAACAGTTAACCCGGGCTATCTGCAACTAGGTCCCATTGAATAACATGGGACCTAGTTGCAGATAGCCTGGGTTAACCGTTAGCCCGGTTTAGTAAACATACCCCTTGGTCTTTTATGGGTATGGATGTTTCGGGTAAGTTTATTGAGGGTGAGGGGGCAAAGGATTTATCTTGTGTGATGAAGAGGGCTTCTCTCTTGTGATAGTTAATGTGTAGATTGTTGTGGGAAAGCCAATCAGACATCTCTTGCAGACATTTAATCATTGTTGTATAGTCTGGGGTGTCCAGGTTGATCAGGGTGTAAATCATGATGTCATCAGCATATATTGCATATTGGACGTTATGTTTTTTGAAGATGTTGCAGACAGTCTGTAAGGTTGAAGAGCAGTGCAGATAGGGAGGACCCTTGTGGTATGCTCTGGAGGGAGAATCAGGGTGGAGGTGCTTGTACCAATTTTGACTCGTTGTTGTCTGTCACCAAGGTAAGAGTGAAACCACTTGAATGTGATGGTCTTCAGTCTTTGTAGGAGGATGCTGTGTGACACTGTGTCAAATGCAGAGGAGATATCAACAAAGATGAGTAGAAATCCCTTTTTTAAGTTGTCGATTCCTCTGATCAGGTTGTTGAAGAGGAGTGTGAATAGGGTTTCAGTACTGTGGTTAGGTTGAAAGCCATGTTGGTGGGGGTCTAGGGGGGCTTGTGAGTCCACATTGTCCTGTAGTTGTTGCAGTACTGTCTTTTTTATTATCTTGGCTAGAAAGGGAAGGCTGGAGATTTGGCAGTAAGATGCTAGGTACTCTTCATCTAGTGAGACGTGCTTGGCGATTGGGCAGATGGTTGCTTGTTTGAGGGAGGGGATATGTTTCCTTGGGTTAGGGATGCATGTATTATTCTCTGGCTAAATTGGCTGAGCTCGTCCTTAGTTGATTTTATCCAGGTTACTGGGCATGGGTCAGATGATGCTGTGCTGGTGTTTAGTGAGGTGACTGTACGGGTGACTTACTCGGATGGTGGGTATGAGGAAGTCGCTCCAGGTGTGTATGGTAGAGGGGGTTGTGCGGTCGGTGGCTCTGTTATTTGAGGTGCTTCTGTGTGGGGCCTTGTGTTTAGATAGTAGGAAATTTACAAAGGATTGTGGATGAATCGTATCATCTCCTGTGTGGGTTGGCTCTTTTGTTAGTGTTTGGACGATTTCTAATAACTCTCTGGGCTTGTTGATGGCTTTTAATATACAGTAAGGTTGGTTTGATATTCCTGCTTGTGGCGATTTATCAGGTTATTGTAGTCTTATTACTTTGTTTAGTATTGATGCAGAGTAGATGGGGTCTTGTTCTGTCTCTAGAGTTGTTTGATCTTGCGTAGTGCTCTTTTGGCACCCCTTATTTCATCAGACAACCAGGGAGTTGGTCTAGCTCTCATTCCACTCGGTCTCAACCTTTTTTTGTCTGGAGCTTTTGCGGCTGCAATGATGGTCTTGTTCCAGGTTTCAATTGCCTAATCTAGGTTGGTGATGTCCTGGGGTAGGTTGGGAAGGATTTCTTATAGGAACTGGTCCTTGTCTAAGCTTGCCATTTGTTGTGGTTGTAGTTCGGGGCCCTTTCTGTGTGATGGGTCACTGGTAAGAGTCTGTATGATTTTGAATAGTTCTCTAGGTTTGTTTGCAGATTTCATGATGAGGTTGGTATGATATTGTTGTTTGCATCTGCTAATTAATTTGTTGTATTCTTGTTGTTTAGTTCTATACTATTGTAGGGTGTCTGGTACTTTCAATTTTCCTTAGGACTCTCAGTTTTCATCTCTTATTTCATTGGAGTACCAGGGTGCAGGTTTTGTTCTTTGTGTCAATGTGTTTCGCTTGTTTGGCGCTTGTGCGGCTGTGGTGATGGAATGGTTCCAGTTTTCAATTGCACCATCAAGGTTGGCTGTGCTTTTGTTGAGTATGGGGAGGATCTCTTGTAGAAATTTCTGTTTGTTGAAGCTCTTGAAAAGTCTACCGTTGTACTGCCCATGTTTTTGGGTGGTTGGGTTATTAATGTGCATGTTGAAAGTTATCAGATGATGATCTGACCAGGATGTTGGGGTAATTGATGGGAGCATTATTGCATTATCGTCTAATATTAGCTTATGGACAAAAATGAGGTCTGGGTTGATCCTCGTTGGTGTATAGGACTAGTTAGTAATTATGTGAATTGCAATGCTTCCATTGCTCTCAGAAAGGAGCTGGCCTCCTTGTTGGAGGGTGAGTTGAGATTGAACTCTCCTAGGTCTATCAGGGGCTTGTTTGAGCCTTTTTTTTCCAACCTTATCTCCTCTTCCATTAATTCCTCCCATCAACTCTACTCTGTCCTCCGTTCCCTTTCTGTCCCTCACTCTACTCCTTCTCCTTATCCCCCCTCCTCTACTTCCCCTGACCCTGCTTCCCTGGCCTCTCATTTTACCTCTAAGGTCCATTCTATACATCTTTCCTTTCCCTCCTGCCCTCCTCCCCTTTCCCCCCCTGCTTCATCCCCTCTTTCCAGGTCCCTTCCTCCCTCTCCCCTTTCCTCCCCTACCCCTCCGCTCTCACATCTCTGGTCCACCTTCATGCCACTCTCTGCCTCCGTCCTATCAAATGCTTTCTCTTCTACCCGGAAAACCACTTGCCTTGCAGATCCCATTCCCTCCCATTGGCTCTTTGAACCCTCCCTTGCACTTTCCCCTCACATTCTCTCTCTTTTCAAATCAAGCTTATCTTTTGGTACCTTTCCTTCTCCCTGGAAGCATGCCACTGTCCGCCCCCTTCTGAAAAAAGGTTCCCTCGACCCCTCTTCCCCTTCCAGTTGGCGCCCCATTTCCAATCTTCCATTTCTCTCAAAACTCCTAGAAAAGCTGGTTTTCTCTCAACTCTCTTCTCATCTTGAAGCCTCCCTTACCCTTCACCCACGACAATCTGGTTTCCGCCCCGGCCACAGCACGGAATCTGTCCTTCTTTCTCTCCTTAACGATCTGCATGCTGATCACGCTCTTTTTTCCCTTGCTGTCTCTTTTGATCTATCTGCTGCTTTTGACCTGGTCGATCACCGCACTCTTCTGATACGTCTTCGGGAAGCTGGTCTCACTGGCACTGTTCTTCATTGGTTTCATTCCTTTCTTTCCTGTCAGTCTTTCTTAGTTGTCTCTGGGTTCTCTTCTTCTCCCTCCACCACCCTCCCCTGCGGCGTCCCCCAGGGTTCCGTTCTCACCCCCCTTCTGTTCAATGTTTTCCTTGCACCCCTTTGTCTCTTGATTCAACAACACGGTGTTTTTGCCTACTACTACGCGGATGATAGCTTTCTCTTGCACCACACGGATTCTTCCACTCCTGATATTTCAGTTCTCAACACCTGCCTTTCTGCGGTGGCTTCTTGGTTTTCTTCTAACTTCTTACACATTAATCTTTCTAAGACCTCTGCAATCTGGTTCACCTTTGGAAGCCCCCCTCTCTCTTGTTCCCTCATTTTCTTCTTCACCTATTCCTATCATTTCCTCCCTTTGGTATCTGGGCGTCACACTTGACTCTTATCTTTCTTTCAAAGATCATATCTCTTCTGTTGTACAGCGTTCCTTCTTCTCCCTGAAACAACTTCGTGCAGTCCGCCCTTTTCTTTTCCCCTCCGCTTTAACCACTCTGCTTCTTTCTCTCGTTGTTTCACGCCTCGACTACTGTAATGTCCCTCAGTCCCAGCTCACCCGTCTCCAATGTATTCAAAATACTGCTGCCCGTCTTCTCACTCACGCCTCTCGCTTTGACCATATAACTTCCCTCCTTCTCCGTCTGCACTGGCTCCCTATTTCCTTCTGGGTCCAGTACAAGTTCCTCATATTTGTTCACAGGTCCATTCACACCAGCACCCTCCTTTACCTTGCCGATCAAGTTCACCTTCACACCCCTCACCGTTCCCTTCGGTCCATTCACACCAATTGCATGTCCCTTCCCTCCCCATCCCAAGCCCACCTGGAATCCACCCACTCCTCTGCCTTCTATTTCCTCGGTCCACATCTCTGGAACTTGCTGCCCCCCTCCCTCCGTTTAGAATCCTCATTCAAAACCTTTAAGGTTCAACTAAAAACTCATCTATTTTGCTCTGCCTTCATCCTCCCCCACTTCTGTTCCTTTCTCCCCCCTCCCTCGTTGATTTACAGCACCTTACTTGTTTCTTGGTCTTTTCCTGCCTGTCCTTTTGAAATTTTAATGGCGTTCTTTTTCTTTTCATTGCAGCCTTTTTTAAAACTTTGTTTGTAAACCGCCCAGATGCCCTGGTTATGGGCGGTATAGCAGGTTTTTAATAAACATAAACATAATTGTGTGCACAAATTGTTTTGAGTATTGTGGAGAGCTTGTCAGAGTTGGCATTATGTGTTCTGTAGGAGAGACATACGTTCAGATAATTGCTAACTATGGTTATTATGTTGGTTTCTGCTGTGCTGTTTGTTGCAGTGGTCTTGAACTTAAAGTGACTCCTTGCTAGTTTAAGCACTCCACCTCTGCGCCTGTGTATTCTTGAGCAATTGAAGGCAGTATATGTTGGTGGGGTGAGTTGGTTGAGGATGAGCAGTGGAGTCCTCTTTGGCCTTCGCCCATGAAGTCGTCCTTTGTTTAGTGCGTGGCGAATGGTACAGGTTGAAACCACCATTCCAGATTGCTCCAAGTCAGCCTTAAGCTCTTTGGATGGTGTACATGGTGTTTTTCCAACAGTTTGACTAACCTTTGAAGCCTTCTTGGATTAGTTTCCTTTTTCCCACCACATCCTGGGAGTTTCTTGACAGTTCAATGAGCAGAACATTTCTTAATAACATTGTGAACTGTAGACATAGGAATCACAAGGTCTTTGGAGGTGGCCTTGTACCTCTTTGAAGTTTGATGTTTAGTGATAATGGCTTTTCTGATGGTCTCAAGCAGCTCATTTGTCTTCATCATTATGAAAATGGAAGAGGGAGGAAATGCGGCCATTTTAAACATTAGAACCATCATTCATTGGTTGATTCAAGACACGTGAGTTGATCATAGGTGCGTCTAATTTTACTACAATGTTAATGTGGTTTTTCTGTTCATACTGATTTCAATTGTTTATAAGAGTGCCAATAATCATGTCCTGGGATTGTCCCAATTTTTATACTATTTCCTTTTTTAAATTGGTCTTGTTTTATTTGATTCTTTTGTGTGTCAAATATGTGTGCATAAATAGTTCAAAGCCATTTCACTGGCCACTTTTTTTTTAGGAGATATTGGACATTAAAGGGTTGAACTGCAAGGGTGCCAACAATGTTGACTACAAAGGTATATAGGGCATTAATACCTCCTTCCTTCTGTGGTTATGCCTCTCTGCATACAGCCTAAGCAGCCCAGCATCCTTCTGGCTTTAGCCACTGTTTTGTCGCACTGCTTCGCCACCTTGAGGTCCTTAGACACTATCACCCCAAGGCCGCTCTCCTGACCTATGCACATCAGTTTCTTGCCCTCCATTGCATACAGCTCCTATGGATTTTTGCATCTCAAGTACATCACTCAGCACTTCTTCACATTTAATCTTAACTGCCAAACATTAGACCAGTGATTCTCAACCCAGTACTCTGGGATCCCTAGACCAGTCAGGTTTTCAGAATATCCACAATGAATATACATGAGATAGATCTGCATACAGTGGAAGCAATTTATGCAGATCTATCTCATGCATATTCATTGTGAATATCCTGAAAACCTGACTGGCCTGGGAGTCCCAGAGGACTGTTTGAGAATCACTGCATTAGATCATTCTTCTAATTTTTATAGATTTTTTTTCTCATGTTGCCTAATCCTTCCAAGGTGTCCACTATGTTGCAAATCTTCGTGTCATCTGAAAAGATGCAAACTTTTTGTTTTAACCTTTTGGCAATATCACTCATAAAGACATTGAACAGAATCCCGAAGGTGCTCCACTAATTTCGTTTCTTTCCTCTGAATAAATTCCATTTACCACCACCAGGTGTTGGTACTCTAGGCAAACCTTAAGCCTTATGCCCTCTGGGATGTCAGAATCTATTGTCTAGCTTTGAATGTCCTGCTGTTTGCCGCCCCACAGAAGCTGCCAGCCTAGGCAACACCTAGTTGTTGAGCCAGCCCTGTTCTGATCCAGTTCACCACTTCAGACCTGTCCACAGGCCGATCAGTTGATTCATCTAAATCTAATTAGATCACATCCAGTGCATGTCCTTTATGTAGTTCTCAGGTCAACTAGTCAAAGAAATCATTCAGATTGGTTGGCACATTCTTCTTTTAGTAAACCCATGTTGCCTGGGATCTTGCAATCCATTGAATTCTAGAAAGTTCATCCATCCTTTTTCTCAATAGTGTCTCCATTACTTTTTCCACCACCAAGATAAGACTTACCAGCCTGCAGCTTTACCTCGGTGGTGGGAAAGGTCTACATGCTAAGCAAGTAGACGTATAGGTTTGTGGAAATATTTTTACGGTAATGATACAGAACTGCCTGGTGCACCCCAGTGTATGCCTCTGCTGTCATTGTTGCTGTCTTACTGCCAAGTAATTTTATTTTGCAATCAGCTGAGCAGCACATGCAGAGTTTCACCCCTGCAGTGGTCTGGCATTACATTCTTTCCAACATGTTTAGAAATGCTTGTCTGATAGGGGGCTCAGCCAGAGTTACTTGGAGCCCAGGAGTGAATTGGAATGGGACAGGGTCCTGACATCCAGTTTTAGGTATGGGGGGGAGGGGGGTTCTGGGTCATGAAGCAGTTCTGGTTTTATTCCAGTTGCATACAATGGAGGAAAAACTCACCGTGACCCTGGTGATTTGGGGTCACCTAGTAGCTTGTTACATGAAACTCCTGTAACACAGGTGATTAAGGTTTCTCCTACTTCTGCTTTACTATATAGCTTGTGCCATGTTTGTAACCTAGTGCAGTGGTCCTCAAGACACACCCAAGCAGTCAGGTTTACAGGATATCCACCATGAATATGAGATAGATCTGCATACAATGGAGGCAGTGTAAGCAAATCGATCTCATGTATATTCATTGTGGGTATCCTGAAAGCATAACTGATTGGGTGTATCCTGAAAACCCTTGAGCTAGTAAAAGCTCGTTATTCATTTAAGTGGAGGGAGGGCAGTGGTATTCACTCTCAGTCCTGGAGGGCTGCAAACAGGTCAGGTTTTCATGATATTCCTAATGCAGTGTTCTCAACCCATTCCTCAGGATACACCTAGCCATCAGGTTTTCAGGATAACCACAATAAATATGCATGAGATAGCTTTGCGTGCACTGTCTCCATTGTATGCAAATCTCTCTCTCATGCGTATTCATTGTGGTTATCCTGCAAACCTGACTGGCCAGGTGTGTCCCCTGGCCCAGTTTATATTTTGATTGGGAAGGAACTGATCCAGTCCAGCATGCATTTGGGGGTGGGAAGGGGGAGGGAGGGTTGGCCCACAAGTTAGAAACATGATGGCAGAAAAAGACTACATGGCCCATCTAGTCTGCCCTTCCATATCAAATGGAAAAACTAAAGAGTCATGGGATAGGAGGCAGTGTACTACTGTGGATCAGGAACTGGTTAAAAGATAGAAAGCAGAGGGTTCGGCTAAATGGCCAATTTTCCCAATGGAGAAAAGTGAATAGTGGTGTACCCCAGGGATCTGTGCTGGGTCCGCTGCTTTTTGACATATTCATAAATGACCTGGAAAGTGGAATAATGAGTGAGGTTATCAAATTTGCAGATGACACAAAACTATTTAAAGTTGTTAAAACCCAAGAGGATTGTGGAAAATTGCAAGAGGATCTTATTTATTTATTTATTTACATTCTCTTATATACCGCGCTATTCTGCTTCAGTGCGGTTTACATTGAACAAACTGAAATTACATTGAACAGGGCATTATAACTTAGATCTTGATAAATTGGAAGACTGGGCATCAAAATGGCAGATGAAATTTAATGTGGACAAGTGCAAAGTTATGCACCTAAGGAAGAACAACCCAAACTATGGTTACACGATGCAAGGTTCCACATTAGGAACCACCACCCAGGAAAAAGATTTAGGCGTCATTGTGGATAACATGTTAAAACCCTCGGCCCAGTGTGCAGCGGCAGCCAAGAGAGCAAATAGAATGCTAGGTATCATAAGGAAAGGAATGGAAAATAAAACAAAAGATCTTATAATGCCTCTATATCGTTCCATGGTGAGACCGCACCTTGAATATTGTGTGCAATTCTGGTCGCCGTATCTTAAAAAGGATATAGCGTTATTAGAAAAGGTTCACAGAAGAGCCACCAAAATGGTAAAGGGGATGGAAGGATACTCCTATGAAGAAAGGCTAAAAAGGTTAGGGCTCTTTAACCTGGAAAAGAGACGGCTGAGGGGAAATATGATAGAAGTCTATAAATTAATGAACGGAGTGGAACAGGTAAACGTAGATCGATTGTTTACATTATCAGAATATAGAAAGACTAGGGGACATGCAATGAAGCTACAGGGTAAACTATTTAAAACTAATAAAAGAAAATATTTCTTCACTCAACGTGTAATCAAACTCTGGAATTTGTTACCGGAGGATGTAGTAAAGGCTGTTAGTGTAGCTGGGTTTAAAAAAGGTTTGAGCAAGTTCCTGGAGGAAAGGTCCATAAACCATTATTAAGAAGGGACCCAGGATATGAATGTTTGACCCAGTACAAGCATTGCAGAACCTGTGTCTTTTTGGGAAACTGCTAGGTACGTATGACCTAGATTGGCCACTATTAGAAACAGGATACTGGGCTTGATGGACCTTGGTCTGACCCAGTATGGCATATCTTATGTTCTTATGTAAATACTAAAGTCCCTTTTTTTCCTTTAAAGATCTTCTGTGTGTGTTCCATGCTTTTTTGAATTCAGATACTGTCCTCATCGCTACTACTTCCACTGAGAAACTATTCCACACATCTACCACTCTTTTCATAAAGAAATATTTCTGCATATTACTCCTGAGTCTATCCACTTTCACCTTCATCCTATGTCCCCTCTAGCAGAGCTTGCTTCCAATCGAAAGAGGTTCTCCTCCTGTACATTTATGCCACAGAGGTATTTAAACATCTCTATCATATCTCCTCTATCCCACTTTTTTTCTAACATATACATATTAAGATCTTTAAGTCTGTCCTCATATGCTTTATAATGAAGACCACTAACTCACCTTCTGCACCAACTCCATCCTGCATATATCCTTCTGAACATGTGGTCTCCAGAATTGCACACAATACTCCAAATGAGGTCACACCAGAGACTTATACAGAGGCATTATCACTTCCTTTTTCTGCTGGACATTGATCTCCCTATGCACCCAAGCATCCTTCTGGCTTTCACCATCACCTTTTCTACCTGTTTAGCCACTTTAAGATCAGAAATAATCACGCCCAGGTCCCACTATTCTTTTGTGGATAAAAGTACTTTGCCCCCTACACTGTACTTCTCCCTTGGATTTTTGTAGCCCAAATGCATGACCCTGCATTTTTTAGCATTAAATTTCAGCTGCAAAATTCTTGACCATTCTTCAAGCTTAGCTAGATCCCTCCTCATGTTATCTACTCATTACTGGGTGTCTACTCTATTGCAGATTTTGATGTCAACCGCAAAAGACAAACCTTACCCGACACCCCTTCCGCAATATCACTAACAAAGATGTTTAAAAAATCAGACCACGGTCAGATCCCTGCGGCACATCACTGGTAACATCCTTCTCCTCAGAGCGAGCTCCATTAACTTGCACCCTTTGTTGCCTCCCACTCAACCAGTTTCTAACCCAGTCTGTCACATTAGGGTCCATCCCTAGGATGTTCAGTTTGTTTATAAGTCGCATGTGCAGAACGGTGTCAAAGGCTTTCTAAAATTTAAGTACACCACATCTAAGGCTCTCCCTCAGCCCAACTCCCTGGTCACACAGTCAAAGAAATCAATTGGATTTGTCTGAAAAGACCTGCTTCTGGTAAACCCATGCTGCCTCTGATCCTGCAATCCATTTCACTCCAGAAACTTCACTGTTCTCTCTTTCAGCAGTGTTTCCAATAATTAACACCAAAGAGGTAAGACTAACCGGCCTGTAGTTTTCAACCTCATCCTTACTTCCGCTTTTGTGTAAAAAGACCACATGTGCCTTTCTCCAGTCTTCTGGGATCACCCCCAACTCCAAAGAAGCATTGAAAAAGTCAGTGAGTGGAGCCGTTAGAATGTCCTCAGGTTCCTTCAATATTCTCAGATGTATCCCATCCGGTCCCATTGCTTTATCTAACTAGTTCATCACGAACACAGTCTTCTGAAAATTGTTCAAGATCCCTGTCACTTCTGTTCCTATTTGTGGATGTTTTCTGAGGTCCTGTTCCTGACCCTTCATCTGTGAACATATAACATATAACATATATAATTATAAATAATTGTTAAATTGTTAAATAACAGAAATATTTGATAAGCAATTCTGCTTTATCCTCATCAGCTTCTACATATTTCTCCCCTTCACCTCATGAGTCTTACAATACCACTTTTGCCCTTCCTCCTCTCACTAACATATCTGAAAAATATCTTATACCCCATTTTATTGCATTGGCTTTTCTTCTTTTTGTATCTTTGCTTTCCTGATTACTTTGTTAGCTTCTCTAAGTGTTTCCAAATATAGATGGTTGTCGTCTTCTGTCTGTGATCTCTTGTATTTTATGAAGGCCACCCTCTTTTTCTTCACCTTTTCAGCTACTTCTTTCAAGAACCATAGTGGCCTCCTTTTCATTTTACATTTATTTACCTTTCTAACAAAAAAGGTTTGTTGCCCTTAAAATATCCCCTTTCAGTTTTGCTTATTGCTTTTCTACATCCCACAGTTGTTCCAGTCCTGCTAATGACTCCTTGAAGTATTGTCCCATCTTATTTATTTATTTAGACAGATTTGTATTCCACCTTATCTTTCAATCAAGATGGTCACGTCACATCACAATTGGAGGGTTACATTTAACATTAGAGTATTTGTAAACATTTAGACAGAACAATTACTTAACACCATTTAGAGAGTACAATTGAGGGTAACATTTAAAAAGAGGGTGTTTAATAACATATATAATAATCTTGTGTGTGTAGGTAGGATGATTGCGTGCCTAGTTGGCGGAGGTGGTTGTGTTTCTGTTTGGGTATGGGCTGTTGTCTAAATGTCCGTATGATTCTATAAATAACAGTGTTTTGAGGTCTTTGCGGAATTCTGTGATGTCATCCAATGCCCTCAGGCTCGTTGGGAGGGAGTTCCATAGTGTGGACGCCAGTAGTGATGGAGCTCTTTTTGAAGTTGTTTGCTTGGTTTTGTGATAGCCTGCAGGTGTGCCGATCATGTTGTCGTTATTGGTTCTTCTTGGTCTATTGCTGATATCTCTTGTTAAAATGTCTTGGAGTACATCTGCTGAGAGATGGTGAATGATTTTGAAGATGATCATGATTGTTTTGTATTTAGCTCTTGCCAGCATAGGGAGCCAGTATAATTGTTGTAAGACAGGGGTGATGTGCTCTGTCCTTGGAATGTCTGTAATGATGCGTGCTGTGGTGTTTTGCACCATCTGTAGTGGGTGTAGTGTCTGCTGAGGGAGGCCTTGGTATAGTGAGTTTCCATAGTCAAGCAGTGGTGTGATGAGTGCTTGGCACACCGTGTAGAAGTGGTCCTGATGGAGTATCAGTTTGATTTGTCTGATGGTCCTCAAACGTTGATAGGCCTTGTTTGCGGTTTTGGTGATGTGGGATTTCAGGTTCAGCTCTCTGTCCAATGTGATGCCTGGATACTTAATTTCTTCTTAACTTCTTGGCAAAGTTAGCTTTCTTAAAGTCTAAGACCCTCGCTTTTGAATGCTTTTTATTAGCCCTAGTCCTAATACTGAATCACACCATCTGGTGATCACTGGTTGTGAGATGATCTCCCACTATGACATCAGAAACATTTTCCCATTGGTAAGCACCATCCAGTATGGCCCCTTCACATGTGGGTTCTGTATCAGTTGCCAGAATAGTTCTCCCTGTTGAGAATCTAGGATCTCCTTACTTTTAGATGACACTGCAGCAGAGATGTGCCAATCATCATCCAGCATATTGAAATCACCTATCAGTAGTACTTCTCCTGCCAATACTGTGTATGTCTTCTATTAAATCTCTGTCCACTGGATGTGAGATGATCTCCCACTATGACATCAGAAACACTTTCCCCATTGGTAAGCACCATCCAGTATGGCCCTTTCATGTGTGGGTTTTGTCAGTTCTGTACCAAACTAGAAATGTGCCCTGTGTGACTAAAGAATCTAGTGCCCCCCTCCACCCAGCCACATTCATTAACTCACTCTTTTTGAGCTCCCAGGAAGCCCAGTGATGATACTGCAGCCCTCTTCTGTGCTTGCACTCGCACAGCCCTTGGTAAGGCCCTGGGTTCTGTTACCAGTTGCCGGAATAGTTCTCTGTGTAGAAAATCTAGGATCTCCTTACTTCTAGATGATACTGCAGCAGGGATGTGCCAATCCACATTGGGCATATTAAAATCACCTATCAGTGGCACTGATCCTTTCATGGCAATACTGCATAGGTCTTCTATTAAATCCCTATCCATTTCTTCTCCTTGTGAGGGAGATCTGTATATCACACCAATGCAAATGGATTTCACTTTCCCTCTTTCTAGTTTAATTCACAGTGCCTCCTCACTCCCTTTTAAGCCCTGTAATTCTATAATTTTAATATTTTTTTTTACTTATAGTGGCACTCCTCCATCCTTTCTTCCTACCCTGTCCTTCATGAATAAAGTATAGCCCGGTATAATTACATCCCAGTCATGGCTGTCCATGAACCATGTCTCCGTAACCGTCACAAAATCCAAGTCAGTCTCTTCCATTAAAGCCTCAACATCTGGGATCTTATTTATTTAACACTGTTTTTATACCGCCTTTCTATGAGTCAAGGCAGTTTACAAAGAACAATGAACAACTTGTGATAATTCTACAAAGAACTGGTGATGAACACTAAAACATTAATAAAAGGCGCTGGTGCAGAAAAAGCTTAATTATTAACTATGTACAGAGAGAACATACTGGTTATGTGGGGATCTATTTACAAGCAGGCTAGCAGTAGTTTCAGTATGGGGGTAGGAACTAGTTGAGTTCAGAGTGTGTCCTGTGGAGAAGATGCCTGTGGGAGCTATTCGGAGATCTGCAATTGGGTGGTGATGGCCTGTTGGAAATAGGTGGGCAGAGGAGGCCTTATTCATGCTACAGGCATTTATACACAACGCCTTCCAGATGTTGCCTCTTTTACCCATTTCTACAGAGGTATTTAATGTTTCACTTACCCAGTGGCTTTCTTCACCCATTCCCAATGAATAGATTAAAGCCCTCTTCAGTAGGTTAGCCAGTCTACTAAGAAGACACTTTGATCCTTCTTGGACAGATGGAAACCTCTCTGCTCTGGAACATCATCCCATAGTCCAGGAAACCAAAACACTCTCAATGATACCATCAATGCAGCAATGCATTCATCTCCAGGATGCAAGCTTCTCTGACTTGGCTTTTACCCTCAACAGGGAGGGCTGAAGAGAACACCACCTGCGCACTATCTGCTTCAGCCTCTTTCCCAGAGCCATGAAGTCACTTTTGATGTGCTCATTGGGATACCTAGCAGTATCATTTGTGCCAACATGGATGAGCAACATCAGATAATAGTAAGTAGACTTGATGGATCTTGGCAAACTCTCTGTAACATCTCGGATTTTGGAGCCTGGCAGACAGACATCGTCTGGTTGGCAGATGGACACCTCAGTACTCCTCAGAAGATAGAGTCACCAACCACCACTACTCTCTGCTTCCTTGTGGTCACTGATTCTGCAACTTTGGGGTGCTTGAACTCTGGTTCTTCCCTTTCCTGGGATGCATACTGGTTATTCAATTCAAGGGTTGGAGGAATTGGATGGTTGATTGTGCAGGCTTTGGTGATTCGTGTCCAACTCTCTTCATTCTGTGGTCTCCCATCTTCACCTCAGCTTGGATGTTTCAAGAAGCATCTCATCAATGTACTGTCTCAAATGCTTCATAGCCTTGCCATCTCTTCTCTGAGCTCCTCCACTTGTTTTATGAAGGCTTCAGCTTGCAGACATCCTGCACATGGAACCAGTCCTTCAACTGGCCTCAGGCTGTCTGTCTGGACAGATGCAGAAGCTGTAATGGGGCAACAGCTTTGGAAATATGATTTTTCCCAGTCATTGTTCAGTTGGTGGAGCTTTGGTACCTGTTGAAATAAATGAGAGAGATCTACTAAAGTCTCTAAATTTTCCTCAGCTGTCCTTTAAGAGAAAAGGCAGTCAGCCTCTTTTATATGTGCTCTAACAGCACTGTTCTATGCCCCTGTGTGTAGCTAATTGGGAAGTTGCCCTATAAAGCAAGAATTCTCATATGGGGTGGGTGGGAGATGGGGTGGGTGGGAGCTGGGGTGGGTAGGGAGGGATCTAACACCTGATGAGGTCAGTGGCTTCAAAGAGCTCACTCTGAATGGAAATCTGGAAAAAGAAACAATGAACTCTAACAGGCAGAGCTTTACCCAAGACCACAAAATATTCCCCTTTCACCTAGGGTGGTTCAAGACATTGGTGCCCTAGGCAAATCTTATCTTATGACCCCGCTTGTCAGAATCTATTATTTAAATTTGAATGCCATGCTCTTTGCTGCCACCCCTAGAAGTTGCCACCCTAGGTGATCGCCTGGTTTGTCTAATGGTTGGGCCAGCCCGGGGGTAGGAAGGACATGAAACCTGCATTGCCCTGCCTTGAAAAAAATGGAATCACCTGGTAACTTTCCTGACAAAGTGGTACAACGGGGTTTCCTAAACTGTACTGGTGACCCTGGTCACATTGGGGTCCCAATATATGCAAATGTTTCATGCAAATTTATTGTGGATATCCCAAAAATCCAACTGGCTGTAGGAGGAAGGAGGGAGTCAAAGAGTATTGCCAGGACAGGTTTGTAAAAATCATGGTTTCCCCTCAGTTTCTGAATTGATGAGGACAGTATCTGAATTCAAAAAAGCATGGGACAAACACAGAGGATCTCTAAAGGAAAAAAGGGGACTGCTGTAGTTTTTGATATGGAAGGACAGACTAGATAGGCCATGTGGTCTTTTTCTGTCGTCATTTTTCTATGTTTCTATGGTTGACCTCTGAAGAATTCAAGGAAGAGTTGAAGCCAAGCCCACCCTCCATGTGTTTATTTATAGGTGGGGTTTATTAGGTGACAATTTGAATACAATTCTAACAATCCAGAAACAAGTTAAGCAGTGAGGGCAAAGTCACTTTAATCAGATCCCATGTCCCATTCCCATAAGCCCACCCAACAAGCATGGAGACAAATAGATGAAGGGCCACAGTTCGGGATCACCTTTTATACTTCATTCTTTCCCTTAACATTTATTGTAAAACTTTAAAGGTGTTTTTGTTGGATTTCAGGGTTTTGCTGCAATGAATCTTTCCAAAGACGAAACCCTAAAATAGTTCATGGGTTGTATAAAGAACAAGAGCCCTGCTGCACTGGGGATTTCACAGTCATCACTTCCTAAATGGTGTTTCACCATCATATTGCAATAAATGATTCCCCCTAGCTTTGTGTTTTCTCACTTCTCCCTATGAGTATCTTTCCTGATCCCTCTGCCGGCCTTCCAGCTTTGATTACTTCAGAGACTTTTGTAAAATTCATAACTATTCTCCCCAATAGTACTTCTATGATTTCACGTTTTGATAATAATGATCCTGCCCTATCTACTAAAATATTGATAATGGGAATAACATATGGACCTTTACACTTATAGGATTGTCAAGAAGCTCCAGTTCATAAGGGGTGGACTGAGACAGTCCTGGTTTTGCCACTAATGCATCTATGAACTTGCATTTCTGAGTTCTTTAAGAGCTACGAAGTCCATGGATGCACTGAGGCAAAACCAGGTATAGAGGAATAGCCTAATGGGCTACAAGACAGGGAAGCCAGGCAGTGCCATATCTAGGCCTGTGCAAGCGGCGCAGCTGCACAGGGTGCAAAGAAACAGGGACGCATTTAGGGATGCTGACTGCTGGTCTTGGCTCCCCACCCTTGCTGCCTGCCCCGCCTGCCACTTTTCCTGTTCCCTTGGCGGCGGCAGCAAACCACCTCTAATTACAAAATAAAAAAGTAGATTTTTCCAACTCCGCACCTGCATGGCTGCAAGCACATGTCAAAGGAGGGGAGGGATTAGACCAGCCATGCAAGCGTGGAGTCAGAAAGACCCTTGGTTTTTTGTTTTTTTTTAATTGGAGGAGGTCCACCACTGCTGCTGCCAAGAGACCAGGAAAGGCGGCGGCGGTGGGGCAAGGGCAGGCAGTGGAGGGAGGAGGAGCCGGCTGGACAGGAGGAGGTGGGGTAAGATGGGGAGATGCAGGACATGGGGGGGATAGGGGCAGAAGGGCTATGCTGGGCATGGGGAGATGGGGCAAATGACAAAAGTTTGATGTCATGGAGGGGGGACACCAGGTTTGCAAGTCACACATTTATGACTTGGTACAGCCCTGAAGCGAGAGTTCAAATCTGCTTTTTACACTGATGCTCCCTGTGAGCTTGGAAAAGGGATCTACATGTTCTATTTTATTACCTTAGTTTGAGCTCAGATTTGGAAGGGCAAATAATTAAATCTAAAACTGAAATCCAATAAGGACTAGTTCAGACTGTCCCTAGTGATGTAGGGCTTGTTGGTTGCCCTTTTTGCTCCATTAGGATAGTCATAACAGATGGGAAGATGTATGGCAACACGTGATTGGCTGCTTCATCACACACTATCTAGCCAGAAGTCCTGTTCCAGTCACTGAAATTTCTGGGACAAGCTGCTATGAGATTTCATGTGTTGATCTTGTGTTTATTATGGTAAGTAACTGCACCATGCCACTTCTAAGTAGTAGATTCTTCAGTTATCTTATGGACATTGGATGCAAAATGAATACATTTTTGGTTGAATAATGGAACACACTTATGGCATGCTTTAATTTCTTTTTTCATAAAATAAAAAATCATTTTTCCATCTTTTTCTGAAAATAATAAGACACTTTGAAGATCAGATTATGATTGTGTTAATAAGAGTTTGCTTTCAAGTGTCTACGCGAACAGAATTAATGCTTGGCTGATAGGTGAGAAGATGCCAGACCCCTAGTAATGATGGATGGATGAGCACATCCCTAGGAAGATATGAATAAAGTTGCTCCTATTTAACCACACCTACCATTCTGAATTTCAAGTACACCCGGGCATTGTGTAGGGTTGCCAGGAATTCCAGCCCATAAGGGGCATTCTGAGTCAGTCCTGTTTTACTCCATTCCAATGCATGAACATGTAGTGAGGCTTTTGCTAAAAGAGTCAGAACTACAAATCCTTGCATGGCATTGAATAAAACCAGGTCTGGATTAGCCTATCCCTTGTGCTATAGAATTCTGGTGTCTGAACTGAAGTATGCATCCAGATAGTAAATCAAGCACTTTGAGCCCCTTTTAAAGTCAGGCTACGAGGTGATGGACCAATCTGGAGGTTGTAATGATGAATATTGCAAAGGATGTGATGTAGTTGGATCTGTCAAGCCCATCAAAAGTTATCAGGCCCATATTCAAAATATCTAAATGCTTTCTTTAATTGCCAGAGCACTTGAAGTAACTTTAGAAAATGTAATGTAGACTAGGGATATTGACATTTTCCATGTAATTTTGTATTGTTTTTAAGCTGAAATGACAGGAAAAATACTGACATTTTGAGTTTTTCCTGTGTCATTAACAGTATATGCTATGGAGTAATAAGGTGCACTATTGATCAGAGGTGCACGCTATTGAGTAACAGTGCATACTTTTGAGTCCTAGTGCATGCCATAGTGTGCAGAAATGCACACTAGGATGACATTATCTCTAAAAGGAAAAAATATTATAAAGCCTAAATAAAACAAAAAATGTCATAAATGACATAGGAAACTAAACAAATCCCTGTTCACATAAAAACTAATATTTGCCTTCTCACAATCCTCCTTATGTAACCCAATGACAGGGAAAATGCTTACAGAGCTGAGGAAGGACAGCCAGACAGTGACTGGAAGCTTCTTTTCAAGTGCAAATCTGTCTAAAGTGAAAATTCCCAGCGACTGCTTCTTTAACTCTAAGATACCTCATTTCTTACAGCTATATTTATTTAGGGCCCAATATTCAAAAAGCATTCACAGGGGCATTTTGAGGCACAAATAGTGGGGATGGATGTCCCTTTGGGATATCCATCCTCGCTATTTGGGCCCCCTTCCGACTCCGACTAACTTCCATTCACGTTCTACGGGGAAGTTAGACAGGAGCAGGAAAGGGGCGGAGCGGGGGTGGCATTAGGGCAGGCAGTGGGCTGTCGGCAGCCCCAGACGTACAGGGTCGATTCCAATGTCGGCCCTGTATGTCTGGGGCTAGCAGCCTGAATGGGGAATTTATTCCACCTCTGAGGTGGAATAAGATCCCCTAGTCGGGTGGATCAAGCAGGCCTGGGGCCCAAAAGAAGTGGCAGGGGGGTAGAGAAAATTCCCCACATCCTGACCCTGGCCTTGGGAGGCCCGATCGGGAGTTGGGCTGGGGGGAATGCACTCTTTGGTCCAGCAGCCGGGGATTGCGGCTTTTGAATGGAGCCACGGTGCCATGGTGTGCCATGGCGCCGTGGCTCCATTCAAAAGCTATGATTGAGCTATCCGGGCAAGGCCTGTACTTGCAGGCCAACCTGAATGGGAGTCCCAGCCTGCACGTACAAGCCTGGATGTGATTCTGATCCCACTGGGCTAAACGTGTCCCGCGGGATCAGAATCCCGGCTAACTCTGTGCATCTGGTTCCAACCAGGCACACAGAGGGCTGGGACGTCCAGGTCTGAATCGGCCCCTCAATGTCTAAATTTAGGCTCTTAAGTTAGACTCCTAAATTTGTGCCTATTTTAAGCCTAAGTTTCCAGCTGAAAGGTCATCTTTGAACTATTTTGGGATCAAAGTGAATACCTGGAGCTATCTGGTATTTCCCAGGTTGGCTGTTGTATTAGTGAGCTCCTTTCTAACCCAGTTTTCCCGTGACAGGATGACGCTTCGACGGATCTGTATGAACACATTGTGGACATGATCAGCAGCACTGAGGACATTGCGTCCCTTGACCCTTCTCTGCAGGGCAGTGAGTATTATAGAGACTTGGGCCTTCCAGATGTGCCTGAATCCATCGCATCGCAGGGGATGACAACGCATCTTTCACCAAAGTTTAGTTCATCAGAAGAAGAGCACAATGAGAGCTTGGAAAAGGAGGGGTTTGTAATAACGTGCTCCTCAGCTTTGGGCTGTCCAGTGAATTATGGGAAAGACAACCGCGCTTTACTGTCTTGTGGAAATATTTCCCCACGTATTACTGTGCCTCAGCACAATGGCAGCAACCATGAAGGTCTGCCTAGCCCTGGAAAAGAGGAAGACATGGACAAAGACCAGGAGATGTTCCCCATCTTGGTGAGATCCATGTCTACATCAAGAAGATACAGCTGGGAGAGCGCAGCATCCCCTATGGAGAACGTGCGCCGGTGAGTAAGTCCAAAAAGCAAAGCGAATGTTAAAAATGATGAGAATAAAACAGGGAATATCATTATGCCTCTGTATCACTCCATTTCAAAAAAAAATATTGAGAAACTGGAAAAGGTACAGAGGATGGTCACAAAATGATAAAGGGGATGGAATGGTTCTTCTGTGAAGAAAGGCTGAAAAGCTTAGGGCTCTTCAGCTTGGAGAAGAGGCAGCTAAAGGGAGATAGGAAAGGGATCTGCTTTTGAATATCAGCCCCATTGTAAATAAGACCAGTTAAAGACCAGTCCACCAGTTCTTCCTGTCCGTGTTGCGAAGGACATACCTCAGCTGTCAGCCGTACAGTGCAAACTCCTGTAAAATATTTCTCCTTATCCAAGACAGTTTTTGATGTCTGAATCTTTTGTCCTACATTGGCCTGGATAAATGAGCCTGCAGGGTCAACTATTTAATTCACACCCAGCTCCCTCCCTTCCCCTGTCTAACCACTAAGATTGTGACTAATCTGTCTAAAATTCAGCCTCATGATCACCCCCCCAAATCCCCCCCCCCCCATCTTTCCTGATGGTTCCTCACTACTACCATATTTCCCAGATTATAAGTTGTGTTTTTTTTACATCGAGAAACCATGGCGCGACCTATACACTGGAGCAACTTATCTTATGAATTTATGTGGACATGAGCCCTGAATGAGGGCGTTTCCTGTTGAGAAATCGCTGCAAACCCGACTGACTCGGACCCCCCTGCTCCCCAGGGAGCCTGCTGCTGTTGTCTCGACCTTCCAGCACTTGGAGAACCAAGGCGGGTGAAGAGGCATCTCCCTGCACAGGGCTGTCTGGCCATGCTGAAAGGGGAGCCACATCTGAGCTAAGGCCGAGTGCTGGGGCCGAAAAAGAATCCCCTGGGGGAAGCGCTGACACTGAGCAGGGCACGGAGCTGAAGTGAAGCATCGCGGTGCGGCGGGAAAAAGTCTTGCTGCAGTTGATTCTGTAACTACCCTAAGGTACAGTAATTCCCAGATTATAAATTGCGATTTATACACAGGGGTGGCTTATGCTATAAATTTACATGCAAAAAAGCCAAATTGAGCCACTGCAACTTATACAGAGGGACAAATTATAATCCGGGAATACGGTACCTCACCAAACCAGTTGACATGCAGAAGTTATCACCTGCCAGATACAGCTGGCCTGGAACACAGACTGTGGGACACTATGCTTAATATGGACCACGAGAAGCAGTGAAGTTGGAGTGCTGATGGCGGTGCAGTCTGGGACAGGCATGCTAACTGTGAGACATGTGCTGAAGTCTTTAAACACAGATAAAATAAAGGTAAACTATGAGGTAATGCAAGATAATAATTAGCAGCAAGGTGCCAAAACATTCCCTGTGGAAACAGTAAGCCCAAAAATACAGCCGTCCCCTTTGGCAGCTACAGTGGATGAGCAATTGGCCCATCTTAACATAGGGTGTAATCTATCTTCCACAGCACCGCGTGGACCTGACTGCCAGCAAGACCAGAACTTCAGATCCAGAAGGCCAGCTTTCCTCTCTCCCTCCTTATAGGGTGTCTGTGAGATGATGGAGGCCTGCAGGGGATTTGGCTCCACCTCAGCAGGCAGCAGCTTCAGTTCTCAGAGCTATTAATAATCCTGTTTTGTACTGAGTATCCTCAGCTATTTATGCGGAGCACAGGACTCAGAATCAGCCGGTGCATTGAGTAATAGTGCTCTAAGGCTGCTATAAGGAGAGGGGGACCCTATGAGACTCTTCCTGGTACATTTACCAGTTTTTTAATGAAATGTTCCCAGTTGACAACTCCACAAAATTAAAATATTCTGGAGGCTAAAGACTTTGTTTCAAGTACTGTGTAGCGACCCACTGAGTCATCTTACCGTACAGCTGACAGAGTCCTGGAAGTAATAGGCTCTGTATCTCTGGACCGGTCCTTGAGCCCTCCAGTTTTAGAGCTGACAGGTTCTGCATTACTGAATGAATCCTGTAAGTCAGTTCTGGAGGTGGCAAAAGAAACACTTTCCTTTCAGAAAAGCTGAATACATCCATCCATAGGCATAGTTTGGCATGGACATGAGGAGGAGGGGTGGTCTCCTCCCCAACCCAAAATGTTGTAGGGACTAATTCTGAATTGGTTTCCCTCCCCTCACTGCCAATATGACTTCCTTACCCTTGCCTCCCCCCCCCCCCCCACCAGTAAGCAGGCAAATTATGCATTTATCTATTAAAGCTGACCTTGATAAGTTGGTAATCCTACGTCTTTAGGAACTCTGAGCAGGTCTGGAACCAAGTTCAGCAGCCATTAGGTGACTTCCTGTTTGATATTTATGTGAGGACCCTGGTTGAATAGAAAGAGGCCATATAAATGCAGTTCTTATTCTCTTTGCCTTTTAATCTCTTTATTAAGGTTAAGCCTAGATGCCTCAGAGATGGACAGTGACGTGGAAGAGGACAGAAAGGAGCTGCATAGTCTGTGTCCCACTCAGTCTTTGAATTTGCCAAAGGGCGGATTTGAAGCTTGGAAAGAATGTGAAAGGACTCGGAGTGCGGAAATAGCCACTGTTAATATCGATCTGCATCATTCAGACACTGGCGGCGACCAAGAGAATAAGGTAACACCATAGAACACATCACACCCACACTATATGCCCTCTATTAGCTACCTATACATTGCCGTATATCTTACAAAATACTTGTAACAACATTTAAACTTATTCATATCATCACCCCCTCACATCTAACAACCCTCATAGTTAGAGAAAACAACAATCAAACACAACGCACCATGAATAAAACCAAACTCGCCTTACCAACAGATTTCAGGAAAGCAAAAAATACAACCAACAAGGCCTTCTCACACATCGCACCAGTCCTCTGGAATAACCTCCTGATCACCTAAGACAAATTAGTGATTTACTAACATTTAGAAAGTATCTCAAAACACATCTTTTCAACACACTTCGGCACACAGGACGAAGTGAATAACAGCACCAACGCAACAAAATAACTAAGACTCACCACCACTACAACATATGACTCGCAACTAGACAAAATTGTATATAGTTCTACTGTTATCTCTGTGTTACACACAAACAAATGTTCAGAAGATAGTTTTATCATCATTATGTTTATAGTTATTTTCTGTTCCATATAATTGAGCATGTACCTGTTTGTACCTCTCAAAACTGTTGTTCCATGTAAACCACAATTGATCCTTGGAAATTGCGATATAAACATTTTTGATAAATAAATAAATAAATAAAATAAATATTAGAAGAGCCGAGCTCATCAACTGGCACTCCTTGTGGCCTCAGGCAAGTCACTTAGTCCTCCGTTGCCTCAGGTACAAGTTTAGTTAGATTGTAAGCCCCCCAGAGACAGGGAAGTACCTGACTGTAGCTCATCTTGACCTACTATTGGAAAGGTGTGAGTTCAATGCTACAAATCATTTGGTGAGGTCCAGTGACACCATGCTATAATAATCCTGGCTGACGTAGTCACCAATTATATAAGGATATGTATTTCAAAGGAATGTAATCTTTCTCCTGGGTCTTTGTAGATTGCCCTGGATTTTTTTTATTTCTTTATTTATATGAATTTATAAACCCCAGCTCCAGAAAAAGCCAATCTAGGTAGCTAACAGATAAACACCCAATACAATAAACAAATATTACATTAAAACAGAGTCATGTTGTTGTTGTTGTTAAGTGCCATCGAGTCAGAATCGACTCATGGCGACCCACTGGATAGCTCTCCTAAATTGTTTTCGGTCTTCAGTCAGGCAGCTCATTGTTGACAAACTGGTACCCGTAGCTGCTGTTATTGTATCGATCCATCTCATTGCTGGCCTTCCTCTTTTGCGTTGACCTTCTACCTTGCCAAGCATGATGTCTTTCTCTAATGATCTCTCTCTTCGCATGATGTGTCCAAAGTATGAAAGTCGAAGTCTTGTCATCTGAGCTTCTAAAGAAAGCTTAGGCTTGATCTCCTCTAGTACCGACTGGTTTGTTCTTCGGGCAGTCCATGGTATACACAGTATTCGCCGCCAGCACCATATTCAAAGACATCAATTTTCTTCCTGTCTGTCTTTTTCACTGTCCAGCTTTCACATCCATATGATGTTATTGAAATACCATGGCTTGAACAAGTCGAATCTTTGTATGGAGAGAGACATCTCTGCTCTTGAGAATCTTTTCTAGCTCTTTCATAGCCATTCTGCCAAGAGCAATGCGTTGTCTGATTTCTTGACTGCTTGTTGCTTCTTTGATAGTTAATCCAAGTAGGTTAAAGTTGTTCACAATTTCAATTTCTTCTCCTTCAACGATGAACCTGTTGATTATGCCAGTTGTCATGATCTTTGTCTTCTTTACATTAAGGTGCAGGCCCATTTTGAGACTATGTTCTTTCATTGTGAGACACAAATGTTTCAGAACATCTTCACTTTCAGCTAGTAATGTGGTATCATCAGCATAGCGAAGGTTGTTGATGAGTCTTCCACCAATCTTCACACCTCTGTTGTCTTCATACAATCCTGCTTCTCTGATGATTTGTTCTGCATATAAATTAAACAGGTAGGGGGAATGTATGCAGCCTTGTCTTACACCTTTGCTTATTTTAAACCATTCTGTTTCTCCTTGTTCCGTTCGAACTGTTGCTTCTTGATCAATGTACAGATTGCGCAAGAGAACGATCAGGTGTTCTGGTATACCCATGCTTCTTAATGTGGCCCAGAGTTTCTCATGGTTTACACAGTCAAAAGCCTTGCTATAGTCGATAAAGCACAAATAGATATCCTTTTGGTATTCTTTAGTCTTTTCAAGGATCCATCTCACATCCGCAATGATGTCTCTTGTTCCTCGCCCTTTCCTGAGCCCTGCTTGCACGTCAGGTAGTTCTTGTTCCAGGTATGGTTGTAGTCTCTTTTAAATAATCTTCAGTAGAATCTTGCTGGCACGTGAAATCAGAGTGATTGTGCGATAATTTCCACAGTCAGTTGGATCACCTTTCTTTAGTACTGGTATAAACACAGATCTTTTCCAGTCAGTTGGCCATGATGTTGTCTTCCATATTTCTTGGCAGAGCCTTGTAAGTATGGTAACAGCTGCATCAGATTGCTGCAATACTTCTATGGGAATGCTATCAATGCCTGGTGCTTTGTTCTTTGATAAAGCTTTCAATGCTTCTTCAACTTCTTCTTTCATCACCAATGGTTCCCAATCATAAGGTACAGGTTGAAACGGCTTTTGGTCCACTTGATCTTTATCATATAAAAACTCTGTATATTCCTTCCACCTTTTCTTGATCTTCTCAGCATTTTATTTATTTACATTCTCTTATATACTGTGCTATTCTGCATCAGTGCGGTTTACTTTGAACAAAATGAAATTACATTGAACAGGGCATTATAACTTGGAGATAACTATTTTATAGGGAACATGGGCTATGGATGGTTAAGTGGCTTGCCCAAGACCACAAGGAGCACCTGTGGGACTAGAAACCCCAGTCCTTCTGGCCCAAGGTTGCTGTCCTCTAGTGGGATTTGAACCCCCGACCTTCCGGCTTGAAGTACCTTGCCCCAACAACTAGGCTACTCCTCCACTCTTTCAACATAGAACCTTGAGCATCTTGTAACATTCCAATTCGAGGCTGGAACTTTTTCTTTAACTCTCATAGCTTTAGGAAAGCCAATCTTGTTCTTCCTCTAATAGTTTCTGCTTCTATTTCTTTGCAAGTGTCATTGTAGTACTTTTCCTTGTCCTGTCTTTCTGCACATTGGAAATCTCTGTTGAGTTCTGCGATTGTCTTTCTTTCTCCTCTGGCTTTAGCTTCTCTGCATTTCTGGGCAATTTTCAGAGTTTCTTCCGTCATCCATTTTGGCCATTTTTGCTTTTTCACCTTTTGTAGAGACTTCTCGCTTTCTTCCAACACAACCTTCTTGATGTCATTCCATAACTTTTCCGGAGCTCTGTCATTTGTATCTAAAGCAGCAAATCGATTTTGCAGGCAGTCTTTAAATTCTGGTGGTATATTCTCAAGGTCATATTTTGCTGCATTCATGAGTGGTTTGCTCTTTTTCAACTTTAGCTTGAGTTTGCATACTAGTACTGTAGTTGATGATCTGTACCACAGTCAGCTCCAGGTTTTGTCTTTGTTGATGTTACAGAGCTTTTGCATCGTTGACTTCCACAGATGTAGTCAATTTGATTTTTATACAATCCATTGGGTGAAGTCCATGTGTACAGTCGCCGCTTGTGTTGCTGGAAGAAGGTGTTTGAGATGAATAGATCGTTGGTCTTGCAGAATTCTATCACTCTTTCTCCAGCTTCATTTCTGTTGCCAAGTCCATATTTTCCAACTACTTTGCCTTCTTCTTTGTTGCCAACTTTTGCGTTCCAGACACCCATGACTATAAGGATATCCTGTTTGCATGTTCTGTCAATTTCAGCTTGTACTTGTTCATAGAACTCTTCAGTTTCATTCTCTTCTGCAGCTGTTGTTGGGGCATATACTTGAATTATAGTTCTGTTGATAGGCATTCCTCGTAGACAAATAGAGATTAAGCGTTCACTGACTGCATTGTGTTTCATTACAGTTCTTGCAACACCAATTTATAATAAAGAAGAAACAGAGTCATATGAAACCTCAAACAAAACAGAAATCATCTACTCTCATCCCACTTCCTTATGTCCCCAAAGCACACCTAAATAAATGTGATTTCATCTACTTATAAAAAGTAAGATAGTTACATTCCACCCTCAAGGCATCCGACACAAGTGCTGGTACACATTGTCAGGCTGCAAAACCAGCACAGAAGCCCATAACTTATTTAGGGGGGCGTGAACGTTAATCACCCTGCCATTGTCATGTTGCTAATGTGCCGCACTGTAGACTCTGGCTTGCCGGTACACCTAACGCTACCTACTGAGGTGACTTTAACTGCATCCATGATAATGGCAGCATTTGCAGTTAGCGTATACCCATCACACCCATGCTAACCATGATGCACCATTAACGCCCATGTTCCCCCAACCCCCTTTCTCTGCCCATTCACATGCTAATTTGTTAGCGTGAGATTTTTAACTCGAGGCCCTGTGCTTACCATGCATTAAACCTCATGCTAGTTGTTAGCATGGTTTAGTAAACATGCCCCTTCGGGATCCACTTATTTATTTTTTTCTTCATTTTTAATTTTTGTGTTAGTCATCATATTTGCTGAGGCATTCGAGGCAACATACATTCTGAAAACAGAAAATAATACATATTAAATCAACAATAAATATAACACCAACACAATGTAAAATATTTACATAAAAATCCAATAAATATATTTGGACCCTGCCACCACCCAAGTGCTTGCCTGAAAAATCATGCTTTATAGAACGTCTGAAATGTCAAATAATTTTGAGTCAGCTTTTAACACTTTTTAGCAAGCAGGGTTCAGGAATGGCAAGGAACGAGAGACATCATTGTGGATGTGAGAAGGATCCTTGAAAAGACAAAAGAAAACCAAAAGAATATCCATATGTGTTTTATTGACTACAGCAAGGCTTTTGACTGTGTAAACCTTGAGAAACTCTGGGCCACATTGAGAAGCATGGGTATACCAGAACACCTGATAGTTCTCTTGCACAACCTTTACATTGATCAAGAAGCAACAGTTCGAATGGAACTAGGAGAAACAGAACAGTTTAAAATCAGCAAAGGTATACAACAAGGGTGCATACTTTCCCCCTATCTGTTTAATTTATATGCAGAACAAATCATCAGAGAAGCAGGACTGTATGAAGACAACCGAGGTGTGAAGATTGGTGGAAGACTCATCAACAACCTTCACTATGCTGATGATACCACATTACTGGCTGAAAGTGAAAACTATCTGAAACATTTGCTTCTCAAGATCATGGAACAGTCTTAAAATGGGCCTGCACCTTAACGTTAAGAAGACAGAGATCCTGACAACTGGCAAAATCAATAAGTTCATCATTGATGGAGAAGAAATTGAAATTGTTGATCCAAGTATGTTAAAGCTGTCACTTATCAATAAAGAAAGGATTAGCAGTCAAGAAAGGACTAGCAGTCAAGAAATCAGACAGTGCTCTTTGCTCTTGGTAGAATGGATATGAAGGACATAGACAAGATTTTCAAGAGCAGAGATGTCTCTCTCCATACAAAGATTTGACTTGTCCAAGCCATGGTATTTTCAATAACGTCATATGATGCAAAAGTTGGACAGTGAAAAAGATAGACAGGAAGAAAATTGATGACTTTGAATTATGATGCTGGTGACAAATACTGTGTATATCATGGACTGCCCGAAGAACAAACTAGTCAGCATTAGAGGAGATCAAACCCAAGCTTTCCTTAGAAGCTCAGATGACTTTGACTTTCATACTTTGGATATGTCATAGAAAGAGAGAGATCATTGGAGAAAGACAAGGTAGAAGGTCACTGTAAAAGAAGAAGGCCGGCAATGAGATGGATCAATACAATAACAACAGCTGTGTATACCACTCTATCAACAATGAGCCACTTGGCTGAAGGCCGAACAAGGTTTGGATCAACTATCCAGAGGGTTGCCAGGAGTCGACACTGACTTGACAGCACTTAACAACAACAGCAAGGACTTCCATAGTTTTGATGGCGCACAATTCCATGCATCCTGAATTTTAAGTACCAGTGAAAGAATTTTAAAGGATGCTTTAAAAGATAGAAGCAACCAGTGCAGCTCCCCCTTGGTGCTGTTCCATTATGATAAGTGAGCCTAAGACTAAATTGTGCCCTTGAGGTCAAGAAGAAAATGGCACATGATGACCTTCAAATACCTCAGAACTGATTCTCCCATTGTACATGTCTAATCTAAAACCAAGACAGATAAATCTGATTTCCATTCAGATGGAATCTTTGAATACTCAACCAAACCAACTCACCACAGACTGACTCACTCCGGGGGTGAATATTGGCAGATTTTGACATCTCTTTTTGGCACACCAGGAGGAACGTCTGAGTTGTGCAAATGAGTTCAGACTTGCCACTGTCTATGCAAACCCGTCTGGGTCTAGATTTAGGGAAGAGAAAATATCAGTATATAGGATTTGAACAGGGTTTAAACGAAGTCTGACTATCCAAACAAAGTCAAATATTCCCAAATCTGAATCTATATGAAAATAGACAGTATTACTGTATATTTCCATTTTCAAACTGCCCGCATATTTGTAAAGCTCCCAAGTATGCTTTATCAGTGGAATTTGGACCAGTTTTGAAGGTGAATGTCCTCTGGTGCATTTCCTTTGAAAATTCCTGATGGGGAAAAGTAGCCGCAGATACTTGCTGTTACTTTCTGTGTGCAGACATTTTCTGTGTGTCCTTTCCAAGACCTGCCCTGAGAAATGCCTCCCCTCATTTCAGCGGGTAAAGCATGTTTTCCCTGCGGGAACAGCTTTGAAAATTGCTCTACTGTTTCTTTCTTCCCCCGCTGACAGATGCTATGAACTTTGAAAGGTGTAGAGGTGATCAGGCTGCATGATGCATGGGCCTGGCTGTTTCTGCTCATGATCAGTACTTTGCAGATGATAAAAACCCCGCTCTAAATTTCTGTTACGTTTCCATTTCATCCTGGACTTTTCTTTTGCTGTGGCCAGGAGTGTGACAGCAGTGGAAAGCGGCTGCGATCCAAGTCCATGCCCTCAACACTGGATACGATTTTCACAGACCCTGCCTCCTGCTCTCTGGCGTCATCCTGCCCTGTGGCTGAAGGTATGTGTTCTTGCATTTTTCAGACAAACCTCTGTCAACTAACTCTGTGGAGTGGGTCAACCACGTAACCTTGAATGGATAAAACATCAGTTTAAAGTTAACGTAGATTTTTAGCAGCAGGTGCCAGCATTAAATAGCCACCTATTTTTTAAATGGTTAAAAGTAGGGCAACAATGGGGTTATATTCAAAAGTATTTACGTGCTTTGCAGACCTGCATCTCTTTATTGTTATAGCTGCTATTCATGTATTCAGAGTCATCACAAAAATTATCAGCTCAGTGGCTGACTATCGCCCCTCAAATCACCCCTTTGGCTGCAGGTTCAAGGTGTTGGTACCCTAGGCAAACCTTAAACTACACTCCCCCTTTCAATTCTCTGCTCTTTGCCATCCCCCAAATGTTACGACCTAGTTTTCCTAATGGTAGGCCCAGCCCTGATTGATTCTTTAATGATCGAAGGGGCTCTTTTACTAAAGTGCGCTAAGCAGTTAATGCACATTTTCGTGTGTGGTAACTGTGTGCCAGGGTCCAATGGGGCATGGCAGTTACCGCATGCTGATTCATGCGCCATCTGCCAATTGCACATTGGGGTGGTGAATGGGCAGGTTAGGGGTAGAGAATGGATGTGGTGAGCACACTGCAGTTAGTACAGGGGGACGGACATATTGTGCGCTGTCAATATTCCAATGTGTCCTAACGGACCAGCCTGTGCAGTAACCATCGGGCACATGCTGGCCATCTCCCCGACACTTACCACGGAGCAATTGCATCCAATGCATTCTGATTTTGGTTCAAAAAGTGTGTTAAGTGCCCAAACCTAGCACACTTAATAGCCAAAGTCATATGTTCATTCAGCGCTGATGTTTTTAAAAAGATGTTAAATGAATGGCACCACTGTTAAACTGCACACAAGTCCCTGCTCTGAAATACTGACCTACCGATTTCTTCTGGATGTCTGCCATTTTTTGTTTTTTTTTTTCTTTTTTAGAATTGATTTTTAGCAAACACACTTGCGCATTTCTGTCTTTAAAGTAAGTAGATTGTAGGATCCTCGGCACAAGGGCTCATTTTGACTCACTGTGGATGTGAAAGGGGAAGATTTTGACTTCTTTGGTGAAGTGACCAGAGTAGTAGATTGGAGAGGTGGAGGTGCAGTAGCTGAGGCCCATTTGGATTTTAATAAAGCCTTTGACACCGTTCCAAATAAACTGGTGTACAAGTTATTCAGTCTGGAAGCTGGAAGAAACTTTATTGCATTATAAAATCGGTAAGAAGCTGGTTGAAACCCCCCCCCCCCACATCCATTGTCTCACCTGGGGGAGGAGGACAGCATGGCGATTCCTCCCTTCCTTGCTGCAGTGAGCCTGAAGGCAGCAGCTTGTGTGCTCACTGCATGGCGTCCTGCCCACCTCTCTGACAGGACATTGCATCGGAGAGGGGAGCAGGAGCAGCATTTCATGACTACATGCATGCGCGTCACTACTTTAAGGTCCCCCACAGCACTGGTGCAGCGCTTGGAGGGAGGGAGGGTTGGATTGAACAGCCGGCATGCTGCCCCCCAAGGTCTGACACCCTAGGTGACTGCTTAGTTTGCCTAGTGGATGGGCCAGCCCCGAGGGAAAGTGACCAGTAGAAGGGCACAAGGATCCATTCTAGGCCCATTCTTCTTCACTATCTTTATAAGTGACATGGTGGAAGAGTTAGAATGTATCTGCTTGCAGAGTAGACATACCAGAAGGAGAAATCAGGGGAAAGGTGACAATTTTTTTTAAATGGTTAAAAGTAATGCAACAATTCAAAAGTATTTACGCGGTTTGCAGACCTGCAAATTGTGTAAAAGCTGCTCACCATGATATTCAACAGCACTAACCTAGTCAATGCTGCTGAATATTCCCCTTTTGGGCTGCTTAGCATTGAGACGTTCCAGGGTGCAACCGCAGGATAACTAGGCAGCGATATTCAGCTGAATTTCGCCACTGACTGGATTGCAAAATTGCACTCTGGGCAACCCGGATATTCAATGCCAGGGCCAAGATATAGCCCCCAACATTGAATATCTAGGGCGAATTTAAAGTGGCGATACCAGCTATTTTAAGTGTGCTGGTCCCTACTGCTGAAACCCATCCCCCCCCCCCCCCCACAATGTTTTAATCCCCAAAATCATGCACTTGGCATAAAGAAAGCCAAGTTCCAAAAATCATTTGGACGGGAAGAATCAGCAATCAATGAGCAGGAAGGAGACATGAGAGCCCATCTCTGATAGCCACAAGATAGCCAGTCAGTGTGACAAGTACCGGGAAAGCTAATAGTACACGTGGGTACATAAAAGAAGGAGAAAGAGAGAGGGAAGAAATAGGGCCTCTCTTGGGGGTCTCTGGTGAGCAGGACCAGTCCAAGGTTTTCTGCCACCCCCGACAAGACTTGGTCATGCTGAGCCGAGCCACTCCTCACTGCTGCGCCGCTTCTGTCTTCTGGGGGAACGGGGTTGGGGGGGGGGGGAGTTGGCGGCAATTTGAACGTGGTGGCTTTGGTGCCTGCAGCAGACCATGTACTTCGGCATACATGGTCTGCCGCTCCTACCCCTCTCCAACAGGAAGTTGCATCAGAGGGAGGTCAGAAGCAGAAGGCCATGCTTTTCACACTGGGGGCACCAAAGTGGCAGCATGAAGCCGCCCTGCTGCTTAGCAAGCTCTGCTGCCCTAGGCAGCCGCCTAGTGGATGGGCCAGCCATGCTGATGAGACCTAACATAAGAACATAAGATATGCCATACTGGGTCAGACCAAGGTCCATTAAGCCCAGTATTCTGTTTTCAAAAGTGGCCAATCTAGGTCATACGTACCTAGCAGTTTCCCCAAAAGACACAGGTTCCACAATGCTTGTATTGGGTCAAGCAGTGATATCCTGTGTCCCTTTTAATAATGATTTATGGACCTTTCCTCCAGGAACTTGTCCAAACCTTTTTTAAACCCAGCTACACTAACAGCCTTTACTACATCCTCCGGTAACAAATTCCAGTTTGATTACACATTGTGAAAAAATATTTTCTCTTATTAGTCTTAAATGGGTTACCCTGTAGCTTCATTGCATGTTCCCTACTCATAAGAACATAAGAACATAAGATATGCCATACTGGGTCAGACCAAGGTCCATCAAGCCCAGTATTCTGTTTCCAACAGTGGCCAATCTAGGTCATACGTACCTAGCAGTTTCCCCAAGGGACACAGGTTCCACAATGCTTGTATTGGTTCAAGCATTGATATCCTGGGTCCCTTCTTAATAATGGTTTATGGACCTTTCCTCCAGGAACTTGTCCAAACCTTTTTTAAACCCAGCTACACTAACAGCCTTTACTACATCCTCCGGTAACAAATTCCAGAGTTTGATTACACGTTGAGTGAAAAAATATTTTCTTTTATTAGTCCTAAATAGTTTACCCTGTAGCTTCATTGCATGTCCCCTAGTCTTTCTATATTCTGATAAGGTAAACAATCGATCTACGTTTACCCGTTCCACTCCGTTCATTAATTTATAGACTTCTATCATATCTCCCCTCAGCCGTCTCTTTTCCAGGTTAAAGAGCCCCAACCTTTTTAGCCTTTCTTCATAGGAGTAGCCTTCCATCCCCTTTACCATTTTGGTGGCTCTTCTCTGAACCTTTTCTAAAATTGCTATATCCTTTTTAAGATATGGCGACCAGAATTGCACACAATATTCAAGGTGCGGTCTCACCATGGAACGATATAGAGGCATTATAATATCTTTTGTTTTATTTTCCATTCCTTTCCTTATCATACCTAGCATTCTATTTGCTCTCTTGGCCGCCGCTGCACACTGGGCCGAGGGTTTTAACATGGTATCCACAAGGACGCCTAAATCTTTTTCTTGGGTGGTGGTTCCTAATGTGGAACCTTGCATCGTGTAACCATAGTTTGGGTTGTTCTTCCCTAGGTGCATAACCTTGCACTTCTCCACATTAAATTTCATCTGCCATTTTGATGCCCAGTCTTCCAATTTATCAAGATCCTCTTGCAATTTTCCACAATCCTCCTGGGTTTTAACAACTTTAAATAGTTTTGTGTCATCAGCAAATTTGATAACCTCACTCGTTATTCCACTTTCCAGGTCATTTATGAATATGTCAAAAAGCAGCGGACCCAGCACAGATCCCTGGGGTACACCACTATTCACCTTTCTCCATTGGGAAAATTGGCCATTTAGCCCTACCCTCTGCTTTCTATCTTTTAACCAGTTCCTGATCCACAGTAGTACACTGCCTCCTATCCCATGACTCTTTAGTTTTGCCAAAAGTCTCTCATGAGGGACCTTGTCAAAGGCTTTCTGAAAGTCCAGATACACAATATCAACCGACTCACCTTTGTCCACCTGTTTATTCACTCCTTCAAAAAAACATAACAGATTAGTAAGACAAGATCTTCCTTGTCTAAAGCCATGTTGGCTGTCTCCCATTAGGTCATGACTATCTATATGCTGAGTAATTTTATTCTTTATGATGGTTTCTACCATTTTTCCTGGTACTGATGTCAGGCTCACCGGTCTGTAGTTTCCCGGATCACCCCTCAAACCCTTTTTAAAAATTGGTGTTACATTGGCGATCCTCCAATCCTCAGGTATTAGAGATGATTTTAATGATAGTTCACAGATTACTGATAGCAGGTCTGCAATCTCAAATTTCAGTTCTTTCAACACCCTTGGATGTATACCATCCGGCCCAGGTGATTTGCTACTCTTCAGTTTATCTAATAGTTGTAGGACATCTTCCCGATGTATCGATATTTCCTTCAATTCTTCCACACCTTTAAATACCACTTCAGTCGTGGGTAACACCCCTACATCTTCCTCAGTAAAGATGGCCTTGTCCCCTCTTAGTACCCCTTTTACCCCTCTATCATCTAATGGTCCAACTGACTCTCTCACAGGTTTTTTGCTACAAATGTACTTGGAAAAGTCTTTATTATGCGTTTTTGCTTCCACAGCAAGCTTCTTCTCAAATTCTCTCTTTGCCTGCCATATCAGTGCCTTGCATTTAACTTGCCAGTGCTTGTGCTGTTTCCAGTTTTCGTCATTTGGCACTTTATTCTATTTCCTGAAAGATGCTTTTTTGGCAACAACAGCCTCTCTGACATCATCTTTAAACACCTGCTGGCAGTTTTTTGGACTTCCTTCCACTTTTCTTAAAGCCTGGAATACAGCTGGTCTGATCTTCCAAGATAGTATTTTTAAACAACAGTCCAGCTTGATGTAAGTCTTTAACCTTTGCAACTGCTCCTTTTAGTTTTTTTTTAGCTATTTTCCTCATTTTATCACAGTCTCTCTTTCGAAAGTTAAAAGGTACTATTGTGGATTTCCTTTCCATCCCTCCTCCATTAATTAAATCATATGCGATCATGCTATGATCACTATTGCCAAGTGGCCCCAACACCCTTATCTCTTGCACCAGATCTGGTATTCCACTAAGGACTACGTCCAAATTGGCTTCCCCTCTGGTCGGTTCATGAACCAGCTGCTCCAAGATGCAGTCATTTATTTCATCTAGAAACTTTATCTCCCTAGCATGTCCTGCCGTGACATTGACCCAGTCAATACCGGGGTAATTGAAATTACCCATTATTATTACTGTGCTGTAACTTTTGTTAGCTTCCCTGATTTCTTTGAGCATTTCATCATTCATTTGTTCATTCTGGCCAGGCGGTCGATAGTACACTCCCACTGCCATTGCCTTCCCCTTTTTACATGGAATTTCAGTCCATAGAGATTCTACAGCAAATTTTGTTTTCTGCAAAACTTTAATCCTCTGTGACTCAATGCCCTCCTTAACATAGAGCGCAACCCCTCCACCAATTTGATCAGCTGTATCATTACGATATAATTTGTACCCAGGCATCACCTCTTAAATACTATGTTCACTTCTGGAAACCACATTTTCAAAAGGACATTAATAAGGTAGAGGTAATTCAAAGGAGGGTCCCTAAAATATTCCATGGCCTGCAGTATAAACCACACATACACAGACTAGACTAGATTATATACTCTTCAGGGAAGAGACTAGCTTCCAGTGTTGTTTAGGTCTTTTAATGCTTCTGAAACAAGAAGCTGAAAATTTAATTTTTAGTTGGACGAGAAAAAGGGACAAACACAAAGCTACCTTAGTAGAGAGAAGAGGGAGGGAGAAGACTGTAGACCAAGCAAGATCTGTGACAGCATAGCAGGGAGGCACAAAGGCGCAGCCCTGGGGGGGAGGGGGAGGGGGGAGACATATGCTCCTTATCTGACAACACCCCCTCTGTTTACCTCAGCGCCTGTTCATTTCAGGATATTTTATTATAAGGTCATCTTTTCTAACTCAGCAGAGAGTGCTGCTGTCTTGCCTCTAAATTGCACAGATGGACTCTGTTTCATGGGTCCTTTCTGCAAAGCTTTCGGCTTAAGGGACAGGGCTGGCCCAACCATTACGCAAAGTGGGCAGTTGCCTAGGGCAGCACCTTCTAGAGAGGTAGGCAAAGAGCAGGGCATTCAAAGCTAAGTAATAGATCCTGACAGCTGGGGGAGGGGGGAGCAGAAGGCTTAAGGTTTACCTAAGGTGCCAACACCTTGAACCAACTCTGGGGTCCAGCCCTGAATGGGACAGAAGAGTAGATTTGGTACACAAAAGCTGGTTCTTCAAAATGTCAACTATTCCATGTGTAACTGAAGACAAAAGTGGGCAGAAAAATGCCTGCGTTTGTTTTAAAGGCCCTTTAGGTGTATATTTTATCGTTTCTCTTTTTCAATAGGTAGTGAGACTCCTGCACTAGTGAAAGTTGAAAGAGATCACGTGGAACCGAATCGCATGTAAGCATAATCGTCATTTTCAAAAAGGCTGCCTGAATTTGCATGGGAGATGTCAAATGCCAGATAGAAGATAAATGGTGGTGCTCTGTTGTTGCCTCCTGCTTAGGCCCTTTCATTTATGTTTATTTTTCCTACTGCTTTTCCAACCTTTGGTATGAAAATCAGAGCATTTTGAGGATCACCTCATGCCAGGCTTCTGTTGCTAATGCTGGCTTACAGCTGTGGTGCAGAGACTGAGATATGTAAATTGAAGCAACAGTAATTCAGCAGGATGGGCCAATCCTGCTGAAATACTTCTATCTGAACATCAATAAAGCGAAGTTACTTACCTGTAATGGGGGTTCTCCGTGGAAAGCAGGATAAGTCAGCCACACCTGGTGACATAATCCAACAGTGTCATATGGACGGAAGTGCTCTCCTAGAACTCAGAAAGGCTTTGCCAAGATTCTCCTACCCTTTGACCTGCCCCTAGCTGGCTCAGTTCATCCCAAGCAGCGACCTCCTAGGTAGAATGCCGAGTGTTTCGCTCCTCAGGGGCGTGTGCCCTCTTCATCCATAGGGGATATGGACAGGAATATCTGGCTGACTTATCCTGCTGCTCACGAAGAACCCTGTTGCAGGTAAGTAACCTCCCTTTCTCCATGGAAAAGCAGGATGAATCAGCCGCACCTGCTGACTCCATAGCCCTGGCCTTTGGCCCGCATGTCCTGTGGTAGAGTGAAGCTAGAGGTCTGAAGGAGGAGTCAGACAGAGAACAATAAGGTAGAAGTGCTCTTTATTAACCGTGAATTACACAGACAGCAATTAATGGTTTAGAACAACCAGTATAACAAGCAGCAAACAACAATGGAGAACAGCAATCACTGATGTAGCACACACAGTAATCAAGGATTTATAACAAAATCAAAGGTTAACAATAGGGATATGGATTCAGTCAGATGCTTAACAGCAGAGGTCAAGGCCTCTGAATAAGGTAGAGGTTTTGACAGATCCAGCAGGTCAAAAGAACAGTCAAGAATACATCCCGGCAGCATGCAAGCTGCCTTGGCAGTTGCTGTCCTTGTATGGTGGCTGTTCTACTACTACTACTGAGCATTTGCAAAGCGCTACCAGTCGTACGCAGCGCTGCACAAACATGTAAGAGAGAGTTCTTGCCCATTAGAGCTTACAATCTAATCAAGACAAAAACACAAGACAAAACACAGAAGGTGTAAGGAGGGATAAACTAGGGGAAAGAAAGGGGGAGAGAAAAGAAGATCAGGTGAGTCAAGATCCAAAAGCAGCAGCGAAGAGGTGAGCTTTCAACTTGGATTTGAAGAGGGTTAGAGAAGGTGCCTGGCGTACAGACACAAGTAGTTTGTTCCAGGCGTAAGGTGCAGCAAGGTGAAAGGAGCGAAGTCTGTAGTTAGCAGTAGAAGAGAAGGGCACAGATAGAAGCAGTTTGCTAGAAGAGCGGAGTTCCCGAGGGGGGCTTTAAGGCGAGATAAGAGAAGAAAGGTAGTGAGGAGCTGCAGAGTGAATGCATTTATAGGTCAGCAGGAGAAGTATCAACTGGATGCGGAAACGGATAAGGAGCCAATGAAGTGACTTGAGAAGAGGAGTAATATAGGTGTGACGAGGCTGGCGGAAGATTAGTCGCGCAGCAGAGTGTTGAACAGATTGAAGGGGAGAGAGGTGAGTCAAAGGGAGACCAGCAAGGAGTAGGTTACAGTAGTCAAGACAGGAGGTGATTAAGGAGTGGATAAGCGTTTTAGTGGTGTGTTCAGAAAGGAAAGGGTGGATTTTGCTAATGTTATAGAGAAAGAAACGGCATGTCTTAGTTACGAGCTGGATATGTGTGGAGAAAGAGAGAGAGGAGTCAAAGACAACCCCCAGATTGCGAGCCGAAGGAACAGGAAGGAGTACAGAGTTATCCACAGAGACTGAGAAAGGAGGAAGAGGAGGGGAGGTTTTAGGGGGAAAGATGAGAAGTTCAGTCTTGGCCATGTTCAATTTCAAGCGGCGGTGAGACATCCAGGCAGCAATGTCAGAAAGGCAGGCAGAGATCCGGGTCTGGATTGCCGGAGAGGTTTCAGGTGTAGAGAGGTAGATCTGGGAGTCATCGGCATTCAGATGGTACTGAAAGCTATGGGAAGAGATAAGATCACCAAGGGACTGGGTATAGAGAGATAAAAGGAGAGGACCCAAGACAGATCCTTGGGGTACACCAACTGAGAGCGGGGTAGGAGAGGAGGAGGAGCCACCAGAACACACACTGAAAGAGCGATCGGAGAGATAGGAGGAGAACCAGGATAGTACAGAGCCACTAAAACCAAGTGAGGACAGGGTATCGAGGAGAAGGTTGTGGTCAACAGTGTCAAAAGCAGCAGAGAGGTTGAGAAGGAGAAGAACAGAGTAAAGGCCCATGGATTTTGCCAGGAGCAAGTCACTGGAGACTTTGGTAAGAGCCGTTTCAGTAGAGTGTAGAGGACAAAAGCCAGACTGTAAGGGATCCAGGAGGGCATGAGAGGAGAGGAAGTCGAGGCAGCAGCGGTGAACCGCACGTTCTAGTAGTTTGGAAATGAAGGGAAGGAGAGAGATGGGTCCGATAGAAGGACAGGTGGGATCAAGTGAGGGTTTCTTGAGGAGAGGTGTGACTATAGCATGCTTGAAGTCAGCAGGGACTGTTGCAGTGGAGAGCGATAGGTTGAGAATATGAGAGATGGAAGGGACAATGGTGGAGGAAATGGGGCTTAGGAGACGGGTGGGGATAGGATCAGAGGAGAAGGTGGTGAGTTTGGAGGAAAAAAGAAGGTGTGCAGTTTCCTCTTCAGAGATCACAGGAAAGGAAGAGAGGGTAGCAGAGGTAGGGGGAGAGTTGGGAGTGGAGAGGGGGAGGAGGGGAAGTAGCTGACTTTATGGGGAATTGGAGGGTAATCTTGTGGATTTTGTCATGGACATAGTCAGCTAGAGTTTGGGCAGAAAGGGAGGGGGGGATCAGAGGCGGAGGCACTTTGAGAAGAGAGCTGAGAGTAGTAAAGAGACAGCAAGGACAAAGGAGTTAGTCAGATGGACATAGTAGTCTTGTTTGGCAAGAGCTATGGTTGACTGGAAGGAGACAAGCATGAATTTGAAGTGTAGAAAGTCTGCAGGGGAGCGATATTTGAGCCAAGCACGCTCAGGAGAATGGGCACAGGAAAGTGGGTAGTGGGTGAAAGCCAGGGCTGGGGTGTAGAACATCTCACAGGACGTGTGATGGGTGGAGCAAGGACATCCAGAGCCAAGGAGAGTGCAGCATTATAGGAAGTTACTGCCTCGTCAACAGGCTTGGATGACATAGTGGAAGAAAGAGATGAAGAAATAGTGGAAGAGGGAGCCAAGGTATCAATAGCATGAAGATTTCTAAATAGGTTGGAGGAGAAAGGACAAGGCAGAGGTGGCGGGTGATGAAGATTAAAGCTTAAAAGATGATGGATAAGGAAAGAACTGAGCTACAGAGGTTCGAGGGTAAGCAACTAGAGAAGAATATCAGGTCCAGGCAGTGGCCATGCTGGTGAGTGGGGGCAGTGGAACAAAGTTGGAGGTCAAACGAGGAGGTAAGGGAGAGGAGCTTTAAAGCATAAGGATCAGAGGGGTTATTGACATGAATGTTAAAATCCCCAAGAATAAGAGTGGGGGAAGAGGAATCCAGAAAGAAGGAAAGCCATGAGTCAAAGTCAGTAAGGAAGGTAGAAAGAGACTTGTCAGAAGGTCGATAAATAACAGCTACCCGGAGAGGAAGTGGAGTGAAAAGGTGAATGGAGTGGACTTCAAAAGAGAGAAAGGTGAGACTAAGGCAGCAGGAGGGGTTGGAATTGGCAAGAGGGAGAAAGTAGAAGCCCAACACCACCACTACGGCCAGTAGGACGAGGCGTGTGGGAGAACTGATAGCCCCCGTGGCAGAGAGCAGCAGTAGATGAGGTATCATCTGGGAGGAGCCAGGTCTCAGTTAGGGCAAGAAGATGTAGAGCATTAGAGATAGAGAGATCATGAGTAAAAGCCAGTTTATTAGAGACAGAGTGTGCGTTCCACAAGGCACATGAGAAAGGGAGAGTGGAAGGGGAAAGGAGAGGGATCTGGATAAGATTAGACAAGTTGCGTGAAGATCTCTTTTCAGAGTGAGACAGAAATCTAGGGGGGCCAGGGTTGGGGTTGATATCTCTGGAGAGAAGGAGAAGGAGTAGCAGAGTATGGGGAAGAGAGGAGACAGTACGGCGGAAACAAAGGTGAGGTTGCCTTAGAGAGAGAGAGGATGGTTGAATGAGAGGGAGAGAGCGATGAAGCTCAAGAGCTGATGATTGGTTAGAAGACAGAGTGGAGGGGGAAGTGAGGATGGTAAAGGGGTGTTAGGGAGGGAAGGAATGAGGGTGCTGGTAGGAGGGGAAACAGGGAGTATGAAGAAAAGGAGGACAATGTGATGTGGATCCATAGAGGAGGAACAGGGAGGGGCTATGCAGTGTATGTTATCTTACAGCAATGAGGTAGCAGTGGATTCTACATGCTATGCAGCATATGTTCTCAGGATAGAGCAACCAAAAGTGCTGTCCGCTAGTGCGAGCTGGTCCAGGCAGTAGTGCTGCTGGAAGATGTATATAGAGGACCAAGTTTTGTAGCCATGCAGATGTCCTTCACCGGAATGTCATTGGGGTTCGCCAGGTAGTAGCCAGAGCTTGAAGAAGGTGGTCCAAATGGAGCCTGGGGGATCAGAGCCAGCCTGCAAGAAGCAGAATGCTATGCAGGTGGTGATCCATTGTGAAAGTGTTATTTTTGTAACTGAGAACCCTGGTCTGTTGGGGTTGAAAGAGACAAAGAGCTGTGTCCTCGTCCGATGACGCTCAGCCCTCTTTGAGATAGATGCGTAGTACTCAAACACAGTCGAGAGTTTGTAGGTAGTGTTCTTCAGGCATGGAGTGAGGTTCGGGATAGAAGGTAGGGAGTTCAATGGCTTGGTTAATATGAAAACGTGAAGCCACTTTGGGGAGGAACTTAGGGTGCGTGCGGAGGATGGTGCAGTCCAGGTACAGTAAGGTATAAGGCAGGTGGGTGACCAATGCCTGTAGTTCACAGATGGATTATGTGATGTCGATGAGGAAGAGCATCTTCCAGGTAGTGTGTTTGAGAGATGCATCTCTTAAAGGCTTGAAGAGGTTCTGTGTGAGCTGTGTGAGAATGATATTGAGGTCCCAAGGTGGTACAGGCTGGTGTACGAAGAGTCAAAGGTTGGCAAGACCTTTTATGAATTGTGAGACCAGTGGGTGCATGGAGATGGATTGGTTGTCAAGGCAGTCATGGAACACTGCGATGGCCAACATATGCACCTGAATGGAGGAGGACCAGAGCCCCATGTGGGCAAGGGGGGGGGGGTCAGGTATTGGAGAACAGATGGAATGGGGCAGAAGGGGCCCTATCCTGATTATGCATACCAAGAGTCGAAGCGCTCCCATTTCAGGCCGTATAATCTTCTTGTGAAGTTGCGTCTGGCCGCGAGGATGAACTCTTGTACCTTGACCATGAGATGGAGGGGAGGACAGCCTCATCCTTTCACCCTCCAAACAGTAAGAGCGTTGAGATGGAGTGTGGTCCTCCCATCCTGGGTGAAGAGGCCTGCCATCTGCAGCAGGTGGATGGGTGGTCAGTTGGTGAGGTGGCAAAGATATGGGAACCACATCTGTCTCAGCAGGTGGGGGGCTATCAAGATGACTGTCGCTTGGTCACAGATGATCTTTTGGACAGTCCTGTATCAGTGCTACATTGTTGGCGATCCAGGCGGTGAAGGCCTTGAGAGCATATCTGATCATGTGTAGCTCTAACAGGTTGATATGGTGGGCCCGTTCTTTTACCATCCAGGCCCCTTTCATACAGAGGTGCAGTAAATGGATGCCCCAGCCCTTCTTGGAAGCATCCATGATGATGGTGAGGTTGTGTTGTGGCTACTGGAAGAGCCTGCCCTGGGTGAGCTGTTCCTGGAGCATCTACTATGCAAATGCGGTCTGTACTTCATGGTCTATGCTGATCCTGCATGACAGAGGCTGGGAGTGCTGGTTACAGTTCTGGTGCAGGTGCCATTGGAGGCTGCACATCTGCAGTTTGGGAAAACAGATAATCTTTGTGGTTCTTGCCATGTGTCCCAGAAGTCATAGTAGTGTCCTGCCATGACTGTGTTGGAGGAGGACACCGCTCGTGCCAAGGAGGTGATGGTGTCTGCCCACTACTGGGGTAGGACATGTCCTCGCTTGGGGTATCTTGATTTCTACACTGATGAACTGCAGGGTCTGCGTAGGTGTTGGTTTTTTTGTGGTTGATGAGAAAGCCCAGTGAAGATAGTAGTGCAATGGTGTGTTGGACAGACTGCGTGGTCTCCTGCAGCAATGGGGCAGCAATGGGCCAGACAGCTAGGTAGGGAACAATGCATACACTGGATTGCAGAGGTGCACTGTGGCCACAGCAATGCACTAGGTGAAGACCTTGGGGGCAGAGGACAGACCAATGGGGAGCACCCTTTATTGTTAATGGTTCTCCTCGGTTCTGGTAATGGTTCTGCTCAGTAGTAGTAGTACTCTGCAGCACCTCACTACCTTTCCTCTCTTATCTCTTCCTACACCCCTCCTCGGGAACTCCCCTCTTCTGGCAAATCGCTTCTGTGCCTTTCTCTTCTTTGCTAACTCCAGACTTTGCTCCTTTCACCTTGCTGCTCCTTATGCCTGGAACAAACTACCTGAGTCTGTATGTCAGGTGGCTTCTCTGGCCCTTTTCAAATGGAGACTGAAACTCACCTCTTTACTGCCACTTTCAGATCTTGACTCATCTGGTCTCCTTTGTGTTTCCTTACCATTCCCCCTAGATGTGTCTCGTGTCTACAGTTACTGTGTTGTCTGTCTTGACTAGATTGTAAGCTCTGATGAATACAGACCATCTTTTACATGTGTCTGTGCAGCGCTGCATACATCTTGTAGTGCTATACAAATGCTCAGTAGTAGTGGGCGTATGCATCCTGGAGATCCAGTGAAGCAAGCCAGTTGTTGCGTTGCAGGAGTGGAAAAATGGATCAGAGGGAATACATGCAGAACCTTTCCTTGTGGATGAATTTTTTGAAATGGAGGAGGTCTAGGATGGGACGGATGCCCCCAGACTACTTGGGGATGAGGAAGTATCTGGAATAGAAACCATGATTGATCTCAGTGGGGGGCAGAGGGGGGGACGCGTTCGATGGCCTTCACTTTCAGGAGAGAATGGATCTCCATAGATGTGGTGGTGAGCAAGTGGGCAGGTGTCCAGATGTTTCTCTGCTGTGGAGTTTCAGAGAATCTGAGGTGATATCCCTTGCTGATGATGTCTAGGACCCATTTGTCGATGGCGATGTTCTGCTAGGCTTCTTTGACAAATGAAAGGCATCCCTCCACTGGCAGGGTCGTGCATCTGGTAGTCAAAAAAAGGGGTGCTTTTGCTGGACGAGGGTACAGATTGTTTTTGTTGTTGGTGCTCCTGCTGGTGCAGTTTGTGTTGATAGTGTTGATGGCAGGACTGGTGCTTGGAGCATGGTGGCTACCATTTGTGGTAGAGATTGTTCCATCGTGGAGCAGAGTAGGACTTCGATGAGTATGATGCATGGGACTTGCAGTGGTTGGAACTGCACTCTAGGCCTTCTGTGGCTAGGGTTTGGAGTGTGATGAAGCAGTCCTTCATGTTGTTAATGATGTCCTTAACCTTAACCCCAAAGAGGGTGGCCCCCCACCCAGGGAGCATCGGTTAGTGGCTCATGCGTGTCCTCTCACAGGATGGATGCCCCTGAGCCAGGCAGTGCATTTGGAGGCAATAGCCGTAGCGGCAGTGCGGGCAGCCGTGTGGCTGAGTGGATAAGGTGTTATCCACAGTCTGCAAAGTCTCCCAGGATGGCCGAGATGGCAGCATTGGAGTCCGATGGTAGGACTTCGATAGCATTCTTGAGGCTGTAAAGTAGCATGTCCTGGTACAAAATGTGCTGGAACTGGTGAGAGATGATTTTCGCACTCAGCATCACAGCCTAGTATGTCTTTTTCCCGAACTCATCAAGGATCTTATGGTCCTTTCCAGCCAGTGCATTGGAGTGGAAGCAGGATTCTTTAGTCTGTTTCAGTGCAGATTCAACAATGATGGACTGGTGAGGTAGCTGCATCTTCTCAAATCCAGGGGCTTGCTACATCTGGTACTTGGAAATCGAGCTTCCTGGAGGTGCTAGGTCCTGAAGATGGTATTTGCCAGATCTTCAATAGCTTGTTGAGGAGGAGTTTGTGAAATGGAATCACTGCCAGTGATCTGGGAGGCATTGAGATACTTGAGGAGACCCAGAACCTCATTCCTGGAGTCCATGTAGGTTGCAGCGTTGTTGTGATGGCAATGGGCTGCATCCCCTGGGTTTATTGGGTTGTGTGTTGTGCCAGGAAATGAGCGAAGAGATCCAGCATGGTCGCAGGCACTAGAGTGGTCAGTGGAGTGGACGCTGTGGTGCAAACAGGTGTCCGGTTCGGACTGCGGTGTTGTGCTGCCATCTGCACAGCAAGTTGCCACAGTGGTGGTGCTTTTGAGGTGGGCTGCTAGAAGTACCTGGACTGCTGGAGCTGAAAGGATTTCTGCCCCTGTGTCTGCCTATGTAGCTGAGGTGAACCGCAATTCACCCGGAGCCACTGTTTCTGCTGAGGGATCTATGCTGTCTGTCTGTTTGCAGATCCTCTACCTGTGTCTTCCCCTATGTCTCATCTTCCTTGGTGCTGAGCCAGCTGGAGAGTGAGAGAGGATCATCAGCACTGTGGGGGTGGAGGTTGTGCCATGTCAGGCCCCCCTCCTTTGGCACGGTGATGATCACCACTGCTGTGGTGCCCTCAATTGTGCCGAGGGGCTTGCCAGTCTGGAGAGTGAACAGCACCGAGGAGAGCCACAGGGGCCAGTAGCAGAGGTGTGATGTTCTTGTGTGCCTTGGGAGCTGGATCGAGTGGTCATTCAGGCTGGACAGACTACCATGGATGTTGTTGCTACAGCTGGACCAGGGATGGAGGCCTGTAGGGGCGCATCCCATGCCACGGGTGACCCTGCGGAGAGGATTTTGGCAGCCATGTTGTCTTTGGTGGTCATACGGCTGCAGTTCTTCACAGCACTGAGAGGATCAATTTCCTGTAGAGAGGAGGATTGGTGCTGTTTTCTTGTGCACACTGTGAGCTCTGATGAGGTGAGGAAATCTTGCAGTGTGTGGCTACGGGACCGGTGTTCTCTGGGGGACATTCGAGTTTAGTGGGGGAGGTCTTCCATGTGGTGGGATGCCCCCAGACACATCAGTCATGTGCGTCAGTGGTGTTCATCTTTTTCCCACACTTGGGGTATTTTATGAAACTGGACATGAGGGTTTCTTCCCTTGGTGGCTGATTCCTTCTCTCTTCCCCTTTTACATTATTCTTGTAGGCTAGTGGTGGAGAGCTGAATGTTCTGTCCTTCTGGTCAGGCGGAAGAAGTGAAACTGAGCCAGGCAGGGGCAGGCCAGGGTGTAGGGGCACTTGGCACATGTTCAGAAAGGCTTTGCCTTTCATCCATATGGCACCATCAGATGATGTCACCAGGTGTGATTGACTCATCCTACTTGTCCATGGAGAATTTTTTAAAAATTCCTTCCACTGGTTTCTCTTTGAGTGCAGATGATAGGTGATGATGACACCTTGTCATCCTATAGCACCACCTAGTGGGAAACCTAAAGAATGCCTCTTTCCCTTCCTATTCTCCCTATACTGTACATCCCACCACCAATCTTCCGCTGGAGCTATGCTGACAAAACAGAACCCTAAGGATTCACATTATAGTTGGTAGACCATAAAAACAATGTCATATTAACATTAATAACAAAATGCATCAGATCCTGGGAAATTCAGATTGGTTGTATCCAACTTTAATGTGATTTAATGGTTTAATTTTATTTGTTATACCACACAATTAATTTTAAGAAATTATTATTAATGCATTTTTTAAGTTAGAAAATGGATTTTGTTTGTTCCAGTGCAATATTCTTTTATAAATAGCAGTCAGATTACAAATTTGCAGCTATTTGTGTTCTTGCATTTCATTTATTACCATTTGCTTATGGTCACCCTGGCTGTAGCTCCATGTGAAGTTCAAAATAACTAGAAGAGTGATGGGGGTATAGAGAGTCAGTTCAGTGACTGGCATATCAAACCACAGTCGGAGCTGGGAGGCCTAGGACTAGTTCCACAGCGCATCCCTTACAGACATAGGATTCAGGTGCCTTCGTCATGCAGTGGGGAATTAGCTCATCCAGCCATTGTCCACACTGATATTACCAAGCTATGCAATCTATCAATCGTTTCTAATTAGCTGGGTTGATTTCAATGGCACCTGTTACCTGGATAAGTGATGTCAGCGACACTCTCCCATGTCCTTTCATTTATTCCGTTTATATCTTGCCTATCCAATGCTTCTAGGCAAGTCACAAAAATGTACATAAAATGATTAACAAACATTGCATGACATAAATAACATTCAAATGGGTAGCACCACTAAATTTCACTATCTGGATGGTGCCTGGGTGATCCATGGGCGGAGCAGCAAATTATCTGATAGCGCCGTGGACTGTCCTAATTTATCCAGACAGCAGCACTCAAAATTGCCACTATCTGAATAGCACCAGACCCGACTACCCTATCCAGATACTCTGTATCAGCCACTATTCAGATGTCCTGGTTCTGAATATCCCAAGTGATTTTAGCCTCGGGCGGGGGGGGGGGGCATTTTTAAAAACCATTGACTGCCGAGGCTCAGGAGTGATGCAAGGACTTCTCTCAGGTGTTCATAGGCTGCACATTTAAATGTTTATTTTCCAAGTAACTAGGGCTTCTTCGAAAGCACAGACATCACTGTTCACCAGGGTTTCCATGCCACAGGTACGATGGCCGGGTACTTTTTCTGGTGGAATACCTTTGTGTCAATTAGAAGTCACCGATGCAGAAAAGGCACAAAACTGAGTGAAGATATAAAATAAGTCAGGGAAGGGGCGAGAGAACTACGTTTTTCTAGTATTCATCCAATAATAACCTATTTTTATTTTTTTGCATTGGAGATGCTTTATTGATGTTTATCAGTTAAAACCTAAAGACAGAAGCCTTACTTATAATAACTATATTTTAAAATTCTTTCACAGATTAATAGTGCAGCAGGTCCTACAGGAATTGAAACAATATCACGGGTATGTATTTTGCTTTTAACTTGGGAAGGTAAATGGTTGAAAGCATGTAGATGCTACTATTTAAGGCAAAGGGCATATAATGTTAAAGTATTTGTGGACATCTTGGCACACTTGCCAAGGTTTTTAAGGGACAATTTTCTAACAGGCCACCTAGGTTGAGAGGGTAAGTATGCAGCTATTTTTCGCCTGTTCTGTAAAGCACATAGATCATTAGCGTGAGGTCTGCGGCATGGTAAGCATACCATGCTGCTAGCATGGGGCCCTGTGGTACAAATCCTGTGCTAACTGGGTAGCGCCATTGGGCAGGGACTGGGCAGGTTAGAGGTGGAGCATGGGCACTGATGGGTGTGCCCTAACCACTAATGTTACCACTAACATGGATGCACATAACACTACCTCAAAGAGCGCAGTACGTGTACCTACCTGTGTGTCAGACAGCATGCTGCGGTGCGTTACCATTGCGCTATCAGCAGGGGCACAGCCACACGAGACCCCAAAGGTTAGCACAGTCCTCCACACTAGCTTTCTGCTACGAATGTGCGCAGGGAGTACACCCTTTAGTAAACATAGTAAACATGCTTCATAATCGTCTACAAGTCCATTTTACTAAAGCGTGGTGAGATTTTGCACAGCACATGGAGGAGCAAAACCTAGCACATGGTAAGTGCAACCGTCCTGTGCTAAGTGTCAGGAGCATGTCCAGCGTGTTTCTGGCAGTTACCGCACTGAAGAGTCTCTGACCACACATTAAGGTCATTCGCAATTAGCTTGCTACTTGCAACATTGACAGTTAATACAAGGTAAGCACTATGTACTGACTGCAATATGAAGTGCACCCCCACTCTCCACCAATATCCTACCCATTCTCCCCTCGCGCAATGAGCACAGTACCTGTCATGACAGTGTTGCAACAGGTCTTGCTGCTCCATATATGTTACCCATTAGCGCACTTTAGTAAAAGAGTTCCTATGTGTCTTTATAAAATACTAGCACAAATCCGGCAGAAATTATGGTTGCAGTGCACCTGCTCAGGAGCAGGGATAAATGCAGTGCAGGAAATTATGGCTCAGGAGCAGGCATAAATGTATGCGGAAGAAGTAGGCACGTAAGTTTGTATTTTATAACCTACATGTATACTTATTCATGTTCTGCCCAAAGTCTGCCCCGAGCATGAATATAAGAAATGCCATACTAGGTCAGACCAAGGTCCATCAAACCCAGTATCCTGTTTCCAACAGTGGCCAATAAAGGGCTCAAGTACCTGGCAGGTTCCCAAAAAGGTACACAGATTCCACAGTGCTTGTCCTGGGGCAAGCTGTGAATTTCCCAGGTCCACTTTAATAATGGTTTATGGACCTTTCCTCCAGGAATTTGTCCAAACCTCTTTTAAGCCCACCTCACTAACATCTTTTACTACACCCTCCAGTAACGAATTCCAGAGTTTGATTATCTATTGAGTGAAAAAATATTTTCTCTTATTATTACTCTTAAATGCATTATATTGTAGATTCATTGCATGTCCCCTAGTCTTCCTACTTTTTGATGGACTGAACAACCTATCTACAGTTACCCATTCTACTCCATTCATTAATTTATAGACCTCTGTCATATCTCCCCTCAGCTGTCTCTTTTCCAAGTTGAAGAGCCCCAGCCTATTAAGCCTTTCCTCATGCCTAAATGCCTACCCAGATTGTGTACAAGTACCCTGTGGGTGATTTTACAAGAGTCCTTTTACACACGTGAAAAGTTTATAACATTACCCAGACGCTATTAATCACACACATTAAATCTGTGATAACTCATTTTCTAGCTGTTCTGTTTATAGGATTTCTGTAATTTTATCAGTTGGTTTATTGTATTTTTTTATGTTTTTCAAATTTTGCAACCACTTTGAACTAAATTTGTAAAGATGGTTCAGAATCCAAGCTTTTTGTTGATTTCTGATTGAAATATAGAAACATGATGGCAGATATACGGCCTATCCAGTCTGCCCTTCCATACCAACCACTAAGCTCTACAGTTCATTTTTTCATTTAGAGATTTTCTGTGTTTGTCCCATGCTTTCTTGAATTTGCATACAGTTTTTGACTCTACTACTTCCACTGGGAGACTATTCCATGTATCTATCACTCTTCCCGTAAAGAAATATTTCTGCAAATTATTCCTGAGTCTATCTCCTTTCACCTTCATCCTATGCCCCCTCGTTGCAGAGCTTTCTTTCAATTGAAAGAGGCTGTCCTGTGCATTTATGCCACAGAGGTATTTAAACGTCTATCATATCTCCCCTCTCCCGTCTTTCTTCCAAAGTATTCGTATTGAGATCTTTAAGTCTGTCCCAATATGTCTTATGGCAAAGCCCACAGATCATTTAGTAGCCACCCTCTGCACCGACTCCATTCTGTTTATATCCTTTTGTAGTTGCGATCTCCAGAATTGCACACAATACTGTAAATTAAGTCTCACCAAAGACTTATACAGAGGCACTATCACCTCCTTCTTCCTGCTGGCCATTCCTCTACCTATGTACCCAAACATCCTTCTGGCTTTCATTGTCACCTTTTCTACCTGATTAGCCACCTTAAGATCATCAGAAACAATCAAGACCAAGTCCCACTCTTCTTTCATGAACAGAAGCACTTCACCCCCTAAACCGTACCGCTCCCTTGGATTTGTGCAACCCGAATGCATGACCCTGCATTTTTTAGCGTTAAATATCAGCTGACAAATTTTTGACCATTCTTCAAGCTTTGCTAAATCCCTCCTCATGTTTTCTCCATGTTCCTGGGTTTCTACTCTATTGCCGATTTTGATATCATCTGCAAAGAGGCAAACCTTACCCAACAGCCCTTCCGCAATATCACTTTCAACAATGTTAAAAATGAATTGGACCAAAGACAGATCCCTTGCGGCGCACCATTGGTAACATCCTTCTCCTCTAAGTGAACAACATTTATCTGTATCCTTTTCACCTCTCAGTCAGTCAATTTCTAACCCAGTCAGTCACCTTAGGGTCTATCCATAGAGCACTCAATTTATTCATAAGTCACCTATGCAGAACAGTGTCAAAGGCTTTACTGAAATCTAAGTACACCACATCTAGAGCTCTTCTCTCTGTCCAACTCTCTGGTCACCCAGTCAAAGAAATTAATGAGATTTGTCTGACAAAACTTGCCTTTCGTAAAACCTTGCTGCTTTGAATCCTTCAATCCACTGGATTCCAGAAACCTCACTAACCTCTATTTTAGTAGCCTTTCTATTAGTTTACTCACCACAGAGGTCAGACTAATCAGCCTGTAGTTCCCAACCTCATCCTTAGTTCCACTTTTGTGTAAAGGGACCACATGCACCTTTCTCCAGTCCTCTAGGACCACACCAGACTCTAAAGAAGCATTGAAAAGGTCAGAGAGTGAAGCTGCTGAACTTCCCTAAGTTCCTTCAGCTCTCTCGGATGTCTATTTTTAGTTTAGCTAGCTCCTCACAGACACAGTCTTCTGAAAATCTTTCAAGAGCCGGCTCAATTCTGTTCCTATTTGTGAGTGTTTTCTGAAGTCCTGTTGCTGGCCCTTCATCTGTGAACTCAGAACAGAAATATTTGTTAAGCAAGTCCGCTTTATCCGCATCAGCTACTATATATTTCTCCCCTTCACCCTTGAGTGACAATACCACTTTTGCACTTCCTCCTCTCACTAACATATCTGAAAAATGTTTTGTTCCCCCATTTTACTGCATTGGCTATTTTTTCTTCCATTTGTATCTTTGTTTTCCTAGCTTCTCTAAGCTTTTTTGAATATTGATGCTTGTCTTCCTTTTTCTCTGATCTCTTGTATTTTAATGAAGGCCACTCTCTTAGAAACATAGAAACATATTAATATGATGACAGAAAAAGACCACATTGCCTATCTAGTCTGTCCTTCCATATCAACAACTACAACAGTCCCCTTTTTACCTTTAGAGATCCTCTATGTTTGTCCAATGCTTTTTTGAATTCAATTACTGTCCTCATCTCTACCACCTCCACTGGGAGACTATTCCAAAGATCCACCACGCTTTTCATGAAGAAATATTTCCGCATATCACTCCTGAATCTGTCTCCCTTCACCCTCATCCCATGTCCCCTCATAGCAGAACTTGCTTTCAATTGAAAGAGGCTCTCTCCCTGAACATTTATGCCACGGAGGTATTTAAACATCTCAATCATATCACCTCTATCCCGCCTTTCCTCTAAGGTGTACATATTAAGATCCCTAAGTCTGTCCTCATATGCTTTATAATGAAGAGCACTAATCATTTTAGTAGCCACCCTCTGCACCGACTCCATCCTGTTCACATCCTTTTGAAGGTGCGGTCTCCAGAATTGCACACTATACTCCAAATGAGTCACACCAAAGACTTATACAGAGGCATTATCACCTCCTTTTTTCTGCTAGCCATTCCTCTCTGTATGCACCCAAGCATCCTTCTAGCTTTTGCCGTCGCTTTTTCTACCTGTTTAGCTACTTTAAGATCATCAGACACAACCACGCCTAGGTCCCGCTCTTCTTTAGTGGACAAAAGTACTTCACCCCTTATACTATATTGCTCCCTTGGATTGCTGCAGCCCAAATTCATGACCTTACATTTTTTAACATTAAATCCCAGCTGCCAAATTCTAGACCATTCTTCAAGCTTAGCTAGATCCCTCCTCATGTTATCTACACCTTCTTGGGTATCTACTCTATTGCAGATTTTGGTATCATCTGCAAAGAGGCAAACCTTACCCAACAGCCCTTCCGCTATATCACTAACAAAGATGTTAAAAAGAATCGGAACAAGGAGAGATCCCTGGGGCACACCACTGGTAACATCCTTGAGATGATTATGTTACTGGTTGACAGATAATAATAGTTTTTCAGAAAGTATGAATGTTGAGTTGTAGTAGTTTAAGCAAGACAGGGTATGTGGGTGTGTTTGATTAATAGGAATTTATGGTATTTTCATATTATATTCTAAGCAACTCTGAACTGGTTTGGGAGGGTGATATAAATGTAAGTAAGTTGGTTTGTAATTCAATTAAATAAAGTTTAGAAATTTCAGAACCTCCCTTTGGGAGGAAGATGTGGGTTTAAAGAGGCTCTACGGAGAATAGTGGATGGCCTGTCGTTACTGGTAAAGGAGGACCAAATACAGAGCCCAGGCTGGCTCTGTGATGGGTGAATGGTACCTTCCATCTGGCCATGGCCCTCTTCTGGCCGCATCCCTTCCCAAAACAGAAGGGGCAAGTTGGATTGGCCAAGGGCTGTGGGGTGCTTCCAGTTAGGACAGGGCTAGTCTATCGATGGAGTGAGGGCAGCAGAGGGGCTTATGCAGAAAGCATGATTTTCAATCAGTACTTATCTGGACAACTTAGGCTGCATGAAAATCATGTCTAAGCTGCTATCCAAATATGTGTTGGCTGAATATCGAGCTAACCAGATATGTTCCAGCACGTTTCTGGATATCGTCTCTCAGTCTGTATATGCAGCAGCGGCTCCTATCCAGAAACTGCCAACGAATAGCCCACTGATATTTAAAGTTCCATGGCTACCATGCAGGGCCGGCCCTACCATCAGACAAACTAGGTGGTTGCCTAGGGCAGCAGCTTCTGGGGGAAGGGGGCAACAAAGGGCAGGGCATTTAAAGCTAAACAATAGCAGAGATGCCAAGGGTGGAAGAGCGAGATGTACCGCATCAATGAGTGAGGTTTTTTCTCACAGTGCATTTGGAATATAACTTTGCATGTTGTATTGCTTGGCAAATAAAAAGAGCACCAACACATGATATTTAGCTTTGTCTGGTTTTATTTATTATTAGTAATTTTTCAATCTGATAGGAAAAATTGATCTAAACATGGAAAAAGAAGCTTGTCTGTTTTGTACAAACTTTATTGATTGTTGCAAATTTCCCACCCAATATTCCCTTAAAAATAGCTCAAAAATAAATATACCTAAACATATGACAAGCAAAACAATCATAACAACTGCTGCTGTAACTACTGTGCTACTAAAAATACACGTGCCTTTATTCTAAATCGTGGATGGCCCTGCTGTCTCACCCCATATGCTGGGGACCCTCTCCCTAAATGGATTTGGCTGGAATCTGGCAGAAGAATTGGTATCCCAGTAAGAGGCCGTTTACCAAACTTCAGTCCAATCTAGCCACAGAGAGGGCACCGATAAATGCTTATAAAGATAAAACAGCAAGCTACTTTGCGCTGACGAACACCTATGAAACAGAAGCTGAATGTTTTTGTTCTGTGGCTCTCATTGAAAATAACAGAATGAAACAGAAAGAAGCTGTACCTTGTTTTTGGCCGACTTCAGTTTGGAAGCAGTTGAGGCTGATCCTTCAGCCCTCTGGTAGCCACTGAACAGCGATAGCCCTAGACTAAACCCTTGAAAGGAAACACAAGACTGTAAAATGCTGCACGTGATTGCAGGGACTCATGGACTGCTGCAGCAGGGCAGGTATGGGCAGCTGTGACTCTACTTCCCCCAGGTCAGTTTCCAAGTTACCCAGTTCCAGGTGTGAGATTTTTTGCCAGTTCTGGTTTTAAATTTGCATTTTGCAATGCAGTATGGTATTTGTAGTCCCTAATTTTACCTTTTGGAATCAGTGCTGCAGGTCCCATAATGCATCAGAAAATATTTTTCAGAAATCCAGGACTGGCTTAAAATCTCACTCTTGGAACGGGTAACTTGGCAGCTCTGGTTACTACCTGGAAGAGGGCCCTGAAGCTGCAGAAGAAGATGGCAGGCACAGTCCAGGGCTTGATACATTCCAAAAAAATACCTGCTTGCGGGGGCATGACGGGAGACGTGGAACTTTGTTTTGTTTTGTAGTTTCAAATCTGATTTTTTTCCCCCAGCACAAAGTATATTTTCAATTAGTGTACTTCTAAGTAAGCAAAATACAGGCATTCTTGTGCTTTTTTTAAATTTTCCTTTTTGATTTATATATTTGCATAGGAATTTTAGAAAAATCACTGCAGAATAAAATACCTAACAAAAAAATTGTGATCTATTAATTCTAAACAACAACTAAAAAAAGCCATCTGGCAATGCCAGGGATTGAACCCACAGTCTCTTATGGTACATACAAAGCATATAATTTACTACTAGGCTACTCACTCAACTGGCTTTTGTTTGTTATTTAGTTATAGGTGAGTATATCGAGAATCAAGCCTGCTAATTTCATATTCTGCAATAGCTGAGTTCTTATTGGTCATACACACAAATAAAAATACAACACATATTTGCTTTTAAAACGAGAAAGTTATACTGTCCTCACAATACAGATTAGTTAAGCAGCCTAGCATTCGACATGCAGCACAGGAAAGATGATGACTGGACTTCCCAGAGGCTGTAGTATGTAGCCTCAGAGCTCACCCTGTCTAAGCCGAGGTGGGAGGGAGGCTGTGGCCAGACACGTGAAATCTTGTTTTTTTGCCTCTGACCCATTCTGTTTGCTATTGCCTCAATCTCCCATGGCAGCCTGCCTGAACCAAGGCTCTCTCAGCAGTGAGGTTTTCTTTCCCATACTGGACAACATGAGTAACAACTGCATGAGCACCAGCAGCACCAGGGGCTCAAAGCAGGGCAGAGTTAACAGCAGCAGCCAGAGAGATTGTAACGGTTTGAATGAGTTAGATTCTGTTACTCTCTCGAGCTGATACTACTAATGCTGCCGTGCTTTGAGCCGTCTCTGCTGGTGCTCATGCAGTTGTTACTCATGCTGTCTGGTGCAAAAAACCCCTCACTGCTGAGAGAGCCTCGGCTCAGTCAGGCTGCCATGGGAGGTTGAGGCAATGAACAAAAAACAGAACGGGCCAGAGAGATTTTGAGCACCAACACTGTGTGCTGAAATAGGGGCGGAGTCAGCAGCAGAGTTACCTGTGGTGATAGGGAGTCAATGACTTCCTGATGAACATGGCAGCCCAGCCCATTGTGACACACTGCCACGGATTTGGCCGCAGACAGCGCCGCAACTGGTAGAAGTTAATTTTAAGGAAAAAAGGAAAGGTAGCTGGTGACAGTATCAATTATAAGGTAAAACTACCTGATAGGAGAAGTGGAGGAGTAGCCAAGTGATTAGAGCACAAAACTTATTTGGTCACTGAACGATAAAATGTACTCAATCAATCAAAAAATATCGTTCACCATTCACTGTGCAAAGAAACAAAACTAGCAAGCGAGGTCTCAGTTTAAAATAACACTGCTGCTTCTAGGTTTGCACCCAATGGCAGCGTTTGTGTTGCATCACATCAATGACCTCATGCAAGTTTTATGAAAACAATTCATTATACAAAAATCTTCCAGAAGACATCATACAGTCCTGATAACCAGAATATGTTGTACTCAGCTTCAAAAAAAGGAACGGATGACGTCTTCCCTCACTCTTATGATCCCAGCGTACAGTCCCGGTACCAGCAGACGTTTCAGGTCTATTTCGTCAGGGGACCAGTACACAACTAGAGAAAACCAACAGAAACAACCCAATAAATCCCACTCTCTCACCACACCACACAGTATATAAAAGATTTTTTGTAAAATGTTGCTTAAAACCCAGACCATAGTACTTTTTTTACCTGTGATGCTGCCCGCGTTCACTCTTTGTACACCACCGGCTGTCACAAATCTCCCGCCAGTGAAAAAACGCCGCGCATGCGTGATGTGCAGAACCCCCTTCATTATTAAACCTCCAGCAACCAATCACATACTGAAAAACCTTTCTCCTCCCCACTCCACGTAAAACTAAACATAAAACTAAACGCACGCTACCCAATCAATCTGTCCATTCAACCCTGCCGGAGCCAAAGTATTCAGACAAAAGATTAACCATTGTTCGCATTTAATAAGTGTTTGATCCAGTGTTTTCCCCTGGCTACCAGCACATATTTGCTCGAGACACAAACACCGTAATTGTTCAAATGTGTGTGCCTGCTCTAGACAATGTTTAACCATGGGAGCTTCCACGCATTCACAATGTAAACGACTTCGATGCTCTCTCATGCGCACATGGAATGTACGAATCGTCTTCCCTATATAGCACAGCCCGCATGGACACACAACCGCATAAACCACATTAGTGGATTCACAAGTGGTCCGACATCGGATAGTTAACGAAACACCCTTATAAACAAAAGTATCCAAACACAGTGTAATGGCACAGATGTCACACACACCGCATGGTGAGTGGCCGCCCGGACTCCTGGCACATGCCCCTTGCTCTCCTGATGGAACTGCTGCTGGACTAAGTAGGTCCTTTAAATTATACGCTCTCTGCCAAACACATCGAATCTTTTTATTCTCTAATCCTGGTACTGTTGCCAGAACATTACCATGTTTTCGCAAGATTTTCTGCAGCGCACCACTCAGGGGAGAATACCTGGTGATCAAATTCACAGAAGTATCACTCTTATCATCCCGTCTATCTACAGTATCAACCCCTAACAATGTTGGTCGGTGATTATATAGCGCTCGAGTGTAAGCCCGACGGACCACCTCTTTTGGATAACCCCGCTGTATAAAATGTGTTTGTAATGTTTTTGCTTTCCGTTTAAAGTCATCCGTATCAGAGCAGTTCCGTCTAAATCGTAAAAACTGAGAAAAGGGAAGCCCAGTTTTTAATCGCGGAGGGTGCATGCTATCAAATTGCAAATAAGTAACTCTATCCGTCGGCTTCTGAAAAACCATAGTAACCCACCCCTCTGGAGAGCGTCTTATGTTCACATCTAAATAATTAAGTGTCTCGGAATGGTACTTTGAAGTAAACTGGATATTAATATCACAGGTGTTTAACCACCCCAAAAATTCCTCTAATACCTGTGCTGTGCCGCTCCATAATAGGAAAATGTCGTCTATGAACCGTTTCCACAGCACAATATGTGGAGAATACTGTGAAGCTGCTATCCACTGTTCCTCAAAAAACTCCATATAAAAATTAGCTATGGACGGGGCACATGTCGCGCCCAAAGCCACTCCCACATTTTGCTGATACAATGTACCTTGAAACATAAAATAATTGCGACTAATAGCTAGTTCAGCTAATTTAAGAAGAAAATCTTTTTTCAACTCGGTCATGTCAGTACGCTGTCTAAGTACTTTTTCTACTACTGTTAAAGCCGCCCCCTGTGGTATATTAGTATACAGTGAGACAACGTCTAATGACACTAACAAAATATTAGACTGGGCAGCTACTGAATGTTGATTTTCAAGGACATGAATTTTAGGAACCAGGTACAGCTTAGCCGTACCAGGCGCTCTCAAATTCAGAAATTGATGTTCCTGTTTAGTGATCAAATGTCGATCTAGCGCTTCCAAAGTTAAACTTTTAATTGTTTGTTGGAGTTCTGGAAGAGGATCAAGTTGTAGTCGTGTATACACTATTGAGTCCTGTAATTGTGATAAGGCCTCAGAAACATAATCCTCCGTTGCCATCACCACAATTGCTCCTCCCTTGTTAGCTCTCTTTATCACAATGTCCGAACGAGCCCGTAATACTCGCAATGACTTGTGTTCGTCCGGAGTAAGAGCTGTATGTTGCAATTTTCGAGTGGTCTCCAACAACTTTACATCACGTAATACCAGTTGTTTGAAGACATCCAGTGCAGGTGGAGGACATCCTGGAGGGGACCATGTAGATCTAAATGGTAATCGAATCCTTTTGGAGCCTAGTTCTTGTGAAGGCTCTCTCATCTGATCAACAGAAGATACTTCTGAAAAATAGGCTGAACAGTAGGCTTAACAGTAGTAGAAAAAGTACTTAGACAGCATACTGACATGACCGAGTTGAAAAAAGATGTTCTTCTTAAATTAGCTGAGCTAGCTATTAGTCGCAATTATTTTATGTTTCAAGGTACATTGTATCAGCAAAATGTGGGAGTGGCTATGGGCGCGACATGTGCCCCGTCCATAGCTAATTTTTATATGGAGTTTTTTGAGGAACAGTGGATAGCAGCTTCACAGTATTCTCCACATATTGTGCTGTGGAAACGGTTCATAGACGACATTTTCCTATTATGGCGCAGCACAGCACAGGTATTAGAGGAATTTTTGGGGTGGTTAAACACCTGTGATATTAATATCCAGTTTACTTCAAAGTACCATTCTGAGACACTTAATTATTTAGATGTGAACATAAGACGCTCTCCAGAGGGGTGGGTTACTACGGTTTTTCAGAAGCCGACGGATAGAGTTACTTATTTGCAATTTGATAGCATGCACCCTCCGCGATTAAAAACTGGGCTTCCCTCTTCTCAGTTTTTACGATTTAGACGGAACTGCTCTGATACGAATGACTTTAAACAGAAAGCAAAAACATTACAAACACATTTTATACAGCGGGGTTATCCAAAAGAGGTGGTCCGTCGGGCTTACACTCGAGCGCTATATAATCACCGACCAACATTGTTAGGGGTTGATACTGTAGATAGACGGGATGATAAGAGTGATACTTCTGTGAATTTGATCACCAGGTATTCTCCCCTGAGTGGTGCGCTGCAGAAAATCTTGCAAAAACATGGTAATGTTCTGGCAACAGTACCAGGATTGGAGAATAAAAAGATTCGATGTGTTTGGCAGAGAGCGTATAGTTTAAAGGACCTACTTAGTCCAGCAGCAGTTCCATCAGGAGAGCAAGGGGCATGTGCCAGGAGTCCGGGCGGCCACTCGCCATGCGGTGTGTGTGACATCTGTGCCATTACGCTGTGTTTGGATACTTTCGTTTATAAGGGTGTTTCGTTACCTATCCGATGTCGGACCACTTGTGAATCCACTAATGTGGTTTATGCGGTGGTGTGTCCATGCGGGCTGTGCTATATAGGGAAGACGATTCGTACATTCCATGTGCGCATGAGAGAGCATCGAAGTCGTTTACGTTGTGAATGCGTGGAAGCTCCCATGGTTAAACATTGTCTAGAGCAGGCACACACATTTGAACAATTACGGTGTTTGTGTCTCGAGCAAATATGTGCTGGTAGCCAGGGGAAAACACTGGATCAAACACTTATTAAACGCGAACAACGGTTGATCTTTTGTCTGAATACTTTGGCTCTGGCAGGGTTGAATGGACAGATTGATTGGGTAGCGTGCATTTAGTTTTATGTTTAGTTTTACGTGGAGTGGGGAGGAGAAAGGTTTTTCAGTATGTGATTGGTTGCTGGAGGTTTAATAATGAAGGGGGTTCTGCACATCACGCATGCGCGGTGGTTTTTCACTGGCGGGAGATTTGTGACAGCCGGTGGTGTACAAAGAGTGAACGCGGGCAGCATCACAGGTAAAAAAAAGTACTATGGTCTGGGTTTTAAGCAACATTTTACAAAAAATTTTTATATACTGTGTGGTGTGGTGAGAGAGTGGGATTTATTGGGTTGTTTCTGTTGGTTTTCTCTAGTTGTGTACTGGTCCCCTGACGAAATAGACCTGAAACGTCTGCTGGTACCGGGATTGTACGTTGGGATCATAAGAGTGAGGGAAGACTTCATCCGGTCCTTTTTTTGAAGCTGAGTACAACATATTCTGGTTATCAGGACTGTATGATATCTTCTGGAAGATTTTTGTATAATGAATTGTTTTCATAAAACTTGCATGAGGTCATTGATGTGATGCAACACAAACGCTGCCATTGGGTGCAAACCTAGAAGCAGCAGTGTTATTTTAAACTTAGACCTCGCTTGCTAGTTTTGTTTCTTTGCACAGTGAATGGTGAACGATATTTTTTGATTGATTGAAGTGATTAGAGCAAGCATTGGCTTGGTAACCAAGAGACCAGGGTTTGACTCCTACTACCTGATAGGAAAGCTGCTGATGCCATACTCAGGCCTTGCTCATGATGCAGAGTGAAGCCGTACACACTCTCTTCTGCACACATGGCGATGACCACACAGCTCTCTTGACAGAGGCAAGCCTGAGTCTTGAGCGGTGCCATGCATAACTTACCAAGCTCTAATTACAAGCCTGTGAGTTTGAGAACGGTCCCAAATGCATGTGATTTGGCATGTCTGCAATAGAGTCTGACAGCTAGGGGAAGATTAGACTTAAAATTTGCCTAGGACTCCAACACCTTGAACCAATTCTGGGGCCAGCCATCTGCCATGGCATTTGAATATCATTCTCTTTGAGAATTAGGCTCATAATTTGGGAGGAGTGGTCTAGTGGTGTGGTAAGGACAAGGTACTTCAGGCCGGAGGGCCGGGGGTTCAAGTCCCACCTGGGGACAGCAATCTCAGGCCGGAGGGACTGGGATTTCTAGTCCTATAGGCACTCCTTGTGGTCTTGGGCAAGCCACTTAACCCTCCATTGCCCATGTTCCCTGTAAGTATTAGCGTATGTGTCTCATATCCCCTCATGTTAAATGTATCCCCCAATTGACCGCTTTGACCCGGTGAAAAGCGGGATATAAATACAGCTAAATAAAATAAAAAATAAAAATAAATAATCCTTTTTTCTGTGCAATCACGTGGCCTAACACGGTAACTGTACTACTTTAACCTTACTCTGATGCATTATGGGACTGACGTCATTTATTTCAATGAGTACAATCAGAGATTACTAATGTTTCACTGCTTTGGGATATAATTCAAAGCCAGGACTGTCATGAAATGTTCCTCTTTAAACTGGGTAAGTAGACAGGTCTGAATGCAGGACGTTGCATACTTTAATAAGAATTTTTTAAAAACCCCATACTCCACGAGCTGTACCATAAGACTGAGTAGCAGGTACTTGCCTCTCGTTCTTGTTCTTTTGGCTGACCTTTTAGATACCCCCAAGACTAGGGGACTAACAATGAGTTTTCTGTGAATTCTTTAACTGAAAACAGTGCTCTCCAAATGAGTGATTCCTTAATCACATTCTTTTCCCTCCACAGAGCGAAGCAACGAATCCTTTCACCTGAGGGCACTGAGGAGTCCAAGCAGAACCTGACTTGGTTTGAGTTCCTCTCAGATGAGTGAGTGAGAATATCTGCTCCCAGTTTGATGATTGTTTTGGGTCGAGTTTCCAGCTCACTGAGGTGATCCAAGTACTGGTCTATTCCATTGCATGCATGGAAAACCAGGACTAAAGCTACCTGGCTGGGGTGAGCTGGCAACGCTGGTTCCAGGGTTAAATGAGGGGTGGGTAGATCCCGCAAGGGCGCTGATGATGGGGGAATGAATCCGAGCAGAACTGGAACAGATGGAATATTTATTTATTCACTTGCTTATCTCATTTTAACTCACCTTTGCTCAAAGCTGAAGGCAAGGTTCAGTAAGGGAGTGATTTCGTGGTAATGCTGAGTGAATGCTATCACTGTTATCATGCATTATCTGCCACTGGGTCCATTTATTCCTATGGGCCCTGCGGCAGATACCAGGCAATAACAATGTTAGTACATGATAACCATTAGTAAAGTACCCCTTAAGACATATAAAATGGCAATTTAGAAAGGACTTCCAAGTCAAATCGGGGATGGCCAGGGCAGAACATGAAGAAAAATGCCGGGGATGTCTATGTCTCTGGTTGATTTTAGGAACATAGATGTCCCCAACATGGACATCCATGTTGGCAGCCACATAGACATTCCCTATACGAAAGCATTGTGGCGGTGACGCCCATCACATGCAGTAGAAATAGAAAAATTGCCCAAAATAAATGCAAGATACTGAACAAACTTTCTTACATATAAAAGATACAATCCAAAGTTTATAGTTATGAAAAAAATGTATATTTTTGTTTTTTTATGGATATGGGTCTCAGAATGAATGGGGAAGGGTAACTTTGGGATACTTCTGAAAAATAGGCTTAACAGTAGGCTTAACAGTAGTAGAAAAAGTACTTAGACAGCGTACTGACATGACCGAGTTGAAAAAAGATGTTCTTCTTAAATTAGCTGAGCTAGCTATTAGTCGCAATTATTTTATGTTTCAAGGTACATTGTATCAGCAAAATGTGGGAGTGGCTATGGGCGCGACATGTGCCCCGTCCATAGCTAATTTTTATATGGAGTTTTTTGAGGAACAGTGGATAGCAGCTTCACAGTATTCTCCACATATTGTGCTGTGGAAACGGTTCATAGACGACATTTTCCTATTATGGCGCAGCACAGCACAGGTATTAGAGGAATTTTTGGGGTGATTAAACACCTGTGATATTAATATCCAGTTTACTTCAAAAGGTCAGAATCAGTCTCTCTGCACCCGACGCAAACTGGTAGCGCTAATGCGTTTCACCGCCTTCGCGGTTTCATCGGGGGAAGTTTTTCTCTCACAGCGTGTCATGCAGTTTTGATTTATTTCAGAATAAATAGCTTGAGGTTTCGTCTTGCCAAGTTGTGAAGAAGTCAAAAAAACATCGCGCATTCATTTTTTTTTTACTTTTTTTTTTTTTGACTTCTTCACAACTTGGCAAGACGAAGCCTCAAGCTATTTATTCTGAAATAAATCGAAACTGCATGACACGCTGTGAGAGAAAAACTTCCCCCGATGAAACCGCGAAGGCGGTGAAACGCATTAGCGCTACCAGTTTGCGTCGGGTGCAGAGAGACTGATTCTGACCTTTTGATCTTCAACAGATAAGTTGTTTGGACTTTCTATTTTACAGTCAGCAGTCTCTTCTTTAAACGTTTGAAGTTATTGATGACTGGAAACATTCACAAGTAGTCGTCATTCTTCAGATAAGAGTTAGCAGAGCTCTTGATAGCTGAAATCTGCGTTTTTTTCAATTACTTTTTCATAAAAAACTATTAGAAAATAGGATTGTCTGGGTCCTTGATGTAAGGAAGGGGTTAGGGATTTCTCAGGCTTTTCAATTGCTGTGGTCTGTAGTTACCCTTCCCCATTCATTCTGAGACCCATATCCATAAAAAAACAAAAATATATATTTTTTTCATAACTATAAACTTTGGATTGTATCTTTTATATGTAAGAAAGTTTGTTCAGTATCTTGCATTTATTTTGGGCAATTTTTCTATTTCTACTGGTTATATTGCTCTATAAACCCTTTGATGGTTGATTTGTTTGGCCCATCACATGCAAGCTAGGATAAGAGAGGTCCAGTGATTTAGTTAAATAAAAAACATGAGCTCCCATTCCCCATCAGTGTTCACTGACATATTGTACAATAAATGGGGTGTTAATGTAGCTCCTTATGCACATCCTCCAGACGTTTGCCTGACAAAACGAGCACTTTTCAGATGCTTGTTTGTGCCTGAAGCAGGTATAACCTTAGATACGACTCCAGGCGTCCAAGATGTTTCTGAGATCAAAAGGAGGACATCCAGGTTCTTGGGAATAGCCTGGCCATGTCTCCACCATGCCCCTGTTCGGACATTCTTGTGCTGAGGATGTCCACAGACAGGGGCGGCTCTATAATGAGGAGAAGTGAGGCAGCTGCCTCAGGTGGCAAAGTTTTAAGAGCGGCAAATGCCCCCAAAACAGCTGCCTCATTTCACCTTCAAAGTTAAAAAAATCAAACAAACAAACAAAAAAAGTGCACAAGTTGCTGCCGCTGCCAAGTCTGTTTCTCGACAGTGGCAAACTCACTGCCTCCCTTCTTCTTCTGGAGATGCGGCTCCCTGCCTCTTAGGGAACCGCTGCTGTGCTGGTGAAGCCGGAGTCCTTCAGCAGCATTGTCTCACCCCCAAAGGAAGTTGTTACAACTTTCTTTGGGGGTGGGACAATGCTGCACGGAGCCCTTTGAGAGACGGGAAGGCTCTGCACCGGCTTCACCAGCACAGCCACAGTTACCTAAGAGGCAGAGAGCTGTGGCTGCAGAAGAAGGAGGCACAGGGACTACAATGGGGCACATTGGGAGCGGTAGCAGGCTGACATGGGGGGGAGGGGACTGGAAGGGAATTGACAAGGGAAAGGTGGGGCCTGCAACTGGGCTGACAGGGGGGCTGGAAGGGAATTGACATGAGGGGAAGGTGGGGTCTGCAATGGGGATGGCATAGGGGGGAGGAGGGGGCTGGAAGGGAATTGACATGGCAGGAAGGTGGGGTCTGCAACTGGGTTGACACTGGGGGAGGAGGAGGCTGGAAGGGAACTGAGAAGGGTTCCCTCTCATCCAACAGGAACAACCGGAGTGCTGCCGGCATTGGACAAATCAGCCTGATCACTGCAAGCGATCAAGCTGATTTGTGCAGCGGCGGCACTTCGGTTGTTTTAATTTTAGATTTTGCTGCCTCTATCCTGCCTCTGCCTTCCTGCCACTTTTTTTTTTTCTGCAAGCATTCTTGAGGAAAAAACGCAGCAGGAAGGCAGAGGCAGGGCAGAGGCGGCAAAATCTAAAATTAGAACAGCTGAGTGCCCCCACCACCGCCAGAGGAGAGGTGCAGGTGGAGGGAGTGGGGACAGGAGGAGGACAAGGAGAGACAAAGGTGAGAGATGGGGGACAAAGAGGGAGACGGGACAAATGCTGGACAAAGGGGAGAGACAGGGAAAATTCTGGACAAAGGGGAAGACGGAGACATACTGGACAAAGGCGGAGACAAAGGGACAAGTACTAGACAAAGGGGAGAGAGAGGGGACATACTGGACAGACAGGGGATAAATGCTGAACAGTGTGGGTAAGGATTATAATGGGCTGATGGGGGGCTAGCACTGGTAATGGGCAGATTGGGGGGGCTAGGACTGGTAATGGGTTGATTAGGGAAGGCTAGGACTGGGAATGGACTGATTGAAAGGGGGCTGGGATTGGTAATGGGCTGATTAGGAGGGCTAGCACTGGGAATGGGCTGAGGGGGGACTAGCACTGGAAATGAGCTGATTAGGGAAGGCTAGGACTGATAATGGGCTGATGGGGGATAGGACTAGTAATGGGCTGATTAGAGGAGGCTAGCACTGGTAATGGGCTGATGGGAGACTAGCACTGGAAACAAGCTGATTAGGGGAGGCTAGGACTGGTAATGTGCTGATGGGGGGGTAGGACTGGTAATGGACTGAAGGGGCCTAGGACTGGAAATGGACTGATTCGTGGAGGCTAGGACTGGTAATGGGCTGATGGGGGGGGGGGGTAAGACTGGTAATGGACTGAGGGGGGCTAAGACTGGAAATGGACTGATTAGTGGAGGCTAGGACTGGTAATGGTCTGATTATGGGAGGCTAGCACTGGTAATGGGGTTGAGGGAGGACTAGCACTGGAAGTGAGCTGATGGGGGAGGGCTTCAACTGGGAATGGATTGATGGTGGGGAGGGGAGGATAGAGCTGCTGGCCTTGGAAGAAAACTGGGGGTAGGGATACAAATGGGCTGATGCAAGGGGATGGGATAATGGGACTGGAAGGGAGTGGATGCTGAGAGGGGCTGCCATGGTATTTGGATTAGAAGGAGCTGGACAGTGGGGAAGGAGGGGGACTGGAAAGGAATGGACACCAGTGGCAGTCACGGGAATGCAAGTTGACATTGAAAGGTACAAGGAGGGAGGACTGGAAAGGGGCTGATACTGGGAAAGGTTACTGGGCATGGAAATAGGCTGATGGAAAGAAGTGAAGAAAACAAAAGAAGAGATAAGAAATGGCAGATGGACCATAGACCACAGAAAGAGAGCTAAGAGAAGACAGGAAAATAGAAGCCTCAGATCGGGACCAGTATGATCAGAGAATAAAATGGCAGACAGCAAAGGTAGAAAAATTAAATTTATTTCATTTTAGTGATTGGACTTTGTGTTATCTTTATATTTTATACTGTATGGGGGAACTGCATATCTTATTTATCTGATGTTGCACTGCTTGAAGAGTCTGGCTTTTTGGGGTTTCAGTTTAAATTTTGTCTACATATTTTTATTTTACTTTAGATTATGGTTACTTATTCTTTACTTGGTCAGGGTCGATGTTGTGAGTGTGTGACTGAGGCCAGGTGTTCTGTTAACATGGAGTTTGTACATAAAGATCTATACTTTACTGTAGTAATTTGACTTGTTCAGCTTTTCAAATAGGTGTATGGATGTTCCAGGGCCCACTGTAGTATTTACAGTGGCGCTTTTTTTGGATGGGCTCCTTATGTGTGTTTTGGAAGTTTGTGCTGATATGGTATGGTATGGTATGGTAGGTTTGCTCTTTGTTGAAGGGTTTTGTATTAGTTCACAATGTGCCTGGTACTGGAGAATAGTGGTGGTTGTTGTTGTTAGTGAGATGATCAGAATCAGATTTTTTTTTAAAATATTGAGTTCTGTGCGTGAATGTCCTGGTTCTGCTCTGCACCTACTGTTGAAAAAGAAAAAGCAAGAACTATAATGCAGTTTCTAACAACAAAATAAAAATGAGTTATAATTTAGTTGTATAAACTGTGCTGTTGGTTCTTGCTCTCTTTTAGTTCCTTGATGTAGCAGCCTTCTTTTAATAAGTCTTCTTTCCCTCCCTCCCTCCCCAACACCCACCCACCCCCGGGATAATCGTAGCTTTATAGGTACTTACACATCTTAAAGGGAAGGAGCTGCTCTCAGCTGCAGCTATTTATCCAAATCAGTCATACATTAAGGACCTGAGATTAATTAAGCTTCAGGTGAACAAGGTATATTAAATGTATTAGGTATACTTTTATTAGTATAAGTATCCACAGCAACCCTTAGTAAGTAGAGAACATACAGATCTAAACACAGGCTTAAAACTAAGTTGCAGACAGCAGTCCAGCAGCGAGATGGGGGCCTTCCAGTCTTTTGTATTGAGTATCACATGTATGATTTTCTCCCATTTGGTGAGAGGTCTTACATGTGCACTCGGTGCAAGGAGCTCTTTGCTCTCAGGGAACGAGTCCATTCTCTAGAGGCTAGAGTAGCAGACTTAGAAGACATAAGAAAGACAAAGAGGTACATAGACGAGACCTACAGGAATATAGTCCTGAAGTCCCACCTCCAGTCTGGCTGCATCCCTGTTGCCATGGAGGAGAGAGGTCTCATGACAGGAGAGCATCACCCTGGTGTGACAGGAAGTGATCCTGTAACTAGGACCTGTCCTCCAGGTGATGTAAAACCCTCTCACACTGAGGACGTTTCTCCAGGGCCATGTGCCCATGAGGGAAGGGTTAGGACAGCCATATTAGGCATGTAGATAGCTGGGTGGCTGGTGGATGTGAGGATCACCTGGTAACATGCCTGCAAAGGCATGGTGCATGGTGTAAAGGTAGCGGACCTCACACCCCACCTAGATAAGGTCTTAGATAGTGCTGGGGAGGAGTCTGCTGTCTTGGTACATGTCAGTACAAATGACATAGGAAAATATGGTAGGGAGGTTCTGGAGGCTAAATTTAGGTTTTTATGTAAGAAGTTGAAATCCAGAACTTCCAGGGTAACGTTCTCCGAAATGCTTCCCGTTCCATGCGCAGGACCCAAAAGGCAGGCAGAGCTCCGGAGTCTCAATGCGTGGATGAGACAATGATGCAAGTATGAGTGTTTTGGACCTGTTAGGAACTGGGGAACATTCTGGGGAAAGGAGGGGCTCTTCCGAAGGGATGGGTTTCACCTTAACCAGGATGGAACCAGGCTGCTGGTATTAACCTTTAAAAAGGAGATAGAGCAGCTTTTAAACTAGATAATAGGGGAAAGCTGACAGTCAGCCAAGAGTGCATGGTTTGGAACAATGTATCCTTGAAGAATACTACCAAAAGCAGAGAGGTTCCAAAAAAGAGTAAAGTAGCCCAAATGCTCTTGAGTGTGGAGCAGATAGAGCTTAAAGATTCCAAATTATCCATGCCTACCAATAGCCAGATTAATATGAATAAAATACAATCTCTAAAATGCTTGTATGCAAATGCTAGAAGTCTAAAAAATAAGATGTGCGAGTTAGAATAAATAACACTAAATGAGAGGTTAGATACGATTGGAATCTCAGAAAAATGGTGGAAGGAGGACAACCAGTGGGACACTGTGATACCTGGGTACAAACTATATCTTAATGATAGAGCTGATCAAATTGGTGGAGGGGTTGCGCTCTATGTTAGAGAGGGCATTGAGTCAGAAAGGACTAAAGTTTTGCAGGAAACAAAATTTGCTGTAGAATCTCTATGGATTGAAATTCCATGTAAAAAGGGGAAGGCGATGGCAGTGGGGGTGTACTATCGACCGCCTGGCCAGAATGAACAAATGGATGATGAAATGCTCAAAGAAATCAAGGAAGCTAACAAAAGTTACAGCACAGTAGTAATAATGGGTGATTTCAATTACCCCGGTATCGACTGGGTCAATGTCACGGCAGGACATGCTAGGGAAATAAAGTTCCTAGATGAAATAAATGACTGCTTCTTGGAGCAGCTGGTTCATGAACCGACCAGAGGGGAAGCCATATTGGACCTAGTCCTTAGTGGAACACCAGATCTGGTGCAAGAAATAAGGGTGTTGGGGCCACTTGGCAATAGTGATCATAGCATGATTGCGTTTATTTATTTTATTTTTTATTTATTTACATTTCTTTTATATCTCGCTATTCGACATCAGTGTGGTTTACATAAAACATAAAACATACACGTTGCATATAATGAACTGTGCTTACAGGAAACAGGAAATAAAACTTGGTTAACTAGGGTAACTATTTACATCGGATTTTCATATTATACAGGCTTGATAAATTGGAAGACTGGGCATTTGATTTAATTAGTGGAGGAGGGATGGTAAGGAAATCCACAGTACTACTTTTTAACTTTCGAAAGGGAGACTATGATAAAATAAGGAAAATAGTTAAGAAAAAACTAAAATTAGCAGTTGCAAAAGTTAAAGACTTACATCAAGCTTGGGTGTTGTTGAAAAATACTCTTGGAAGCCCAGACCGACTATATTCCACACTTTAAGAAAAGTGGAAGGAAGTCCAAAAAACTGCCAGCATGGTTTAAAGGTGAGGTCAGAGAAGCTGCTGTTGCCAAAAAAACATCTTTCAGGAAATGGAAAAAAGATGAAAAGTGGAAACAGCACAAGCACTGGAAAGTTAAATGCAAGGCATTGATAAGGCAGGCAAAGGGAGAATTTCAGAAGAAGCTTGCTGCGGAAGCAAAAACGCGTAATAAAGACTTTTTCAAGTACATTCATAGCAAAAAACCTGTGAGAGTCATTTGGTCCATTAGATGATAAAGGGGTTAAAGGACATTAAGAGGCGACAAGGCGATAGTGGAGAGACTGAATGAAATCTTTGCTTTGGTCTTTACTGAGGAAGATGAAGGAATGTTACCCATGACTGAAGTGGTATTTAAAGGTGTGGAAGAATTGAAGGAAATATCGATACATCGGGAAGATGTGTTACTGCTATTAGATAAACTGAAGAGTAGCAAATCACTTGGACTGGATGATATACATCCAAGGGTGTTGAAAGAACTGAAATATGAGATTTCAAACCTGCTATTAGTAACCTGTGAACTATCATTAAAATCATCTGTAATACCTGAAGATTGGAGGATAGCCAACGTAACGCCAATTTTTAAAAAGGGTTCCAGGGGTGATCTGGGGAACTATAGACCGGTGAGCCTGACGTCAGTACCGGGAAAAATGATAGAAACCATCATAAAGAATAAAATTACACAGCATGTAGATAGTCATGGCCTAATGGGAGACAGCCAACATGGCTTTAGACAAGGAAGATCTTGTCTTACTAATCTTTTATGTTTTTTTGAAGGTGTGAATAAACAGGTAGACAAAGGTGAGTCAGTTGATATAGTGTATCTGGACTTTCAGAAAGCCTTTGACATCAGAGACGTTTGGCAAAACTGAAGAGTCATGGGATAGGAGGCAGTGTACTATTGTGGATCAGGAACTGGTTAAAAGATAGAAAACAAAGGGTAGGGCTAAATGGCCAATTTTCCCAATGGAGAAAGGTGAATAGTGGTGTACCCCTGGGATCTGTGCTCGGTCTGCTGCTTTTTGACATATTCATAAATGACCTGGAAAAGGGAATAACGAGTGAGGTTATCAAATTTGCAGATGACAGAAAACTAAAGTTGTTAAAACCCATGAGGATTGTGGAAAATTGCAAGAGGATCTTGATAAATTGGAAGACTGGGCATCAAAATGGCAGGTGAAATTTATTGTGGACAAGTGCAAAGTTATGCACCTAGGGAAGAACAACCCAAACTATAGTTACACGATGCAAGGTTCCACATTAGGAACCACCATCTAGGAAAATGATTTAGGCGACATTGTGGATAACATGTTAAAACCCTCTGCCCAGTGTGCAGCAGCGCCAAGAGAGCAAATAGAATGCTAGGTATCATAAGGAAAGGAATGGAAAATAAAATAAAGGATATTATAATGCCTCTGTATCGTTCCATGGTGCGACCGCACCTTGAATATTGTGTGCAGTTCTGGTCGCCGTATCTTAAAAACAATATAGCGTTATTAGAAAAGGTACAGAGAAGAGCCACCAAAATGGTAAAGGGGATGGAAGGATACCCTTATGAAGAAAGGCTAAAAAGGTTAGGGCTCTTCAACCTGGAAAAGAGACGGCTGAGGGGAGATATGATAGAGGTCTACAAATTAATAAACGGAGTGGAACGGGTAAATGTAGATCGATTATTTACGTTATCAGAATATAGAAAGACTAGGGGACATGCAATGAAGCTACAGGGTAAAATATTTAAGACAAATAAGAGAAAATATTTTTTCACTCAACGTGTAATCAAACTCTAGAATTTGTTACCGGGGGATGTAGTAAAGGCTGTTAGTGTAGCTGGGTTTAAAAAAGGTTTGGACAAGTTCCTGGAGGAAAGGTCCATAAACCATTATTAAGAAGGGACCCAGGATATCAATGCTTGACCAAATACAAGCATTGTGGAACCTATGTCTTTTGGGGAAACTGCTAGGTAGTTATGACCTAGACTGGCCACTGTTGAAAACAGGATACTGGGCTTGATGGACCTTGGTCTGACCCAGTATGGCATATCTTATATTCTTATGTTGTGCAAACAGGACCGTACCTAGCCCTGTGCAAGCGGTGCTGCCGCACAGGGTGCAAAGGCTTGGGGGGGGGGCGCAATTCGTCTGTCTGCTGTTGCTCTGCGGCCGCTGGCAGGACAATAGCAGGACGCCGAAATGCGCCGCAAGCCTTTTTGCAGCACTTTAAGCAGGTCTGGTCCCTCCCTCCTCGGACGCGATGTCAGAGCAGGGAGAGACAGATCTGCTGAAAGTGCTGGCGCCTTTCATATCGGGCACATGTCCCCCCCCTCCTCCTCCCCATACTTCCATCCAGCGCTGCCTGCTCTTTCCCTGTTGCCAGTGCCGCAGTGAAAAACACAGAGGGCGGCAGCAGCAGGGAGAGAGCAGGTAGCACTGGACAGAGGTATGGGGGGGGGGGGGAGGAGGAGGGGCGCGCGCCCAAGCTCCAAGTCGCACAGGGTGCGATTGCAGCTTGGTAGGCCCTGTGTGCAAACATCTATTCCCTCCATATAATCTAATCGGCTTTTTGGTTTGGTTTGGTTTGGTTCATTCCCTGATTGGAGTTCTGAAAAAGCCCTGCCCCCCTCTAAGGGGGGGGGCGCCATCTCATTCTTCGTCTCAGGCAGCAGATTGCCTTGAACCGCTCCTTACAGACCCGGCTTCTAAATGTCTCTGGAGATATCTCTGTACTTTGGATTTCTCTTTGCCCATTTTTGGACGAATAGGGCTTCTAAAATAATCCATAATACAATTTTGAGTGGAGGAGTAGCCCAGCACCTAGAAGATCTGGTTTTGATTCCCACTGGCACTCCTTGTGATCTTTGGCAAGTCACTTTACCCTTCATTGCCTCAGAAGAAAAGGCCTGGCAGTGTACTTCTGGTCATACCTTGCTGGGTTGCCAGGAGTCAGCGCTTAAAAAACACCCTAAAACAATTATAGCATAGAGTGCAACAGTAAAAATATCTGTACAATGTTAACTGCACATCAGAACAACAATAGAAAGAAATTGTGTCATTATGATTGACACAGAAAGAGCTTTACCAAGAAACAAAATAAAATTTTAGATAAGCAAAGCTAAATGAAATAAATTATACCACAAGTCTGTCCACCAAATAAATTGACAGTGAATTAAGGTATACATAAGGGGGTGCACAGCCAAGAAACCTTTGGCTAGTGCCTGTTAAAAGCACATTTTTCTGATTTTCAGGCATTTTTCTTGTACTGGTTGCGTATATTCATTCTTTTGGAGGGTAATTTGATAACAGTGTGCTGGTGTGCTGATCCTATATAGTAAGTCTGTATGTGCTTTACTTTATAGAACAGGGTTTAAGTGGCCCCCAAAGTGCGCACACTAGGCGTGAGCACTTACACGTGGCAGGTGTAAATGCTCGTGCCTAGATTTTGGAAGGTACATACATAAGTTATAGTATATTCCTGTGCTCTGCCCCAGTGCCACCCACCCCACAGGTATGCATGATGGTATATACTTGTGTACTTACAAACTAGTGACCAGCCATTGTATGAGAACATGTGCCCATCTGCGCACACGAGAATACTGTGACTTACACGCATGGATGGCACATACCTTAGGCACCCTCTTCATGGAATTACTTCCTATACGCATACTAGAACCTTTTAAGCATACAAATTGAGGCTATGTGTATTAATTCATAGATATGTGTGTGTACAAGTGATTTGCACTCACTTTAAATTTTTAGACACCCAAACAAACTCATCAATGCAGTTCCGTAGTGTACATTAGTGCAGTGTTTGCTACTACTACTACTACTACTATTCAGCCCTTATATAGTGCCACGCACGCAGCGCTGTATAGACATACATACAAGAGACAGTCCCTGCTTGTCGGACTCCTGCTCGTCCGAGCTTACAATCTAATCGAGACAATACAGAGCATTAGTCAATTCGGTGCAAAACACAATATGGTCTTTACAAATCGGTCATGAAAATTGACGGGAGTCAGGTTAACATAAAGGATAGACGTCAGGATTTGAAAGCGACAGTGAAGAGGTGGGTCTTCAACCTGGAGTTGAAGAGGGCCAGGGAGGGTGCCTGGCGCACAGATGCAGGTAGGCTGTTCCAGGCGTAAGGTGCAGCAAGGTGAAAGGAGCAAAGTCGGGAGTTAGCAGTGCGAGTGAAAGGCCTAGATAGAAGTAATTTGTTAGAGGAGCGAAGTTCCCAGGAGGGGATGTAAGGAGAGATAAGAGATGAGAGGTATTGAGGGGCAGTAGAGTGAATGCATTTATAGGTCAGTAGGAGAAGTTTGAATTGGATGCGGAATTGGATAGGGAGCCAGTGAAGCGACTTGAGAAGAGGAGTAATGTGGGCATGGTGAGACTGGCGGAAGATTAGTCGAGCAGCATAATTTTGTATAGACTGAAGGAGAAAGAGATGGCTCACGGGGAGACCAGCAAGGAGTAGGTTGCAGTAGTCGAGGCGAGAGGAGATTAAGGAGTGGATAAGCATTTTGGTAGTGTGTTCAGAGAGGAAGGGGCAGATTTTGCTAATGTTGTAGAGAAAGAAGCAGCAGGTCTTAGCTACGAGCTGGATATGTGTGGAGAAGGAGAGAGAGGTGTCAAAGATAACCCCCAGATTGCGGGCTGAGGGAACAGGAAGGATCGTAGATCCATCCACGGAGACTGAGAAAGGGGGAAGAGGAGGGGAAGAGTTGGGGGAAAGACAAGGAGTTCAGTCTTGGCCATGTTCAGTTTCAAGCGGCGGTCAGACATCCAGGCAGCAATGTCAGAAAGGCAGTCAGAGATTTTGGTCTGGATTGCTGGAGAGGTATTAGGTGTAGAGAGGTAGATTTGGGAGTCATTGGCATAGAGATGATACTGGAAGCCATGGGAGGAGATAAGCTCGCCAAGGGATTGGGTATAGAGAGAGAAAAGGAGGGGGCCCAAGACAGATCCCTGGGGTACACCAACATGGAGCAGGGTGGGAGAGGAGGAGGAGCCACCAGAGCATACACTAAAGGAGTGATGGGAGAGGTAGGAGGAGAACCAGGGTAGTATGGAGCCCTTGAAACCAAGTGAGGAGAGGGTGGTGAGGAGAAGATTGTGGTCAACAGTGTCAAAGGCAGTGGAGAGGTCAAGAAGGATGAGGACAGAGACCCTTAGATTTAGCCAGGAACAAGTCGTTGGAGACGTTTGTAAGAGCCGTTTCAGTGGAGTATAGGGGATGGAAGCCGGATTGTAGTGGGTCGAGGAGGGCCTGGGAGGTTAGGAAGTCGAGGCAGCAGCAGTTGACTGCTCCTTCTAGTAGTTTAGATATGAAGGGAAGGAGGGAGATGGGTCGATAGTTAGAAGGAGAGGTGGGATCGAGTGAGGGTTTCTTGAGGAGAGGTGTGACAACAGTATGTTTGAAGTCTACGGGGACAGTTGCAGTGGAGAGTGAAAGGTTGAGAATATGAGAGATGGAGGGGACAACGGTGGGGGAGATGGGGTGTAGGAGATGTATGGGGATAGGGTCAGAGGAACAGGTGGTGGGTTTGGAGGAGGAAAAAAGGAGTGTGGTTTCCTCTTCGGAGATCCTGGGGAAGGAGGAGAGGGTAGCAGAAGAAGTATTGATGGGGGGGAGAGTTGGGGAGGGGGGAGGTAGATGAGGAAGTGTGGAATTGGAGGGTAATCTTGTGGATTTTGTCATGGAAGTAGTCAGCTAGGGTTTTGGCAGAAAGGGAGGGTGGGACCGAGGGCGGGGACACGGGCACCTTGAGGAGAGAATTGAGGGTGTTAGAGGCGGCGAAGATCAGAGGCAAGGGAGTTAGTCAGATGGATATAGTATTCTTGTTTGGCAAGTGCTATGGCTGACTGGAAGGAGCCGAGCATGAATTTGAAGTGTAGAAGGTCTTCCGGGGAGCGGGATTTGGTCCAAGCACGTTCAGCAGAACGGGCACAGGTGCGTAAATAGCAGGTTGTGGATGAAAGAAATGGCTGGGGAGCGGAACGTCTGACAGGACGTGGGGTGGGTGGGGCAAGAGTGTCAAGAGCCGAGGATAGTGCAGCATTATAAGAGGTTACTGCCTTGTCGACGGACCTGGAGGACATAATGGAGGAAAGAGATGGAGAAATGATGGAGGAGAGAGTCAAGGGATCAATATTAACCAAACAAAGAGAGAATACCAAACAAACATTATACTCAAATCCAACAACAAACCTAGAGAGCTATTTGAAATCGTGAAAACCCTCACCAAGGAACAGAAAGCAGAGAACGAAGTACAAATAGACCCACAAAACTTTGCTGACTACATCCAAGAAAAATTCCACTCGGCAGTACAACCAAGATCCAACACAACCACAAAGCCAAACTCGCCACCGAAAACCTGGGGCACATTCAGCACCCCATCCACAGAACAGCTCTCACATCATCACAGCACTCAGTACAAGCACGGCTCCAACAGACCCATGCCCAGTGACATGGATCAAAGCCACCAAATCAAGCTTCATCCACACCATACACAACATTGTGCACAGTTCTTTGACTCAAGGGAACATGCCAAATCAACTAAAGCTCGCCACGATAAGACCTATCCCGAAGAAATCCACACTCGATAAGAACAATCCAGCAGCATACAGACCGATCTCAAGCATACCCCTACTGGCGAAAATAATTGAGAAAGCAGTACAGCACCAGCTACAAGACCACATTGACACCCACGCACCACTGGACATCAACCAACACAGTTTCCGCCCCAACCACGGGGTCGAAATACTCCTGCTATACCTCTTCAATAACATTCTCCACCTCATAGACAACTACAAGAAAGGAATACTAATGATCTTCATCGACATTTCATCAGCATTTGACACAGTGGATCACAGAACTCTGCTGGAAAGACTACAGAACATAGGTATACATGGATCCACCCTGAAATGGTTCCACTCATACCTATCCGACAGACAGATACAGGTCAAGGTAGGCCCCAACACTTCACGACCCATAAAAGTCCTACAAGGAGTACCACAAGGATCAGCATTATCAGCACTTTTATTCAACCTCTACATCCAGCCAATATGCGACGACATGAAAGAACACAATATACAATACACAATCTACGCCAATGACATCATGATATACACACCTATCACAGTCGACAACCCGGACTACTCCAAAATAACAAACTGTCTCATACACATGACCAGCTGGTTTCAAAACAACAACCTCACCATAAACTATAGCAAGACTGAGGCACTAATCATCACTCGAAACACTAACTTCGTCCCTCCACAAAACATCAAGATAAAAGACACAACCATACCCATAAAACCAGAAGTAAAGTACCTCTGAGTAACCCTGGACAAGGAACTGAATCTACAATCACACATAAGTAGAACCATCAAAAACGCATACCACAGGATGAGACTTATCCGACGTTTTAAGCCCCTCCTCGCCCCAGAGCCAATGTTCCCTCTAATTTTCTGTAGGCTGTGTGCGCATAAAATATCAGCTGTGTGCAGCTTTTGAAGGAAGGTTAAATTTTTGTGTGCCATATAACGACACTCGGAGTTATATACTTTAAAATTTGACTACACATCAGAATACAGTATGTACACCACAATGATTTTAATCAAATTAAATGAAAATGAACGATTGCTAAATGAAGCGGGAAATTTCTAGTAATTACAATAACTTTTAAATTTTAAGATGTCTGTGTTGTTTTCTATCAGAATCAGAGCCGTAATTTTTGTGCGCTCTGTTGTAAAGTATGTGCGCTCGCTCGGCGAGGTGTGTGCGCGCGCACAGCTTAGAGGGAACAGTGCCCAGAGCACTTCCGTACAGTCTGCCAGGCACTAATAACCTCACTACTAGACTTCTGCAACCCAATCTACCTTGGTCTATCAAAACAAACACTCAGACCGCTGCAATTGGCACAAAACACAGCGGCTCGCATAATATCTTGTACAAACAGACAAGAACACATCACACCCATACTGAAAGATCTACACTGGCTCCCAATCAGCTCACACATCAAATATGACAGTCATAAACATCTTCAAGATCAAACAACAGTCATCAGCCCACAGCCTACAAACACTCATACAACCTGACAGAAGCACACGACCAAGGAGGAGAGGCACTTCCAATCGTGTTAACACCCCAAAAGACCTCACCAAGGTCCGCAAGGACACCGGGGAACAAACCCTTTCCCTGGCTGCACCAGCAATTTGGAACACCCTCCCAGACGAACTAAGACTAACAAGAGACCTCAAAGACTTTCGGAAGCAGCTTAAGACAACACTATTCATTGAACACTACGGACACGTCACATGATCCACTTACCAAACAAGAACAAAAGTCCAACCCCCTCCCCCGACCCTTGTACATAAGAATGTATAATAGCGCATGATGTAAATAGCTCAACAAGAATCTAATATACACCACCATAAACACACATCTTGTATCACTGCATGAACACCAAGTTATAATGCCCTGTTCAATGTAATTTCAGTTTGTTCAATGTAAACCGCACTGATGCAGAATAGCGCAGTATATAAGAGAATGTAAATAAATAAATAACACACATGAACCACTCTTATGATTGCTGTGTAAACCGCCTTGATTGAAGGAGAAGGCGGTATAGAAATACTTTTAAATAAATAAATATTATGAAGGTTTCTACATACTGTAGGTTGGAGGAGACAGGATGAGGTTGAGACAGCGGAAGCTGAAGATTAAAGGTTAAAAGGTGATGCTCAGATGAGGGAAGGATTGAGTTACGGAAGTCTGAGGGAGAGGAATTAGAGAAGAGTATCAGGTCAAGGCAGTGGTCGTGCAGGTGGGTGGAGGCAGTGGAGCAAAGTTGGAGGTCAAATGAGGAGGTGAGGGCAAGGAACTTTAAAGCATGGGGATCAGAGGGGTTATCAATGTGAATGTTAAAATCGTCAAGAATAAGAGTGGGGGAAGAGGGATCAAGAAAGACAGAAAGCCAGGAGTTGAAGTCGGTAAGGAAGGTGGATGGGAAATTGTTGGGTAGGCGATAGATAACAGCTACTCGGAGGGGAAGCGGTGTGAGGAGGCGAATGGAGTGGACTTCAAAAGATAGGGAGGAGTGTGACTGAGGCAGCAGGAGGGGTTGGAATTGGCAAGTGGGAGAAAGTAGAAGCCCAACACCCCCACAGCAGCCAGTGGAACGAGGTGTATGGGAGAACTGGTAGCCCCTGTGGCAGAGAGCAGCAGTGGATGTGGTATTGTCTGGAAGGAGCCGGGTCTCAGTTAGGGCAAGAAGATGCAGTGCATTAGAGATAAAGAGATCATGAGTAAAAGCAAGTTTGTTAGAGACTGAGCATGTATTCCATAGGGCACATGAGAATGGAAGAGTGGAGGGGGAAAGGAGAGGGATATGGATAAGGTTGGACAAGTTACGTGAGGATTTCTTTTCAGAGTGAGACAGCGGTCTAGGGGGGCCGTTACGTGAGGATCTATTTCCAGAGTAATACAGAGATCTAGAGGGGCCAGGGTAGGGGTGGGTGTCTCTGGATGAGTGTGCCCTCCATGAAGGACATGAGGGAGGGGAAGTGAAAGGAGAATGAAGGGGGATATTGATGATATTAGCTAGGTTACGTGAGGATCTCTTCTTAGAGTGAGACAGAACTCTAAAGGGGATAGGGTTGGGGTTGATATCTCTGGATGAGTGATTGGGGCATGAGTGAGGGAGGGTGGAAGGGGAAAGGAGAGGGATGTGGATGAGATTAGATAAGTTACGTGAGGAACTCTTCTTAGAGTGAGAAAGAAATTGAGGGGGACCAGGGTTGGGGTTGATATTACCTGATGAGAGAAGGAGAAGGAGTAGTAGAGAGCAGGGTAAAGCGGAGGCGGTACGGAGGAAGCTAGGGTGGGGTTGCCTTAGAGAGAGAGAGGGGCTGGTTGAATGAGGGGGAGATTGTGCTGAAGCTCAAGAGCAGATGCTAGGTTAGAATGGAGGGAGAAGTGAGGAAGGTAGAGGGAGAGTAGGGGGTGAGGAGTGAGGGTGCTGGTAGGAGGGGAGGCAGTTGGGGAGTATGAGGAAGAGAAGGACAATATGATGTGGGGCCATAGCAAAGGAGTAGTGGGGGCTATGCAGCGTATGTTATCTTACAAGCAATGAGGTGGCTAAGGATTCTACACACTATGCAGTATAAGTTGAGTTACAAATGGGGACTACACGCTATGCAATATAGGTTAAAATACAAGCAATGGGTAGTGGGGAGACTATAGCCTGTGCAGCACAGATCAGTGCAAGCATTGGGTAGCAATTTCAATGCAAGCAATGGGTAGCAAGTTCAGTGCAAGTAATGAGTAGCAATTTCAATGCAAGCAATGGGTAGCATGGTTCAGTTCAAGCAATGGGTAGAAAGTTCAATGCAACAGAGTAAATTGCAGGTAATGAGGTAGCGATAGTGAGGGAGTGATGGGTAGCAATGGAGTCACTAGGCTGTGGGTAGCATTGGTGGGTGCTTACTTCGTATGGGAGCTGGTTGAGGTCAGGAGGCAATTTGTGGAGGAGCGTTTGTTCCTGCTCTGCTCCTTGACGCTTCCCAGGTGATCTGCTGGTGCTGGGTTTGACGGCTCATGCCAGGGTGCCTTTGTCCCGCCTAAGGGCCATGCCAAAGGGCCCTCTGGAGAGGCCCTCAGGTGCAGGCCCGCCAGGCGTGGGTGTGCCCGATGGTGCCCTCCCTTTTAAAGGGCCGATTGCCCGGCGTGATCCCCGGCATGCAGCCGTGTGCCCCATGGCGCCCTCCCTTTCAAAAGGCCGATAGCCCGGCGTGATCCCCGGCATGCAGCTGTGCGCCCCATGGTGCCCTCCCTTTTAAAGAGCTGATGGCCCGGCGTGATCCCCGGCGTCCAGCTGTGCGCTCAATGGTGCCATCCCTTTCAAAGGGCCGATGGCCCGGCGTGATCCCTGGCGTGCAGCCATGCACCCAATGGCGCCCTCCCTTTTAAAGGGCCGATGGCCCGGCGTGCAGCTGTGTCCCCGATGGCGCCCTCCCTTTCAAAGGGCCGATGGCTCGGTGTGATCCCCGGCGTGCAGCCATGCACCCGATGACGCCCCCCTTTTTAAAGGGCTGATGGCCCGGCATGATCCCTGGTGTGCAGCCGTGTGCCCGATGGCGCCCTCCCTTTCAAAGGGCCGATGGCCCGGCATGATCCCCAGCGTGCAGCCATGCGCCCGATGGCACCCTCCTTTTTAAAGGGCCGATGGTCCAGCGTGATCCCCGGCGTGCAGCGATGCACCCCATAGCGCCCTCCTTTTTAAAGGGCCGATGACATGGCTTGATCCCGACGTGCAGCCGGGCACCCGATGGCGCCCTCCTTTTTAAAGGGCCGATGGCCCAGCATGATCCCCGGCGTGCAGCCATGCGCCCGATGGCGCCCTCCTTTTTTACAAAGTCATATTGGTCTATCTTACAAGTCATATTGGTCTATCTTACAAGGCAGTTTCTTCAAATAGGTTTGTGTTGCGCATATTTTGACAGTCATGAGCCTCACTTCTAGGCTAGGGTAGGTGGCGTAAGATCTCAGTCTCAGACTTATTGCTAATGCTCAGTAGAGTACTCGCATCATGCCAAAGAGAGCTTCCTTCTGGAGTTCATAAGATGTAACATGTATGGGTAATTTATCAAGATGTGCTTGCAAAGTTTCTTAATCAAGTCTACATGGCCCTTAACAGAATATGTTAACTTCTCTATGCGGGCAACTTCAAAGAACTGTCCATATCAGCTGTCTAATGATGATATCTCGCTGTAATGAATATAGCTGACAATAATATTTGAGACATGTTTGATACCCAAAACTCTCCTCAGTGATCTAAGACTGCTAACTGAGGAGGGAGAACAATATTTAATTAACAGGGTTTTTTTATACCGCTTTATCATTTCAGTCAAAGCGGTTTACAGTGTAACTTAAACTTGGTAATATACATTTACAAGGACATTGATAACTTGGATTTTTTTTCCTGAGCCAATGGAGGGTTAAGTGACTTGCCCAAGGCCACAAGGAGTGTTAGTGGGAATCAAACCCTTGTCTCTTGAATTCCAAGTCAGTGCTCTAACCATTAGGCTAGAGTCAGAGAGAGAGAGTTAGAGTTGGAGAGTCAGTCAGAGTCAGAGAGAGCCATAGTGAGTCAGAGAGTTGGAGAGAGAGTCAGAAAGTCAGAGAAAGAGTCAGAGAGATAGAATCAGAGACAGAGCAGAGAGTGAGTCAGAGTTAGAGAGAGAGGTTCAGAGAGAGTCAGAAAGTTAGAGAAAGAGTCAAAGTCAGTCAGAGTGAGGATCGGAAAGTCAGAGTCAGCCAAAGTGAGGGTCAGAGAGAGTCAGTCAGAGAGTCAGAGAAAGATGGAGAGAGAGTCAGAGTCAGAGAGTTGGAGTGAGAGAGAGAGAGTGTCGGAGAGAGAGAGGGAGAGTCAGAAAGCGAGTCAGAGTTAGAGTTGGAGAGAGAGTCAGAATGAGAGAGAGTCGGAGATAGAAGTCAGTCAGTCAGAGAGAGAGTCAGTCAGAGTCGGAGAGAGAGAGTAGGAGAGTCAGAAAGAGAGTCAGAGAGTGTCTTACTTCAACAAAGGCTAACACACCTTGTTAATGAAGACGTGCGTTTATTTATAATACAAAGCAGGGATAACTTGAATTTCACTTATTTAACTTCTTAATTCGTACTTATTTAGAAAGGCAATTAATTCATATATCTACCTATGATTAGTTAAAAAGATATCTGGAAAACTATTAGAATAAAAGCACTTAATTACAGAATAGATAACTAGAAAGATAATTACAGAAGAAGAATATACTTCACCGAAAGAGATTTACTTCATCCCTGTCACACTTCGATTGAATGGATCCCTGATTCAACCAGACAAGAGAGACTTCTCAATCGGGAGTTTCTCTAGGCAATGCGTCCATTCCTAGATGAATCCATTTCTCTCTCTCTAGCTGAAAACAGGTACCCATTTTATCCAGTTGCAAGAACAATCCAGTTATTTCCTATCATGTGACACATACGTAGTATAGAGTCAGTTATCCATTAAGCACATCCAAGACACTGGCCAGGTGCTTGAAAATGCTCAAGGGAACCCCCACCCCCCCTGGTCTACATTACAATTGATGAATTCTTAGGAGAAATGTTTCCAAGGCAAGGTGAATTGTCCTGTTTTGTCCTGTTAATGGGTTTCAATTTGTCTGCTAGTAGAAAGGCTCCTAGGTGAAGTGTTCTTTTGTTCTCTGTAATGGGTCTCCATTTGCTTGCTAGGAGAAGGTCTCCTCCCTGATCTTTCCAGTATCTGTAGTTATGTAAATTGTTTCAACAGTTTCAAGTGCTCCTATTTACAGTTGAGGCATATTCACTACTGAGGCATAATCAATAGTGAGGCATAATCAAATAGTCAAAATTCATCTGTACCACATTCGGTCCTTTGACTATTGATTGTGCCTATAAGATACTGGTAACATTGTGGGGACTTTGGGTGGATGAAATATAGTAATGAAACTGGGTATGCATTGAATAAAACAACATATCATAATTAATAAACAAATACAAATAATAATTCCCCCAATGATTTGTCTGAGGCTACCCATACTGGGCAGCCATCCAAATACCCAATCCCACCAATTAACATTAATATCTTGTTTAATATCTTTGGCTAGTTCTTGCAAAGCTTGAATATGAGACTGAATGGAAGTAGCATGGTCAGTTAAATTAAAGCAACACATGCCTTCAAAATGTTCACATCCATAATTGTGTTTTAAAAGTAAATAATCTATTGCTACTCGATTTTGCAAGACTGCCTTCCTAGTACTACTTAAGTATTACAATTCATAGTATTAGTTACATTTCTACATTTCCTAGTTGCATCACATAAAAGTATTATATCAATGTCCTTGGCAATTTCTTGTTGCATCTTTAGTTGTTGGCATTTCGGTATTTCATCAGGATTACATGTCATGTTATAACATACATCGCCTGGGGCGATATTATGGGTGATTATTTGAGTCATGTTATCCCAAAAATTGAAATTAGTGGGACAATCTCTGCAATATTCGTATAGCATGGGGTGTGTCCTTATATCTTCTTCATTTGCCCAACTGTCATTTTGTGTAGCTTTAAAATAGTACAACAAAACTCGAGCTGGTGTGGGTATTGCAATCAAACATGTAGTTAACAGATCCACTGGATTACGCATGTCCGAAAGGCAAAAGTTAGAAATATTTAAAACTTTTCGGGCTAAATAAGTCCAGATATTCTGAGGTGGTTCTATCGCATCTGCTAAACGCTTGGGCAAGTGTAATTCGGGTTGGGTTACCACTTGCACTCTCCAGTAACAGACTTTCCATGTACCCAAGATCAGGCTAGTAATGAGTGCCCATGTCACTACATGGCATATGAAAGCTTGCTGGAACCGATCCCGGTCCTTGATAGAAATATGCTGGTTCATTGGTTCATAAGGTGTAGAGATAACCTATAATGAAAAGACATCATTTTATTCTCGCAGGTAACATTTGTTTGCTGGTATATTCCCACTTTTCTTGTCCAGGTCTCATAATCAATATTATGTTATCATTCCCAGTGGCAATAACTTCTGCCTGCTCAGGTGGGTGATTTGGTGATTGTACCCAAATCCTTGCTCCGGTGTTTAAATTAGCAGATCCAAATCCAGCATCGCCTCTAACTGTTAGAGCAGTGGGGGCATTCCCCTTCTTTACTACTCCTCCATAAGTGGGGATGATAAGTAATTGGGCCACTCTGTCCCCAGTCTGGATCATTAAATCTGAGTTACCACTGTTCATTAGAATAATTTTTATCTCTCCTTGATAATCTGCATTAATCACTCCTCCAAGTATTTGTATGCCTTTCAGGGCCAATCCAGAGTGAGGGGCAATTAACCCAAAATGCTCAGGTGGTAACTGGACTCCTATTCCTGTTTCTATTAATTGCAAATCATGGACCTTTATTCTATATTCCTGCAGAGCATGTAAATCTAGTCCGGCTGCCTCTGGTGTTGCCCGATACGGGGCTAAGGCACCTTCTTTAATTTCCCAATATAGAATAGTGTTAGTGGCTACATAAGATTTGATTTGTAATGCGGGAGTCAACATCCTCATTAGAGGAGTTTCAGTTTCTGCAATTGGTCTATTGTTAAGGATCTGTAGTGCTGCAGATAAATGATCTCTCCACTTTTGCAGGGATCCTTCCCCTAATTTCCTAAGCTGTTCTTTGAGCAATCCATTCATTCTTTCTATAAGTCCTGCAGCTTGAGGGTAATAGGGTATATGAAATATCCATTCAATGTTATGCTGTCTACTGTGATCCTGTACAAGCCTCCCTTTAAAATGAGACCCATTATCACTTTGAATCTGAAGAGGGATCCCATAATATAAAGTAATGAGGTCTAATGTTTTAATGGTGTTAATCTGCGTAGCCCTCTTACATGGATATGCCACTAAATACCCGGAATATGTATCCACAGCCGTGCATACATACTGACATCCCTTACTGGTAGGTAGAGGTCCTATGTAATCTATTTGCCATATCTGGCCTGGTAGTTTTCCTCGCCCTAAATGGCCATACACTATGTGTGGGACAGACCCGTGCTGTATATGCTGACAAATTGGGCATTGCAAGATAATTGTTCTAATGGCATCTAAGGGGATAGGGATTCCCCGTGTTTGTGCCCAGCGGAAAGTAGCTTTTTGACCTAAATGCCCACATTTCTGGTGAGCCCATTTTGCCATGCCCAGCAAGTCAGATTCTTTGGTGTCTGTTTGTGCTTCAGCAATTTTAGCTTGTTCATCAGTAATAGAGTTAAACCATCTGTCTAACGAATCAATAGCACAATGAGCATCTACATGATACACAGTTACCGTACTTAAAAGCAACATTTCCCAAATTTGCTGCCACAGTTCTTTTCCCCAAATTTCTCTTGAATGTATCTCCCAATTATTTTGCTGCCAGGTAGGTAGCCATGTGGCTAAGCCATTGGCTACTGACCAGGAATCAGTGTAAATATGACAAGTCCCTGGTGTCTCTTGTTTTAAAGCCTGAAATACTGCATAAAGTTCAGCATATTGGCTACTTTTCCCTTCACCTGTAGTTGTCAACAATTTTTTAGTAGTGGGATTGTAAGACACAGCCTTCCAACACCTTTTATTTCCCACATATTTAGCAGACCCATCAGTAAACCAAACATGATTTCTCTGTTCTGAGGTTAATTGTACAAATGGTTGTCCCCACTTCACTGGAGACTCTGTTGCTGTTAATTCATGATTTGGCAATTGCATGGTCTCAGTGTCCTTAAGAGGGGCTTGAGCTACCCTTTCATGTAAGGTAGCAGTTCCCCCTATACCAATTTTAGCTCTATCCTGAATATACCATTTCCATTTGATTATGCTTGCTTCTTGTGCATGTCCTATTCTGTGTGTCTTGGGGGAGCTCATTACCCACTGCATAATAGGAATTTCTGGTCTTAACATCACAGTGTGTCCTATGGTCACCTGTTCTGTATCCACCAAAGCCCAATAACATGCTAACAACTGTTTTTCAAAAGGGGTATATCTAGTCCCTGCTTCAGGGAGCTTCCTCGTCCAGAATCCTAGAGGTACTTTTTTCTTTCCCTGTTTCTGCCATAAACTCCAATTAGCATACTGTTCTTGTACTGATACATTGAGCTCGAGTTCCCCAGGTTGAACAGGCCATAAATCTAAGGCTTGCTGTATAGCTTGTTTAGCCAGTTCAAAAGCCTGCTGCTGCACATCTCCCCATTCAAACTCATATTTCTTCCTAGTTATTTTATACAATGGTGCCAGTATTTGACTCAAATGGGGAATGTGCTGCCTCCAAAAGCCAAACAGTCCAATAAATTTCTGGGCCTCCTTTTTATTTCGGGGAGTATTAAATTCCATTATTTTCTGTTTGGCTTTTGGGAGCACTTCTCTATGACCCTGATGCCACTGTATGCCCAGGAATTTTACTGTCTGGGCTGGTCCTTGAATTTTTGCAGGGTTAATTTCCCAGCCCTTCTTTTTCATGTGTGCAATGAGAGCTTCAAGATGTTCCTGCACTATCTCTTGTGAGGGCCCCTGCATTAAAATATCATCAATATAATGTGAAATTTGTACCCCATCCGGAGGTGGGAGTTCATCTAAGTGTTCTGCTACAATCCTGTGACAGATAGTGGGGCTATGTAAATACCCCTGGGGAAGTCTAGTGGGACAGTACTGTCTACCCTGCCAAGAAAATGAGAACTGCTCCCAATTCTCCTCCGAAATTGGAATAGTAAAAAATGCATTAGCCAAATCTATGACAGCATACCATGTCCCTGCGTGTCTTTGAATATTTTCAATAAGAGTAATTGTATCTGGTACAGCAGCAGTCAGTGGAGGGGTATACTTATTCAATTCTCTATAATCAACTGTCATTCTCCAACTGCCATCTGATTTCTTTACCGGCCACACCGGATTATTCCAGCCAGTGGTAACTGGCTTAATCACCCCTGCTTCTAGCAATTCCTGAATTGTTTCTCCTATTTCCTGATGTCCTCCCGGGATCCTATACTGCTTCATACTCACCATTTTAGTGGCGGGGGGCAGCTTTACTGCTGGCATTTTAAGGTGTCCTACAGTAATAGGTCTAGCAGACATGTAAGGTTTGATGCCAAATTGGTATTGTTCCTCATCAAGTATCAGTGTCAACCCTTTTAATATGTCTATCCCAATTATATACTCGGGAATGGGAACAATTAACACAGAGTATTTTCTCTTAGGTAACTGACCAATTTTCATTTCCAATGTGGTTTGTACAGCATCTGTTTTCCTTCCTCCCAGCCCAGTGATTGTAACATGCTGTCCTCTGAAATGTTTTGGATTTCCATAAATTAAGGTGGCCTCCGCTCCAGTATCTACTAAGGCTCGGACCCTCTGATTGTTCTTATGTTTCCAAAAAATGTCTAAATTTACATGGGGTCTCATGTCTTTATGAGTCCACCCTTCAACTGGAGCTTGGCCTACTTCCTATTCTTGAAACAAATCCTGTGCCCATGAAGGATCAGGGTATAAGTCAGAAAGTGGTGCTGTGGGAATAACATTTGATCTTGCTTCTCTAATCTCACCCTCCTTCCTTTTCCCCTCATTCTTTCTCTCCTCTTCATTCACTTCAGAATTTTGTTTACTCACATTCCTATTTCCACTTTTCTTATACAGCCCTCTTTTCTTATATATTTCCCACATGCTCTGTGTGTTAATTCCATCAATCTGTTCCTTTTTAACACCATCTTTAAGGAGAGCAGTAAACATATCTTTCCTGGATACTCTGTTGTTTATATTTCCCTTCTGTCCTTCTGATCTATTCTCCCTTCTGTCACCAGCACTGTACTTTGGACCCCACTCTCCCAATTCACCTAATTGTCTCACTGCTTCTATTACTTCTGATAAAGGATTCCCTGTTTGATTTATCAGTAAAGTCATAATAACATGTTTGTAAGCTGGTGGAGCCAAACGTATAATCTTATTCCTCATTGATGCAGTCATGGCACAATTCATTAACTGATCAGCTTGCCCTATAAAAATAGCAGTTTTCATGCCTTCCTCTTTAATGCGCTGAATAGCGTCACGCAAAGCAAACCATTGTTTATCATTTGGGGGCCAATCAGCTTCGGCAGGAAATTTAGCATTACATCCTTCTACTGCCAGTTGGAGTAAATTAGTCATATTTTGTGATATGTAATTACGAAACTGCTCTTGTATCACAGGGTCAACACTAATTAGACAAAATTTCCTAGCATCACCATGATCTAGCTGTACTCCTGCAGCTCCAGTTTCATAAATACGCACCATCCAGGTAATCAGTGATTCCCCAGGTTTCTGCCTAAACCTGTCCTGGATATCATTAATCTCTTGTTGATTAAAATCCTCCACAGTATCTAGATTAACTCCTCCAGGATTTTGGGGAGTACTCTGCACTTTCCTCCTATAAATCGGTTGTGCCTGATAGTTTTCATTACTAACTCCTTGCTCTTCCTCAGAGTTAGATGATTCAGTAGAATCCCAGATATTACCATCCCAGTCATCAGGATTCCAATTTACACCTGCTTTAGCAATAGACATGTGCACTTTCTTTTTATTTACTCTCCCCTTTTTTTACGATATTTATACTGGGCCACCCTGACAGCTGCTCTCTCAGCAACCTGCTGATAAGTATCTAATTTATCCGTCAACAAACGGATTTGGCATTGTAGCATTGTTATCATATTTTGTAAATCACAATTCTGTTTTTCAAGTTGCTCAATCAAATCTACTTTGCTGGATTTTGTCTGATGTATCTTACGATATGCAGACAGCAAAAGCCAACCTCTCCTCCCCAACACACTCAATTCTATCCCTTTTTCAACAGGTATTTTTTGCAAGCATGTAAGGAGATTTACAGGTTCCGCATCTTTTAAAACAGATTCCCAATTCTCACTTAGTCCTGAATTGCAAGACCATTCTCTAGCTAACATTTCATAAGGCGCCTGATCCCATCCGGGGATATTTACAAAATCTTTATCTTCCTTTACAGTCTTTGTACTATTTACATTTTTTACTCTTCTTTTCAACATTGTTATAGCCTTTCTTTTTATCGCACCCCACTTCTGGTACCAAATGTCTTACTTCAACAAAGGCTAACACACCTTGTTAATGAAGACGTGCGTTTATTTATAATACAAAGCAGGGATAACTTGAATTTCACTTATTTAACTTCTTAATTCGTACTTATTTAGAAAGGCAATTAATTCATATATCTACCTATGATTAGTTAAAAAGATATCTGGAAAACTATTAGAATAAAAGCACTTAATTACAGAATAGATAACTAGAAAGATAATTACAGAAGAAGAATATACTTCACCGAAAGAGATTTACTTCATCCCTGTCACACTTCGATTGAATGGATCCCTGATTCAACCAGACAAGAGAGACTTCTCAATCGGGAGTTTCTCTAGGCAATGCGTCCATTCCTAGATGAATCCATTTCTCTCTCTCTAGCTGAAAACAGGTACCCATTTTATCCAGTTGCAAGAACAATCCAGTTATTTCCTATCATGTGACACATACGTAGTATAGAGTCAGTTATCCATTAAGCACATCCAAGACACTGGCCAGGTGCTTGAAAATGCTCAAGGGAACCCCCCACCCCCCCTGGTCTACATTACAATTGATGAATTCTTAGGAGAAATGTTTCCAAGGCAAGGTGAATTGTCCTGTTTTGTCCTGTTAATGGGTTTCAATTTGTCTGCTAGTAGAAAGGCTCCTAGGTGAAGTGTTCTTTTGTTCTCTGTAATGGGTCTCCATTTGCTTGCTAGGAGAAGGTCTCCTCCCTGATCTTTCCAGTATCTGTAGTTATGTAAATTGTTTCAACAGTTTCAAGTGCTCCTATTTACAGTTGAGGCATATTCACTACTGAGGCATAATCAATAGTGAGGCATAATCAAATAGTCAAAATTCATCTGTACCACAGAGAGTCAGTCAGAGAGAGAGTCCAATGAGAGTCAGAACCAAAAAGAGAGTCATACAGAGAGTCAGGCAGTCAGAGAAAGTCAGAGAATTGGAGAGAGAATCAGAGAATGATTCAGAGAGTCAGAGTCATAAAGAGAGTGAGAGTTACAGAGAGGCAAAGTCAGAGAGAGAGAGTCAGAGAATGAGTCCGACTCTCTCTGGCTCTGTCAGAGTCACAGAAAGAGAGAGAGCATCAGAAAGAGAGTTGGAGTGTCAGCGAGAGAATTGGAGAGAGTCAGAAAGAGAGAGTCAGAGAGCTTCAGGGAGAGTCCAAGAGTCAGAGAGAGAGACAGAGTCAGAGAATTACAGAGAGAAAGAGAAAGTTGGAGATTCAGAGAGTTAGTCAGAGATAATCAGAGTCAGAGAGTCAGTGTGAGAGTCAAAGAGAGAATCAGCCAGTCAGTCAGATTCAGAGAGAGTAAGAGTCGGAGAGTCAGAGAGAGATTGAGAGACAGTCAGAGAGAGAGAGTCAGAGTCAGTCAGAGAGAGAGAGTTAGTGAAAGAATCAAAGAGAGAGAGAGAGTCAGAAAGACAGAGAGAGAATCAGAGAATCAGATGTCATACTGTCTGAGAAATATGACTAAACTCCCTTACCCACTGTAACCTTGAACAGATGGGTAAATCCACCATGGATGTTTATAAATGAACCTATGCCCCCCACTGCCACCAGCACAGAGGGCTCACAGAGGAGAAAGACTGGGCAATAGCAGATGTGATGCAAGAGCATGAACATTCGATCAACTCCTCTTCGGCACAAAGAGATTTCATGAGCATTGCATTGTACCTTAGCCCAATTGACCCCCCCCCCCCCTCGATCCAAGGTTGCAGAATGCATGAGGGAATCTCCCATTGTGGAATTTAATTTATTAAGATAAAGGATTGAAAGCATTCTTGTAGTCTTGTTAAAAATACTGCTTTCAATGAGATGGTGGACCTAAATAAAGTTTCTAAAAAAAAAAATACTGCTTTCAGTTGGACTGGCCCACCTGAGACCCTACCCCTGAGCTCTCACGTAAAAAGGGCTTCAGAAGTAGGTTTTTGTCTTTTACCTTTGATTTTAACACTGAAATATTTTTTTCCTACTTAACCCCATTAACGCTGAGGCTTCCATGTTCTGTCTCTGTTTCTTCCCCCCCTGAACTTGTAATTGATGCTCCACCAGGATCCCTCTTATCATCCTGGGGGTTTAGCCAATAGTAATTCACGTTCCATTATGTCAGAGACGAGCATTGCTATGAAAATGCCCTCTCCTCCCTCCCTCTCCCCCTCCCAAAAAAAACATGAAGAATATGCTGCCAACAACTATATTTAAATTAGATTCTCAAGAGATCCTTTTAAGGAAACTGTTCTAATAATTCACAGAGATCTTAGCACAGCTAGTATTAGACATCCAGGGGCCTATGACAGAAACTGATGAGAGGGCCCCAAAGCCTGCTTGCAGATTATGCCTCCCTTTTAACTGTGCACTTCCCTGCCACTGCCAATTTCAGCCTTCGCTCATTCCATCTTACTGCTCCATATGCATGGAACAAACTACTCGAGTTAGTACACTAGGCTCCGTCTCTGGCTCTGTTCAAATCCAGGCTAAAATCCCACCTCTTCGAGGCTGTGTTTGCATCCTAATCTCGTTATTCTCTTGCTTATCACCTATCTGAATCTTGTCATTCCCCCTTGAATTACCCTAGTTCCCTGTTGTTGTGTGCTCCGTCTTGATTAGATTATAAGCTCTGATGAGCAGGGACTGTCTCTTACCTGTACATGTGCAGCACTGTGTATGCCTTGTTGCGCTATATAAATGATAAATAGTAGTACTATTTATTTATTTAACAGGTTTTATATACCGCCTTAGGGCCAAGGTGGTTTACATGGAACAATTAACAATCTCAAGTGAGAAACAGCTACATAGAACAAGGGGATAGAACTTGGTTTTAACAACAACAGGGGTAACTTATGTTGAAAGAGGGAGGATGATAATTTCCTGGGATGCTATGCGGCATCATTGGTGCTGTAGTAATGTAGTAGTAGTAATATGCCTCCTTCAGTTTGAGGTTGGCTTGGGGCCTCCTGTGGCATGGGGGCCCAGGGCAGTTGTCCTGTTTGCTACCCCCTAACACCAGCCCTGGGCCTGAGCGTGACAGAAACATATGAGACCCACCCCACTGAGTCAGTTCAAACGTCAGTCCAGCCCAACATCCTGTCTTCAATGGTAACAAGCAGCAGTTGCCCAGGGGAAATGTTCAGAGAACAGGGCCTATGTGGAGTAGTCTGACCCCTATTGTACCCTTCCAGTCATGGTTGAAGAATAACATGAAATGACATCCTTTACCAAATGGCCAATCTTCAAAAATTGCATCTAGTCTCTTCTTCAAGCCAGTCTGACTATGTGCCTTCATGACATTCTGCAGCAATCACTCATCACTTAGCTCAAGCAGTGGAAGACCCTTGTATGCCTCATTCAAGCTTGGCCAAAACTGAGCAACGGTTCTATGTTCTGCTCTGTTTTAAAGAAATAAAAATAATTCTAAACTAATCTCTTGGCTAACGAATCATTAGCAAGTTTCCCACATTGCACTATAATGTTTCACTGGAATTTGCCCTAGTACGTATTAAAGGCATGTTGGCTATAGACATTCTATTTCCTGTCAGGCCTACGGGTAAAAGACCTGCAAGGTCCATCTGTAAGAACTGCTCACTTTTGGTTTGTTTCAGAACGGAAGGCAGTGAAAAGAACAACAAAGCTGAAAAAGGAGCAAAGGTAAAGAGGAGATTAAGCTCCCTGAAGAGCCGAATGACGGGATCCTGGCAGAAAGATAAGGTGAGATGCCAAAATGGGAATAGTAGGTTTGAAGGAATTTGTTCCACTACCATCAGATATTAATGATGGAACAGACAGCCTTTCCGGGTCCCCTTACTGCCAACTTTTCGCTAGGCTCAGGCTTCAAAACCAAAAATACAGTGGCATGGTGGGTTGTACAGCACCTGTGAGCGCTCTAGGTCAGCTGTGTTCTCTCCCTTCCAACACTTTCTGTCAAAGAGGGTGGGATGCAGCTGGCTGAGAGCTCACGTGGGTACTGCAAGATAGTCCAAGACTGGGCCCCTTCAGAAACCCACAGGCCTCAGGGTCACAGATTATTTATTTATATTCTCTTATATACTGTGCTATTCTGCATCAGTGCAGTTTACATTGAACAAACTGAAATTACATTGAACAGGGCATTATAACTTGGAGATAACTATTTTACAGGGAACATGGAGCTTGCCCAAGACCACAAGGAGCACCTATGGGACTAGAAACCCCAGTCCTTCTGGCCAAGGTTGCTGTCCTCTAGTGGGATTTGAACCCCTGACCTTCTGGCCTGAAGTACCTTGTCCCAACCACTAGGCCACTCATCCACTCCTTAGCCTCTGGCTCCCCCCTCTTGTCAGCCTTGGCCACAGGTATGAGGCCTGCATGACCACTTGCACCAGCTTTTTGGTGCGAGTAGAACTTTGCTTGAAAAGCATAGCTGAAAATGTGTTCCATACTTATTTTCCCTTGGCCTAAACACACCTTCTCTCAATGCAGCTAAAAGTGCAGACGTCATGGAAAAACATGCAAACTTTTAGAGCCCGATATTCAAAGGCGTTTACAGGGTTTGCAGACTTGCAAACCGTATAAATGCAGCTAAGTGGGAATTTCCATGAGTACTGTTGCTTCACACTCTGATACTAACCGATTAGCTTCCTGCTTCAGCAGTGAACCCAGATAGTCAATGCTAGTGGCTGGATATGGCCCCAGCATTGAATATCCAGTTTTCGTGTTCAGCAGCAGTGGCTGGCTGTTGTAATTGTGCTAGCCAACACCGCTGAATTGTGAGCCTTTAATCTCCATGAGAAAAGCTATTTTTCAGACAGCCAATTAATGTGGGCAAAACACTTTTTACTCACAGAAATCACTTCAAAATTGACCTTTCAATCAACTTCAACAGTCTCACTTTTTAATGAAGAACTGCATGAATATTTAAAAATGTAGGGCACGATATTCAAAGGGGTTAGCACGGTTAACAGAATGGAACAGTGTTGGCGGCAGAGGATCACATTTCTGTGACAATGGCAACAACACTAAACTGCACGGACGAAAGGTCTGGCAATCTACTTCCGTATCTTCCCATGAAAACCCAATGGATAGTCACAACAAAAAAATTGCACTATAATGCTGGAAGATGAGACCCCCCCAAGTCGGAAGGCTCTCAACTAGCTACTGGGGAGGAACTGAAGATTTTTCAGAGTAAAGCCAGTATTTATGATGTAGTTGGATCAAAGCCCTTGGGATATCTGACTGTTGATGTAGCTGCACATGAAATGAGAGTCAGAAGCTGCAAAGATGTCTTACATATTGGGACATGAAACGTACAAAGCATGAACCAAGGGAAGTTGGAGGTGGTTAGGAATGAAATGGAATGTGTACAACTCGATCTGTTGGGTGTCAGTGAACTGAAATGGACTGGCATCAGGCACTTTTGCATCCAATGTTCACATGGTCTACTATACAGGAAATGAAAGACACAGAAGAAATGGTGTTGCATTTATAATTATGAAGAAACTTGCAAGAACTGTAATGAAATACAATGCAGTCGGTGAACACTTAATTTCTATTCGTCTACGCGGAATGCCTATCAACACAACTATAATTCAAGTATATGCCCCAACAACAGCTGCAGAAGAGGATGAAATTGATGAGTTCTATGAACAAGTACAAGTTCAAATTGACAGAACATGCAAACAGGATAGCCTGATAGTCATGGGTAGCTGGAATACAAAAGTTGGCAACAAAGAAGAAGGCAAAATCATTGGAAAATATGGACTTAGCAACAGAAATGAAGCTGGAGAAAGACTGATAGAATTCTGTAAGACCAACGATTTATTCATTTTAAACACCTTCTTCCAGCAACACAAGCAGTGACTGTATACATGGACTTCACTCAATGGATTGTACAAAAATCAAATTGACTACATCTGTGGAAGTCAACGATGGAAAAACTCTAAAACATCAGCAAAGACAAAACTTGGATCTGTCTGTGGTACAGATCAGCAACTACTAGTATGCGAACTCAAGCTAAAGTTGAAAAAGAGCCAGCCACTCATGAATGTAGCAAAATATGAACTTGAGAATGTACCATTGGAATTTAAAGACTGCCTGTAAAATAGATTTGCTGCTTTAGATACAAATAACAGAGCTCCAGAAGAGTTATGGGATGACATCAAGAAGGTTGTGTTCGAAGAAAGCGAGAAGTCTATACAAAAGGTGAAAAAGCAAAAATGGCCAAAATGATTGACTGAAGAAACTCTGAAAATTGCCCAGAAATGCAGAGAAGCTAAGGCCAGAGGAGAAAGAGAGGCAATCGCAACACTCAACAGAGATTTCCAATGTGCAGCAAGACAAGACAAGGAGAAGTACTACAATGACACATGCAAGGAAATAGAAGCAGAAACTATTAGAGGAAGAACAAGATTGGCTTTCCTAAAGTTACGAGAGTTAAAGAAAAAGTTCCAGCCTCGAATTGGAATGTTACAAGATGCTCAAGGATCCATGCTGAATGATGCTGAGAAGATCAAGAAAAGGTGGAAAGAATATACAGAGTTTTTATATGATAAAGATCAAGTGGACCAACAGCCATTTCAACCTTTACCTTATGATCTGGAACCATTGGTGATGAAAGAAGTCATTGAAGCAGCATTGAAAGCCTTATCAAATAACAAAGAACCAGGCATTGATGGCATTCCCATAGAAGTATTACAGCAATCTGATTTATTTATTTATTTATTTAACATTTTTTATATACCGTCTTTCTACAAATCAAGACGGTTTACATAGAACAATTCGTGGCAACAATTCGATGCAGCTGATACCATACTTACAAGACTCTGCCAGGAAATTTGGAAGACAACATCATGGCCAACCAATTGGAAAAGATCTGTGTTTATACCAATACTAAAGAAAGTTGATCCAACTGACTATGAAAATTATCGCACAATCGCTCTGATCCCACATGCCAGCAAGATTCTACTGAAGATTATTCAAAAGAGACTACAACTATACCTGAAATGAGAACTACCTGAAGTGCAAGCAGGGTTCAGGAAAGGGCGAGGAAGGAGAGACATCATCGCAGATATGAGATGGATCTTTGAAAAGACAAAAGAATACCAAAAGGATATCTATTTGTGCTTTATTGGCTACAGCAAGGCTTTTGACTGTGTAAACCATGAAAAACTCTGGGCCACATTAAGAAGCATGGGTATACCGGAACACCTGATTGGTCTCTTTCACAACCTTTACATTGATCAAGAAGCAACAGTTCGAACGGAACAAAGAGAAACAGAATGGTTTAAAATCAGCAAAGATGTACAACAAGGCTGCATACTTTCCCCCTACCTGTTTAATTTATATGCAGAACAAATCATCAGAGAAGCAGGATTGTATGAAGATAACAGAGATGTGAAGATTGGTGGAAGACTTATCAACAATCTTTGCTATGCTGATGATACCACATTACTGGCCGAAAGTGAAGAGGATCTGAAACATTTGCTTCTGAAGATCAAGGAACATAGTCTTAAAATGGGCCTGCACCTTAATGTAAAGAAGACAAAGATCATGACAACTGGCAAATTCAATAAGTTCATCGTTGATGGAGAAGAAATTGAAATAGTGGACAATTTTAACCTACTTGGATCAATCAATAAAGAAGCAACAAGCAGTCAAGAAATCTGATGACGCATTGCTCTTGGTAGAATGACTATGAAGGACCTAGACAAGATTCTCAAGAGCAGGGGTGTCTCTCTCCATACAAAGATTTGACTTGTTCAAGCTATGGCATTTTCAATAACATCATATGGATGCGAAAGTTGGACAGTGAAAAAGTTGGACAGGAAGAAAATTGATGCCTTTGAATTATGGTGCTGGCGGCGAATACTGTGTATACCATGGACTGCCCGAAGAACAAACCAGTCAGTACTAGAGGAGATCAAACCTAAGCTTTCTTTAGAAGCTCAGATGACAAGACTTTGACTTTCATACTTTGGATACATCATGCGAAGAGAGAGATCATTAGAGAAAGACATCATGCTAGGCAAGGTAGAAGGTCAATTCAAAAGAGGAAGGCCAGCAATGAGATGGATCCATTCAATAAAAGCAGCTACGGGTGCCAGTCTGTCAACAATGAGCCCCCTGACTGAAGACTGAACACAATTTAGGACAACTATCCAGATGGTCGCCATGAGTCAACACCGACTCAACGGCACTTAACAACAACAACAACACGGTTAGCAGACCTGCTAAGCGTGTTAATCCCCCTAGCCGGGGTATTCAGCGGCACTAACATGGTTAATACCTCTGAATATCCATGGGTGCCACCTTGGCGCATTCCGGGGCAGCAATATTGATCTATTGCCTGGTTATCACTAAGTGGAGAAAGTCAGGCGCAGTAAAGGCTGGCCTAACGTTTGCCACTGAAGCTAATTGGGTAGCATCTAAATATTGCCGCTGCCTGTTTTTTCTCGGCAATCTGAGCAACTTGGATATTCAATGCCGGGGCCTGGATATAGCCCCAGCATTGAATATCCCACTTTAAAGATCAGCAGCAGCTAGCTGAATATCTGGTTTATAATAATTTCAGGTCTGAATGTGTTTCCATCTATTCCAGCAGAAATTCCAAATCTCCCAGGATAAGCTTGTATGTGGGATATTCCTTTATTAAGGAAATGAATAATTTTACAGCATGATAACTGGTTTTGCCATGTGTGAAATTCTGTTTTACTCTTTTGGGAATCTGCCCCATAGTATCAAATAATTTGGTTTAGGGTTGATGCATCCCAATTTTGGGGTCCCAAACAGATAAAAACCAGTGATGAGACAGCTTGTGTTTTGGAAAAACGGAAAAAGATATTAGGCAGGCTTAGGACGTTTTGTAAAACACACTGATTTTTGTGAAATGCTTCTGAGCTCTGTGAGGAATTGAAAAATAATAAATTTGACATAAACTTAGCTTTTCTTGAGGATAAAAACACTAATCAGCCTGTCTCCGATATCGTATTTCTTCACTTTGCCTCCTTAGCTGATACCCATCTGTTCCCATTCAATGTACTAGGAGGTCCTTTTAGTAAAGGACTTAACATGTGTTAAGTGCCCACAGCCCTTTTATTTCATCGGGCGCAATGGCCCCAAGGAGTACCTGAAACCAACCAGTGGTTATAATAGAAAACAGAGGTAGAGTAAAAAAGAAATGTTCCATAGCTAATTAGGAGTGATGAGACAGAATAAAGATAACTGAGACAGTTCATGGATTAGGGGTTGCAGGGATAGCTCCTCCATTGATTAGAGGCTGTGAAAGAGAGCACAGGCAGCTAAGAGAATTCTTCTATTGGTCAAAGACTCTGGAAAGGAGCAGAGGCAATAGGGAGAGCAATTCTATTGGTCAGAGGCTGTCGAAGGGAGCAGAGTCAGCAGAGAGAGCTCTTCCATTGGGCAGGGACTGTGGGCGAAAACACAAGCAATGGGAAGAGCTGTGGAAGGGAGCAGAAGTAACTGACAAGAGTTTTTCTTTTGACCAGAGGCTGTGGAATGGGAGCACAGGCAGTCAAGAGAGTTCTCCTATTGGTCAGAGAATGTGGGAGGGAGTTCAGACAACTAAGAGAACTCTTTTATTGGTCAGTGGTTGTGGAAAAGAGGAAAGGCAGAGGGGAGAGCTCTTCTATTAGTCAGAAATTGTGGGAGGGAGCACAGGCAGCTGAGAGAGTTTTTCCATTGGTCAGAAAATATGAGAGGAAGCACTACCAGGGGAAAGAGTTCTTCTGTTGGTCAGGGCCTGTAGAGGGAAGCAAAAGCAGTGGGGAGGGCTCTTCTGTTGGCTGAACCTAGCCATGCTTTCCACAACATCAGTATGAAGGGCCAAACATAACTCATCAAAACTAAGTCCAGAATGTTTTTATTTGTTCTGCCAAAGCTCATACTAATTAAGTCATAGCTTCATAACATTTTGTCAGAATAATTTCTGCTGTCCCAAATGGAAGAGCTAGCATAAATTAAATCTCTTTAGAGAACACTCTGCAATTTTGTGTTCATACAACTGAGTCTGTCTTTCATCTGTTTCCTTCTTCCCCCTCCCCTCGCTCTTCCTCTTTAGGGTAAGAACAAAGAGCCTCAAAGAGAGAGAGAAAAGGAAAAAGAACGGAGGGGGAGTTGGGATTCTACACATGGCCACAAGCTGGTGCCGGGAACATTTTCAAGCAGCACCCACTGCACGCTCTGTGGCAAATCCCTGCTGAGTAAGAACGGGCTGCAATGCCTGCGTGAGTACCCACCCATCACCAGGCCACCGCCTCTTCCCCCAGCATGCTTGCATGGCTGCCATGATCCCCCCACCGAACCCCCACACCTGCCTTTCCAACATTTTCTCTAGATCATGCAGGAGAACGTCACTCATGTTCCTTTCAGCAGGGGTGGTTCTTCAATATTGTGTTTTCAGGCAGGCCTCCTGGGAGTCCTGGCACGAACTTGGCGGAGGGCCCCAATGCTGCTTACAGAGAATGTTGTGTCCTTCAGCTTCGCCTTCCAGTACAGCCTGCCTAAACTAATTCTGCGTGGCTTTGCAAAGCTTTTCATGACAACTCAATTTATTTTGTTTTAAGGCTTTTAGATTTGGTTGTTAAAGTTAAGACTATCAATAGAATAGACCAAAACATGATGGCAGGCAAAGATGTCAGGCTCCTGTCACCTGACCTTTTTCCCCACCTAGTGGCACAACACACAACCTGGTCTATTAACAACTTTGAGGCCGATGCAGAAACATTAGTGCAGATAGTTAGTGTGACATCTGCATGTATTTATCATTGCTCCACAATGTAGAGAGAGGATCAGCCAGAGTATTACCTGTGTACAAATAGATGCACAGATTGTAGCATGCTACCTATTAAATTTATTCAAATGACATAATAAGGTCATTAGCTATTCCACCCAGATGCAAAGAAGTGCACAGATGATTGAAAGGCCAAATTCAGAGTTCACTGGCACCATTTTTCGAACGCCTGCTAGGAGATGAAGCAAACTTTGATGCGTATAAGGGAAGGAAACTTTGGTGCATGTAGGAGAGAGAAACCTTTGTGCATGAAACTTCGGCTCATGTAGAAGAACAAAAATGTTTTTATGTGATTTACCACTGGTGGCTTTGTGGTCACCCATTCCTACAAAACGTGTAGGTGCCCTCCACAAACCAGTTTCAGGCACTAAAGTGAGGCATACAGCTTTCCCCACCACCATGCCAACTTTCCCCACTGTCATGCGGATAAACAATTCTTACTCCATGCTGAAAATTGATATTTTAAATAGAAAAAATTGTTATTTTAGATTTTGCTGCAGATATGTCACCGCTGACGCATAAGCCTTCTGCGCATGCGTCTGGCACCCGCTTCACATTAGCGCAGAAGTTTTGCACATATCTCATTTGCATATGTTTTGCTTATGGCATACTAGTGCACAACATTTGCGTACTCTCATGCTGGAAAACTGTACGCACAGATTTTAGAACATACCTCTAATGCCAGATTTTTGCATCGGCCTATTTAAAAGTGCCTTAACTTAGACCTTCATCGACAACACCAAAAATCATATTGGCAAAGCTGTTGCCCCAATTACAGCTTCTGCCTCTGTCCAGACAGATAGCCCAATTCCATTTCAAGATACCTGCAAGCTGAAGCCCTCATGAAACAAGTGGAGGAATTCAGAGAAGAGGTGGTGAGGCTGAGGGAGATGCTTCTTGAAGCATCTAGGCTCTCCAATAGAAGTGAAGATGGTATGCTACAGAATAAAGAGAGTTGGACACGAGTCACCAGAGCCTGCAGAATCAACAATCCAACTCCTCCAGCCCTCGAATTGAAGGAACCAGTATGCAGCTCTGGAAATGGAGGAGGTGAAAGCATCCCAGGAAAGGGAAGAACCAGAGTTCAAGCACCCCAAAGTTGCAGAATCAGTGACCACAAGGAAGTGAAAGATAGTAGTGATTGGTGACTCTCTTCTGAGGGGTACTGAGATGTCCATCTGCTGACCAGACATAATGTCCGGGAGCTCTGCTGTCTGCCAGGTGCCAAAATCCGAGACATTATGGAGAGTTTGCCGAGATTCATCAATCCTACTGATTACTATCCAATGTGCTCATCCATGTCAGCACAAATGATATTCTAGGTATCCCTCTGAGCATATCAAGAGTGACTTCATGGCTCTGGGACAGAGGGTGAAGCAGATAGATGTGCAGGTGGTGTTCTCTTCAATCCTCCCTGTTGAGGGTAAAGGCAGAGAGGCTTGCATCCTGGAGATGAATACATGGCTGCGTGGAGAGTGCCATTGAGAGCATTTTGGTTCCCTAGACCATGGGTTGAATTTCCAAGGGCTGCAGAGCAGAGATGGCATCCACCTATCCAAGAAGGGTCACAGTGTCTTCTGCAGCAGATTAACTAACCTACTGAAGAGGGCTTTAAACTAGATTCATTGGGGATTGGTGTGATATTCATATCTCCTTCACAGGGAGACGAAGTGGACAGAAATTTAATAGAAGACATATGCAGTATTGCCATGAAAGTAGAAGTGCTACTTATAGGTGATTTCATATGCCAGATGTTAATTGGCACATCCCTACTGTGGTGTCATCTAGAAGTAAGGAGATCCTGGATTCTCAATAGGGAGAACTATTCCGGCAACTGGTAACAGAACCCACAGGTGGAAGGGCTATACTGGACCTGATGCTTACAAATGGGGACATTTTTCTGATGTTATAGTAGGAGATCATCTCGCATCCAGTGGTCACTAGATGGTGTGGTTCAGTATTAGGACTATGGCTAGTAAAGTCCACTCAAAAGCAAGGGTCTTAGACTTTAGGAAAATTAAATTTGACAAGATAGGACAATACCTCAAGGAGTTGTTAGCAGGATGGGAACAGCTGGGGGATGGAGAAAAGCAATGGGAAAAACTGAAAGGTGATATTTGTTAGAAAGGTAAATTAATGTAAAAGGAAAAGGAGACTACTGTGGTTCTCAAAAGAAGTAGCTGAAACAGTGAATAAAAAGAGGATGGTCTTCATAAAATACAAGACATCACAAAAAGAGGAAGACGAGCATCAATATTTGGAAAAACTTAGAGAAGCTAGGAAAGTAGTTATGAAACCAAAGATATAAAAAGAACAAATAGCCAATGCAATAAAATAGGAGGACAAGCTTTTTTTCAGAAATGTTAACAAGAGGTGGAAGGGCAAAAGTGGTATTGTCAGACTCAAGGAAGGGGAGGAATGTGTAGAAGATGATGAAGCTAAAGTGGAATTGCTTAACAAACATTTTTGTCCTGTGTTCACAGATGAAGGGCCAGGAGCACGACCACAGAAAACACCCACAAATAGGAATAAAAGTGAATGATTTTCAGAAGACTGTGTTCATGAGGAACTAGCTAAATTAAAAGTAGACAAAGCAATGGGGCCAGATGGGATACATCCAAGAGTATTGAAGGAACGTAGGGAAGTTCTAGTGGCTCCACTGTCTGACCTTTTCAATGGCTCTTTAGAGTCTAGAGTGGTCTCAGAGGACAGGAGAAAGGCACATGTGCTCCCTTTAAACAAAAGCGGAAGTAAGCATGACCTCAGTGGTGAGTAAATTAATGGAAATACTGCTAAAACAGAGTCCAATGAATTGCAGGATCCAGGATCTGAGTTTATTAGAGACAGATCTTGTCAGACAAATCTGATTGATTTTTTTGACTGGGTGACGAGAGTTGAACTGAAGGAGAGCCCTAGATGTGCTGTACTTAGATTTCAGTAAAGCCTTTGACACTGTTCCATACAGGTGACTTATAAATAAATTCAGCACCTTAGGGATGGACCCTAAAGTTATGGGGTCCATCCCTAACTGGGTTAGAAATTGGTTGAGTGGGAAGTGGCAATGGGTACAGGTAAATGAATCTCACTCTGAGGAGAAGAATGTTACCAGTGGTGTGCCGCAGGGATCTGTCCGATTCTTTTTAACATTTGTGTTAGTGATATTGTTGAAGGGCTGTCGGGTAAGGTTTGCCTCTTTGCAGATGATACCAAAATCTGCAATAGACACCCAGGAGGGGAGTAGATAACATGAGGAGGAATCTAGCTAAGCTTGAAGAATGGTCAAGAATTTGGCAACTGAGATTTAACGCTAAAAAATGCAGGATCTGGCATTTGGGCTGCAACAATCCAAGCGAGTGGTACCGTATAAGGAGTGAAGTATTTCTGTCCATGAAAAAGAGCAGGACCTGGGCATGATTATTTCTGATGATCTTAAAGTGGCTGAACAGGTTGAAAAGGCAATGGCAAAAGCCAGAAGGACAGAAATCACCAGCAGGAAGGAGGCGATAGTGCCTCTGTATTAGTCTTTGAGACCTCATTTGGAGTATTGTGTGCATTTCTGGAGACCACACCTTCAAAAGGATATAAACAGGATGGAATCTGTGGAGAAGGTGGCTACCTAAATGGTCATTGGTCTTTGTTATGAACTATATGGGGACAGACTTAAAGAGCTCAATATATATACTTTAGAGGAAAGGTGGGATAGAGAAGATATGATAGAAATGTTTAAATACCTCCATAGTATAATTGCGCAGGAGGAGAGCCTCTTTCAGTTGAAGGCAAGCTCTGCGACAAAGGGGCATAGGATGAACGTGAAAGGGGATAGATTCAGGAGTAACACAACTTCTTTTCGGAGGAGGGTTAGGAATGGTAGGTCATGTGTGCCGAAGCACATGGCCTGCCATGGGTGCTATGCTGTGACGCCAACAGAGTCTGTCACCCTACGCGGCTAACTAACCTGCCTAGTGGACAGGCCAGCCCTGAGCTCACCATAGCCCTAGACTTAACTCAAGCATCAGATTGTCCTTCTGGGTATCTAATCTTTGGCATACATGCAATGAGCTGGTGGGTCTCAACTCAGTTCCCAGTGGGCAGGTATGCGAACTGGTCCCAACTTTGGTAGTTTCAGGAGGATATTGGAATAGTCTTGGAGACTGATTTACACCCTCTCACATCTCTAGAGCAGGGCTAAGGAACATTGGCAGGACAGCATGGGGAAACCAAAAGAGTTGTGTGAGTCTGGCAAGCTCGCCCTTGATTGCCTATGATGTACTTGTTCATGTTGGGGCAGTGCATGTGTTTGTGAATGAGAGAAAAAAATAAGCTTGCACTGCTTTTGCCTGTGCTGTACCTGTTCTGTGGTAGGACAGCGTGCATGTTTGTGTGAGCGTGACTGTGTCTGTGTGTAGTCTGCACTTCCACTGCCCGTGCTTGAGATAAATGGATGGCTTCAGTTTTCGGTGCCAGGAGTCTGGCACCTTTCACGGGGATTAAAGAAACAAAATAGGACTATTGATTTCTCTTGTCTAAAGAAGGACATTGAGTTTGTGCTGTTGAATATTAATGTAGTAGCTTTCAGATGTTCCTAGCTAAAAGCTAGCCGCCTTTGCTTCTTAATTCCATGATCGAAAGCACTAGTTTTAGAAAGGGTGGTTTCACTGGTGCTGACAAACACGGCAGTGGCATCTCTATCCAGAAGAGCTTTTTTCTGGGGAGGGGAATGGAAAGGACAACAAGCCAAAATGACATTTCTACATATCATGCTGTACCATGAGAGCATGGCCCCTGCCTTTAAATTGGCTGCAACCAGGGCTTAATTTGTAGACATAAAGGAAGTGGAGCTGTGAAGTCGGGGGAGGGGTTGGGTGGGCCAGGGATAGTGGCAACAGGAGAAGAGGAGCTGGATCAGGAAGTAGAGTAGAGTGACTGTTCTCTGTTCTGTTCCAGGCTCGCCCCCCTCTATTCCTCTTCCCTGCAAGCTGCCTGCTCTGGAGTTTAAGAGGAAGTGGAGAAACTCCATTCCAGGCTGTTCCCCCAGAAATTATGCTTTGTTTATCAACCACCCGTAAAACTACCATTAAAATGATTTCATTACTTTAACCAGTTCTCCTATATAGGTATGGGAGTGAAATCTGCAGCCTCTATAGAAAAGGACGGACTCTCAATGTAAACCCCGCACCTTTACTTCCGTAACGCATACATTGATGGAAAATGCCCTCAACAATCAGGACTGCTGTTACACATGCTGAAAACTGATTTGTGGAAAATGACAAGGAAATAAGTTGTTCATAAACACCATTCATGGAAGAAGGTGTTTACGAACAATTTGCAAAACTGAAAGTGGACAAAGCCATGGGACTGGAGGAGATACATCCCAGGATATTGAGAGAGTTCAGAGAGGTTCTGGTGGGGAGCTTTAAAGGATGTGTTTAATAGATCCTTTGAGATGGGAAAGATTCCACGAGATTAGAAAAGGGCTGATGTGGACACTTTTCATTAAAGTGGTAGCTGAGAAGAGGTGGCAAACTTACAGGCCTGTAAGCCCTACTGTGGTGCTGGGAAAAATAATGGAGATGCTGCTGAAAGAAAGGATAGTGAAATTTCTTGAATCCAATGGCCTGCAGAATCCGAGGCAATATGGTTTTAGCAAAGGAAAATTGTGTCAAACAAATCTGATTGATGGCTTTGCCTGGGTGACCAGAGAACTAGCTCACTAGAACTAGATAACATGAGGGATCTAGCTAAGCTTGAAGAATGGTCTAGAACAGCGATGGCGAACCTATGGCACGCGTGCCAGCTGTGGCACGCGAAGGCCTTGCAGCTGGCACGCGTGAAGGTCCGCAGAAAAAGAAAAAGCGGGCTCTGGCTGCTGCCGCGGACGCGGCAGCATGCAGTGTCCCGCGGGGCCCCCTCCGCCCGCTAAGCCCCTCTGCAAGGGCTTTCAGATTCGCGAGGGAGACAGCGTCTCCCTCGCGTCTCTGTTAAGCCCGCAGGGGCTAATGGGAAATTTCCCATCAGCCCCTTTAGACGCGAGGGACTGATGGGAAATTTCCCATTAGCCCCTGCGGGCTTAACAGAGACGCGAGGGAGACGCTCTCCCTCGCGAATCTGAAAGCCCTTGCAGAGGGGCTTAGCGGGCGGAGGGGGCCCCACGGGACATTGCATTCTGCCGCTGCCGCGGCAGAAGCCAGAGCCAGCTGCTTTTTTTTTTTTTTAAATTTGCCATGGGGGGTGGGTTAGGACTGCTAATGGGCTAGGGGGGGGGGGTTAGGACTGCTAATGGGCTAGGGGGGGTTAGGACTGCTAATGGGCTGGGGGGGTAGGACTGCTAATGGGCTGTGGGCTGATGGGGGCTGTCTGGAAATGGGGTGATGGGGGGTTAGGACTGGTAATGGGCTATGGGGGGGGGGGTTAGGACTGCTAATGGGCTAGAGAGGGGGGGTTAGGACTGCTAATGGGCTAGGGGGGGTTAGGACTGCTGATGGGGAGGGGTTAGGACTTGAGGTGGGCTGTTGGGTGGGGTTAGGACTGGAAATGGGCTGATGGGGGTTAACACTGGAGGTGGTCTGATGGGATTAGGACTGGTAATGGGCTATGGGGGGGTTTAGGACTGATAATGGGCTATGGGGGGCTGGGACAAGAAATGGGCTGATGGGGAGGGTTAGGACTTGAGGTGGGTTGATGGGGTTAGGACTGGTAATGGACTGTGGGCTGATGGGGGGGGTTAGGACTGGCAATGGGCTATGGGGGGCTGACTGGAAGTGGGCTGATGGGGGGTTAGGACTGGAAGTGGGCTGATGGGGGGTTAGGACTGGTAATGGGTTATAGGGGGGGGGGCTTAAACTGAAAATGGGGTGATGGGGGGTTAGGACTGGAAGTGGGTTGATGAGGGGGGGATAGGACTGGTATTGGGTTGGGGGGTTGCTAGGACTGGAAATGGGTTGGGGGGCTGCTAGGACTGGAAATGGGCTGATGCAGGGACTAGAAGGGAATGGATGCTGGGTGAGGCTGGAACTAGAAGGGAGCTGGTGTTGGGGGAGGATTAGAATGGGATGGGGCTGGGAGAGTAAAATGGAGAGGAGAAAAATATTTTGTGTGGGAGGGATAAAAAATCTACAATTGGCCGGGTATTGGGAGAGTAAGTGGGGATTGAGGATGGAGGGGTAAATTTTGAGTAGATGAAATAGGAATGAGGAAAGAGCAAAAGGAGAAAGATTAGTATGTTAAAGCAGATGTAGAGAGAGAATGGAAAAAAAACCCAAGAAGACAGAAGAAAGGACAAATGGACAGCAGATGGAGAGTTAGCAGAAGACACGAAGAAACCAGAAGAAAGTGGCTGGAACAATTGCAACTGAAAAAAAATGCACAAAAGGTAGAAAAATATCTCTTTATTTTGAATTTATTAATTGGAATATGTCAGCTCTGGGAAATGTGTATCATTAATTTTTGCGCTTTGTTTAGTACAAGAGGAAATTAATATATAGTTTTATTTCTACAGTGTTGTTGTATATTCCAAGTTTGGCTTTTGGGGTTCCCAGTTTAATTATTGTCTTCCTGTTTCTAAATTGTGATTCCTTGTTTGGTAATGGTCTGTTCTGCATGTGTAACTGAGCTGAGGTATTCTGTTTATATAATTCCTATTTGACATTGCCACTTGTTCTTTCCCCAGTAGGTCATGTATTGTTGTTCTCTGAGATGTATTGGTTTAATATTTGCAGTGTTGCCTTTTGATAGGTAGAGTATGGTGCTTTGTGAGTCCTGGTAGTGCTGTTAGGATACGGCGGGTTTGCTATGGGTTCTAAATGGGCAGCGTTTGTAGTAGTTCCTAATGTGCCTGGCGGTTGGTACTGGATTATAGTAATGTAGAAACCTTTTAGTCTTTCTTTATCCATATACTCATTAAGAGGCATGTTTACTAAAGGTTCGTGTATGGTAACATTATGCAAATATTTATGCAAATGAAGCACCTTATGCAAATGGAGCTTTAATTGACGTGCTGGCACTTTGAGGAAATTCTTTGGTTTTGTGCGGCAGTTTGGGCACTCGGGCTCAAAAAGGTTAGCCATCACTGGTCTAGAATTTGGCAGCTGGGATTTGATGTTAAAAAATGTAAGGTCATGCATTTGGGCTGCAGCAATCCAAGGGAGCAATACAGTATAGGAGGTGAAGTACTTTTGTCCACTAAAGAAGAGCGGGACCTAGGCGTGGTTGTGTCTGATGATCTTAAAGTAGCTAAACAGGTAGAAAAGGCGACGGCAAAAGCTAGAACGATGCTTGGGTGCATACGGAAAGGAATGGCTAGCAGAAAAAAGGAGGTGATAATGCCTCTGTATAAGTCTTTGGTGCGACCTCATTTGGAGTATAGTGTGCAATTCTGGAGACCGCACCTTCAAAAGGATGTGAACAGGCTGGAGTCGGTGCAGAGGGTGGCTACTAAAATGATTAGTGGGCTTCATTATAAAGCATATGAGGACAGACTTAAGGATCTTAATATGTACACCTTAGAGGAAAGGCGGGATAGAGGTGATATGATTGAGACGTTTAAATACCTCCGTGGCATAAATGTTCAGGGAGAGAGCTTCTTTCAATTGAAAGCAAGTTCTGCTATGAGGGGACATGGGATGAGGGTGAAGGGAGATAGATTCAGGAGTGATATACAGAAATATTTCTTTACGGAAAGAGTAGTGGATCCGTGGAATAGTCTCCCAGTGGAGGTGGTAGAGATGAGGACAGTAACTGAATTCAAAAAAGCATGGGACCAACACAGAGGATCTCTAAAGGTAAAAAGTGGACTGTTGTAGTTGATATGGAAGGACAGACTAGATAGGCCATGTGGTCTTTTTCTGTCATCATGTTTCTATGTTTCAACGGCATGCGATAGATGCGATTTACTTGAATTTTAGCAAATCCTTTGATACTATTCCAGTAGCATACCAGGGTGAGGTGGTGGGTGTGGCCCACCCCCCCAAGTGCTGCCTGGGAGGGGTGTGCACCCTGCCAGGTCCATGTAAGCAGTACAGCAAATTTACAATTAAGCTGGTTTGCTTTGGTGTCTCACGCCCTTCTCTCATGGCCAAAGTTTTGTGAATCGCGAGACTTTGGCCGGGAGAGAAGAGCACCTGGTTCCTGGAGTACGAGACAATGCAGCAAATTAGCTTAATCATAAATTTGCCATGCTGCCTATGTGAGTCCAGCTGGAGGCATGCCTCATGGCATGGGGAGGGGGGCACCTGCCCCGGGTGACGGGGGCTGAAACGCCACTGCACTGCTCCTCATGGGAGGTTTTGAATAAACTATGCAGCCTGGGGATGGGTCTCAAGGTGGGGAAATGGATCAGAAAGGAAAATGAATAGTGGAGTATCTCAGGGATCGGTCCTGGGACTGGTACTGTTCAGTTTCTTCATGAGTGATATTGCCAAAAGGTTAAAGGGAAATGTTTTTGCCTTTTTGTGGATAACACAAAGATTTGCAACAGAGTGAACACCTCAGAGGGAGTAGACAACATGAGAAAAGATCTATAAAAATTAGAAGAATGATCTAATACTTGGCAGTTACACCTCTCTACTTTTAAGGTTACTGGCACAGGTCTTAGTAAACATGTCCCTTATTTTTTTAATTGAATTGGTCCTGGTCTCTCTTTTTGATCTTCTTCTAAATTATTTTCCAGAGTCTTCTTTCCTTTTTCCATTTCTTTTCTCTTCTATGTTCTTCCCTTCCTTCTATACATCTGACTTAGACATTGATCTTTCCCTTTCATCTTTTTTCTCCATTTCTTTTTCTCCTGCCTCTGATTCCAGTCATAAATAAAATATCATCTGTCCCCCTTCTAAACCTCCAGTCCTCAGTTTCTCTCTTTTTACTTCTTGCCTCCTTTTCAGCTTTCTATTTTCCACCCTCAATCCTTCCTCTTATCATCCTTTTATCATTTACTCCTCTCCCAGCCTATTCCCTTTCTGTCTTTCACCCACACTCTGGTTCCTCATTTCCATCTCTCTGCTCTCCCCCTCCACAAACTCATTTACATTCTCTTTCTCATCACTTAGCAATCCCAGTTTCTTCTCTTTCACTCATTCCCTGGCCTGTAGACTATTCTTCTGTCTTTTATCTCCTACCCAACCTCTTATAACCCCTCTTTGACTACCCCTCTAACCCCTCCCGATGGAAGTGGTGGGGGCAAATACAGAGACAGAATTCAAAATGGCATGGGACAGACACAGTGGATCCCTTTACAGCAACAGGATAAAATAAAAATAAACTGAACTATCTAATTTCTCAACAAATAGGAGTGTCCTACACGGAGCGGTGGGTTCACTCCTAAACAAAGACCTGGGGAGGGGTGGCCTGCATGGAGCGGCAGGTGCACCTACTCTTGCCATCTTACTGGCCAGACTAGATGGACCATACTGGTCTATCTGCCATCATTTACTATGTTACTATGTTCCCATCCTTTCACCCCATTCTTGAACCCAGCCCCTTCATCTCTGAGAACCCTCAACAGCACCCCCTTTGCTTTCCACTGTGTTTCCAGTATTCAACGCTGTTCTTACCTTCTCTCAACTGTTCCCCATTCTTCATCCCTCTTCTTGTACCCATTTTAATCCTTCATTCATATCCCCAGCTCATCTGCGACAACTCTAATTATACCCATGCAAATGCAGAGTTCTCACTGTTCCTCTCAATCCCAGTTAGGTCTTCAAGTGCCCATTCTCTCCCATCCCCAAATCCATGTTTGTCTACTCACCTTTTTATCAACAACAGTTCCCACTGTCCCACACAATTTCAGAATGCCTGTTTTCTCTTCCATCCTCTCCAAACCCTGTATCCCTGCCTTCTTACCTAGTCTCCTAGTCCTAATCTGGCCCTGCCCCTTATCCAGTCCCCATTCATGCTTTTCTCTTCTGTAATCCCTGCTCTTTCCCTGCATTTTCCTGATTTCTGAGTCCTGCCTTCCCTCAAATACTTAAGTCTCTGTCCCTTGGCTCTGAAGGTCTAACACAAGACTTCCCAAACCTGTCCTGGGGACCCCATAGAAGTCATGTTTTCAGGATATTTACAATGAATGTGCATGAAAATTTGCATATACTGGATATCTTATAATAGGCAAATTTATCTTATGCATATTCATTGGGAATATAATGAAAACCTGACTGGCTGTGGGGTCCCAAGGACAGGTTTGCTAAGCCCTCGTCCAGCGCATCTGACTTGATCTTCTGGCAGGGATTGCTGCTTCTAGCTTCAAGTACCTCCTCCCTCCTATAGCCACGTGATTGAAACATCAACTGTTTGAATTGCAGGGCTCTATCTACGGTTGTGTAAACTGCATGGAAGCATGTGGTACAAACAGAGTGCTTGAGTCATACGTGGCTTTGGAAACATACAGGCCTCCTGTAATTTATACACTGGATATTTCAGTCCCACGACCACAGGAGGGAGGTGGAATCTGTGTCCCAAAGTTAGAAGCAACAGCTGGAGCTAGACCAGCTTAGGTACTAGAAAAGGGTGGCAAATAGTGTGGCCGAGTTCTCGGAGGGAGTAGGGTTATCTTGGATTTCTGATGAGCCGATCTTTTTGTATTTATGGGATCGGCAGCACTGATTTCAGTGGATAGAACTACACCACCACACTGCTTTGGGACGTATGCTGAAAACCATAATTGGCTAAAAAGTCTCCTTTCAGGAACTAGGTAACATAGTAGCACTGGGGCAAGTCATGTTTTTTAGTGAGGTGGCACTTACCACCCTCTAGTGAAACACCTCAACACGGGCCATATACTGTAGCTAGCAGGGTCATGGAAGTGCTGCCTTTATCCAGACAGGGATGTCTCCAAACTCCAGGTCATAAGGGACAAGCTGCTTTAGTCCTGTTTTACTCTTACAACCTTTATGCATTTGTGGTTCCAATTTCTCTAGAAGAGAAAAAAAATGAAGTAGCTATGGGGATAAAAACCAGAACTGGCTCACTCGGTCTTATGTCCAGAGCTTGATTCAAACCCAGTTTCAGACATAATTGGGAAAAGCTAGGCCAATTCCACGAGTAAGTAAATATTTACTCGTTCTGGGCACATTCACCTAGAAATCTCCGCCTCCTATTGTGCCCTTCATTTCAGCTAATTATTAGTAAATTCATCTTGGATTATTTGCAAGTGCCCTGGAGTAGGGTGAGTTGGGGCTGGGAGATAGCTTTATTTAAGGAGCTGCTGGGCCAAGCTGAAATACCACCACTATATTACTACTATTACTACTTATCATGTATTACAATAGAAGGCATATCAAAAGAGATTAGTGCTGATTACAGTAGCTAGAATGCCCATGAAAATAGATTCTTAGCTTTATGCCATGTCTACTGGAGCTCCTGAGATTGATATTGCTGTGTTATCTCAGAGACCTGGTGGAAGGGGAACAACCAGTGGGACACTGTGCTACCTGGGTACAAATTATATCACAATGATAGAGTAGATCAAAGTGGTGGAAGGGTTGCACTCTTTGTTAGAAAGGGCATTGAGTCACAAAGGATTCAAGTTTTGCAGGAAACAAAATACACTGTAGAATTTCTATGGATTGAAATTCCATGTCAAAAGGAGAAGGCAATGGCAGTGGGGGTGTATTACCGACCATCTGGCCAGAATGAACAAATGGATGATGAAATACTCAAAGAAATCAGGGAGGCTAACAAAAGCTACAACACAGTAATCATAAAGGTTGATTTCAATTATCCCGGTATCGACTGAGTCAGTGTCTTGGCAGGACATGCTAGGGAGATAGTTTCTAGATGAAATAAATGACTGCTTCTTGGAGCAGCTGGTTCATATACAGATAAGAGGGGAAGCCATTTTGGACTAGTCCTTAGTGGAACACAAGATCTGGTGCAAGAGATAAGAGTGTTAGGGCCACTTGGCAATAGTGATCATAGCATGATCGTATAGGATTTATTAAATGGAGGAAGGACGGCAAGGAAATCCACAGTACTACCTTTTAACTTTCAAAAGGGAGACTATGATAAAATTAGGAAAATAGTTAAGAAAAAACTAAAGGGATCAGCTGCAAAGGTTAAAGATTTACATCAAGTATGGCTGTTGTTTAAAATTACTATCTTTGAAGCCCAGTTGTTGTTGTTGTTAAGTGCCGTCGAGTCGGAGTCGACTCATGGCGACCCTCTGGATAGCTATCCTAAATTGTGTTCGGTCTTCAGTCAGGCGGCCCATTGTTGACAGACTGGTACCCGTAGCTGCTGTTATTGTATCGATCCATCTCATTGCTGGCCTTCCTCTTATGCGTTGACCTTCTATCTTGCCAAGCATGATGTCTTTCTCTAATGATCTCTCTCTTCGCATGATGTGTCCAAAGTATGAAAGTCGAAGTCTTGTCATCTGAGCTTCTAAAGAAAGCTTAGGTTTGATCTCCTCTAGTACCGACTGGTTTGTTCTTCGGGCAGTCCATGGTATACACAGTATTCGCCGCCAGCACCATAATTCAAAGGCATCAATTTTCTTCCTGTCTGTCTTTTTCACTGTCCAGCTTTCACATCCATATGATGTTATTGAAAATACCATGGCTTGAACAAGTCGAATCTTTGTATGGAGAGAGACATCTCTGCTCTTGAGAATCTTATCTAGGTCTTTCATAGCTATTCTGCCAAGAGCAATGCGTCGTTTGATTTCTTGACTGCTTGTTGCTTCTTTATTGATAGTTGATCCAAGTAGGTTAAAGTTGTTCACAATTTCAATTTCTTCTCCTTCAACGATGAACCTGTTGATTATGCCAGTTGTCATGATCTTTGTCTTCTTTACATTAAGGTGCAGGCCCATTTTGAGACTATGTTCTTTGATTGTGAGAAGCAAATGTTTCAGATCATCTTCACTTTCAGCCAATAATGTAGTATCATCAGCATAGCGAAGATTGTTGAAGAGTCTTCCACCAATCTTCACACCTCTGTTGTCTTCATACAATCCTGCTTCTCTGATGATTTGTTCTGCATATAAATTAAACAGGTAGGGGGAAAGTATGCAGCCTTGTCTTACACCTTTGCTTATTTTAAACCATTCTGTTTCTCCTTGTTCCGTTCGAACTGTTGCTTCTTGATCAATGTACAGATTGCGCAAGAGAACGATCAGGTGTTCTGGTATACCCATGCTTCTTAATGTGGCCCAGAGTTTCTCATGGTTTACACAGTCAAAAGCCTTGCTATAGTCGATAAAGCACAAATAGATATCCTTTTGGTATTCTTTAGTCTTTTCAAGGATCCATCTAACATCCGCAATGATGTCTCTCGTTCCTCGCCCTTTCCTGAACCCTGCTTGCACTTCAGGTAGTTCTTGTTCCAGGTATGGTTGTAGTCTCTTTTGAATAATCTTCAGTAGAATCTTGCTGGCATATGGGATCAGAGCGATTGTTCGATAATTTCCACAGTCAGTTGGATCACCTTTCTTTAGTATTGGTATAAACACAGATCTTTTCCAGTCAGTTGGCCATGATGTTGTCTTCCATATTTCTCGGCAGAGCCTTGTAAGTATGGTAACAGCTGCATCAGATTGCTGCAATACTTCTATAGGAATGCTATCAATGCCTGGTGCTTTGTTCTTTGATAAGGCTTTCAATGCTGCTTCAACTTCTTCTTTCATCACCAATGGTTCCCGATCATAAGGTACAGGTTGAAACGGCTGTTGGTCCACTTGATCTTTATCATATAAAAACTCTGTATATTCCTTCCACCTTTTCTTGATCTTCTCAGCATCATTCAACATAGATCCTTGAGCATCTTGTAACATTCCAATTCGAGGCTGGAACTTTTTCTTTAACTCTCGTAGCTTCAGGAAAGCCAATCTTGTTCTTCCTCTAATAGTTTCTGCTTCTATTTCCTTGCAAATGTCATTGTAGTACTTTTACTTGTCCTGTCTTGCTGCACGTTGGAAATCTCTGTTGAGTTCTGCGATTGTCTTTCTTTCTCCTCTGGCTTTAGCTTCTCTGCGTTTCTGGGCAATTTTCAGAGTTTCTTCCGTCATCCATTTTGGCCGTTTTTGCTTTTTCACCTTTTGTAGAGACTTCTCACTTTCTTCCAACCCAACCTTCTTAATGTCATTCCATAACCCTTCCAGAGCTCTGTCATTTGTATCTAAAGCAGCAAATCGATTTTGCAGGCAGTCTTTAAATTCCAGTGGTATATTCTCAAGGTCATATTTTGCTGCATTCATGAGTGGTTTGCTCTTTTTCAACTTTAGCTTGAGTTTGCATACTAGTAGTTGATGATCTGTACCACAGTCAGCTCCAGGTTTTGTCTTTGTTGATGTTATAGAGCTTTTCCATCGTTGACTTCCACAGATGTAGTCAATTTGATTTTTATACAATCCATTGGGTGAAGTTCATGTGTACAGTCGCCGCTTGTGTTGCTGGAAGAAGGTGTTTGAGATGAATAGATCATTGGTCTTGCAGAATTCTATCAGTCTTTCTCCAGCTTCATTTCTGTTGCCAAGTCCATATTTTCCAACTACTTTGCCTTCTTCTTTTTTGCCAACTTTTGCATTCCAGTCACCCATGACTATCAGGATATCCTGTTTGCATGTTCTGTCAATTCCAGCTTGTACTTGTTCATAGAACTCTTCAAATTCATTCTCTTCTGCAGCTGTTGTTGGGGCATATACTTGAATTATAATTGTGTTGATAGGCAATCCTCGTAGACGAATAGAGATTAGGCATTCGCTGACTGCATTGTATTTCATTACAGTTCTTGCAAGTTTCTTCTTTATTATAAATGCAACACCATTTCTTCTTTGTCTTTCATTTCCAGCATAGTAGACCATGTGATCATCTGATGCAAAGTGCCCGATGCCAGTCCATTTCAGTTTGCTGACACCCAACAGATCAAGTTGTACACGTTCCATTTCATTCTTGACCACCTCCAACTTCCCTTGGTTCATGCTTCGTACGTTCCATGTTCCAATGTGTAAGGCATTTTTACAACTTCTGACTCTCATTTCATGCGCAGCCCAGACCAGCAGTATAATACTCTTTAAGAAAAATGGAAGGGAGTCCAAAAAACTGCCAGCATGGTTTAAAGGTGAGGTCAGAGAGGCTGTTGTAAGCAAAAAAGCATCTTTCAGGAAATGGAAAAAGGAGTCAAATGATAAAAACTGGAAACAACATAAGCACTGGCTAGTTAGATGAAAGATATTGATAAGACAGGCAAAGAGAGAATTTGAAAAAAAGCTTGCTGTAGAAGTATAAAGGCATAATAAAAACTTGTTCAAGTATATTTGTAGTAAAAAAACCTGTGAGAGAGTCAATTGAATCATTAGATGATAGAGGGGTAAAAGGGGCACTAAGAAAGGGGACAAGGTCATAGCAGAGGGATTGAATGAATTCTTTGCTTTGGTCTTTACTGAAGAAGATTTAGGTAAGTTACCCATGACTGAAATGGTATTTAAATGTGATGCATCAGAAGAACTGAAAAAAATATCAATAAACTGGGAAGATGTATTACAACTATTTGATAAACTAAAGAGTAGCAAATCACCTGGACCAGATAGTATACATCCGAGGGTATTGAAAGAACTGAAATATGAGATTGCAGACCTACTATTAGTAATCTGTGAACTATAATTAAAATCATGGGTAATACCTGAAGCTTGGCGAATGATCAATGTAAAGCCAGTTTTTAAAAAGGGTTCCATGGGTGACCCGGGAATAGGGTTGCCAACTGGCTCCAGATGTGCCCGACAAGCTTGATCCAGTCCTGTGTTTACCCCATTACATGCAGGGACTTGTAGTCTTGCTTTTCTTATGGAGTGCAATGGAAAAATCAGAACTATATGTTACTGCATGCAATGGAGTAAGCCCGGGACTGGATCAAGCCTGTTGGGCGCATATGAAGCCAGTTGGCAACCCTACCCGGGAAACTATAGACTGGTGAGCCTGACATCCGCTGTTAGTGGGTATTCCATCATATGTGAAGGACACCACACATTTTCTTAATATCTTAAATAGTCAATCACGGTGGGCAGAACACATTGATGTATTATTGGTAACCATGGATGTAACTACTAGGTATGTATAACCTAGATTGGCCACTGTTGGAAACAGGATACTGGGCTTGATGGACCTTGGTCTGACCCCGTATGGCATATCTTATGTTCTTATGTTCTTATAACATCGTTATACACAAATATCCCTCAATCAGCAGCGTATAACATTGTAGAATGGTTTTTATGACAACAGGGAGACCTCTCAGAATTACAGATGACTTTTTTGTTACAATTAGCGCATCTAGCCATTTTCCGAAAATATTTCGTATTCGAAAATGTCATTTACCAGCAGATTTCCGGAGTGGCTATGGGGGCTACATGTGCCCCTTCGATTGCAAATTTATTTCAAATCATTTTTATTAAGATTTTAGCACATAGGAAGTCAGAACAACAATGAGAAGGACATAAACACAAACAATGGCCCTTCCCCATTTAACATAGGCAAGGAAGGATGGTCGAAAATAACTGCAATACAGTTCTGAGGAACCCGCAACCTAGACATCATTAATGAATACAAAGAAAATGAGAATAAGAATACAAGCCCACAGAAATAAAACAGAAACAGAAGCAATGGTGTCTAAGCACTGAGATACCCCGAAGCTAAAACAAGCCTCAAGGCAAAGCAGTCACCAAGAAAGTCCCTCTTAAACAGTGTTAAACCTAACCCAACCCACCCCCCCAACCCCCCCCCCAACCCTAGCAAGAATCTATCACAAACATTCAATAGACCCAACAGTAGGAACAGCAATGACATTGGTGGGAAACTACAACGGTGGGACTATATCAAGGATCATGGAAGAAAGACATCAAGTAGAAAGAGAGCATATCATATAGCAAAAGTCATATAGCAGAGGGAACAGAACCCACAGCCACAAAACAGACCACAACCTCATATCTTCAGATCAGGCTACTGCGGGAAACACGGGTACCGAGCTATATCAATGTGGCTTAAACCTCTCCAAAGAAGCAAGGAACCCCCATTAAACATTTAACATACCACCCCGCTCCCTAGGGGACAAATGAGAAATCATGGGGGACCATATTTCCAAAAACCCCTCCCAACTTTTACCCCCTCTTTGTTGCGCGGTCAACTTTTCCATACACATCAGGTCAATCATAGAGTTCTCCCAAAACGCCAGGCAAGGAGGGGAGGTAGACACCCAATGCGTCAACAGGACCTTTTTAACCAACAAAAAACCCCGCTCAAGCAGCGCTCTGTGCCAAAGAGGAAAACGCTCAAAGCCCAAACCCCAATTATGAAACAGACAGACCTCTCTCTGCATGGCACACCCCAACCCCGTCCACCCCCGCAACTTAGCACAAACTTGTATCCACACGTCTCGCACCCTTGGGCATCCCCAAAACTTATGTGTAAGGGTGCCCACTCCTCGTCCACACCACGCACAAGTGGCAGACAACTGTAGACCAACCTGATAGGCCCATTTATCACTAGTATAGGCACGCCACAAGAATTTATACTGCATCTCCTGCAAATATACCCACACCGGTCCCTTCGATATCCCCTCAAAGGCCGCCTGCAGTATCTCCGCCATCATTTCCTCCACCCCATCTCTCCGCCACCGACATGCAAGTTCAGTAAGAAACACATTTCCTCCCGACGGCCGAAGCACCCGCCTAGACATCTCCTCCCCCGGGAGATGCTCCTCCAACTTCTCCAGAATTGCGCATGGAGACCCGGAAACTAACCAAGCTCCCTCCCGCGCAGTAACTGCTGCCAGATAGTATCTGACTTGCAAATATCTATAAAAATCATGCTGACGAATATGGTATCGACGCTGCACTTGTTGAAAACTATCCAAAACCCCGTCCGCATGGGAATATAAGTCTCCTAGACAAACAAGCCCCCTTCCAGCCCAGTCACAAAATACATTCCGCTGCGTAAACCCAGGGCCAAAATCAGGATTACCCACCAAAGGCAACAGAAGTGACTTACGCCAATCCCAACCAAATCTCTGACAAAGCAGTTTCCAAGCGGCGCGCAAGGCCCCCAAGTAACTCCCACCCACTCCAGCCCTTATCGCCGGGGGCAGCTGACCTGCATGCAGGATATATAAACTATGGTACGGAGCTGTCGCTTCCGCCAACTGCCGGACCGGGGTGCACCCCCACCCCCCTCCACCAGTGCCCTAATATGTCGGGCTAGATACCGAAGATTATAATTGCGTAGCGAAGGCATCTCCAAACCCCCCTCCGCTCTCCTACTCAGTAAAGCCCCCAGAGGTATCCGGGCTCTGCGACCTCCCCATAAAAACCCACGTAGACAACCTTCTAAGTGCTTCCAATCTTTATCCAGAATCCATAAAGGTAATATACGTAACACGTATAACCATCTAGGAAACTCCACCATAACAAACAGCGCAATCCGCCCCTTCAAAGACAGAGGCAAACTGCGCCAGCCCGTCAAAGTTTTAATACTTCTGGCTATCAGACCAGGTACATTAGCACGGTAAAGATTTTAAGGCCGAGCAGGCAGCTGTATCCCCAAGTATTTAATCTCCCCCTCTGCCCATACCAACGGAAACGCCCCTTCCCACCCAGGCCGCACCTTACCCCCAACATCCAAAACTACCGACTTCATGGTGTTAACTTTTTTTGTAAATTCGTTTTTATTGTTTTCACATAAGCATACAGTTAAGCGAGCTGGCAAGTCTCACATCCAGAACAGCCGAAGAAATGTAGTTTTCAAAGATAAACTTTCAGGGAGAAATGCTGGGGATAACTAGGGAGCAGGCTTATAGCCAGGGGACTAGTCTGCACAAATAGAACAGCAAGGAATGCAACACAGAACAGTAAATACAAGGAATGAAATACAAGGGATTTAACTCAGGATTCCTCACCGTCACATGGGCTGGCTCGAGCCTGTAGGGCAAGGCCAGCACTGAACGGTCCAAAGCCAGGGGACTACCACCCCAGGCGCCAGCCAGAGCAAGCTCGACTACCTAATCAACCACCTAATCAACCCCCCTCCCCGCCCCCCGCCCTCCTTACCCCTAACCCACCCACCCACCCCCCCGCCAGAACCAGAAGAAGCCCTATAGGTCTCTCCAACCATCTTCAGGGAACACCTCCCCTCCCATGGTGGCAGTGCCCAGTCTCGTAAGCCTGACCTAAGCCTGCGCCAAGTCCCCCTCAAGACCCGCCCCCGGGGGATTGAGCAAGGGAGCCCAGATGAGAAGGAATCGGGATAGCACGGGACTTCCCAATAGCCGGGCCGTTCGGCCCTCCATCCTCATGAGATCCCCCATCAGAGCTTCCCACTCTCTTATCCCCGGACCACCCTCGGAAAGCCATTGTCGGAGGATACAATGTTTTGCTACTAAAAAACTTTTTGCACACAGCTGCCTCTGGGCGTCCGTCCCCTGCACCCCTGAGGGTCCTACATGAAACAAACACCACACAGGGTGCAGGGTCACCCCCCCACTCACCCAAAGGAGCAGTCTGCTTCGCACCGTGCTCCAAAATAATTGAATCCTAGGGCAAGACCAAAATCGGTGAAACAGAGTACCCACTTCGTTATTACAGAGGGCACACACATCAGACAGCAAGAGTCCCATCTTCCTCGCCCCAGCCTCAGACACATACGCTCTCCACAGGAGCTTAAACTGCAGCTCCCTGTACCGAACGGCCTCAGAGAGCACCCGGATTCTGCGAAAAGCCATCCCCACCAGTTCCACCGTCAACTCCACCAAACCGTCCCGATGCCATCGCTCCACCAACCGAACGAACTGCCCCAGGCCGCTCGGGGGGGACAACAGCACCCGTATCTGCCCAGCAGCAGGGGAAGCCTGACATTGTTCCAGTAGTAGCCAGAGGCTGCCGTCAGAGGTCAAGAAGTCCCTCTTCCCGGGAATGCTACCCACGTAGTGGCGCACCTGCAGATAATAATAAAAGGTCTCCTTCGGCAAATCGTGTTTCTTCTTTCTTCGCCAGCTCCTGAAAAGAGTCAAGCCGATCCGAACCCTCCAGGCGCAATTGTCCAATATATTCGACTCCAGCCCTCTGCCAAAGCCGTCCTCCCCCGCCAAGCCTTCCCGGTGGAAAGTCACCATTCCCTCGCAAGGGCAGACAGTCCGTCACTCTCCAGGGCCTAGCCCGTTGGCGGCATAAAAATTTCCATCCCACTCGCAAGGTACGCAGATAGAAGGACTCCCGCCATGCCCGCGGCAACGCCGCAACCCCACAGTGAAGCAAGTACACCCTATGCCACTGCTCAGAAAATTGGTCGAGCAGATCAATCGGCAGTCGTTCGGCATTTCCCAAAACCAGATCACTTATCCTCCTCGTCATATAGCACAAATTATATAATCTCAGGGAGGTCAAACCCAGACCACCTTCCTCAGCTGGCCGCATAAGCGTCTCCAACGCAACACGTGCTCTCTTGGCTCTCCACAGATAACGACCAACCTGACCATGCAACTCCCGCAAATCCCGTCTACCCAACTAGAGGGGAAGGTTCCTCAACAAATATAGCCATCATGGCCACTCTATCATCCTCACCAAGGCAACCCGTCCCATCAGAGACAAGGGTAGATCCCTCCAGCGCCGCAGCCGTGAAATCGTAGAGTGCAACAGGGGGCGAATATTTACCTCATAGAGGGAGCGTAGACATGCCGGGATATGAACGCCTAGATAACGTATGTGCCCCTCCGCCCATTGCAGCGGGAAGGCACCCCGCCACTTACCCCGCGACTGATTCTCGACATCTAGAACCATCGATTTCGTGCGGTTAATACGAAGCCCCGAGAACCCACCAAATCGCTCGATCAAGCGTAGAGCTTCCGGGAGGGACGCCATCGGCTCCGTCAAACACAGCAGAAGATCGTCCGCGAACGCACTCACCTTAAGGCACCCACCCCGCCAGGTAGCCCCTTTAATCTGTTCGGATTCTATCAACGAGAGTAGGAGAGGTTCTAATTGTAAGACATAAAGAAGAGGAGAAAGGGGGCAACCCTGCCGCGTACCACGCTGCAACAGAAAGGGGGGAGAGCAGGTTCCGCCAACATCGACCACAGCTCGGGGAGCAGCATATAAGGCTTGTAGCCCCCGCAAGAACGCCCCTTGAAAGCCGAATCGCCCCAGGGCCGCAAACATATAACGCCATGACACTCTATCAAAAGCCTTTTCGGAATCTAGACTAACAAGTAGCAGCGGGTCCCTCGCCAGCTGTGTCTGTTCCATACCCAGTAGCACCTTACTAATGTTTACCGAGGCATCCCGGCCTTTAACGAAGCCTGCTTGATGGGATCCCACTAACTCCGGCAAAAACAGCTGGAGCCGCGCAGGCAAATCGAAGCAAAGAGCTTCTGATCGACATTAATTAACGAGATGGGTCTGTAGGAGGCAGGGTCCTCCAGGTCCTTGCCTTGCTTCGGAATTAACGTAATGCGGGCTGTGCGCATATCCCTAGGGAAGGAGCCGGAGTCCACCACCTCGGCAAACAATGCTGCCAGGGTCGGAACCACCGAAATTTCCAATAGCTTGTACGCTTCATATGTAAAACCGTCGGGGCCAGGAGCCTTGTGCGTTTTGCCAGCGCGAATCGCTTTCTGAATCTCCACTCCAGTTATCTCATGATTAAGCACTTCCAGCTGCGCCTTCCCCACCCTGGAGAGCGACACACGTCCCAGAAAGTCCTCAATGGAAGACGTATCCCCATCCTCGGAAGCATACAGTTGCTCATAGAAGGCGCGAAAGACACGAGCTACCTCTGCCGCCCTAGTATGTCTCCTCCCCTCAGTGTCCTTAATCACCAGCACTCGACGGGAACCCACGGGGTCCCTCACTAAACGGGCCAGCAATTTCCCAGACCGGTCTCCATAGCGGAAAAACTGGTGGCGATAGTATTGCTGGGACTGAATGGCCCTCTCCTGCAACAAGTCATTCAGGCGCTTCTGTAGCTCCAGGTAGTCCGGCAGACCACTCCGCCGCCCAGAGGCTACTGTCTGGGCCGTACGGAGCTCTCTCGACAACCGAAGTATCTCGGCATTAACTCTCTTCCGCTCCGCTCCGACATAGGCTATTATATGCCCTCTGAGAACCGCCTTCCCCGCCTCCCAAAAGGTAGCCAGCGAGGCAACTGTCCCCTCATTGAACTCAACGTATTCCGCCCAGCACTGGGTCAAAAAGTCTTGAAACTCCGTCTTAGTCGCCAGGTGGCTAGGGAAAGACCAGTTGGCGGAACTCTCCCGCTCACCGCGCCAGGTCAAACTAACCATGGCATGATCTGAGACGATAATGGGTCCAATCTCTGCGCAGGACACCTTCCCAAACCATTGCTGTGATACCAAAAGAAAGTCAATTCTCGACCAGGTTTGGTGGGCTCGTGACAGATGTGTGTAGTCTCTGCTGGTAGGATTTAACACTCGCCAGGCGTCCACTAGTCCCCCCACCTCACAGAGGTACCCTATGCCCCGCTTACTCCATCCCCTCCCTGTGGAAGGACGGGAACGGTCTAAGGAAGGATCGTGGGGGCAATTAAAGTCCCCTGCTATCACCATCGGTATCTTTGGGGCCCCCAAAATTTTATGCAGAATATTCTTGAAAAATCATGGTTGTAACTATTGGGGGCATATACAGTCCCAAGAAACATTTCTTCTCCTTGAAGTTTGACATGGGCAAACAGAAATCTACCTTGGGGGTCAGAGTCTACCTTAAGGACCTCGCAGGTTAAACCTTTGTGGATCAAAATTGCCACCCCCTTTCTCCGAGTGTCCGAGGGCGCGGACAGGACTGTCCCGACTCAATCCCGCTTTAATTTGGCATGTTCTAGAGCCGTCAAGTGCGTCTCTTGTAACAGAGCCACCTGGGCTTTTTGCCGTCTGAGAGCTTGCAGAATTTTGGTGCGCTTCACTGGAGTGGTAATGCCACCGACATTCCATGTTACAAAGTGCAAATCAGGGAGGGTAATGTACTCTCTCGATGCAGACCTTCCTAGGATGAAACAGCTGGGATTGTGTGCGGGGCAGCCCATGGTGTTAACTTTTAACCCCGAAAATCCCCCATATTCCTATATCAACCGACGCGCGTGATCTAAAGACATGGGTAATTTCGTAAGACAGAGTAACATGTTATCGGCAAAAGCGCTAACTTTTAGATCTTCCCCTCCCATTCGTATACCAGCAATTTCAGGATCACTCTGCAGGGCCCGCAATAGCGGTTCCAAGGCAAGCACAAAAAGCATTGGGGACAAAGGGCATCCTTGTCGAGTGCCTCTTTCCAGCACAAAAGGGTCCGAAAAGACACCATTAGAGCCCACTCGAGCCATAGGTTGTGCATACAGCGCTTGAACCCACTGCACAAAACTCCCTTGCAATCCAAAGGCAGACAGAACATCCCACATATAAACCCAGGCCACCCGGTCAAACGCCTTCTCAGCGTCCAGGCTAACAAGAAGTAACGCCTCATCCCTCTGCAAACAATGTTCCATACCCAAGAGCAATTTAGCAATATTCCGGGTCGCCTCCCTCCCTTGCACAAATCCAACCTGACGAGCATCAACAAGCGACGGTAACAAAGGAGCAAGTCGGGCCGCCAAAACTGAGGCCAAAAGTTTCAAATCACAGTTAATAAGAGATATCGGTCGATAAGAGGCTGGATCCATCGAGTCCTTCCCGGGTTTTGGAATTACGGTGATGTCCGCACAACGCATATCCTGAGGAAAAATTCCCTCTGCACGTGCCGCCTCAAACATCACCACCATAGATGGGGCAAGGCGAGGAGCCAGTATTTTATAATATTCCATACTAAACCCATCCGGGCCAGGAGCCATATGAGACTTTCCCCGCTTAATGCCAGCTAGAAGCTCCTGCACCGACAGCGGCGCATTAAGCTTTGCCAACTCTTCATCCGAGACCCTGGGTAGAGCTAACCTACGCAGGAAAGCCACCCCCTGCTCATAATCCCTCTCCTCCTCACTGTACAACTGCGTATAAAAGCCTTGGAAAATCTGCGCAATTAGTGCAGGCTGATGCTGTAATGTGCCTGCCTCGTCTCGGAGCACAGGAATAAACCGAGTACCTCTAGGGTCTCGAACAAGTTTGGCCAATAACTTCCCTGACTTATTACCATATAGATGAAGCCGATGTTTATAATACTGCATCGAGAATGTAGCTCTCCTCTGGAGCAAGGCATTGAGCGCCGCCTGCGAGCGTGTATAGTCCCTTTGGAGAACACCACCTCTACCCCTACACAACTGGCTCTGCACATTTCGGAGATTGCGCTCCAATACCAAAATACTACGATCCAAGTGCTTACGACGCATAATCGTGTAAGAGATAATCGCTCCCCGCATTACCGCCTTACTAGCCTCCCAAAATAAAAGCGGGGAACAATATGGGGTATCATTGAATAAGACATACTCATCCCACTGCTTTGCAAGATAAATTCTAAAGGCTTCATCTTCCCACAAGTGTGCCGGAAACCTCCACCCCACTCTCGTCGGCCCCTTACACTCCCAGGTAATCCAGACCATCCCATGATCCGAAACCGCTATGGGTTCTATTTCCGCCTGCATCACCCGAGGAAGACTCCCTTCACTAACAAGAATGTAGTCTATTCGGGACCAGGTGAGATGCGCTCTCGATTGGTGTGTATATTCCCGAACCCCGGGATGTAGAACTCACCAAACATCCACTAGGTCCCCCAGCCTACAAAGGTACCCTATCCCCCTATGGGTCCAGGCCCCCTCCCCCCCATGATGAGATTTGTCCAAACACGAATCGTGTGGACAATTAAAATCCCCAGCCACAATGATCTTAGCCCTCCCGGCAGGTTTTAACAACCCCACCAGCTTAGAGAAAAAGGCATGGTCATAGATATTAGGTGCATAAACATTCAGTAGCCACATTGTAACAGAATGTATCATCCATTTGGGTCTGCTTGCACTGTATGCACTTCAAAAGGGACCCCCCGCTTCACTAACACCACCACCCCAGCTTTCTTCGTTCCCGACTCTGCCCCATAAGACACCTCTACCCAGTCCCGGGCCAGTTTCCTATGCTCAATGGCGCTCAAATGGGTCTCCTGTAACAATGCGATGTGTGCTCCCTTTCTTTTCAGCCCCTGCAATATCTTAGTGCGCTTAACCGGAGAGCCTATGCCCCCCACATTCCAAGAAATTATCTTAACCTCAGGCATACCTCCAGGTTAAAGAATACCAGTAGGCAGGGCCGGATTTACCTATACGCCATGTACGCCATGGCGTAGGGCCCACAGCCGGCAGGGGCCCACAAAAAAAGAACCAGTTAATTTTTTTTAAACTCAATTTAAAAAAACAACCTGGTGACTGCCGCCGCGGGGCCCCCTCTGCTGCCGCGGGGGCCCCGTCTACAAGCTGAAGCCGTCGGGTCGGGTCGGGTCGGGTCTCTCTCCCTCCCTCCCTCCCTCGCTGCAGGCTGCAGGCTGCGAGAGACGCGAAGATAGAGCGTCTCCTCGCGTCTGTGTTAAGCCCGCTGGGGCTGATGGGATTTCCCATCAGCCCCTGCCGGCTTAACACAGACGCGAGGAGACGCTCTCCCTTCGCGTCTCTCGAAGCCTGCAGCCTGCAGCGAGGGAGGGAGGGAGGAGAGAGACCCGACCCGACCCGACCCGACGGCTTCAGCTTGTAGACGGGGCCCCCGCGGCAGCAGAGGGGGCCCCGCGGCGGCAGCCACCAGGTTTTTTTTTTAAATTAAATTTTACTTTAGGCCGGGGGGGGGGGGGGAGGACTGGTAATGGGCTATGGGGGGGGGGAGGACTGGTAATGGGCGATTGGGGGGGCTGGGGCTGGAAATGGACTGGGGGGGGGGGTAGGGCTGGTAATTGGCTATTGGGGGGCTGGGGCTGGAAATGGGCTGGGCTGGGCTGGGCTGGGCTGGGGGGGGGGGTTAAGGCTAGAGGTGGGCTGATGGGGTTAGGACTGGTAATGGACTGTGGGCTGTTGGGGGGGCTTAGAACTGGCAATGGGCTTTGGGGGGGGTTAAGACTGGTAATGGGCTGTGGGCTGATGGGGGCTGTCTGGTAATGGGCTATGGGGGGGGCTAGGACTGGAAATGGGCTGGGGGGTTAAGACTGGAGGTGGGCTGATGGGGTTAGGACTGGTAATCGGCTATGGGGGGGTAGGACTGGTAATGGACTATTGGGGGGGCTGGGGCTGGAAATGGACTGGGGGGGGTAGGTCTGGTAATGGGCTATTGGGGGGCTGGGGCTGGAAATGGGCTGGGCTGGGCTGGGCTGGGGGGGGTTAAGGCTAGAGGTTGGCTGATGGGGTTAGGACTGGTAATGGACTGTGGGCTGTTGGGGGGGCTTAGAACTGGCAATGGGCTTTGGGGGGGTTAAGACTGGTAATGGGCTGTGGGCTGATGGGGGCTGACTGGAGCGCTAGGGGGCGCGCTACGACTCGAAATGGGCGGGGGGGTTAATACTGGAGGTGGGCTGATGGGGTTAGGACTGGTAATGGGCTGTTGGGGGGGGTTAGAACTGGTAATGGGCTTTGGGGGGTTAAGACTGGTAATGGGCTGTGGGCTGAGTGATGGGGGTTGTCTGGTAATGGGCTATGGGGGCTAGGACTGGAAATGGGCTGGGGGGTTAAAACTGGAGGTGGGATGATGGGGTTAGGACTGGTAATGGGCTGTGGGCTGATGGGGGGGGGTAGGACTGGCAATGTGCTATGGGGGGCTGACTGGAAATGGGTTGATGGGGTTAGGACTGGAAGTGGGCTGATGGGGGGTTAGGACTGGTAATGGGTTATAGGGGGGGCTTAAACTGAAAATGGGGTGATGGGGGGTTAAGGACTGAAAATGGGGTGATGGGGGGTTAAGGACTGTAAGTGGGGTGATGGGGGGTCTAGGACTGGTATTGGGTTGGGGGGTTGCTAGGACTGGAAATGGGCTGATGGATGGCTAGGACTGGAAATGGGCTGATGCAGGGACTAGAAGGGAATGGATGCTGGGTGAGGCTGGAACTAGAAGGGAGCTGATGTTGGGGAGGATTAGAATGGGATGGGGCTGGAAGAGTAAAATGGAGAAGGGAAAAATATTTTGTGTGGGAGGGATAAAAAATCTACAATTGGCCGGGTATTGGGAGAGTAAGTGGGGATTGAGGATGGAGGGGTAAAATTTGAGTGGATGAAATAGGAATGAGGAAAGAGCAAAAGGAGAAAGATTAGTATGTTAAAGCAGATGTAGAGAGAGAATGGAAAAAAATCTAGAAGAGAGAAGAAAGGACAAATGGACAGCAGACGATGGAGAGTTAGCAGAAGACACGAAGAAACCAGAAGAAAGTGGCTGGAGCAATTGCAGCTGAAAAAATGCACAAAAGGTAGAAAAATATCTCTTTATTTTGAATTTATTAATTGGAATATGTCAGCTCTGGTAAATGTGCATCATTAACATCTGCGCTTTGTTTAGTACAAGAGCAAATTAATGTATAGTTTTATTTCTACAGTGTTGTACATTCCAAGTTTGGCTTTTGGGATTCCCAGTTTAATTATTGTCTTCCTATTTCTAAATTGTGATTACTTGTTTGGTGATGGTCTATGTTCTGCATGTGTAACTGAGCTGAGGTGTTCTGTTTATATAATTCCTATTTGACATTGCCACTTGTTCTCTTTCCCCAGTAGGTCATGTATTGTTGTTCTCTGAAATGTATTGGTTTAATATTTGCAGTGTTGCCTTTTGATTGGTAGAGTATGGTGCTTTGTGAGTCCTGGTAGTGCTGTTAGGATACGGCGGGTTTACTATGGGCAGTGTTTGTAGTAGTTCCTAATGTGTCTGGCAGTTGGCACTGGATTATAGTAATGTAGAAATCTTTTAGTCTTTCTTTATCCATACACTCATTAAGAGGCACGTTTACTAAAAGTTAGTATATGGTAACATTATGCAAATATTTATGCAAATGAGGCCCCTTATGCAAATGAGGTCCGCACCCCCCTTGGGCCGCCCCTGCTGGGGGCCCACAATTTTTGTTGGCGTAGGGCCTCACTCAAGGTAAATCCGGCCCTGCCAGTAGGCAATATAACAAAACATCCACCCAGAGACGCCCAGCCTCATCTCCAGGACCTTATCCCATCCCACCCACTGTTCCAAAACTTTCAGGTTTAGTTGACACCCCTCCCACCAACAGAACTTCATAAAATGGTGCTGTTCCCACCTACTACCCCACCCGAATCCCTCCCCCTCCCCACGCACCTCTCCCCCCTTCCCCCTTCCCCCTCCCCCATCTCCCTACCCCCACCCAGTCCCCCATCCCTCCCCTCCTCCCCTCTCCACCCCCCCTCTTCCCCCCCTCCACAAACCCCCCTACCCTTCCCTCTCTCAACTTGAGAGCCTCTGCCATACTCCCCCAATGGGAAAGATCACAGTCCACACGTCCAGGCCGTCCCCCCCCCCCAGCACGGCCAAAGAAAAGAAATGAAATAGGGGAGGGAAGAGGATGAGGGAAGGCCAGACACATATAACCACCTAGCTTGGAACCACAAACCATAAACCATAGAACCGTAGAAAATGTCCCCTTGAACAATAAATCACGCAGCATTTACCAGTCCAGCCTCTCGAGCAAGGAGCAACACTGCCTCAGCCACACCAGACACCTCTTACCAGTCTGGGTGATAGTGGCATTGCCCATGCCCGACAGCACGTGTTGGTCTTACAGTCCCATGTCAAGAGTTAGGACTTCCTTTATTCGCTCCTTGGCCTGTGAGCAGGGTTCCTACAAATTGCTTCGCAGCTCGGGAGTGTTCAAACACGTGCGTCTTCCCTTCGTGGAAAATTTTTAGCACAGCTGGGTAGATGAGCACGAACCGAATTCTCGCTCCCGCCAACTCACTGCAAAGGGGCGCGAACATCTTCCGCCGTGCCGCCAATGCGGCCAAATAGTCTTGAAACAAAAGGACCGAGTGATTATCCAGTTTCAGTGAGCGCCGCTTACGGTAGGCCTGAAGTAGCGCAATTTTATGTTGAAAATTTAGCAGCCTGGCCAGCACCGGCTGCGGTCGCTCAGTGGGACCTCTCTTCGGGCCCAAACGATGCGCCCTTTCCACTATTATGTGTCCTTTCAGTTCCTCCAGGCCCAGCTCCTTTGGCAACCAGGTCTCAAACAGGCCAGCAAGCTGTTGATCGGACCAGGCCTCGGGCACTCCCACCAAGCGCAAATTATTCCGGCGGGACCTGTTCTCTAAGTCATCCACTTTAAGGAGCAGTGTTTCAATCTCCTTCTGGTGCCGTTTAGCATCAGCTTCCCGCTGCACCTCGCTCTCCTCCAATACTGTAATGCGCTGTTCTACCTCCTCCACTCTCCAAGTGACTTCGGCATACGTCTCCGCCATTTCCTCCAACTTCTGCAACACGGAGTCAAACTTAGGCTCCAAGAGTTTAGCCACCTCATGTGCCAGTTCCTCCGCCCCTGATTCTCCATTGCCAGAGCCCGGGGAGTCCGGGCTCTTGCCAGGACGCATAGCGGATGCCATCTTGGACTCGCGGGACCCATGCGGCTTCTCCTTCTTTGCCGCCGCATGCATGCCTATGCCGCTACTCTCACCGCTCCCAGGCACTCAAGGGTATCCGCACCGCTCAGCCTTCTCTCCCCATACACATACACCTAAATTGATGCAGTTTTCCTGCCGGTCTAGGGCAACGGCCCAGGAGCGCGATGAGGACACGTCCTCACTCGCTCATGTGCTCACGTGATCCCCCGATTGCAAATTTATATATGAGTAAATTCGAAGAAAAATGGATATCCCAGTCCCCATACGTTTCTAATGTGAAAGTGTGGTGCCGGTACATAGACGACGTTTTCATGCTGTGGAAAGGTTCTGAAGAAAGATTAGGATTGTTCCTGCAGTGGATAAATCAATGTGATCATAATATACAATTTACTCATATTTATCACAGGGATAAGTTGTCATATTTGGATGTGGCTATTACCAGAGGGAAAGGAGAGTGGTTAACATCGGTCCATCGAAAATCTATGGACCGTAATACATTTTTACATTTCAAAAGCACATACCCTCCGAGGTTGAAGGAGGGCCTTCCTTTTTCCCAGTTTTTACGATACAGATGAAATTGTTCTGATGGTCGAGACTTTAAGAAGTTATCAAAACAGCTGTCAGAAAATTTCAGAGAGAGAGGATACCCCTCATCAGCAGGGGCGGCCCAAGGGGGGTGCGGGGCCATGTGCGGAGACTCGGTGCAGGGCCTCATTTGCATAAGTGGCCTTATTTGCATAAATATTTGCATAGATATTTGCATAATGCTAACATACACTAACTTTTAGTAAACATGTCTCTTAATGAGTGTATGGATAAAGACAGACTAAAAGATTTCTACATTACTATAATCCAGTGCCAACCGCCAGGCACATTAGGAACTACTACAAACACTGCCCATTTAGAACCCATAGCAAACCCGCCGTATCCTAACAGCACTACCAGGACTCACAAAGCACCATACCCTACCTATCAAAAGGCAACACTGCAAATATTAAAACAATACATTTCAGAGAACAACAATACATGACCTACTGGGGAAAGAGAAATAAAACTATAAATTAATTTTCTCTTGTACCAAACAAAGCGCAGACGTTAATGATGCACATTTCCCAGAGCTTTCATATTCCAGTTAATAAATTCAAAATAAAGAGATATCTTTCTACCTTTTGTGCATTTATTTTCAGTTGCAATTGCTCCAGCCACTTTCTTCTGGTTTCTTCATGTTTTCTGCTAACTCTCCATCATCTGCTGTCCATTTGTCCTTTCTTCTCTCTTCTAGTTTTTTTTCCATTCTCTCTCTCTACATCTGCTTTAACATACTAATCTTTCTCCTTTTGCTCTTTCCTCATTCCTATTTCATCCACTCAAATTTTACCCCTCCATCCTCAATCCCCACTTACTCTCCCAATACCCGGCCAATTGTAGATTTTTTATCACTCCCACACAAAATATTTTTCCCCTCTCCAGTGTACTCTCCCAGGGCCAGCCCATTCTCATCCTCCCCCACCAACAGCTCCCATCTAGTCCCAGCCTCACCCAGAAGCCCTTCCCTACTAGTCCCAGCCTCATCCCATTTCCAGTCCGAGCAACCCCCACCCCCCATACCAGTCCTAGCCCCCCCATCAACCCACTTCCAGTCCTAACCCCCCATCAGCCCACTTCCAGTCCTAACCCCATCAACCCATTTCCAGTCAGCCCCCCATAGCCCATTTCCAGTCCTAAACCCCCCATCATCCCACAGCCCATTACCAGTCCTAACCCCTTCAGCCCACCTCAAGTCCTAACCCCTCCCCATCAGCCCATTTCCTGTCCTAGCCCCCCACAGCCCATTACCAGTCCTAACCCCTTCAGCCCACCTCAAGTCCTAACCCCTCCCCATCAGCCCATTTCCTGTCCTAGCCGCCCCATAGCCCATTATCAGTCCTAACCCCCCCATCGCCCATTACCAGACAGCCCCCATCAGCCAACAGCCCATTACCAGTCTTAACCCCCCCCATAGCCCATTACCAGTTCTAACCCCCCCAACAGCCAACAGCCCATTACCAGTCCTAACCCCATCAGCCCACCTCAAGTCCTAACCCCTCCCCATCAGCCCATTTCCTGTCCTAGCCCCCCCATAGCCCATTATCAGTCCTAACCCCCCCATAGCCCATTACCAGTCCTAACCCCCCATCAGCTCACAGCCCATTACCAGTCCTAACCCCATCAGCCAACCTCCAGTGTTAACCCCCCCATCAGCCCATTTCCAGTCCTAATCCCCATCACCCAATTTTCAGTTTAAGCCCTCCCATACCCCATTACCAGTCCTAACCTCCCCATCAGCCCACTCCCACCAGCCCATTTCCAGTCCTAATCCCATCAGCCCATATACAGACTTAGCTCCCCCATAGCCCATCACCACTCCTAACCCCCCCAGCCCCCCCATAGCCCATCACCACTCCTAACCCCTCCCCCAAGCCCATCACCACTCCTAACCCCCCCAGCCCATCACCACTCCTAACCCCCCCCAGCCCAGCCCATCCCATCACCACTCCTAATCCCCCAGCCCAGCCCAGCCCAGCCTAGCCTTTCGTGGCTCTGTTAAGCCCGCGGGGGCTGATTTCCCATCAGCCCCCGCGGGCTTAACAGAACAGCGAGGGAGAAACTCTCCCCTCGCGCTCTGAAAGCCGGCGCGTGTGACTGAAGCTACGAGAGCGGATACAGGGGAGGGCAGGCAGGCTCTGCTGGGCAGGGGGGGCCCCGCGGCACACTCGATTCTGCCGCGGCGGCCCCGGCAGCGGGAGAAGACAGCTTTTTTTTTTTACATTTTACTTTAGGATCAGAATGTTTTTTGCGCGGGGCCCCCTGAAACGCGGGGCCCTGTGCAAAAAACATTCTCACTCAATGGACGGGCCGGCCCTGCTAATCAGTGGTAAAACGAGCCTATTCTAGGGGTCTTTACAACAATAGAAATTTACTATTGGAGTCTAAAAGAAAGGAGAATGTCAATTTGAATAATGTTAATTTAATTACCAAGTATTCCCCACTTAGTTTGGGGATTCAGCGAATATTAAAGAAGCATGGGACTATTTTAGGGGTAATCCCTGGGTTAGTTGGCAAACAAATACGCTGTGTATGGCAACGCAATAGAAACTTAAAAGAGCAACTCAGTCCAGCAGTATTGCGATCTCCTGGTTTAACAGGTACCCCATTAGATATTGAAATAGGGCACAGAAAATGTGGGAAGTGTGGCATTTGCGATATCACTATGGCAGTGAGTGTCTTTGTACATCAGGGGGTTACATACCCCTTGAAAAATCATACAACATGTGATTCCTCCTTTGTGGTGTATATAATTCAATGTCTCTGCGAGTTAATTTACGTGGGGAAAACTATCTGCCCCTTTAAAATCAGAATGGGGGAACATAAGAGTCGTCTAAAGTGTAGAGTTAGAGAGGTGCCATTAGTCCAACATTGTTTAACAATGGGACATGTTTTTGAGCAATTGCGATGTTTTTGCGTAGAGTGCGGTCAGGAATAGCGGGTAAGTCACAAGAGCAATCCCTAATTATTAGAGAACAAAAATGGATTTTCACTTTAAAATCAGTGACACCCGATGGCCTTAACGTTAATATAGATTGGACATCTTGTATATAAGGATTCGTAGGGGGTGAGTGTTATGAGAGAGAGTGTAGGTACAGGTAGGTAATGTAGGGCAGTAAAGATACAGAAATTAATCATTGGTTTATAGATTGAATAGGTTAGGGAAAGATGATTATGAGCAGCTATAAGAAGAAAAAAAGGGATTTACCTCATTGAAAGACAACATTTGTATTATTCTTTCAGCGACATTGGTGGTTAGGTTGACATCATTTGAGGGCGGGTTTAGAAGTCACCAATAGATTGACAGAGGGGAAAGGTTTAAAATTAGAAGTAGTAACATCTTACCCGCATGCGCGGCATTTTTCCACAACCAAGTTGGATGAGAGGTTTCAGTTGCAGCGGTTTCATGAAACGTGTGCAGCATTACTTTTTTCTCCGGTAGGTGATCGGCTCATCATAGTTATATGATAAAGGAGGATTTACATAAAGGAGTTTGAGAGCGGTTTGATTGTGAGTGGTTATTGATAAGGGTTTTTGTTTTCTACTGATAGAAGTGAATAGCAATCCCCTGAGGAAACTTGCAACAGTGAAACGCGGCGGAGGCGCCTAGGAAAGGCGTTGGGATAAGAACTAACAGTATTGTCGAAGCGGAGCGAAGTTAGAGCTTGAAGACACCACTAAACTATAAGCTAAGCACATGGTGTTTGTAGTAAGAGATAAGAGCTACTGCGAATGTTTTAAAAGCAGTAATTTCATTGAGTGGAAAATAGTGGGTCAGAAGCTTCACACGTTCATACCCTTTTAAACTCAGTTAAAGGTCATTGATGCTAATGGTCACAAGAGTTAGACATTTGATAAGTCTAGAAAACATGTGCCATAAAGTCTGAGACCTTTTTGAGAAGTAGTAACCATAAGAGAAAAATTGAAAAAGATCCAGACCCTATATTGATAGAATTGAGTGTTTTTCCATTTTTGGGCTTCTGACGTCAGTACTGGGCAAACTGGTAGAAATCATTATAAAGAACAAAATTACTGAACATGTAGATAGTCATGGTTTAATGGGAAAAAGCCAACATGTCCTTAGCCAAGGAAAGTCTTGTCTTACTAATCTGTATATTTTTTGAAGATGTGAATGAACAGGTAGACCAAGATGAGATGGTTGACATAGTGTATCTGGATTTCCATAAAGCCTTTGACAAGGCCTCTCATGAGAGATTCTTGGTGAAATTAAAAAGTGATGGAATAGGAGGCAGTGTACCATTGTGGGTCAGGAACTGGTTAAAAGATAGAAAGCAGAGGGTAGGGCTAAATGGCCAATTTTCCCAATGGAGAAAGGTGAATAGTGGAGTACCCCAGGGATCTGTGCTGTGTCCGCTGCTTTTTAACATTCGTAAATGACCTGAAAATGGGAATAATGAGTGAGGTAATCAAATTTTCAGATGACACAAAATTATTCAAAGTTGTTAAAATGCAGGAGGAATGTCAAAAATTGCAAGAGGACCTCGATAAAGTGGAAGACTGGACGTTCAAATGGCAGATGAAATTTAATGTGGACAATGGCAAAATTATGCACCTAGGAAAGAGCAACCCAAACTATGGTTACACGATGCAAGGTTCCACATTAGGAACCACCACCCAGGAAAATGATTTAGGTATCACCATGGATAACATGTTGAAACCCTCCACCCAGTGTGCAGCGGCAGCCAAGAAAGCAAATAGAATGCTAGGAATCATAAGGAAAGGAATGGAGAAAAAGCAAAGGATATTATAATGCCTCTGTATCGTTCCATGGTGTGACTGCACCTTGAATATTGTGTGCAATTCTGGTCGCCGTACCTTAAAAAGGATATAGCGTTATTAGAAAAGGTACAAAGAAGAACCACCAAAATGGTAAAGGGGATGGAAGGATACCCCTATGAAGAAAGCCTAAAAAGGTTAGGGCTCTTCAACCTGGAAAAGAGACGGCTGAGGGGAGATATGATAGAGGTCTATAAATTAATGAACGGAGTGGAAGGGTAAACGTATATCAATTGTTTATGCCCTCAAAATGTAGAAAGACTACAGCAATGAAGCTACAGTGTAACCCGTTTAAGACTAATAAGAGAAAATATTTTTCACTAGTGTGATCAAACTCTGGAATTCGTTACCAGAAGATGTAGCAAAAGCTGTTAGTGTGCAATGTAGCTGGGTTTAAGAAATGTTTGGGTAAGTTCCCAGAGGAAAGGTCCATAAACCATTATTAAAGAGGATCCGGGAAATCCACTGTTTGCCCCAATTCAAGCATTGTGGAACCTGTGTGTCTTTTGGGAAACTGCTGGGTATTTGTGACTTAGATTAGCCACTGTTGGAAACAGGTTACTGGGCTTGATGGACCTTAGTCTGACCCAGTATGGCATTTCTTATGTTCTTATGATTTTGCACTGTTTTAGTTTCTCTAGGCTCTGTGCAGCTTCCCTTGGGTGAAGTTAATGAGCATATCAAAACTTTAAGGTCCCATCAGGCACTCGTATCTCTGATAGCACTTGGGTCCGTTCTTTCAACATGGCAGCTCCTGGGATGCTTTTAGGAATTCCCAAAGAGGCGGATCTACCAATGGGAGCTAAAGATTAAGAAGTCCCCTCTTATTTATTTCTTAGCATTTGCTGAATCGCTTTTCAGAATTTATCTGTGGTTTACAATCTAGCTTAAAATTTTAAAAGAAATCATTAATCTCTTTTAAATATCATTTTATTTAAGACACAAAATAATCCAAAAATGTAAAATAAGGTAATATTTAAAAGAGGCAAATCTGTATTTGACAAAAAATTAAAGGAAACAGATATTACTGTAAGAGTGTAACTAGAAAGAGACAGCACAGGAGAGCTGGAGAAATTATTCATTAAACTGCTCACTAAATGCTTGCAAGAAGAAGCCATTTTGAGGTGTGTAGATTAGTCTCTGAATGGAGGTAAGGAGTTCCAGAGTGGTGGGGTTGTAGAAAAGGAAGAAGACTGGCGAGTGGTGTTATAATGGACCCTGCTGGTAGTAGGTAAAGTGTGTTGGTATGTTGAGAATGGGTAGACCAGGAGGATGATGGAGTGAGGTGAGAATACAGATATAAGGGAGTACCAGTATACTGGGAGTGGAGGAGTAGCATAATGGTTAGAGCACTGGCTTGGGAACCAGGAGACTAGGATTCAGTTCCCAGTAGCACTCCTTGTGGCCTTGGGCAAACATTTGGGAAGCACTGGCCTAGGGAGATAAGAAGTGTGGCGTCACCACAGTCCAGTCCAGTATGGATGTCATTGATCATAGCAGTGACCATGGTCTCTGTACTGAAAGCAGAGCGGAAGCCAGATTGTTTAGAGTGTAAAACATTAGAAGTTTCAATGTGTTGGGTCAACTGTGTTGCAACAATATTTTCCTATTCTAGATAAGAAGGGAAGAGATCCTCAAGATCAGTCAATGGATCTTGAGGATCAAGACTGGGATGTTTTAAGTTAGGTTATTACCACTGCGTGTTTCCAAAGGGATGGCATTTCACCAGACGCGAGGGAGTTGGTGATCATAGTGCAAATGACCGGGGTTAGGTGTAGAGCAGGATCTTTAGCCAGGAGGGCAGAGGGTCAGATGGGGAGTTCATGGGTCACATTGAAATAATAGTTTTGGTAACCAGGAATGAGGTAGCTTCATTGAAAGATGGAAGAAAGGTATATGGAGGAGTATCCTGAAGTCATATTGTGGTTTGATACCTTTCAATGTCTGATTCTTGAGTCTCCCATCCTCCCCCATAAACTGATCTGCTAACCCTACTAGGTTAAAATCAATAAGGCCATAATTGAGGGAAACAGAGTTTAAGACCTATAGGCAGTCCAAAAAGGTATATCCATAGGATGTAATTTACAAAATAGTTTAATTGTGAAAACCAGGCCTCAACCCCTCTGAAGTCTATCTAAGAAAAGGGGAAATGGGATGAGTGATTGTGAGATAGAATGATACTTATTTATTTCTCGTTTTTATATACTGCCTTTCCCTGAAAGCTTTGAAGTGGTGTACAGCAATAAAATACAATAATTTGCAGCAATTCAAAGTACGGTATAAACTGCAGGACAATGCATAAATCATAATAAAATCTAATCAGTAAAAGAAATATGGAACACTTGAAACAGCCAGGCCTTAGAGATCTTTTTACTAAAGAGTGCTATGGTGTTGCAACTAATGCACAGATAGTACCACAACCAACGCTTGTTAGGTGCAACACCACTGCATTCACTGTTGGGGGCATGGAAGGCATGTTTCCAACAATTAACACAGTATGCCCCGCCCTAACGCGGACCACAGGTACACTTACCTCCACCTATGGAGATGGCTGAAAGGGCACCTGCACCAATTTACTGGCCTTGCGATTAGCACAGGTGCGCTGAATACAAGGCACTCACCCCTCCTACTCTCAGCCCCTAACCTGCCCAATTGTACCTTCAATGCGCCATGGACAGTTAGTAGTGAAATCCAGCCATGCTAATTGTCATGGCTCTGTGCTAACTGTTAACACATATCCCAGTGTGCCGTTAGCGTAACCAGAACCCATGCTAACGGCTACCGCCCCTCAGAGTGCCCAAAGACCGAATGTGTATATCTGTAGGCTAAATTCAGTACTATGCAAATTTAAATTAGCTCCTTTAGATAAAGGAATCATTTGCGTGTGATCAGATTTGCATGTTGTCAACTCAAGAAAAGACATGACCTGAGGTTTGCATTTACACCGTACAATGTATGTGAGAACAAACCTTCTCAAAATTTAATTTGATTTATGTCATATTATATACCACCATACACAATAAAAGCTGCATCAAAGTGGTTTGCAATACAATTAAGACAAACATAAGCCAAAGAAAAAATATATTACATATAAAACAATGTTAACAGAACCCACCGCACAAGTATATCCATACCCCTAATTAAAATAAAATTGCAATAAATATGTTGCATCAAATAATCTGTACAAATACAGAAAGTCACACAAGTTTTAAAAATGACCATATATCTTCTCAAAGGAAGTCTGAACATGGCCAAGACAGAGCTCCTTATCTTTTCCCCCTAAATCCACCTCCCTCTTCCTCCTTTCTCTCTCTCTGTGGATAACACTATCATCTTCCCAGTTTTCTCGGCTTGCAACCTTGAAGGTCATCTTTGACTCCTCTCTCTCTCTCTGCACACATCCAATAGATAGCTAAAATCTGTCCCTTCTTTCTCTATAACAGCAGCAAAAATTATCAATTACCTTTCTGAACACACTACCAAGACCCTTATCTGCTCTCTAGTCACCTCCCACTTAGACTATTTTTTATTTCCATTCTTTTATATACCATGCTATTCTGCATCAGTGTGGTTTACATTGAACAGGGCAGTGATGGCTAACCTTTTTGAGCCCGAGTGCCCAAACTGCCGCACAAAACCAAAGAATTTCCTCAAAGTGCCAGCACGTCAATTAAAGCTCCATTTGCATAAGGTGCTTCATTTGCATAAATATTTGCATAATGTTACCATACACTAACTTTTAGTAAACATGCCTCTTAATGAGTATATGGATAAAGAAAGACTAAAAGGTTTCTACATTACTATAATCCAGTACCAACCGCCAGGCACATTAGGAACTACTACAAACGCTGCCCATTTAGAACCCATAGCAAACCCGCCGTATCCTAACAGCACTACCAGGACTCACAAAGCACCATACTCTACCTATCAAAAGGCAACACTGCAAATATTAAACCAATACATCTCAGAGAACAACAATACATGACCTACTGGGGAAAGAACAAGTGGCAATGTCAAATAGGAATTATATAAACAGAATACCTCAGCTCAGTTACACATGCAGAACAGACCATTACCAAACAAGGAATCACAATTTAGAAACAGGAAGACAATAATTAAACTGGGAACCCCAAAAGCCAAACTTGGAATATACAACAACACTGTAGAAATAAAACTATATATTAATTTCCTCTTGTACTAAACAAAGCGCAAAAATTAATGATGCACATTTCCCAGAGCTGACATATTCCAATTAATAAATTCAAAATAAAGAGATATTTTTCTACCTTTTGTGCATTTTTTTTCAGTTGCAATTGTTCCAGCCACTTTCTTCTGGTTTCTTCGTGTCTTCTGCTAACTCTCCATCTGCTGTCCATTTGTCCTTTCTTCTGTCTTCTTGGGTTTTTTTTCCATTCTCTCTCTACATCTGCTTTAACATACTAATCTTTCTCCTTTTGCTCTTTCCTCATTCCTATTTCATCTACTCAAAATTTACCCCTCCATCCTCAATCCCCACTTACTCTCCCAATACCCGGCCAATTGTAGATTTTTTATCCCTCCCACACAAAATATTTTTCCCCTCTCCATTTTACTCTCCCAGCCCCATCCCATTCTAATCCTCCCCCAACACCAGCTCCCTTCTAGTTCCAGCCTCACCCAGCATCCATTCCCTTCTAGTCCCTGCATCAGCCCATTTCCAGTCCTAGCAGCCCCCCAACCCATTTCCAGTCCTAGCAACCCCCCAACCCAATACCAGTCCTATCCCCCCCTCATCAACCCACTTCCAGTCCTAACCCCCCATCACCCCATTTTCAGTTTAAGCCCCCCCCTATAACCCATTACCAGTCCTAACCCCCCATCAGCCCACTTCCAGTCCTAACCCCCCATCAGCCCACTTCCAGTCAGCCCCCCATAGCCCATTGCCAGTCCTAACCCCCCCCCATCAGCCCACAGTCCATTACCAGTCCTAACCCCATCAGCCCACCTCAAGTCCTAACCCCTCCCCATCAGCCCATTTCTTGTCCCAGCCCCCCATAGCCCATTATCAGTCCTAAACCCCCCCATAGCCCATTACCAGTCCTAACCCCATCAGACCACCTCCAGTGTTAACCCCCCATCAGCCCATTTCCAGTCCTAACCCCACCCAACAGCCCACCTCAAGTCCTAACCCCTCCCCATCAGCAGTCCTAACCCCCCCTAGCCCATTAGCAGTCCTAACCCCCCCTCTCTAGCCCATTAGCAGTCCTAACCCCCATCACCCCATTTACAGACATCCCACATCACCCCACAGCCCATTAGCAGTCATACCCCCCCAGCCCATTAGCAGTCCTAACCCCCCCTAGCCCATTAGCAGTCCTAACCCCCCCCCTAGCCCATTAGCAGTCCTAACCCCCCCCCTAGCCCATTAGCAGTCCTAACCCACCCCCCATGGCAAATTTAAAAAAAAAAAAAAGCAGCTGGCTCTGGCTTCTGCCGCGGCAGCGGCAGAATGCAATGTCCCGTGGGGCCCCCTCCGCCCGCTAAGCCCCTCTGCAAGGGCTTTCAGATTCGCGAGGGAGAGCGTCTCCCTCGCGTCTCTGTTAAGCCCGCAGGGGCTAATGGGAAATTTCCCATCAGTCCCTCGCGTCTAAAGGGGCTGATGGGAAATTTCCCATTAGCCCCTGCGGGCTTAACAGAGACGCGAGGGAGACGCTATCTCCCTCGCGAATCTGAAAGCCCTTGCAGAGGGGCTTAGCGGGCGGAGGGGGCCCCGCGGGACACTGCATGCTGCCGCGTCCGCGTCCGCGGCAGCAGCCAGAGCCCGCTTTTTCTTTTTCTGCGGACCTTCACGCGTGCCAGCTGCAAGGCCTTCGCGTGCCACAGCTGGCACGCGTGCCATAGGTTCGCCATCGCTGGAACAGGGCATTATAACTTGGAGATAACTATTTTACAGGGAACATGGGCTATGGAGGGTTAAGTGGCTTGCCCAAGACCACAAGGAGCACCTGTGGGACTAGAAACCCCAGTCCTTCCGTCCCAAGGTTGCTGTCCTCTAGTGGGATTTGAACCCCCAACCTTCTGGCCTGAAGTACCTTGTCCCAACCACTAGGCCACTCCTCCACTCCTATTGCAAACTGCTCCTCACTGGCTTCCCAGACTCAGCTCTCTCCCCTTTATTCCATTCACCAGCATTGCTATGCACACATAACCCCTCTTCTAAAGTCACTTCATTGGCTCCCTATCCTTTTCTGCATCTAGTTCAAACTTCTCTTTCTGACCTACAAATGCATTCACTCTACAGCTCCTCATTACCTCTCACCTCTCCCTACACCTCCCCTCCAGAACCCTGCTCATCAGGTAAATCGCTTTTATCTGGGCCCTTCTCTTCCACTGCCAACTCCAGACTTCATTTGTTCCACCTTACCGCCTGGAACAAACTACCTGAGTCACTAGGTCAGGCTTCATCCCTGGGCCTATTCAAATCAAGACTAAACACCCCTCTTCAAGGGCTGCCTTTCGATCCTGATCCCTTTATTCTCCTGTTTACCACTCTTGTGTGTTACAACCATTTCCTCTTAGTTTACCCTGGTCCCATATTTATCTTGAATAGGTTGTAAGCTCTATCAAGCAGGGACTGTCACTTCTGCGTATATATATATATATAGATATAGATAGATAGATAGATAGATATAGATATATATATAGATATATATAGCGCTGTGTATGGCTTGTAGCACTATAGAAATGTTCAGTAGTAGGTAGGATTTTAGAGGAGCTGGTTTCAGAGTAGGGCTGGCACAGCTATGAGCTAAGCACGCTCTGAGAGACAGTTCAAAAGGATTTTTTTTTTTAGCTTGCCACTGCCGTTGATGTATAAAAGGCCGTTGCCACTGCATGTGTGTTTGAGGATTTTGATCTTTTGTCACTGCTTTTCCTGATTAGAAAAAAATGATTAGTTTATATTTTTTTATCCTTATTCTCCTGAATGCACACCAAGGCTGCAGGTGGCTGGGCACCCCACACTCCAGTGTCCTGAGCACTCACAAAACACCAAACATGTCCCAGCAGGTTTTCCACGGTCATGGAAGTCCCAGTCCCAGGCTATGGTTCCTTTTCCTTTTCACCTTGTGCTTGACGTCCACTGGACGTGGTTCACTAAAAGTCAAAGGTCAGTGAATGTGTTTCATTGTGTTCTTCAGTTTGAGCCAAATCCACAGTCAGTCCCTAAGCAGGTACCGTTTAAGGATGCTGTCCCATCCAGCTCACAAGCAGGAGAGATAGGCAGACTTTTTAAGTCACATGCTTTTTCTCTGTCAGAGTATTTTGTGTCAATTGTATGCATAGATAAACCAAATGTATACGCAAAATCTGCAGCACTGAGGTAGTCCCCAATGTCAAGTTACAGATGTTAGCAACTGCTATCTTTATGCAGCATGAGTTCAAAGGGCATTGGCTCTGTTTATGTCAGATAAGCATAAATCTGTGTCCCTGCAGAATTCTGCTGTATATCAGAGGTATGATCTGTGGGCCACGTTGGTGTGTGACCTGTGATTCTTTGGATTCAATATCTGGATGTGACACACAGACCCCCACCACAGGGAGTACTGATTACATGACTAGAGAATCTCTTTATCCAAGGCCAGTAATGGACAAACCCGATGTGTAGCACTCAGAAAAGCCCTTGCTACAGGATGCTGTGCAGTCTACTGCTCTTCAGAATGAGAATTAACTTCTAGGAAGACTGGTTATACAGTACATGTCACTGTCAGCTTGCAATGTTTAATCCATCCATGTAGGGCATTTTCCAAGTGCAGGGCTGTTTTGGATAGTGTTCAGGATCGGGATGAGGACTGTGTGTAAGCAGCTAATGGAGACTCGTCTGATTTTTGGCTGGTGTCAGGACCCAGATTCACACTTTTCTTGTTGCAGGATCACCAGAATAGATTTTCAGCATGTTACCCACACGTGCTAGGGCCCTTTTAATGGTAGTGTACACGGCTGGATCCTTCCCTATAGGGAAATTCTAGAGCTTCACAGGGCTAGGTCAAGCGTTTGACTGTCTGCAGTCAGAGTGTACCACGGACAAGTAGGTCTCAGCCCACTCCTCAGGGGCCATCCAGCCAGTCTGTTTTTCAAGATATACACCATGAAATGCAAGACAGAGATTTGAAAGGCCATGGGTTATAATCTCCCTCATGCATATTTAAAGAGTGTGCCTTGAAAGGCTGACTGACCATAGCTAAGTGGTCCCTAAGAAGTGGCCAGTCCTAATTAGTGGCCAGTTGAATCTGTTTGATAATTTCCTCTGTTGGAATGGGTTGCAGCATCACAGGAGTTTGGACATGGAAAAGGCGTTTCACCTTTAGACATCATGATAGGAATGCCGCGCTCTGGGCAATAATATTTTGAGTTTTAGCTTACCTTTCCCAAAGAATGCTCAAGGTAGCTTATAGCATTATCAGAACTGGACATATTTATTTGTTTAGCCAGGTTTATATACCGCTTTCCACTGGGTCAAAGTGGTTTCCAGAGAACAGAGCATGTCACAGTAAACATATGTTGTACTAGGAACAGCATTAACCGTTAACAATTGAAACAGTTCAACATTTTGCTAACAGAACATACTAAATGTTATAAACAACTATTTACAATTGTGAATCTGCTTTGGTTGTGTTACGTTGATAGTGGGGGTTAGATGGAAGGACCGAAGTGTTCAGTGACTAGGTGGGTTTCCAGGTGTTTGCGGAAAGAAGGGAGACTGGTGATATTTCTTAGTGTGTAAGGGAGGGAGTTCCATAGGGAGGGAGCATAGAGCTCAATTGCTTTGCAGCATGTTTGTTGGTTGTATTTATATTTGGATTAAATAAGTCACTACCCAAAAGAACTTAGAATCGAAGTGGATACCTGAGGCACTGGGAGATAAAAGTGGCTCACTCAATGTCACAAAGGGGACAGTAGTGGGATTTCAGTCCTGGTTTCCCTGGTTCTCAGCCACTAGGCCACTCTTTACTCTGTACTATTTAAGACTGTCGTAAGGTTTGGTCTGTATGTACTGTAAATCTGATTTGTAGTGATAGCAGGAAGCATTCTGAATACAATACAGGAAATCAAATACATGTTGTAGGTGGTTTGCAGACAAAATGAAAAAGTGATATTTGCTTTTAGAAGGCTGTGATCGATGTAACTGAAGAGCCTCAATTTCATTTTGGTGGTCTGAAGTCAGATCTTAAGCTGTAACTTGAGATGGCTGGGGCCACAGTTATACCATGGAACTAAACAGCAATTGCTGAAAAGGGCCTGGTGGCTTCCACGCAGAAGGACCTTTACATAACATTTTATTCTAACAGCTATGTGCATGAGTGAAGAAAAAGTGGATTTTTAAGGTGAATATTCATATTTTCCTTCCTATTGTGGCCTTTTCTTGTGGTTAAGCTGAATTTGGCGTCACAAGCCTGTGAGGTCCTGATCGTACAACCGAAAAAGTACACTTCATGCAGGGTAAAGGAAGAGTATCTAATTACTGTTTTTCGTGATTTCTGCTAACTTGCTAATATGTTGAAGTAAAGTTGGGTCTGCTCTCCCGTTTAGTGCTCCCTGCATACCCCCCCCCCCCCACCCCCGTTCACTTTGCCTATCCCCTTTCAATTTGGGTAGTAAGCATTTGGCCTGGTCAGCGGAAGGCCGCAGGCCTCTGGAAAGAGATGGACCATAAATATTTTAAGAGACAGCATCCTTATTTTCCCTGAAACATTCTAGCGGCCACGTGAGTTCCGGAAAATAGAGCAGGATCGTAGCAAGGGCTGTGCAAGTGGTGCGGCCGCACAGGGCGCAAGTGCGGAAGGGGCGCCAATATCATTACTGGGCTTTCAGGAAGTGCGATAAGAGCAAATTCCTGCATGTGGCCGGAAGGTAGGGGGGTGCCCGGCTCACAGGTTTCACAGAACACATTTCTAGCTTGGCACAGTCCTGGAACAGGGAATGCTTGTAGGATTGTAATACCCTGCTTGGACCAAAAGAAGAATACATGAGAAACAGTGTAATTATGCGCTTTCTAGATTCCATGGGTCTGAAGGGGGGGGGGGGACTGATGGGGTCTCAGAGCTTCACATGCTGTAATATCTTTGGCTGCTGCCTTCTCTTTGGGCACTTGCTGAAGTTGCCGCGCGAGTCTGACATCTTTCCATGCTTAGGATTGAGGCTAAGGAAAGCTACTTCCAGTCTACTGCCCCAAGGAAATTCAGTGACCATGGGAATAGGGTCAGGGGAGCAGATCTGAAACCCATGCAATCGGAAGCTCAAAGCGATATAGTAGGATAAGCTTACCAGACGTCCTCAATTTTCAGGGATCTAGCTAAGCTTGGTCTAGAATTTGGCAGCTGGGATTTAATGTTAAAAAATGTAAGGTCATGCATTTGGGCTGCAGCAATCCAAGGGAGCAATATAGTATAGGGGGTGAAGTACTTTTGTCCACTAAAGAAGAGCGGGACCTAGGCGTGGTTGTGTCTGACGATCTTAAAGAGAACGCCTTCTTCTGGACTATAAATAATCTGAGCTATCTTGCCCTTTGCATTGATTCTGTTTAGGTCTATCCTGGGCAAAGGGCTAAAACCAGATAGAAAGGACATGTCAGTCTCTGTTGGCTCTTCCTTTCCTCCCTGGGCGCAGGAGGACACTTCTACATAATCATCCATTGATACAAGTCCAGGTCTACACCAGCCTTTGCCCACCTGTGCCAGGTTCTTCATGGACGCAAGCACCAGGAAGGTCCTCCTAAGTTTAGCCCTTCCGGCCACTTACCGGGCATGATTAATGGAAAGGGAATTCTATGTTGATTTCCTCTTGTGCTGCATCTCCTGTTCCAGGCCAGCAAAGAGAAAGGATGAAGCGAATGCTGTCAGGCCAAGAGGAAGCCCAGAGTCTCTCTGGCTCTGTTACTCCAACCTTTTGAGTGGCGGGCGCATGTTTACATCACAGGAGGGGTATGCCCTCATTTCTGACAGGACTTTAAACAGTGCTGTGTCCAGGTATAGTCACAGGCGAAATGTCCACTAAACTTTTACGATGAAAAGAAACATGGAAAATAAAACAATACCTTAAAAGTCTGGGACTGAGGTTTCACGTAGAGGGCGAAGGGATGGGGTCTGTCCCAGTGACTCAAGGTGTCTACTGTAATTTATTGCACACTGGAGCAGGACTGAATTCAAGGTTTAGTTGGGTTTCTTTCCTTTTTTTGTACTCACAGCTCAATGAATTCTGGTGCGTGTAGTTCCAAGCAGTAGCTTAAGTTCTAATGAGGGGCTCTCAAGCAAAATTCTACTGAGGGCCACCACTGGCATGGCGGCACCCCTACCCTGGGAAAACTTACATTAAAATGTTTGCCTCCAGCATGTCTTCTTTTTTTCCTTTTAAATTTTAAGGCCTGGCAGCTATCACCTCCCACTGCCAGGCTGAAGTCTCACGATAAGAGCTACAAACCACAACTATTATGGCGAGACTTCAGTCTGCAGCGGGAGGTGATGGCTGCTAGGCCTAAAAACCTAAGAGGAAGAAAGAAGACACACAGGAGGCCGCGCAGCAAATATTTAATGTAAGTCTGCCACTCTGCTTTCATCCTGCTATGTGGCCCCCTTCCTGCCTGGGTACCCCACCCCCTCCCCCCACACACATTGTGGGGGCTGCTTGGGTGGAATTTACTCCACTAGTTTCAAGCTTTTTCTTTTAGAAAACACAGGATTATAGTTGCTGGGTTCGGAGTTCGGAGTCGCCACCCAAGAAAATGGTCTTGGACAATACATTGTAATTTTCAATCCAGTGTTCCACAGTTGCTTAAAAAGCAATTAAAAATATTAGAAATTATTCAAAAAGGGAAGACGAGCAAAACTAAGAATATCATTCTGCCTCCACGTAATCCCTGGTGAGACAGCACCTGGAGTACCATGTGCAGTTGCCCCATTTCAAAAAGGTTGAGAGAAGGGTGATATAATGATAATGAGGACAGACACCTCCATTCTGAAGAAAGACTAAACACGTTAGGGCTCTTCCGCTTACAGAAAGGTTGACCTAGAGGAGATATGATAGAAGTTTAGAAAATCATTAGTGGGGTGGAACGGTTAAAAAGGGAACAGTGATTTAACCTCTAAAACAACATGACAACAAGAGGACACTCTATGAAACTAGTGACCAGAGGATTGAAAATAATTTGTAAAATTTATCTTCATGCAGTGCATAGTTACACTATGGAATCTGTTCTTAGAGGATGTGATCAAGGAAAATAACACAGAAGGGTTCCAAAGAGATCTAGACAAGTGCCTGGAGGAAAAGTCCATGAACAATAATTATTAGTCAGGTATATCTGGGAAAGCCATTGCTCGTCTCTGGAAATAAGCTCTGAGAAACGGCTATATTTCTTGGGATCTGCTGTCCATTGTCAGAGACAGAATGCAAAGGTCGATGGACCAAGATTTGACTCATTATGGCCTTTCTTATGCTCAAAGTTTGGAGAGAGACTGAGCAACCTGTCAGCCCACCATAAAAAGGATCAGTTGCAAGAAACACACCTAACAAATGTTCTCAAGTGGTAATCTTTTGGGACCTTGGAGTCCCCTTCCACATTGCCTGCAGCAAGAGATTTTTAGGGTTATCTGAAATAGCTCCAGGTCATCATGGATAAACTGATCCAGTCCTGGCTTTGCCCCACAGCATCTAAGTGCTTGTAGTTCTGGTTTTCTTTGGGAAATCAATGGGAGCTCAGTATTATAATTGCTGGCAGGCAAAAGGGCAAGCTGAAGCCTGGCTCAGCCTGATGACCTAAAGTCATGTAGTAAGTAGGGCAGACTAGATATGCCACGAGGTCTTTTTCTGCCCTCATGTTTCTAAGTAACCTTACCTTACCTTACCTTAGGAAGGGAGTCTAGAATAGATCACCTTCTTGGTTACTCATGATGTCCGAATGGTGGCTCTAAACCTGTGGCCCACACCCCATCTCCTCTTCCAGGGTTTATGTTGTCATAATATACCCTGGAATGGTGGCTAGCCAATAAAATAGCTGCATTGGCCAAACAGTCCATTCCTGCTCCCAGAAAGCTACATACTCAGCCAGTCGGGATTTCAGAATATCCACAATGAATATGCATGAGATAGATTTTCATGCAGTGGGAGGCAGGGCATGCAAATCTGTATCATGCATAATCCTTGTAGCGAACATCCTGAAAACTAGTATGTCCCGAGCAGGGTCGTACCGAGACTGAAATGCGCCCTGTGCGACTTGCACATCCGGCGCGCGCCCCCTCCCGCACCTCCATTTAGACACTTTATGGGGATGTGGGAGGGGAGGCGCACGCCCGATCTGCAAGTCGCCGGCACGCTAAGCAGGTCTGGTCCCTCCTGGAGAGACCAGATCTGCTTAGTGTGCCAGCACGAAGACTTAAGGGCGCATTTTGTCTCTCTGCTGCTGCCTGCTGCCGAAAAAGTGGCGGCGGCAGGCAACGGCAGAGAGCAGAAATGTACCCTTTAAGTCTTTGCACCCTGTGCGGCCGCACCGCTCGCACGGGGCTCGGTATGTTCCTGGTCCCGAGGACTGTGTTGAGAACCCCTGGACTAACAAAGAGCCTTGTGTTCTATAAAAAGGCATGAATATCAAGTTTGTGAAAATAAATACATAAATAACATGTATGTAGAAGGCTCCACGGGGTCTTGGATGGCTGAATGATAACGATTCTGGGCCCGATATTCAGCACCAGCAGCTAGCTGTCAGTGCTGAACTTAAGACTCAGATGCTCAATACTGGGGCCATATCTGGGCTCTGGCATTGAATATGCAGATTGCTGAGATTGCTGCGAAGCAAACGGGACAGCGGTGAGATTTAGCCACTGCCTGGTTAGCTTCTGCGGCAAACGTTAGGCCAGCATTTCCTACACCTGATGTTCACCACATATCGCTAACTGGGCAGTGGCTCAATATCACGAGTTAGCGATGGGCACCACACCAAAATGCCCCCCGGCAGGCCCCAATGCCAACTGCTTAGCAATGGAGCGTGTAGCAGTGGCTCCTGTGGATATTTGCCGAATATCCCCTACAGCAGCATTTACGTGCTTTGCAGGTCTGCAAACTGTGTAAATATCTTTGAATTTCAGGCCCTCTGTTGTTAGATAGGGACTAGGATAGCGCCCAGCTCCTTCCAGACTTAAATGACTCCTATTAAATCCAGTAATGGGAAATCTGAGAAGTCATTTAAAACCTTATTTCACAAAGAAAAAAGATGGTGTGAGTCTTATATACGATAAAAAAATTAAGATAAAGGTAATGAATCTGTAGGTTTTCCTTATTGTCTGTAGTATATCCAAATTAAACCTTTTGCATAAACTTATGTAATAGTTTATATATAAATCTATAGTTATTGTATTGTTCCTGTTCTTTCAAAGGGCAATAAAAATGACCCATGTACAGCAATCCCAAATATATCAGCCCCAGTAATGGCTGAGGTCCTCCTTGCCTTTCAACCTATAAACCAGATCTCATAAGGAAGACAGGCACCAGTTTGCTGCAAAGGACTTTGTCATTGCTCAATGGTGACACCTAGTGGCCAGATTTAGGGCCCACGATTGCAGATCTCCAAAAAAGGGCTTGGTGCATGATCTTCGGCTGGGGACTGTTGCTACAGTGTGTTAATAATGAACAGGAAGTAAACAATTTTCAGTGGAAAGGACTATGTAGAACAAGTGGGGAAGGTATGCAGCACATGGCTAATGAAATTCTTTCCAACCCCTCTGTACATGTGTGGATGTTTTGTCTGTGCGCATGTGTATATATCTCTGTTTTTGTATGCTTAACTGTTTTGAGTGTGTGTGCATATCTATTTTATTTTTGTGTATATATCTTTGTGGGCTGGTATGTCTGTAGGTGTTTGTATGTACTGTATGTGAGCATGTTTGTATGTCAGTACGTGTGTGTTTCTGTGCATGCCTGCATGTGTATTCATTCTCTCTGTGGTCTGTGATCAGGAGAGGAGATGAGATGAGAGGGGAGGGCTGTTTGACAGTTGCAATTTACTGTGAATCGCTGTGTGCTACAGCTGTTGGAACTGCTTTTCCCATAGAAATGCATTGGGACATTTTGTAGAGGGGGGATTAGGGTTCATTTCTTTCTCAATCTACCACCACATGCAGAAACTTCAGCTCTACAGCAGAGGAACATCCTCTGTGCCTGACTGTGCCTGCAGATGGCTACACTGGAAGCTGGAAGGGTAGGATAGACTGAATCGTACAGGGGGGAGGATTAGAGAAATCCAAGCTGAGGAAATCTGGAGAAACCACATTTCAATGGCTTCTAATGTGCAGTGAATCGATAAACTATCTTCAAGCCCAGAAATTCTGGTTGCCTGCAAAGTATGACTCCAAAGCATGAACGTGAGTTTCAAGAGAGGACGATTTCCTTTCAAGTTCCTCTAGTTTATCCACAGCTTGGTTTGTGAACTCACATCCTTGAGCAATAGTTTCCTTTACAAGACCCTCAGTTCTAGCAACAACCAGGGCTGGTGGAACCATTAGGCAAGCTGGGCAGACACCTAGGACAGCAGCTTCTGGGGGGCAGCATCAGTCAAAGCAAAGCAATAGCTTCTGACAGCCCCACAGACTCAAAGAGCCACCAGCACATTATCTGACCTGCAGGAACACAAACATACAAAGCAAAGTTGAATGTTTAAAAGCAGGATGCCCACTTACGCATTTTTAAAGGATTGCTGTGGGAGCGTGATGTTGGGATGAGTGTGATTGTTGAGTTTAAATATCAAATCTCAGGTGAGGGTGAGGGGAGTGTTGAGGATCTGCCTGGGGCATCCAGTACTCTCGCACAAGCCCTGGTAACAAGATCAATATCAGAGAAAGTAATATTGCTGGTTTCAGCGTGATTATCCACAAGGGTACAGGTGCAGATAGCGCCTTGGGAACAGCGACATGAAATTCATCTGAGGGAGGAATTCCCCAAGCAGTTACTCAGCCCTGCTTAACCTAGCCCCTTCCCCTACATTAGGGACAGCCGAGGAAAGCATCGGTGAGGGTGGAGGAGTCCTTTCACCAGAACTTAATGGGACACCCAGCTCATTCTGGGCAGCGGCACAAGCGACTTTGACCCCCCCCCAGTCTGCAGATGACTCTCCATGGGACTAACTCTACCACAGAAGAGCATGCCAATGGAGTCTTTCCTTTCATCTTCCTCTTCCCTAGAGATTAATTAGTGGAGGAGTAGCCTAGTGGTTAAAGCAACAGCCTATCACCCAAAAGATATGGGTTTGATTCCCACTTCCACCTTGAGCAAGTCACATTAGCCTCAGAAGAAAGGGCCTGGCAATCTACTCCTGGTCAAACCTTGCCAAGAAAACCCATGAGCTGCTGCCTCAGTCATAATGCACTGTGCATGCAGCTCTGGCATCGTGCAGCACCATGTCCAGCTTCATCTTTCTTTCTCTGAGTCAGTGACAGCAGCCAGTGCTGCCCATAGCATTCACTTCCAGTGCACTGAGCTATTGAACTGTATACTGGAAGTGAACGCACAAGCTACACTGGCTGCCAGTACCATACCTAGCACTGTGCGAGCGGTGCAGCCGCACAGGGTGCAAAAGGATTAGGGGCGCATGACAGGCTGCTGGCCTCACCACTTTTTTGTTTTCTTGGAATGGCGGCGGCGGCAGCAGCAGTGAGGCAGACCCGTATGTCTAGGCAGGTTAGGTTTCTCCTTCTCTTCTCTGATGTAGGTCGCGTCAGAGGAGGGAGGGACCAGGCCAGCCATTCAGACGCGGGTTCGCCTCAGTGCTGCTGCTGCCACCACTCTGAGAAAACAAAAAAGTGGCAGCGGTGGCAGGGCAACCCGGGGGGAGGGGGGCGTTCCAGAACTGCAAATAGCACAGGGCGCAATTATGGCTTGGTACAGCCCTGCTGGCTGCTGCATGCTGATTCAGAGGAAGAAAGACAAAGATGGGGATGGTGGCAAGTGACCTGTCTCTCAATTTATTTATATTCTCTTATATACTGCGCTATTCTGCATCAGTGTGGTTTACATTGAACAAACTGAAATTACATTGAACAGGGCATTATAACTTGGAGATAACTATTTTACAGGGAACATGGGCTATGGAGGGTTAAGTGGCTTGCCCAAGACCACAAGGAGCACCTGTGGGACTAGAAACCCCAGTCCTTCCAGCCCAAGGTTGCTGTCCTCTAGTGGGATTTGAACCCCCAACCTTCTGGCCTGAAGTACCTTGCCCCAACCACTAGGCCACTCCTCCACTCCAATGACTTGGAGAATAAAAAGAAGTCTCCAGAGAAGGTGCTGCACAATATTTTTGCCATGGGGTGGAGGAGTTGCGCTCTATGTTAAAGAGGGCATTGAGTCAGAAAGGATTAAAGTATTGCAGGAAACAAAATTTGCTGTAGAATCTCTATGGATTGAAGTACCATGTAAAAAGGGGAAGGCGATGGCAGTGGGAGTGTACTATCGACCGCCTGGCCAGAATGAACAAATGGATGATGAAATGCTCAAAGAAATCAAACGTTACAGCACAGTAATAATAATGGGTGATTTCAATTACCCCGGTATCGACTGGGTCAGTGTCACGGCAGGACATGCTAGGGAGATAAAGTTCCTAGATGAAATAAATGACTGCTTCTTGGAGCAGCTGGTTCATGAACCGACCAGAGGGGAAGCCATATTGGACCTAGTCCTTAGTGGAACACCAGATCTGGTGCAAGAGATAAGGGTGTTGGGGCCACTTGGCAATAGTGATCATAGCATGATTGCGTTTGATTTAATTAGTGGAGGAGGAATATTAAGGAAATCCACAGTACTACCATTTAACTTTCGAAAGGGAGACTATGATAAAATGAGGAAAATAGTTAAGAAAAAACTAAAAGGAGCAGTTGCAAAGGTTAAAGACTTACATCAAGCTTGGGTGTTGTTGAAAAATACTATCTTGGAAGCCCAGACCAGCTGTATTCCATGCTTTAAGAAAAGTGGAAGGAAGTTCAAAACACTGCCAGCTGGTTTAAAGGTGAGGTCAGAGAGGCTGTTGTTGCCAAAAAAGCATCTTACAGGAAATGGAAAAAAGAGCCAAACATTGAAGACTGGAAACAGCACAAGCAATGGCAAGTTAAATGCAAGGCACTGATAAGGCAGGCAAAGTGAGAATTTCAGAAGAAGCTTGCTGCTGAAGCAAAAACGCGTAATAAATACTTTTTCAAGTACATTCGTAGCAAAAACCTGTGAGAAAGTCAGTTGGTCCATTAGATGATAGAGGAGTTAAAGTGGCACTAAGAGGCGACATGGCGATAGCGGAGAGACTGAATGAATTCTTTGCTTCGGTCTTTACTGAGGAAGCTGAAGGGATGTTACCCATGACTGAAGTGGTATTAAAGGTGCAGAAGAATTGAAGGAAATATCAATACATCAGGAAGATGTATTACAACTATTTGAAAAACTGAAGAGTAGCATATCAGCTGAACCGGATGATATTCATCCAAGGGTGTTGAAAGAACTAAAATATGAGATTGCAGACCTGCTATTAGTAATCTGTGAACTATCATTAAAATCATCTGTAATACCTGAAGATTGGAGGATGGCGAACATAAAGCCAATTTTTAAAAAGGGTTCCAGGTGTGATCTGGGAAACTACAGACCGGTGAGCCTGATGTCAGTACCAGGAAAAATGGTAGAAACCATCATAAAGAACAAAATTGCTGAACATGTAGATAGTCATGGCTTAATGGGAAACAGCCAACATGGCTTTAGACAAGGAAGATCTTGTCTTACTAATCTTTTATGTTTTTTTGAAGGTGTGAATAAACAGGTAGACAAAGGTGAGTCGGTTGATATAGTGTATTTGGACTTTCAGAAAGCCTTTGACAAGGTCCCTCATCAGAGACTTTTGGCAAAACTAAAGAGTCATGGGATAGGAGGCAGTGTACTATTGTGGATCAGGAACTGGTTAAAAGATAGAAAGCAGAGGGTAGGGCTAAATGGCCAATTTTACCAATGGAGAAAGGTGAATAGTGGTGTACCCCAGGGATCTGTGCTGGGTCCGCTGCTTTTTTTTTTTATTTTATATTTATGCATTTTTACAATAAATCAAGCATACACTTGTACAGTAATAACATTGAAAGAAGCAAATTAATAAGAACCTAACATCCAAGAAAAAGGGCAATCAATGCTATTTGGCAGTCCCCAAAATAGGGGAGAAGCATCCCAGTTATTAAAGGGGCCAGGAAATCCCTCAATAACTATAAGGAAAATGTATAAAGAAATCCATGAGGGTACACAGGGAACCAAACAGAACTCTAAATAATGGGGGTCAATTGGATAGGAGAAGATGTTACAATACGTGAGCTAATAAAGGCAGATAGGTCCTCAGGCTGGAAGAAAACATATTTATGGGACTGAAAAACCACTACACATTTGCAAGGATAACGGAGAACAAATGAAGCACCCAAACGAATGACCCCAGGACGTAAAATTAGGAAAGATTTACGCCTGCGCTGTGTCTCTCTAGAAACATCAGGAAACATTCCTATTTTCTTCCCCAAAAACAGATTATTACGGAATTTAAAGAACAGCCGTAATAGCCAGTCTCTATCAGGTAATAAAGCCAATGAGACAATAAGCGTAGAAACCTCAAGTTCTTCCTCTTTAGGTGTTTGAAGTAAAGCTGAAACATCTAGTAAACTCATCTCTGGAAGTCCAGCTGCTTTTTCTTCAGTTTTTCCGACCAAACGGTAAGAAATACACTTTCGTAATAGGAGGAATTAACTCTGGTGTAACCTTCAGGGAATCTTGCAAATACCTTTTAAAAAGGTCAACCGGAGAAACCAAAGGTAAAATAGGAAAATTGAGAAGACGAAGGTTCGAAGACCTAGCAGCATTCTCCAACGTTTCAAGCTTTAACTTCATTGCTCTATTATCTTTAATTAAAGACTCAGTCACTTCAGATGATTGCATAATCGATTGAGTATTGGTAGACACTTGAGTTTTTAGCTCAGTCACTTCGGCAAGAAATTTCTCAGACGAAGTTTCCAGGTTAGAGACTCGCGTTCCAGTCAATATTAATTGTTGACTCACCATTGTCGCCAGACCAGAAATAGCCTCCCAGATGCTCTCCAAAGATACTACTGCAGGACGGGTAAGAACCAGCATCCGCGGCGTCTCAGGATCAGACAGCCCAGACCGAGGAGTACCTTCTGCCACCAACTCGCCATCTCCCACACCAACAGGAACACCTCGCATAGCTGAACCAACCGCCGAAACGCTCAAGGCTGCAGATGGACTCAACTGCACTCCGGGAACCGCTGCCACAGAGCCCCGCTCACCCACCGTTCCTCCGACTGAACGGGGAACGGCTGCGCTCACAGGCAAAGGTCCCGGCTGTCTCGGCGGTAGAGGCGGGGACCTACCATCCGGGGAGAGAGTCACATCCGGGGCAGAAGAAACCGAAAGTTCCTGAGCCGGAGCCTCTATGCCCGCTCTAATCTCCCCAATCTGCTGCTCGGTGAGCTGAATGTAGCGATCCATCGGACCAGTCGTCACAACAGGAGAGGGTTTTGCAGAGGGCTCTGCGGGAAGAGCCCGACGCTTACCCTTTCTCTTAGGCATCCCAGCTCAAACAATCCCTGTCGCCATCTTGGAAAACCTAGCCACTCCCCCAATATTTATTCGGGTCCGCTGCTTTTTGACATATTCATAAATGACCTGGATAAGGGAATAACGAGTGAGGTTATCAAATTTGCAGATGACACAAAACTATTTAAAGTTGTTAAAACCCATGAGGATTGTGGAAAATTGCAAGAGGATCTTGATAAATTGGAAGACTGGGCATCAAAATGGCAGATGAAATTCAATGTGGACAAGTGCAAAGTTATGCACCTAGGGAAGAACAGTCCAAACTATGATTACACAATGCAAGGTTCCACATTAGGAACCACCACCCAGGAAAAAGATTTAGGCGTCATTGTGGATAACATGTTAAAACCCTCCGCCCAGTGTGCAGCAGTGGCCAAGAGAGCAAATAGAATGCTAGGTATCATAAGGAAAGGAATGGAAAATAAAACAAAGGATATTATAATGCCTTTGTATCGTTCCATGGTGAGACCACATATAGAATATTGTGTGCAATTCTAGTCGCCGTATCTTAAAAAGGATATAGCGTTATTAGAAAAGGTTCAGAGAAGAGCCACCAAAATGGTAAAGGGGATGGAAGGATACCCCTATGAAGAAAGGCTAAAAAGGTTAGGGCTCTTTAACCTGGAAAAGACACGGCTGAGGGGAGATATGATAGAAGTCTATAAATTGATGAACGGAGTGGAACGGGTAAAGGTAGATTGTTTATGTTATCAGAATATAGAAAGACCAGGGGACATGCAATGAAGCTACAGGGTAAACTATTTAAAACTAATAAAAGAAAATATTTTTTCACTCAATGTCTAATCAAACTCTGGAATTTGTTACCGGAGGATGTAGTAAATTCTGTTAGTGTAGCTGGGTTTAAAAAAGGTTTGGACAAGTTCCTGGAGGAAAGGTCTATAAACCATTAAAAAAAAGGGATCCAGGATATCAATGCTTGACCCAATACAAGCATTGTGGAACCTGTGTCTTTTGGAGAAACTGCTAGGTACGTATGACCTAGATTGGCCACTGTTGGAAACAGAATACTGGGCTTGATGGACCTTGGTCTGACCCAGTATGGCATATCTTATGATCTTATGATGGACAGAGAAAAAGAGGGGATATGCTGGATTGGGGGGGGGGGGAGGATTGGGGAAGGGGTAGGGGTTAGGAACAAAGAGAGGGAGATTTGGGGTTATGAGAGAGGAGGGATATATTGGACTGGAGATAGGGTGGGGGGACAGGGAAAGAGAGAGATGCTGGGCTGAGAGACAGAAGCGATGCTGGTCTACTGGAAGGAGAGAGGATGAAAGCTAATAGTCTATGGATTGGGGGGAGGAAAAAAGGGCCAGGGAGGTGGAAGAGAAAGAGAGGGATGCTGGACTTTGGGGGTAAAGGTGAAGGGGATTGGGAGCTGCTGACTTAAGATGGTGAGAGAGAGAGAGGGGCGACGGTAGAACTATGCAAAAGAGGAATGGGAGGAGGATGGTGATTACAGAGCATGGATTATGTGGAAATGGTGAGCGAGTGAAAGTCAGAAGGGAATAAGAGGCTAGCAAAGGAGTGAGATGGGAAATGGGATAACTGGGGGGAGAAGGGCTGGGCTGGAGTTTAGAGGAATTGTTCGACACTCTGCTGCGCGACTAATCTTCCGCCAGCCTCGTCACGCCCATATTACGCCTCTTCTCAAGTCACTGCATTGGCTCCCTATCAGTTTCTGCATCCAGTTCAAACGTCTCCTGCTGACCTATAAATGCATTCACTCTGCGGCTCCTTGTTACCGTTCTTCTCTTATCTCTCCTTACTTCCCCCCTCGGGAACTCCGCTCTTCTAGCAAACTGCTCCTATCTGTGCCCCGCTCTCCCACTGCTAGCTCCAGACTTCGCTCCTTTCACCTTGCTGCACCTTACGCCTGGAACAAACGACCTGTGTCTGTACGCCAGGCACCTTCTCTAACCCTCTTCAAGTCCAGGCCGAAAACTCACCTCTTCCCCGCTGCTTTTGGATCTTGACTCTCCTGATCTCCTTCTCTTTCCCTTGCTCTATCCCTGCCTACACCTTCTGTGTTTGTCTTGATTAGATTGTAAGCTCTGATGAGCAGGGTCTGTCTCTTACTTGTTTGTTTTTGTTCAGCGCTGCGTACGGCTTGTAGCACTATATAAATGCTCAGTAGTAGGAGTAGATGGAAAGTTGATAAGTCAAAAAGGGGCTGATGATAGAGGGGTGAAATTCGAGTGGATGAAAAAAGGAGGAAGAAAGAAATGGAGAAAAGAGCAAAAAGGGAAAGATCAATATGCTGGAGGCAGATATAGAGAAAGAATAGAAGAGAGCAGAAAGGACAAATGGACAGTCAGCAGAAGACGGAGACTGGAGCAATTGTGACTGAAAACTAAAATGTCCAAACAACAAAAAGTAGAAAAGAAACAATTTTATTTTGAATTTATTAACTGGATTATGTCAGCTCTGGGAAATGTGCATCACTGACATCTTTGTGTTTTATTCAGTACAAGAGGAAATTAATTTATAGTTGTATTTCTACAGTGTTGTTGTACATTCCAAGTTTGACTTTTGGGGTTCCCAGTTTAATTATTGTTTTCATATTTCTAAATTGTGATACTCTCTTCTGTATTTGGTGATGGTCTGCCTATGTTTTGTGTGACCAAGCTGTGGTATTCTGTTTGTTTAGTTTCTATGTAGCAGTCCCACTTGTTCTCTTTTCCCAGTAGGAGATATATTGGTTTAATATTTGCAGTGCTAACTTTTGATGAGTAGGGTTTGGTGCTGTCTGAGTCTTGGTAGTGCTGTTATGATATGGCAGATTTGCTATGGGTTCTAAATGAGCAGGGGTTAGTAGTATTTCCTAATGTACCTGGCAGTTGGCATTAAAGAATAGTAGTGCAGAAATATGGCAGCCTTTCTTTATCCTCACTGTACATTCAGATGGTATTCAGACACTCATTAAGAGGTTTGTTTACTAAAGGTTTCTCTATGACAAGCAGGATTCATCAGCCACACCTGGTGACATCCTCTGACGGTGCCATACGGACGTGCTCTCTAGAGCTCAGAAAGGCAAGCCTTTCTGAGCATGTGCCAGTAGCCCAACCCACCGGCCCGCCCTGAGCCAGCCAGTCTTTCCTCTTCTGCCTTGCCTATAAGATGGGCTAACTGCTTTCCAAAACAATTATACACAGAATTCTACCAGAAAATGACTAGAAATCAACAGAAAACATCCTACAGGTCAGAAACTCTCAGCATGCCTAAACCAGTGAAGCCGGGTTTTTAAAAAAATGCTCCCAGTGTGCTAGAAAGATGAACAGCACCGACGGTGGGCGAACCACTAGGTTGCTGACTGCTAACACTGTGCCAGGATGTCCCCCTGGGGCTGCAGATCAAGAAGCCACATACTGCAGGATCATCTCTCACCCCCCCTCCGGATGCCAGCCATGTGGAGTTGGGGCAGACCACAGCCTAGAATGTGCCCCCTGAGGCCTCCATCCCTGGCCGTGCAGTCTCTACAGTACCTGAAGCTTCTTCCGACGCTGAAAAAACTGCCAGCACCACCTTAGGAGCCTCTCGAGCGAACCCTCCAGCTGCCGATACTACCCCCACTCAGAAGAAGTATGCTTCCCCTGGAGGACACCATCTTGCAGAGCCCTCCTCAGCACTCAGCTCCGCCCAGTTGCAGAGGATTTGTTGGTACCACAGCAGCCCCGAATGCTGCGCCAGCTCCAGGACCTCTCAGCAGCACAGCCATGTTGGAAAAGAATGCTCTCACTGCACCGATTCTGGCACTTCCCCTCAGCATAGCACCATCAGGGGGGAGAGCTCTTCAGTGCTGGGCCACACCTCCCATGTCAACGCCTCCCAGACACCTCGGAGCCAGGAGAGGAGGTACAAAAAGCACAGTAAGCACTCCCCAAGCAGCTCCTTCAGTGGGGAGAGCAGAGTGCGTCACCATAAGAGGAGGAGGAGGCAGAGATCAGGTTCCAGCCCTTCTCTCCCTGCCTCAGTCACCAGCACCACCAGCAATGATGCATGCAACAATCAGGTCAGTGCAGGGGCCCTTCCAAACCAAGAGGCTATCCTTCAGCTGCTCTCGAACCTTTCAAGTCTTCTACAGCAAGGCCTCCTCGCTACCCCAGCATCCCGTTCTATCCCAGGGGACACAACAGAACAAATAAACCACAACCATACCCAATCTGTGACTAATACCACTAACCATTGCCCCTCCATTCTGGCAAAGGACTCCCTCTCAATGGCGAGAAGTCTCTCTCCGGACTCACGGTCTGCTGTCAGTGAAGAGGAGAGGAGGAAGGGACAGTGCCACTGGGCTCAACTTCCCCAGTAAAAGGTCCTTGCTCCACGGCTCCCAGGGACTCAATGGGGGCTCCCTCACGACATCTGGCACAGGCTCTGACATGCCTCCACCAGCCCCAACTCCTGAGGACCTCACTTACCCAAAATTCCTATGTAAGGTGGCAACTGCTTTGGCCCTCACTCCCTCTGATTCCTCAGATCAGATAGGACCCAAGGTGCTCAAGTACCTGGATGCACCCAAAACACCCGTGACCCTGCCGATATACCAGCACCTACTGGACGTCCAAACCAAGCTTTGGCAAAACTCAGCCTCGGCCTCCACCTGCTCTCGCAAGCTGAATGTCAAGTACTAGATCTGGTGGGCCCCGGAATGAACATAAGAACATAAGATATGCCATACTGGGTCATACCAAGGTCCAGAACCAACTTCCCCACCACTCCATCATCGTGTCCTCTGCTCTGAAGTGCATTAAATCCTCACACACCCATGCCAACGCCCCACCTGGGAGACATCCAAAACTCCTAGATGGTGTGGGAAAGAAAGTGTTCCAGGGAGCTATACCCAACGCAAGAATTGCAGCACACCAGTTCCAGCAAGTCCTCTTCCAGGACACCCTGCTGGGAACCCTAAAAGACTCCATCACCTCTTTACCACAGGAAGCTCAGACGACAGCCTCTGCCACGTTTGCGGACCTCAAAGAATGCAGTAAACACTTGGTCAGCATGGTGTACGATGCTTTCAACAGCGTCACCCACACCGCGGGCACAGCCATCTCTATGAGATGCCTGGCATGGCTGCGTGCTTCGGGACTGCGGGATGACACCCATGATCGCATTGCAGACTCCCTCTGCAACAGTGATTCCCTGTGTGGTGACAAAGTCATAGATACAGTGAATGATATGAAGGAACACTGCAATATCCTGTAGACACTTGCGGTGGATAGCCGAGAGCACAGCGCCAACACGCAAAAAGGAAGCTACAACTGCAAGCCTTACTCTATTTCCAAAAAATACAACTCCTACCGCAAGTGGCAGCCCCCGTGGTACAAGCAAACCTCATACCATGCACCCCACCAACAGAAGCATCAGAGGGACAGAAAGCAAAAGAAGCAGGGCCTACCCGCTTCAGGGAAGAATGGACCCTCCTTTTGACATACAACCGCAGGCCGCGCAGGCCCTGCTCCCAGTGGGGGGCAGACTGTCGGCCTTCTTGAAGTCCTAGTGACTCAGCTCTATCAACAAATGGGTCTTACAGATCATACGGGAGGGATACCACATTCGGTTCCTATCCCCCCTCCATGTCAGCGCTCACAGCCCATCAGCGTAATCCCACTAGACAAAGTCTTACAGATGGCTGCGGAGCTACTGCATCTCCTGGCTGTGCAAGCAATCGAACCTGTACCCCACGACCAAATCAACAGGAGGTTCTATGCTAGGTATTTCCTGGTGCCTAAGAAATCAGGTGGAGTACGCCCCATCCTTGACCTCCGGAAACTAAACAAATTCATCCACAAGGAGACGTTCCGGATGTACTAGCTGGGTTCCATCCTACCTCTTCTCCAGAATGGAAACTGGCTAGCCTTCTTGGACCTACAGGATGCTTAAACTCATGTCCCCATCCATTCGTCACACAGGAAGTACCTGCGGTTTCAAGTGCTTGGCAGTGACTACCAGTATTGAGTCCTCCCATTCGGCCTGTCACCGGCTCCACTGATGTTTACAAAATGCATAGCTGTTGCGGCAGCACACCTGTGCAAACAGGGAATCCACATCTTCCCATACCTAAATGATTGGCTCCTATCATCACCCTCAACGCTGGGAACACGGGAAGCAGTCCACAAGACCATCCACCTTCTCATCTCCCTCAGGTTCCTGGTGAATTACCAGAAGTCACACTTCAACCCATCTCAACGCCTAGAATTCATTGGGGCCGACATCCACACTCTGGCAGTGAAGACTTTCCTTCCTGTCCAACGAGTGGACAAGATCATCACACTGACCTGGGAGGTCATCTCGCAGACATACACGACTGCTTGGACTCTCCTCAAGTCTTGCCCCTCGTGCGATTGCATATGCGCACACTGCAATGGCACCTTTGCTCATGCTGGAACCAATGCTCGCACTCCCTGTCCACGCGCATGACACTTGATACCCAAACTAGGCAAAGTCTGCACTGGTGGACCATCAAGGTGAACCTCACGGTAGGCAGGAGCCTCCAGCAGCCATATCACCAAATCACCATCACCACCGACACTTCCAGGGCCAGATGGGAAGCCCACTTGCTACACCTCTACACCCAGGGAGCCTGGACATCATCAGAGACAAGTCACCACATCAACCTACTGGAGCTCAGGGCGATCCAATACGCCCTACAGGCCTTCCAACTGCACATTACCAACAAGTTGGTTCTGATACAGACAACCAGGTGGACATGTTCTACATCAACAAGCAAAGGAGCACTGGCTCATGGACTCTGTTCAGGGAGGTGCTCGCTATATGGTCCCTCGCCCTTGCAAGCCACTACTGGCTACAAGCATCTTACCTCCCCGGAGAACAAATTACACTAGTGGACAAGTTGAGCCACCAACTGAGCCGCCACGAGTGGACAGTAGACCCTGAGGTGACGGAGACGATCTTCCAACTCTGGGGTCACCCACAGATCGACCTATTCACCACAGAACAGAAGAGGAAGTGTCACCTCTTCTGCTCCAGGCACCCATCAGCCCATCACATAGCCTCGGACGCCTTTCACATGGGCTGGGGGAAGTGGTCTCTCACATATGCCTTTCCCTCCATCCCACTGATCTCCAAAACACTTCAGAAGATCGTCCAAGACAAGGCACAGATCATTCTGGTGGCCCCTTACTGGCCTTGCCAGATGTGGTTTCCATCCCTCCACTGTCTCTCACGGTACTCACCGTTCTGACTTTCACTCTGTCCAGCCCTCCTCACCCAAAACAACGGGCACACACTCCACCCCAACCTGGGGGTGCTAGCACTGACATCTTGGAGATTGAGCGGCTGACCCTTTCTTCTCTCAACATACCGACAGAAGTCAAACGCATCATTCTGGCAGCCAGACACCCATCCACAAGGAAATCTTACAGACACAAGTGGAAACATTTCAACATCTGGTGTGCAACACGAGGGGTGGACCTGGTCTCCTGACTGGTGCCCATAGCTCTCCAATACCTCACCACCCTTTAAGGCCAGAGCCTAAAGTCTGCATTCATTTGAGTGCACCTCTCAGGCATAGCCATGTTTCGTGAGTGGGAGGGGGGCAACTCCATCACCATGCTACTTCTGGTTACAAGTTTCATGAGAGAGCTCAACAACCTCCAACCCCTTGTCCACCATGGGACCTCAACAGCATTCTCCAGCAGCTGACGCAGGCTCCCTTCAAGCCCATGTACTCCATCTTACTGAAGTACATCTCCTGGAAGAGTCTCTTCCTCGTCACCATCACATCCGTGAGACGCATCAGTGAACTCCAAGCTCTGGAGGCACATCCTCCGTACATGCAGCTCCTCCGCGACATGGCCACTCTGCGTACACATCTTAAGTTTGTTCTCAAAGTGGCCTCTGCCTTCCACATCCTCCAGACCATCAAGCTGCCCACCTTCTACCCAGAACCTCACACCCCTGCAGAAGAGCAGAGACTACACACCTTGAATTGCACTAGGGCCCTCTGCACCTACCTCCTCAGGATGGAGCCACTCAGATGGAGAAACAACTCTCTTGGTCTCTTATGACCCAAACAGACCGGGACAGTCTGTCATGAAGTGGACACTATCGCAGTGGATAATGGACTCTATCGCGTTCTGCCACAACAAGGCAGGCATGCAAGCAAACACTGACCAAAGTTGGGGCACACCAGCTCAGAGCATTGGCCGCCACCATTGTCAACCTTCACTCCATTCCACTGATGGACATCTGCAAAGTCATCACCTAGTCTTCCATACATACCTCCCAGAGACACTACTGTTTGGACTTGGACTTGGACTTGGACACACAGCTCCTTTGGCCAGGCGGTCCTCATCACGGCCACCACAGGACTTCCCCAAAGAGCAGGAGCGGAATGAACCCACTCTCCTCTCACATGCAAGCGTCACCTGTCTCCCATATTGTGGACCATATTGGCCCCTACTATTCATGGGCAAGAGGAAAGTGTTGGCCACTGCATTGGCTTTTATTGTTAGGCCATGTTGACCACCACTGTTGGGCCAGGTTAGCCTCTGTTGGTTTGCATTGCTTACTTTTGCCATGTTCTGAAGGGCCATGCTATTGACCACTGTTCACTTGTCTGTACTACTTGTTTTGCACTATTCTACAGGGCCTTGTTGACCACTGCTCACTTGCACTGTTTCGCAAAGTTCTACAATAAAATTTCAAAACCTCCTTCTGCCTCGGCCTCCTTCTTCCACCACCATGCAACGTGCAGTCGCGCAGCCAGGGAAACACCAGGTGTGGCTGATGAATCCTGCTTGTCCATGGAGAAAGCAAGGTTACTTACCTGTAATGGGAGTTCTCCATGGACAGCAGGATAAGATAGCCACACAATCCCACCCACCTCCCCTGGACGAGGTCGGCCTCTTGAAGGCCTGCCTGCCTGCCTGCCTAGATGCAAAGGTGCAAGGGCGCAGCTGGGAACACACTGGCTGGCTAGAGGAGGGCTGCTGGGTTGGGCTACCGGCACATGCTCAGAAAGGTTTGAGAGCACTTCCATATGGCGCCGTTGGAGGACGTCACCAGGTGTGGCTGACTTATCCCGCTGTCTACAGAGAACTCCCATTACAGGTAAGTAACCTTGTTTAATGCACATTCACAAATGTTAATGTGCACTAAGTGAAGCAGCACCCATTAATTTCTATGGGTGCAGTGGCACTTAACGTACATTAATGTTTAATAAACATGCCATTAAGTCATTGCTGGGACAAAAAAGAGGTTTGTGAAGGGGACTTTTGAGGCTGCCTAAAATTTTAGATGGGCAGCATATTAATTTTGAAATAAAATAAATTAAATGTATGCAAATGAGGCTGTGGATATGCAAATATTTATGCAAATGAGGCCCCACAGTGCAACTCCGCACAAGGGTCTGCATCACCCTTGTGCCACCCCTGCTGCTCTGTGCTCTTATCGCTGGTCACAGGCTGCACAAGATGATGTCACTGGGAAACACCTTAGAAGGCTGCCTTAGCTAGATTCTGCACCCTCCTGGCTGGCTGAGCTGCTGCAGGTACTTCCTCGCTCCCTGCTAGTCAGCACTTTGGCAGATTCTGGATCTGCTTGGGAGCAGGAACCTCACTACAGAGAGATAGCAAGCACCCTTCAAGCAAGAACTTGGTGGGCAGGGTTTATTTTGGGGCAGTTTCTCCAAATGGGTTAGTTTTGCACATACCATGACAGTCATGAACCTCACTTCTAAACACCAGGGCATGTGAGTACTTCTGTTCCATCCTGCATAGAGTCCAGACTCCAAGCTCGCACAGGACATTGGGGTGGGGAGTGCTTTGTGGAGGGCAATGTTAGGAAAGGGGTTAAAAGATCAGGTAAAAGAAATTGTGATGGGGGGAACCGGGGTTGGGTTGAGTTTTGGAATTTAGGTCTCATCTACCCAAAAAGTGAAAATCGCAGCTGGCGGAGTGCATATGGGCCGAAGTGTCTTTCTGCACTCGTTCACTGTTACTAGACTACAGGCCAAAGATTGTTCTATGTGTAGTTCACACATTGGACACGAGAGGGCAGCCTTGCGCTCGTACCAGGGACCCCGGTCAGGGCACAAGTCATCTTATGTGAAACCGAGTCTCCCTCTCCCCCCGTCCCCGTTACAACCGCTGTTTACATCGTGATTGTGGCTGGAACATCGGGATACAGTGTAAATCACGGCATGCTGCTCATCTCCTAAAAATGCGGTTTGGCAGACACCACAGCCACGTCCTCCGCCCCCCCCCTTGCCTTACTGCCCCCCCCCCCTCGCCTTACTGCCCCCTCGCCCACAGCCCCTCCATTTGCGATCGCCAAGCTCCGAGCTGCTCGGGGGAGGGAGCTTGGGCTGGACACTGGGACGGGAGAGCTGCGATCCCCTCCCCTTACCTGCTGGCCCAGCCCTGCAGCCGAGGCATCGCCGACTTCCTGCTTTCACTGCGGCACCGAGCTCGGCCTGATCGCGCTCCCTGCGGCTCTCTCGCCAGTCCTGCCCGCCCCCGGCCCTTCCCCCCTGAGGATCGACTCGGACCCGGCCGGACCTAACGCTGTGGTAAGCCGCAAACCCTTGTCTCCAACGGGGGAAGCTTTTCTCTCTCTTGTGCTGGCTGCTGGGGAATGAAATGCCCCCAGTCAGCTTTTTGGGTCGCATGTGAGGGATTATGAGGTACCAGGTGGGGCTGATCCAGTTCTGCCTTGGCCTCTTTAAAGCGAGGAACTGTGGTTGAAAAAGTTTTAGCAATAATATTATATGAACAAGGGCAAAGCTAGGACGGGACAGCATTCAGGCTAGTGGCCTGGTAGCTCTACACACTAGCCACCAGCTAGACTTCTGGAAACCACTGCAGGGTTGCGCTTGTTTTTTTCTTTGACATACGGTATAAGTCAACAGTGTTTAATCATAAAATAGATGTTATGGTTTATAAATCTGTCAGCTCGTTTAAAGTGGTCAAACTAATCAGACCTGCTAAGGTCCTGTTGACTGGATTTGTCTGCAGAGCAGGGTCCATGGAAATGATTGTGACAAAGTTCTGGTGGGTTGTTATTTGGACCTCCGGTCCTCAAGCCTTTGGCTTGGAACTTTTGTTCTTGTTGTTGGTAGATTTGGATTATTACTCGCGCTTTCCAAATCCAAGCTCAAGGTGAGTTAGAAACAGGTACACAAGTGACTTCCCAGTCCAAACAGACCTATGATCTAAGCTCTATGTGAGGCAATGGAGGGCAAAGTGACTTGCCCAAGGTCAGGGGATCATCAGTGGAAGAAGCAGGATTTGAAAGCTGACTTCCCTGGCTCTTAGCTCACGGCTGGAACCGCTAGGCTGCTCTTCCATTAGTTATAATCCAAACCCTGGCAATGCATCGAGTCGGAAGCAAAACTATTTATGATTGTATGTTTTTGGAACCCACCGAGGATACTGGATTGGAAGAATACAAATATACAGTAATCATAATCTTCAACTTACTGTATGAGGTTCTATTTGTATGTTGTAAATCTCTTCGAGTGCTGTCATAAACCACTGAAGTGCAAAAATATATGAGTGCACCTATTTGAACACCTAAGACTTACCCTCAGAAAGGAGGCAGAAATATTGAGACGTGCAGGATGGAAGCACCCTTTTCTCAGCTTGGTGCCTGAGTGTTTTTGTGTACCAGTGCTGATTTTTCTTGGCATGCTGGCAAATTTTCCACAGAACCTTGGTCCCACCTGCCCTAGGTCAGCCTTAATAGGTTGCTTCACTTCTGGGTTTGCTCCATCGCAGCTATAGCTCATAGTTCCAATTTCTCCAAAAGCATGTTGTTTCTTTCCTTTCAGTGATCTTTCTCGGTTTTCTTCCTCCTTGGTCAAGGGTCCCCTGTCGGGTTGCCATCTTATCCCAGGTCAGCCGCAGGAGCTGAGCTTGTCCTGTTTCTTTCCCCATTGAATATATGGCTTTGTAGATCTGATTACCCCCCCCCCCTTGCTTTATTTAACAAAATTAAAATTACTGCTTCATACATGCGGTGGGGGTAAATTCAGGCCTAGATCGGCTTCTCTGCTGACTTGGGATTGAGGAGGCAATAGCTCCCAGAAACACGGAAGGACATGGAGGAGGCGTGTGCTGGTTTCCCCAAGAAGCAAAGTAATAATTCCGAACTGCTGACGGTTTCCTTGGGCTTCTTTTCTAATAGGTTATACTGTATCTCTCTATTTTTCTAACTTGCCTTTTTGTTAATTTTGCTCAGGAGCAAAATCTTTCTAATGTCTGGCCTGGCTTTCATGTTAAGGGGGACTAGCTATCTTTTCATTTTGTATTTTGCTTTTTGCTATTTTCTTTATGTCGGCAGCACCTTTAATGTGAACGCATGGGCTCCTGGTCTTGTGATCCATTTAAAAGCTTTTTAAAACATTCTTTGACAAACAGCAGCTTGCTTTGCATAGGTTTTCAGGAGACAGGGTTTCAGGTTGCACATCTTGCTTTCAAGTCCACTTGTACTCTTTACCTGTAGCTTTTGCACATTTTCAAAGTGCATGAGCACTTTCGTTGAAAATTACCAGAAGGTGAGGGACAAAGTACCTGTGTTGTCTATAGATACTTTTACCAATGACAACATAACATATAGATTTGAAAACGTTATCTGCCTCTTCTGACCAGGGCCGGCCCCAGAGTTGCTTCAAGGTACTGGCACCTTAGGCAGACCTTAAGCTCTACACCCCCCCTGGCTGTCAAAATGTATTGTTTAGTTTTGAATGCTCTACTGTACTCTTTGCTGCCTCTCCTCCCCAAGAAGTTGCTGCCCTAGGTGACTGCCCAGTTTGCCTAGTGGTTAGTCCGCCCTGCCTATGACCTAAACATGCCTCCTCCCACTCCAGAAATGCTGCCTGCTACTGCAGCCAGAAAGGCCCTATAGCACTATGTGTAGAGGGCGGGGAATTTTCAGACACTTTTTGTCTGAATAAATGGCTTTTGAAGCTTAAAGTTAGGACGTCTCTGGAAATATCAAGGCTCTGTCGTATTAGCCTAAGAAGCTTTATGCTGATGGATTTTGTAACTGTGCAGTTTTGGATAACGTACTTTAAATCTGCAATTATCTTTTTTAAAACTTGGCTGCTTCTGGGGAAATGATTAGAGCCCAGACTGATCTCCAGATTATGCAAATATAGCTCTCATGCATATTCATTGTGGATAGGCTGCAAACCAGTCCAGCTAGGACTGGGCTGTAGGCTACAGTGCTGTGGTAGTGGTTACCGCAAACCCAGTAAACCCACAGTTACTACATTGCTTCAGTGACTTTTCCAGATGGCTCCAAGAAAATAATCTCACAATCAACCTCAAGAAGACAGAAGCATTATTTGTTAAAGAGGATCAAACTTTCACCCCACCAACTCACCTCACCCTGGGAACAACCCAGATAAGAGTTCAAACACAAATAAAATACCTGAGAGTTATTCTCCACCAAACCCTATCATTCAAGCAACAGATTGCAAGAACAATATTCTTCAAAACCATGATTATACAGCACCTCAGATCACTCCTAGACCCCCAGGACTTCAGATCAGTTCTATAAGCAATGACACTCCCCCACCTGGACTTCTGTAATGCAATATATTAAGGACTCCTACTGTCCACTCTCAACCCACTACAGCAGCCCTTATCACAACACCCAGGATAATACAAAGGGTGAAGAAATATGATCACATCACCCCAGTACTGAAGCACCTCCATATATTCCCGTTGGACGCTAGGATCAAGTACAAATCCTTAATACTGATTCACAAAGCCCTACACCAACAACAAACATCACATCTACACAACCTCCTACCATAACGAATTCTGGAAGATTAACAAGGCAGACCACTAACAATGTTCTGACTGTACTACATGCAAGGACAAAATACAATCTCCAAACATGTACACATGCATTTGACTTCTACGCCCCATCCCTATGGAACTCCCTCCCAACCAAAATCCGGAACAACCTCTCCTCTTTTCGAAAAGAATTAAAGACCCACTTATTCAGAGAACACTTTGGCACAGATCCAAACACCACCAATGAATACATGACCATATTGAATATCAGATAAGTTTGAGACCGAGAGATGAAGAAGAATTGTAAATAAGTTAGGAAAGCCTGATGCATACGCAGTTAGGAATGCAAATAAGTTGAGCCTATGTTGAATGTATAGCCCCCTGTAAATATGTTATGATCTGTTCAATGTATCTCTTGTTGTTTATTGTAAACCGATTTGACCTGGTGAAAAGCGGTATATAAGCATAGCTAAATAAATAAATAGGGTCCTGGAAAGGTATCACCTTGGGATGCTTTTTTTTTTTAACAAAAGGCAGAATTGAGGCCGAGGGAGATAAATTATGATTGATTGAGAATTTTGGATATTAACCCAGCTGGGGACTTGGCTGAGGTTGGAGGGAAGAATGATTTCATCAGCTATGATGATGCCTTAGACAGAAATTGATTGATTATCCCATAATGGCTCTGGGTTTCAGTAATGGAGTGAATTTACATAAATACAAAAAGAAAGAGACACTGTTCAAATGAGGTTGACTTTGAAGACGTTTAGCAAACAATCTGTCCTTTGTATATTTGGAAAATATGATTATTCAGTTGTGGATCTGATTCAGATGATTGGCGTGACAATTTTACATGCCAAAAGCAATACAATTAGTAATTAAGGTAAAAAAACCAGGAGATAATTTACAACCATATAATAATAAGAATAACCATACAATCACATTAAAGGGGATCTGAATAAAGCTTATAGAAGGAACAACAAATACCTAGCCTTTATTTAATTTGAAATATTAAGAAAGGACAATCCACTATTATGAAAGTTATATAACTCAATGAAAAAAGGCGATGTAGGTTGGCAACTTGTAGTCTGATCTTGGTTTGAAAAATCTTTACCAAAGGGACTAGGAATTATTTTTTCTAGAGGGAGGGGGAAATGACTTACATAGTATGTTTTTCTCCCGCTGCTGGAATTCTACATACAAAATTCACACTTCTGGGTCAAAAGGTCTGAATTAAGCAAACTTCTGCATGCTTTCAGGCCGATGCTGGAAGCTGGCGCTGAAGTTGCATGCTATTAGCTGTACATGCATTTTCATAGCACGAGACTTCAGCGCCGCTATGCAGCAAAGGGCGTGTATGCAAATGAGCTGTGCGCAAAGCTTCGGTGTAAAGTTGGAAGGAAGGAAGCCAATGCATGCACAAAGAACAGATGTGCTACATGTGGCCGTGTACGCATGTGTGTGAATGCCACTCGCATTATGCACACAGGACATGCAGGTTCTTTTGGCGCTCAGCCCATAAGAATCAACACTTTTTCGCCCAAAAACATTTTTTTCTAATCATAACAAAGAGACCTAATAGTTAATGGAGAGCGATATGTGTCCAAAAAAACACATAAGGACAAGAAGCAAAAGACATTTGTTCTTGAATTCTGAACTTTCGCTTACATGCTGAAAGATACCCACAGAAAATGTTCACATTGAAGGTAACTGGTCGCCAATATATACCCTGAAACAGTCTTTCCCTACATGGGCAAGATGTTTGTCACCTCAGATCAGGTGTAGAGATACTGACGCTCCTGCTGGGATCCTGGAGGTACCCAAAAAAAACAGGAATTATTTTTTAAAAGCTATTTATTTCAAATTCTTTACAAAACAACCTTATCCCCTTCAAAATACTCTACATTACAACTGATACATTTGTCCCACCGGTGCTTCCACTGTTCGAAACATTTTTTGTAGTCATCTTTAGAAACAGCTGACAGCTCCTCCCTCCTTTTTTTCTTGACTTCTTCAATGTTGTCAAATCGGTGTCCTTTCATGCCCCTTTTCATGCGTGGAAATAAGAAAAAGTCGCACGGAGCCAGGTCAGGCGAGTAAGGTGCGTGGGGCAGCGGAACCATGCCATTTTTAGACAAAAACTGTCTAACAGAGATGGCTGTGTGTGCAGGTGCGTTGTCGTGGTGGAAGAACCAGTCTCCTGTCTGCCACAAATTGGGTCTTTTTTGATGAATGTTGTTGCGCAATCTTCTTAAAACTTCCAAATAAAAGGTTTGACCGTCTGACCTGGGGGAACAAACTCTGAATGAACTACCCCCTTGGCATCAAAAAAGCAAATCAGCATTGTTTTGATGTTTGATTTGACTTGACGACATTTTTTTAGACGGGGTGACGATGACGTCTTCCATTGGCTTGACTGTTGCTTTGTTTCTGGGTCGTAACCATAGCACCATGACTCATCACCTGTAATGACCTTTGACAGAAAATCTGGATCAGTTTCAAGCTGTTGTTTCAAAACACGACATGTTTCAACTCGATGTTCCTTTTGATTGTCAGTCAGAACCCGAGGAACAAACTTGGCAGCAACCCTTTTCATTCCCAAATCTTCCGTTAAAATTCGCTGAACCGAGCTCCAAGATAACCCACTAATCTCTGACAGTTGATCAATTGTCTGTCGACGGTCTGTGAGCACAAGCTCTCTAATTTTTTCAATATTTTCGTCGATTCGAGCAGTTGATGGATGCCCAGAACGAGGTTTGTCATCAATCGACATGTCGCCATTTTTAAACCGAGCAAACCACTGGTAGTACGGTACACTTGACTTTTTCCCATAGCGTCATCTTGATAAGCTGTTTTCAACATTAAAACAGTTTCAGCAGCATTTTTACCGAGTAGAAAACAAAATTTCACAGCTGCACGTTGTTCACTTAAACTTGTCATCATAAAAAAAGAAACAAGAACAAAACAGCGCTAGCAAAAACAATCACTGCAGATGAACAGAACAAGCCAGGTCGACAACACAGGTGGCACTGAACTGACAATGAGTTGCACTATACACGCCTAGCGGCAGAGGTGTGTACTACACAAGCTCCGCCCACGGCAATGTTATTCCTGTTTTTTTGGGGTACCCCCTCGTATAATCCTCTATGGGGTATGTTTACTAAACGGGGCACTTGTGCGGGGTGCACCTGAGCGCCCTAAAATGATGCATTTAAGTGCTCTTAAGTGCCCCGTACGCGTGCGTGGCACATTAACAGGTCCCGCACGCGTGCGCCGAAAACTCGCACGTTTGCGGGGCGCTCATGTGCGATAGAGGTGTGGAAAGGCGAAATGAGGGCGGAGGAAGGCCCCCGAGGGGCGGAGAGACGGGGTCAATGGGTGGAATGTGGGAGGGGAGAGACTCCCCGCACAGGAGCGTGCCCGAATTTACAAGGAAAAAATACCGCCAGTGAAACACTCGCGGTAGAAAGCATTTAAAGGGAAGAGAAACCATTTCCGTCAGCAATGTACAGGAAAACCTGGGAAACCAGCAAAACGTGAGCAGTGTGATACATGTGCACAGCACAAAAGTGCAAATAAAAATAGAAAATGACCACAACAGAACTATTAAAAATAGTAATTCAGCTGAGGAACAGTTATAGTGATGGGCAAATACAGAAAACACACCCAGCAAAGCTCCAGAAAAAAGAAATGAATTTTGGAAGGGTTTACGGAGCGGAGACTCTTCCAAAAAACATTTCCTTTTGTGGAGCTTTCCTGGGAGTGTTTGCTATGGTTGCCCATTAATATCACTGTTGCCCAGCGTGGTGATATTTTGTCCCCCATTTCCCGTGGTCATTTCCGTGGTTTATGTGCATGTTTGTCACCAGACGGTGCATATGCCCACAGTAAATTTGCGTAGAGCAGGGTTTGTGACTCCATCCTGCCAGGCTTACTACCTCCAGGGGCTGCACTGTCTATGTGGCCATAGTGTGGTGCAGCGGACAGAGTCAGTACCTCTAGGACCAGAGGTTCAAAGCCCAGCTGGGGCACTTGCCAGCCCAGTCCCTATATTTTACCCACCACTAAACACAGATAGCGCAGACACCCCTGTATTGCAGGGGACATAAGCATGGGGAAAACACCCATATTTTACCCAACAACGCACACACACCACAACAATGGGCATTACCCACAGCCAAGTACCCCAAATGCAGTCCCGTACTGCCACATTCCAATCAGGTCACCTGCTTTTTATGGGAGAAGCTCATGCCAGCATGTTGGCGGACGAGTACATGTGGTGCAGGGGGCAGTGGCTGCTAGCGACAGAAGACAGAGGCCTAGCCATGTGCAGGCTGGCACAGTCCACAGCAACAGACAGGCCCTGCCAGATCCACAGTCATGGACTATCCAGGGAATTCAGCCAATCTGTGGCTACACGGTGGTGCAGTGCACACAGACAGTGCATGCAAGAACAGAAGGTCACAGGTTCAAAGACCAGCTGGGGCTACCAGCAATCCTGCCCACATATTTTCCCCACAATTAAACAGTGACAGTAAGGACACACCTTTCGTGACGAGGACATATGCAATGGTAATACGTCTATCTTTTACCCCACTGAGCACAGACACCATGAACGGGGGCAGAACCTACAGCAGAATCCCCCAAATGCAGTCCTGGTGGGCCACACACCAGTCAGGTTCCATGCTGCCACTCATACAAATGCCTGTGCTGTATATCTATGCACCACCCCCATGGCATGTAGATGTAGCTCATGCATATTCATGAGGGACAGTAGGAAGACCCGAACAGTGTGATGCAAAACTGGACTGGAGTGGGGAAGCGCTGCCGTAAAGCAGCAGCCAACAGGGGCAGACACACCCACACCCACACCCACAGGCCCCATTGGCCAATGTCTCCTGTAGAGGCAGACCATTGGACCCTGCGTGCATCTCCCAATACCAGCACCTGCATACCTTAGCAATGTCACCCTACACCTGAGGTACACAGCTCTGAAACGTTTGCTAAGAGTACAGGCTGATAGATATCCCTACGTTACGCACATACTGCTAGTTGACCCCATCCGAACAATCTGTTTGGTGTCTGCGGTGCGTGCTCCAGGCCTGGCCCCTGACGGTGTTCACCACCCTGGGGAGTGACCCCCAGCAGTACTGCGTACCATATCCATGCCTGTGCCGTGCCCAGGACCGGTGTGGTGGCCAAGGCTAATCACCCCCTCAATAGTAGCACAATACTGGCATAGGTGTGGGAGTGTGTGTCTGTCTATACAGTGTGTGTTGGCTGCAAACACCTTCCCCAACCCACACTGCCAGCACTACTGCCAGTATTGGCCTGCCAATGTGCATAATGAGCAGCAAGGTACCATGGGTATAGGTCAGACATGGTGGGCTGGCCAGGATGCATCTGCACAGGGCATAGGGCACTGGCTGTGACATTGTAGTGCCAGGCCACCACCTACACAGACAGGGTGACCTCTGTATGTGCTGCTGGGGGAGCACTCTCACCCTGAGTGTTCAGTGATGACAGCATGGCTAGGCACCCCCATAGTGCTGTATTGTGTTTCTCTCTTGTGATATATATGGGTTTCCTGTTGGGGCCTCCTCACAGAACTCTCTTCTTGTGTGTGCTGCCACCCCAGTTTTGGGTGCATGCATTTCCATCAGGGCTAACCAGCAGACTGTTCACAGCTGGTATGTGTCTTGATGGAGTGCCTTGCAGGGTGCAGCGGCTGATGGCTTGCTGCAGGTGAATATCAGATAGTGCTGGGGTGCATCTTTGGATATCCAGGCCTAAAGTCTGTCTGATATTGTGTTATGGATGTGTGTGGAGCTGCTTGGACTGCCCTGTAGGGTGTCTGTTCCCCAGCAGGACTGGGGTTTGGTGGTCCACTCTACTGCCATTGGTGCAGGGGGGGGGGGGGGGTGGGTAGGATGGGGATCTGTTGGTGGGGGGCCCTGTTTGCCACCCACAGAGAGGGGGGGGGGGGTACTTTGACCACCTAGGGGTCCATGGGGGTTTCCACTAACTGAGACAGACAGAGATATCCAACATGTTTCTGCAGCACCTTCCTATCTCACAGGTTAGTACTGTTGTGGAGCTCTGTCATGGCTGGTGTTGTGGACCTGGTCCTGGGCGCCACCACATCACACCCTCAGGGTGAGCACAGTACCCGCACAATGTGACGGTGTGTAGCTACTCTTTGCTGGTAGTCCACCCGCTCAGGACCCCCTACCAGGCCGAGGTGCTGTGTGGGTGCACATGGACAATTCCCCCTACCAGGCCGGGTAGCTGTTGGGGTGCATTCCCCATCTTGTGTGCATCTGTGGACAGCTGATTTGCATGTGCAGTGCATCATGGGTACGAGTGGCCTAACCCTATCCTGTCTACAACAGCAGACTGTCTGTGGGGTGACGTGCAGGCTCTCTGCAGCCAGCCAGGGGCTTGCTGTCAGCTATAGAGCTGTAGCCCAATGGTTACGTCACTCCCTGTACAGCCAGAGGTCATGGGTTCAAACCCACAGTGGGGCCCTTTGATAGGGCTGTCCACAGCTTTATTTTTATTTACTGTACATATGTCTATGCCGGCAAAACCACACACAGCTTACTATACCCATTAGGTGCCTCTGAGGGTGCTTTATAGGGCGCCCTATAGGCCACCTTATGGTTGCCATCCATATAGGGTGCACTATACATTATCCTGTGTCGCAACATACATGGTGCCCTATAGGGGACATTCTAGGGTGCCTTGGCAGACAGTGCACTGTAACATGTGCCTTACGGGTATCCGTATGTTAACACACTGTGAGAGCGGGTTTACTAGTGGTGGGAAATAAAATATAAATGGAAGGCCTCCTACAGCACTCCTCACCATGATACATACTGCCCCAGCCAGCCTTGTTCACTGGGCAGAGTTGAACCCCTGGCCCCTGCACCATTGGTCAGTGTCTTAACCATTGTGCTGTGGCTTTGTTCCTGTGTTTGTGCATCCGCGCGCAGCCTTGTAGCCATCAGCGCGCCATCTTGTGGCGCACTAAATTAACAGCGCGCCGCCTTATGCCGCACAACATGGAAATGCCCCTAAAATAATGCCTCAGCCAGCTGTTTTCAATGGGCACTGTGGGGAATTGAACCCATGATCCCTGCTTGAGTGGTCAGTGTCTTAACCATTGTGCTATGGCTCCGTTCCTGTTATTTGCACATCAGCGCGCCACTTATCCCTCCCACTATTGGACTGCCCCCTCACACATCAGCACGCCGCCTTCTGCCCACCGGCTCGCCGCCTTCTGTTGCCCACATTTATCAGCGCACCGCCTTCTGCCGCCCAAACTTAACAATGCGCCTCCATCTGCTGCCCACACTAAACAGTGCGCCGCCTCATGCCATAATAAAAATAACAGTGCGCCGCCTTCTGCCGCCCAAAATTAATATGCCTCCTAAACCACTTTTGCCCATAAATGTTGATGCCTCAGCTGGTCTTTTTTGTTGAGTGCAATGGGGGTTTGAACCCCTGGTCCCTGCACCATTGGTTGGTGTCTTCACCGTTGTACTACGGCTCTATTGTTTGGTTTTGCAGCAGCGCACCACTTAGCCTTCCCACGCGCTAATGTGGGCCCCGCACATTAGCGCGACGCACACACGTACGGTCCGGTTTTTTGCTTTTTTCTGCCTGGCCCGCCCACTCCTTATATGGCACCAGCACACTAACGGGAACCCGCACAGCAACGGTGTTTAGTAAACATGCCCCTATGTGTTTCTCTGCATTGGGCGCAGACCTTATTAGCATTCCATTTTAACGCGTGCAGCTCATTTGCGTATTATTTAAAAACACTTGGCGTTGCTGTATGCGCATATTTTTCTTTTGCTGTTTATGCGTTTCAGTCTCTGCATTTGACATGACAGAACTTGTGTGTACAAGTTGCATTATCTGCGTACAAAGGGTGCGCTAGTCTTTCTGCATCAGCCAGATTGTTAACATGACAAAGCATATTGTTTCTGAGTGATACCTAATTTAATACAATACAGAAAAAAAAACACAAAAAATGCAGAGTTTTGAATTATTGTTTGTAGAATTCCAGCAGGAATTGCATTGCCAGATGTGAAGAGTTGACCAGGGAAGTTTTTGAAATGGGTCTGTCTGGTTTGCCATGTTTGTAATGACAGCAGTTGGAAGTTTCAGGGGCAGCCAATGGGATCCTGATGGAAAACTGAAAAAAATAATAAAAAAGTAGCAGATTTTCTAGCATGTCTGCCATCCTGCAGCTCTGGGCTCAGATAAGTGAGGAAAGGTAGCGGCTATTACTCAGGAAAGCAGCAGTTTTGCTCACGGAGTTTGAGTATATGATGTGATTGCTTAAGGATTGTTTTCAATCACTGAGAATAAGGCGCATATGGTTATAGAAACTAATTTGTACAGTACAGATTAAGTATATGGGAGTGTACAACACTTGGAGGGAGGGGGATGATGCATCTTCTTTGATATATTTTATAGTAGTTTCTTCCGTTATTTGATCCCATTGGCTTTTACTGCCCTTCCACACCTGGCATGCCCGGGCAATATAGAATACCCGTACCCTCAGTAAGGCTCATTGGTCATCACAGGGCTATTTTAGCCTCGTGAACACCAATTTGGCAAAGCACCCAGGCCAGACTAGCCCTGATGGGCGGTCTGGGATCTGAATTTGTATCCCCACCACACTGCGTCGTAAACAATAGGCAGGCGGGACTTACATCTGCCCCTCCCCCAAACATAATCTCTTTGCCCTCTTTCCCTTATGCCCAATGATCACCTTATTCAACAACTATGGGTAAAACATGGCCGCAGCTTTATTGCTAGATCAACATAATTGATAAGAGAGATATACGCATGCAACATATGGACAATGAAGCAAGATTCCCGATCTAGTCACCCGCGCCAGTATGTGACATGCCCTTCTCCCTTGCTGTCAAGCCAGCCCACCACAGGGGCCCACCTTGCCCACACTGAGCTGGGCCCACCCCCTGTACAAGGGGTCTTGCCGTGCTGCCTCAGAGGACCGCCTGCGCCGGGCGACCATCATGTATGGAGACTTGCCGGGAAGCCCCGCTTTGGTGGCAGCTAGGGTGCCCTACCCCTTTTGCTTGTACTCTGCGTTCACTTGTGGCCTGGCTCAGGTACCCGCTGGTAGCTTATCCAGCTGCAGAGCTGTGCAGACCTTGTCCAGGGCAAAGCATGAAAGGTGGGCGGGGTGGAGAAGCAGATGATCCAAAAAGCAAGATCACTCTGTTCTGCTTGCTTATATCGTGGGCTGAGATCTACTGCCTAGGTTGGACTCAGGTCCGGCTAGTCCACTAGGCGATCTAGGTGGCCGCTGGCAGAGCATGGGTGGACGGCAATGGTGGCTGCTGCTCACATGGGCGGCTGCTGCTGATTCCGTTTGGGGGGGGGGGGAGGGGAGAGGCAGGCAGGCAGCTGCCTTTGGAAACGGTGTTGCTGCTCTCCTCCCCCTCCCTAGATGCAATCGGCAGCAACGAGGGGCGGGGGGTCTGCCTAAGGCGGCAGAAACTTTTGGGTCGGTCCTGGTTGAACTCTACGTGTAGTCATTAAGACCGCTATAAATAATTTGATTGCAATATTTCTGAAACTGGCTCTCTCAGACATATGCCGAATCAGAGGAGAGGGCAGTGAGTTTTCTTTAAAACAACAAAACAAAAAAAAAACAACAATAACTTATTTTCTGTTTTGGCTATCCAGGCGGCTTTTATTTGAGGGACAATAGTGGAGTGGATTTTTCGAAAGTAGTAGGACTGAGTCGGAGAACAGCCTCGGAGCTCCGTAGTGATGGAAGGGAATGGGGATACTGGACTAGAGAAATGTACACTCGTAACTTCCTATAAACAGGGATGGGACCCACGTGCTGTCTCCAAATGGGGCTGCCGGCAGGCTGCGCCAGTGCTGTTGCATGCAGGGAGTTGGAGTTTGATTCCATAGGGATCTGAATGGGGAGCAGTCAGAACTACAATTCCCTGCATGCACTGGGAGATCCATGCCCGGGTGAGCTGCTTTCTGTTCTGCGGCGCGGCGTCTCCCCCGGGAGGAGGAGGAGAGTGGGGCGGAGCGGCTCCTTGGCTCCCGGGGGAGGGGTTTCCGGTGGGGAGCGGGGAGGGCTCCGGTGGCCGGGGCTCGACCTCCTGCTCCGTCTTTCGTCTCCTGGAGTCTCTAGCGATATGCAGGTACCGATATTGTCTCGCGTGCCTGCCGGGTCGATCCTGATGCATTGCACAGGGGAAGGTGGGGGAGCAGCTTGCATAATGCTGCCTGCATGAGGAGGAGAGGAAGAGTTTGGGGCACTTTTGGGAGGAAGATCCTAGGCGGCTGCCCCCAGGATCCCATTGGTGGTGCTAGTTTATTTAGCAAGTTCGTCAACAGCCTTTTATGTTTTCACCCCCTCGCTCCCCCCCCTCCCAATTAGGGACGCTGCAGTTGGAGGTGAGAATTCGGGGTTCTGCCCCAGCTGGTGACAGTGTGTGGTGGGTGACTGGGTTGCTTTCTCAGCCAGTTGCACCAGTAGCCAGAGTCACCTGAGGTGGGAGGAGATGGGACACTGCCACTGCCAGCCTTACTGTTAGGGAATGTACGAGGCCCTGGCTAACCTCAGAGGAAGTAGGGAGTTGGATCTTGACCCTCTTATTCTCCTATTTACACCCATGTGCATTTTAATCATTTCCCTAAGGATTCCCCTAGTTCCTTATCCTGTTTGTCTGCCTTAACAGATTGTACGCTCTGTGGAGCAGAGACTGTCTTTTATGTGTAGCACTGTGTATTGCCTTGTAGCTTGTGTAAATGTTAAGTAGTAGTAGATGGGGAGGCATTGCTTGAACCAGCCAGGATGACAGGGAAAAGAGATGTAGGGAACGCTGCCTGGGCAATCTGAGGACTGGGTGTTCCTTGAGCTGGTGCTGCTAGGAAAGAGAAGCTGGGGCAATGCTCAAACTACTGCTTCTGGCAGCCGAGATCAGGACTGAGGTATTACAGTTTGACCTGTGCCATGGGAAATCTGTATAATGTGCTTTGTGTAGGTTCCTTTTTGAAGGTCAAAGATGATACTTTGGGAGGAGAATCCCACATTTCACTCCAACCCTCTGACAAATTTACACCCATTATTCTCAAATTTGCCAGATTTATTTATTTATTTAGACAGATTTTTATGCCACCTTTTCCTTCAATCAAGGTGGTCACATCACATCACAATTAGAGGGTTATATTTAACATTAGGGTACGTGTAAACATTTAGACAGTACAATTGAGGTAACATTTAACATGAAGGCATTTAATAACGTGGTATGAAAGATTTGTGTGTGTGGGTAGTATGGATGTGTGTTTAGTTGGTGGAGGTAGTAGTGTTATTGTTTGGGTAGGGGATGTTGCCTGAATGCTCATAGGTTTCTATAAGTAAGAATGTTTTGAGGTCTTTGCGGTAGTCTGTGAGGTCATCTAACGCCCTCAGGCTCTTTGGGAGGGAGTTCCATAGTGTGGATGCCAGCAGTGATGGTGCTCTTTTAGAAGTTGTTTGTTTGGTTTTGTGATAGCCTGCGGGTGTTCCGATCATGTTGTCGTTATTGGATCTTCTTGGTCTGTTGTTAATGTCTCTTGTTATAACGTTTTGGAGTGCGTCTGCTGAGAGATGGTGAATGATTTTGAAGATGATCATGATTGTTTTGTATTTAGCTCTTGCCACCATTGGGAGCCAGTGTAGTTGTTGTAGGACGGGAGTGATGTGCTCAGTCCTTGGAGTGTCTGTAATGATGCGTGCTGTAGTGTTTTGTACCATCTGTAGTGGGTGGAGTGTCTGCTGAGGAAGGCCTTGATATAGTGAGTTTCCATAATCAAGCAGTGTTGTAATGAGTGCTTGGCACACTATGTGGAAGTGGTCTTGATGGAGCATTGGTTGGATTTGTCTGATTGTTTTCAATCGATGATATGCCTTGTTTGCGGTTTTGGTGATGTGGGATTTTTAGGTTCAGGGCTCTGTCTAGTGTGTTGCCTAGATACTTAATTTCTTTGACTACTATGTGTTTGTCTAGGATGCTGATAGTTGTGGAGGTATGAAGGTGGGGTTCCTGGTGACAAACATTGCCTCAGTTTTGTCGTAGTTGACTGTTAAGTTGTTGGCTATGAGCCAGTCATTCATGTCTTCGAGGCATTTTGTTATTGTTGTAGTGTTTAGTGCTAATAAGTTGATTGGAGCGTACACCATGATGTCGTCGGCATAAATGTGGTAGTGTAGTTTGTGGTGCTTGATGCTGTATGTAGATGTTGAAGAGCATTGACGATAGGGCTGAGCCTTGAGGTATTCCCTGCGTGATGGGGAATTGTAGTGATTTCTTTTGATTGCATTTGACTTGTTGCGTTCGCCCTTCCAAGTATGATGTATTGATTGTATTGTACACCGCCCTGACGCACTTGCCTGTGCGGTATATCAAGCAATGGTTAAAGATAAAGATGTAAACCACTTCAGGGTAATCTCCAGGAACAAGCAGGAATAAGTCCTCACATATGGGTACGTCGGTACCGACGGAGCCTGCGCGGGAAAGCTCCCCAGCCTTTCAGATGAAAGGCTTTTGGGGCCTCCCACTGCACATGCGCGCTGCCTTCCCGCCTTCCTGCCCAGCTCTCCTCAGTTTCTCCTTTTCCGCGGAGCCAGCAGGTCGTGTTCCTGTCACCGCTGAAGAAATTGTGAAATTTGTTTGTTTTCTTTAGACCGCGTACCTGCCTTCCCCATACCGAAACCGGTACCGCCGGTCTCTCTTTCTTTCTTTATGAAAAAAAAAAAAAAATACTTTTTTATTTTCTTCAGCACAGCTTGGTAACTGTTGTTAGGCCTTAAGGCCTACACAAATTCTCCTCATGGAGAAGCCAGTCCCTGGTTTTAAAAAATGTACCAAGGGCAGTGCTGTCATTTCTGTCACAGACACCCATGAATGGTGTCTCAAATGTTTGGGACCTGACCACTCCATACCGGACTGCCCATCCTGCACCCAGATGTCTAAACGTGGTTTGCAGAACCGGGCCAACAAGCTCCATGTGCTGTTTCCTTCAGAAGCATCACAGTCATCCAGGTCTTCCTCTCCGGATGGATCTCAGGTAACCAAAACTCCTGTGGGCAAATCCTCTAAAAGCAAATCTCTTTCTAAAGATCGAGAGGCTCTCAATTTTGAGTTCGAGGATTCTGCCCAGGCCAAAAAACCCCGGCGGGAGGTTCCGGCCTCCAAAGCAATCATGGGGTCACAGGTTGACATCGATGGCACGGCCTCGACCGATCACCTGTTGGACTGCTCTGGGGTACCGGCCCATACCGGTACCGACATCCAGGCAGTAGTGGCGTCTATGGGCAATACTGTCCAGACCATGCAGCAGGCCGTTCTGGCATTCATTAAGGCTGCGACGCCCTTGGTACCGATTCCATCGGTACCGACCCCGGTTCCGGTATCCACACCGGAACCGAGACCATCGACTTCCAAGCGTCGATCGGTTCCGCATGCCGGATTCAGGCTTTCGCCCGGTACCGATCCCATGCCCGATGTCGATACCGATCGGTATGCTTATCGTACATTGGAAGCACAGAAGGAATACTCAGATTCTTCTGATGAATTCAATTCCTCTGATGATTCTGCTGAGCTTACTCTTCCTGAGGAGCCCTCTTCTCCAAAGAGGAGGATGTCTCCTCCAGAGGATTTATCCTTTCAGGATTTCATTGTTGATGTAGCTAAAGCACTTTCTATTGCTACATCTTCTGAAAAAGAACCCAGATCAAAAAAATTGGATATTTTAGGATACTCTAAAGCTCCTAAAGAGGCAGTCACTCTGCCTATCCATGAAATCCTTCAAGAACACTTGATGGATTTGTGGGAGACTCCTTTAACACTGTCTCCCCATTCCCGTAGGTTGGACACCATGTATCGGGTCCCTCCTTCTCCTGGGTTCCAGAAAACTCAGCTGCCTCACCACTCTATTGTGGTGAAGTCTGCCATGAAGAAAATAAAGAGTCCTAAAAGGCATTCTTCTACCCCTCCAGGGCGAGAATGTAAGACCCTGGACTCTTTTGGAAGAAAGATGTTCCAGGCTAGTATGCTTATAGCCAGGATCAATTCTTATAGCCTTTATATGGGCATGTTTCTTGGACAACTTGCCCTAAAGATACAAAATTTTGCCCCCTTTATCCCTGATGATCAAAGGGCGGACTTCTTTTCTATGGTGAGACAGCTTTCAGAGGTCTCCAAGTTCTCCAACAGGGCAGCCTTTGATTCCTTTGAGGTTGCAGGCAGAGCTTCGGGAATTGCTATTGCAGCCCGACGTCTCGCTTGGCTCCAGGCTTCTGACCTAGAACCCTGGGTTGTAGATGGCCTCAGGAATCTGCCCTGTACCGGTGAGAACTTATTTGGGGAAGACTGGAAAATTAAAGCTGCTCAAATGGATGCAGAAAATGCCACTCTAGATAGACTTTCCAAGTCTACTTCTACCCCTGCCAAAAAGAAGTCTTTTAAAAGGCCTTACTATAAGAAGGCCAGATTTCCCACAAATACTGGCCAGCAATCTGCTCAGCCTCGCTTTGCGGCTAAGCGTCAACAATCTAAGCAGGTAAAGTCAAAGCCTGCAGTGTCTGCTACACCCCAGCAGGCTCAACCCCCTCAGGGGTTTTGACTTGCCTCTAGAGAACTTGCCGTTTCTGGCTCTAGAACAACCAGAGCCTCTCACCATTCCTGGAAGGCTAGCTCATTTTGCTCCCAGATGGGAACAAATCACATCAGAGCAATGGACCCTCTCTATTATCAGGGAGGGCTACAAACTTCATTTCTCCAGCCTTCCTCCCCATACCATGGTGAGGCAATTCAGTTCTCCCCCATCTCTTCTGACCCTGTTGGGTCAGGAAGTCTCTTCTTTCCTTGCCCAAGGGGCAATAGAAGAGGTTCCTCCTCCACAACAGGGGTTAGGTTTCTACTCCCCTTACTTTCTCATAACAAAGAAGACAGGGGGCTTCAGACCTATCCTAGATCTGAGAGAATTGAACAGGTTTCTATTCAAGGAGAAATTCAAAATGCTCTCTCTGGGCCTTCTCCTTCCATACCTTCAGAGTCAGGATTGGCTTTGTTCTCTAGATCTCAAGGATGCGTACACTCATACTCATCCATCCATCCCACAGAAAATATCTAAGATTTCTGTTCCAGGGAAAACATTTCCAGTACAGAGTACTACCCTTCGGTCTGGCCTCTGCTCCAAGAGTCTTCACAAAATGCATGGCAGTCGTAGCCGCATTTCTCAGAGGCATGGGAATCTTTGTCTTCCCATATCTGGACGACTGGCTCATCCGAGCTCCATCTCAGTCAGAAGCCCAGATTTCTCTGGACCGCACAAGGCGTATTCTTCAATATCTGGGACTTGTGGTAAACATTCCCAAATCCCAACTCATCCCTACTCAGTCTCTGGAATTCATAGGGGCCCAATTGGACTCCACCACTGCAAGGGCCTACCTCCCTCTGGTCCGAGGCCAAAGGCTAATAAGCTTGGCCTCCCAGGCTCAGTCCAGAAGTCACTTGTCAGCCAGAGAAATGCTGCAACTTCTGGGCCACATGGCCTCCACGGTACACGTGGTGCCCTACGCTCGTCTTCATATGAGAGCAGCTCAATGGACCTTGGCCACCCAGTGGTCTCAAGCATCAGGACTGCTCTCAGACCAAATACTCACCTCAAAACGACTGTTTTGGTCTCTCCAGTGGTGGACATCCTCCAAAAATCTGTTGTTGGGGATCCCCTTCCAACCTTCGTTGCCCCAAGCAACCCTCACAACAGATGCCTCCCAGACAGGGTGGGGAGCTCATCTCCAACACCTCTCCACTCAGGGCACCTGGTCTCCTCAGGAGACCACCCTTCACATCAACATTCTGGAACTGCGAGCAATCTTCCTTGCCCTCACAGTCTTCCACACCCTCCTTGTCAACCTGACTGTCCTAGTACAAACAGACAATCAGGTAGTCATGTTCTATGTCAACAAACAAGGAGGGACGGGCTCTCTGTCGCTTTGCAACGAAGCTCTCAGATTATGGGCCTTCGCCAGAGAGCATCAAATTCATCTTCTGGCAGTATATCTTCCAGGAGTTCAAAACTCTCGGGCAGACAGACTCAGCCGAGTTCTGCTCCCACACGAATGGTCCCTGCATATGGACCAGATACGCAGAATCTTTCAGGAATGGGGGACCCCGGACATAGACCTCTTTCCAAGTCCGTGGAATGCCAAACTTCCCCGGTTCTGTTCCAGGACTCCGTGTCAGGGAGCTCAGGCCAACGATGCCTTTCTCCTACATTGGGGCCAGGAATTCCTGTACGCTTTTCCACCCATTCCTTTGATTCCCAAGACTCTGTTCAAACTACAGAGGGATCACGGATCCATGATCCTCATAGCTCCACGCTGGCCACGCCAAGTGTGGTTCCCTCTACTTCTGCATCTCTCCCAGGGATCCTCCCTGGACCTGGGAGCTGCGCCAGACCTTCTGTCTCAGGAGGAGGGGACTTTGGCACCCAAACCCCAAGTCCCTACACCTCAGAGCTTGGTTACTGAAGGCCTGAGCCTTCATGACTTCAATCTTTCTCAACCAGTGAAAGATATCCTTCATGCCTCTAGGAAACCCTCTACTAGGCGTTCCTATGCTTTCAAATGGAAACGTTTTTCCATTTGGTGTGCGCAACAGGGTCTTGACCCTCTAGCACTTCCTTTGAATTCTCTACTGGACTATCTCCTGCATCTTTCCAATGCAGGCCTCAAGACGAATTCAGTACGAGTCCATTTAAGTGCTATTGCAGCATCCTTAAAACCTATAAATGGACAACCTGTCTCCTCTCATCCTCTTATTGCAAGATTCATGAGAGGCTTGACCCTCACTAAGCCTCCCATCCGACCTCCTCCGGTAGCATGGGACTTGAATCTAGTTCTGGGTCAACTTATGAAGCCACCTTTTGAACCGTTGGTATCTACCTCCCTGAAATTTCTTTCCTGGAAGGTTCTTTTCCTTATTGCAGTCACTTCGGCTTGCCGCATCAGTGAACTGCAGGCTTTGGTGGCTAATCCACCTTATACCAGATTTCATCATGATAAGGTGGTCCTTAGGACGAATCCCCACTTTATGCCTAAAGTGGTCTCGCCTTTTCATCTTAATCAAGAGGTATATCTACCTGTTTTTTTCCCGGCTCCTCATGCATCCAGTGCAGAGAGGAACCTTCATACTCTTGACTGTAAAAGAGCTCTCGCCTTTTACCTCAACAGGACTCAGCCACATCGAAAGTCTTCCCAACTTTTCGTGGCTTTTGATCCTTCTCATTTGGGACTTCCAGTCACCAAACGTACACTTTCCAATTGGATTGCTCAGTGTATTTCTTTTGCTTACCGGAGTAAGAACATTTCTCTGGAAGGCCATGTCACCGCTCACAATGTGCGAGCCATGGCCACTTCTATGGCTCATCTTCACTCTGTGTCCATAGATCAGATCTGTCGAGCAGCCACTTGGGCCTCGGTTCATACCTTCACAGCCCATTACTGCTTGGACAAGGACTCCCGCCGGGATGCCTTGTTTGGTCAGGCTGTCCTCAAACACCTGTTCCATACTTAAACAACTCCTGCCCACCTTCCCTGGATGGATGCCTGAGATCCATGCGAAGATGGTTTACCCTTGGAAGGGGATCTCCCAGGCATCTTAGCTAGGGAGTCCCCATATGTGAGGACTTATTCCTGCTTGTTCCTGGAGATAGCACAGTTACTTACCTGTAACAGGTGATCTCTGGGAACAGCAGGAATTAGTCCTCACAACCCACCCTCCTCCCCTAGGAGTTGTATCTTCTATCTATCTTCCTTTCCTCTCTCTATTGTCTCAGCTATAAACTCGAACTGAGGAGAGCTGGGCAGGAAGGCGGGAAGGCAGCGCGCATGTACAGTGGGAGGCCCCAAAAGCCTTTCATCTAAAAGGCTGGGGAGCTTTCCCGCGCAGGCTCCGTCGGTACCGACGTACCCATATGTGAGGTCTAATTCCTGCTGTTCCCAGAGATCACCTGTTACAGGTAAGTAACTGTGCTTTCTTGCACAGCCCTATCTGTTGTAAACGTTGCAATAGCTTAGCATGTGACACAGTGTTGAAGGCCGCCGAGATGTCCATGAACACTAGCAAGAAGCCGTTTTTTATGTTGTCCCTGCCTCTTAGGAGATTGTCAAAGAGGGAAGTGAGTAGTGTTTCCACGCCGTGTTGGGGCTTAAATCCATGCTGGTGTATGTCCAGTGGGGCATTGATATTTATATGGTCCTGTAGTTGCTTTTGCACTGCCTTTTCCACGATTTTAGCAAGGAATGGCAAGCTGGAATTGGGATGGTATGATTTTGGTTCGGATGGGCTCAGATTGCTACTTTTAAGTATTGGTCATATCATTGCGTACTTTAGGTGTTGCAGCATGTATCCTTGTTGGAGTGAATCTTTGACAATTTTTTGAATGTGATGAGAGAGCTAGCTTTTAGTGGCTTTGATCCAAGACACTGGGCATGGGTCCGACGGTGAAGTTGTTGTGTTTAGACCAGATATAATGTCTTCTACTTGCTGCTTTGTTGTTATGTTGAAGCTCTCCCATGTTTGATGTTGCTTTTTTATCGTGTGATCATTTGTTTGTGGTGCAGTAGTGTGTGTTTGGTTAGTGTTCTTTGACTTCATGTAGTCTGCATATTTTTGTGGGTCAAGATGGTGGGTGCTTTGTTGCGTGTCGTCCTTGGTGAGCTTCTGGACAATGCTAAAGAGTTCTCTTGGTCTATTAGTAGATTTCATGATCAAGTTGGTATGGTGTTGCTGTCTACGCTCATTTATTAGATTGTTATATTCCAGTTGTTTGTCTCTGTATTGGGTTAGGAGGTCGTGTGATTTATCCCATCTCCATCTTCTTTCCAGTCTTCTGAGTGTGCGTTTTGCAACTTTGATTTCATGTGAGTACCATGGTGGCTGGGGCAGATGCTGCGTTGGACATTATTGTGTTCCATTCTTCTATGTTTAGGTCCAGGGTTTCTTGTTCCTGTTGAAGTTGTGGGGTGATTTCGTTTATGAATGAATCTCTGTTAAATGTTTTGAACCATCTAGTTATTCTTTCATCTTCTTTGTGTTAGGTGGGGTTATTCAGGGTCATGGTGAATTTAATTACATGGTGGTCTGACCAGGGGACTGGTGTGATTGTTGGTTTTGTGGTCTTATTCTGTTCTACTAGTTGCGTTGGCATGAAGACCATGTCTGGAGTTGTATCATGTTGGTGCGTTGGGGCGTTAATTGTTTGGCAGTATTTTAATGACTCCATGGCTTTTAAGAACGTTGTGGTTTCTCTGGTGGGTGCAGATGTTAGGTTGTAGTCTCCTAGTGCAATGTGGGGTTTGTGTTCTGTTATGTGCGCATATCATTTTGATTACTGTGGATAGGTGTTCAGTTGTGGTTCCAGGTGGTCTATATGTTAGGGAGATGGTTAGGTACTTGTTGGCTATAGTGAGTGTGTTATATTCGATTGTGTCAGTGTTGGTGATAGTTTTGAATCTGTATTCCTTTCTGGTAAGTATTAGTACTCCTCCTTCTCTTTTCTGTGCTCTGGTGCAGTTAAATGCTGAATATCCTGTTGGGGTTACTTGGTTTAATATGACCTAGTCTGAGTCGTCTAGCCAGGTTTCAGTGATGCATATTATATCAAGCTTCTTGTCGTGGATTAGGTCAAGGATAGTATTTGATTTGTTCCTGATAGATCTAGCGTTTAGTAGAGCACACCTGATGTTTGTTGTTATGATTTGGTTTGTGCGTTCATTATTTGTGTGGTGGGAGGGTGTATTACGTGTTGCATTGTATGGTTTGTGGGCTGTATTTTTTGATTGTTGGCATTCTTTGGATATGTGTGATGCTGGCATGCATCTGGGTTGGGTGGTATGTGAGTTGATCAAGGGGATTTGTTGGTTGAGTCTGATGCTATGTGTGCAGAGTGCAAACGTGGAGGAGTGTGAGGTAGGCCATGAAGCAGTGGGTAAAGGAGTGCATTTTATAACTTATGTTTTACTGATCAGGGATAGGGTTTGTAGTTTACTGACCTGGGTTCGACTTGAGTTGTGTCCTGTAGTTGTAGTTTTGTATTAGTGGTGGTATCTCTACTCTGTGTGTTGTGTTACTTGTGGTTAGTTCGTAGGCTAGCTATGAGGTGGTAGTTGATTTAATAGAATTGATAGGCTTATGCAGCGTGTGTTGTTTTACAAAGCAAGCATGCAATGCAAATAATGGGTAGCAGGTTCTATGCGATTAATCTACAAGCAGTGGATTGTCTAGGCAAGGTAACAGCATTAACTTATACAAGCAGTGGATTTAGGTGTAGAAGCATTGCATATGATGGAAGAAAGGACCAAAAGACCTATTCAATCTACCAAATAGCATTCCTGGGGCAATGCTAGAGACCCAGGTGATATTTGAGTTTCACTGTCACTATTTTTTTTTTTAAGATTTACTGTACTTCAGAACTGTCCTCTCTGCTGTCTTGAATTCTTTTTGCTATTTCTGCTGTACCGGGAGGTCGTTCCATGCATTCATCATCCTTTCCATGAAGAAATGTTATGTTATTCCTAAGACAGGCCCAAATGGGTCACAGGAACCAGTCCTGAGCCCTTGCCTAGCTGATAGTCCAAAAGATAATATATCGCTTGTGAATTTTTATTTACAGTTGCTAGCTAATGTGAAAACCCCCTTGAATGGAATTTTGATTTGACACCTCATTTGCATTTCTTGTGTAAATAGAAATCTCTGTCCTGCAAGAAGTGATTACTGAATTTATTAATAGTATTTCTGCTGCCTCTTGAATGCTAGATTCTGGTAGTCTAAATTTCAAGATGCTTTGGTGCCTTCTGTTTAGGGAAATGGTGATTATCTATCTGTCCATCAATCCAGCCTTTTCACTTGGCCATTCCTATAATATATTGATATTAACTGGTGTAAATGGATATTTAGGGATGGCACAGCAAAGTTTGGGCTCACAGTTTTGTGCTTTATTCAGTGGCGAGTTTTATATGGTGGGCATTGCATTGAGATCTACAACACCTGTAGCTGGTGAAAACGCTTTAGAGGTAAAACGGCGGAATGTATCCACTGCGATTCCCAATGCTTGGACCAGTTCCTTGTCACACCTTTATTGGTGAGATTGTTGAAAAACCTAGAGAGAAAATAAGTTCCTTTGCAGATGATAGAAAAGTGAATTTATGCAAGCCAAAGGTGTATAAGTCTCCTTTCAGATTTTCTGCCCCTCCTGGTATATCTATCTGCTGTATGAATGATATACCAGGAGGGGCAGAAAATCTGAAAGGAGACTTGAATAAAGACTAAATGTTTGGAAAATGAGCTTCAGTGCTGTAAGGCATTAAATCAAGAATTGGGAACATGTAAATTAACCACCCATGAGTAAGAACAGGAACTGGGAAATGTCGAGAAAAAGATCACGGCATAGTCATTTGAGACTTTCAAGGCAGTGATTCAATGTATAAAAACAAAACAACTGGGGAAAGCTAATAGCATGCTCAGGTAAGCATCAGGAAACAGGAGGTAAAGTTGCCTCTGGAGAGTCACTTGCAAACCCTCCTCTCCAGTGCTGTGTACAGTTCTGGAGGCCGAACCTTCATAAGGACATGGAAGAGGTTCAGAGAAGGGCTGCGTAATGATGCAAGATCTGTGTCATAGAGGCGTAAGACACACTCGAAATGACGTCGCTAGAGGAGAGGAGAGGGGAACATGACAGAAACATGTGCAAAGGTGAAATTTCCCATAGAAACTCATGATCTGGAGTTACAGGGAGGAAGGTTCAGAGGAAACCTGTAAAATTGCTTATGGATTGAGAGAGTGATACCTCTGCCGGTGGCTGCTCCGGGCATCTATCAATCCAAACCATGATGGAATTCCAGCATGCTTGGGATGAATATGGAGGATAGTGCTAGAAATAGAGTTGGGTTAAGAGCCATCTCATCCTTTGTGATCAGGAAGAAATAGAAGGCACAGATAAAAGAAGCCCAACCTAGGACCCACCTCAGGCTAGGAAGGGGCAGATGTAACCCAGAAGTGCATCTCTATAGAGACCAACTGAGTCAGTGCAGGCAGGTTGGTAGCCATGTACCACCCAGCGAGGTCAAGGTGATATAAGCAGCAGAATGGTGGGGTAACAGCCTCCTTAGTTTTAGATTATCACAAATTTTGGTGGCAAGACATATGGGGTGAAGGGCAGTGCCTGGGAGTTGGATTAAGCATGGTAATTGGTATGTTCATTTTCTTGGGATAGTGGAAACCCATAGGGGAATTTAGATAAGTAATGGAAATGATCAAGTTCATATGGCTGATAGCTGGGAGGTTTCCTTAAAAGACATCCAAAAATAAGGTTGATTGGGTAGGCCCTATTAGTCTTTTTTTTTTCTTTTAAGCCATCGTAAACTTAGGAGACAGTAGTCAAAATAATCTAGCCAGCTATATGGACTTAGCCCACGAAACCTCATGAGATTTAAAAAAAAAATCAATAGATGGCTAGATTTATACACTCTAAAAGTGAGTGGCCTTGGAGGTGACGGCATGTTGGGGGAGCGACATTAACCAGCAACCTCCAAATGCTATGATTATAAACTTAAATCGAGGTGGTCAGCTTTTGGTCTGTTCAATGCAAGTTAATTTTCAGCCGCAGCCTAGCTAGCTAGCTAGGTTGTGGCTGAAAATGTGCTTAACTTAGGCACCCAGGCGCTGGCTAAGTCAGGTGCTGGCTAAATCTGGTGCTGGGCGCCATTTTAAAAAATCAGTCCACAAAAGTTACCCAACACCATGATCAAAAATCCTGTGACCCTGATATCTTCAGCTTTGCGTCTAGGGTCTGAAAATGGAGCTTTTTAAGTTGAATAGCGCTGAAACGTGTAATCCCTTGAGCAGTGATTACCATGTCATCATGTTGAGTTTGAACCGCTGAATCTAAAAAAAAGACTGAGAGATGAAACTGTGCAGTTTAGTACATTGTGATCGAAGTGTGCACTTGGTCCCGCGTATTGCCCTCTTCCTTCCTTCCTTGTCGATTACCTTTTGACTTGAGGACTTTCTAGCTTACAGAATTGTTTCCACATATATCGGGCAGCTTATAAACCATTGAGGAGTAGCCTAGTAGTTAGAGCAGTGGGTTGAGAACTAGGGAAACCAGGCTTCAAGTCCCATTGCTCCTTCTTTGTGACTTTGAGCTGGTCACTTAACCCTCCATTGCCTCAAAGTTGGGGATAGGTATACTAAGCAGCGCTAGTGGTGCACGCGTAGTCTGTACGTCGACGTCCTATGTTCACTGGGATCTCGACACACATACTGTGTGTGCGCGCACCGATAATGCCGTTTAAATTACCCCTTGGATTGTAATCCCTCTGGGGACAGTGACATACGTTCAGGCATGAGTTACATCCAAAATAAAAAAGAAATAAAGAATGCATAAAATAAACAGTAAACGTGGCATCTGACAGATCTAGTAAAATATTAATCTAAAGAGAGCTTGAGAAAACTGGGAAATCTTTAATGTGGATTCATATATAATCAATGCGGAAAAGGTGGCTGGTCGGCAGGGGGAGCTTGTTCATCAGATGAGGTGCATGGACAGAGATAAGCAAAGATCAGAAGAACCCAGAGGTTCCCCACCAAACTGGATGCGTAACGAGTAGATAGGGAAGGGGTGAGAAGAGGATTTATCTAAAGAACTTTTTCATTTTATTTTTAGTGTGTCTGGCAGAATCCTACTCATGGAGGAGAGACGTCGCGTGAAAGGAGAGCATTACCTTAGTGTGGCAGGAAGGGATACTGTATTTATTTATTTATGAGGCTTGATAAACCGCCCAAACCGGGGTATCAGAGCAGTGTACAATAAAAGCAGGCTGCTGGAAAATTAAAGAAAGGAAAGGAACGCCATTCAATGGATAGGAAAGCACCATAGAGATAGATAGAAAAAAGAAAAGGACAGAATAATATGACTAGAGAGTCAGAGACTGAAGGGAAGGACGGAGGGAGGGGGGGGGGGGAAGTGGTATATGGTTTGGAGGCCAGCATGACTGACAAGGGGGTGCCGGGAGATCAAAAGCCTGAGAAAATAGATGGGTCTTAAGGAGAGCTTTGAAATGCGGAAACGAAGGCTCAGTGCGGAGTGAGTGGGGAAGGGAATTCCATAAAGCAGGACCTAAGAAAAAGAAAGCGGAGTGACGGGTGAGTTCGAGATGAGCTTGGGATGGGGAGGGAAGAAAAAGGCGATTACTATGGGAAGAGCGGAGAAGACGAGGGACAGGTTGATGGTAAATAAGATCAGATAAATATTGAGGAATACCTGTGTGAAGAACTTTGTGGGTGGTAATGAGGTATTTATAAACAAACCTACATTTAACAGGAAGCCAGTGAAGAGAGAGAAGTCAAGGAATGATGTGATCAAAAGGGGAAGAGGGAGTGATTAGACGGGCGGCAGTGTTTTGAACGAGCTGAAGGCGACGGAGTTGATAAGAGGGAGGGCCAGCAAAGATGGCGTTACAGTAATCCAAACGGGAAATTACAAGGGAGAGAACTAGAGTAGTAAGGGAATTAGCAGAGAGGTAGGGCCGGAGGGAAAGGATACGACGGAGATGAAAGAAGCAGCTACGAACAAGGGAGGAGATATGAGGGTGAAAGGACAGAGAGGAATCAAGGGTGACACCAAGGTAGCGGAGAGAGGGATGGGAAGGGAGGACATAGTGGGGGCTAGAGTGGGAGGAGGGGTAGTGAAAGGGAACCAAATAGCTGAGGACTTAGAGGGATTGACACAAAGAAGATTATCAGAGAACCAGGAGGCAATAAGGTCAAGGCAGTGGCTGAGAGCAGAGAGATCCGGGGATACAGAATTGGTGTGATGGATAAGAAGAATATCATCGGCGTAAAAGTAAGAGGAAATACCGGATTGTTGAATGAGGAGGGCAAGCGGGGCAAGGAAAATATTAAAAAGCAAAGGGGCGAGAATGGAGCCTTGTGGAACACCACAGTGCAGAGGGAAAGGGGCTGAAGCGGTGGAGCCGGAGTGAACAGTGAAGGTGCGAAGTGAGAGAAATGACTGGAACCAGTGTAACACAGTGCCTCGGATACCAAAATCAGATAGACGAGTAAGGAGGGTACGGTGATCTATGACATCAAAGGCGGCGGAGAGGTCTAGAGAAACAGCGATAGATAAATCACCCCGGTCGTGAGAGCGGTGGAGTTCACTTAAAAGGGCAAGAAGTATAGTTTCGGTGCTGTGCCTAGTCCTAAAACCAGATTGATGGGGGTGAAGGGAGAGGGTGGTGTCAAGATGTGCTGAAAGCTGGGAGAAGACTAGTTTTTCAAGAACTTTGGAAAGAAAGGGAAGGTTTGAGACAGGACGCCAATTGGTGGGGAGACTAGGATCGAGGGTAGGCTTCTTCAGGAGAGGGCGGATCATGGCATGTTTCCACCGAGTGGGGAAGGTGCCGGAGGTGAGACTGGAATTAACTATGGCCAGGATATATGGTGAGAGTTGGAGGGCGGGATCGAGAAGCCAAGTGGAAGGGAGGGGGTCAAGTGGGCAGGTTGTTTTGTGGGATGAGGAGAGTACCTTAAGGAGCTCAGCAGAGGAAACCGGGTGGAAGGAGTGCCATGTGTGGGGAAAGGCACTGGAAGGAGGAGGGGAGGGAACGATGGGGGGAGTAGAAGGAGAGGAGGGGAGGGAGAGAGGAGGGGGGCAATGGGGGAAGGAAGAGCGGAGAGACTGGATCTTGTTGACAAAAAAGGATGCGAGACTCGTCGGACTGGGAGCAGTGGAAGGGAGCGCCGTTGGAGGGGGATGGACTGAGGGAGATGATAATGAGTGAAGTACCTGATACAGGCGACGAGAGGAGTTAGAGGAGGAGGTGATGAGGTCAGAGAAATAGGTCCTTTTGGCCTCAGTGATCATGGCACGATAGCGGCGGTGCTCGTAGCGAAAGGAAGATAGAGAGGTGTCAGAGGGGTGTTTGCGCCAACAGCGCTCGGCACAACGGAGATAGGTGCGCTGGAGACGGAGACCCGGATGAAACCAAGGATGATGAGATGTAGAATGGCAGGGAGCGGGACGGAGGGGAGCTAGAGTGTCAAGGGTGCTAGTGAGAGTAGAGGACCAGGAATCGACCTGTTTGTCCACAGGGAGGGAGAAAAATTCGGGGGAAAAGAGGGAGTCAGCTGGAGGAAAGGCTTGTAGGATGAGAGGCGTAAGACGTCGCTTAAGAATCGCTGGAGCGGTGGCAGCAGCAGGTGAGATAGAGACTTGTATGGGAGGAAGGGAGAAAGAAAACAGACAACGATGATCAGACCAGGGAAGAGGGAGGGACGAGAGAGCGGATGGAATATAAGGGGATGAGGAGAAAGTAAGAATAAGATCAAGGGTATAGCCGGAAGAATGGGTGGGGCAGTCTACGTGCTGGATCAGATTGAGGTCGGTGAAGAGTGACCAGAGGGCTTTATTGCAGGGACGGATTGGAGAGGACAGATGGGCGTTGAAGTCGCCAAGAATGACCAAATGGGAGGTGAGAAGGGATGTCTCCGAAAGGGTAAGGAGAAGAGATTCCCAAAGATCAGGACGCATCGAGGGTGGGGCGTAGAGAAGAAGAAAAAATACAGTAGTAGAGGTCCCTGAGCTCAAGAGAAGGGCTTCAGGATACCGGGGCGGAGGGGAGACAAGTGAGAGAGGATCGGTAAATAATTGCTACGCCGCCACCAGTCCGGTGGAGACGAGGAACATGTAACACAGAATAGCCAGGGGGGAGGCAGCGATGAAGACCACCATCCTCACCCTCGCAGAGCCAAGTCTCGGTAAGAAACAGAGCGTCGAGGGAGTATTGGAGCAGTAGATCATGAACCAAAGGAGCTTTAGCACGAAGGGACCTGCAGTTCAGGAGGGCAAAAGAGAAAGTTAGCAGAGAGGAAACAGGCTGGGGTGATAGTGTAGAGGGAAGTTGGCTTGTATAACAGACAGAAAGGTTGCCCATGTTCCGGGTGCAAACCCCTGACGGGAGTGAGAAAGTATTTAGAGGACGGTGTCCCCAGAAAACAGGGATGGAAGCCATAAAATGAAACCAAGCGGAGGGTAAGGGGGGAAGTAAGAGTGCAGAGGCGGGCTTGGTGGAACGCGGTAGACAAGACGCAGAGGAGATAGACAGGAAGAAATATGTAATGAGTCCCAAGCAGGCCCACCTCCAGGGAAGAGACTGACCTGATGAAAGGCGGAAGGCGCCCCAAGGAGCTCGCCCAAGGAGCAGGACCTGCTCCTTGTGTGCGCACCTTCGGCGCGCGCTGCTGCGGTGCGGAACGGCGCCCCGATGTTCCTTAAATGCGTCAGTGTATCTTGAGTTTTGTGCGGACGCGTTGCACGCGTCCGCGTCACTTCCGGGAGGCGGGAGCAGGTGACTGGCAACCGGAGAGGAAGGCAGCACAACCAATGGGAGCAGGCAGCAAAGCAGGAGCTACGGAGAGGGTAGAGGGTCAGCAGGCAGCAAAATAAACAATAGAAACGTAATGGCACACAGCAGGAGACAGCAGCAGGAGACAGTAGCTAGGATCTGTCCCCTATATGATATAAAACCCTCTCATTTATTTATTTAGCTGTGCTTATATACCGCTTTTCACCTGGTCAAAGCGGTTTACAATTCAACAAAATTATTTACAACAAATAATAAGGTGTGACTTTTTTTTAGGGGGGGAGGCTCATCACCAGGGGGAGGGGGAAAACATTAACCTCATGCCAATGAGGTTTCTCCAGGGCCATGTTCCCATGAGGGAAGGGTTAGGACAGCCGTTATAGTTGGTGATTCCATCATTAGGTATGTAGATGGCTGGGTGGCTGGTGGACATGAGGACCGTCTGGTAACATGCCTGCCTGGTGCGAAGGTAGCAGACCTCACGCACTGCTTAGACAAGGTTTTAGATAGTGCTGGGGAGGAGTCTGCTGTTTTGGTATATGTTGGTACTAATGACATAGGAAAGTGTAGTAGGGAGGTTCTGGAGGCCAAATTTAGGATTTTAAGTAGGGAATTGTAATCCAGAACTTCCAAGGTAGCATTCTCCAAAATCCTTCCCATTCCACGCACAGGATCCAAAAGGCAGGCAGAGCTCCGGAGTCTCATTGTGTGGATGAGACGACGGTGCAAAGCAGAGGGTTTTGGAAATGTTTCAACTGGGCACCGTTCTGGGGAGGGGAGAGGCTTTTCCAAAAGGATGTGATCCACCTTAACTGGGATAGAACCAGGCAGCTGTCATTAACCTTTAAATAAAGCAGCTTTAAAACTAGATAATAGGGGAAAGCAGATAGTCACCCAAGAGCACATGGTTCAGAAGGAGGGAAGTTAGGGCATCCCAACAGAGAGGTTCCAATAAGATAAGGGTAACCCAGATGTCCTTAAGTACAGAGCTAAAATATTCCAAATTACCCCTATCAACTGATAACCATATGAATACATACAACCTCTAAAATGCCTGTATGCAAATACTAGAAGTCTAAAAAATAAGATGGGCGAGCTAGAATATATAGCACTAAAGGAAAGATTAGATATGATTGGCATCTTGGAGATCCTGTGGAAGGAGGGCAACCAATGGGACACTGTGATACCTGGGTACAAACTATATCGCAATGATAGGGTAGATCATATTGGTGGAGGGGTTGCGCTCTGTTAGAGAGGGCATTGAGTCATACAGGATTAAAGTTTTCCATGAAACAAAATACACTATATAATTTCTATGGATAGAAATCCCATGTAAAAAGGGGAAGGTGATGGCAGCAGGGGATGTACTACTGACTGCCTGGCCAGAATGAACAGATGGATGATGAAATGCTAAGAGAAATCTGAGAAGCTAACAAAAGTAATAATGGGTGATTTCATTTACCTGAGTATTGGCTGGGTCATTGTGACAGCAGGACATGCTAGAAAAATTTCTAGATGAAATAAATGACTGCTTCTTGAAACAGCTGGTTCATGAATCAACAACAGGGGATGCTATTTTGGACCTAGTTTTTAGTAGAACACAGGATTTGGTGCAAGAGATAAGGGCCACTTGCCAATAGTGATCATAGCATATCCACATTTGATTTCATAAATGGAAGCAGGATGGCAAGGAAATCCACTGTACTGCCTTTTAACTTTCAAAAGGGAGACTGATAAACTGAGGAAAGTAGTTAATATCAAGCATGGGTGTTGTTTAAAAATACTATCTTGGAAGCCCAAACCAGATGTATTCCATGCTTTAAGAAAAGTGAAAGGAAGGCCAAAAAAAATGCCAGCATGGTTTAAAGGTGAGGTTAGAGAGGGTGCTGTAGCCTAAAAGCGTATTTCAGGAAATTAAAGAAGGAGCAAAATGATGAAAATGGGAAACAACGTAAGCACTGGCAAGTTAGATGCAAGGTATTGATAAGGCAGACAAAGAGAATTTGAAAAAAAGCTTGCCGTGGACGCAAAAACGTATAATAAAAAGCTGCTTCAAGTACATTCATAGCAAAAAACGGCTTGTCCATTGGATATAGAGGGGTAAAAGGTGCGCTAAGGGAGGACAATGCCATAGCCGAGAGACTGAATGAATTTTTAGCTTCGGTCTTTAATGAATATGATGTAGGGAAGTTCCTTATCGTCACTCCAGTCCAGTCCCTTTACTTCTGGGTTGCGCAACCCTTCCAGCAGCTTGGAGGCTGAGCCAAACCTTTTTGGAGGTGGGGCGGTATAAATACCACTGGGACCACCCCTCCACTCCAGTATTCTCAGCCTCCAAGCAGCTGGAGGGTTCCGTAAGCCTGGGGCTTACTGGAGTCTTCCTTTAACTAAATTCCCTTAAAATTACTTTTAAAATTTATAACTTTATTACTTTATTGCTTTTAGTTTCTTGCATTTATTTTCCAGTGCCTATCAGTTAGTTTGGGTGCTCTGTTCCTTTAACTACACTCTGCTCTCTTCCCCTCCCTCCCCCCCCCCCCACACCGGTCGGGCCGGGCTCCGGAGGTAGAAGGGTGCTGGCTGTTTGCCTCAGATCAGCGGGATTTCCCCGCTTGCCCTGCCTCGCGCCGAAGCCCTTCAGGTGGCTGAGCGCTGGAGGAACCCCCGAGAGGCAGATTGCGACCGCCAGTCTCACCCCGCGGCTGAAGAACGCGGCGGCGATCCTCGGGTCTTCCACCCGCGGCGGAGGAGTCTGCTCGGCTCAGCACTGCTCTTCACGGTCGGCACAGTCTCTGCCGGCATCCACTGCCTCAGCGACGTTTTGTCCCGGGAGGAGAACAACGACCCGCAGAACGCGCTCACGATCCCCCGTTCAGGCTCCACGTGGTGAGGCCTACCACGTGTAGAGCCAACGGGCAGAGATCGCTGAGCCGGGTTCACCAAGCTACAAACCGCAAGTATCAGAGATCTACTCACAGTTTCCTGGATCGCTATTGCCTGTGTTTTAAGTTTATTTTATTTTGCTTTTAATTGTATTTTAATTTAGTAATTTAATTTTCTAATGGTACTTAGCCACGGGCCTAGGTTTCACTGTTAGAGAACAGAGGGTCTGGTAATTCCTCTTCTCTCTCTCTCCCTCAAGTATAAATTGCTTTTAAAAAGAGGGAGAGAACTATTCCTTACAGCTATATTTTCTGTTTTCCTTGTAGCTGGGGTCCGGGCCTATTGCTTATCCCTCCAAACAGGTCTGAGGTATCTGGGATCACGAGCATGGCGGCGAAGCCCAGATGCCTTTCCTGTGGCACCCGTAGGGCACTTCCTCGGAGGCAGGAGTCTGCAGGGCTTGTGCTGCAGTAGCTGCCACAGTGGAGCAAGAAATTAATTTGGCCATGTCTCAGGCCTCTCAGAATACTGAAGACCCCTTACAAGGGGAGGGGGGGTCCCAGCTTCCTTCTGCCTCAATCACAGATTTACCCACCCCTCCGCCCCCAGCGTCTCCCCCCCCTTCGGGGGAAGGGAGTTCAGGGGACTTTTTCTCCCCAGACTTCATTCTTTTACTCCACAAGGCCTATTGCTTGCGCAAGCAGGGTTCGGGTACAGGGGGGAATGCCCCGGCGACCGAGACCATATCCAAGAAAGCAAGCATCCCTGACTCAGGCCTTCCACCCAAACGCCCACGCTTGGGCGGGGAAGAACCTCTCTCCGTCCTTTCCCAAGGCTCTCCAGAAGAAGAGGGCTCTGACAGAGACTGGGACGAGGAAGAAGAGGAACTGGAAGAAGGGGAGATCCCTGAAGAAGATCATTCCAGGATAATTAGAGTCTTTCGGCGGGAAGAACTTCCGGCTCTAATTGATGAGTCCCTAAAGATCCTCAATGTATCCTCTGATACACCAACAGAGGAGGAGACAGTGGAGGATCCGTTAATCCAGGCCATCAGGAGATCACAGAGGGTTTTCCCTGTCCATAGATTGGTGCGCCAGATGATCCAGGAAGAATGGGATCAACCTGAGTCTAGTCTAAGGGGAGTCCGATCCATGTCTCGCTTGTACCCTCTACCAGAGGCGGACAGAGAACTACTGAAGTCTCCGAGGGTGGATGCAGCGGTTTCAGCAGTTACTAAGAAGACTACTATTCCAGTGGAGGGCAGCACCGCCTTGAGGGACTCTCAAGACAGAAAGCTAGATACCCTCCTGAAACAAGCGTTTGATGTGAGTGCCCTTGCCTTGCAGGCCTCGGTTTCAGGGGCTTGGGTGGCGAGAGCCTGTTTAAGGTGGTCTCAACAGCTGCAGGCAGCAGAGGGTCCATCTAGCGAGGCTCAGGCCCACTCGGCTAGACTGGAATCCGGAACAGCGTTCCTGGCGGATAGTCAGTATGACCTCATCAGAAGCCTAGCCAAGAACATGGCCTCGGTAGTGGCAGCTAGACGTTATCTATGGCTACGGAATTGGGCAGCGGACGCTTCCTCGAAGGCGCGCCTGAGCCGCCTTCCTTTTAAGGGGAAACTATTATTCGGAGAAGACTTGGAGAAGTTGGTAAAGGACCTTGGCGAGTCTAAAGGGGGCAGGCTGCCTGAAGACAGACCAAAGCAGGGGAGACCCTTAGCTCCAGTGCGTAACCAGTCCAGGGACTCCCGAAGGTTCCGTCCAGCTAGGACAAACCCCTTTCCCAGGGGCCGCTTCATCTCGAAGGGACAAGGTTTTAGAGGGTTTCGAGGAGCAGGCCGAGGTTTTAGCTCGTCCTCCTTCTCCTCCTCTCAAGGAAATAGAAAACAATGAGGCGACGGGGGTCCAGGGGGAAGAGCCTTCTGTGGGCGGCGGTCGCCTAAGGCGTTTTCTTCCTGCCTGGTCCCGGGTCACGTCCGATCAATGGGTTCTAGAGGTTATCAGAGAGGGCTACGCTCTCGAATTCGCAAAACAAATACATCCAGCCTTCGTTCAGTCTCCCTGCGGTTCTTCGGCAAAGAGAGTGGCGGTAGAGTCTACTCTCTCCCGCCTGATAACGCTCGGAGCCGTAGTCCCAGTACCGCCAGACCAGCGCGGTACTGGTCGGTACTCGATTTACTTCGTAGTTCCAAAGAAAGAGGAGTCTTTCCGCCCAATTCTAGATCTAAAACAGGTCAATCGCTGCCTCAGAGTTCCACACTTCCGGATGGAAACCCTACGTTCGGTCATAGCAGCAGTCAGGGGCGGGGAGTTCCTAACTTCCCTCGATCTGACAGAAGCCTACCTACATATCCCGGTCAGGGATTCCCATCAACAATTCCTGAGATTTGCAGTGCCAAGGGGCCATTTTCAATTCCAGGCTCTTCCCTTCGGCCTAGCCACGGCTCCAAGGACATTCACCAAGGTGATGGTGGTGGTAGCGGCCTCTCTTCGGAAAGAAGGAATTCTAGTACACCCCTACCTGGACGATTGGCTAATCCGGGCAAAGTCCGAGGAGGAAAGCCACATCGTGACGGCAAGAGTGGTTCAAGTACTGGAAGAGTTGGGGTGGGTCATCAATCGAGCGAAGAGCAGGATGACTCCCTCCCAGGAACTGGAGTACCTCGGAGCAAGGTTCGACACCAACAGAGGCAGGGTGTTTCTGTCTCCATCAAGATCAAGAGAACTAAGACTCCTGGTCACTCAGTTTCTAGCCAGACGAAACCCCACGGCGCGGCATTATCTACAGGTCCTGGGAACAATGGCAGCGGCGATAGAGGTGGTACCATGGGCCCGGGCCCACATGCGGCCACTACAGAGGGCCCTATTGCGTCGGTGGTCGCCACAACGTCACTCCATATCAATGCAGTTACCCTGCGCGCCTCGAACCAAACAGACGCTGCACTGGTGGCGATCCCCGAAGAATCTGGATCGCGGGATGCCCCTCGAGCCTCACCAGTGGTTATTACTGATGACGGATGCCAGTCTGGCAGGCTGGGGAGCTCACTGCGAGGACCAGTTCGTTCAGGGCAGCTGGACTTGGCTAGAAGCCCAATGGCCCATCAACAGACTGGAATTGCGGGCTGTAGTATTGGCGCTCAGAGCTCTAGAGGCCTTGGTACAAAAAAGAGCAATTCGCGTGCTATCAGACAACGTTACCGCGGTGGCTTACATCAACCACCAGGGCGGCACCAGCAGTCCCGCCCTAGAGAAGGAGGCGAGCACCCTGTTCCAGTGGGCAGAAACTCGGTTGGAAGCTCTCTCGGCACAGCATGTGGCAGGCATAGACAACGTCACGGCAGACTATCTCAGCAGGTGCAAGATAGACCACGGGGAGTGGGAGCTGGAGCAGGAGACGTTCGACCGGATAGTAGCCCATTGGGGTCTGCCAGTCATGGATCTCATGGCGAGGTTCGCGTCCGCCAAGGTGGAACGGTTCTTCAGCTGACGCAAGGAAAGGATGTCCGAAGGCCTGGATGCCTTGGCCCAGAAGTGGCCCTCGGAGGGCCTTCTCTATGTGTTCCCTCCCTGGGCTCTGATCGGAAAGGTGCTACAACGAGTGGAGTCCCATCACGGATACATAATCCTCATAGCCCCGGACTGGCCTCGCCGTCCCTGGTATGCGGATCTGATGCGATTAACCGCCGACCAACCTTGGCGTCTCCCTTGCAAAAGGGACCTACTGAGGCAAGGCCCATTACGGATGCCTCACGTGGATCGGTTCTCGCTTACGGCCTGGCTATTGAAAGGGCGAGGCTCCTAAAGAGGGGTTATTCGGGAGCCGTCATCTCTACCCTGTTAAACGCTAAGAAGCGTTCGACCTGTCTCTCTTATATCAGGACGTGGCGCATCTTCGAAGCGTGGTGCGCTGAGCGCAGGCAAAAACCCCTATCCGCTTCAGTCCCCGAGGTCTTAGAATTCTTACAGGCAGGCTTTGACAAGGGTCTAGCCCACAGCTCCTTGCGGGTTCAGCTAGCGGTAATCGCATGCTATAGAGGGAAGGTCCGCGGAAAGCCCCTAGGGGCGCACGCGGATGTCTCCAGGTTCCTAAGGGCGGTGAGGCGCCTGCGGCCTCAACAGAGGTCCGTCGTCCCCCCCTGGGACCTCAACCTAGTACTTAACGCTCTGATCAAGGAACCCTTCGAACCAGTGAAGAGGGCCTCCTTAAAGGACTTAACCTTGAAGACAGTCTTTTTGGTCGCGATATGCTCAGCAAGGCGGGTTTCCGAACTACAAACGCTTTCCGCTCAGCCTCCCTTCCTACTGTTTCTCAAGGACAAGATAGTTCTACATCCGGTCCCCTCCTTCTTGCCCAAGGTCATTTCTCCTTTTCATATGAACCAGGCAGTTCACCTTCCGGTCCTCTCCGCCGTGGAGGGCGGAGAAGGGGTTAGCAAACTGCGGCTCCTGGATGTCCGGAGGACCTTGAAACGCTACCTTTCCCGCACGGCCCCCTTTCGGAAGTCCGAGCGGCTATTCGTTCAGTTTGGGGGTCCACACAAGGGAGAAGCGGCGGCCAAGGCCTCCATCTCCAGATGGATCAGGGAAGCGATTGCTTCCGCCTACATCCTGAAAGGAAAGCAGGTGCCTGCGGGGCTACGGGCGCACTCCACCCGAGCTCAGGCTACGTCATGGGCAGAGTTCAGCTTAGTCCCTCCAGTGGATATCTGTAGGGCAGCAACTTGGTCCTCTCTTCATACGTTCACCAAGCACTACAGGCTGGACATTCAGAGCGCAGCGGATGCTCGGTTTGGTCTGGCGGTCCTTCAGTCCGGTTTGCCGGATCCCACCCAGGATTGAACTGCTCTTGTACATCCCAGAAGTAAAGGGACTGGACTGGAGTGACGATAAGGAAATAGTAATTAGATCTTACCTGCTAATTATTGTTCCTGAAGGAACGACAGTCCAGTCCCTGATCCCACCCGGTGAGGACCTATCAATCAGGAGGAAACTCTGGACCGAGCGGCGGGCCTTTTCAGGATGAAGGGACACGGGAGAAAACCGGATCGGGCAACATCAAGCATTTCTCCTCCGTCCGGTCACTCTCTCTCTCTCTCTCTCTCCCTCGCTCTCTCGCTCTCTCTCTCTCTCTCACTCACTCTTCCTCGCATTATCCATTTGCTATATAAAAACAAAAACAAAACAAAAAAAAAAAAGGTTGTTGTACATAGTTAGGCAATGTTGTTTAGATAAGTTCTTAATGGAAATCTGTAGATCTGCTTTTTCAGTCGATTACTGGAGTGGAGGGGTGGTCCCAGTGGTATTTATACCGCCCCACCTCCAAAAAGGTTTGGCTCAGCCTCCAAGCTGCTGGAAGGGTTGCGCAACCCAGAAGTAAAGGGACTGGACTGTCGTTCCTTCAGGAACAATAATTAGCAGGTAAGATCTAATTACTATTTACCTATGGCTGAAATGGTATTTAAAGGTGATGTATCAGAAGAATTTAAATGAATATTGATAAACTGGGAAGATATATTACAAGTATTTGATAAACTGAAGAGCAGTAAATCACCTGGACCAGATGGTATACATCCGAAGGTGTTGAACTGAAATATGAGATTGCAGACCTACTATTAGTAATCTTTGAACTATCATTAAAAACATCTGTAGTACATGAAGATTGGAGAATGGCCAATGTAATGCCAGTTTTTAAAAATGGGTTCCAGGGGTGATCCTGGAAACCACAGACCGGTGAACCTGACTTCAGTACTGGGCAAAATGGTAGAAACCATTATAAAAAATATTTAATTTCCTGTTTTATTGACTACGGTAATAAAATATTATTTTAAAAAATAAATTACCGAACCATGTAGATAATCATGGTTTAATGGGAGAAAGCCAAAATGGATTTAGCTGAGGAAAGTCTTATCTTACTAATTTGTTATATATTTTTTGAAGGTATGAATGAAGAGGTAGACCAAGGTGAGCCGGTTGACATAGTGTATCTGGATTTTCAGAAAGCCTTTGACGAGGTCCCTCATGAAAGACCTTTGGCCAAATTAACAAGTCATGGGATTGGAGGCAGTGTACTATTGTGGGTCAGTAACTGGTTAAAAGATAGAAAGCAGAGAGTAGGGCTAAATGGCCAATTTTCTTAATGGAGAAAGGTGAATAGTGGAGTACCCCATGGATCTGTGCTGGGCCCGCTGCTTTTTAAGATCTTCATAAATGACTTGGAAATGGGAATAATGAGTGAAGTGATCAAATTTGCAGATGAGACAAAATTATTTAAAGTTGTTAAAATGCAAGAGCATTGTGAAAAATTGGAAGAGGACTTTGATAAATTGGAAAACTGGACATTCAAATAGCAGATGAAATTTAATGTGGACAAGTGCAAAGTTATGCACCTAGAAAAGAACAACCTAAACTATGGTTAAATGATGTAAGGTATCACATTAGAAACCACCACCCAGGAAAAAGATTTAGGTGTCATCGTGGATAATACATTGATATCCGCTGCCCAGTGTGCAATGGCAGCCAAGAAAGCAAATAGAATACTAGGAATTATAAGGAAAGGAATGGAGAATAAAACCAAGGATATTATAATGCCTCTGTATCGTTCATGGTGCGACCGCACCCTGAATATTGTGTGCAATTCTGGTCAGCATATCTTAAAAAGAATATAGCAGAATTATAAAAGATACAGAGAAGAGCCACCAAAATGGTAAAGAGGATGGAAAGATACCCCTATGAGGAAAGCCTTAAAAGGTTAGGGGTTTTCAACTTGGAATAGAGATGGCTGAAGGGAGATATGATAAAGGTCTGTAAATTAATGCATGGAGTAGAACGGGTAAACGTAGATTGGTTGATTATGCCATCAAAAAGTAGAAAAACTAGGGGATATGCAATAAAGCTACAAAACCCATTTAAGACTAATAAGAGTATATTTTTTCACCCAATGCGTAATCAAACTCTGGAATTCATTACCGGAGGATGTAGTGAAGGCGGTTAGTGTAGCTGGGTTTAAAAAAAGGTTTGGAAAAGTTCCTGGAGGAATGGTCCATTGAACAATATTAAAGAGGACACAGGAAGTCCACTACTTGCCATGGGACAAGCATTGTGGAACCTGTGCCTTTTTGTGAACCTGCCAGGTACTTGTGACCTGGATTGGCCACTATTGGAAACAGGATACTGGGCTTGATGGACCTTGGTCTCACCCAGTGTGGCATTTCTTAATAATAACTTCCATCTGTGTTTTGGTAGATGAAAGATATTTATCGTGAGTATTGTAATAATCTACTACTACTACTGAGCATTTGTATAGCACTACAAGACATATGCAATGCTGCACAGACATGTAAGAGACAGTCCGTGCTCATCAGAGCTTACAGTCTAGCCAAGACAGACAGCACAAGGGAAACACAAGGAGATCAGGTGAGATCGAAAGCAACAGCGAAGAGGTGAGTTTATAGCCTGGATTTGAAAAGTTTCAGTGAAGGTGCCTGATGTACAGACTCAGATAGTGTGTTCCAGGCATAAGGAGCAGCAAGGTGAAAGGAGCGAAGTCTGGCGTTAGCAATAGTTGAGAAGAGCACAGATAGAAGCGATTTGCCAGAAGAGCGGAGCTCCTGAGGAGGGGTATAGGGAGAGATAAGAGAGGAAAGGTAGTGAGGTGCTGCAGAGTGAATGCACTTATAGGTCAGCAGGAGAATTTGAACTGGATGTGGAAATGGATAGGAAGCCAGTGAAGTGACTTGAGAAGAGGGGTAATATGAGCATGACGAGGCTGGCAGAAGATTAGTCACGCAGCAGAGTCTTGAACAGATTGAAGGAGAGAGAGATGATTCAAAGGGGAGACCAGCAAGGAGTAGGTTATAGTAGTCAAGACGGGAGGTGATTAAGGAGTGGATAAGCGTCTTAGTAATGTGTTCAGAAAGGAATGGGCGGATTGTGTTGATGTTATAGAGAAAGGTCTTAGCTATCAGATGGATGTGTGTGGAGAAGGAGATAAAGGAGTCAAAGACATCGCCAAGGTTGTGAGCTGAGGAAACGGGAGTAGAGAGTTATCCACAGAGACTGAGAAAAGAGGAAAAGGAGAGAAGGTTTTAGAGGGAAAAATAAGCAGCTCAGTCTTGGCCATGTTCAATTTCAAGTGGTGGTGAGACATCCAAGCAGCAATGTCAGAAAGGCAGGCAGAGATCCTGGTCTGGATTGCCGGAGAGATTTCAGGTGTAGAGGGACAGATTTGGGAGTCCTTAGCATAAAGATGATATGGAAAGCCATCTTTATGTTAAGCCACTGAAACTCATTTCAGTTGCCTTAGAGTTGCATTCCCTTTTCATACCATCAGCTTTCATGCTAAAGTATCATCAATAATTTATCTCGTGTTTGATGTCACATCATTACTACGGTAATCATATTTTTACATGCAGGAATGCTGACAACCAATCATTTCAGGCTTGCTCATTAGCTTACGGTCATGTTATCTCACCCGCTGTGTAGGAGAGCTGTATTGCAGAGTCCTTGTAGCCCTTTTAGTGCTGAAGGATGCTTGAACGTTTTATAGATGATGATAACTTTTGGTTGACCCAACACAAGATGTTGCAATGAGTCTACCTCAGTTTTAACCCCTTCTTCAGTAGGATGCTGCAGTGAAGCTTTTAAAAATTATTTTGTAAGTTGAATTGTCTTATCGAAAAAGCAACAGGCAATTTGCATATACAGAGTTTTTTTTTAAAGAACTAAAGTCATGAAAAGCATGTTTAGGCGCTTGAACAGTAAGATATTTAGTAGTCAAAGTGTGGTTTTGTTTTATGGTGTGAACATTGTGCCACTGAAGCCTGGTTTTTGGATGATAGTATAATGACTTGTATAGGGCATGCCAGTTGAACAGTGCATTTTACAGAGGTCATAATGGACAGTTCCTATGTTTTTTGAGCTTACAACCTAGTCAAGAGAGGCAGAAAAGGCACGCAGCAAGAAACAGTTCTGAGACGTTTGAATTAAGACAGCAGGGCCATGATTCAGAAGATCAGAAGTAAGTAGTTGAATGGAAGATGACTGTATAAGGTCAGAAGAAAAGTGCGGCCACAAATTATGTCTACCAGACTAGGTTACGCTTTCTTCAACACTTTGATGCTACTAAATGTCAGTGGCTGCTGAGTGCTTGCTAAGGGTTGAAACTTGGATACAGAACATGACCTCCAGTAGCACTTTGTGGCTAGCTATTACTAAATGGTAGAGGTTAGCAATCTGTAGGAAAAATGCTAACAACATATGACCAAATGCAGCAGAGTTTTCCATTCTGCATGATCATTTTCACTTAAATGTGATAGACACACTCTCTCCCCCCCCCCCCCAAGTTCTGAAGTTATCTTAGTCTGCTAGCTTTGGCCTATGTAGGAGTTATAGTGATGTAGTGAGAGATAATGGAGTAGGGGTTGTGTGTATAATGCTGTTTTGGAGAAGATAAAAAGGAACATTGGCTGTTTGGCAATACAATTGGACTTTGAGGCTTTTTTTGTAACTTACATTGGAAAAATAGCATCATATATCTTCTGCAATCTCCTCCTGTCCCCTTCCTCCCCCCATACCGAGACCTCTTTTAAAGCAAAGGTGCTGTATGACGTGATAGTATGTTTATGTACGGTCTGATGCATTGGAAGACTGCATTTCTGGATTGTAAGATGAATTTTTTTTCCCTGGAGGAGTAGCCTAGTGGTTAAAGCAGTGGCCTGGTAACCAAGGGACCAGGGTTCGATTCCCACTGACACTCCATGTGGCCTTGGGCAAGTCACTTTACTCTTCATTGCTTTGGAAGAAAGGCCTGGCAATCTACTTCTGGTCACACCTTTCCAAGAAAACCCAAGGGGGGGAGGGGTGCTGGGTTGCCAGGAGTTAGCATTAAGTTGATAGCACACATTTGTTTTTTTTTTGCATAAACAAAAGCTGTGATTCCTTGAAGTTCTCAGGATGATGTTCAAGACTGCTGGTTTCCACCAGCCTACCACTTCTCTGGTCATTGCCTTCTTTCTTCTCCAGAAATTACAAAAGTAGGATTGCGGAGGTTTTTTTTTTCTACTGATAACCTGACATTGGAACAAATTGTTGCCCCCCAAAACCCCAAGAAGCCTCCCAACTTTGGGAACACCTTGTGCGTTGTCTCCTGCGTCAGGTGACATTGCAATTCTCTCACTTTGACCAGGCTTCCATTTTTCACTGAAATTCCAGCTTGGACCATTTCATTGGCTTGTAAACACTTCACTATCTCTGTGAAACCTTATGAGTAAGCACTTTCAATAGTAATCCAGACAGACCACATCTTCTGCACCCGCTGATCTATTCTGATCACTTCATCAAAGAAATTAGTTGTTTGTCAAGATTTTCCCCATGTGAAACTGCAGCCAGTTATCTCGTGAGCAGGCCGGCAAAACCTTTAGGCAAACTATGCGGCTGCCTAGTGCAACAACTTCTGTGAGTCGGCAAAGAGCAAGCTTTTAAAGCTGAACAGTATGTTTTGACGTCCAGAGGGATGTAAAACCTAAGGCTTGCCTAAGGTGCCAACACCTTGAACTAATTCTGGAGCCGGCTCTGCCTGTGAGTTGCCTTCTTCCATCCTTTTGTAGTGCTTTCTTCAGCTCGCCTACCTTTGATGTTCATGAACAAATCCTGGATTTTTCTGCTTTATCCTTGTTCCCCACCTTTGTGGAACACTGTTGCATCTGTTCGCCTCCAGTCCCTCGGAATTGTCCCTGTAGTGATACATTTAAGTGTGTAAGGTTTTTTTCTTTTTGTAGGGGGAGATCATTACTCCTTTTAGTCTTTCTGGGGCTTATTTACTAGATTAGATCTTTTGTGGGTTATTGGGTTATTGCCACTACAAAACCTCTGCGTTAAGCATTACTAACATTTTGCCATTCATTTAATGCAGGGAAAAGTTCTTTGCCGTGCTTTAACTTACTGGCAGATAATGCGATGCAGTTAGCTGCACCTGCGCAGGTGGAATTAGCTCGCACCCATACTCTACCCATTCTACCCTCCATTTCCACATTGGCTGTTAATGCACAGAAATTACTGCACATTAACTGCTAAGGAGTTAGGTTAACTTCTAGGAATGTTAATTAGATTTTTTTTTAGTTTATCTCACACCTTCTTTATTAGTAGTTCAAGGCTAGGCTTTTCCCTGTCCTTGGAAGACTTACGATCTGGGTCTGTTTCTGAGGCAGTGGAAGGTTAAGTTACTTGTACAAGGTCACAAAGAGCATCAGTGGGATTTGAACCCTGGCTTTCCCCCAATTCTTTACCTGCAGCTCTAACCACTAGGCCTAACAGCTAATGCAGTGCAGTGAATAGGCCTATTAGAGGGTAATTTTATAACCTAGTGCCTAGTTTTAAATACCCAGTATGTGTCTATCTTGAGCCTATTTTATAAAGAAAGCAAGTGCTTGCTTTTCTTCTGAAAACGCGCGTGAGCACTGTCTGTAAAAGAACGCAGTCAAGTTAAAGTATTTTATAATTTATGGGCATAGATTTACGCTCTGCCCCTGTGCAACCCTACTCCTAAAACATGGCATGATGCACATACTTAAAGAATAGCAACCAGTTAAGTTATGAGCATCAAAGGCCCATCCATGTGAATAATTCGTTGGAAATATGTGACATAGGTGCATTGATGGCATGTAATTTTATGCGCCTCTTCTTAAAATTACCCCCTCAGTGTTCTAGGATGCACTGCAATTGTAACCTGAACACCGTTCCAGGTGGGCCTCAATCCTGCTTTTCTGGTGAACCAGTCTGTTCCTCCTTTTAACTTACGAATCCCTTTTATTGGTATTCTTATGAATACAGGAATGTCTGTTTTAAATTGGTTTAAGCAACAGCTTTCATAGGTTTCTTCTTTGGCTTTAGCTCATCCTCCAACCCTTCACGTCATGCCTTGTGATAACATACTTTTTTTTTCTTCTTAGCCTCATGCTGTTGGAACAGGATTCCCAATAAGCATTAAATTGTCTGGCAGGCGTGGGGTAGGCTCTGTACGACGCACTGTTTACTCTGGCCAAGGATTAGCTTATTTTGAAGGTCTCAGCTGGCACTGGTATGTTTGCTCAACTTCAAGAGGCCGAGAGTTGGGCAGAGCATTCTGTGGGGCCGAGGAGCTAGCAGACTGGCATCCATCCACAGATCCAGCTTGACGACTTTTATTAATACGGCTCAGTGAGAAGGAAGCAAAAAATGTTAACTCCCTGAATCTATTAGCAAAAAGTGCCTACAGAGCTCCAGCATTGTGGAAACCAGAGTGGTTTGGTCCGTCACGTTGGGTGATCTGTTCAGTCTGGTTTAACCTGATTAAGGGAGCACAGCTTCTGAAAGCTAGTTGAGAAATATGTTAAGTTTGCCCATTAAGAAGGTGTGACTGTACATATGTAATTTTTGTTGATTTGACCTTTATTTCCATAGAAATTAGGGAGCTAAATTTAGGTGCATGGAAAACTGCCATTTAAAATTGGAGAATAAGTTTCTAAGATTCGTGGGGGAAGGGAAAGGGTGTGTGTGTGTGGGCCTTGTATTCTAGATAGGTAGGGCGATAACGGACAATGCAGACCTGCTCGTTGGGTATTGTCAAAGTCCAGCTCCTAATCTGCTCACTTTCCTCGGAAATTTGAGTACGAAATGGATCATCGTCCTTTACCCGTCAGACTTTTGCCTTTGCTGTCTGGATGACTGGCTCTATGAATTCGAGTGGAAAAGCAACACGTTGACACGGCCAGAACCTGCTTTGCTGTTAGGTTTTGGCAGCTGTTAAGAAGGAATTTGGTAGGGAGAAGAAAGGTGGGAGAGCTCCGGATAGAACAGAAGCGTGGGGAATCGGTTAGCATAAAACTTAGAATGCTATCAAAAACAATTCCAGCTCTTTTAATTTAATAATGGAATGAGGCTTTAGACAGACATGTCTTCCTGGTCTTTAGGCATTAAAATCCAGTTGCTGGTTTGCCATTACTGACATGCGGTGTAAATATTAAGACTATGACTGAACTAGACTAAAAATGTGATTAATAATTGGGCTTTATTGTTATGTCATGTGGGTTTTCTAAATGCTTTGAGTAACTGATATGGCTGAAGCATTTGATTTTGAATCCGGAGCCAAATTGGTCTCACCCCTCTGAGAGAGAGCATCCTTGTGAAATACAGGGGGAAGCGGGTGTTTTGATCTTGAGGGTGGGCTATACCAGGAGATAGGGCATTCCTTTTTTAAATTTAAAGTATTTTTAATAAGGATGTGTGCTGTTAACTTGGTTTTTACTCGCTTACATTTAACGTTTAAATTAATTAAAAAAATATCTTTTATATCATGTTTTCTCTTTTAAGTTCATGTCATCACCATGGTTCCCTGTCACTCGGCTCTTTAATAGTAAATTATAAACTGCTTGATATATTCTTCTAAAGCTAATGTTATGAGTGTTGATACCAGCATGCATGATGGGGAATCCTGTTATTAAACCCGTGAGAGGAATCGAATAAGGAACCGTGGGCTTACACGGAAAAGGTTCACGTTCTTAATTCCCTGTATAATGGAGATGTCGGTGACGAGATCAGAGCGCATGAATCAGGCGCTGTTTGTGGCAGTGAGCACTGGTATGTAAGGACAGCGTTCGTGCATACCCAGTCCAACGGGATGTAGTAGTTCCAGCCAAGCCCAGTTTTGGTTTCTTTCACCGTGCTGTGGAAACAATTCAGTGCCCCAGGCGGGAGGCATTCTGCAACTCATCTTCGGACTGAATATGAAACGGCAGGTTGATTTGTTTTTCCCTCAGCAGTGTCTGTTGCTGAGCAATCTGCTGACTTAGACAAGATTCCTTCTTTTTGGGCCTGATTTACTAAGCTTGTTATACTATTACATTGTCTAAGAGAAAAGAAAGCTTAGCAAATTACACCCTTAATGCAACACTGCAGACCACTGGCAGAAATACACACCCAGTCTCGCACTCTCTCTTTCCCTCCCCTCCCTTCCTTATCCAGTCTCGCACTCTCTCTTTCTCTCCCCTCCCTTCCTCACCCAGTCTCGCACTCTCTCTTTCTCTCCCCTCCCTTCCTTATCCAGTCTCGCACTCTCTCTTTCTCTCCCCTCCCTTCCTTATCCAGTCTCGCCATCGCTCTCTCTTCTCTCGCCCTCCCTTCCTTATCCAGTCTCGCACTCTCTCTTTCTCTCCCCTCCCTTACTTATCCAGTCTCGCACTCCTCTCTTTCCCTCCCCTCCCTTCCTCACCCATTCTCGCACTCTCTCTTTCTCTCCCCTCCCTTCCTTATCCAGTCTCGGACTCTCTCATTCTCTCCCCTCACTTCCTTATCCAGTCTCGCACTCTCTCTTTCTCTCCCCTCCCTTCCTTATCCAGTCTCGCACTCTCTCTTTCTCTCCCCTCCCTTCCTTATCCAGTCTCGCACTCTCTCTTTCTCTCCCCTCCCTTCCTTATCCAGTCTCGCACTCTCTCTTTCCCTCCCCTCCCTTCCTCACCCAGTCTCGCACTCTCTCTTTCCCTCCCCTCCCTTCCTTATCCCGTCCTCGCACTCTCTCTTTCACTCCCCTCCCTTCCTCACCCAGTCTCGCACTCTCTCTTTCTCTCCCCTCCCTTCCTATCCAGTCTCGGCACTCTCTCTTTCTCCCCTCCCCTCCCTTCCTCACCCAGTCCTCGCACTCTCTCTTTCTCTCCCCTCCCTTCCTTATCCAGTCTCGCACTCTCTCTTTCCCTCCCCTCCCTTCCTCACCCAGTCTCGCACTCTCTCTTTCTCTCCCCTCCCTTCCTTATCCCATTCTCGCACTCTCTCTTTCTCCTCCCCTCCCTTCCTCACCCAGTCTCGCACATCTCTCTTTCTCTCCCCTCCCTTCCTTATCCAGTCTCGCACTCTCTCTTTCTCTCCCCTCCCTTCCTTATCCAGTCTCGCACTCTCTCTTTCCCTCCCCTCCCTTCCACACCCAGTCCTCGCACTCTCTCTTTCTCTTCCCCTCCCTGCCTTATCCAGTCTCGCACTCTCTTTCTTCCCTCCCTCCCTTCCTCACCCAGTCCTCGCACTCTCTCTTTCTCCCTCCCCTCCCTTCCTTAGCCAGTCTCGCACTCGCTCCTTTCCCTCCCCTCCCGTCCGCACCCAGTCGCGCACTCTCTCTCTCTTTCTCTCCCCTCCCTTCCTTATCCAGTCTCGCACTCTCTCTTTCTCTCCCCTCCCTTCCTCACCCAGTCTCGCACGTCTCTCTTTCTCCTCCCCTCCCTTCCTGATCCAGTCTCGCACTCTCTCTTTCTCTCCCCTCCCTTCCTCACCAGTCGCGCTCTCTCTCTTTCCCTCCCCTCCCTTCCTTATCGTCTCGCACTCTCTCTTTCTCTCCCCTCCCTTCCTCACCCAGTCCTCGCACTCTCTCTCTTTCTCTCCCCTCCCTTCCTGATCCAGTCTCGCACTCTCTCTTTCTCTCCCCTCCCTTCCTTACCAGTCTCGCTCTCTCTCTTTCCCTCCCCTCCCTGCCTCCCCAGTCTCGCACTCTCTCTTCTCTCCCCTCCCTTCCTTATCCAGTCTCGCACTCTCTCTTTCTCTCCCCTCCCTTCCTCACACCCAGTCTCGCACTCTCTCTTTCCCTCCCCTCCCTTCCTCACCCAGTCTCGCACTCTCTCTTTCTCTCTCCCCTCCCTTCCTTATCCAGCCTTCGCACTCTCTCTTTCTCTCCCCCTCCCTTCCTTATCCATTCCTCGCACTCTCTCTTTCTCTCCCCTCCCTTCCTCACCCAGTCTCGCACTCTCCTCTTTCTCATCCCCTCCCTTTCGTATCCAGTCTCGCACTCTCTCTTTTCTCTCCCCTCCCTTCCTTATCCAGTCTCGCTCTCTCTCTTTCCCTCCCCTCCCTTCCTCACCCCTCTCGCACTCTCTCTTTCTCTTTCTCTCCCTCCCTTCCTCACCCAGTCTCGCACTCTCTCTCTTTCTCTCCCCTCCCTTCTTATCCAGTCTCGCACTCCCCTTATCCAGTCTCGCACTCTCTCTCTTTCTCCTCCCCTCCCTTCCTTATCCAGTCTCGCACTCTCTCTTTCTCTCCCCTCTCTTCCTCACCCAGTCCCTCGCCTCTCTTTTCTCTCCCCCCCTTTCCTTATCCAGCTCGCGCACTCTCTCTTTCCTCTCCCCTCTCTTCCTTTCTCTCCCTCTCTTCCTCACCCAGTCTCGCACTCTCTCTTTCTCCTCTCCCCTCCCTTCTTATCCAGTCCTCGCACATCTCTCTTTCTCTCCCCTCTCTTCCTCACCCAGTCTCGCACTCTCTCTTTCTCTCCCCTCTCTTCCTCACCCAGTCTCGCACTCTCTCTTTCTCTCCCCTCCCTTCCTTATCCAGTCTCCGCACTCTCTTTCTCTCCCCTCCCTTCCTAAGCCAGTCTCGCACTCTCTCTTTCGCTCCCCTCCCTTCCTTATCCAGTCCTCGCACTCTCTCTTTCCCTCCCCTCCCTTCCTTATCCAGTCTCGCACGCTCTCTCTTTCTCTCCCCTCCCTTCCTTATCTCTCTCGCACTCTCTCTTTCCCCTCCCACTCTTTCCTCACCCATCTCGCACTCTCTCTTTCTCTCCCCTCCCTTCCTCACCCAGTCTCGCACTCTCTCTTTCTCTCCCCTCCCTTCCTTATCCAGTCTCGCCCTCTCTCTTTCTCTCCCCTCCCTTCCTCACCCAGTCTCGCACTCTCTCTCTCCTCTCCCCTCCCTTCCTCACCCAGTCTCGCACTCTCTCTCTTTCTCTCCCCTCCCTTCCTTATCCAGTCTCGCACTCTCTCTTTTCTCTCCCCTCCCTTCCTTATCCATTCTCGCTCTCTCTCTTTCCCTCCCCTCCCTTCCTCACCCAGTCTCGCACTCTCTCTTTCTCTCTTCCACCCCGTCTTCTTTATCCCAGTCCCGCACTCTCTCTTTCTCTCCCCTCCCTTCCTTATCCAGTCTCGCTCTCTCTCTTTCCCCGTCCCCTCCCTTCCTTATCCAGTCCTCGCACTCCTCTCTTTCTCTCCCCTCCCTTCCTTATCCAGTCTAGTCTCGCACATCATGTCTCTCCCCTCCCTCCCTTATCCTGTCTCGCACACTCTCTTGCTCTCCCTCTCTTCCGCACCCAGTCTCGCAACTCCAGTCTCGCACTCTCTCTCGTTCCTCCCTCCCCTCTCCTTCCTCACCCAGTCTCGCACTCTCTCTCTCATTTTCATCTCCCCTCTCTTCCGCACCCAGTCCCGCACTCTCTCTTTCTCTCCCCTCCCTTCCTTATCCGTCTCGCTCTCTCTCTTTCCCTCCCCTCCCTTCCTTATCTAGTCCTCGCACCTCTCTCTGCTCTCTCCCCTCCCTTCCTAAACCAGTCTCGCACTCTCTCTTTCTCACCCCTCCCTTCCTAAACCAGTCTCCGCACTCTCTCTTTCTCTCTCCCCTCCCTTCCTTATCCGGTCTCGCTCTCTCTCTCTTTCCCGCTCCCCTCCCTTCCTCACCCAGTCTCGCACTCTATCCAGTCTCGCACTCTCTCTTTCTCTCCCCTCCCTTCCTCCCCCAGTCTCGCACTCTCTCTTTTCCCTTCTCGCACTCTCTCTTTCTCTCCCCTCCCTTCCTTATCCAGGTCGCACTCTCTCTTCCTCTCCCCTCCCTTCCTTATCCCAGTCTCGCACTCTCTCTTTTCTCTCCCCTCCCTTCCTCACCCAGTCTCGCACCTCTCTCTTTCCTCTCCCCTCCCTTCCTTATCCAGTCTCGCACTCTCTCTTTCTCTCCCCTCCCTTCCTTATCCAGGCTCGCTCTCTCTCTCTTCCCTCCCCTCCCTTCCTCACCCATCTCGCACTCTCCTCTTTCTCTCCCCTCTCTTCCTCACCCAGTCTCGCACTCTCTCTTTCTCTCCCCTCCCTTCCTTATCCGTCTCGCACTCTCTTTCCTCTCCCCTCCCTTCCTTATCCAGTCTCGCACTCTCTCTTTTCTCTCCCCTCCCTTCCTTATCCAGTCTCGCACTCTCTCTCTTTCTCTCCCCTCCCTTCCTCATCCAGTCTCGCACTCTCCTCTTTCTCTCCCCTCCCTTCCTTATCCAGTCTCGCACTCTCTCTTTCTCCCCTCCCCTCCTCTTCCTCACCCCGTCTCGCACTCTCTCTTTCGCTCCCCCCCCTTCCTTATCCAGTCTCTCGCACTCTCTCTTCTCTCCCCCTCTTCCTCATCCCAGTCTCGCACTCTCTCGTTCTCCTCCCCTCCCTTCCTTATCCAGTCTCGCACTCTCTCTTTCTCTCCCCTCTCTTCCTCACCCAGTCTCGCACATCTCTCTTTCTCTCCCCCTCTCTTCCTCACCCAGTCTCGCACTCTCTCTTTCTCTCCCCTCCCTTCCTTATCCAGTCTCGCACTCTCTCTTTCACTCCCCTCCCTTCCTCAACCAGTCTCGCACTCTCTCTTTCACTCCCCTCCCTTCCTTATCCAGTCTCGCACTCTCTCTTTCACTCCCCTCCTCCCTTCCTTATCCAGTCTCGCACTCTCTCTTTCCCTCCCACTCCCTTCCTTATCCAGTCTCGCACTCTCTCTCTTTCTCTCCCCACTCTTCCTCACCCAGTCTCGCACTCTCTCTTTCTCTCCCCTCCCTTCCTCACCCAGTCTCGCACTCTCTTCTTTCTCTCCCCTCCCTTCCTTATCCAGTCTCGCACTCTCTTTTCTCTCTCCCCCTCCCTTCCTTAACCAGTCTCGCACTCTCTCTTTCCTCTCCCCTCCCTTCCTTACCCGTCTCGCTCTCTCTTTCCCTCCCCTCCCTTCCTTATCCAGTCTCGCACTCTCTCTTTCCCTCCCCTCCCTTCCTTATCGAGTCTCGCACTCTCTCTTTCTCCTCCCCTCCCTTCCTCACCCAGTCTCGCACTCTCTCTTTCTCTCCCCTCCCTTCCTTATCCCGTCTCGCACTCTCTCTTTCTCTCCCCTCCCTTCCTCATCCAGTCTCGCACTCTCTCTTTCCTCTCCCCTCCCTTCCTCACCCAGTCCTCGCACTCTCTCTTTTCTCTCCCCTCCCTTCCTTATCCAGTCTCGCACTCTCTCTTTCTCTCCCCCCCCTTCCTCACCCCGTCTCGCACTCTCTTTCCCTCCCCTCCCTTCCTCACCCAGTCTCGCACTCTCTCTTTCTCTCCCCACCCTTCCTTATCCAGTCTCGCACTCTCTTCTTTCTCTCCCCCTCCTTCCTTATCCAGTCTCGCACTCTCTCTTTCTCTCCCCTCACTTCCTCACCCAGTCTCGCACTCTCTCTTTCTCTCCCCTCCCTTCCTTAGCCAGTCTCGCACTCGCTCTTTCCTCTCCCCTCCCTTCCTTATCCAGTCTCGCTCTCTCTCTTTCCCTCCCCTCCCTTCCTCACCCAGTCTCGCACTCTCTCTTTCTCTCCCCTCTCTTCCTCACCCAGTCTCGCACTCTCTCTTTCTCTCCCCTCTCTTCCTCACCCAGTCTCGCACTCTCTCTTTCTCTCCCCTCCCTTCCTTATCCAGTCTCGCACTCTCTCTTTCCTTCCCCTCCCTTCCTTATCCAGTCTCGCACTCTCTCTTTCCCTCTCCCCTCCCTTCCTGATCCAGTCTCGCACTCTCTCTTTCTCTCCCCCCCTTCCTTATTCCAGTCTCGCACTCTCTCTTTCTCTCCCCCTCTTCCTCACCCAGTCTCGCACTCTCTCTTTCTCTCCCCTCCCTTCCTCACCAGTCCTCGCACTCTCTCTTTCTCTCCCCTCCCTCCTTATCCAGTCGCAACTCTCTCTTTCTCTCCCCTCCCTTCCTCCCCCAGTCTCGCCTCTCTTTCTCTCCCCTCCTCATTCCTTATCCGTCTCGCACTCTCTCTTTCTGCTCCCGCTCCCTTCCTTATCCAGTCTCGCACTCTCTCTTTCCTCTCCCCTCCCTTCCTTATCCAGTCTCGCACTCCTCGTCTTTCTCTCCCCTCCCTTCCTCACCCAGTCTCGCACTCTCTCTTTCTCCCCTCCCTTACCTTATCCCAGTCTCGCACTCTCTCTTTCTCTCCCCTCCCTTCCTTATCCAGTCTCGCACTCTCTCTTTCTCTCCCCTCCCTTCCTTATCCAGTCTCGCACTCTCTCTTTCTCTCCCCTCCCTTCCTCACCCAGTCTCGCACTCTCTCTTCTCTCCCCTCCCTTCCTCACCCAGTCTCGCACTCTCTCTTTCTCTCTCCCCTCCCTTCCTTATCCAGTCTCGCACTCTCTCTTTCTCTCCCCTCCCTTCCTCACCCAGTCTCGCACTCTCTCTTTCTCTCCCCTCCCTTCCTCACCCAGTCTCGCACTCTCTCTTTCTCTCCCCTCCCTTCCTTATCCAGTCTCGCACTCTCTCTCTTTCTCTCCCCTCCCTTCCTTATCCAGTCTCGCACTCTCTCTTTCACTCCCCTCCCTTCCTCACCCAGTCTCGCACTCTCTCAGACCATCCCCTCCCTTCCTCACCCAGTCTCGCACTCTCTCTTTCTCTCCCCTCCCTTCCTTATCCAGTCTCGCACTCTCTCTTTCCCTCCCCTCCCTTCCTTATCCAGTCTCGCACTCTCTCTTTCTCTCCCCTCCCTTCCTTATCCAGTCTCGCACTCTCTCTTTCTCTCCCCTCCCTTCCTTATCCAGTCTCGCACTCTCTCTTTCCCTCCCCTCCCTTCCTTATCCAGTCTCGCACTCTCTCTTTCTCTCCCCTCCCTTCCTTATCCAGTCTCGCACTCTCTCTTTCCTCTCCCCGCTCTTCCTCACCCATCTCGCACTCTCTCTCTTTCTCTCCCCTCCCTTCCTTATCCAGTCTCGCACTCTCTCTTTCTCTCCCCCCTCTCTTCCTCACCCAGTCTCGCACTCTCTTTTCTCTCCCCCCTCTTCCTTATCCAGTCTCGCACTCTCTCTTTCTCTCCCCTCTCTTCCTCACCCAGTCTCGCACTCTCTCTTTCTCTCCCCTCCCTTCCTTATCCAGTCTCGCTCTCTCTTTCCCTCCCCTCCCTTCCTTATCGAGTCTCGCACTCTCTCTTTCTCTCCCCTCCTTCCTCACCCAGTCTCGCACTCTCTCTTTCTCTCCCCTCACTTCCTTATCCAGTCTCTCGCACTCTCTCTTTCTCTCCCCTCCCTTCCTTATCCAGTCTCGCTCTCTCTCTTTCCCTCCCCTCCCTTCCTCACCCAGTCTCGCACTCTCTCTTTCTCTCCCCTCCCTTCCTTATCCAGTCTCGCACTCTCTCTTTCTCTCCCCTCCCTTCCTAAACCAGTCTCGCACTCTCTCTTTCACTCCCCTCCCTTCCTCACCCATTCACGCACTCACTCTTTCTCTCCCCTCCCTTCCTAATCCAGTCTCGCACTCTCTCTTTCTCTCCCCGCCCTTCCTTATCCAGTCTCGCACTCTCTCTTTCTCTCCCCTCCCTTCCTCACCCAGTCTCGCACTCTCTCTTTCTCTCCCCTCCCTTCCTTATCCAGTCTCGCACTCTCTCTTTCTCTCCCCTCCCTTCCTTATCCAGTCTCGCTCTCTCTCTTTCCCTCCCCTCCCTTCCTCACCCAGTCTCGCACTCTCTCTTTCTCTCCCCTCTCTTCCTCACCCAGTCTCGCACTCTCTCTTTCTCTCCCCTCCCTTCCTTATCCAGTCTCGCACTCTCTTTCCCTCCCCTCCCTTCCTTATCCAGTTCTCGCACTCCTCTCTCTTTCTCTCTCCCTCCCTTCCTTATCCAGTCTCGCACTCTCTCTTTCTCTCTCCCCTCTCTTCCTCACCCAGTCTCGCACTCTCTCTTTCTCTCCCCCCCCTTCCTTATCCAGTCTCGCACCTCTCTCTTTCTCTCTCCTCCTCTCTCTTCCTCACCCAGTCTCGCACTCTCTTTCTCTCTCCCCCCTCTTCCTTATCCAGTCTCGCACGCTCTCTTTCTCTCCCCTCTATTCCTCACCCCAGTCTCGCACTCTCTCTTTCTCTCCCCTCACTTCCTTATCCAGTCTCGCACTCTCTCTTTCTCTCCCCTCCTCTTCCTCACCCCAGTCTCGCACTCTCTCTTTCTCTCCCCTCTCTTCCTCACCCAGTCTCGCACTCTCTCTTTCTCTCCCCTCCCTTCCTTATCCAGTCTCGCACTCTCTTTCTCTCCCCTCCCTTCCTTATCGAGTCTCGCACTCTCTCTTTCCTTCCCCTCCCTTCCTTATCCAGTCTCGCACTCTCTCTTTCCCTCCCCTCCCTTCCTTATCCAGTCTCGCACTCTCTCTTTCCCTCCCCTCCCTTCCTTATCCAGTCTCGCACTCTCTCTTGCTCTCCCCCACTCTTCCTCACCCAGTCTCGCACTCTCTCTTTCTCTCCTCCCCTCCCTTCCTCACCCAGTCTCGCACTCTCTCTTTCTCTCCCCTCCCTTCCCTTATCCAGTCTCGCACTCTCTCTTTCTCTCCCCTCCCTTCCTCACCCAGTCTCGCAACTCTCTCTTTCTCTCCCCTCCCTTCCTTATCCAGTCTCGCACTCTCTCTTTCTCTCCCCTCCCTTCCTTATCCAGTCTCGCTCTCTCTTTCCCTCCCCTCCTTCCTTATCGAGTCTCGCACTCTCTCTTTCCTCTCCCCTCCCTTCCCTCACCCAGTCTCGCACTCTCTCTCTTTCTCTCCCCTCCCTTCCTTATCCAGTCTCGCACTCTCTCTTTCTCTCTCCCCTCCCTTCCTTATCCAGTCCTCGCTCTCTCTCTTTCCCTCCCCTCCCTTCCTCACCCAGTCTCGCACCTTCTCTCTTTCTCTCCCCTCCCTTCCTTATCCAGTCTCGCACTCTCTCTTTCTCTCTCCCCTCCCTTCCTCACCCAGTCTCGCACTCTCTCTTTCCCTCCCCTCCCTTCCTCACCCAGTCTCGCACTCTCTCTTTCTCTCCCCTCCCTTCCTAATCCAGTCTCGCACTCTCTCTTTCTCTCCCCTCCCTTCCTTATCCAGTCTCGCACTCTCTCTTTCTCTCCCCTCCCTTCCTCACCCAGTCTCGCACTCTCTCTTTCTCTCCCCTCCCTTCCTTATCCAGTCTCGCACTCTCTCTTTCTCTCCCCTCCCTTCCTTATCCAGTCTCGCTCTCTCTCTTTCCCTCCCCTCCCTTCCTCACCCAGTCTCGCACTCTCTCTTTCTCTCCCCTCTCTTCCTCACCCAGTCTCGCACTCTCTCTTTCTCTCCCCTCCCTTCCTTATCCAGTCTCGCACTCTCTCTTTCCCTCCCCTCCCTTCCTTATCCAGTCTCGCACTCTCTCTTTCTCTCCCCTCCCTTCCTTCCCAGTCTCGCTCTCTCTTTCCCCCCTCCCTTCCTTATCGAGTCTCGCACTCTCTCTTTCTCTCCCCTCCCTTCCTCACCCAGTCTCGCACTCTCTCTTTCTCTCCCCTCCCTTCCTTATCCAGTCTCGCACTCTCTCTTTCTCTCCCCTCCCTTCCTCACCCAGTCTCGCACTCTCTCTTTCCCTCCCCTCCCTTCCTCACCCAGTCTCGCACTCTCTCTTTCTCTCCCCTCCCTTCCTTATCCAGTCTCGCACTCTCTCTTTCTTCCTCTCCCCTCCCTTCCTCACCCAGTCTCGCACTCTCTCTTTCCCTCCCCACCCATCCTCACCCAGTCTCGCACTCTCTCTTTTCTCTCCCCTCCCTTCCTTATCCAGTCTCGCACTCTCTCTTTCTCTCCCCTCCCTTCCTTATCCAGTCTCGCACTCTCTATTTCTCTCTCCCCTCCCTTCCTCACCCAGTCTCGCACTCTCCTCTTTCTCTCCCCTCCCTTCCTTATCGAGTCTCGCACTCTCTCTTTCTGTCCCCTCCCTTCCTTATCCAGTCTCGCTCTCTCTCTCTTTCTCTCCCCTCCCTTCCTCACCCAGTCTCGCACTCTCTCTTTCTCTCCCCTCTCTTCCTCACCCAGTCTCGCACTCTCTGTCTTTCTCTCCCCTCCGTTCATTTTCCAGTCTCGCACTCTCTCTTTCCCTCCCCTCCCTTCCTTATCCAGTCTCGCACTCTCCTCTTTCTCTCCCCTCCCTTCCTTATCCAGTCTCGCACGCTCTCTTTCTCTCCCCTCTCTCCTCACCCAGTCTCGCACTCTCTCTTTTCTCTCCCCCCCTTCCTTATCCAGTCTCGCACTCTCTCTTTCTCTCCCCTCTCTTCCTCACCCAGTCTCGCACTCTCTTTCTCTCCCCCCTCTTCCTTATCCAGTCTCGCACTCTCTCTTTCTCTCCCCTCTCTTCCTCACCCAGTCTCGCACTCTCTCTTTCTCTCCCCTCCCTTCCTTATCCAGTCTCGCACTCTCTCTTTCTCTCCCCTCTCTTCCTCACCCAGTCTCGCACTCTCTCTTTCTCTCCCCTCTCTTCCTCACCCAGTCTCGCACTCTCTCTTTCTCTCCCCTCCCTTCCTTATCCAGTCTCGCACTCTCTTTCTCTCCCCTCCCTTCCTTATCGAGTCTCGCACTCTCTCTTTCTCTCCCCTCCCTTCCTTATCCAGTCTCGCACTCTCTCTTTCTCTCCCCTCTCTTCCTCACCCAGTCTCGCACTCTCTCTTTCTCTCCCCCCCTTCCTTATCCAGTCTCGCACTCTCTCTTTCTCTCCCCTCTCTTCCTCACCCAGTCTCGCACTCTCTTTCTCTCCCCCCTCTTCCTTATCCAGTCTCGCACTCTCTCTTTCTCTCCCCTCTCTTCCTCACCCAGTCTCGCACTCTCTCTTTCTCTCCCCTCCCTTCCTTATCCAGTCTCGCACTCTCTCTTTCTCTCCCCTCTCTTCCTCACCCAGTCTCGCACTCTCTCTTTCTCTCCCCTCTCTTCCTCACCCAGTCTCGCACTCTCTCTTTCTCTCCCCTCTCTTCCACACCCAGTCTCGCACTCTCTTTCTCTCCCCTCCCTTCCTTATCGAGTCTCGCACTCTCTCTTTCCTTCCCCTCCCTTCCTTATCCAGTCTCGCACTCTCTCTTTCCCTCCCCTCCCTTCCTTATCCAGTCTCGCACTCTCTCTTTCCCTCCCCTCCCTTCCTTATCCAGTCTCGCACTCTCTCTTTCTCTCCCCACTCTTCCTCACCCAGTCTCGCACTCTCTCTTTCTCTCCCCTCCCTTCCTCACCCAGTCTCGCACTCTCTCTTTCTCTCCCCTCCCTTCCTTATCCAGTCTCGCACTCTCTCTTTCTCTCCCCTCCCTTCCTCACCCAGTCTCGCACTCTCTCTTTCTCTCCCCTCCCTTCCTTATCCAGTCTCGCACTCTCTCTTTCTCTCCCCTCCCTTCCTTATCCAGTCTCGCTCTCTCTTTCCCTCCCCTCCCTTCCTTATCGAGTCTCGCACTCTCTCTTTCTCTCCCCTCCCTTCCTCACCCAGTCTCGCACTCTCTTTCTCTCCCCTCCCTTCCTTATCCAGTCTCGCACTCTCTCTTTCTCTCCCCTCCCTTCCTTATCCCAGTCTCGCTCTCTCTCTTTCCCTCCCCTCCCTTCCTCACCCAGTCTCGCACTCTCTCTTTCTCTCCCCTCCCTTCCTTATCCAGTCTCGCACTCTCTCTTTCTCTCCCCTCCCTTCCTCACCCAGTCTCGCACTCTCTCTTTCCCTCCCCTCCCTTCCTCACCCAGTCTCGCACTCTCTTTCTCTCCCTCCCTTCCTTATCCAGTCTCGCACTCTCTTTCTCTCCCCTCCCTTCCTTATCCAGTCTCGCACTCTCTCTTTCTCTCCCCTCCCTTCCTCACCCAGTCTCGCACTCTCTCTTTCTCTCCCCTCCCTTCCTTATCCAGTCTCGCACTCTCTTTCTCTCCCCTCCCTTCCTTATCCAGTCCTCGCTCTCTCTCTTTCCCTCCCCTCCCTTCCTCACCCAGTCTCGCACTCTCTCTTTCTCTCTCCCCTCTCTTCCTCACCCAGTCTCGCACTCTCTCTTTCTCTCCCCTCCCTTCCTTATCCAGTCTCGCACTCTCTCTTTCCCTCCCCTCCCTTCCTTATCCAGTCTCGCACTCTCTCTTTCTCTCCCCTCCCTTCCTTATCCAGTCTCGCTCTCTCTTTCCCTCCCCTCCCTTCCTTATCGAGTCTCGCACTCTCTCTTTCTCTCCCCTCCCTTCCTCACCCAGTCTCGCACTCTCTCTTTCTCTCCCCTCCCTTCCTTATCCAGTCTCGCACTCTCTCTTTCTCTCCCCTCCCTTCCTTATCCAGTCTCGCTCTCTCTCTTTCCCTCCCCTCCCTTCCTCACCCAGTCTCGCACTCTCTCTTTCTCTCCCCTCCCTTCCTTATCCAGTCTCGCACTCTCTCTTTCTCTCCACTCTCTTCCTCACCCAGTCTCGCACTCTCTCTTTCCCTCCTCCCCTCCCTTCCTCATCGAGTCTCGCACTCTCTCTTTCTCTCCCCTCCCTTCCTTATCCAGTCTCGCACTCTCTTTCTCTCCCCTCCCTTCCTTATCGAGTCTCGCACTCTCTCTTTCCATCCCCTCCCTTCCTTATCCAGTCTCGCACTCTCTCTTTCCCTCCCCTCCCTTCCTTATCCAGTCTCGCACTCTCTCTTTCCCTCCCCTCCCTTCCTTATCCAGTCTCGCACTCTCTCTTTCTCTCCCCACTCTTCCTCACCCAGTCTCGCACTCTCTCTTTCTCTCCCCTCCCTTCCTCACCCAGTCTCGCACTCTCTCTTTCTCTCCCCTCCCTTCCTCACCCAGTCTCGCACTCTCTCTTTCCCTCCCCTCCCTTCCTTATCCAGTCTCGCACTCTCTCTTTCCCTCCCCTCCCTTCCTTATCCAGTCTCGCACTCTCTCTTTCCCTCCCCTCCCTTCCTTATCCAGTCTCGCACTCTCTTTCCTCTCCCCTCCCTTCCTTATCCAGTCTCGCACTCTCTCTTTCTCTCTCCCCTCCCTTCCTTATCCAGTCTCGCACTCTCTTTCTCTCCCCTCCCTTCCTTATCCAGTCTCGCACTCTCTCTTTCTCTCCCCTCCCTTCCTCACCCAGTCTCGCACTCTCTCTTTCTTCTCTCCCCTCCCTTCCTTATCCAGTCTCGCACTCTCTCTTTCTCTCCCCTCCCTTCCTTATCCAGTCTCGCACTCTCTCTTTCCCTCCCCTCCCTTCCTCACCCAGTCTCGCACTCTCTCTTTCTCTCCCCTCTCTTCCTCACCAGGTCTCGCACTCTCTCTTTCTCTCCCCTCCCTTCCTTATCCAGTCTCGCACTCTCTCTTTCTCTCCCCTCCCTTCCTTATCCAGTCTCACACTCTCTCTTTCTCTCCCCTCTCTTCCTCACCCAGTTTTGCACTCTCTCTTTCTCTCCCCTCTCTTCCTCACCCAGTCTCGCACTCTCTCTTTCTCACCCAGTCTCGCACTCTCTCTTTCTCTCCCCTCTCTTCCTCACCCAGTCTCGCACTCTCTCTTTCTCTCCCCTCCCTTCCTTATCCAGTCTCGCACTCTCTCTTTCTCTCCCCTCTTCCTCGCCCAGTCTTGTGTGCCCTCTCTCCGCTCCCTTCCTCGCCCAGTCTTGTGTGCCCTCTCTCCGCTCCCTTCCTCGCCCAGTCTTGCGCTCACTCTCCCCTCCCTTCCTCGCCCAGTCTTGTGTGCCCTCTCTCCGCTCCCTTCCTCGCCCAGTCTTGCGCTCACTCTCCCCTCCCTTCCTCAGCCAGTCTTGTGTGCCCTCTCTCCGCTCCCTTCCTCAGCCAGTCTTGCGCTCACTCTCCCCTCCCTTCCTCGCCCAGTCTTGTGTGCCCTCTCTCCGCTCCCTTCCTCGCCCAGTCTTGTGTGCTCTCTCCCCTCCCTTCCTCGCCCAGTCTTGCGCTCACTCTCCCCTCCCTTCCTTGCCCAGTCTTGTGTGCCCTCTCTCCCCTCCCTTCCTCGCCCAGTCTTGTGTGCCCTCTCTCCCCTCTCTTCCTCACCCAGTCTTGCACTCTCTCTTTCTCTCCCCTTTCTCATCCACACTTGTGCTCTCTCCCGTCCCTTCCTCGCCCAGTCTTGCGCTCACTCTCCCCTCCCTTCCTCGCCCAGTCTTGCGCTCACTCTCCCCCTCCCTTCCTCGTCCAGTCTTGTCTGCCCTCTCTCCCCTCCCTTCCTCGCCCAGTCTTGCGTGCCCTCTCCCCTCCCTTCCTTGCCCAGTCTTGTCTGCCCTCTCACCCCTCCCTTCCTCGCCCAATCTTGTGTGCCCTCTCTCCCCTCCCTTCCTCGCCCAGTCTTGCGCTCACTCTCCCCTCCCTTCCTCGCCCAGTCTTGCGCTCACTCTCCCCCTCCCTTCCTCGTCCAGTCTTGTCTGCCCTCTCTCTCCCTCCCTTCCTTGCCCAGTCTTGTCTGCCCTCTCACCCCTCCCTTCCTCGCCGAGTCTGGTCTGCCCTCTCTCCCTCTCTCCCCTCCCTTCCTCGCCCAGTCTTGTCTGCCCTCTCTCCCCTCCCTTCCTCGCCCAGTCTTGCGCTCACTCTCCCCTCCCTTCCTCGCCTAGTTTTGTGTGCCCTCTCTCCCCCTCCCTTCCTCGCCTAGTCTTGTCTGCCCTCTCTCCTCTCCCTTCCTCGCCCAGTCTTGTGTGCCCTCTCCCCTCCCTTCCTTGCCCAGTCTTGTCTGCCCTCTCACCCCTCCCTTCCTCGCCCAGTCTTGTGTGCCCTCTCTCCCCTCCCTTCCTCGCCCAGTCTTGCGCTCACTCTCCGCTCCCTTCCTCGCCCAGTCTTGCGCTCACTCTCCCCTCCCTTCCTCGCCCAGTCTTGTGTGCCCTCTCTCCCCTCCCTTCCTCGCCCAGTCTTGTGTGCCCTCTCTCCCCTCCCTTCCTCGCCCAGTCTTGCGCTCACTCTCCCCTCCCTTCCTCGCCCAGTCTTGTGTGCCCTCTCTCCCCTCCCTTCCTCGCCCAGTCTTGTGTGCCCTCTCCCCTCCCTTCCTCGCCCAGTCTTGCGCTCACTCTCCCCTCCCTTCCTCACCCAGTCTTGTGTGCCCTTTCTCCCCTCCCTTCCTCGCATAGTCTTGCGCTCACTCTCTCCCACCTTCCTCGCCCAGTCTTATTCATATCCCTTTCCTCCCAACTATCTCCCGTCTCCTTTACAGTTAGGCACCTCTAGCCCAGCTAGTCCTCACCTCTCAGCAAGCCAGTCATTTGCCCCTTCTCCTCAACCCCTACCCTTATCCCTGCTAACTAGTCAGCCATTCCCCCTTTCCAGACAGTACACTCTCCCTAAACCTAATCAGATCATTTATATTTAAACCCACTACCATGCTTTTTTAGTTCCGTAAACAACGAGTGAGATTATCAAATTTGCAGATGACACAAAGCTATTTAAAATTGTTAAAACCCAAGAGGATTGTGGAAAATTGCAAGAGGATCTTGATAAATTGGAAGACTGGGCATCAAAATGGCAGATGAAATTTAATGTGGACAAGTGCAAGGTTATGCACCTAGGGAAGAACAACTCAAACTATGGTTACATGATGCAAGGTTCCACATTAGGAACCACCACCCAGGAAAAGGATTTAGGCGTCATTGTGGATAACCATTCCTCCCCTCGAGACCATGTTACTCCCCTTCTCCTCTGTTTACACTTGCTTCCACTGAACGTCCGCTTTCGTTATAAAATTCTTATCCTGACTCACAAAGCATTGCACACTGGCTCCCCTCAGTATCTAGCTGACTCCATTCGCTTACAACCTTCCCCCCGTTTACTCCGCTCAGCACATGGTTACCGTCTCTATCTCCCTGCTCCATCCTCAGCCCACTTGGAAACTACACGTCACTCTGCCTTTTACTTCTTGGCTCCTGCACTCTGGAATTCGCTCCCACTGGCCCTCCGTACGGAATTATCTTTTCAAAGGTTCAGATCTCTACTCAAAACCCATCTCTTTCAGCAGGCCTTTGACCTCCCAGCACCTTAAACCAACCTCCTGCTAGCAATCTCCCTCCCTTGTCTTTCTCCCTCTTTTGCCTTTCCTGTCTCTTCCTGTCCTGTCTTACTAATGGTATTCCTTTTCTCTTCTTGCTATTTTTTTGATTGATTGTATTGTACACCGCCCTGATGCACCTGCCTGGGCGGTCTATCAAGTGATGAATAAAGATAAGGATAACATGTTAAAACCCTCGGCCCAGTGTACAGCGGCAGCCAAGAGAGCAAATAGAATGCTACGTATCATAAGGAAAGGAATGGAAAATAAAACAAAGGATATTATAATGCCTCTATATCGTTCCATGGTGAGACCGCACCTTGAATATTGTGTGCAATTCTGGTCGCCGTATCTTAAAAAGGATATAGCGTTATTAGAAAAGGTTCAGAGAAGAGCCACCAAAATGGTAAAGGGGATGGAAGGATACTCCTATGAAGAAAGGCTAAAAAGGTTAGGGCTCTTTAACCTGGAAAAGAGACGGCTGAGGGGAGATATGATAGAAGTCTATAAATTAATGAACGGACAGGTAAACATAGATCGATTGTTTACGTTATCAGAATATAGAAAGACTAGGGGACATGCAATGAAGCTACAGGGTAAACTATTTAAGACTAAGACTAATAAAAGAAAATATTTTTTCACTCAACTTGTAATCAAACTCTGGAATTTGTTACCAGAGGATGTAGTAAAGGCTGTTAGTGTAGCTGGGTTTAAAAAAGGTTTGGACAAGTTCCTGGAGGAAGGGACCCAGGATATCAATGCTTGACCCAGTACAAGCATTGTGGAAACTGTGTCTTTTGGGGAAACTGCTAGGTACGTATGACCTAGATTGGCCACTGTTGGAAACAGGATACCAGGCTTGATGGACCTTGGTCTGACCCAGTATGGCATATCTTATGTTCTTATGCTTCAGATAACAAGAAATAAACACACTAGCATAGAGCTTAGACCAAGTCAGTAAGTTATGTAAAAGTACTGGAGGAACTGCTAAATATTTGGGGGTAATTGCATGCTGATGGGGGGTAACATTTCATAATGCATACTGCCGGAAATGCCGCAATTCTATATGGAGAGTCCTGGGGGCAGCATTTCCACGAGTCTTCAGCTGTCCTGAATGAACGTGCTCTCAGTTGATCTCTGAAGCTAAGCAGGGTTGCGCCTGGTTAGTTCTTGATGGGAGACTAGGGGCTATAAATTCATTGTGCGGAAGAAAGGCCTGGCAATCTATTTCCGGTTGCAGCTTGCCAGAGGCTGGGTTGCCAGAAGTCTGCTTTGACTTGATGGCACACATGGAACTGCAGAGTGGTCCTCTGTGGTACTACACGGCTGATGCTGTCTCAAATCCGTGAGTAGGGCAGGGCTAGACAAACCCCAGGTACCACGTCACCATGGCAACTAGACATTTGCCTCTGGTGCCTGGGAGTTGCACCCTCTAGCCACTGCAGCTGGAGTAAACGGTTCCAGTTCTCTGACCTGTGCGGTTCTGAGCGAATGTGAGCCGCACAGTGCAGGAAGCCTTATACTAGTTTAGCGAGATCTGAGACACCGAGACCATTGTTACTGAACACTAACTTGTGAGTCTTTTGAAGCTGGATGAAATTGTCCTTTTGCGTGGAGTCTTGTGACAAAACCGAACACGCATTTGGTGTTTCTGGCCAGACTTGCATAGCCATCTGAAGCTAAATGTCCGTTTGGTTACTCGGGGCCAGCTCTATTAAAGGATTTTTCCTATTTTGTCTGTATAAGAAAAATGCTTCACACATTATTATGCCTTGAAGACCGCTGGCTTGTGCCCTCAATCATCTTATTCCCCTTTATTATATATGGAGAATGTCTAAATGCAGAGAAGCTGAGAGGTAAAACCAGAGAATAGCATCTGTGGTATTACAGCAGGAAAGGAAAATAGTTGGAGCTCCAAGGAGCCTGGTGGGTTTTGACTGCTGTCAGATTCTGTTAATGCATTTTGTTACCATTTTAGCCAAGGTCCAGGTGAAGGTGGTAGGGGGAAGGAGGGTAGAGGTATTATCTACTAAAAAGAAAAAATGCCTTATTGAGAAGTTCCTTATCGTTCCTCCAGTTTAGTCCTCCATCTCTGGGTAGTGTACCTCCTCCTGCAGCTTGGAGACTGGGCATGTCAAATTCGTGACATCACTGGATGTAGCCTGCTGGTCTCTCCCATCAGCCCCAGTGTGTCCAGTCTCCATGCAGCAGGAGGACATAGTGAGCCTAGGTGCTGGGCTCACTAGAGGAACACATAAGGAGCATATAGTTAGGCTTTAGGGTTAAAATTTGATTTGGTTCCTTTAAACTTCATTTTTTTGCTTTCTGGTGGTATATACCTTTAAAAAAAAAAAAGTTAGCAGCCGGCTACAGCCTCTCCTATCCTTTGGTACTTTCCTTTCATACAGGCAGGAGAAGAGGCTCAGATCTTTCCCCCTGGACTGTATGGGAGGGAGCTCGGTCTGATTCACTCACCCGCACACACGGTGTGAGGTGCTGGGCAGCCTGTTCCTGCGGGACATTGGGGAGCCTGAGGATCATAGTCGGAGTCCCAGCTGGCAGATCAGCTCTCGCCGCGAAAGTCGCTCACAGCAGGGCTGAGCGACGTTGCGGCTTGCAAAGCTGCATAGGTACAGTAAGTGAGTGTCTGGCCTTGGTTTCGGCAGCGTGCCGACGGCAGGGGCTTCGGGGACCGCACGGCGTTTGCGGATCAGGCTTTTCACAGTTTCGGGCAGTTTTGGCTCCAAACGTGCTGAAAAGCAGCCGCAGCCATTTTCCTTCTTTCCCGCGCACAGCGAGCCGCGTGGCAGGACTAAACGGAGTTTCTCGCGCTGGGGACCGTGGCTTTGTGCGGGCCCGGATCAGCGGGGTTCCTTCCGGATTTGTTAGGAAAGTGTCTAATTGCAGTTTTTATTGCTGTGGGGCGTCAGTCTGTTCATTTTTAAGCCTTTACTTTGCTAAAAAAAAAAAAAAAAGGAGAGGATAGATTGTATTTATATCAGTGGTTTTCTTGCTGTAACAGAGGGATTTATATTTTAAAAAAAATAAGGAAAGGGGTTTTTGTTCTTTTATGTTGTTGCTGCTACTTTCATCTCGCCTGCAGTGCGTGGTCTGCGGTACCTGTAGAGGCACCGTGTCTGACACTGGTATCTGCCATGGCTGCGCCACTGTGTCTACCTGCGTAGAACATCAGATGGAAGATAAAGGGCTTCCAGAGTCGTGGGGTATATCTCCAGAGAGTGAAGGGGAATTTATGTTGGAGGCCCAGTCAGTTCCCTGCTTGGATATGCCTCTGGACCGGACCACTGCGCAGACAGCATCGGTTACAAAATCACCGCTCGGGGATTTTTGCCCTGATTTTTGTTTTAATTATGCATCAAGCCTTCTGTTTGCGGAGGCAGGGGAAGGTCCCCGAGCCCTTAATGACTACACCGACAGCACCGCTAACCAAGGGTGGCGAAGTGGATAGCGTGCCATCGAGGCCTTTAAAAAGGGCAGATCAACTGGCCACCTCCTCAGAGTTGGAGTGGCAGGAAATGGAGGAAGCGGATTTGGATCCTGAGTCAGGTCTAGAAGAGCTGGAAGAAGGTGAGATTCCGGGGCCTGAGGACCAGGCGAAAATTATTTGAGTATTCCGTAAAGATAAGCTTGTGGCTCTTATTACTGAATCACTTCAGATGCTCAATCTCGCTACGGCACAGCCAGCAAAGGAGGAGCAGGTTGAAGATCCTCTTAGTCAGGCGGTGAGGCAATCCCAGGTAGTGGTCCCAGTCCATCAGGTGGTAGACCGGATGATACAAGACGAATGGGATCAGCCGGAAGCGGGGCTAAGGGGAGTCAGAACTATGAATAGACTTTACCCTTTGACGGATAAGGACAAGGAAAAGTTTCGTTCACCGTGGATAGATGCAGCAGTGTCAGCGGTTACAAAGAAGATGATGATACCGGTGGAAGGCAGTGCAGCCTTGAAAGATGCGCAGGATAGGAAAGTGGATGGTTTGTTGAAACAGACGTTCGAGGCTAATGCGTTATCCTTGCAAGCTTCCATCTGTGGGGCCTGGGTTGCTAGAGCATGTCTTCGATGGTCCCAGCATTTAAGACAAATTGATCAACTTGGGCAGGACAGTTTGATGCAGGTGAATTGGCTTGAATCTGGGTCTGCTTATCTGGCGGATGTGCACTATGATTTGATCAGAGCGTTAGTGAATAGTATGGCTTCAGTGGTAGCCGCCAGGCGATCCCTGTGGTTGAGGAACTGGGCGGCCGACGGTTCTTCTAAGTCACGTTTCAGCAAGCTTCCCTTTAAAGGCAAACTGTTGTTTGGGGAAGATTTGGACAAGCTGGTTAAGGATTTGGGGGGAGTCCAAGGACGGTAGACTCCTGGAGGACAAGGCTAAACAGGGGAGGTTCATGCCGGCCTCTCGAGGTCATTTTAGAGATTTCAGGAGATTTCGTGGTACTTGTCTAGGTGGTTTCCAAAGAGGAAGGTTTGCTTCAAGAGCCCAGGGGTTTCGGAGGTTTCGTGGAGCAAATAGAGGTTTTGTGGCTGCCTCCACAGCGGCAGGTCGAAAACAACAATGAAGCAAGGCGGGTCCAGGTAGGAAGCCAACCGATAGGGGGGTGTCTTCGGGAGTTTCTTCCTGCCTGGGCATAGATAATATCCGATCAATGGGAGCTCGAAATAATTTGGGATGGATATGCTCTAGAGCTGGCACGTCCAGTCCTGGATTCTTTCATGCTCTTGCCCTGCAGAGGTCAGCAGAAAACGCTAGCGGTACATCAAACCTTAGCTCGACACGTACAGATAGGAGCGGTAGCCCCGGTCCCTACAGGGGAGTATGGAGTAGGTCGTTGCTCCAAATATTTCGTGGTGCCAAAGAAAGACTGGTCCTTCTGACCTATCCTGGACCTCAAGGGCGTAAATCGTTGCCTGCGAGTACCTCATTTTCATATGGAAATGCTGCGTTCGGTGATGGTTGCTGTCCGGCAAGGGGAGTTCTTGACTTACCTCGATCTCACGGAGGTGTATCTGCACATTCCCTTCACGGTGGCCCATCAGAAATTCCTAAGGTTCGCCCTTCCCTGGGGACATTTTCAATTCTGGGTCTTGCCCTTCAGCCTAGCAACGGCGCCACGCACTTTCACCAAAATCATGGTGGTAGTGAACATAAGAACATAAGACATGCCATACTGGGTCAGACCGAGGTCCATCAAGCCCAGTATCCTGTTTCCAACAGTGGCCAATATAGGTCATACGTACCTAGCAATATCCCCAAAAGACACAGGTTCCACAATGCTTGTACTGGGTCAAGCATTGATATCCTGGGTCCCTTTTTAATAGTGGTTTATGGACCTTTCCTCCAGGAACTTGTCCAAACCTTTTTTAAACCCAGCTATACTAACAGCCCTTACTACATCCTCCGGTAACAGATTCCAGAGTTTGATTACACGTTGAGTGAAAAAATATTTTCTCTTATTTGTCTTAAATAGTTTACCCTGTAGCTTCATTACATGTCCCCTAGTCTTTCTATTTCTGATAGCGTAAACAATTGATCCACGTTTATCCGTTCCACTCCATTCATTAATTTATAGACCTCTATCATATCTCCCCTCAGCCGTCTCTTTTCCAGGTTAAAGAGCCCTAACCTTTTTAGCCTCTCTTCATAGGAGTAGCCTTCCCTCCCCTTCACCAATTTGGTGGCTCTTCTCTGTACTTTTTCTAATAACGCTATGTCCTTTTTAAGATACGGTGACCAGAATTGCACACAATATTCAAGGTGCGGTCGTACTATGGAGCGATACAGAGGCATTATAATATCCTTTGTTTTATTCTCCATCCCTTTCCTTATGATACCTAGCATTCTATTTGCTTTCTTGACTGCCGCTGCACACTGGGCGGAGGGTTTTAGCATGTTATCCACGATGACTCCTAAATCTTTTTCCTGGGTGGTGGTTTCTAATGTGGAGCCTTGCATCGTGTAACTATAGTGTGGGTTGTTGTTTCCTAGGTGCATAACTTTGCACTTGTCCACATTAAATTTCATCTGCCATTTGGATGCCCAGTCTTCCAATTTATCCAGATCATCCTGCAGTTTTCCACAATCCTCTTGGGTTTTAACAACTTTAAACAGTTGTGTCATCTGCAAATTTGATAACCTCACTAGTTATTCCCTTTTCCAGGTCGTTTATGAATATGTCAAAAAGTAGCGGACCCAGTACAGATCCCTGGGGTACTCCACTATTCACCTTTTTCCATTGGGAATATTGGCCATTTAGCCCTACCCTCTGCTTTCTATCTTTTAACCAGTTCCCGATCCACAATAGTACACTGCCTCCTATCCCATGACTTTTTAGCTTTGCCAAAAGTCTCTGATGGGGGACCTTGTCAAAAGCTTTCTGAAAGTCCAGATACACTATATCAACCGACTCACCTTTGTCTACCTGTTTATGCACACCTTCAAAAAAACATATCAGATTAGTAAGACGAGATCTTCCTTGTCTAAAGCCATGTTGGCTGTCTCCCATTAGGCCATGACTATCTACATGCTGTGTAATTTTGTTCTTTATGATGGTTTCTGCCATTTTTCCTGGTACTGACGTCAGGCTCACCGGTCTGTAATTTCCCGGGTCACCCCTGGAACCCTTTTTAAAAATTGGTGTTACGTTGGCGACCCTCCTATCTTCAGGTATTACAGATGATTTTAATGAAAGTTCACAGATTACCAATAGCAGGTCTGCAATCTCATATTTCAGTTCTTTCAACACTCTGGGATGTATACCATCCGGTCCAGGTGATTTGCTACTATTCAGTTTATCAAATAGTGGCTGCGGCATTGTGAAAGGAAGGCATTCTGGTGCACCCTTATCTCGACGACTGGTTGATTCGGGCAAAATCTGAAACTGAGAGCGTTCAAGTGACGAACAGAGTGGTGAACTTTTTACAGAGTATAGGCTGGGTGGTCAATCCGGCCAAGAGTCGATTGGTCCCGTCACAGAATCTCGAATACTTGGGGGTATGCTTCGATACTCGAAAGGGCGCTGTATTTTTGCTGGCTCGGCGAGCTCAAGCCCTTCGGCATCTAGTATGCCAGTTTCTGTCCACGCCTGCACCGTTGGCATGGAGCTATCTTTGTATGTTGGGAACGATGGCGGCAACCCTGGAGGTGGTGCCATGGGCCAGGTTTCACACGCGGCCATTGCAGAGGGCGCTACTGCGTCATTGATCACACCAGAGCGATTCGTTAAACAAGCGTCTACGCTGCCCTCTCCAGGTCCGGAGGTCCCTTCAGTGGTGGACCTGCTCGGGTCATCTGGAGGCAGGCTTACCCTTGGAACAGCTGCTGTGGCTCCTGTTGTTGATGGACGCGAGTCTCTCAGGTTGGGGGGCACAGTGCGGACATCTTTAGGTGCAAGGCACATGGACAGCTCAGGAGAGCCAATGGTCGATCAACCGCCTAGAGCTTCGTGCCGTAGTGCTAGCGCTCCAGTCGTTCGAGACCACGGTGAAGCACCAGGCGGTGCAAGTATTGTCGGGCAGTGCCGCGACGGTGGCTTACATCAATCGTTAAGGTGGAACGGGAATTATAGCCATGGCGGAGGAAGCAGGAGTGTTGTTCGAGTAGGTAGAACCCCCGACTACAAGTCATATCAGCGGCGCACATTGCAGGAAAGGACAATGTGACTGCGGACTACCTCAGCAGGGTCAGGGTGGATGCCAAGAATGGGAGCTCCATCCGGAAGTGTTTACCCAAATAGTCCGCAGATGGGGGTGCCCGATTATGGATCTCATGGCGACCTTTCAGTCAGCAAAGACAAGTTTTTTTTTTCTACAGCAGACGACGAGAAAGGATGTCAGAAGGGTTCGACGCTCTGATGCAGCGTTGGCTGGTGTCGGGCCTACTCTGTCTTCCCGCTGTGGGTGCTCATAGGGCGAGAGTGGTTCAACGCATCGAGGCCCATCCAGGAAGAGTACTATTGGTGGCTCCGGATTGGCCAAGGCGCCGTGGTATGCGGATCTACTTCGACTGCTAGACGGAACTCCGTGGAGATTACCGGTAAGGGTGGATCTGTTGCTTCAGGGGCCGCTTCAAATGCCTCAAGTGGATCGGTTCTCGCTTATGGTTTGGCCATTGAACGGGCGAGGTTAAGGAGGAAAGGATACTCTGGAGCAGTTATTGCAACTTTACTTTGAGCCAGAAAACAGTCTACATCCCTAGCTTATGTGCGCGTATGGCGTATATTTGAGGATTGGTGTTCGTGACGGCAGGTGCGCGCATCAACGGCCTCCGTTCCCGTCGTGCTAAGTTTCCTACAGGATGATTTTGAGAAGGGTTTGGCAGCCAGTTCCTTAAGAGTGCAGCTGGCAGCCCTGGCTTGCTATAGAGGAAAAGTTCAAGATCTGGCCCTGGATTCGCACGGCGATGTGCTCCGTTTTCTGAGAGCGGTGTCTAGGTTACGGCCGGCTCGCAGGATATTGGTGCCGTCGTGGGCTCTCAATTTGGTATTAGGGGCATTGACTAAGAAATCCTTTGAACCTTTACACCAGGCTTCCGTGAAGGATCCGACTTTAAAAACAGTATTTTTGGTGGCCATTTGCTTGGCGAGGCGAGTTTCGGAATTTCAGGTGCTGTCCTGTCAGGGACCGTTTTTGTCCTTTTCTAGGGAAAAAGTGGTGTTGCGCCCAGTACCATCGTTTCTGCCTAAGGTGGTTTCTCAGTTTCACTTGAATTAATCGGTTTCTCTACCGGTGTTGGGTTCGGCAGACAAGAGCATCTCGGACCGTTGTTTGCGGTGCTTAGACGTAAAGAGAGTGTTGAGGTGGTATTTAAAGGTCTCAGAGCCTTTTTGTAAGTCTGATCGGCCATTTGTTTTGTTCGGAGGTCCCCGTAAAGGGGAAGCTGCGGCTAAGGTGTCTATTTCCAGATGGGTCTGGGAAGCGATTGCGTCGGCATATATTTTGCAAGGGCGTCCAGTGCCAGCCGGGTTGCAGGCTCATTCTACTAGAGCGCGACGTTCTGGGCGGAGCATTCTTTGGTTCCGCCGGTGGAGATCTGCAGGACGGCCACTTGGTCGTCTCTGCACATGTTTTGCAAACACTACCGGCTTGATGTCCTGGCAGCAAATCGTGCCTGTTTCAGGTCAGCGGTATTGCGATCCGGATGGAAATCTCGCTCCCAATGATTACTGCTCTGTTACATCCCAGAGGTGGAGGACTAAACTGGAGGAACGATAAGGAAATAGGAATTACACTTACCTGGTAATTGTGGTTCCTTGAGTAACTCCAGTTTAGTCCTCATTCCCGCCCGGGATGTGGAGTGACAGATGAGTGTAGATATGTATAGAATCGGAATTGTATTGATTCTTTCTATTCCTGTCTTTCTGTCTTTCCTCTCTATTGGCTATAGCTCGGCATAGGGGGGAAGGGGATACTGAGAGAAGCAGTCCCTCTGGTTTGGAGGGGAGGGGTGCGTTATTGCGCAAGTTATCTGTTGTTAGTGAGTATAAGGTTGAGTTTTATATCTTAGCTACTTATTTGTTGCTCCTTTGAGTCTGCTTTGTCAATAGTTCACTAGGGCTGATGGGAGAGACCAGCAGGCTACATCCAGTGATGTCACAATTTTGAGATGCCCAGTCTCCAAGCTGCAGGAGGAGGTACACTACCCAGAGGTGGATGACTAAACTGGAGTCACTCAAGGAACCACAATTACCAGGTAAGTGTAATTCCTATTTGTGTCTGTGGCCCAGGGCCAGCCCCAACCATCAGGCAAATTAGGCAGTTACTTAGGGCATCAGGTTCTGGAGGGTGTCAAAGAGCAGGACATTCAAAGCTAAACAACAGATTCTGACAGCCGGGGCTTGTGTAAGGCGCCTCCGTAGCATAAAGGCAAAGGAGGAGAGCCTTTTGCAATTGAGAAAAAGCTCTGCGACAAGAGGACTTAGGATGAAGTTGAAAAGGAATGGACTTAGGAGTAATATAAAATCACCCGATCTTCAGGCGCACCCGCGACTGGCAGGCCTGCGCCTGAGGGCCTCACCAGAGGGCCCTTTGGCGTGGCCCTTAGGTGGGGCACGGAGGCAGAACACAAAGACCATCAGGAGAATTCAAACACTACCCTGCCAGCCCCAAGAACAAGCAAAAGAAAAAGGGACACACAATGAGGGAGGACAACTGAAAATGAGGTACAAAGGCAGCCATGCCACCATATTTGATAGCCATATCACCTTACACACAATGCTACAACTACATCCAAGCAGTACCTATATACAATCTGAATTGCCACACATATATAGAACCCCCAAAACAAATAGTAACAACAGACAACACTAAACTCAACCCAAAAGGAAGGCCTAAGCCTAGATTACCAGGCCAAGCTACATCAACTGCTACTGACACACAAACACTTCTAATTGCCCTAATAAACACACGATCAGTAAGAAACGAACTCCCCATGCTCCATGAGCTCATCACATCCTCCAACATTGACATATGCTGCATAACGGAAACTTGGCTGATGGAAGCAGACACAGCGAGCATGAACCTGCTAACACCACAAGGCTACAACCTCTACAACTGCGCAAGGACCCACGCCAGAGGAGGGGGAGTAGCCATACTAGCCAAATCCAAACTACACTTCCGGAGCTGTGCAACAGAAACCACAGCAGAATCAGACATAATCACAATCACCAACAAGCACCTCACAATATGTCTGGTATACAGGACCCCATCAGTAAACTCAGACATGTCTGACATTCTCAAACAATTGACAGATATCACAAACAACTCAAAGGAACAGATAATACTTAGCGACTTCAATCTCCCATCCATACAATCAAGCAAATACATTCCTCGAAGCAATGAAGGCAATGGAACTGCAACAAATTATCCACGACCCGACGCATCAGAAAGGTAACACCCTCGACCTCATCTTCCTCAGCAAACCCGAAGTCATGGGAAACAGAAATGTAAAGATCACACCGGTACCCTGGTCAAACCACCATATCATCACCTTTACTACCTCACAGCAACATACACCCAATAAGGATAAAGGCCAGTGGACAAGGAGATATGAATTCCTACAACAAATACTGCCAAAGTTACAGCCGGACCTGACAGAAATAGAAGACCTAACCCACAACTGGAATACCGTAATATCAGTAGCAGCTCAAACAACAACAACCCACATAGGAAGCAAAACAAGACCAACGATGGCACGATGGTATACACCCAAATTACGGAAACAGAAAACACAGTTGAGGCGAATGGAGAGAAGATGGAGAAAATCAAAAAATGAAATAGACAGAGCAACATACATGAATGATCTTGATAGATACTGCATCAAAACAGATAATGCTAGGAGAGCATACCACCAGAAGATTATAATGTCATCAATTAACAGACCACGTGAGCTGTTTGATATAGTCAAAAGACTAATGAAAATACCCAACTCGGAAAGCCAACTCCCAAACCTACCACCACAACAATTAGCAGCACAATATAAACAACTTCAACAGCAAGCCACACCACATAACGCAACAATGAGATCTACCCCCACTAATAATCATTGTCTGGAGAACATTTTGTATACACTGCCATTTGGTTCACTTCTGGAAATCCAGTTCCCCTTATCTTCTCTTCTCCTATCTCAGTTGTCTCCTCCTTGTGTTACCTCGGGGTCACCCTGGATTCTTCCCTGTCCTTTAAAGATCACATTTCTTCGGTGGTACAGCGATCCTTCCATACCTTAAGACAGCTCCGCGCGGTTCGCCCTTTCCTGTCAGTCCCCTCCATGACCACTCTACTTCTGCCTCTGGTAGTGTCCCGCTAGGATTACTGTAACACCTCTCTAGCCGGCCTTCCCCAATCACAATTACGAAGACTGCAACTTGTCCATAACACAGCCGCCCGTATTTTGACCCATGCCTCATGCTTTGATCATATCACTCCCATTCTGATCCATCTGCACTGGCTTCCAGTCCCGTATAGGATCCAATATAAAGTGCTCATCTTGGTTCATAAATCCTTTCACACCGGTACCCCTCTTTATCTTGCAGATCTGATTCGTCTTCACACACCTCACTGTTCTCTCAGGTCAATCCATTCCAATCGCATGTCTCTCCCCTCCCCATCCTAGTGTACCCGTGCCTCAACTTTCTTTTTCCTAAGTCCCCAGCTCTGGAACGCGCTCCTCACCGCCCTCCGTCTGGAATCATCCTACAAAACATTTAAAACGAGGCTTAAAACTCACCTATTCTGCGCCGCATTTGACCTCCCTCGCCCCCCCTCGGGCCCCCCCCCCCCCCGCTGTTGCCTAGTCCCTTCCCCCCCCCCCCCCCGTATGAGCAGTACAACTGCCCGCCTGGCTTCTATCCTCTGCATCTGTCTTCTCTCTCCTGACTACTACAATTTGGCATTCTTTTCCTTTTCCTTTTCTCAGTAGTCTCAAATTTTATTTTGTAAACCGCTCAGATGCTTGTTGTGTGAGAGGTATATTAAATCCGCAATAAAGATAAAGATATAGCTTTCCAATCTTCTTGTGTGTAACATGTAGTGATTCTTTTGTCAGACTTTAATTGGCAAGTTTTCTTCTAGCACTGTCTTCAAATCGGTTTGTTTTACTCATATCGTTGCAATATGAATCTCTCCTCTAGGCTCCTGGGTATGTTGGTCATGATCTCAGAATGTGAAATATGTTTCTAATGCTTACCCTAAGGCAGCGATGGCGAACCTATGGCACGCGTGCCAGCTGTGGCACGCGAAGGCCTTGCAGCTGGCACGCGGGAAGGTCCGCATTTAAAAGGTCCCAAATTTAAAAAAAAAAAAAACCAAACAAACCGGCTGCTTCTGCCGCGGCAGCCTCAAGAGCTCTGCCGCGGGGCCCCCCCCCCTGCCCGGCAGAGCCTCCCTGCATCATCTACCTTCAAGTCGCAAAACGCGGGCTTCTTTCAGAGCCGCGAGAGTTTCCTTTCTCGCGGCTCTCCCGCGAGAAAGGAAACTCTCGCGGCTCTGAAAGAAGCCCGCGTTTTGCGACTTGAAGGTAGATGATGCAGGGAGGCTCTGCCGGGCGGGGGGGGGGGGGCCCGCGGCCGAGCTCTTGAGGCTGCCGCGGCCGAGCTCTTGAGGCTGCCGCGGCAGAACCACCCCCGTTGGTGTGGTTTTTTTTTTTTAATTTGGGATGATAGGGGGGAAGGGGGTTTAGGACTGGTAATGGGCTATGGTGGGGAGGCTAAGACTGGAAATGGGCTGATGGGGGGGGGGTAGGACTGGTAATTGGCCAGGTGGGGGCGAAGACTGGAAAGGGGCTGATGGGGGGGGGGTTAGGACTGGTAATTGGCCATGATGGGGGGGGGGCTAAGACTGGAAAGGGGCTGATGGGGGGGTTAGGACTGGTAATTGGCCGGGGGGGGTAGGACTGGTAATTGGCCAGGGGGGGGGGTTAGGACTGGTAATTGGCCGGGGGGGGTAGGACTGGTAATTGGCCAGGGGGGGGGTAGGACTGGTAATTGGCCGGGGGGGGGGTAGGACTGGTAATTGGCCAGGGGGGGGGGGGTTAGGACTGGTAATTGGCCGGGGTTAGGACTGGTAATTGGCCATGGGGGGGGCTAAGACTGGAAATGGGCTGATGGGGGGGGGGTTAGGACTAGTAATGGGCCATGGGGGGTGCTAAGGCTGGAAGTGGGCTGGTGATGGTGATGGTGATGGTGATTTGGGGGGGGGGTAGGACTAGTAATGGGCTATGGGGGGGGGCTAAGACTGGAAATGGGCTGATGGGGGGGTTAGGAATGGTAAAGTGCTGATGGGGGGGTTAGGACTGGTAATGGGCTAAGACTGGAAATGGGCTGAGTGGAAGGAGGGCTTGAACTGCAAATAGCTGATGGGATTGGGGCTTGGAATGGAAATGGGTTGTGAGGGGGAGGGAGCTAGGACTGGAAATGGGTGAGGGGGGCTAGGACAGGAAATGGGCTGATGGAGGGGCTAGAATAGGACTGGAAATTGGCTGTTGGGGGGGTGCTAAGATTGGAAATGGGCTGTGGTGGGGGTTTGGATTGAAATGGACTCATGAAGGGGCTAGAACTGGAAGTAGGCTCATGGGGGGCTTGGATTGGAAATGGGCTGAGTGGAGGGGAGCTAGGATTTGCCATGGGCTGATGGTGGGGCTAGGAAAGGACTAGAAATGGGCTCATGGGGGGCTGGGTTTGGAAATGAGCTGATGGAGGGACTCGGATGGGACTGCAAATAGATGGGGGAGCTAGGACTGGAAATGGGCTTATGGGGGGTTAGGACTGGAAGTGGGTTGATGAGGGGGGGCGAGGACTGGAAATGGGGTGGGGGGCTGCTAGGACTGGAAATGGGTTGGGGTGCTGCTAGGACTGGAAATGGGCTGATGCAGGGACTAGAAGGGAATGGATGCTGGGTGAGGCTGGAACTAGAAGGGAGCTGGTGTTGTGGGAGGATTAGAATGGGATGGGGCTGGGAGAGTAAAATGGAGAGGGGAAAAATATTTTGTGTGGGAGGGATAAAAAATCTACAATTGGCCGGGTATTGGGAGAATAAGTGGGGATTGAGGATGGAGGGGTAAATTTTGAGTAGATGAAATAGGAATGAGGAAAGAGCAAAAGGAGAAAGATTAGTATGTTAAAGCAGATGTAGAGAGAGAATGGAAAAAAAAAACCAAGAAGACAGAAGAAAGGACAAATGGACAGCAGATGGAGAGTTAGGAGAAGACACGAAGAAACCAGAAGAAAGTGGCTGGAGCAATTGCAACTGAAAAAAAATGCACAAAAGGTAGAAAAATATCTCTTTATTTTGAATTTATTAACTGGAATATGTCAGCTCTGGGAAATGTGCATCATTAATTTTTGCGCTTTGTTTAGTACAAGAGGAAATTAATTTATAGTTTTATTTCTACAGTGTTGTTGTATATTCCAAGTTTGGCTTTTGGGGTTCCCAGTTTAATTATTGTCTTCCTGTTTTTAAATTGTGATTCCTTGTTTGGTGATGGTCTGTTCTGCATGTGTAACTGAGCTGAGGTATTCTGTTTATATAATTCCTATTTGACATTGCCACTTGTTCTTTCCCCAGTAGGTCATGTATTGTTGTTCTCTGAAATGTATTGGTTTAATATTTGCAGTGTTGCCTTTTGATAGTTAGGGTATGGTGCTTTGTGAGTCCTGGTAGTACTGTTAGGATACGGCGGGTTTGCTATGGGTTCTAAATGGGCAGCGTTTGTAGTAGTTCCTAATGTGCCTGGCGGTTGGTACTGGATTATAGTAATGTAGAAACCTTTTAGTCTTTCTTTATCCATATACTCATTAAGAGGCATGTTTACTAAAAGTTAGTGTATGGTAACATTATGCAAATATTTATGCAAATGAGGCACCTTATGCAAATGAGGCTTTAATGGACGTGCTGGCACTTTGAGGAAATTCTTTGGTTTTGTGCGGCAGTTTGGGCACTCGGGCTCAAAAAGGTTAGCCATCACTGCCCTAAGGCTTGCATCATGCCCAAGAGAGCCTCCTTTTGCAGTTCAGAGGGCTCAGCAAGCAATACCAGCCCAGATTTCCTTTTCTAATGTAGGGTTCCCAAAATTAAAGACTCAATTTTTTTCAAGTCTGCACTGGGTTGTTTTGTAATTGAATATTTAAGCCTTTTTCTCGTTGCCTGAATTTGTTTGACTGCCTGGGCGGTGCTCGCTGCTTGAGAGTTTGACTGTGCTCTGTCCTTTTTCCTGAGCATGCTTGTCCTTTCCCAATTTGATTGCAGTTTCTTCTGTTTCAGTTCATTATATGTTAATGCGAACTGCTTCAGTACTCTGGCAGTGAGGCAGTCTAGTAAAAACAAAATAAAGATAAATCTGAATTTGTCTTCCCCGCATAGGCTTATCCAGCTCAGGTTTTCCATCTGTGGATTTCTTAAGGACTGTGTCCCCTTGCATGTAACACCAGAACTGGATCAGCCTGTTGGGGGTGGGGTGAGGAGGTGTTTTTTTTTTTTTTAGACAAAGAACTATCTGACAGCTCCACCTTGCAACGTCCAGGGCTGTCTGGACACTATCACAGACTGAGATGGCCTCTTTTTCTAAGAGCGGTTCATTTGCCTGCTCTTGAGGGGGGACTCTGAATTCCTCTAAATCAGGAAGAAATCGCATATCTGAGCTTGTTTCTTTTATCGTTATTGGCTTTCATGCATATGACACTTGGTGTGTATTTTCCTTTAATTACGCCCCCTCCTCCAGCCTGGCCATTGTAGTAATGAACCTCCAGCCAAGAGAGATAAACTGCGATTTTCTTACCCTTCCCTGCCTCTCCCCCCCCCCCCCCCCGCGCCATGTGCCTGGTAATGCGGGCACGACCGCAAAGTAAGCATTGTCCCTCTCCCTGGCAGCTGTGTGGGTACCATATCCAAAATGTTCCCAGTAGCCTGAGGATTAGCAGTTCGGGTCCAAAATTGAATCTATTTCTAGTACTGCTGCTGGACCAGTGAGCCGAGCCTTTGATGACCCGCTTGAAGGATCTCACTGGTAAGGTAAGAAAACCCCCCAACAGTGTGGCAGTTAGTTTTAGATGTGTAGTGGGTGTTGGGATATTCTTTATGCTGGGCACGCATTACAGAGGGCTAATTACAGTGGGCACGCATTACAGTGCACTCCTAGGTGTACAGGAAGGTCTGAGCTTCAGTAAAACAGCACCCAGAACGTGCTTCAAAGGGCAGCCTTCAATTACCATCTAGTTGATGCTCACTAAATGAAATTTTGTCTATTTTGTCCTTTATTAGAGACTCTGTGTAGACTTTCACATGACTCTCAGACAAAAACGTTCCTGTTTGACTACTGGGCCGGGCACGCCAAGCACACACTTGCCTCAGAGCTAGAAGTGTTGAAGGGAGAGGCAGAGACTGTAGTGCTAGAACAGTGAATTTTAATGTTCTGTCCACATACTTCAATGAATAATTTATATTGAAGTTGACGGAAAAAAATCAGAGATCAAATTTCAGCAGTGGGGTAGCCCTATATCTTTAAGCAGATATGATATTTTCAGTGGCATAAAACAACAGCACTTAATCTAAGTGCTGTCACCGAAAACGCGTGTTAAACTGATAACTTACTGGTTTAAAGTTAAACCTGCTACTTCTCCAGGGAGCTCTGCCGTCAACCAGCATAATGTTTAGAGCAAGTGAACTTGATGGATGTTCACTTGGAGACTGGTGTGCTAGTCCACAGGATTTCCCATGAACCAGCGGCCTAGTTGCGATTAAAGTTTGCTATGGATGAAAGCTAGCACCATAGCAAACAATTCAAACATTTGCTACACAGTACTTGACAAAAAAAGATCATTACGCCTCATGGAAGCCTTTTTTGATTGCTTGTTCTTGCTGTATTCATGATTAATGAACTGCTTTGCATACATTTTGCATTGCAGCATCTCATTAATTTTGAACTTAAACTTTTGTGCATAGCAGATTACGTGGGAATATTTATTACCTACGTGCATTTTCAGGAACAGTGCTTTGTAAGAAAAGTACCACACATCCCTGAAATTTTTATGTTATAGTGCTTTATTTTTATTTTTTTGAAAAGCCCCATAAATGGAAAAACTTGCAGATTAACACATCATCCATCTTTGTGATTTTGCAGTCGATGCTGAGACTCGGCAGATGTAAATACCAAGAGCTCCGAAGGTTTTATGCCTTAGTTGGTGTGAGCGCCTCAGTCACACACCACAGAGTAGAGCGGGTTTGTAGCAGAGTACTGGTAGACCTATTGGATCTGAAGAAACTGGAAACTTCTTTTCTCAAATGACCAACCAATATAAAGAAAGTTGTTGTGGTACATGGACTTTTGAGATCTGACAAGGCTCTTCTTTGGGCGATGTAGTATACGAGCTGGTTTAACACCGATACCCATTTATTTCAGTAAACATCTGTATGTGCAATAGCCCTGACTGCAGTGTGTCTATGCTGTTCACATGGTGACCACATGAGAGCACTGTTGGCTGTGCAGTGAACACACATTAGCTAGGCACCAGTTTAGAAAATGACTCTCCAGTGAGCCGAGCCTTTGGTGACCCGCTTGAAGGATCTCACTGGTAAGGTAAGAAACCCCCCCAACAGTGTGGCAGTTAGTTGTAGATGTGTAGTGGGTGTTGGGATATTCTTTATGCAGGGCACGCATTACAGAGGGCTAATGGGTTCACAGTGCACTCCTAGGTGTACAGGAAGGTCTGAGCTTCAGTAAAACAGCACCCAGAGTCATTTTCTAAACTGGTGCCTAGCTAATGTGTGTTTCATATGCAAACGTTATACCTATTTTGTAAAGCCAAATACACACACGCTTGACTTTAGAGGGCTTAAGCATGAAAGTATGTGCGTATGATAAGATACCGTGACTTACACCAATGATTGTGCCGCCGTCTTTGCATTTAATAATCAAACATGGGGTGTGCCATACGCTGCCCATGCCCTGCCCTGGCCACATGCCATCTATGTGCACGCCCACAGTGAAAGTACACACAATGCAAACTACGCATGTGCTTTCACGCTAGTTGGTATTTTATAAGAGGTCCTTCACATGCGCACGATGCTACCCAAACGCATCAAGGACTAAAATACTGGGATTTATGTGCATTATTCACACAAAAATCTAGAATAGCCCCTTATAAAATTACTACCTCAGGGGCGTGTTTGCTCAGGCCTATGCTGGTAACGCACATGTGGACCGCGTTACTAGTGCAGGGGTGTTGGCACTAACTTCAAGGAGTATGTGTGCCCCCTTGCCCCAGGATGCAGCACCGTGCAAGTTGGCAGGCGGGCGCAGCCATTGAAGTGGCATTAGGCACACCCTGCTAAAGGTGGTAAGCGCAGTTAGCATGAGCTCCTAATGCCAGTGCTCGCCGCGATGTGCCGGCTGCACCCGTGTTCCGCCTGTGTCCCACCCCATCCCTTCCCTGACACGTGCTACCAGGATAGTGGGGGATTTTTGTTGCTAGGGCTTGTGCTACTTTTTAACATGAAGCGCAAATGCACACTGAACCCCATGCTGTCAGGTAGCGCAATTTAGTAAACATGCCCCTTAGTGTACTGATGCGTGTTATAGGTTATATTGTTTAGAGTTTATTAAATTTGATATACCTCCCCTTTTAAAGAAACAAAACAAAGCATAAGTGTGGTTTGCAAAATAAAATGGGGAAAAGAACTCCATTCTTCATAGGAAAGAGACATACTAAAGGCTACTAATTACAATTTAAGAAGAGCAGTTAGTATTCCAGGAGAAACAATGTGGGATTGCCAGAGATGTGTCCTGGTCAGCTCCCCCGGTCTGGTTCTGTCCCAAATGTCTCTTTTGTACTTTTTATATGTGGGCTCTAGACAAATGGATAGAGGTAAAAAGGGGCGACAAAGAAGAGAACTGAATTTCTCGTAGATGTTGTATTGTGCCTTTGAAGGGGGAAGAATACTCAGTCTGTGGTTGTGAAGGGAACATAGACACCGCGGGGCGGATGGGGCGGCATATGCTGTAACAAGTGCTGAGAGATACTCAGAAGCTTTGTCATAGCCTCGTGAGTCAGGAAGAGGATTTTTGATGAATGCGATAGAGCTTTGGGAGCCAATGGTGCTGGTTAAACAGTGGGGATCACATCATCATCGTCAGATGGGACGCGTATGGCTGTGTCTTGGACTGATTGGAGCCGTTTTAGTTTTGACTTGAGCAATCCAGAGTAAATTACATTGCACCAATCTGGATGGGCTACAACTGTACTTAGAAGGACGGACGACTGTGCAGTGAGATCCAGGAGGGGATGTAATGCACAGAAACGGTGATGTGCTGTGCCGTTAAAGTGCATTTGGTTAGTTGGGTAATTGGTATTAAAGAAAGGAACAGCAGAGGGAGTGGCAGAACTAGCCATAATCCAGGCTGCTGCTGGTTGTTGTCTTTTTGTGGGTTAAGTCTGAGCGTTAGCATGAAGCCATGTAGCTATATTTTTCAAGGCAGTTATTTACTACTACTACTGATCATTTGCATAGTGCTTCAAGGCGTATGCAGCGCTGTACAGAGACATGTAAAAGACGGTCCCTGCTCATCAGAGCTTACAATCTAGTCACGACAGACAGCACAACAGCTGGGGACAAGGATACGTCTAGGAGAGTAGTAAGGAAATGCACAGTTGGAGAGCAGGAGACCTCGCAGATCAGAATCCGAAAGCTGCCTCAAAGAGAGATGAGGGCAGAGGCCGGCGGTCTGGGCAATAAGGAGAATTTCATCTGCATTTATATAGAAAGAGATCCCTGCCATCTGGCAGAGAGCTGAGAATTAGGTTAAATAGCAGGGGGAGAGGGCTAAACCAACCAAAACTAGAAACACCACCGATCTCCAAGCCTTCCGGAAATAACTAAAGACACATCTAGTCACAGAACACTTTGGCACCACTGCGTAAACCTCATAAATCGACTGGAAAGTACCTCCTGCTGTGTAAGGAAACAACCTCAACATGATGGTCAACTTATATTGTATATAATGTAAATGAGTTAACTTCTCCCTTTACCTTATCCCCCCCCCTCATTGTATTGTAAATAAGTTAAGGAATTGTTGAATGCATAACTTGTTGTTTAATGGAAACTGCTTTGACCAGGTGAAAAGCGGTATATAAAAACACAGCTAAATAAAAGTAAAATAAACCCTGCAGTACCCTGTAAAGCAATGGATAAGCGGAGGAAATAGAATGATCAGTGACTACTTGAAATGTGTGGTAAGAGAGAAAAGATGTGAACCAGGAAAGTATCTTTATCCGTGGACAAGCACGGATAAGTCCTCGCACATGGGTGACATCCCCAACGGAGCCCCGTGTGGGAGTGCTCCCTAGCTTCTATTGGAAGCTTTTGGGAGGCTCCACTATGCCTGTATGCCTTCTTCCTGCCTGCCGCTGTGGTGCCATCTTCCCCAGTCTTTCGTTTATCATGGAGCCCCATGGATGTGTTCCAGTCGCTCTCTGCTGATATTCTCGTCTCTCCTCTTTGGAGGTACATAATTGAACGGGTTGAAGTTGTGTTGCCTTTGCCTGCCATTTCGTCTCTTTTTTTTTGTTTGTTTGTTATTTCTCATCATTTTTGCTTTTTCTTTTTTTTTTAAAGCTAATCCAGCAGCATAGATGGTGCCTGGTTGGGTCTACCCTCACCATCGAGCTGTTTAATTTTGCCACGGCTGTTTTTCCGACCATGTCCCTAAAGCTGACCAGTGGTTTTAAAAAGTGCACCAAGTGTGCCCAGACCACTTCAGTCACTGACAGGCACAACTGGTGCCTCCAGTGCCTAAGACCGGATCATCAACCACCTTCTTGTACTTTGTGCCCAGAGACCTAAACACTTACTTGGTAAGAGAAATGTTCAAGATGATTTCTCTGGGCCTCCTGCTCCTTTACCTTTGAAAAGGAGATTGGTTATGCTCCCTGGATCTAAAAGGTGCGTAGTCCCACATACCGATCCATCCCACTCACATTAAGTATCTCAGTCCCAGGAGAACAACATTTTCAATATCAAGTGCCGCTTTTCAGCCTAGCCTCGGCACCCTGAGTCTTCACAAAAGGTCTTGTGATAGTGGAAGCCCATCTCAGAACACTGGGGGTGTTTGTCTTCCCTTACCTGGACGATTGGCCGATAAAATGTACCACTCCAGAGGGCGTTTGACAGTCCAAACCATTGACCATTCAGGTATTGGAGCTGTTAGGGTTTGTGATTAATTATGATTAATTACCCCCTAGTCCCACCTTCAGCCCACCCAACAGCTAAAATTCATAAGAGCCTTGCTCAACACAACTCAGGTGAAAGCTTTCCTTCCACAGGACTGGCTCCAAAGGCTGACCACCATAGTACAGGACACTCAACTGAGTCAGTCAGTGACAGCTCACAAGATGCTAACTGTCCTAGGCCACATAGCCTCTACAGTGCATGTCACACCCCTAGCACGTCTTCAGATGAGACAGACAATGGACTTTGTGGACTCATTGGACCCAGGCCACGGGTCGCCTCCCTTGGTCCAGTTGCTGCATTGGTGGACAGTTCCTCAAAATTGGCTCAAAGGACTCCCCTTTCAGAAGGCCTTGCCCCAGAAGATCCTGACGACAGATACATCCAAATTGGAATGGGGGGGCTCATCTTGATTGATGGCTTCAACACTTAGGGCATCTGGTCCATTAGGAGAATCTTCACCAGATCAACTTTAACCCCAGCAAGCTGGGGGCTGCTGTTTCCAAACGCTCTCTTTCAATTTGGCTAGCAGACTGCATGTCCTTTGCTGATGTCCAGGAAGACTTAAGCCTTGATGGTCATGTCACAGCTCACAATGCCTGAGCCATGGCTGCATCAGTGGCCAACTTCTGCTCGGTCACCATGAAGGAAATCTGCAGGGCTGCAATGTGGGCTTCTATCCACACATTCACATCTTGCTACTGCCTGGAAGGAGATTGCTGACACGACAGTAACTTCAGCCAATCTGTACTCCGGCACTTTTTTGAGGATTAGAATCCATCTCCATCTCTCCATTGCCCTTCTGTCCACCCAGGCTACAAAAAAAAAATTAATAATAATAAAGAAAGCAGAAGAGATGAGGTGCAAATTGCCATCTATGTAAATAGTAGCTTTGGCTTTGCGTGTTCTGCAGTTAATATTGCCCCTGTTGGGCTTCTCGGTGACCACTTTTTTGTTTTTGGTAACTTGTACCTTGGAAATCCAATGCATGAGGACTTACTTCCTGCTTGTTCTCTGTGGACAGCAGGAATAAGTCCTCACAGCACTCCCACCATCCCCGAGGAGTTGTATTCTGTTAGAGCTATATTATCAGTGAAGAAGGTGTGCCGTGGCAGCAGGTGGGACGGAGGTGCGCTTGCACGGTGGACCCTCTCAGAAGCTTCCAACAGTATCTGGAGAGCATTCCCATGCGGTGCTCCATCAAGGACATCACCCATGTGTAAGGACTTATTCCTGCTGTCCACGGAAACACCTGCTGCAGGTGTACCTCAGAGACCAATATTATACAATTGGAGGAGAAGAAGGTTGTGGTCCACTGGATCAAAGGCCGCTGTACGATCTATAGAGATGGCTAGGCAAACTTACCTCGGTCATGAATACTGTAGATTTCAGTGAGAACTGAGGCAATCATAGTTTCTGTACTGTGGTGAGAACGAAAGCCAGATTGACAAGGGTGAAGAGCCATGAGTATATCTAATGTGACCTGTCAACAATGGCAAAATTAAACGTTCAGTAAGTTTAAATTGGGTAATAGTGGGCTGGATCAGAGATGTCAAGTTTTGGATCTTCAAGACTGAGGCTTTTGTCCAGGCTTGTGGAAGTTGACCAGTGGTAAGACCTTTAGCTATGATGGAGTGAAATTATTGAGATTAACCCCAGTAAGTTTATGGCTTGCCAGGCTGAGGGAACAGGGATCGTAGGACAGGTTGTTTCCTTAATAGTAGAAACCACTTACGCACAGTGTGATCCTTAACTGGGACAAACTCAGACCAAGTGTACATTAGACTAGATGAAGTAAACTTGGGAGATTTAGGGAGAATGAAAGTTAAGGCCAAAGGCAGGTCTAATTAGATGGTGGCAATTTTTTTTGAGAGTTGGCTCAGACCAGTGCATGTATGTGTTCTTACCTACACATGGACATTCTGTGCAAAGCCCAATAGGAAATCGGCAGGAGATAAATGGAAAGACAAGATTGTAGGACTGGGGTAGGGGTGGGTGCTCAAATACTCTCTGTTGAATTTTACCTGTTTACAGCTAGTTTGAAGTACAAGCATATGCTTAGGGCCCTATTCTATCCCACGAATAGCTGGGTTGGACATCCCAATGGGACGTCCATTCCCGCTATTCGTGTCCTCCCCGCCAGCGTCTAACCTCCCCACCGGTTGTATGGGAAGGTTAGACAGGACAGGGAAGGGACAGATCGGGGGCGGAGTTATGGCAGGCGGTGGGCAGTCATTGGCCCTGGATGTACAGGGCCGGCGACTTGTGCGGGGAAATTATTCCACTTCGGAGGTGGAATAACTTCCCTGGACATCGGGGAGCAGCGGGCATGGGGCTAGGAAAGGGCAGCAGGGGGCAGAGAGCATTCCCTGCAGCCCGATCCTGGCTCTGAGAGGCCAAATTGTGGGTTGGGCTGTGGGGAATAAACTGTTCTGGCGGCTGGGATTGTGGCTTTTAAATGGAGCCGCGGTGCCATGGCAACCAGATGCTGTGACTCCATTTAAAAGCCCTGACTGAGTTAGTCGGGCAGTGCCTGTATGTGTAGATCGGGCTGAATCGCAGTCCCAGCCTGCATGTACAGGTTTGATCGCAATTTTGATCTCATGGGGCTAGACGTGCCCCGTGGGATCAGAATCGTGACCCCCCTCTGTACAACCGGTTCAAACTGGACATATAGAGGGACTGTATGTCCAGGATGGAATGAGCCTGTTAGTGCTTAGAAAACATTTTAAAACTCCTTTACCAAAGACCTTTGGTGGAAGTAGAGAATATGATGACAGTTTGGTTGATTAAGTTGACCCAGATTAATTCCCGATCCCATGCTTGCAGACTGTGGTAGTTAGATCGCTGGCTTTACCTTGGTGTCTCTTAATAGTGTGTCCAGAAATGTTCCAAGTGTGTCTGTGGACATCTCCCCTAAACCACCCAACCTATAGAACAGCCACATTATCAGGAGAGAAAGATTTATATTGACGTTTCACAAGCTCAAGGCACATCTACTTTTTCAAAAATGATGCGCAGGATACCAGTTTTGCAGAACAAGCAAAATATATATGAGAGAGAACTCATATAGCCAAAAGAAGACCTAGAGAAGCACTGTAAGCTCCACCAGAGGCTCGAAGGCTGCAGAGGGGGAGGCTCAGGAGAACGGAGGAAGCTTGATGAGCGGATTTGTGTGCTGCACAGATAAGGCTCTAGCTATCCTTACAGTTCATGGTGATTGTTAATTCCCAGATGGAAGGGGAAAGGAATGTGTTGACTACTCATGTGTTCAAAAAAGAGCTCATGCATGGTCAAGAGCCACCACTGGTGTCTCTCATTGCTGCGAGGTGCTTAAAGCCAAGCTCATGCACTGGTCTGGACCTGAGCATCAAGCAATGGTGACTATTAGAAAATCGTGATCATTATAACAAATAAACATCAGAAACCACATTTTTCCAGAAAAGGTATGGATCAAACTGAAAATTAGTGTGTGTGTGTGTGTGTGTGTGTGTAAGGGGGGGAGGGGTGCAAATAAGTTAGTCTGCTCTTGCAATCCCAGCATTTACCCAAAGGTGACAGTATACTGTAAAGTTATTATATGGTACTGACACCTTGTGGCCACTGTGAATACTGCAGCCTAGGCTGGGAGAGAGTTAGGAGTTACAAAAAAATTGCAGTGCTGTAATAAACAAGCACCTTTGAAAAAAATTGTTGTTCAATTCTTTTATTACTTTGTCATTTAGGAGATAATTTTATAAGGAGCTGCATAAAGTTATGTGCCGTTGATGCATGTAAGTCATGTATTTTCATGACCTAGCATGTAGATGGGCCTTTACATGCATAATTTAGTTTGGACCTTGACAGATTTTTTTTGGACTCTAGGGGGTGTGTTTACTAAACCGTGCTAACGGTTAACCCGGGCTATCTGCAACAAGGTCCCATTGAATAATATGGGACCTAGTGGCAGATAGCCCGGGTTAACCGTTAGCCCGGTTTAGTAAACATATCCCTAGGTGTCAGCCTATAAGTTTAGGAGCTGGCTGCCGAGACCTCAGTCACAGTGCCTCCAGTCCCACCCCCAAAAGGTGTATCATAGCTGCTTTTTTAAGGTTCTGATTTACTGTTTTCCCATTTTCTGTGGGAAAAGAAAGCTTAATAAATCAGACCCTTAACATGTCATTACACTGTACCAATGGAAGGCAGCGACCCTTCTACTCCTCCCCCTCCCACCAACCCCAATGAGTATGTTGTCAGCAGCATATTGGTGACTCTTTATAGCTGCACCTGAGGCAACTTCCTTTTTTTGCCTCGCATATCACCATGGCTTGGCCTTCACCCACTCTTGCCCGTCTCCCCCCCCCCCCCCCACCCATGGCCATCACCCATCGTCTCGCTGGTTCCTCAGTTTTTCACTCTTCCATATAGTTTGAGCCATGCGGTGGAGGAAGTTTGCTAATCTTTCTGTTTCACGAGATTAGTAAACTTTCTTCACCGCATGGCTTGAACTACATGCAAAGCCGATCGCGGTGAGGTTTTAGGTGATGGCTGGGAGAGGGAAGCAGTGAAATCCCTGGCACCCGGGATTTGTCGAGCCCTGCTTAGCTGGTTACTGTTTTGTAAGTATGTACATCTGGCCTTAGAGCTGGCATACATTCTTACGCTTAGATTTAACGCCTGTTTTTCAGATGCTTACACCCCTAAAGAAAAGTAGGCGCCTGGTTTCTATATAAAATAGGTTTAAGATAGATGTGTTCTGGGTGCCTGCAACTAGGTGCCCATTTATAAAATGCCTCTTTGAGAACACATAGAGAGTAAGTTGACCAAAAGGAAAGATGTGGTTTTAAATGTGTATTTTGGGCTGCAAAAATGCATCTTTATTCTCTTAACAGACTGTGCTGTTAACGTCCATAAGACCTGTAAGTCTCTACTGACAGACTGTGGCGGCAGCAGCAAATTCAAAGTAGGTTCTTTATTTATTTTGGTTTTCAAAAATGGAAGGAAAATATAATTATTATACAATTTTGTACTGGCAAACGGGCTCTTTGGCAGACAGTGTACCAGGAACTATTACTGACTGATAATAAAATTGAGCAGTAATGGAGTAGATTGTGCTGGTTGACTCTCAGGTGTTTGAGGGTTTTTTGCATGTACTGCTGAGAGAGACAGACAGACAGACCTTAAACCACATTGGCCATTATTATGAATCTTAGAGTGGGCTGGAAAATTAAGAACATAGAAATCTGCCAGATAACTTGGGTGATGCATGACACAAAACCAGATATTCTGTGATTATTGAACTCCCTAATTTAGAGTAAGTAGGATGTTCATGCTCTGATGTGTCCTATTGACTTTAGATTATTTCTGGCTATGGGCAGAAGATGTCTTGTGCTGTAATGACTGACCCCTGGGAACCCTTGCATATTTTCGCTGGCCATCAGTTTCCACTATAGTTTCTCTCCTGTTCTTAATGATTCCTTCTTTCTCCCTATGCAATAAGACATCGTAGGTGAAAGGAAGAGGTCCGGAGATAGAACTAGGCGAGGACTGTGATGCTTAGGAGTGGTGCCAAGGTGCTGGGTTTTCCAGACAGAAAACTGGGTGTGTCTGATTGGAGGGAATTGGAGATATTATACTCTGAAGCCCTTAGCGTGCCAAAAGAGGAAATGGAATGTACAGGCCGCAGTAAGGCCTCCCTGGGTTCTCAGTACTGAATGCATTTATTCATTTAAATATTTCTATCCCAGAACAAGAAATTCAGTGACTTGCTGGTTGCAAACTGCTAAACAAAGCTGTGGTAGGATGGGATTTTATGGCGTTTCATGCTGATTTTTTTTTTAATCTTTCATAGCAAAAAGATTTGCAGTACCGGCCTAGTGGATCACCTCAAGGTTCCTCAAACTGTTTCTGCCAAGGTTTGTGCAGCCGAATGTCATTTTTATTTTAGCTTTGCTTGGCATTTGTTCTGCTTGTGTATGGTTCTAGGAATGTAATGGGTACTCCTCATATCCCCTACCTTCCCTCGTGTCTCTGAATGCATCTCCTTTGCCCAACGATCTCCAATGATATTCCTTTGCCTTTTAAATGGGAAATGCATCCTTGGAAAACTGAGGCGTAGGAAGGTTAGCTAGTGCTTTCTATGGTCTGTTTTATCCAGTGGTCACTTTCTGCGAGGTCATGCCAGTTTGCCAACATGGAATCTTCTGATGCCTTTGCCCCACCACAGCTGGCATAAAAGGTGAGACCCTCTACTGGCTCAGATCTGGTATCTTTTTTTAAATTATTTTTTAAAGAAAATTACCAAACATTTTATCCATTTTTGATTATAATTATTTTTGATTATGTCCCAGAGGGCGGCAGCAAAAATGATCAGAGGTTTATGATGACAAGTTTTGAAGGAGGGAGATTTTATTTAGCCTGGGCAAGAAAATGAAAGTTATGGCAGGGAAGGCAGAATCATGCGGTAGCAGCTTCCAAATATATGAGGGGGAGGGCTAACAAGTTTGATTTTTAGTTTCCTTGCCATGGAGCAAAGGACAAGAAATAATGTGCTTATAGCGGGGGGGGGGGGGGGGGAGGAGAATTAGGTCTGATGTTAGAAAACTCCTAACTATAGAGGCCTGGTATTCATTCCCAGTCCTTAGGGTTGCCAGTGGCTCAGGTTTTCAGGATATCCCTAATGAATATGCATGAGAGCGATTTGCATGTCTACTGCCTCCATTATTTTATTTATTTATTTACATTCTCTTATATACCACGCTATTCTGCATCAGTGCGGTTTACACTGAACAAACTGAAATTACATTGAACAGGGCATTATAACTTGGAGATAACTATTTTACAGGGAACATGGGCTGTGGAGGGTTAAGTGGCTTGCCCAAGACCACAAGGAGCACCTGTGGGACTAGAAACCCCAGTCCTTCCGGCCCAAGGTTGCTGTCCTCTAGTGGGATTTGAACCCCCGACCTTCCGGCCTGAAGTACCTTGCCCCAACCACTAGGCCACTCCTCCATGCCATTGTTTGCGGTTCTCTCTCGGGCACCTTTAGGAGGGATATCCTGAAAGTCTGCCCTGTTGAATGGGCAGACAAGCGCTAGAACAAGTTACCAGAGTGGAGGTGGAGTCCTCGTGGCTGGAGGTGTTTAAGGACAGATAAGACACACCTGTCTGTGATGGTATTGAGAGACTGGGTCCTGCAGATTAACTCTTAACTTTTGAGGAACCTGCCAACTCAGTAATTTCCTCGAGTCTCTGGCGGGCTATCTCCTTAATGTCTTCTCCTTCCTGTCCTTTGAGTGATGGTTTTACATATTTCTCAGTCATTTTTCCTCCTTATCTGCCACATCCCATCCTACATGGGCAAAAGTGGCTTCCTTAGAAGCTTGACTTGGAGGCAGGACTCTGTTTATGCTGCTGGCGATATGATTGAGACGTTTAAATACTTCTGTGGCATAAATGCACAGGAAAAGAGCCTCTTTTGATTGAAAGCAAGCTCTGCTACGAGGGGACATGGGATGAGTGTGAAAGGGGATAGATTCAGGAGTAATACGCAGAAATATTTCTATATTGAAAGAGTGGTAGATGCATTGAACAGTCTCCCATTGGAGGTAGTAGAGACAAGGACAGTATCTGAATTCAAGAAAGCATGGGACAAACACAGAGGATCTTTAGAGGAAAAAGGACTATAGTAATTGATATGGAAGGGCAGACTAGATAAACCATGTGGTCTTTTTCTGCCATCATGTTTCTATGTTTAGCAGCTGTTCAATTTTTTAAAATAACATCCTAAACCATAAAAGACCAAATGACAATTGGCATCCATGGGCTCCAAAATTAGGTAAACATTTTTTGAAGGGAAAATCCATAATTGTATCCGCGTGTGATAACTCTATGACAAGTTTATGTAACCCTGAGTGAAAACCCTGTTTATATTATGTTAAAATACCTCTGGAAAGGACTGTTTGATCCTAGCACATTCAAGAAGATTGGAATATTTCCTGTGTAGCAATAAAACCTAGGTTGGCATCCTGAAAATGTTAAAATGATTTTGAGCTTTGACACATGGTAAAGAGACGGTCTTCATAGGCAGGAATTTGGATTGTTTATTGACCTGACATCTCATTCCCAAACTGAGCTGTTTGCACGTATCTACCACTTGTGGGCAAAAATCACCAAGATGTGTCATCGCTGACTTTTATTTTCCCTTCTAAATTTATAATCTATGCTCTTCTCTACTTTGCAACTGTTGAAGTATTTTTTTACATTTTAATTGCAAAATAAAGTCTATGTTTTGGGGGTAATTTTGATAAAGCGTTTTCTAAATTTAACTCGTGCAAAACCTTTGGCTGTTGTAAAATCTCATGGGAGTGAACAGAAGCTTGTGTCTGCTTTTATACAACCTGGGGCATATTTTCTGAACTGCGCTACCCAGTAGCGTAGGGTTTAGCATGCAGTTTGGGCACCGCTCTAAAAGGTAGCATGGGTGCTAGCACCAAAACTCCCATGCTACCCTGGTAGAGTGCGTCGGGGAGGAGATTGGGCAGCATGTAGGCATTAGTAGCCCACACTAGCCATGCTTGATGCCCTTAGCGTGGACGCATTTAACTTTTAAGTGCGCCTGCATGCCTGCTTGCATAGTGCTGCGTCCTGAGCTCGTGCTAACTTCTGGGGTTTATGCTTCCCGAAATTAGCGCTGACCCCTTGCACTGGTAACATGGTCCACATGTGCATTACCGACATGGAGTTTAGTAAACGTGCCCCTCTGTGTTCCGAGAAGTGTAGTTTGGGTAGAACTGGCATGGAGATACAATGCATGTGAATATTTTATTTATTTATAAAATTTTATATGCCCTCATCTCCAGGAACAAGCAGGAATGTAGTCTTCACATATGGGTATCGTCGGTACTGACGGAGCCTGCGCGGGAACGCTCCCCAGCGTCCAATAGGAAAGCTTTTGGGAGCATCCCACAGCACCTGCGTGCTGCCTTCCCGCCTTTCCAACTCTCCTCCGTCAGTTCTTCATTTTCCGTGGAGCCAACAGGATGTATACCCTGTCACTGCAGAAAAATTCTTCTTCTTCTTTTGTTTTTTTGTGGTCGTGTCTGCCTTCACTCGACGCCTACCGGTACCACCGGTTCTCTTTTCTTCTTTTCAAAAAACCCCAAAAAAACTAGCTTCTAAAAATCTTTTCTTTAGGAGCCTTTCCCCTCTCGGGGTTAGGTGCCATTTTGGGCACTAGGCCCATTTTTTCTTCAGACATGGAAAAACCAGCTAGTGGTTTTAAGAAATGTTCTAAATGTGGCAGTACCATATCTGTCACCGACACCCATGAATGGTGTCTTAAATGTTTAGGTCCTGACCATTCTCCATCGGAGTGTGTCTCCCTCAGAAAGATGACCAAGAGGGGCCTGCAGAATAGAGCTGCAAAACTCAGTACCCTTTTTGCCGCTGATACAATGTCTGTTGCATCGACGTCTTCCAGGGCTTCATCTTCCTCCCATGGATCTCAGGTAACTAAACCTAAGTCTTCTAAGACTCGCCGGTCCTCAAAGGGTAGATCTCCTTCTAAGTATTGAGATGCCACTGGCATTGCCCTCGAGGAAGGTTCACCAGCAAAACAGCCCTGGCGGGAGGCCTCGGTCTCCAAAGCATTAACGGGGCTTCAACCTCTGCAGAACTACTGGTGCCATGTTCTGGGGTCATGGCCGCTTCCACCGGTACCGACACCCAGGCATCGGCAGGAGCGATGGATCAGAGAATCCTTGCTATCGAACGCAGTCTAGCCGCTCTCTTAGCAGCTTTGGTATCGCTAAGACCGCTACAGATGGTTCCACAGGTATCGGTACTGACATTGGTGCCGGTACCGAGTGCACCTGCCTTGGCAGGTATGCTGCCCCCCATGCCGAGCCTTGAGTCTATCTTAGGTATCGAGGGGCCGGTACCGAGATACCCTGATACCGACTTTGAGCGGTACCGGTACCGAGCGTTGCAGGAACACCCGGCACAGAGATATTTAGAATCCTCCGATTCCGATGACTCTGCCGGTACTAGAGCAATCCTTCCAGAGGATCCATCTCCTTCTCCTCAACGCAGAATGTCTCCTCCAGAGGACATGTCCTTCCAGGATTTCATACGTGATGTAACTCGAGGTCTTGCAATCATGGTGACTCCAGAAAAGGAACCCAGAGCAGAAGAATTAGAAATTCTTCAATACCCTAAGGCTCCTAAAGAGGCAGCTACCCTGCCCATTCATAGGATCTTGCATGATCTTATGCTAAGAATGTGGGAAACCCCTTTAACGGTGTCTCCACACTCCCGATGACTCAATACCATGTACCGAGTTCCAAGCTGTCCTGGGTTTCAAAAGACTCAGTTACCACACCATTCAATGGTAGTAGAATCGGCAATGCGTAGGATTAAGAGTGCTAAAACGCATTCCTCCAATCCTCCAGGCCGTGAGTCGAGGACACTCGATGCCTTTGGGCGTCGATGCTTTTAATCCTCCATGTTGGCAGCCAGGATTAGCTCTTACATCCTCTATATGGGAATGTTCCTCAAAGAAGTTACAGGAGACTTTGAGCTCATGAGCCCTCGTCTTCCTGAAGACAAAAGAGGGGATTTTCTTACTCTGGTCAAACAACGCCAGGATGTCTCTGTTTGTGAACCGTGCAACCTTTGATTGCTTTGAATGTATTAGCAGAACCTCTGCTATTTCCATCGGTGCATGTCGTATTGCCTGGCTCCAGGCATTGTACTTAGAACAATGGGTGCAAGAGAAACTGGGAAATATTCCTTGCACAGGAGAAAATCTCTTTGGCAAGGATTGACAAGACAAGGCAAATCAGCTTGAATCTGAAAATACTACCTTGAACAGACTATCAAAGTCTACAGCCAACCCAGCAAAGAAAAAGTCAGCCAAGAAACCTTTTTTCAATAAGAAAAAGAGGTTTTACCCATCTTACACTCATCATGCTCACTGTCCAGTTCATGTTCCCCAAAAGGGGAACCAACAGAACAGACAGCAGCAGAAGCCACAAGTTCCAAGAACTCAGTCGGCTCCGCAAGCTCAGCCTCCTCAGGGGCTTTGACTCTTTCCTAGAGAACTTAGTCTTTCTGCCCCTGAAAGGTCCAGAACCCCTCACCATTCCAGGAAGGTTATGCCAGTTTGCCAGCAGATGGCAACAAATAGCATCAGAAAACTGGACTCTGTCCATTGTACGAGAGGGGTACAGACTTCACTTCCACAGCGTGCCCCCTCCTACACTCATAAAGCAGTTCAATCCTCGGGTCCCAGTCACCAATCTCTTGGGTCAGGAGGTCGCATCACTTCTTGCTCAAGGAGCAATAGAAAAAGTACCCATATCCCAACAGGGGACGGGATTCTACTCCCCCCTATTTTCTCATTCCCAAGAAAACAGGAGGACACAGGCCTATTCTGGACCTCGGAGAATTAAACAACTATCTGTTCTGAGAAAAATTCAAAATGATCTCCCTCGGAACCCTCCTGCCATACCTTCAGAGTCAGGACTGGCTATGTTCTCTAGATCTAAAGGATGCATATACTCATATTCTCCTCCATACAGATCACAGAAAATTCCTTTGATTCCTTTTCCAGGGAAGACACTTCCAATACAAGGTTCTTCCTTTCGGTCTGGCTTCTGTCCCAAGAGTCTTCACAAAATGCATGGCAGTATTAGCAGCATTTCTGAGAACTCTAGGAATATTCGTCTTCCCCTATTTAGACGACTGGCTCATTCGAGCATCCACAACTCCAGAAGCCAGCTTCGCTCTTTCTCGCACGATGCAAATTCTTCGCTACTTGGGACTGGTCATAAACCTCCCAAAATCTCAGCTTACCCCTTCTCAGTCCCTGGAGTTCATAGGGGCTCGACTGGATACCAGATGGTCAAGGGCTTTCCTACCACAGCCCCGCTGTCTCTGTATAGTGCAGCTGGCATCCCAAGCAGCTATGAAAGTCTTCCTAATTGCTCGGGAAATGCTTCAGCTTCTGGGGCATATGGCATCCATTGTCCATGTGGTTCTCTATGCTCGCCTTCACATGCAAGCAGCCCAGTGGACCCTCTCCTCTCAATGGACACAGGCCTCGGGTCACCTATCGGACAAAATCAGAAACTCCACACGTCTCATTTCGTCCCTTCAGTGGTGGCAATCGCTGGAAAACTTCTAGTAGGCTCTCCTTTCCAGCAGCCTCTATTCCAGGCCACCCTAACTACGGATGCGTCTAAGTTGGGTTGGGGGGCTCACTTGCACGATCTCTTGACTCGGGGTCTTTGGACTGTGCAGGAGGCTTGTCTTCACATAAACCTCCTAGAACTCAGAGCCATTTTCCATGCTCTTCGAGTATTCCAGGCCCAGCTCAGCTGCAAGACAGATTGCCAGGAACAAGCAGGAATGTAGTCTTCACATATGGGTACATCGGTACCGAAGGAGCCTGCGCGGGAACGCTCCCCAGCATCCAACCAGGAAGCTTTTGGGAGCATCCCACAGCGCCTGCGTGCTGCCTTCCCGCCTTTCCCAACTGCCTCTCTCCAGTTCTTCGTTTTCCGCGGAGCCAGCAGGTCGTGTTCCTGTCACCGAAAAAATCTTTCCTTCTTTTTGTGGTCGCGTCTGCCTTCTTCAATGCTTTACCAGTACTGCCGGTTCTTTTCTTTACTTCTGTATTTTTTTCTAAAAAAAAAACATCCTTAGTTTTTTCCCAATTTTTTTTTTTAGGTGGCACGCGCCATTTTGGGACTTAGGCCCAAAATATTTTTCCATAATGGAAAAACCTTCCTCCGGTTTTAAAAAGTGCACCAAGTGTGGCGGTACCATTTTTGTCACCGACACCCATGAGTGGTGTCTGAAATGTTTAGGTCCTGATCATTCCATCTCAGAGTGTATGGCCTGTGCCATGATGTCCAAGAGAGGTTGACAGAATCGAGCCACCAAGCTCAGTACCCTGTTTCCCTCTGATGCAGCTTTGGTGGCATCGACGTCTTCCAGGGCTTCGTCTTCCTCCTGTGGATCTCAAGTAACTAAACATAAGTCTAGCCGGTCCTCAAAGGGTAGATCTCCTTCTAAGCATCGAGATGCCTCTGGCGTTGCCCTTGAGGATTCCACACCGGCAAAATTGCCCCGGTGGGAGGCTTCGGCTTCCAAAGCATTATCGGGGCTCCAGGATGTTCTCGAGGCCTCGACCTCGGCAGAACTACTGGTGCCATGCTCTGGGGTACTGGCGGTCTTCTCCGGTACCGACATCCAGGCATCGGCAGCGTCAATAGACCAGACAGTCCTGGCTATTGAGCACAGTCTGTCGGCTCTCCTTGCAGCGTCGACGCCCTCGGAACAGCGTCAGAATTTTCAACCGGTACTGGCACTGACACCGGCACCGGCACCGGTACCTGTACCGGTACCGATAGCATCGACTTCGGTGACCGCATTGCCGGCACCCAGTCATCCGATGCCCTCCGGTACCGATACTCTGGTACCGATTACTCCCGGTACCGATTTCTGTCGGTACGCGTATCGGGCTTTTCAAGAGCATCCTGACAGAAGATACTTCGAGTCCTCAGAAAATCTGAAGATTCTGACAGTTCTGTCGATGCGAGAATTCTTCTCCCAGAGGAGCCTTCCTCCCCTAAACGTAGGATGTCCCCTCCAGAGGACATGTCCTTTCAGGATTTCATCAGGGAGGTGGCTCAAGGTCTGTCCATTACTGTGGCACCTGAAACAGCCCAGAGCAAAGGAGTTGGAAATTTTACAATATCCTAAAACTCCTAAGGAGGCAGCTACCTTGCCCATCCGTGAGATCTTGTATGATCTCATGTTGAGAATGTGGGAGACACCTCTTACCACCTCTCCTCATTCTCGTAGACTGGATACTCTGTATCGAGTCCCTCCTTGTTCTGGATTCCAAAAAACTCAGCTTCCTCACCACTCTATTGTAGTGGAATCAGCTATGAGAAGGATCAGGAGTGCAAAGAGGCATGCCTCTAATCCTCCAGGACGTGAGTGCAGAACTCTGGATGCTTTTGGACGTCGTGTCTTCCAAGCTTCCATGCTTTCTGCCAGGATCAGTTCCTATAGTCTATACATGGGAATGTTCCTGAAGGAAGTCACAGATAACTTACAGGCTTTGAGTCCTATTCTTCCTGACGATAGAAGACAGGAGTTTCTCACATTGGTCAAACATGCCCAAGATGTTTCGAAATTTGTCAACCGTGCAGCTTTTGACTGCTTTGAGTGCATAAGCAGAACCTCTGCCATTGCCATAGGTGCACGTAGAATTGCTTGGCTCCAGGCATCTGATCTGGAGCTCTGGGTACAAGACAAAATGGGAAATATTCCTTGTACTGGTGAGAACCTGTTTGGTAGAGATTAGCAAGAGAAAGCCAACGAAATGGATGCTGAAAACTCCACCTTGGACAGACTGTCCAAGTCTACAGCTGATCCTGCAAGAAAGAAATCTTTTAAGAAACCATTCTTTTCTAAAAAGAAAAAAATTTATCCTGCTTATTCTCAGCAGGCACGTTCTGCAGGTCAACCTGTCCGGAAAACTCAGCAACCACCCAAACAAAGGAAGGCAAAGAGTGTTAAGCCTCAACCGTCTCAGCAGTCTCAGCCTCCACAAGGTCTTTGACTTTCATCTAGAGAACTTAGCCTTCCTGGCCCTCAATGGACCAGAGCTTTCCACCATTCCAGGAAGGTTATGCCATTTTGCCCCCAGGTGGGAGCAGATAACAGCAGAGCATTGGGCACTCTCCATTATCAGAGAGGGGGTACAAGCTGCACTTTCTGTGCATGCCCCCTCCCACAATGGTAAGACAGTTCAATTCCCAGACCTCTCTCATCAACCTGTTAGATCAAGAGGTCTCTACACTTCTTGCCCAAGGGGCAATAGAAGAAGTACCCATTCATCAGCAGGGTACAGGGTTCTACTCCCCCTATTTCCTTATCCCAAAGAAAACAGGGGGATACAGACCTTTCTTGGACCTCGGAGAATTGAACAAATTCCTGTTCAAAGAGAAATTAAAAATGATTTCTCTAGGAACTCTGCAGCCATACCTTCAGAGTCAGGATTGGCTTTGTTCTCTAGATCTCAAGGATGCGTACACCCATGTTCTCATCCATCCAACTCACAGAAGGTTCCTTCGATTCCTTTTCCAGGGAAAGCACTTCCAATACAGGGTGCTTCCTTTTGGTCTGGCCTCAGCCCCAAGAGTGTTCACGAAATGCATGGCTGTGGTAGCAGCATTTCTCCGCACTCTAGGCATATTTGTCTTCCCCTACTTAGACGACTGGCTCATTCGAGCCCCATCAGAGTCAGAGGCCAGAAATTCCCTATCTTGCACAATGCGTATCCTTCAGTATTTGGGTCTAGTCATAAACATCCCAAAATCCAGTCTAACTCCCACTCAGTCTCTAGAGTTCATAGGAGCTTTGCTGGATGCCAAAAGGGCAAGGGCCTATCTCCCCAGGCCCGTTGCCTTCGCATGGTGCAGTTAGCTTCTCAAGCAGTGCTAAAACCTCATCTCACTGCCCGAGAAATGCTACAACTACTAGGCCACATGGCATCCACAGTGCATGTGGTTCCTTATGCTCACCTCCATATGAGAGCAGCCTATTGGACTTTATTCACCCAATGGACCCAGGCATCAGGGTGCCTGTCAGACAAAATAGCAAACACAAGTCGTCTTATTTTGTCCCTCCAATGGTGGCAGTCCACTCAAAACCTGTTGCTGGGGTCCCCTTTTCAACAACCCTTACCCCAGGCAACTCTCACAACAGATGCTTCACCAGTGGGTTGGGGAGCTCATCTACAAGACCTCTCCTCCCAAGGTGCCTGGACTCCACAGGAGACTCATCTGCATATCAATCTCTTAGAGCACAGAGCAATCTTCCTTGCTCTTCGAGTGTTCCATACCCTGCTCAGCTACAAGACAGTCCTCATTCATACGGACAATCAGGTAGCCATGTTCTATGTGAACAAGCGGGGGGAACAGGTTCTCTGTCGCTTTGCAACGAAGCATTGCGACTATGGGCCCTCGCCAGAGAGCATCAGATTCATCTCCTGGCAGTGTACCTCCCAGGCATACAAAACTCTTGGGCAGACAGACTCAGTCGAGTTCTGCTTCCACACGAATGGTCTCTCCATGCAGACCAGGTGGCCAAGATTTTTCAAATTTGGGGAACCCCGGACATAGACCTCTTTGCAAGTCCGTTGAATGCCAAACTTCCCCTGTTCTGTTCCAGAATTCCGGCTCAGGGCTTTCAGGCCAGGGATGCCTTTCTCCTTCACTGGGGTCAGGACTTCCTTTATGCCTTACCGCCTATTCCCCTAATTCCCAAAACCCTATTCAAGCTTCAGAGAGACAGAGGCCATATGATTCTCATAGCACCACATTGGCCACGGCAATGCTTCTACAACTCTCTCAAGCTCCCTCCCTAGAGTTAGGGTCTGCTCCAGATCTCCTGTCTCAGGAGGACGGAATGTTATGGCATCATAATCCCCAATCCCTGCATCTCAGGGTTTGGTTGCTGAAGGCCTAGATCTTCATGATCTTAACCTTCCTCAGCCAGTAAGAGATATCCTTTATGCTTCCAGGAAACCTTCCACAAGACGCTCTTATGCTTTCAAGTGGAAAAGGTTTACCATATGGTGTTCGCAAAAGGGTCTTAACCCCCGTGCGATACCTCTGGAATCATTACTGGAGTATCTCCTTCATTTATCCAATGCAGGACTTAAGACTAACTCAGTAAGAGTCCATTTGAGTGCCATTGCAGCTTCTTTTAAGCCTCTGAATGTGCAACCTATTTCCTCCCATCCTCTTGTTAGCAAGTTTTATGAGAGGTCTTCTTCTAACCAAACCTCCCATTAGGCCACCCCAGTGGCATGGGACTTAAACCTAGTTCTTGGTCAGCTCATGAAGCCGCCTTTCGAACCTTTGGCTACTACATCATTGAAATTCCTTTCTTGGAAAGTTATCTTTCTCATTGCAATCACATCAGCACGCCGCATTAGTGAGTTGCAAGCACTAGTAGCTGATCCACCTTACACAAGGTTCCATCATGACAAGGTAGTCCTTAGGACTCATCCACACTTCATGCCGAAGGTGGTCTCGCCTTTCCATTTAAACCAAGCGATTTACCTGCCTGTCTTTTTTCCAAGGCCTCATGCATCTAATGCAGAAAGGAATCTTCATACTTTAGACTGTAAAAGAGCTTTAGCCTTTTACTTGCAAAGAACACAGCAACATAGAAAGTCCTCTCAACTCTTTGTTGCTTTTGATCCTTCTCATTTGGGACTTCCAGTCTCCAAGAGAACACTGTCCAACTGGATAGCACAGTGCATTTCCTTTGCCTATCAGAGTAAGAACCTTCCTCTGGAGGGCCATGTCACAGCTCACAATGTGAGAGCCATGGTAGCCTCAATGGCTCATCTACACTCTGTGTCTATCGACATCTGTCGAGCAGCTACTTGGGCCTCAGTTCATACCTTCATAGCCCATTACTGCTTGGACAAGGGCTTCTGCCGGGATGCCTTGTTTGGTCAGGCTGTTCTTCAACACATGTTCCATACCTAATCAACTCCTACCCGCCATCCCTGGTTGGATGCCAGAGATCCATGGGGGGAAGTGGAGCCCTTCACAGGGGCACACAACTTCTGGGGTCTCTCCCTGGCATCTAAAGCTAGGGAGTCCCCATATGTGAAGACTACATTCCTGCTTGTTCCTGGAGATAGCATAGTTACTCACCTGTAACAGGTGATCTCCGGGAACAGCAGGAATTTAGTCTTCACAACCCACCCACCTCCCCTAGGAGTTGTATCTCTCTATCTCTTTCCCTTTCCCTCTCTCTCTCTTTGTCTCAGCTTTAAACTCAACTGGAGAGAGGCAGTTGGGAAAGGTGGGAAGGCAGCACGCAGGCACTGTGGGATGCTCCCAAAAGCTTCCTGGTTGGACGCTGGGGAGGGTTCCCATGCAGGCTCCGTCGGTACCGACGTACCCATATGTGAAGACTAAATTCCTGCTGTTCCCGGAGATCACCTGTTACAGGTGAGTAACTATGCTTTCGGGTCCAGACCGACAATCAGGTAGCCATGTTCTCCGTGAACAAGCAGGGCGGAACAGGCACTCTGTCATTATGCAACGAAGCTTTGCGACTATGGGCCCTCGCCAGAGAGCATCAAATCCACCTCCTAGTGATATATCTTCCGGGCATTCAAAATTTTTGGGCAGACAAACTCAGTCGAATACTGCTGCCACATTAATGGTCTTTTCACTCAGACCAGATTGCTCGAGTGTTTCAAATCTGGGGGACCCCAGATATAGATCTCTTTGCAAGTCCACAGAATGCCAAACTTCCCCGATTCTGTTCCAGAATTCCGGCTCAAAACTGTCAGGCAAGAGATGCTTTCCTCCTCCACTGGGGGGCAAGACTTCCTCTATGCCTTCCCACCCAATCCCCTCATTCCCAAAACACTGTTCAAACTTCAGAGAGACGGAGGATGTATGATACTCATAGCTCCACGTTGGCCACGGCAAATGTGGTATCCTCTGCTTCCAAGTTTCTCTCAAGCCACGCCACTGGAGTTGGGACATGCTCCAGATCTTCTGTCCCAGAAGGACAGGACACTATTGCACCCGAATCCCCAGTCCCTGCATCTCAGGGCCTGGTTGCTGAAGGCGTAGAGCTTCCAGATATCAACCTTTCTCTACAGGTAAGGGATATCCTGGTGGCTTCCAGAAAACCCTCCACAAAACAATCCTACACCTTTAAGTGGAAAAGGTTCTCTGTATGGTGTTCTCAAAGGGGACTTACCCCCTTTTTGGTGCCTGTGGAATCGCTACTGGAGTATCTCCTCCACGTATCAAATTCTGATCTTAAAACCAATTCAATAAGGGTTCATCTTAGTGCCATTGCTGCTTCCTGCAGACCACTAGATGGACAACCTATCTCCTCTCATCCACTCGTAGCAAGATTTATGAGAGGTCTACTCGTAACAAAACCTCCCATTAAGCCGCCGCTGCCGCCGGTGGCATAGGATCTTAATCTTGTTCTTGGGCAGCTTATGAAACCGCACTATGGACCTGAAGTTTCTTTCCTGGAAAGTCATCTTCCTAGTTGCTCTCACTTCTGTAAGATGCATCAGTGAGTTGCAGGCCTTAGTGGCTGATCCTCCTTATACAAGATTTCACCATGATAAGGTAGTTCTTAGGACTCATCCTCACTTCATGCCAAAGGTAGTGTTGCCTTTTCATTTAAACCAAGTGGTTTACCTTCCTGTATTCTTTCCTAGGCCTCATGCCTCTAATGCAGAAAGGAACCTTCATACCTTGGATTGTAAAAGAGCCTTGGCTTTTTACCTTCAAAGAACTAAGCAACATAGAAAATCTTCTCAGCTTTTCGTTGCTTTTGATTCTAGTCATTTGGGACTTCCAGTTTCCAAAAGAACTCTCTCTAGATGGATTGCAAATTACATATCCTTTGCATACGAGAGTAAGGGACTTTCTCTCGAAGGCCACGTCACAGCTCACAATGTGAGAGCAATAGCAACCTCTATGGCTAATCTTCGTTCTGTGTCCATTGACGACATCTGTAGAGCAGCCACCTGGGCTTCAGTACACACCTTTACAGCCCATTATTGTTTAGACAAGGACTCCCGTCAGGATGCCTCGTTTGGACAGGCTGTTCTACAGCATCTCTTTCATACTTAGTACAACTCCTACCCACCGTCCCGAGTTTTCGATGCCAGAGATCCATGGGAGAAAGAATGACCCATCTCACCAGAGGTTCGCAGCTTGCTAGGGTCATCCACCTGACATCTCTCAGCTGGGGAGTCCCCATATATGAAGACTACATTCCTGCTTGTTCCTGGAGATAGCGTAGTTACTCACCTGTAACAGGTGATCTCCGAGAACAGCAGGAATTTAAGTCTTCACAACCTGCCCACCTCCCTTAGGAGTTGTGTGTGTCTCTCTCTCTCCTTCTCTCCTTTTGTCTCAGCTATAAACTCAACTGACGGAGGAGAGTTGGAAAGGTGGGAAGGCAGCACGCAGGCGCTGTGGGATGCTCCCAAAAGCTTTCCTATTGGACGCTGGGGAGCGTTTCCGCGCAGGCTCCGTCGGTACCGACGATACCCATATGTGAAGACTTAATTCCTTCTGTTCCCAGAGATCACCTGTTACAGGTGAGTAACTACGCTTTCTTGGACTTGCCAATCAAGATGGTGCGTAAACAGTAAAAAAAAAAAAAAAAAAAAAAGCACCACCATCAAACAAATACGTTAAAAATTAAAATAAATCCCACCTCCCCTCCAGACTGCCCAATCAATAACCCACTCCCTCTTCAGAGCATATTTAAGGGAACAGATGGAGTTTCAGTCTCTCCTTTAAGCCTTAGGAGAGGGATACATCAGTTTAACCGCTCTGGGAGAGCATTCCATAACTCAAGAACTAGAATCCTAAAGGCCCTCTGTTTCCGTTTTTTCTAACCTTACCACCTTTCTGTCGAGAGCCACCAACAAGTGTTTCCTCTCTCATTTGGTAACAACCTTCTAGGATATGACAGGCTTGCAGACGCTTCCCCAAATACTGTGATTCCCCTCCCTCAGAATCTTAAATGCCATTTTATGCAATACATGTGAAGACATATGGAGAACATATGCAAATTGTCACCTTCGGAACACATTTGCATTTGTGCACTACTGTAATTATTGAGGAGTAGCCTAGTGGTTAAAGCAACTGCCTAGTACCCAAAAGATCAAGAATTCCCATTGGTACTCCTGGTGACCTTGGGTAAGTCACTTTACCCTCCATTGCCTCAGAAGAAAAGTCCTGGCAGTCTACTTCTGGTGATACATTGCCAAGAAAATCCAGAGGCAACTGGGTCACCAGGAGTCAGCACTGACTTGACAGCACTAAAAAAAAAAAAGAAAAGTGATTATTGTAGGCGTTTATTTTATAATACAACATAGGCATCTTTTGGACATTTCACATAGGCACCGTTATGAAATCATCCCTTTTGAATGTGGTTGGATTTCAAAGGAAATGGAAAGTAGATTTACTCTTATTTTGAATCTCTCCCTGCCTTCCCAGCCACTGGATAATGGGAACTGCAGACCGAGACTCCCACTGGAACCTTGTATGTATGTACCCCAATCTGGTCATGATTGGGAGCACAACTAGGGAACACCAGGGGTCATGTAAATGTGCCTTCACCTATAATGGCTCTCTTTCTCTTCGGGTCAAGCTCTCCAGTAGCACTAGGGAGCTGCCAGGCTTGAAGCACAGGTGTTCTAGCAGAGTGGAGTGGACACTGGACACCAGGATAAGGAGGAGGCAGGATAAGAACCAGACCTATCACCCATTCCGCAGAGGCAGAGTCTAGACAGGCCTCAGAGCTTCAGTATCAGAAGGCTAGCAGAGGTCAGTTATGTGTGTGTGTGTGGTGGGGGGGATCTTAGGGGAGCCAGTCGTCTGACACCACCGTATAGGGCTAAGACGGGTGGTAGGATAAAAGCAGAAAGTGACCCTGGCTCTCCTTAGGAGGTGGCTCCTCTGCAATTAGTGTGTGACACTACAGCTGGGACCTTCCACCCTTTGTCTAGAGTGGTTGGGAGCGGCTTGATTAGTGACCACTGCCACATCTCTGATCCCAGCCCCCCACCTGAGGGGCAGAAGTCATTTCTGGTATTGAATGTAAAGTATTCACCAGGGCCATTAGAATTTGGTTTTAATTATCTTTCCAAGTCTGTGTTCAAGGTAAGTTACAGTTTGGATACGGTAGGTAGGTAGGTCCCCACCCCAGATGGCTCACATTCTATGTGGGGACCTGGAGAAATGGACAACAGAGGGCTCAAGGCCACAAGGAACCTCAGGGGGACTAATGTGATTTGAACCCTGGCTTCCCTGGTTTTCACCTGGCTGCTGTAACCTCTAAGCCCTGCCTCCACTAGACTAGCCCTTGTCAAATACTCTTAGAATAGGGATGTGCACAGGTAAGAAAAATTTGGTTAGTGTTTGTTTTTGAGGGTTTTTTGTGAATTTTTTCTGATTTACAGATTTTTTTTCAGTTAGTTTCAGGCATTCATTTTAATATGGAATTTTTATTGCATGCTAAATTTCTGAAGGTGCACTAGTAAAATGCACACTCCCATCTTAAAAGGATCTCTGAAATGGTAAAGGAGAGCAAATCCCTTAAGCTGTCCTTTAGATCAGGCATGGCAGTTGTGACTTTCGGTTAAATGAAACCATGCTTTGCCTTTTCCACCAGCATTTAGCATCTCCAGTCAGAGGCCAGGATCAGTAATCATTTCACAGGATAAAGGTTTGTCACATAGTGACGTAAGAAAATCAGTCGATAAAGACCAGCATGACCCATCCAGTCTGCTCTCTGAGGCTATCAGGATCGTAACTGTCACTCTAAAGTTTTATTTTGAGTGGAAGCAGAGGTACCTCTGTGCTTATCCCAAGCCTTATTGAATTCTGTCCCCACCACCTCCAGTGGGAGGGTATTCCAGGCATCCACCACCCTTTCCATGAAAAAATATTTCCAGATGATGCTGTTAAATTTACCTACTTCCTGCTTCATTTTATGTCCTCTGATTCTCTAGTTTCCCCCATCTTTGGAAAAGGTTTGTTTGTTTAATTCCTTGCATATCTCCCTCCTTTCCTCTAGAGTATTCATATTTAGATCTTCAAGTCTCTTCTGATATGTCGTCTGACACAGACTGCACAGCATTTTAGTTGCTTTCCTTTGAACCACTTCCAGTTTTATTTATATCCTTATTAACACACAGCCTCTGAAACTGAACATAGAACTCCCAAGTGAGGCCTCGCCAACAACATGTACAGAAGAATTATTGCCTCCTCTTTTTGGCTGATTTCCCTCTCTATGCAACCTAACATCCTTCCAGTTTGGCCACTTCCTTCTCACATTGTTTCACGACCTAGAAATCTTCCGACAGCATCACCCTGAGGTTTCTCTCCTGGTCCATGCACTTCAGCCGCTCGCCCTCCTATCTCATACAGCCCCCCCTCTTTGGATTTCTACATCCCAAGTGCATCACGCTGCACTTCTTCGCATTAAAATCTTAACTGCTAATCATTAGACAGTTCTGATTTTTGTAGATCACTTTTCATGTCATCTATTTCCTCCCTCCCAGGGTATCCACTCTGTTTCAAATCTTCATGTCCTCCACAAAAAGGCAAACTTTTCCTTCTAATCCTTTGGTGATGTCACTCACAAAGATACTGAACAGAATTCCTGAGGCTCTCCACTACTCGCTCTATTCTTTCCCCTGAACAAATTCCATTTACCTCCATCTGTCAGCCAGTTTCTAATCCAGTTCACCACCATGGGTCTTAACTTTAGGCTGTCCAGTTTGTTCATGAGCCGCCTTTGGTGAAATCCCAGTAGATCACTTCCAGAACATGCCCTCAATCTAGTTCTCTGATCACGCAGTCAGAGAAATGAATCGGATTTGTTAGGCATGATCTGCCTTTGGTAAAGCTATGTTGCTTCAGGGCTTGCAATGCGTTGGATTGTAGAAAGTCTACTGTCCTTTCAGTAGCATCTCCATTATTTTGCCAGTTACCGAGATCAGGCTTACCGGTCTATAGTTTCTCATCTCTTCTCTGTTGCCACTTTTGTGAAGAGGGGCCACATCAGCCCTTCTCTAATCCTGGAGAACAGTCTCCAAAGATCTATTAAACACATCCTTAAGAGGACCCACCCAGAAACCTGTCTGAGCTCCCTTAGTATGCTTGGGGGTATCTCATCTTGTCCCATTGCTTAGTCCATCTTCAGTTTTTCAAAGAACACTTTCTTCTGTGAATGGTGTGGTATCTACTGCATTCCCATGTGTATTTTTGTCGCCATCTGTGGTCTTTCTCCCGGATTTTCTTCCATGAGCACGGAACAAATATTTGTTTAGAATTTGCACTTTGTCCTTGTCACTCTCCACAAAGTGGTCCTCAGCCTCTTTCTGTCTTATAATCCCATTTTGGATGTTCTTCCTCTCCCCAATATGAATGAAAAGAGTCTCGTTACCTGGCTTTACATCTTTAGATATTTTTAATTCTGCCTGTGCCTTTGCAATCCTTATTTCTTATTCATTTCTGTGCTCCCCTTCTTGCGAGCCTCTGAATTTTTATGAACGTTACTCTTATTTGCCTTTATTTTTTAACCACTTTTTTGAAGAAACATTTCCGTTTCCCTTTCCTCCTCTTTTATTTTCCTCTTCCCATACATAAAGATATGTTGCCACATTTTATAGCTCCTTTCGATTTTTCCCATTGCCTTGCTACGTCCCTTATCTCCTCCCATCCCACCAGCTCCTTCACCTTACTAAAGTCAGCATGTTTGAAATCTAATCCAAACCCCCTCCCGGCTAGGCCTTATATTTGGCACCAGATACCAGATAGGCTCCGGTGCTGAATATCCAGGTCTAAATTAAAGCAGTGGTAGTCGGGTGCTTTAAGAGCTCTAACCGCTGTAAAATCAGCCCGTTAGATTGTAAGCCCTCCAGGGACAGGAAAGTAGCTGCTGTACCAGAATGTAACTCACCTTGAACTTCTGAGAAAAGTGTGGGCTAAGTCCGGTTCCCACCCCCTTCTGAAGTTACAGTCCTTGCCGTGCACTTTAGCTCCTCCCCTGACTTCTGAAGTACTTTCTGTGCTACAAGGGTGCAGTTTTTGGTCCAGTAACTTTTCCCCAAGTGGATTATAACATCTAATTTAGAGTCCTTGCTTTCTTCACGTATGATTCTTTAATATTTGGTTCTCGATGTTTTTCTTTTATTGCGTTTGAAAATGCCTCATATGAAAAGGAGTCTTAAGAATCCTGGTGCCATCTCAGTTACATAGTCATTGGAGTGGCTGGGGGTGGGGGGGGGGGGGGGAGGAATGACCAAAGTGAAATTTAATGGTGAGAGCCTGAAAATGGCAATGCAGAAGCAAGAAATCTTTACCCTTCCCTGCTTTCAAAAATGATGATTGTCTTTTAATTTAAAAAAAATATATAATTTTTCCAGAATTAGATTTCAGTTGTAATTTGCTTTCTCTCTTTTGCTGGAACCTTCCCCCTTTACTTGCTGTTTCTGGTAAGATCCAGAAACCTGAATGCTGTCTTAAAAACTGAATAATTGAAAACAACCTTTGAGAGAGTTTTTTTGGAGTTTGAGTTCACAGTTCCAGTCTTGACAGGGACCTGAAAATGGGCAGAATAGGTTGACAGCAGGTGGTTATCGATCTTCCTCTCATCTGTCATTTTCCTCTTGTGCAGGGCAAAAAAGACACAAAACAGATGAAATGAAAAACAGAGAACTGCAAAATCAATAGGAGAAGGGCTGGCCTGGTGGGCAGTGTGGTAGACCTGGGCATGGTTCCCGGTTTGGGTCTCCTATTACTTGGTGAGGCATGCTGCAGAGGTATTTAGTGTCCACTCTCGGAGGTCCATGTTAGCTGGGATATTAAAGGCTTTAGCAATTTGGCACTCAGCAGCACAGGAAGGGAAATGTTTGGGTTTAATGTCCCAATTGTACCTCATTTTGGGCATCCAGGAAAAATGGGTTAAAAAAATGTAATAAATGAAAACAAAATATGAAAATGGTGGACTCTTCCCAAGGTAGTTGTGAATATCGGGAGCATTTTTTAAAATATCTGTGGGTAATTCCAAAAGTCCCTTCTTTCACCGGGATTTGTGTCACTTCTCAGAATGTAAATACAAACCTACTTTCCTTTTTTGAACTGTCTAGGTTGAAGGGGTGGGGGCGACTGAGATTCTTTTTACCTTTCTCTTTCCAAAACGTCACGTACAGTTCCAAAAATGCATAAACATGAGTATTGTACCCCTTATTTTATTTATTTATTTAACCTATTTTAGAGATTGCTTTATCTTAGTCAAAGTAGTTTACAGAGAATTGTAATTAAAATAGTTTGACAGTGAACAATTGATGCATTATAACTGGGCGGGGAAAGTCTTGCATCAACAATGTGTGGGGGAGGGATAACATAACACAACCATGAACATAATCAAATGATTGTGGCCTTGTTAGTGTTTACATATTAGGTATCCTCTCCAAAATGATCTCTCAGTAGGTGAGTTATGAGTTTTCTATGACATTGTTATCTCTGTTGTGGGTCTTATGTCTTGTGGGAGAGCGTTCCAGATAGAGTGTGCCTTGTAAGAGAAGACTTGATTGCAAATGACTTCATTGCTTTTTGCCTTCATGGTTGCAATGGTGACTGTATTTTATGTGCAAGCTCTTCTGGTGAGGTCGTCTGGTGTTTTGTGAAGTAATGACTGAAGGTAATCTTAGTAAATATTGTGTGCTATCCTGAATATAGTGAGCAGAGCTTTGTATTTTATACAGATTATTATAAGAAGCTTTCGTATTGGCGTCGTGGTCAGTTCTTGCTGCACTGAATAGGATGCAGGTGATTGTATTCTGGGTCATCTGTAATAGGTGCAGAGCATATTTTGGTAATCCCATGTTGCAATAATCGAAATGTAGAGATACAATAGCCTGAAACACTGTTCGGAAGTCATGGATGTTGAGTAGTGGGTGTAGAACATAAGATATGTCATATTGGGTCAGACCAAGATCCATCAATCAAGCCCAGTATCCTGTTTCTAACAGTGGCCAGTCCAGGTCACAAGTACCTGTCAGGTTCCCAAAAGGTATCCAGATTCCATGCTGCTTGTCCACTGGGTAAGCAGTGGATTTCACCAGTCCTCTTTAATAATGGTTTATGGCCTTTTCCTCCAGGAACTTGTCCAAACCTCTTTTAAATCCAGCTACACTAACAGCTTTTACTACATCCTCTGGTAGCGTATTCCAGAGTTTGATTACATGCTGAGCAAAAAAGTATTTTCTCAAGTTAGTTTTAAATGGGCTATATTGTAGCTTCATTGTGTGTCCCCTAGTCTTTCTACTTTTTGAAGGAGTAAACCATCAATCTACACTTACCTATTCTGCTCCTTTCATTATTTTATAGACCTCTATCATATCTCCCCTCAGCCATCTCTTTTCCAATTTGAAAAGCCGTAATCTTTTAAGCTTTTCCTCATAGTGATATCCTTCCATTCCCTTTACCATTTTGGTGGCTGTTCTCTGTACCTTTTCCAATTCTGCTATATTCTTTTTAAGATATGGTGACCAGAATTGAACACAATATTCAATGACTGGTCGCACCATGGAGCGATACAGAGGCATTATAATATCCTTGTTTTATTCTCCATTCCTTTCTTTATGACTCCTAGCATTCTATTTGTTTTCTTGGCCACCACTGCACACTGGGCAGAGGGTTTTAGTGTATTATCCACAATGACGCCTAAATCCTTTTCCTGGGTGGTGGGTCCTAATGTGGAACCTTGCATCATGTAACTGTAGTTCGGGTTGTTCTTCTCTACGTGCATAACTTTGCATTTGTCCACATTAAATGTCTTCTGGCATTTGGACACCCAGTCTCCCAATTTATCAAGGCAGAGTCCTTATAACTATTAAAGAGGAACTTAAAGCTGTTCATAGGAAAACTAATTTATAAGATTGTTCTAAATCAACTTCAAGAACGCATAGACAAACATGGCCTGCTTGATCCACATCAACATGGATTCAGACCATTCCATGGAGTAGAAACACTACTAATATCCCTCTTTGACGGGCTCATAAAGGATATCGAAAAACCTAACAAAGCATTCATCCTCATATTCGTAGACATAGCTTCCGCATTTGACTCCATAAATCATGACATCCTAATAGCTCATCTAGAAGAGATTAGAGTTAAAGGAATAGTGCAAGGATGGCTTACATCTTATCTCGCTGACCGATCACAACAAGTCAAAATTGGTAATGAAACTTCAAAATCATATGGTCAGCATCAAGGAATACCCCAGGGTTCAGCACTGTCAGCTTTATTATTCAATGTATATCTACAATCACTCTGTCACATATTTCGGAAACATATTGTAAATGACCACATCTATGCACATGACATTATGTTATCCCTACAACCCATCAAAACCCAACCTCCAACACACAACCTCTTGCTTTGATGAAATCTCAGAATGGCTCACTTCAAGAAATCTCAAAATTAAACTTCAAAAAAACAGAAGTCATGTTCATCTCTAAAACTAAACACTTTAACCCCCCCCCCCCCCCCCCCGCCTGAAATAAAAGTCAAGAAAGCATCACTGGAGTAAAAAAAAACCCAGTAAGATATCTAGGTGTTACTCCAAATCAAACGCTCAATCTAAACTCCCATATAAGTAAAGCTAAATGAGCTATATATAATGTTGGACACGTCAACCACTAAGACCCCCCCTTAGAACCTAAGGACTTCCGCACAGTTCTCCAAGTGATGATCTGCCCTCGCTTTGACTTTGGTAATGGCATTCTCCAGGGTCTGTCTAAACATGCACTTAACCATCTTAAAATGGCACAGCATACAATGGCACGGATCCTTCTGAAAGCTGCAAGGTCGGTACATATCACACCAATTTTACAACAGTTACATTGGATACCAATTGACAGCTGAATAAAATTCAAATCCATAATGACTACCTTCAAAATACTACAGAACCTATCCTCCACATACATAGATTCTCTAATAGACAATACATTCAACGGCAGACAACAGAGGACTTGCTCACAGAAAATGCTAACTATTCCAAAAGAATTCAGGAAGACAAACAGATCAACAAGTAACAGAGCATCTACATTCTACGCTCCAATTCTATAGAACTCATTGCCAAATAGAATAAGAGAGATAACTGACCTCTCTATCTTCAGAAAGCAGCTGAAGACATACCTCTTCATAGAGCACTTTGGAAACAACACACTTGCCACAAATGCGGACCCTACATAAGAAATATCTCCAAACCCTATCTCCAGGAACAAGCAGGAATGTAGTCTTCACATATGGGTATCGTCGGTATCGACAGAGCCTGCGCTAGACTTATGTTTAGTTACCTGAGATCCATGGGAGGAAGACGAAGCCCTGGAAGACATCGATGCCACTGAAGCTGCATCGGAGGGAAAAAGGGCGCTGAGCTTAGCAGCTCTGTTTTGTCGACCCCTCTTGGACATCATGGCACAAGCCATACACTCGGCGATGGAGTGGTCAGGACCTAAACATTTAAGACACCACTCATGGGTGTCGGTGACGGAGGTGGTACCGCCACACTTGGTGCACTTTTTGAAACCTGAAGCGGGTTTTTCCATAGTGGAGGAAATTTTGGGCCTAAGGCCCAAAATGGCGTGTGCACCTGGGAAGTTTGGAAAAAATATAGAATATTTTTTTTTTAAACGAAAGAAATAAAGAAAAGAGAACCGGCGGTACCGGTATAGCGTCGAGGAAGGCAGACGCGACCACAAAAAAGAAAGAATAAGGGAAAAATTTTCTGCAGTAAAAGGAACAATGACCTACTGGTTCCGCGGAAAACGAAGAACTGGAGAGAGGCAGTTGGGAAAGGCGGGAAGGCAGCACGCAGGCGCTGTGGGATGCTCCCAAAAGCTTTCTAATTGGACGCTGGGGAGCGTTCCCACGCAGGCTCCGTCGGTACTGACGATACCCATATGTGAAGACTAAATTCCTGCTGTTCCCGGAGATCACCTGTTACAGGTGAGTAACTATGATCTATTCCCCTGGACGCTCCAGTTCACCGCAACGATACCAAATTAGTCACTACTAGACACCTCCCTAGCTATAATACCAATTCTCTTTTCAGTAACCTCAATGTTACATACAAATTTACAACTATGTAACTGCCATGGAATTTAAATAACCTCATAATATACTATGCATATTAGTGTTGTCATGTTATAATTAGGAAAGTTAATTGTAATTTTATCCTGTGACCTACCCCTGTTTACTTGGAAACTTGTTTAATGTAAAATGGTTTGTTCTCTGTAAACGGCTTTGATTTCATGATAAAGTGGTATAGAAATAAAATAAATAAATAAAGGTCCTTTTGCAATTTTTTATAATCCTCTTGTGTTTTACAACTTTGACTAATTTGGTGTCATCTGCAGATTTGATCACCTTGCTCGTTATTCCCATTTCCAAGTCATTTATAAATATGTTAAAAAAACAGTGAGTCCAGCACAGATCCCTGGGGTACTCCACTATTCACCTTTCTCCATTGAGAAAATTGGCCATTTAGCCCTACTCTGTTTTCTATCTTTCAACCAGCTCCTAATCCACAATAGTACATTGCCTCCTGTCCCATGACTCTTTAATTTCCCCAAGAGTCTCTCTTGTGGGCCTTTGTCAAAGGCTTTCTGAAAATCCAGATACACTATATCAACCTATCAAAATATGAGAAACTGGTGAGACAGGACTTTCCTTGGCTAAATCCATGTTGGCTTTCTGCCATTAAACCATGACTATCTACTTGTTCGGTAATTTTGTTTTTTTATAATAGCTTCTACCATTTTGCCCAATACTGATATTGGACTCACTGGTCTGTAGTTTCCTGGATCACCCCTGGAACCCTTTGAAAACATTTGCTTTACATTGGCTACTCTTCCAACCTTAGGGTACTACAGTGTAAGTGCTGTAATACTCTTATGGTATATGAGTTTTGTGGTCTTGTTGATGTATGATTGCAGGGTTAGTCGCTAGTCTAAGGTTATTCCTAAATGACTGTGAAATGAATGTTGATTCTCTGGTAACATATTACTTCAGGGCTTTTTTGTAGTTAATTGTTAAATTGTGTTCTGAGAGCCCACCTGTTACTGCCTTGAAGCAGCTTATTAGTGATGCGTGTAAAGGCTTAGCAGTGGAGAAGGGTGCACAAAGCATAATATCGTCTGTTTTATGCACATGCAATAGCATAAAGGGAACTGGTTTTAGTTCAGACCTTTCTCAGAAGTTCAAGGTGCGTTTCAGCGGCTAATTTCCTGTCTCTGGAGGGCTTACAGTCTAAGGGGCCAATTTGCAATGGCAGCGGTCAGCACTTTTAAAGCTTCACTTACCCCCACCTCTGAGCCCACCCACTTTTTCTACAGATGAAAGCTCGTGTGTTTTTTCAATCCTTGCACAGGAAGGGTGGGAAACTTTCAAGCAGCCAGCTGGCTCAGGCAGTCAGCTTTGAAAACCTCCCTGAAAGGTTCATTACACTGCAGTCCAGTGGAGGCTGGTTCTGATAGAGCTTGAAAATCCAAAGGTTTAGGAGGAACTTGTAGGCAAAAAAAAAAAGCCCAATTAATAGAAGGGAAAACACATCCCTCTTCAGCAACATTCTTCTTGACATGAAATGGTCAGTATGCTGCTATGTCTCTTCATGATGGCCATCTGTTTATGAGAATGTAAGACTTGTTGGCCAGATCACTTGACAAACTGTTACGCTATTGACTCAACCCTGGGAATTTGGAAAACTGGATAGAGCACAGCAGTTTAGTACTGAACAGTCCTTCCAGTTTGCCTTATTATTCCTAGCCTTATGTCTGAGAATATATCCCACCTGACAGCTGTAAAGTGGGACCATTCTGTGGCCAACGGCTCTTCAGCAGAAAAAATCTCTCCTTATCCCAGGACAAGTTTTGTCGCATTTCTGATTTCTGTTCCATCATCTTAGACGGATAAGCACGAGAAACTCCTTCACTTAGTTCACACTCAGGATCCCTTCCTCTTCATGTCTAGTCTAAATGGGCTGTCAAAAACAATCATCAAAACAACCGCCGTGGAAAATTTAATACAACAACGTTCTTTTTGTCGGATGTTACAGGAAAGGAACATGTACAAATACTATGTCCACCACTCAGTTACATCCCTTTTATTAAATTTCTTATTAAAATCACGTCTACTTAGCTGAATAAGACGGTTGTCAAAAGTCCTTATCAAGCACGACGTGCACGTTTCGGGTCTGTAGCCCTGTCTCAAGTGCTGCCAGTACTGTGTTTTCAACTGCCGTTAAACGCCGAAACCGGCTGTTTCCTCAAAAGGGTCAGGATCTTCAAAGAATGGCTATACTCTGTCGTCAATCACTCTTCACAACCAATGAAAACTCCAAGGATACCCCACTGAATAGAGGAAGCCCTGAGGTCATCAAAGCTACGTCAGCGTATGCTTAGCCAATCGATCTCCTTGTTGAGACCAGAAGGATGTACTGACTGACGTTGGAAAATCCACCGCTGTTCACAGCTTTGCAAACTATTAATACGATCTCCCCCTCGAGGATTAGGAGGTATAATCAATGACAGTCCAACGTAATTCTTGAAAATTATGGCCTAAGGCCAAACAATGGTCCACCATTGGAGCTGTCTCAATCCGCTGTCGAAGGCGAGACGCATGTTCACCAAGCCGAAGTTTAATTTTACGTATGGTTCGACCCACATATATCAACCGGCAGGGACAAAAAATCAGATACACAACAAAAGAAGAATTACAATCTGTTTCCCACCGTCTTTTGAAGTGTTTCCCCGTACCTGGATCCGTCCAATCTAGCCCTGTTTCTGCCAACGGGCAGTATTTACAAGAGCCACAAACCCCGTGTCCATTATGTGAGAAAGTAGGTGAAGGAGGTCGGTCCTGACAAACTGTAGAGTTGGCCACCAAGTCCCCCAAATTTGCCCCGCGTGTAAAAGCCACTGATAAAGGTTTTTGAAAACAAGTATGTTGTCCCAATATCGGCCAATGTTTCTTAAGAATATGAATCACATCTTTACTAGATGTCATGTAAGGTAGTATACCTACCAAAGGTGGTGTAGATTGTTCTGAAGATTCACTCGGTCGTTGATCCGTCAGTAACCATTCGCGATGGGTGTAAAGAGCACGTCGGTAGGCCAATTTCACTACCTTAACTGGATAACCCCTATCCAAAGGACGCTTGCTCAAATCCTGGGCTTGTATTCGAAAATCCTCCGTAGAGGAACAAATACGGCGTAATCTCAGAAACTGGCCATACGGAAGACCTCTCCTCAATGGACCAGGATGAAAACTCTGAAATTTTAGCAAACTGTTATGTTGGATAGATTTCCGGTATAAGGTAGTTCTAAACTGGCCTTCTTCAAACAATACTGTAACATCAAGAAAGTCAATCTGGCGATCAGCTACTTGTGCCGTAAAGGTCAAATTTGGTTTAAGGCTGTTAAGCCATAACAGGAAAACCTGTAATGCATTCATCGATCCTGACCATAAAAAGAATATATCATCCAAATACCGTTTCCAAAACGGAATGTGTTGAAAATGCAAAGAATGATATAAATAGGTCTCCTCAAAATCAGCCATGTAGAGGGTGGCTATAGATGGTGCCGCTGATGCCCCCATAGCTATCCCAAACGTTTGTAAGTAGAATCTCCCCTGAGATAAAAAATAATTACGAGTTAAAACCATCGTAATTAATTCCAATAGGAACTGTCGAGGGAGACGAGAAGATGCAGTTGTAAATTTCTTGCTCAATAATGTTAGAGCTTCATCCTGATTAATATTTGTATAGAGAGCAGCGACGTCTAGCGTCACTAGTTGAAATTCACAGGTGGGTACATCCACAGCCATCAATTGTTGTAAGAATTGCGTGGTGTCTCGTATATAAGATTTCACCAAGACAGCCTCCTTCTTCAAAAAAAATCACAATATTGGGACAGGGGTTCTAAAACTGACCCCCTACATGAAACTATAGGTCTACTTGGTGGAGAGACCAAAGACTTGTGTATTTTTGGAACCAGGTACAGGATTGGAACTTTAGGGTGAGCTGGCGTCAGAAATTGATGTTCCTTCTTCGTTATCCACCCATTCAGAAGTGCCCCATCAGCTAACAACTTAACGGCTGTCTGTATATCAGAAGTGGGATCTTGCAGTAATTCACGATAAGTTACTGTATCAGATAAATGAAGATCCAAAAGACGCAAGTATTCACTAGTGGATTGAACCACTATAGCTCCACCTTTGTCGGCCCTTCGGATAGTCAGAGTAGAATCGCTCCGGAGCTGACGTAAAGTATCCCAACCCATTTTATCTAAATTGATCCATTTAGAGTCCATATGCCGTTCAAAATCAGCCAAATCACGCAATACTAACTTCTGATAAGTGAGAATAGAAGGATCCATCACCTCAGGAGGTAGCCACGTAGATTTTGGGCGAACCACAGAAATATCAGGTAGAGAAGGTTTGTCAGAAAAGAAATGCAATATCCGCAATTGGCGAAAAAATCGGTGCAAATAAATCCGTAATTTGAAAGGGTCATGATTTACAGTGGGTACATAAGAAAGCGGGGCAAATTTGGGGGACTTGGTGGCCAACTCTACAGTTTGTCAGGACCGACCTCCTTCACCTACTTTCTCACATAATGGACACGGGGTTTGTGGCTCTTGTAAATACAGCCCGTTGGCAGAAACAGGGCTAGATTGGACGGATCCAGGTACGGGGAAACACTTCAAAAGACGGTGGGAAACCGATTGTAATTCTTCTTTTGTTGTGTATCTGATTTTTTGTCCCTGCCGGTTGATATATGTGGGTCGAACCATACGTAAAATTAAACTTCGGCTTGGTGAACATGCGTCTCGCCTTCGACAGCGGATTGAGACAGCTCCAATGGTGGACCATTGTTTGGCCTTAGGCCATAATTTTCAAGAATTACGTTGGACTGTCATTGATTATATACCTCCTAATCCTCGAGGGGGAGATCGTATTAATAGTTTGCAAAGCTGTGAACAGCGGTGGATTTTCCAACTTCAGTCAGTACATCCTTCTGGTCTCAACAAGGAGATCGATTGGCTAAGCATACGCTGACGTAGCTTTGATGACCTCAGGGCTTCCCCTATTCAGTGGGGTATCCTTGGAGTTTTCATTGGTTGTGAAGAGTGATTGACGACAGAGTATAGCCATTCTTTGAAGATCCTGACCCTTTTGAGGAAACAGCCGGTTTCGGCGTTTAACGGCAGTTGAAAACACAGTACTGGCAGCACTTAAGACAGGGCTACAGACCCGAAACGTGCACGTCGTGCTTGATAAGGACTTTTGACAACCGTCTTATTCAGCTAAGTAGACGTGATTTTAATAAGAAATTTAATAAAAGGGATGTAACTGAGTTGTGGACATAGTATTTGTACATGTTTCTTTCCTGTAACATCCGACAAAAAGAACGTTGTTGTATTAAATTTTCCACGGGGGTTGTTTTGGTGATTGTTTTTGACAGTTTAATATAGTATCACTGAATTGGGGATTGGTATTTGTATAGTCTAAATGGGCAGCAAATCTGGTAGACTAAACAGCTGGCCGCCTTGGTCCTCTGCATAGCCTGCTAGAGATGTTCTGCTATGTGAGCTGCTACATTTACAGTCGGACTTCTAGTCATCACAGTACTTGCGGCCTGCCAGACAAACCCAGCTCCTCCCGGAATCGATTACAGCCTGATGTGGCCGTTTACCAGAGCATTCGGCCTCCTAGGTTCCTTGTATATTTTATTTATTTAAAAAGGATTCCATATTATCCTGCTAGACCAGTCCAGACAAGTGGGTTGTGTTCCTCTGCCAACAGATTGGTGGAGACAAAGAAGCAATGAAAATCCCAAGTTTCAGTGACGGCATTCCCATGCCTCTATTCGCCTCAGCCACCAGTATTTTTGTCTCAAGCAGATGGTGGATGGATTTTCTCTTCTCGGAAGAAAATCTGAGGATTGAGAGGAAAAGATTGATTAAATGCTGTGAACGACCACCTTGAGAAAGAAAGGTGATTCTCTTGAGCTCTGCGTGGGAGGCTCCACTAGCCTGCGGTCTTTTCAGTAGCCATAGGAGGAGACTGAAAATTGGTTCAGCTCCATGCTCTTACTCTGGATAAAAGCTTGTTAAGTAGCCAGAAAATTGGAAGGATCTGGAAGAATGGCAGAATTCAACAGCCTCACACAACCTCAGTGTCTCCTCCCTCCTCCTCTGCCCCCACCCCCGCTCTCTCCCAAAGATTGCAGAAGGCTCTCAGAGAGATCTGTTTGTCAGCCACGTTAAATGCTGAATGGAGGTGTAGCCTAGTTATTAGAGCACTGGCTTTGGAACCAAGAGGCCAAGGTTTGATTCCCACTAGCACTCCTTGTGGCCTTGAGCAAGTCATTTAACCTTCCATTGCCTCAGAAGAATCCAAGTTATCAATGTCCCTGTACATTACCAAGTTTAAGTTGACTAAAATGATAAAGCAGTATAAAAGTCCTGTTATATAAATAAATAAATGCAGTGCTGCACAGCCAGCCAGTAACACCGTTTCAGGGGAGTGGAGCTGAGCCTGGCACGGATCCTCTGCTCAGGGCTCTCAGGGGATGAGTACCAAGGCTTGATCTCGTCATTGTCCTTTTTTGGGGCTCCTGATTCCATCTTCCTGGGACACAATTTGGGATGGACCGTTGGTGCAATGTGAGGTTTCCCATCATTTTCTGCACGTGTTAGTAGCGTTTTTACCTATTGTGGGGTGTGTACTTTGGTGTATAGAATGCCACCCAGGCAGGATTGTTCTGATGATGCCAGATTGGCTGAGGAGAGTGTGGATTGGAGACTTGATGCTGCCTCTTTGGGCGCCACCTTTTTGCTTGTCCTGGAAGACCCAGTTCCTTTCTCGCTTGCATCATGGCTCTTGAAAGGAGACAGCACGTAAAGGCTACTCTCCTGCATTGGTCTTACTCTGCTTGGAACCCGGAGGAGGTCTACCCAGCAGGCATACGGGTGGGTCTGGTGCCTCTTTGAGTGATAGTGCGGCGCTCGGCAGTTGTCCCATGAGGCATCCAAGGTGCTATCTCTGTTGGCCTTCTCTCAGCTCCCTGAAAGTTCAGTTGGCAGCTTTATCCTGTTTCTGAGGTCCAGTGGCTTGTAAGTCTCTAGCCTTGTTACCTGGACATCTCATGCTTTCTCCAGGGGTTCGGTGTCTGCATCCTCCCCTTTGATCTATGATCCTTTCCTGGGATCTGTGCCTGATGGCAGCGCCCTTTGAGCCTTGAAGCGTGATACCTTAAAGGATTTGATGCTCAAGATGGCTTCTTGGTCACGATTTGTTCTGCAAGGTAGATTTCTGAGCTGCAGGCTCTGTCTTGCTGAGATCCTTTTCAAAGGAGGCTGTTTCCATTCGGCCTATGCCTTTCTTCTTGCCTAAAGTGATTTCTCCCTTTCACGTGAACCAGGGGTCTGTCTACTCTCCTCAAAGAGCAGTATTGGGGGACGGATAAGGATCTTCACTTTGTGGCTGTCAGGAGGGTGCTTCTCTGGTACTTGGAGGTTACGAATTCCTTTTATAAGTCCGACCATTTTTTTGTGCTCTTTACTGGCCCACGCAAGGGTGACGCGATGGCCAAGTCGAAGTTGGGGCACTGAATTAAGGAGGCCATAGCCTTAGTGTATCTCTTGTTGAACTGTCTGGTTCCGGACAGTTTGTATGCCCATTCTACCTGAGCACAAGCGTCCTCGTGGTCGGTGTGGAGCTCAGTAGCCCCTGCAGACATTCGTTGGGCAGTGGCGCGGGCATCACTTTCCACTTTTATCAAGCATTACCACTTGGATGTCCACGCATGGGCAGACACAGCCCTTTGGCTCACGAGCTGCTGTCTTCTTCCCACCCATTGTAACTTTAGTACATCCTGTTTGTCTGGACTGGTCTAGCAGAACGATATTGAAGGTGACATTTTATTTACCATTTAATGTTCTTTCATTGAGTCCTGCTAGTCCTGGCCAGGGCCTCCCCCTGAAACTGTTTGCTTCGTTCTGCTGTGGCAACCTTGGGTCAGCTATGATTTTTTATACTTGGCTCTGCAAGTTCATTGTCTACTGACAGCCTTATGTTTAGGTTTTCCTGTACATAATCCTGTACTGTTGATCACACATTGCTGCCCATAGTTGAGGGTTGTGTGAGGCATGCCATGTTTCTCCCATATGGTTTGGGATGAATACTGAAGGGATCTCTGGTGGCTTAGGCGAGTACAGGCATGGAAGTGATGTAACTGGTTCTTTGTCTCCACCAGTCTGTTGGTAGGAGAACACAACTTACTTGTTTGGATTGGTCTAGCAGGACTCAAGGAAAGGACATCAACTGGTAAGTAAAATGTCACCTTTCTATTCCGCACTATCATGTGATCTAGGTGGATGACACAATACACACATAATAAGTATAGCATAAAAATAACAAAAATAACAAAAAAAGACAAATAGCTATAGACAGAAATAATAGTAACCAACAATACCAGACCACAGATGCACCAACTGGTAATATAGATCAAACCCGAGATCATAACTAATACTCTATACAGTTGTGGTCAGCATTATTAGCACCCTTGCATTTTAAGTATGTTGTGTACCATATCTTGAGAAATAATTGAAAATATTCCAACTGTATGTCGTCATAATATTTTCAAATGTATACAACAAAAAAAGATGTCTGTACAACTTAGATGTAGTAATTTCTGAGAAACAAAATATGACCTGGACAGGATTAACGGCATCCTTCACTAATATTTGGTTGCAGAACTCTTGGCAGTGATGACAGCCTCCAAGTGTTTCTTGTTGACATCTATAAGTTTCATACATCTGTCTGCTGGTATTTTCTCCCATTCTTCATTTGCGATTTGTTCCAGCTCATGAATGTTTCCAGGATTCCTTTTACCAGTGGCAGATTTCAGCTCTTTCCAAAGATTCTAGCCAGTTTAAAACAGTCCATTTCTTTCCTTTTTAACCATTCTTTTGTACTTTTGGATGTATGTTTTGGGTCATCCTCCTGCTTAGAGGACCCATGACCTTCGACTCAGACCTAGCTTTCTGACACTAGATAGCACATTTATACCTTGGTAGTCCTCTGACTTCATGATTTCTTTAATAGTTTTCAGGCCTCCAGTTTTTGAGGCAGCAAAACATCCCAACAACATTATGGAACCTCCACCATATTTAACTGTAGGAAGGGTGTTTTTTTTCCTTATAAACGTTTGTTTCTTTGCCTGTAAATGTATCATTGGTCTGCATTGCCAGAGAGCCCAAGTTTAGTTTTGTCTGTCCACAGAACATTTTCCCAAATGGATTGTGGTTTCTCAAGGTGGGTTTGAACAAATGGATTGTGGTTTCTCAAGGTGGGTTTGAACAAAGATCAGGCATGACTTTTTATGTCTGTCTTTGAGCAGTGGGGTCCTCCATGACCTTCGCCCATGAAGTCCTCCTTTGTTTAGTGCTCGGTGTATGGTGCAGGTTGAAACCACCACTCCACATTGCTCCAGGTCAGCCTTAAGCTCTTTGGATGTTGTACGTGATGTTTTTCCAACAGTTTGCACTAACCTTTGAAGACTTCTTGGATTAATTTTTCTCTTCCCATCACATCCTGGGAGATTCTTGATAGTTCCATGAGCAGAAGACTTCTCAATAACATTGCGAACTGTAGACACAGGAATCCCATGGTCTTTGGAGGAGGCCTTGTACCCCTTTGAGGTTTGTTTGGTGATAATGGCTTTTCTGATGTTTCTGGCAGCTCTCTTGTCTTCACCAGTGTGAAAATGGAACAGGAAGTGAATGTGGCCATTTTAAACATTTAGTGCCATCATTCATTGGTTGATTCAAGTCATGTGAATACTGTGAATTGATCATAGGTGCGTCTGATTTTACTGCAGTGGGAATGTGGTTCTTCTGTTTAAATTGATTTGAATTGTTTATAAGGGTGCCAATAATCTAGTCCTGGCAAGATCTCTGTTTTTATACTATTTCCTACTATTTCTTTTTTGAATCGGTCTTGTTTTATTTGATTATTTTATGTGTCAAATATGTCTGCCTATATAGTCCAAAGCCATTTCACTGGCCACTTTGTTTTAGGAGATATTGGACATTAAGGGGTGGAGTGGAGGAGTGGCCTAGTGGTTGGGGCAAGGTACTTCAGACCGGAAGGTCGGGGGTTCAAATCCCACTAGAGGACAGCAACCTTGGGCCGGAAGGACTGGGGTTTCTAGTCCCACAGGTGCTCCTTTTGGTCTTGGGCAAGCCACTTAACCCTCCACAGCCCATGTTCCCTGTAAAATAGTTATCTCCAAGTTATAAAGCCCTGTTCAATGTTATTTCAGTTTGTTCAATGTAAACCGCACTGATGCAGAATAGCGCGGTATATAAGAGAATGTAAATAAATAAGGGGTTGAACTGCAAGGGTGCCAATAATGTTGACCACAACTGTATCTGTGTTTGACATTATGCCACTGTTTAAGAAGCTTGTCAAAATAAATAAGTTCTGAGTTTCTTATGAAAAGAGAGAGAATTAGTGAGCAACTTTAGTGTAGCTGCTGAGAAGTTCCACAACTTAGGTGTGATCATAGAAAACATACGCTCTTTGAATACGCCAACGTGCACTTCTCTATATGATGGAACATCCATTTGCATCGAGTCCTCAGAGCGTAATTCACGTGGGGGGATTTTAAGTCCCGTGTTTCCAGCCGAAATGCTTGCGTGTTTAGGTATTGTGGGACAAAACAAAAACATGAAAGCTGTGTGGTAGGTTTTGAATTGTATCATGAAGTTATTGGGTCTTGGGGAATTTGTCCTGCCTCCAAGAAAGTCCCAGATAGAAAGGCTTGGGGGTTCGGATGCTACTGTAGGCTAGAGAGCAGCATGGATGGATGGCTGTGAAACATTTAATTTATCAAATTTAAAAAGCTTTTATACTACTGCCTCTGGCCTTAATAAGATTGTCCAAAGCAGTGACCAGCTATAATAGTAAAAAAATACAATATCTCGTATTTTCTAAAAATAAACCCTATAAAATAAAAGCAAGCAAATAAGATCCCATCACACTTCAGAATAGTCCCTTGACCTCCTGCATATTTATTGCAGAAATCCTGAAAACCCGAGTGGCCTGTAGTCCTGAAGGACCCAGTTTGAGCACCCTGCTTTGAAATAAGCATCTTTTTGTTCAACCCGAAAAGTGTGTATTCAGCGGCAGTTTTTTATATTTTGATGACTGGACCAATCTGCGTTGCTGGAGCAGGCAATGACAGGGGAAGGGGGCTGATGATAGTAACATAGTAAATGACGGCAGATAAAGACCAGTATGGTCCATCTAGTCTGCCCGGCAATATGGCAGGAGTAGGTGCACCCCTTCCCATGTCTTTTAGGAGTAGGTGCACCCTTTCCCATGTCTTTTAGGAGTAGGTGCACCCCTACCCATGTCTTTGCTTAGTGGTGCACCCACCAGGAGCAGGTGCACCCCTCCCCATATCTTTGTTTCTTTGTTTGTTTAGTGGTGAACCCACCGCTCCTCCCCCCATCGCTCCATGTAGGACACCCCTATTTGTTGAGAAATTAGATGGTTCAGTTTATTTTGATTTAATCTTGTTGCTGTAAAGTGATCCACTGTGCCTGGCCCATGCCACTTTGAATTCTGTCAATGTGTTTGCCCCCACCACCTCCATCGGGAGGGCATTCCAAGCATCCACCACCCTTTCAGTGAAAAGGTATTTCCTGACATTGCCTTTCAATTTACCACATAAGAACATAAGAACATAAGATATGCCATACTGGGTCAGACCAAGGTCCATCAAGCCCAGTATTCTGTTTCCAACAGTGGCCAATCTAGGTCATACGTACCTAGCAGTTTCCCCAAGGGACACAGGTTCCACAATGCTTGTATTGGTTCAAGCATTGATATCCTGGGTCCCTTCTTAATAATGGATTATGGACCTTTCCTCCAGGAACTTGTCCAAACCTTTTTTAAACCCAGCTACACTAACAGCCTTTACTACATCCTCCGGTAACAAATTCCAGAGTTTGATTACACGTTGAGTGAAAAAATATTTTCTTTTATTAGTCCTAAATAGTTTACCCTGTAGCTTCATTGCATGTCCCCTAGTCTTTCTATATTCTGATAAGGTAAACAATCGATCTACGTTTACCCGTTCCACTCCGTTCATTAATTTATAGACTTCTATCATATCTCCCCTCAGCCGTCTCTTTTCCAGGTTAAAGAGCCCCAACCTTTTTAGCCTTTCTTCATAGGAGTAGCCTTCCATCCCCTTTACCATTTTGGTGGCTCTTCTCTGAACCTTTTCTAAAATTGCTATATCCTTTTTAAGATATGGCGACCAGAATTGCACACAATATTCAAGGTGCGGTCTCACCATGGAACGATATAGAGGCATTATAATATCTTTTGTTTTATTTTCCATTCCTTTCCTTATCATACCTAGCATTCTATTTGCTCTCTTGGCCGCCGCTGCACACTGGGCCGAGGGTTTTAACATGGTATCCACAAGGACGCCTAAATCTTTTTCTTGGGTGGTGGTTCCTAATGTGGAACCTTGCATCGTGTAACCATAGTTTGGGTTGTTCTTCCCTAGGTGCATAACCTTGCACTTCTCCACATTAAATTTCATCTGCCATTTTGATGCCCAGTCTTCCAATTTATCAAGATCCTCTTGCAATTTTCCACAATCCTCCTGGGTTTTAACAACTTTAAATAGTTTTGTGTCATCAGCAAATTTGATAACCTCACTCGTTATTCCACTTTCCAGGTCATTTATGAATATGTCAAAAAGCAGCGGACCCAGCACAGATCCCTGGGGTACACCACTATTCACCTTTCTCCATTGGGAAAATTGGCCATTTAGCCCTACCCTCTGCTTTCTATCTTTTAACCAGTTCCTGATCCACAGTAGTACACTGCCTCCTATCCCATGACTCTTTAGTTTTGCCAAAAGTCTCTCATGAGGGACCTTGTCAAAGGCTTTCTGAAAGTCCAGATACACAATATCAACCGACTCACCTTTGTCCACCTGTTTATTCACTCCTTCAAAAAAACATAACAGATTAGTAAGACAAGATCTTCCTTGTCTAAGCCATGTTGGCTGTCTCCCATTAGGTCATGACTATCTATATGCTGAGTAATTTTATTCTTTATGATGGTTTCTACCATTTTTCCCGGTACTGATGTCAGGCTCACCGGTCTGTAGTTTCCCGGATCACCCCTCGAACCCTTTTTAAAAATTGGTGTTACATTGGCGATCCTCCAATCCTCAGGTATTAGAGATGATTTTAATGATAGTTCACAGATTACTGATAGCAGGTCTGCAATCTCAAATTTCAGTTCTTTCAACACCCTTGGATGTATACCATCCGGCCCAGGTGATTTGCTACTCTTCAGTTTATCTAATAGTTGTAGGACATCTTCCCGATGTATCGATATTTCCTTCAATTCTTCCACACCTTTAAATACCACTTCAGTCGTGGGTAACATCCCTACATCTTCCTCAGTAAAGACCGAAGCAAAGAATTCATTCAGTCTCTCCGCTATCGCCTTGTCGCCTCTTAGTGCTCCTTTAACCCCTTTATCATCTAATGGACCAACTGACTCTCTCACGGGTTTTTTGCTACGAATGTACTTGAAAAGGTCTTTATTTCGCGTTTTTGCTTCCGCAGCAAGCTTCTTCTCAAATTCTCTCTTTGCCTGCCTTATCAATGCCTTGCATTTGACTTGCCAGTGCTTGTGCTGTTTCCAGGTTTCATCATTTGGCTCTTTTTTCCATTTCTTGAAAGATGCTTTTTTGGCAACAACAGCCTCTCTGACCTCAGCTTTAAACCATGCTGGCAATTTTTTGGACTTCCTTCCACTTTTCTTAAAGCGTGGAATACAGCTGGTCTGGGCTTCCAAGATAGTATTTTTCAACAACACCCAAGCTTGATGTACGTCTTTAACCTTTGCAACTGCTCCTTTTAGTTTTTTCTTAACTGTTTTCCTCATTCTATCATAGTCTCCCTTTCGAAAGTTAAGGGGTAGTACTGTGGATTTCCTTACTATCCCTCCTCCACTAATTAAATCAAAGGCGATCATGCTATGATCACTATTGCCAAGTGGCCCCAACACCCTTATCTCTTGCACTACATCTGGTGTTCCACTAAGGACTAGGTCTAATATTGCTTCCCCTCTGGTCGGTTCATGAACCAGCTGCTCCAAGAAGCAGTCATTTATTTCATCTAGGAACTTTATCTCCCTAGCATGTCCTGTTGTGACACTGACCCAGTCGATGCCGGGGTAATTGAAATCACCCATTATTATTACTGCACTGTAACTTTTGCTAGCTTCCTTGATTTCTTTGAGCATTTCATCATCCATTTGTTCATTCTGGCCAGGCGGACGATAGTACACCCCAACTGCCATCGCCTTCCCCTTTTTACATGGAATTTCAATCCATAGAGATTCTACAGCAAATTTTGTTTCTTGCAAAACTTTAATCCTTTCTGACTCAATGCCCTCTCTAACATAGAGCGCAACCCCTCCACCAATTTGATCAGCTCTATCATTTCGATATAGTTTGTACCCAGGTATCACAGTGTCCCACTGGTTGTCCTCCTTCCACCATGTCTCTGATATTCCAATCATATCTAACCTCTCGTTTAGTGCTATATATTCTAACTCTCCCATCTTGTTTTGTAGACTTCTAGCATTTGCATACAAGCATTTTAGAGACTGTATTTTATTCATATTAATTTGGCTATTGGTAGACATGGGTAATTTGGGATCTTTAAGTTCTGTCTGCTCCATACTCGAGGGCATTTGGGCTACTTTACTCTTTTTTGGAACCTCTCTGCTTTTTGTAGTATCCTTCAAGGATACATTCTTCCGAACCATGCGCTCTTGGGCGACTGTCGGCTTTCCCCTATTATCTAGTTTAAAAGCTGCTCTATCTCCTTTTTAAAGGTTAATGCCAGCAGCCTGGTTCCATCCCGGTTAAGGTGAAGCCCATCCCTTCGGAAGAGCCCCTCCTTTCCCCAGAATGTTCCCCAGTTCCTAACAAATCCGAACCCCTCATCTCTGCACCATTGTCTCATCCACGCATTGAGACTCCGGAGCTCTGCCTGCCTATTGGGTCCTGCGCGTGGAACGGGAAGCATTTCGGAGAACGCTACCCTGGAAGTTCTGGATTTCAACTTCCTACCTAAAAGCCTAAATTTAGCTTCCAGAACCTCCCTACCACATTTTCCTATGTCATTGGTACCAACATGTACCAAGACAGCAGACTCCTCCCCAGCACTATCTAAGACCTTATCTAGGTGGCGTGTGAGGTCCGCTACCTTCGCACCAGGCAGGCATGTTACCAGGCGATCCTCACGTCCACCAGCCACCCAGCTATCTACATGCCTAATGATCGAATCACCAACTATAACTGCTGTCCTAACCCTTCCCGCATGGGCACTTGGCCCTGGAGAAACCTCCTCGGTGCGAGAGGGGTTTACATCACCTGGAGGACAGGTCCTAGTTACAGGATCACTTCCTGCCACACCAGGGTGATGCTCTCCTGTCACGTGACCTCTCTCCTCCATGGCAACAGGGATGCTGCCAGACTGGAGGTGGGACTTCAGGACTATATCCCTGTAGGTCTCGTCTATGTACCTCTCTGTCTGTCTTATGTTTTCCAAGTCTGCTACTCTAGCCTCTAGAGAACGGACTTGTTCCCTGAGAGCAGAGAGCTCCTTGCACCTAGTGCACACGTAAGACCTCTCACCAGCTGGGAGAAAATCATACATGTGACACTCAATGCAAAAGACTGGAAAGCCCACATCCCGCTGCTGGACTGCTGTCTGCATCTTAGTTTTAAGTTTGTGTTTAGATCTTTAAGTTCTATATGTACTAAAGGGTGCAATGGATATTTATACCACTAAAACTGTACCTAAGAAGTTTAATATACCTTGTTCACCTGAAGCTTAATTAATCTCAGGTCCTTGGTGTATGACTGATTTGGGTAATGAGCTTCACCTGAGAGCACCTCCTGTCTTTTAAGTTGTGCAAGTACCTATAAAGCTGTGATTTTCCCAGGGGAGGGTGGGTGTGGGGAGGGAGGGAGGGATATAACACTTATTAAAAAAGGGCTGCTACACAGTACCTTGTCCTGTGCTGCTGAGGAAAACTATATTCTGATTTGATTTAAATTATAGCTCTTTGCTGCTACTAGGCTCTAACCTATTATGAAATTTAAACTACAAGCTCTCTGCTGGATTCTAAATTTAACCAGAAAGCTCTCTTCTGTGTTTTAATTTGAAACTAAAAGTACTTTGCTGATGCTAGGCCCTGAGTGACTATGAAATTTAAACTACAGCTGTCTACTGGGTATGAAAGGTAACCAGAAAGTTCTCTTCTGTGTTTTTAAATTGAATCTTAAACTGTTGCTACTAGGCCCTGACTGATTTAACAAAAAAAAATAGTGGGTTCACAGATTAATTAGCTTTAAAAGAAAAACAATTCCTTTCAGAAAAATTCCCAGAAGTATATACTCACAATTTCAGATTTCTCTCCAGAAGTAACAGCCCCCCTTTCCAGTCCGTCAAGTTGCAGTTTCATGTTATGCCCTCTAGTTTTACAGCTTCCCCGTCTCTGGAAGAGGTTTGTTTGTTCATTATTTCTCTTTAAGTATTTAAAGGTCTGAATCATATCTCCCCTATCCTGCCTGTCCTCCAAAGTGTATATATTTAGGTCTTCAAGTCTCTCCTCATAAGGCTTCATAAGGCTTCTCTTCTCATGATGGGGTGTGTGTGGGTTCCTCACCCCCACCCAAGTTGGGGGGGGGGGGGGTGTAGGCTAACTTAGCAATCTGAACTCCCAGCAGGGCACAGTCTGGTGCAAATTACATACAAGGCCTGGCTTTCTCCCGCCACTGCATGCTGGCATTTTTAACCCTGTGAGGCTCGGATGGGGTACTATACTAGGAAGCTGGTAATTTCTTTCTCTTTTCAGGGCTTTCCTTTGCAGAAATGACAGTGTGCAAAAGTATATGTGTCTAATGTCTAGGAGACATATTGCTTTGTATGATTTCCAGGAACCGGGACTGACTCTGGACTCTTATCCCTTTAGAATTATCCTAAGCAGATAATAGCTTAACTTTCAAACAATTCCTGCAGGCCCCTTCCAGATCATTCCTATTTTGATTCAAGGAAGGGTTATCACAGTGTGAGAAGGATGTGGTTTTCTCAGGATGGCCTCTAATTTCCAGCATGCAGGGTGCAGTTTTATGATGGGGTGCTTTATATGGAAAGTCTAAAATCTAGCCTATTCTATAGAGATGACATAGGCGCTTCTGTGACTTTCTAAAAATAGGCTCCTACAATGCCACCCAGTAGTGCACGCATCTATACGTCCTCAGTGTGTGTTGTAACGCATATTCCATGAAATACACACATCACAGCTCTGATCCTGCTCCGCCCTCTGGAACATACCGTCTTGTAGGCGTGCTTCATTGTATGTGGTATCGGGCCATGCAGAGTTCTGTTATAAAAGCCCTCTTCCGCCTGGAAAACTGGCTTTTCACATGGAAAAAGCTTTATGGAATTAGCCTCCAAAAAAGATTTATTAGACAGATATGGCTCCCAATCTGCCAAGCGCAGAGGCTTCACTTTTTACACACCTTCGCTCTGGAACTCCCTTCCTGTCTCAGTCCATCTCGTACCTGACTTTGTGACCTTCAGAAAGGCAAGAAAGACACACCTCTTCCATCTTGCCTTTGGACACCTATTATAGCCCGTACTGACCCTCCTCCTTATCTTAGCCCAGTTCTACACATCATTTGCCTCCAAATATCATAATTGCCCAAGGTTTTTACCCTGATTGTCACCTTTGTTATAATTTATAGATTAAGGGTCAACTTGCCATCATGGCTTGTTTGCTGTGATGCCTGTTTAGCTCTCTTCACTTGTTCCGTGTAAACCTTGTTATCTGTAGACCACGCTGATTTAAAATAGTACAGTATATAAAACCTAATAAATAAACAATAGATAATATGATGTCAGGCACCTGTCTTGTGCGGCAGGAATGTGCGTATGTTTTACAAATTCTAAAAAGGCAAAGTGTATGTCTTCATTTACCCCCTCGAAAGTATCCCCTACACCTACATGGTTAATTTGCCGGTTTGATTTTAGACACTTAAGGAAATTAGTGCAAACCCCTCCCTCGCTCAGGAAAGAGAGATGCGTGCTTTTATGGGGATGTATGTGTATAAGTTTACACACATGGGGTGTGTTTACTAAAGTGCGCTGGGGACACGTTTAGGGTAGCAATTAACATGCAGTATGTGCAAAAGTCATGTGCTACCTGTTGGGGACATGTACAGCATGGCGTCGTCAGATATTGTGCCAAATCGGCCCAAATGTGCTCCAGTGGCACCACAGATGCGCTTGACGCCAGCCACTGAGGAAGCGTTAAGTGCCCCTGCTCTACCTGCAACATTGACGGCGAACCTGCACTATCGACACCCATGCTAACCGCAGTGTGCAGACATGCCCACATTCCACCTCTGCCCCATCCGTTTCCCTTCCTGGTATGTGCTGAGCAGATTGCGCGGGATTAACCCCACGTTGTCTGTTTAGTGTGTGCTACTATCGCGTATTCAAGCCCGCTGTAACAACTAGGGCGGCTTAGTAATCACATCCATATATTACAGGCATTTCTTGAAATGGCCATTTCTTCATGTAAAATGCTGTTTTGCACGTAGAAATGACTATAAAATTACCCCTGTGGTGACTAGCCAATATTAATACCAAAGAGCAAAAGAGATTTTTCAGCCTCGCTGTTTGCTCCCAGGTTCTCTGGTTGTTTTTCTATCTGTGGGTCATTGGGTTATGTAAGAGGCTGTGTGTTAGCTGTTTGCAGTAATTGAGTGGTAATGTAGAGCCTCCCTGACCCAGATGACCTTGAAGCTGACGTTAAAGAGGAAGTGGGAGATGAAAAACTAGATTAAGAGTGCATGAACTGGTAATTTTATTAAACACAACACCTTCCCCAGCCCCATATGTGCTATATCATGTTAAGGAGTCAGGATGTTTGTATGAAATGTTTTGCATGCAGTATATTTTGCGAATAGTGGTGGGACTGAAACAGGCAACGATCATATAAGTTTGCAAATGTTTGAATGTTGCAATGCAGAAGTTTCAGCCATAGCCTTGCTGCCGCTGGGCACAGATTTCGTTAGTGGACGTTTCTGAGACCGCTCTGCAGTTTGAGGAGCGTCTTCAACTCTGTGGTGATGAAATGCTTTTTGGCTTGCAGGTGGCAGCTCAGTACAGTCTGTGTTCAGCGCGCCTCCTGAAACAGGGGCTTAATGAGCTGCACAGCAGGGATCCAGGTCTAGTCTTGTCATACCTGCTGATTTAGCCAATACACTACATTAAGTGGCAGCCCAGAGACAATTCTAGAAGGATCATAAGGTAGCAGATAGATAGATATAAATATGAAAGAGAGTTTCTGCAGACAGTATTCAGGTCGTTCAAATGTGCAGACCTGGTTGAGCCTATTGGTAGGCATGGGAAACATGAAAAGCAATAGGCGAGAGGGTCCGGTGCCACCTCCGTCCAGACCGTCCCTTTACCAGTCCTTCTCCAGGAAATGGGACAGACATGTGGTTTTGGAAAATGAGCTGCTGACCTTTAAGATCTTCTCCGTGCTCCGCCAGAATGCCCAGGCTCGGCTGGTATCTGGGTCCAACTGGCCCGCTACCCACTTTCTTGGCACCAACTCTGCCGTTTTTGCCTCTCTAGCTGCACCTGTGAGGGATCAGTCCCGCATCACCCCAGGAACCGATGGCACCCCAGGTCTGTCCCGGACACGCGGCATGACCGTCTCTCAGCGAGGATTCTCTCAGCTTGGGCTAAATACAGCAATAAGCATCAACAGATTTGGGTAAGATGGACTTCCCTTCTCCCCTCAAAAGAATAAAACAAATGTTCTAGTTTTAATGCTTGTAAGAGATAGAATATTTCAGAATTTGGGGGGTGTTAGTGCACTTTCAAGCTGGCCCTGTGATGGACTTGGGACAGAGCTCTTATTCCATTTTATGGGGTGGGGCAGAGAGGGTCCATGGGGTGGGGGAGGGGATGTTTGATCCCAAGGAGGAAAGGAAGGCAAAAGAGCTGTGCCAAGGACGAGTTCTGCAGAAATGACCCTGCCAGGGCTTCCAGGGTGGCTCTGGACATGCCGTCTTTAGTGGGGGAATTATAAAATTGGAAAGGCAAAAGCTCTCTACACCAAGAATTAATATTTTCCTCTCCTGCTTAAACTTGGTGATCTCCTTGTTAGATATTTATTTATTAGTTATCTCACGCCTTCCCAGTAAGTAGTTCAAAGCAAGTTACAGTCAGGTAGGTATTTCCCTGTCCCCAGAGGGTTCACATTGTTAAGTTTGTACCTGAGGCACTGGAGGGTTAAGTGACTTGCTCAAGGTCATAAGCAATGCCCGTAGGATTTGAGCCCTGATCTCTCTGGTCACTAGGCTACTCCTCCATATGTTTGGAGTGCATTTGTAATGTTGGTGTTCTTTTTGTCTTTCTGGGTTTGTTTGGGCTTTTTAAGGTCATTTCAGGCCTATGTTTGCTTTCTTTTATCTCCCAACTTTACACCTTGTGGCCATGCACTGTTGGAAATCCTTCTGTGAAATTGCTTACTTAGTATTTGTACAGCATTGCTGGAGGATATGATACATCCTGGGAGGACAGGTTTTGAATGTCTAAGCCTAAATTTAAGCTGTGGGAGGTTGAATGACTGACCGAATTGCATCTTAGGTGGTGGAGGCGGGATCAGAATTTGGGTCCGCTGATTTTCACAGCAGTACACCAGCTATATTGATATCCTACAGTAATAGGTACGCGCCAGTTGAGAATGCCACAGCAGTACTGGCAGCCTGACTTCCAGGGCCAATGCAGAGATTGGAGACGCCCTAGGCAGGCCCTCCATCCTGCCCCTGCACTCCCCCCTCCACCCCCCCAAGTGCTGCCACTGCTGACCATCTCCGGGGCTGTGGCGGCAGTGATTTGGAAAACACAACGCAGTATTTACCTAAACTCACCAGTGCTGTGTTGTGGTGTGGTCTGTGCTTTCTGTATCTCCTGCTTCTGCCCCCTCCGATGCAGACCTCTGGGTTACGTAAACTGGAAGTCTGCGTTGGAGAAGGCAGAAGCAGGTGAGAATAGAAGAAAGGAACTATGGCGCAGTGCTGAGATGTTTAGGAAAGTGCTGGGTCATGGTTTCCAAGCCGTTGTCGCTGCTGCAAACCCCTGAAAGAGGGTGATAATGGGTGCCGCCGGAGGTCCGGTGCTCTAGGCAGCCACCTAGTTTGCCTTATGGGACGCCGGCCCTGCCCACTCCTTGTGTACCCATTCTCACACTGCTGTTAACCTTGGACATTTTTGTATTTTACCGCAGGAATGAGGGAAATTAGAGAAGAAAGTGCTACAGTCTGGTGCACTTCAGCTGCTGACTGAGTTCTAAGCAATCGTTTTTCTTCCTGCTATATTTTGCAGTGGTGTGTGGCCAGTCTGTCAGTGTTACATGCGCTGTATCAGACTGTATTGCCTTGCCTCAGACTAGAATGCCAGCCTTTTTTGGGAGGCGTATTTATAGGTTATGGAGACTTCTTTTCCAACTTCTGGTGGGGTTTCCCTGAGGACAAGGCTGTATAGTTCACACGGTATGGCTGGCTCTGACATTTCCAGCGCTAGGTCAGTGTGTCCACCTGATGGAGACCTGCCTGTGCTGCTCATTGCCATTCATCAAACGAGAAGTAGGGATCTCCAAAACCTGAGGCACCATGGACCTTTTATTAGAGGGTGGAATACTTAATTAGCCCCCTGCTCCTCTCCCCCTTTTCCCTCGTAACTCGGTCATCAAGGTGGCAGCCCCTAATAGAGAAACCCAGACTGAAAGTACACCATCTCACTTTTTTGTGCTTCGTTGTGACGTGTCTCAGGGAATGCAGAGGGCAAGCCACAGAATGCCAAAAAGGGGCAAATTATTAGCTAGGATACAGAGGCAACTCCCACAATCCATATACCTTTAAAAATAGAAATAAAAAAAGGATCAAATCTCAATTCTGTGGAATTGTTTATTTTACCAGACTTTCTGCGAGACGTCTAGTCAGTCTTTCCTGTTGGTTCCATCTTGGTGGCTCTTTGTGTCCTCACACCCCCCTTTCCGCAGCACGCCATCATCTACGCTCTGTGCCTCGGTCTATAATGCAGCCTCTCTTTTGCACGCCTTGGCTTGTCCTCCTTTCGTTGTAAACACTGGTACAAAAAGTGTAAGTCTGCCATGCAGGTTTTTAATCAGTCCTGTGCTAAACGTACGTTATGGACACAGAGCATAATTAATGTCGCCTCTTTGTAGTGAATATGTTAATTTACCAGGAGGAGGAGTGGTGATCCCAGCCATGCCAGACAGACACCATAAGAGAGTGGGTAGTCTTCCCTAGCTCACTCAAAAAAAAAATGTTCAAGTGATATTGTAAAGAAATTTAGAATCATTTGGTGTGTGTTTCTTGCTTTCAGCATAGGGGGTGAGGTACTTCTGTCCACAGAAGGGGAGCGGGACCTGGGTGTGATTGTGTCTGACAGTCTTAAAGTAGCTAAATAGGTAGAAAAGGTGACTGCAGAAGCCAGAAAGATGCTTGGGTGCATAGGGAGAGGAATGGCCAGCAGAAAAGGGAGGTGATAGTGCCTCTGTGTAAGTCTCTGGTGCGACCTCATTTGGAGTATAGTGTGCAATTCTGGAGACCGCACCTTCAAAAGGATATAAGCAGGTTGGAGTTGGTGCAGAGGGTGGCTATTAAAATGGTTAATGGCCTTCGTTATGAAGCATTTGAGGACAGACGTAAAGATCTTAATATATATACTTTAGAGGAAAGGCAGGATAGGGGCAACATGACAGAGATATTTAAATACCTCCGTGGGATAAATGTACAGGAGGAGAGTCTTTCAATTGAAGGCAAGCTTTGCTACGAGGGGACATGGGATGAGAGTGAAAGGGGATAGACTCGGGAATAATATGTGGAAATAATTCTTTACGGATAGCATAGTAGATGCATGGAATAGTCTCCCAGTGAAGGTGGTGGACACAAGGACAGTGTCTGAATTCAAAAAAGCATGGAACAAACACAGACGATCTTTAAAGGTAAAAAGGGGACTATTGTAGTAGTTGATACGGAAAGGCAGACTAGATAGGCCATGTGGCTTTCTACCATCATGTTTCTATGTCTGTATATATATATTTTTTTCTTTTCTAGACAAGCCCCAGGAGAGATGGATGAAACGGATTCCATCTCTAGTTTCGTCCGATCCAGGCAGACATCCGATGATAGCCTCTCACTTGCTTCTTCGACCACAGAATCCATTTTTGTGGAAGGTAAGAAGCATCCAGACATGCTTGAACTGGTGCTGAAGCTATGTTCAGATATGCACTGGTCTTTCCCTTAATGAATGCTGTATATAATCATGGCCAATGTATTGAGGTTTCCTACAGACTTCCAGAGGCCTTCAACTGATTGGACCTTAACTAAAAAACACATGTTTTCAATTATAGTGGTATGAGCCTGTATCATCTTCTAAATTTTCTTTATCCTCACCTAAAATTTAGATTCCTATTATGCCTCTCTGAGAAATGAACTTGAAACAGATGCCGAGGACTTTGAGACTGAATCCTGGAGCATTACAGTGGAGCCACCATATGCCAAAAAGCAGAAGAAGGAAGATATAAAAAGACAAGACGTTATATATGGTAAGAGGCATCCTCTTATGAGCGCTTACATTTCTTACATTACATTAACTAAAACTGAATTCTGGATAGACAACCTGAGGACTACAGAAATATATATAAAAAAAGAAAATATGAAATCTTTAAGGAAATTACAGTATTTTTCTGTTCTGTCATTAGCTATCCTTTTCTCCCACTGTCTACTATATAAAATTTGGCCTCTTGTTTTGGCTCGGGATTTATATTTCTGTCTGTTTTATACCTTGTTGTGCACAAGATTTCTTTTTTTTTTTTTTTTTTAATTCTGTAATTTTAAAAACTGGCAGTAAAATTACACCATTTTTCCACACATGAGCCAATGCGGTATCTTCAGCTATGTGGTAATTTGGACTTCACATACAGAATTATTCTGTGTTCCCTTGTGGAGCAGTTTGTGTGTGCATACACTCTCACCAACAGCTTTTGCAATTTAATGTGTGATTCACATCAGTTTTTCAGCACTTAAGGGATTCAAGAGTATCCTGGATAAGGAATTTTTATTTATTTTTTTTTTTTATCGGCATGTATGCTCCAAAAACTAGGCTCTATTAGTTTTACATAGAATGTCTGGTTTCCCCTTTCAGCCATACTTGGGGCCAAGTACTGCAGCGACCTCGTGTGACCAAGTGATGGAAGTGCACCTCATGCCTGTGTGGTTATTTTTTTCTTTTCAATATTCTCTATGCATGTATACAACAAATATGGCATCGTAGCACTAATACACAAATATTTAACAAATATTAACGTTGTACAGTTTCACCCCCCACCCCCCCAAAAAACAAACAAACCCTGCAGCTCGGAGAGGGATTTCCAAGAACTTTATGGCATATCCCCTTGTACTTTCTGAAAGCGTAAACTCCATTCAGGATTTTGTAGCTCTCTATCCTGTCTCCCCCTTATCTGTCTCTTCTCCAAAGTGAAGAGCCAAAACTCTTTAGCCTTTTCTGATAGCACTGTGGTTCCATTCTCTTTATCATTTTAGTTCCCCTTCTCTATAACTTTTCTAATTGCACTAATCTTTTTTTTTTTTTTCAGTTGAAAGGAAGCTCTGCGACAAGGGGGGGGCATAGGATGAAGATGAAAGGGGATAGACTTGGGAGTAATAAGCGGAAATATTTCTTTACGGAAAGAGTTGTAGATGTGTGGAGTAGTCTCCCAGTGGAGGAGGTAGAGACCAGGACAGTATCTGAGTTCAAGAAAATATGGGACCAACACAGAAGATCTCTAAAGGGAAAAAAAGGGACTATAGTAATTGATATGGAAGGGCAGACTATAGACCATGTGGTCTTTTTCTGCCATCTTGTTTCTGAGAGATGAGGCGACCAGAATTGCACACACAACTCAAGGTACAGTCATAACATACAGTGGTGCACACGCAACACCATATTCTTTGTTTTATTCTCTATTCCTTTCCTAAGAATTCCTAACTTTCCGGCCTCCGTTTACTGAACTAATTTCAACATACTATCCACAGTGATACCTAGATCCTTTTACTGGGTGTTGACTCTTAACGTGGAAGCTAGTACCATGTGGCTATAATCTGCTTAGTCTTCCCTATGTGCATCACTTTACACTTGTCCACATTAAGTTTCATCCACCCTTTGGATGTCCGGTGCCCCAAGATCTCCAAGCAATTTCTCACGGTCTGCATGCCATTTAACACTTTTGAATAATTTTGTGCCTTGACAATTTGATCACGTCACTTCACTTGTTCCCATTTCCAAATCATTTATAAATAAGATTTTAAGATGTATTAAATTTGCTATGCCCCCTCTCATCCGGGTAGAACAGCAAGGTAGTATGCAGTGTAAAATGAATCCTAAAACCAGGGCTGCCGATTACAGACAAATACAGTCCAAGGGGCATGTTGACTTAAGGTTAATACACATTAATGAAGTTAATGTGAGTTAAGTGCCTCTACACGCATGGAAATAAGAGGGCTGTGGAAACTTTAACATGGTTAATTTTATGAGCGTATGCACAAGCCCTCTAGACTCCTGAACAAATTTACAAGGCAGAACGCACTGGGAAGGCTAACAGATATTAACTAATCCCAAAACACTAACCCATCTGGACACAGGAGGTAGAGAAAACTAAACATACTGAAAATGTCTCCAGCCGTTGTCCATCCTGGAGTTTAACGGAGTCCAAACAATCAGGTTTCCAAAGCTGCCTTAAATTTTGAGTAACTATGCTCACTTCTAATACCAGGGAGAAGCCCATTTCAAAATGTAGAGGCCATATAGGAAAAGGAAGATGTTCAGGCAGTGACTTTGGATTCTTATGTTAAATGAAAGCACTGGTCCCAGTACAAATCCCTGAGGTACTTCACTATTACGCTTCCTCGTCCTCTTTTGAGGAAATCCACCATTTAACCCTACTCTCTGTTTTCAGTCTTTTAGCCAGTTTCCAGTCCACGACAGGACATTGCCTCCTTACCATGGCTTTTTAATTTCCTTAGATGTTTCTAACGAGGGACTTCATGAATCTGAATTTTCAGAAAGCTTTTGACAATGTCAGCTGGCTCACTTTTTATCTGCATATTTGTTCATGCCTTCAAAGAAATGTAAGAGACTGGCAAGTCAAGACTTCCCTTGGCTAAATCCATTAAACCAAGTCTGTATATATGTTCAGCAACTTTCTTTAGCTTTATCGTCTTGCTGGTTACCGACATCAGACTTGCCATTCTGTAATTTCCCAGATCACCCTGGAGCTCTTTTTGTACCCACTTATTAATAAGGTGTGGGACACGGGTCCATATGACCTTACTGTTACAATCTATGCATTGGTTGCCATTTCTTTTTCAAATTTGTTTTCTGTCTGCTCCTTAGGGGCAATAGTTTCAGTTGCTTCGCAGCATCTCCATTAAATACCATTTCCGGCATAGGTAGCTTCCTTACATCTTCCTCAGTAAAAACCGAAGCAAAGAATTCATTTAGGGACCCTTTTACTAAAGAGCACTAGGCTGTTACACTGAACATGCCAAAATTGCCAAAGCTATGACGTGTTAGGTTTAGGCAGGTCTTGTCAGACAAATCCGATTGATTTCTTTGACTGAGTGATCAGGGAGTTGGACCAAGGGTGAGCCCTAGATGTGGTGTATTTAGATTTCAGTAAAGCCTTTGACACCGTTCTGCACAGGCGACTTATAAACAATCTAAGCACCCTAGGGATGAACCCTAAAGTTACTGCTTGGGTTAGAAATTGGTTGAGTGGGAGGCGACAAAGGGTACAGATAAATGGAGTTCACTCGGAGGAGAAAGAGGTTACCTGTGGTGTGCCCCAGGGATCTGTCCTTGGTCCGATTCTTTTTAACATCTTTATTAGTGATATTGTGGAAGGGCTGTTGGGTAAGGTTTTCCTCTTTGCGGATGATACCAAAATCTGCAATAGAGTAGACATCCAGGAAGGTGTAGATAACATGAGGAGGGATCTAGCTAAAGTTGAAGAATGATCTAGAATTTGCCAGCTGAGATTTAATATTAAAAAAATGCAAGGTCATGCATTTGGGCTGCAGCAATCCAAGAGAAAGATATACTATAGGGGATGAAGTACTTCTGCCCACAAAAGAAGAGCGGGAACTAGGCGTGATTGTGTCTGATGATCTTAAAGTAGCTAAACAGGTAGAAAAGGCAACTGCAAAAGCTAGAAGGATGCTTGGGTGCCTAGGGAGACGAATGGGCAGCAGAAGAAAGGAGGTGATAATGCCTCTGTATAAGTCTTTGGTGCGACCTCATTTGGAGTATAGTGTGCAATTCTGGAGACTGCACCTTCAAAAGGATGTGAACAGGATGGAGTCGGTGCAGAGGGTGGCTACTAAAATGATTAGTGGGCTTCATTATAAAGCATATGAGGACAGACTTAAGGATCTTAATATGTACACCTTAGAGGAAAGGCGGGATAGAGGTGATATGAGTGAGATGTTTAAATACCTCCGTGGCATAAATGTTCAGGGAGAGAGCCTCTTTCAATTGAAAGCAAGTTCTGCTACGAGGGGACATGGGATGAGGGTGAAGGGAGATAGATTCAGGAGTGATATGTGGAAATATTTCGTTACGGAAAGAGTAGTGGATCCGTAGAATAGTCTCCCGGTGGAGGTGGTAGAGATGAGGACAGTGTCGCTCAAGACAGGAAATGCCCTTTAACCTCCCGGTAATCAGCGCGTTGGCAGGCTGCAAGAGACTACAGCCACTGGCGTGAAGGAAAATGCCACTCTTCACTCTGGTGGCCGCGCAGAGGTGAGCTGCAGCTTCGGGCCTCCCTGGCTCCTTCTGAAGCCGGTCAGGCAGGTGCAGGATCATGTGCGGGCGAGCCCTGCAGATGTTTGGGAGTCGGGACACACGGTCTCTCAGACAGCATGTGTGGCATGAAGTTGGCCCTGTGTGAGCAACATTCTTGCACATGCGTCGGGCCGGCCCTGACCATGGTATCACATTCTCATTGCTTATTCTCCTTCCACTAGCTGGCAGGGACAATTTGCAGTCTTTCATCTCAGTCAGCTCTTAACTTTAAAGCATCTGGCCTACTTTTATTTATTTATTTGGTTTTATATACCTCGCTATTCATAATCAGCGTGGTTTACAATAGAACAACTTATTACATGGAACAGTTTACTGTGAATGTGTGAACATGATATAATGCAATTAACAGATTTACATTAAATAAGTCATACAACAGGAGTATGATGAACTATTTACAGTCTGACAGAATCTTGAGTAAATTAGGGACAGACAAAGCGTTAAGTTATGTGGTTGAAAGCAAGATGGCAGTTCTCTGTTGGGATGCATTAACTTCCCTGTTTTGCTAGTACTCTTCAAGGATACGTTGCTCTGAACAGAGCAGCATTATTGACCTTGCCAGCCTGGGTACTAGGAGTTTTTTTGCACAGTAGCAGAGTTTACTAAACATTAGATCATCAGATTGAACAAAAATGTTAACTTTGTGGGTGCAGAATAAAAATCTTTCCATGGCGCTCAGGTTAAAGTGGTGCCCAATAAACTCATTGTGGTCTTCCTCATTTATTGTATAGTATTGTATTTTATTTATTTATTTATTTAACAACACTTTTATACCGCCGTATCTACCAGTCATGGCGGTTTACATAAAACAGGTATAATGAGGAACATGTGTTGGATGGCCTACTAGATTAAAAGTTTACAAGTATATTCGATGTATACCCTATGATTTCATATATTGGAGAACCAGAAACCGGTTTCTTAAAATTGATTTTTCTCAACATATATATTTGACTGCTTTTCTCGGGCCCACATTGATTGATTAATAGTCCTTACTGAATTCTGGACATCTGTAATTAACACTCCTCCCCCCCCCACACACATATAACCCTCCCCCTCGGCCGCCCATCATAGTGTGTTTTTCACATTTGTCAGGTAACCATCTGGGAAGACAGCTATGACCAATTCTAAAGCACTGAATCCAGTACCTGAGTCTGTGTGTTCAGTAATTTTATTTATTTATTTAGACAGTTTTGTATACCACTTTATCCTTCAATCAAAGTGATTAACCGACTTCCAACACCTCCTGACCTCCAGTCAGACACTAATGCCTAATATCTACCTCCTCAACATCCCCCTAAATCCTGGTACTTTAAAGACAGGTTGAATCAAATAGTAGACTATAGCCAGGTGGTCTGTCAGTTCCGAACCATAACCACCCTCCTAGCATCTTTAAATGGGAGCTTCTTAGGTTAAAATTGCCAGTAATCACCCTACCTCTGTGTGTACAGCTGCCCAGTGCTTGAATGTTACTGTGGTATATATGAAGCAAGCAGCTGGAATGTTCTGGACTACTGACCTGTTTCTTTAATAGTGTCGGGAAGAGTCTGTTTTTATTTTAAGAAAAGTGGGAAACCGCCCTTCTTTGGTCATCCCTGTTTGTTAGTCATGTAATTCTTCTTGCAGCATCCAAAGAAAACCTTTATGTAGAAAAGAAAATGCAGTGGTTCAGTGTTCCTGATAACAAACGTCGAGGAAACAGCAATACATAATTACTGTATATTTTTTCAAGGAAACTTTCATGTGCTTTACAGGTAAAAGTGCTGCTTCGATCATGGAACTTGGTGTTTTGACACCACAGACATGTGGTGCCGTGTAAGGAAATTAACTTCTGTTGCTCCCGCCCTGAGGAATTTATCGTCTACTCATAACTGCTGCCATTACATAATTATCGCTACATAGAATGATGCACTTAAGGATTTAAAGAGATTTGCCCCAAGGTCATGCTGGGGCTTGTACTAAACTTGTTCATTCGATGAGTCCTCCTGACACTTCCCCTCGTATCCCCTCAGAGCACATCTGCCCAGATGTTCTGTGTTGCTTGCTACATTGTTGTGCGCTGACCATGACGCTCACAGAGCCATCATCTAGGGGTCTCGTTTCCGCAGTAGCCAACTCCTGTGTGTTTAACAGTTTACATTTATCCAAAGTAATAATAATCTGAAAGTGTGTGATAACATTCATGTGTGTATATCTATTCATACCTATATCTATATATGTATAATATACATATACAAGGTGTGACAAAAAGAAACAAGACTGTCCCATAAATGTTTCATTACAAAATCTACAGAGAAATTATGCATTGTCCCCTTCAAAGTAACACCCCCCCCCCGAGTTAATGCACTTCTGCATTTGCTTCTGCCATGTACGGAAGCACTTGGTAAAGTCCTCCTCCTTGAGGTCCCTCAGCTCCCTCGTCACAGTGGCCTTGATCTCTTCTACAGAGGCAAAATGAGATCCTTTGAGCACAGTCTTCAGCCTGGGGAAGAGCCAGAAGTTGCACGGTGCGAGATCTGGGGAATAAGGAGGGTGGTCGAGAGCTGTGATCTGTCTATTGGCCAAGAACTGCCTCACACTGAGTGCGGTATGTGCGTTCGCATTGTCATGGTGGAGCAGCCACGACTTGTCTCTCCACAGAGCCTACCTGCTGCGCCGAACCCGGTCATGGTAGCGATTGAGGACCTGTTGGTAGAAGTGCTGGTTGACTGACTGTCTGACCCTCAGGCACAAACTCATGATGGACCACTCCCTTCTGGTCAAAGAATGCAATCAGCATGACCTTGATCAGAGCCGGCAGTGGAAGACTTGACTGTCACCCAGACCCAAGAAAGCGCGCATGTCCAAATCAAGGATCAAGGTCATGCTGATCACATTCTTCGACCAGAAGGGAGTGGTCCATCATGATGCATCTTGGTGCAGGAGCTGGGGATGCGGAAGGTGTGCGCCAAGATGGTGCCCAAGCTTTTATCAGACGACCAGAAGGAGCACCAGGTCAATGTTTGTCGAGACTTGCTAGAGAAGATCGGAGAAGATCCAGAGTTTGTTGGCCAAGTCATCACAAGAGACAAGACTTGGGTCTTCCAGTATGACTCTAAAAGCTTGGGCACCATCTTGGCGAACACCTTCCGCATCCCCAGCTCCTGCACCAAGATGGTCCACACTGACTCCCTGTTCAGGCTGAGCTCCTCAGCTATCATCCGCACCGTCAAGCTGCGATCACTCCCCACCAGCTGGTTCACTCTGTCAGTGTTCTCAGCCGTCTTTGTTGTGGAAGGCCGCCCTGACTTGGGGTCATCCTCCATCTCCTCGCGGCCAGTCTTGAAGCGTTTGTGCCACTTGAAGACTCGCGGCCTTGACATTGCATCTTCTCCATAAGCCTTTTGGAGAAGTTGGAGACACTCAGTTCGGCCCTTCTCCAACTTAACCAGAAATTTCAAGTTGATTCTTTGCTCCATATTTCTGCCACCTCCAGTTGCATGACAAAGTGATGGAGCAGTGTGCTACAAAAAAACCTGAAAAAGAAAAACAGAGTGAGAGAGATGAGAAATATTATAGCAGAACAGTGACGAGATGTTGTACAACACAGTGACATAAGCGGTTAGCCAGTTGGCATTGAGTCATGGGCGTGGCTGCCACAGTCTCATTTCTTTTTTTGTCACACCTCGTATATGTGTACTTTATACACACACATGCACGAGAGGAATGGTACTGCTTTAATACGCCAAAAATATAGTTAGCTTTGAGAAAATCGGCAATGTAATTGGGTACAGCTGACATGTATATAAGGCCAATAACATAGTTATGGATGTGAATTTTCATGTCTGCAGGGGGGTCATCCTTGCCTGAGGACGTGACTCTGGTTGCTTTCTGCTAGCACGTTTTTGTAATTCTCCAGTAAGAAATTATGAGAAATGAGGCAGAGGTTTTTCATGGACTGGTTAGTTTCTTTTCATAGAGGTGAAATTATAGTTCATGTAGTATTCTATTACTGAGCATCCACGTCACTGTTCCCTAGTGCCCCTGGTTCTACAGAAAATTGCCAAGGGACTTGTAGAATGGCTTGGACAAGGCCTTATTTATTTTTTCCATTTAACTTTTTATTAATTATTTCAAAAGAGAATGCATACGTCATTTTAACACATCTGTGTACATTTTCCACAGCCGTCTTACACTCCCACCTATAATAACCCCTACCAGCTAATACAGCGAACAATACTATCTAATTTTCTACCTTCCCCTCCTCCCCCTCCCCCATCTCACTTTCCCCCTGACAAGGCCTTATTTTAAAGATGGCACACTCGGTTCACACCGTGTGCCGGTTCATTGTATGGGAACAAACTGTGATGGCAGATATGGGCAATAAGACCCAGAGTTTGTCTACTTTTTCCATGCCAGATATATCAATTAATCTGTGGTTGCCCCTTTCACTTTTTTGCTTTAGGTATCCTGGTGCGTGGCTTCTGCTTCCTTCTCCTCCCCCTCTCCCCACCACCATCACCCGAAATCTGCTATTGAACTGGTTGGGTTAGGCGAGTTGGGAGTCTTTTAGACTCTTACATCTACTTGAACAAAAAGTTGCATTGATGTGATCCTATCCATGGTAAGGAGCAGCTAGGGACAGTTTTGCCTGGGTGAGAAATAGCAACTGTTCTTCTCCATCTGTGCCATGATTTAACATACTTTCTCTGTGACGGCAGTGCACTTTGTGTTCATATGACCCAGTAATACAGAGACTCAAACTGCCTTTGCAAACCTCCTTTTTAATTCTTGGAGCAGTTCAAGATGATGTTGGAATGGAATTCGGAGGAGGGGTGAAGGATTATTTCAAGAGTTCAAACTTGCTCCAACATGATGACGCCGACGCTTTCAAAGTATAGAGGGAATAGAAGGCCGTTGCACTGGGGTCTTCAGAAAACCAGTTTAGTTGCATTATGGGCCATGTACCTGAACTCTGACTTGCAGATTGTTGCTCATGATCTTGGAGTTTGCTGCGCGTTTGTGGAGGTGCAAACACTATCAGTTGCACAAAGAAACCTGCAATTTTTTCCCAGTTCTGCAAAAGTTGGATGTTGCTATTCTATCAGGCTTTTAGAGGGTAATTTTATAACAGGGAACCTAAGTTTGGAGATGGAGAAGGCTGTAATTTTGGGCTGTGTGTGTTTATAAAAGACACGTAGGCTAAAATTTGGCTTTCAGCAAAGCCTTTGACACATTTCTGCATAGGTGACTTGCAAATAAACTGAGCGCCATTGGTATGGACCCTCAAGTGACCAAATGGGTTAGGAACTGATTGAGTGGGATGGTAGTAAATGGAGTTCATTCTAAGGATAAGGACCACTACCAGTGGTGTGCGCAGGGTTTGGTCCTTGGTCTGGTTCTTTTTTAATATTCTTTTAAGGGATATTGCGGAAGGGCTGTCTGGTAAGATTTGCCTCTTTGTGAACGATTTCAAAATCTGCAATAGAGTAGAAACTCTGGAAAGTGGGGATGATTTGAAGAGGGATCTAGCAAAGCTTGAAGAACGGTCTAGAATTTGAAAGCTAAGATTTAATGCTAAAAAATGTAAGGTGCATTTGGGCTGCAAAAACACCAGGGGGCAGTGTAGTATAGAAGCTGAAGTACTTCTGGGCAAGAAAGAAGAAAAAGAACTATGGGTGCTTCTATCTGATGGATGATGATAAGGTAGTCAAACAGGTTGAAAAGGTGACTGAAAAAGCCAGAAGAATGCTTGAGTGCATAGGGAGAGGAATGGTCAGCAGAAAAAAGAGGTGATAGTGCCTCTGAATAAGTCTCTGGAGAGACCTCATTTGAAGTACTGGGTGCAGTTCTGGAGACCTCACCTTCAAAAATATATAAACCGGATGAAAATGTTGCAGAGTGGCTAGCAAAATAGCCAATGGTCTTGGTCTTGAGGCACATGGGAACAGAATTAAATAACTCGGTATGTAGGCTTTGGAAGAAAGGCAGGGGGAGGAGGGATATGATAGAGTCCTTCAAATACCTTTGTGGTATAAGTGCACAGGAGGTAGTGGAAAGGAGGCTCTGGAACAATGGGGCATAGAATGAGGATGAAATGGGAGAGGCTTAGGGATAGCCTCCGCAGAGGTGGCAGAGACCAGGACCGAAGCATGAGATGAGCCCAGAGGATCTCTAAGGGAGAAGAAGGAATTGTAGAGCTTAGCAGTTAGTATGGATGGGCAATGGCTAGGCCAAATGGTTTTTATTTTCTATTTACTAGTGCAAATCCTGCAGAAATAGTGGTGCCTAATTTGTAGGTGCTGACATTTATGCCGGCTTGAAAGTAGCTATAAAATGCATATGCAGATTGTGACTCCATCCATTCCTCGCTCAAACACTTCCCCTGAGCACACCACATGTACTTCTAAGTGTGACCCAATTTTTATAAGAAGCATTTTATCCGAAGAAAAGATTTATAAAAGTCCCTCCTTCAGAGTGTTTTTTTCATCTTTTCCTACCCCTTTTGGTTTGTCTACTGTGTTGTGGGCTTTCATAACCTTTGCATAGGGCACACTCTCTAGACCTTTCACAGTGTCGGTTGTGAAGACTTAGTCTTGCTGTATCTTATGCTCTTCTGACTTTTCCAAAATGTTTTTGTATTTGTTGATCTTCTAGAGAAGATCCAGAACACACTTATGGCATCTTGCAGTCTAAATTAGGCAGAACACCTAGGAATTGGGGCACTGAACGTTAGAAATCCACAGTGGGAAGGACGTGGTAAGATCTCTTACAGCCCCTTCTGTTGATTTTCTTTCAGAGCTGATGAAGACTGAAATGCACCACATCCGAACCTTAAAAATCATGCTGAAAGTATACTTGAAAACTTTGAAAGAGGAGTTACAGTTTCAGAGCGCCGACATTAAGAGGCTTTTCCCTTGCGTGGAAGATTTACTGGATGTGCACAGGCAGTTCCTGTTTCGATTAAAGGAAAGGCGGAAAGAGTCCCTAGAGGAAGGAAGCGACCGGAACTATGTCATCCAGCGAATTGGAGACCTTCTTGTACAACAGGTATGTGCCAGGTCTTTTGGGGCAAAATATTTGTGGGGGGTTTTCACAGCGGAATTTTACTGGTTCCCATAAAGAGAAGGTAAATGATTCCAAACTAAATTCTGAACTCTTTCTTAGTACTAAATTTGCAGAATGAAGTCTACACCTAATGGTCTTCGATGTTAAGAACTCAAGTGTGTCCTGTTCATGCTGATTACATGCAGCAGACTGACCACTTTTCATACCCTGATTCCATAGAGGGCCAAATGAGTGCTTCCAATATGTGTTTTGGGGTTGTATTATGTTTGTTTTTAACACCCCTTCTTAAACACTAACCCAGATTCCATCACAAATTAAGGGCTGTAGGAGAATCTGAAACCCAAAGATGCTGATCTTGAACCATGAAGGGGCGCTCCTGTAATCTCAGCTTTCTCTGCGTGTCCGAGCCCTGCAGACCCTAACAAATGGTAGACTTGAGCCAGAGTCACCAGCAGCCCACAGAGTTATCCCATGCTTTTGTTTTCCTATTGTAAATGAGGCATTTAGCCAGTTCCTGCTTCTGCCTTCCTCCATCCTTTTTTCTTACAGTGGCAAGCTGGAGGATTATTTTACCTAGCGAGACTCTTTTTTAACACCTTCGCAGTCTCTCTACTTTTTTGCATAGCCAACACGGCCATGGATGGTTGTCGCCTGCACTTTGGAGGCACAAAGATTTCTCATATCCGCTGCTCTTGGGCTGTGAGTTGTTGATTGGCCTTGGGCTATGTATTCCACCAGCACCCATGCTGTAAATGCTGTCCTTTCCTCTGTTCTGCTCCAGTTTTCAGGTGACGTGGGCAAGCAAATGGTAAGATACTATGGTGAATTCTGCAGCCGCCACAACGAAGCTGTACAGTATTATAAAGATCTCCTTCAGCAGAACAAGAAGTTCCAGAGCCTGATCAAGGTGAGAGCAGCCGCCAACACGGATTTCCCAGCTTCTGGGATGTGCTCCTTCGGTTTCAGAGCTGTGCAGCTATTATGAGGTTTTGGTCTTAGTAAATGACAGCAAATAAAGACCAGAAGGGCCAATCTAGTCTGCCCAGTAAGGTGGCTAGAGTTGTACCTGCTGCTCTGCAGGTTACTCCCCCTCCTGCCCCCCCATACTTTTGTTTAGGACTGTGCTTGCCACATCATGAAGGTTATCTCCTATTTATGAAGTTATTTAAGTATGCTTTGTTAATATCCTCTTGCCATATAAGGATCTTCTGTGTCTATCTTATGCCAAAATAAATCGTTTGCCACTGTGATGGGAAGGAGCTTGTTTCCAGTATTGACCTTGGGCACATCATGATTGTAAGCGATAAGGCAGGGAAGGGGAAACACACTCCATGCTTTTAAACCAGAGGGCTGTTGGTGCTTCTGGTTGGCCATGATGGGAGGAGGTTACAGATAGAGAGTGGTGGGCAAGCAGGCAGAGTAGAGACATCAGGTAATTTTGTTGTTGTTGTTGTTGTTGCTTTCTTTGGATGACCACTGAGGTGCTGAAAAAGGATGAACAAGATAGTGTTTTGGCCTTCCTTCAGCCTAACCTGTTTTTATTACATAGCTTAGTAGAACATAGAATTTAGTAGATAACAGCTGAGGAGAACCCATCCTGTCTACTATTTTCCACTTTGACTGGAGGGCCATATAAATTCCCATACTTAAACCAACACCAGCTCCTTCCTCCTGTCTTCTATATCTTTTAAACTTTCTCTCAACCTCATTCCTATCGCCACAGCTTGGGCTGGCCTAACTAGACAGTCACCTAAGGCCACAGCTTTTGGGGAGCAACAAAGAGCAAGGCATTCAAAGCTAAAAAATACTTATTTATTTTATTTTAAAGGTTTTTTTAGATTCTGACAGCCAGGAGGGGCATAAGGCTTGAGGTTTGCCTAGGGTGCCAACACCTTGAACCATCTCTGGGGCCGGCCCTGGCCACACATCTGTAATTGCAGGGCCAAGTTAGAATTTGTTTCCATGCACTTGTTTAAAGTTTAATCTCTTCTATTCCACCCACAAAAAGCCACTCCAAAAAAACAAAGAAGCAAGACTTTACAGGCTGTGTGTGTGCTTGGCTGGAATTTATTAGAAACGTTTAAAAAAAATCACTTAGGGGCTATTGTTGCCCAGTTGACATGGATTGTGAAGCTCAGCTTGAGTGGTGCCTGCTTGTAACACTGGTCCGTGCATTTTGATGCCTTGTGTGTATACGTCTGTATATACACACCCACACATACCTCCTTCCTCGCTTCTCCTCTACCCAAAGATATCAGCAAAATCGGACAGATGCCACAAATTATCTAATTTGTTTTATGTTAATTTTGTTGTTGCACAGAAAATAGGTAATTTGTCTATTGTCCGGCGCCGTGGAATTCAGGAATGTATTCTTCTGGTGACTCAGCGCATTACTAAATATCCCGTCCTGGTGGAGCGACTTATCCAGAATACTGAAGGTGCAGTGTCATTTGTGGGTTTTGGTTTTTTTTTTAACTTTGTGAGTTCTGAAACATCTCTAGGCCAGTGTGATAGAGTATATTCTGATGGTGAGGGATCCTGAGAGTTTTAACATGAAGTAAAATGTGTTACCAAGACCATGCTTTTAGAACCTCCATGGGGAGGGATGGTAAGGCCTCACCCCCTTCACTGCTTGCGCGCAAGGCAACTGAAGGCTTTTTAAGAACATTTCTCCGTTGAAATGACCATCACCCAGCAGCTGGCCAGGAGAGCTGGGGGGACAGGGTGAAGGTGAGGAGTGCAAAATGTTTTGGTTTGTTTTTATTTTGCCCTTCCCCTCCCCCTATTTCTACCTATCTATCATTCTCCCCAGTGTTGCCGTGCCACAAGGCAAGCCCTATAGAATTACTGAAGTTGATTCTGTTGTTCTACCCCCTACCACTCGGCTGCCTTAAAACGTAAGTTTTTGGTCTCCCTCCCTTCCCTATTAGAGAAGCTCTTCTGAGGTGCTAAGACAGATTCTCTCCCTGTTTCTCGTTTCAGCTGATACAGAGGACTACGAGGATCTCACCCAGGCCCTGGGACTCATAAAGGGAGCAATCACGCAAGTTGATGCCACAGTGAACGCGAGTGAGAAGGGACAGCGTCTCCGGGAGATCGTCAGCAAGATGGAATTGAAGTCATCGGGGAAATTAAAGAACGGGCTTGTTTTCCGGAAGGAAAACATAGCACGTCGGCAGCTCCTCCACGATGGGGTGTTGTGCTGGAAGGCCGCCTCTGGGCGTCTTAAAGGTATCTGTTGTAACAATACCTTAGACACTTTGTTATGGTCCTTTTTGCCCCTTTTCTATAGTTTTTAGCTCTTAGGGAAACTGAGCTTGTAAAATCACCATGTCTGTCTTGCTGTCCACTCTCCTATAATATATTTTCTAAACTCTTAAGTAAATGTGAAAAAACATCACAACAGACCACAATGTTATTTTTACCCCCTTCTTCCTCTATACAAATTGAACAGCCCTAGCATAAATGCTAAGATCCAGACAGGCAGAATTAACGAGAACATCAAACTTAACCTCGATGAACGTATGATCCATCCAACGTGTGACTCTTAAGGCAGGATTTCAGTCCTTTTATTTAAGACTAAACTTACAGCGGGAGGCCACACGTGGATGCTCATATCTCATGTATTCATAAAGCTCTCACATTAAGGATGCTCTTAACTCAGGAATGGAAAATTCAAGAACAGGAGGCTGCACAATCTTTTATTTTATTTATTTGACTGCTTTTCTATACCACATTTCACCGAGGCAAAGTGGTGTATATTTCACCAACAGATTGTTATGGTAAATAGTGGAACTTACATACATAATAAACAGTCACAAGTGACAGATACCTACATGAGTAGTTAACTAATATAACTTATGTCTATCAATGACTTTTATATACATTTTCCATTGTGCCAATGTAACTAACAAGATAAACTAGATTGGGGTTTTCTTTACTGTTAGGAACGTTACTTTAAAAAAAGTTCTATCTAAGTTTTTAGACCATTACATACAAATTTGTGCTACAAATGATACCTCCAGGTCATATTCTTCACTTAAAGTGCTTATAGTTAAAACAAAATTAAGCAAAGGAAACTGGCCAGTTCAGGTCAGGTGAAATCTCAGGGAGGTCAGACTACGAAGTGATGTAATTCGGCGTTTTCAAAGCCGCCCTGCTGTAGGCTGGTGCTTAGTTGATCCATTTCTCACCTAGTTTCCTATAAGAATAAAACTCTGAGCACAGTATTCAAGAACATTGATCCCGGTGGCAGCTGCTGCACCTGGATACATGCTGCGGAGACAGAAATTCAGCGGAGTGGCACTTAGGCAGAGACTCGGTTTATGCGGATAGTAGCGATTTTCAGTGCCACTCTCCGGATAACATGGGACAGCAAAAAAGCCGTCTTAAGTGCTGATCGGACAGCAGGCGAGTATCACCACTATCCAGATAATGACGATGGCTCCAGAGAGTGCTGCGTAATCTAGATATTTATCCCGAGCACCGTGGATTGACAAGGACCCCGTCCATCTCTAGTGTGTAATGATGTAGGCATAAATTGGAAGTTACATTCCATTCAGAAATGAGAAAATTTCATCATGACCTATTTCAAATTTAGCCAAGTCGGTCAAATGTATCTAAGAGGAAATCAGGTCATTGAAAAATAAACTAAGTGCTTGGTAGTCTAAGCTCTTAGCCGGCAAGGCAAAGGGACAACAGCCGACGAAGGGCTCTGAATGAAATATTTTGCAACACTGTCCGGATCATGCCACTGAATGTTTTCACAGACTGCTCCGGCACCGTCTGGTTAGTGCAGGGGCGATCTGTGGGTGGAGAGAAGGCGTGTCTGCACTTACCCGGTTAGCCCAGTTATTCAGCCGGGACTTCTTCGGGCAACTTGGACTATCCAAAGCTGTCCTTAGTTGCTATCTGCAGACGTTCTAGTTGAATATCAAGCTAACGGGATGAGTGGCAGCACTTAACAGTGAGTTTTGCACAGCCGGTAGCTCCTATCCAGATATTGCTGCTGAGTACCCCACCGATATTTAAGCACTGCGGCTAATGCCGTGGCGTTTAAATATCAGCCTTTCTGAATATCTGTGCCTAAATATTTTTTGCAAATTTAAGGGATGCATTGCAAACCCCAGCACCATCTCCACAAAACACTGTGAATGTATTCACATGTGGAAGGCTGAAGAAATGAATGTGTTGAGCTTTATATCCTGGGCGGGGGAAATGAATTCATTTTTATTTTCCCCCTCCCTTATTGCAGATTTCAGTTTTGTTGCACGCAAAAGGCATGACAGCTTTGTCTAATCATTTTAGGATACGTTTTGCTTGCCAGCTTTGCACCAGGTTTCAGTGAGGAAAAACGAGCAGGCTTCACCTTCAAAGAGTGCCCTGGAAAAAAGTATATGCAGATGCTTTTTCCCATTTAAAGTAATGGGTGTAAATTTGAAAATTCAGTCTTTGTGCTATTTCCCTTCCCTGCCTGAACACCTCATCCTTACCCAGATGATAGTACCTGTTGTTGATTGCCCGTGAATTGCAGTTGGCAATCTTCAGCCAGTGAATTTGCTTGGGAAAAATCACTTTTGGAAACTGCCCTCTTTCTAGTTTAGTTTATCCTAAAGCAAAGAAGTACAGTAGTAATTTCTATGGTTTGATGTGTTGTAATTGGTCAAATTCCATGAAAAGAAATGGGCGTGATTGTAGAACATTCAGTCTACAGATCTGGTACTTTGGGCTTCAGCAAACCAAGTCAAACCAAATCTTTTCTTCTCCTTTTTTACTGCTTTGCGTGACCAGATATTCTTGCTGTTCTGTTGACGGATGTGCTGCTTCTGCTGCAAGAGAAGGACCAAAAATACATTTTTGCCTCTGTGGTGAGTACCTTTTTCCTCATACAGTCACAGCTTTTGCTATCCCTTAGGCGCCTCACAGCAGTTCTCTTTGAAAATCATAGTTGCGAAAACATTGCCTCACTTTATGGGCAAGTCTTATTAGAACAGTGATGATAGGGTGGTCCTCTGGCATCTTCAGTGTCCTTAAAGTCATTTTTCATCCCAACAGTTTAACACTATATTTCCTTACTCTCATTTAAGCTACTTCAGCAGCATTTCAATGTTTATCAATATGGATTAGCCAGGGATTATAGTTTCCTCATGAAGCACTACCAGAGTCCCTGACTTTTCCTGACGGACCACCTCTAGGCTTATTAAACATTTCCATTCAGCCTTTGATTTCTCTGTGGAAATTGGCAGCTTGGGTTGCCAGTAAGCGGCTGCTGTGATGCCTTCTTTTCATGATTTGCAGACTGTTGACTTTACAGAGCTGTACTTGAGACCTTGAGGTCATATCACCTCTCAAGTCCCCAAACCCAGCATTTCCTCAGTGAGCAGCACAGTTCAACACTCTGAATGTGTTTGCCTAATTTTGTTGACAGGATTCAAAGCCTCCCGTTATCCCATTGCAAAAGCTGATTGTAAGAGAGGTGGCCAACGAGGAGAAAGCAATGTTCCTAATTAGTGCCTCCTTAAAGGGGCCAGAGATGTATGAAATTCATACCAGCTCTAAGGAAGAACGAAACCTGTGGATGGGCCATATCCGGGATGCTGTGGAAAGGTATTGTGATAACTCAAAATGCCAAATGGATTTTATGAATCCTGTAGTGTCCTTTCAAATTTGTTATACTCTTAAAGTGGAGAAGTAGCCTGATGTTTAGAGCACTGGCTTCAGAACCAAGAGACCAGGGCTCAGTTCCCACTAACACTCCTTGTGGCCTGGGGCAAGTCACCTAACCCTCCATTGCCTCAGAAAAATCCAAGTTATCAATGTCACTGTTAATGTACATTACCAAGTTTAAGTTACAATGGAAACTGCTTTGACTGAAATGATAAAGTGGTATAAAAAAACGCTCCCTGAGAGTTCTAAAATTGAGCAGGGATGTCTTTGTCCATAGCTCTGCCCTGAATGCACCTCCATCATACCCCCTGCCTATTTAGATATCCCCGCGGTGGAGATGTTTAAAAATCCCGTTCCAGTACATCCTGCTATATCAGTCCAGACAAGCGGGTTTAGTCCCCCTACCAGCAGATGTTGAAGACAGATAAATAGAAAAAAACTACCAGCAGCCTGATTGGCTGTTCCCTGGTAATATGTAGCTGAACCCAGTAGAGGGCATGCCAGTATTTCTCTGTCTCCAGCAGATGTAGGGGTTTATCTTTTTCTCTCTGATTATTTTTATTATTTTTAGTATTTAATACTTGCAGTAATTTTGCTGGATGCACCCAGGGCGCACTTGAGCTGCCCCTCTGGGTTTTCCAGCTACAGTTTGTGGGACAGATTGAGGTTGAACTCCTGGTCAGGAGGACAATGTGAGGTTCCCTCTCTGTCAGGGGAGAAAACTGGCCTCAGCTCATGAGGACCTGAGCAGCCGGTCATCGGAGGAGTCTGCAGCTTATCGGCAGCCTTACAACAGCTCCTGCCTGCTGCCTGTTTTAGGTCAGCCTTGGCTCTTCAGCACTCTGTTCCAGCGCACTGAGTAGAAAACTTCAAAGATCCTCCTCTTCCCCCCCCCTCCCGATTTTAATCGGGACGCCGTCGGGGCAACCTCTGTCCGTCTGTAGAGATTTCTCTCCATGTCTTTACTGCCCTAGCTCTCCGTTTGATTAATTTTATGTATTTACTGCGTTTTCACAGTGTTTGGAGTGATTTTATTTTGGCAGTTTTAATAGCGGCGGCCATTTTGTTTCAGCTGTTTTCTTTGCTACACAGCTCCGTTTTTGGCGGGCTTTGTGAGGAGACTTTATGTTCTTAATTTCTGTCTTCCCTGCTAGTTCTTTCAACTGTCTGGTCCCTTTCAGCTCCAATTTTTGACTTTTTTGATTTTTTTTTCCTGTTCACTGTGGATTGCAGTCAGCTGCGCTTCGCCTGTGAGATGCCTTCCCTTCAGCGATGCATGGTCTGCACAAAGAAGCATAAGGATTTGAGGGATGGCATTTGTGCTGCATGTCTTGCTCATCCTGGAGAGACTTTGGTGACACTAGCCAAGGGAGCTCAGGACAGAAGCAGTCCTGCTGCATGTCCTCAGCTGCTAGAGGAACCCAGACAGCTTTCCCGGCAAGAGAGTCTCTCTCTCCTCCTCTTTTAACTTCTCCTGCTCTGGGTTCTTTCAGGCAGCAGGAGCCGATGCATGCCTCAGATACCGAGTTTTTGGCCCTCTTTAGACAAGCCTGGGATCTTTGGCAGGCTAATTCTCCCAGTAACACAGTGGATGCCCTGACTCAAATCCCTCAGTCTTCTGGCTCTGGATCCCGCAAGTGCTCTAGACAAGAGCACATGTCCCAAGGTGGATGCACGGCCACCTAAAGAGGTCTCCTGGGCTACTACAGCTTGGCCAAAAGCACCAGAGGAAGGGCTGTCTTTGGGGGACGACAGCGAGAGCCTGTCGGACGGGGAGGATGGGGAATGGTTCCCATCAGAGTTTTCTGCGGAGGGCCAAAGCGAGACACAGGACATACGCTTGTTTCGCAAAGAGGAATTGCCGGCCCTAATTATGCAGGTGGTCGAAGCCCTACAATTGACGGATCAGCTGGATCAGCAGAATCATCAGCCTTCTGCCATTCCCCAGCCAGACCCGATAATACAAGGCATTCACAAGCCATCTAGAGCTTTTCCATTCCCGGTGGAGCTACACCAAATGGTGTCGCAAGAATGGGACTCTCCGGATATTCCCCTCCGTACAGCCCGCCGCCTAGGTCAGCATTACCTTTGGGCACCGCCTGACTTGGAGAAGTGGCTGACATACCCCAAAGTGGATGCCCTTCTGACCGGAGTAACGAAGTACACCACTATTCCAGTGGAGGGTGGTGCAGCACTTCGTGATCAACAGGATAGGAAAGTTGAGAGCCTTCTCAAGACTGCCTTTTCGGCTTCTTCATTATCTCTCCAGGCCTCTGTTTGCGGGGGACTATCGACCCAAGCTCTTCTGTGCTGGATTCAACGTCTGCCTGAGGATCCAGCTCTGGCTCATCTGGAATCGGCCACAACTTTTTTGGCAGATGCCTTTTACGATCTCTTGCTCCTCTCGGCTAGATCGGTGGCGGCGGTCACAGTTTCTCGCAGATGGCTCTGGCTTCACCAGTGGTTGGCTGACTCTGCATCTAAAGCACACCTCTCTAGGCTTCCCTTCAGGGGAAAGCTGCTCTTTGGGGAGGACCTAGACAAATTGGTCAAAGACCTAGGGGAGGTTCGACCCCGACATCTTCCGGAAGATAAGCCTAAATTTACTACTAGACATTCCTCCCGTCGATATTTGTCTACCTTACGGCACACCTCCAGGTATCGCAACACTCATCGCTACCGTCTTGGGAAGCCCTCCGCCTCTTCAACAACTGGACATTTTGGTCAGAGGGCACAGTCCTTTCGGGGTGCCCACAAGGGAGCTGAGTCCTACTCGGGGCCTTCCCAAGTTCTCTGGCCCCGCAAGATCTTCCCGCTGACTGGCCGGACAGTCCACCCCAGGTGCCTTTTCTGGAGGTTGGCCCGTCCGGAGAGACTCCTCTGGTGGGTGGGTATTTGGCTCTGTTTTCTTGTCAATGGTCTTTCGTTACTTCGGATCAATGGGTCCTCAACATAGTCTCCCAGGGTTACGTTCTCAAATGTTCCCGATGCATTCGTCTACATGAGGGAAGATCTCTGAAGAGAAAGGCGATTCGCTCCACCGTGCACCGCCTCCTTCTTCTGAGGGCTATTCGACCAGTCTCTCGAGCAGAGAGAGGCTGTGGTCGTTACTCCATTTATTTTGTGGTTCCCAAGAAAGATGGGTCTTTCCACCCAATTCTGGATCTGAAGGGCATAAATCAATGTCTACGGGTGCCACGATTCCGAATGGAGACGCTTCATTCGGTGATCCAGGTGGTACGCGGAGGCGAGTTCCTCGCCTCTCTAGATTTTGCGGAAGCTTACTTCCACATTCCCATCAGAGACAACCAACAGCGTTTCCTATGGTTTGCAGTACTGGGTCGGCACTTCCAGTTTTGTGCAATGCCCTTCAGCCTGGCCTTGACTCCGCGCACCTTTTCCAAGATTATGGTAGTGTTCACAGCAGCTCTGCGCAAATGGGGAATCCTTACCTGGATGACTGGTTGATTAGGGCAAACTCCCCTGTTGGAAGTGTATCAAGCAGTGGCTCAAGTAGTTTCTTTCCTCGAGAATCTTGGATGGGTGCTCAATATGTCCAAGAGCCATCTTCATCCGTTCCAGCAACTAGAGTTTCTAGGAGCCCACTTCGACACCGTGCAGGGGAAAGTCTTCTTGACACGCGAGCGGCTTTGCAAATTCACAGGTTTACTTCATTTGTTTCTTCTTCAGACAGCTCCGAGGGTCTGGGATTACCTTCACGTCCTGGGGTCAATGGCAGCCACTATTGAAGTCGTGCCTTGGGCCAGAGCACACATGAGGGAACTTCAGAGATCTCTCCTTTCATGCTGGTCACCTGTGTCCGAAGTCTGACATCCGGTTTCCACTCCTCCCGGAGACTCGATGCAGCCTCCAGTGGTGGCTGATGCCCTGTCATCTCCTCAGGGATGTTTCCCTAGAGAACCCTCATTGGGTCCTAGTAACAACATATGTGAGTCTCTATGGGTGGGGTGCTCTCTGCCTGCATCGGTCGATGCAGGGTACTTGGTCGATTCACGAAGTGCACTGGTCCATAAGTCGACTGGAAGCGCGAGCGTTTCGCCTCGCCCTAAGACATTTTCTGCCTCTTCTCAAAGATCAGGCGGTACGGGTTCTATGCAACAACGCAGCAACAGTGACATATATTAACCACAAGGGTGGCACCAAGTCCCTAGGTGTAGCCAGGGAAATGTCCCTTCTCCTTCCCTGGAGAGAGGCACCTCTGCAGACCCCCTCAGCACAGCATATCGCCAGGGTGGACAACTTTCAGGCCGATTGCCGCAGCCGACACGCTATCGATCCCGGAGAATGGAAGCTAGCCCCTTGGGCGTTTCAGAAGATTTTGCAAGCATGGGGGCAACTGGTAATGGATCTAATGGCGATGTTAGCGATTACCAGGGTACCGGAATTTTTCACTCACAGGAGGGAGTTTCAGTCCTCTGGATTGGATGCCCTGGCTCAACCATGGCCGCAGGAGGCTCTGCTGTACATCTTTCCTCCATGGGTACTAATCGGCAAAGTGCTTTGGAGAGTGATCCTAAGAGCTCCGGACTGGCCTCAGAGGCCCTGTTATGTGGACCTCATCCGCTTAACGCGAGTCCCACCGCTGCCTCTGGGGTCTTGCCATGGGCTATTACGTCAGGGTCCAGTTGTAATGGACGATCTGGCTCCTTACTCATTTACGGCCTGGCTCTTGAACGCCGCTGCCTAAGCAAGAAGGATTACTCGAGTCACGACCCTTCTGAAGACGCGCCGCCCGTTGACTTTGCTAGCATATTCCTGCGTTTGGCGAGTCTTTGAGTCCTGGTGTACGCGGCACCGTATCTCTCGTTGGAGGTCGGGAATCCCGAATATCCTTACCTTCCTCCAGGACGGCCTGGATAAAGGTTTAGCCTTGGGGACTCTTCGGGTTCAAGTAACAGCATTAACTTGTTTCAGAGGCCCTGTTGGGAGTCGCTCTGTAGCGTCCCATGCGGATGTGTCCTGTTTCCTTAAGGCAGCTAAGGTAGTCTGACCACCGGTTCGCCCTCCGGTGTCAACATGGGATCTGTCCCTCGTCCTAAAAGCCTTGCTGCAGGCGCCTTTTGAGCCGCTTAAGGCAGTGTTTGACGCTTAAGGCAGTGTTTCTAGTAGCAATAACTTCGACACGAAGGGTATCTGAAATACAAGCACTTTTATGCAGGGATCCCTATCTTGCCTTCTCGAAAGAAGGAGTTTTCTTGCGTACTGTTCCTTTGTTCCTTCCAAAAGTGCTTACGCCTTTTCATATCTGAGCCAATTTTCCTACCCTGTTTTTCTGAGGATCAGTGTATGGACGAGAATAAGGAACTCCGTTCTCTAGATCTCGGCAGGATCCTTCGTAGCTATCTTCAGGTGGCAAATCTTTTCTGTACCTCTGATCACCTTTTTGTGCTTTCTGTGGGACCCCGTAAGGGTCAACCTGCTTCCAAACGCACGGTCTCTCGCTGGTTGCGGTTAGCAATTGAATCTGCATACATCCTTAAGGGAAAATTTGTCCCTCTCAGTTTTCGGGCGCATTCTACGCGGGCGCAAGCTACATCTTGGGTGGAGCACTCTCACGTTCATCCTCTTGATATCTGCAGGGCGGCCTCCTGGTCCTCCCTGTCCACCTTTGTGCGTCATTATCGGCTCGATATTCAATCTCGAGAAGAGGCGCAGTTCTGGGCAAAGGTTGCCTCAATGGCCGTATCTTCCCACCCAAAGAGCAGTTAGCTTTTGGTAATTCCCGCTTGTCTGGACTGGTCTAGCAGGATGTACTGGAAGGGGAAATTTTCACTTACCGTTAATTTCCTTTCCTGGAATCCTGCTAGACCAGTCCAGGACCCTCCCTATTCTGGATATCTGGTTCAGTGGTGTATTCCTGAGGAGCCAAGACTTAGCAGTGGAGCGTTATCGCCTCTTGTACATAGTATGGTTGCTATTTTTCTTACTTTTTGGTTCATGGTTACATCTGTTTGAGTATGGCTTTTTACAGTACTGGAGCGCCCTCTACTGGGTTCAGCTACATATTACAAGGGAACAGCCAATCAGGCTGCTGGTAATTTTTTTTCTATTTATCTGTTTCCAACATCTGCTGGTAGGGGGACTAAACCCGCTTGTCTGGACTGGTCTAGCAGGATTCCAGGAAAGGAAATTAACGATAAGTGAAAATTTCCCCTTTCTGCAATCCAGGGTCAGCCCATGAGTTTCTTCCTCCCCCCCCAGGCTAAAACCCTGGCTATGCCACCGCCCCCTGCTGCCGCCGATTCCATCTGTGGGATGGCTCGGCTTGGCGTGGCAGTTGCCTGCTGCTTCCAACAGGAAGTTGTGTCAGAGGTAGGGTCAGAAGAGGCAAGCCATGTGTGCCAAAGCACGAGGCCTGCTGCCCACAGAGGCTGCCGCCCTAGAAGGCTGCCTAGCCTGCTTAGTGGATGAGCCAGCCCTGCTGCAATCACTCTGAGAACGTCTCTGTGATCGGATGTCCAAATCGCATGTAAATAATTTAAAATGACCCTCTTAGTAAAGCATAGTTACTCACCTGTAACAGGTGATCTCCGGGAACAGCAGGAATTTAGTCTTCACATATGGGTATTGTCGGTACCGACGGAACCTGCGCGGGAACATTCCCCAGCATCCAATAGGAAAGCTTTTGGGAGCATCCCACAGCGCCTGAGTGCTTCCTTCCCGCCTTTCCCAACTGACCCTCTCCAGTTGAGTTTATAGCTGAGACAAAAGAGAGAGAGAGTGTTAGAGATACAACTCCTAGGGGAGGTGGGCGGTTTGTGAATCTAAATTCCTGCTGTTCCCGGAGATCACCTGTTACAGGTGAGTAACTATGCTATCTCCAGGAACAAGCAGGAATGTAGTCTTCACATATGGGGACTCCCTAGCTGCAGATGCCAGGGAGATGGCCCCAGAAAGATGTGTGCCCTTGTGAAAGGGCTCCACTTCCCCCCATGGATCTCTGGCATCCTACCAGGGATGGTGGGTAGGAGTCGATTAAGTCTGGAACAGGTGTTGAAGAACAACCTGACCAAACAAGGCATCCTGGTGGGAGTCCTTGTCTAAGCAGTAATGGGCCCAAGTAGCTGCTCGACAGATGTCGTCGATAGACACAGAGTGAAGATGAGCCATAGAGGTTGCCATGGCTCTCACATTGTGAGCTGTGACATGGCCTTCAAGAGGAAGGTTCTTACTCTCATAGGCAAAAGATATACACTGTGCAATCCGGTTGGACAGTGTCCTTTTGGAGACCGGAAGTCCCAAATGACTAGGATCAAATGCAACAAAGAGTTGAGAGGATTTTCTATATTGCTGTGTCCTTTGCAAGTAAAAAGCCAAAGCTCTTTTACAGTCCAAAGTATGAAGATTCCTTTCTGCATTTGAGGCATGAGGCCTTGGAAAGAATACAGGAACCGCTTGGTTCAAATGAAAGGGCGAAACCATCTTTGGCATAAAGTGCGGATGAGTCCTAAGGACTACCTTATCATGATGGAACCTTGTATAAGGAGGATCAGCCACCAAGGCTTGCAATTCTCTGCGACGTGCTTATGTGATTGCAGTGAGAAAGATAACTTTCCAGGAAAGGAATTTCAAAGAGGTAGTGGCTAATGGTTCAAAGGGCTCATGAGCTGCCCAAGTACCAGATTCAAGTCCCAAGCCACCGGTGGTGGCTTAATGGGAGGCTTCGTTAAAAGAAGGCCTCTCATAAATCTCGCTATGAGAGGATGAGAGGAAATAGGCTGCCCATTTAGAGGCTTGAAAGAAGCTGCAATAGCATTCAAATGGACTCTCACTGAATTAGTCTTAAGCCCTGAATTTGATAAATGAAGGAGGTCTCCAGTAATGATTCCAGAGGTATCGCAAGAAGGTTAAGACCCTTCTGCGAGCACCATATGATAAACCTTTTCCACTTAAATGCATAAGAGCATCTTGTGGAAGGTTTCCTGGAAGCATGAAGGATATTCTTTACCTGCTGGGAAAAGTTAAGACAGTGAAGTTCTAGGCTTTCAGCAACCAGGCCCTGAGATGCAGAGACTGGGGATTGGGATGCCACAGCATCCCGTCCTCTTGAGAAAGGAGATCTGGAGCAGATCCTAACTCCAGAGGTGGAGCTTGAGAGAGATGTAGGAGCAGAGGATACCACGTTTGCCGTGGCCAACGTGGAGCTATGAGGATCATATGACCTCTGTCTCTGTGAAGCTTGAACAGGGTTTTGGGAATTAGGGGAATGGGTTGAAAAGCATACAGGAAGTCCTGACCCCAATGGAGGAGGAAAGCATCCCTGGCCTGACAACCTCGAGCCGGAATTCTGGAACTGAACCGGGGAAGTTTGGCATTCAGTGGACTTGCAAAGAGGTCTATGTCTGGGGTTCCCCAAATTTGAAAAATTTTGGCCAGCTGCTCTGCATGGAGAGACCATTCGTGTGGAAGCAGAACTCGACTGAGTGTCTGCCCAAGAGTTTTGAATGCCTGGAAGATACACCGCAAGGAGAAGAATCTGATGCTCTCTGGCGAGGGCCCATAGTCGCAAAGCTTTGTTGCAGAGCGACAGAGAGCCTGTTCCGCCCTGCTTGTTCACATAGAACATGGCTAATTTATTGTCCGTTTGAACTAGGACTGTCTTGTAGCTGAGCTGGGTGTGAAATACTCGAAGAGCAAGGAAGATTGCTCTGAGCTCCATGAGATTGATATGGAGATAGGCCTCCTGTGGGGTCCAGGTACCCTGGGTAGAGAGGCCTTGCAAGTGGACTCCCCAACCCACCTGTGAAGCATCTGTTGTTAGAGTGGCTTGGGGTAGGGGTTGCTGAAAAAGAGACCCCACCAAAAGGTTTTTGGGTGACTGACACTATTGGAGGGACAAAATAAGGCGATCTGAGTTTGCTATTTTGTCTGACAGTCAACCTGACGCCTGAGTCCACTGAGTGGATAAGGTCCACTGGGCTGCCCTGATATGGAGGCGAGCATAAGGAACCACATGCACGGTGGATGCCATGTTGCCTAGCAACTGTAACATTTCCCGAGCAGTGAGGTGAGGTTTTAGTACTGCTTGGGAAGCTAACTGCACAATGCGAAGGCAGCGGGGCTGTGGAAGGTAGGCCCTTGTTTGTCTGGTATCCAGAAGAGCTCCTATAAACTCTAGGGATTGTGTGGGAGCAAGGTTGGACTTTGGGAAGTTTATGACCAGTCCCAAATACTGAAGGATGCGCATTGTGCGAGACAGAGCAACCCTGGCCTCTGGCTCTGAAGGGGCTCGAATGAGGCAGTCATCTAAGTAAGGGAAGACGAATATTCCCAGGGTGCGGAGAAATGCTGCTACCACAGCCATGCATTTTGTGAACACCCTTGGTGCAGAGGCCAGGCCAAAAGGAAGAACCCTGTATTGGTAGTGCTTCCCTTGAAATAGGAAGTGAAGGAACTTTCGGTGAGTTGGATGGATGAGAACATGAGTGTACGCATCCTTGAGATCTAGAGAACAAAGCCAATCCTGACTATGAAGGTATGGCAGCAGAGTTCCTAGAGAAATCATTTTGAACTTCTCTCTGAACAGGAATTTATTCAATTCTCTGAGGTCTAGAATGGGTCTGTGTCCTCCTGTTTTCTTTGGAATAAGGAAATAGGGGGAGTAAAACCCTGTACCCTGTTGGGGAATGGGTACTTCTTCTATTGCCCCTTGAGCAAGGAGCATAGTGACTTCTTGACCTAACCAGTCGTTGAGAGAGGTCTGAGAATTGAACTGTCTTACTATTGTAGGAGGGGGCATGCTGAGGAAATGAAGCTTGTACCCCTCTCTTACAATTACAATAGACAGAGTCCAATTTTCTGCTGTTATCTAACCCCATCTGGGGGCAAAATGACATAACCTTCCTGGGATGGTGGAGGGTTCTGGGCCGTTCAGGGCCAGGAAGGCAAAGTTCTCTAGACAGGAGTCAAAGCCCCTGTGGAGGCCGAGTCTGCTGAGCCGGTTGAGGCTTAGCTGCTTTTGGTTTCTTTTGTTGCCTAGGTTGTTGGTGCTGTCCCTTTTGGGCAGACTGACCTAAACGATGTCCCTGCTGGGTATAGGAGGGATAAAACGTTTTCTTCTTGCTGAAGAATGGTTTCTTAGAGGATCTTTTCCTCGCAGGATCAGTTGTAGATTTAGACAATCTATCCAAAGTGATATTGTCAGCATCTTTCTCATTAGCTTTTTCCTGCCAATTCTTACCAAAGAGATTCTCTTCTGTGCAAGGTATATTCCCCAGTTTGTCCTGTACCCAGATTTCCAAGTTAGATGCCTGGAGCCAGGCAATCCTACATGCACCTACGGCAATAGCAGAGGTTCTGCTTATGCATTCAAAGCAGTCAAAGGCTGCACGATTCACAAACTTGGAAACATCCTGAGAATGCTTAACAAGAGCAAGATAGTCTTGCCTTTTATCATCAGGAAGGAGAGGACTCATATGCTCTAAGTTTCCTATGACCTCTTTAAGGAACATTCCCATATACAAGATATAGGAACTGATCCTAGCAGAGCCTGGAAAGATCGACGTCCAAAGGTGTCAGGAGTCCTACACTCACGTCCTGGCTGATTCTACACTCTTTATCCGTCTCATGGCTGATTCCACCACTATGGAATGGTGTGGTAATTGAGTCTTCTGAAACCCAGGACAAGGAGGAACTCGATACATGGTGTCAAGTCTTCAAGAGTGAGGAGATGTGGTCAGAGGTGTTTCCCACATCCTTAACATAAGATCAGGCAAGATCTCATGAATAGGTAAGGTAGCTGCCTCCTTGGGAGCTTTAGGGTATTGTAGGATTTCTAATTCCTTTGCCCTAGGCTCTTTTTCAGGAGCCACTGTGATGGAAAGACCTCGGGCCACATCTCGGATAAAATCCTGAAAGGACATATCCACTGGTGGAGACATCCTATGCTGAGGAGAAGAGGAATCCTCAGGAAGAAGTACTCTGGTATCGGCAGAGCTTTCAGAGTCTTCAGACTCATCCGAGGATTCGAAGTATCTCCGATCCGGGTGATCGTGCAAGGCATGGTACCGGTACCAATCAAAGTCGGCATCGGAGTGGTCCGGTACCGACTTGTCGATGCCGGATAGAGACGCATGACTCGGTCCCGGTAGAATACCTGCCGATGACGATGCAATCGGTGCTGGTACTGGAGTAGGTGCCGGTGCCGGTGCCGGTACCGGTTGAATTGTCTGAAGCGGTTTCAGGGGCATCGAGGCCGTGAGAAGAGCCGCCAGACTGCGTTTAATAGCCAATAATCTCTGGTCTATTGATGCTGCCGATGCTTGGATATCGGTGCCGGAATCCAAGAGCATGGCACCAGTAATTCTGTCGAGGTTGAGGCCTCGAGAACATCCTGGAGCCCCGTTAGTGCTTTGGAAGCCGAAGCCTCCCGCCGGGGCAGTTTTGCCAGTGAAAGTCCCTCAAGGGCAACGCCAGAGGCATCTCGATGCTTAGAAGGAGATCTACTCTTTGAGGACCGGCTAGATTTATGTTTAGTTACCTGAGATCCATGGGAGGAAGATGAAGCCCTGGAAGACGTCGATGCCATGGAGGCTGCATCGGAGGGAAAAAGGGTGCTAAGTTTAGCAGCTCAGTTTTGCCGGCCCCTTTTTGACATCATCCCACAGGCAACACACTCTGAAATAGAGTGGTCAGGACCTAAACATTTGAGGCACCACTCATGGGTGTCGGTGACGGAGATGGTACCGCCACACTTAGAACACTTTTTAAAACCCGAAGCGGGTTTTTCCATTTTGAGGGAAAAAAATTGGGCCTAGTGCCCAAAATGGCACGTGGCACCCGAAAAGAAAATTACCGGAGAAAGACTCCAGAAACGAGTGTTTTTTTGTTTTGTTTTTTTTTAGAAAAAAGAAAAGAACCACCGGTGGTACCGGTATAGCGTTGAGGGAAGGCAGATGCGAACACAAAAAAGAAGAAGAAGAAGGGAAATTTTCTGCGGTGACAGGATGTGTGACCTGTCGGCTCCGCGGAAAACAAAGAACTGGAGAGGGACAGTTGGGAAAGGCGGGAAGGCAGCATGCAGGCGCTGTGGGATGCTCCCAAAAGCTTTCCTATTGGACCCTGGGGAGCGTTCCCGCGCAAGCTCCGTCGGTACCGACGATACCCATATGTGAAGACTACAATCTCCAGGAACAAGCAGGAATGAGTCTTCACATATGGGTACGTCGGTACCGATGGAGCCTGCGCGGGAACGCTCCCCAGCTTCCCAAAAAGGAAAGCTTTTGGGAGCATCCCACAGCGCCTGCGCGCTGCCTTCCCGCCTTTCCTAACCGCCTCTCCTCAGTAGTTCTTTGTCGCGGAGCCAGCAGGTCGTGTTCCTTTCACCGCTGAAGAAGTTCTTTGTTTTATTTTATTTCTTTGGTCGCGCGTCTGCCTCCCCCGACTTCGGACCGGTACCGCCGTTTTTTTCTTTCTTTTCTTATAAAAAAAAAAAAACAACAACATATTTTTCCCTCACTTAGTGTGGTTTTCTTCTTTTGGGCCTTAGGCCTCACAAAGAATTTTTCCTCATGGAAAAACCAGCCTCCGGGTTTAAAAAATGCACTAAGTGCAGCGGTACTATTTCTGTTACTGACACCCATGAATGGTGTCTTAAATGTTTGGGTCCTGAACACTCCATTTCGGATTGTCCGTCCTGCTCTTTGATGTCTAAACGAGGTTTACAGAACCGAGCAGCCAAGCTCCATGTGCTGTTTCCCTCTGATGCAGCTTCAGTGGCATCGACGTCTTCCAGGGCTGCTTCTTCCTCCCATGGATCTCAGGTAACCAAACATAAATCCAGCCGATCCTCGAAGGGTAGATCTCCTTCCAAGCATCGAGATGCCTCCGGGCTTGCCCTCGAGGATCCTGCACTGGCAAAACAACCCCGGCGGGAAGCTCCGGCTTCCAAAGCTCCACCTATGGGGTTACAGGTTGACATCGATGGCACGGCCTCGACCGATCACCTGTTAGAATGCTCTGGGGTACCAGCGCAACCTTCCGGTACCGAATTCCAGGCATTCATGGCGTCGATGGATCAGAATGTTCTATCCATGCAGCAGGCTATCATGGCCTTTATTCAAGCTGCGACGCCGCTGATACCACAACAAACTCCGTTGTCGGTATCGGCTCTGGTACCGGCACCAGCGCCGGTACCGGTACCGACTGCATCGACATCGACCAGGATGCCGACTGTAGCGGTTCCCTGTCCAGAGATGCTCATCGGTACCGAACCGGTGCCGATGACGCCCGATGTCGATACCGCTCGATACGCGTATCGAGCTTTAGAAGAGCACCCTGACAGGTGATACTTTGATTCCTCTGATGATTCTGATACATCGGAGGAGTCTGCTGAAGTATCCATAGCCCTTCCTGAGGAGCCTTCTTCTCCAAAAAGAAGAATGTCTCCTCCAGAGGACTTGTCCTTTCAAGACTTCATAAGAGAAGTGGCTAAAGGACTTTCTATTTCAGTAACCTCTGAATCAGAGCCTAGAGCTAAAAAATTTGATATTTTGGGTTATTCTAAGGCTCCTAAAGAGGCAGTCACCTTGCCAATTCATGAGATTCTTTATGATCACATGATTGACTTATGGGAGACTCCTCTCACTATCTCTCCTCATTCTCGTAGATTGGACACTATGTACCGTGTCCCTCCTTGTCCTGGTTTTCATAAAACACAGCTTCCTCACCATTCTATTGTGGTGCAGTCAGCTATGAAAAGGATAAAGAGTGCAAAAAGACATTCTTCTGCTCCTCCAGGAAGAGAATGCAGGACCTTGGATGCTTTTGGTAGGAAAATCTTCCAAGCCAGTATGCTCATTGCCAGAATCAACTCCTATAGTCTTTATATGGGCATGTTTCTAAAAGAAGTTGCAGATAAACTGCACACTTTCCTCCCTTTTCTTCCAGAGGATAAAAGGGAAGAATTCCTTATTTCTCTTAAGCATACTCAAGATATTTCAAAGTTTTCCAACCGTGCAGCTTTTGACTCCTTTGAAGGTGCCAGCAGAGCTTCGGCCATTGCCATAGCTGCTCGCAGAATTGCTTGGCTCCAGGCTTCTGATCTAGAATCTTGGGTCCAGGATGGCTTAGGAAATCTTCCCTGTACAGGTGAGAACCTGTTTGGCAAAGAATGGCAAATAAAAGCCACTCAAATGGATGCAGAAAATTCTGCTTTGGATAGACTTTCAAAGTCAACCTCCATTCCTGCCAAGAAAAAACCTTTCAAGAAGTCTTTTTTCAAAAAAGGCAGATTCCCTTCTGCTTCTGGCCAACAATCATCTACAGGTTGCTTTGCTACTAAGCGTCAGCAACCTAAACAGGCCAGGCCTAAGTCTACAGGGGCTGCTGCAACTCAGCAGACCCAACCTCCTCAGGGTTTTTGACTTGATGCTAGAGAACTTAGCCTTTCTGGCTCTAAAACAGCCAGAGCCCCTCACCATTCCAGGAAGGTTAGCTCATTTTGCTCCCAGATGGGAGCAAATTACATCAGAGCAGTGGACCCTCTCCATCATAAGGGAGGGCTGCAAACTTCATTTCTCAAACCTTCCTCCCCACACCATGGTGAGACACTTCAATTCTCCAACATCTCTTCTCGACCTTCTAGGTCAGGAGGTGGCTACCCTTCTTGCCCAAGGGGCAATAGAAGAAGTACCTCTTCTTCAACAAGGGTCAAGGTTTTACTCCCCCTTTTTTCTGATTCCAAAGAAAACAGGGGGCTACAGACCCATATTAGATCTCCAGGGAATTGAACAAATTTCTATGCAAGGAGAAATTCAAGATGCTTTCTCTGGGCACTCTCCTTCCATACCTTCAGAGTCAGGATTGGCTTTGTTCTCTAGATCTCAAGGATGCGTACACACATGTCCTCATCCATCCATCTCCCAGGAGGTTCCTCCGTTTTCTTTTCCAAGGAAAACATTACCAATACAGGGTGCTTCCTTTCGGTCTGGCCTCTGCTCCAAGAGTGTTTACCAAATGCATGGCAATAGTAGCTGCCTTTCTACGCACTCTGGGAATATTTGTATTCCCATACCTGGACGACTGGCTCATCCGAGCTCCATCTCAGTCAGAGGCCCAGATTTCCCTGGACCGCACAAGGCGCATTCTGCAGTATCTGGGACTTGTGCTAAACCTCCCAAAGTCCCAGCTCACCCCTACTCAGTCCCTATAGTTCATAGGGGCCTGGCTAGATACTACCACTGCAAGGGCCTACCTTCCTCTGGCCCGTTGCCAACGTCTAGTGTAGTTAGCCTCCCAGATTCAGTCAAAGAACCACTTAACTGCCCAGGAGATGCTACAACTGCTAGGCCACATGGCATCCACTGTGCATGTGGTACCCTATGCTCGCCTTCACATGAGAGCAGCTCAATGGACTTTGTCCACCCAGTGGACTCAAGCATTAGGAGCTCTCTCAGACCAAATAGCAACCTCCAAACGTCTTTTTTTGTCTCTCCAGTGGTGGATGTCCACCCAAAATCTGTTGCTGGGTTCTCCCTTCGAACAGTTGTTGCCCCAGGTAACCCTCACAACAGATGCCTCCCAAACAGGTTGGGGAGCTCATCTACAAGACCTCTCCACTCAGGGCACTTGGTCTCCACAGGAGACCTCTCTTCATATCAACCACTTGGAGCTTTGAGCAGTTTTTCTAGCTCTCAAGGTCTTTCATACCCTGCTCAGCTACAAGACAGTCCTCATTCATACGGACAATCAAGTAGCCATGTTTTACATAAACAAGCAAGGAGGAACTGGCTCTCTGTCGCTTTGCAACGAAGCTTTAAGATTGTGGGCCTTCGCCAGAGAGCATCAAATCCATCTCCTGGCCGTATACCTCCCAGGAATCCAAAACTCTTGGGCAGACAGACTCAGTCGAGTTCTGCTTCCACACGAATGGTCCCTGCACATGGACCAGGTACTCAGAATCTTCCAAGAATGGGGAACCCCGGACATAGACCTCTTTGCAAGTCCGTGGAATGTCAAACTTCCCCGGTTCTGTTCCAGAATTCCGTGTCAGTGAGTTCAGGCCAAGGATGCCTTCCTCCTTCACTGGGGTCAAGGCTTCCTGTATGCCTTTCCACCCATTCCCTTGATTCCCAAGACTCTGTTCAAACTCCAGAGGGATCAAGGATCTATGATCCTCATAGCTCCACGCTGGCCACGCCAAGTGTGGTACCCTCTACTTCTGCATCTCTCTCAAGCCCCCTCCCTGGACTTGGGAGCTGCTCCAGACCTTCTGTCTCAGGAGGAGGGGACTTTGTGGCACCCAAACCCCAAGTCCCTTCACCTCAGAGCTTGGTTACTGAAGGCCTAGACCTTCAAGGTTGGAATCTCTCTCAGCAAGTGAGGGATATCCTCCATGCTTCCAGAAAACCTTCTACTAGACGTTCCTATGCTTTTAAATGGAAAAGGTTTTCCATTTGGTGTACTGAGAAGGGTCTTGACCCTCTAGCACTACCTTTGAATTCTCTATTGGAATATCTCCTGCATCTTTCCAATGCAGGCCTTAAGACAAATTCAGTAAGGGTCCATTTGAATGCTATTGCAGCATCCCTTAAGCCTATCAATGGACAACCTATTTCCTCTCATCCTCTTATTGCAAGATTCATGAGAGGCCTAACTTTAACTAAACCTCCCATTAGACCTCTTCCGGTGGCATGGGACTTAAATCTGGTTCTTGGTCAGCTTATGAAGCCACCTTTTGAGCCCTTAGCCACCACCTCCTTGAAATTTCTTTCCTGGAAGGTTATTTTCCTCATTGCAGTCACCTCAGCTCGCCGCATCAGTGAACTGCAGGCCTTAGTGGCTAATCCACCTTATACAAGATTCCATCATGATAAGGTAGTCCTTAGGACCAATCCCCACTTTATGCCTAAAGTGGTCTCACCTTTTCATCTTAATCAAGAGGTGTATTTACCTGTCTTTTTTCCAGCTCCTCATGCATCAAGTGCAGAGAGGAATCTTCATACTCTGGATTGTAAGAGAGCTCTTGCTTTTTACTTACAAAGGACACAGCAACATAGAAAGTCTTCTCAACTCTTTGTTGCTTTTGATCCCTCTCATTTGGGACTTCCAGTCTCTAAGAGGACACTGTCCAATTGGATTGCTCAGTGTATTTCTTTCGCCTACCAGAGTAAGAACCTTTCTCTGGAGAGCCATGTCACAGCTCATAATGTGAGGGCCATGGCCACCTCTATGGCTCATCTAAATTCTGTGTCCATCGACCAGATCTGTCGAGCGGCCACCTGGGCCTCGGTTCATACCTTCACAGCCCATTACTGCTTGGACAAGGACTCCCGCTGGGATGCCTTGTTTGGTCAGGCTGTTCTCAAACACCTGTTCCATTCTTAATCAACTCCTGCCCTCCTTCCCAGAATGGATGCCTGAGATCCATAGGAGAAGGTAGAGCCCTTCCCAGGGTCTCATAACCTGAGGGATCTCCCAGGCATCTCTAGCTAGGGAGTCCCCATATGTGAAGACTCATTCCTGCTTGTTCCTGGAGATAGCACAGTTACTTACCTGTAACAGGTGATCTCTGGGAACAGCAGGAATAAGTCTTCACAACCCACCCACCTCCCCTAGGAGTTGTATCTCTCTATCTATCTTTCCTTTCCTCTCTCTCTCTTTGTCTCAGCTTTAAAACTTGAACTGAGGAGAGGCGGTTAGGAAAGGCGGGAAGCGCGCAGGCGCTGTGGGATTCTCCCAAAAGCTTTCCTTTTTGGGAAGCTGGGGAGCGTTCCCGCGCAGGCTCCGTCGGTACCGACGTACCCATATGTGAAGACTTATTCCTGCTGTTCCCAGAGATCACCTGTTACAGGTAAGTAACTGTGCTTTCCTGCTTGTTCCTGGAGATAACATTTTGTCTTAATATGCAAGTTGATACTGTACATGTGAATAGCTAATAAAATGTGTACAAAAATAGTGCATATTTATGTGTGTGCATTTATGATCAACTGAAAGATTATCTGCTGAAAGTTTTTCCATCTGAGCAAGACCTTTATTGGTATGATAAGAGGGCCAGAGGGTCTTTTTTCAGACTCTTCTGGAGCATATGGAAATGGAGCAAGACATGAATGTTGCTAAGAAAAACCTGCCCTAGTCTTACTAATTTGCTAGTCCCCACTGAGCTAATCATTTTGTGGCTTCAGCTCAGGACACCAGCTGGTCAGGTCTCACCTTATGGATTGGTTCCAGCTTAGGAAGGGTATGTACAAGTAGAGGTCGATTCAGCTGACTCTTAGATTTTTTTTCCTTTTCTTCTCCTGTTTGGATTAGATGCTCCAGGAGTCAGTTAGATGCCTGTGCCCCTTTTGGTAGGGGCCTGTACCTAACCGATCCACACTAGCATGTGCATAAGACTTTCTTCTTGTGAAATCTGTAGCTGTTTCTTGTAGGTGTCCCGATGAAGAGGAAGGCATGCTGGGCGAGCCTGATGAAGAGAGGAGATTGGTGGATGCTCGTTTTGCCAAATTAAAAGAACTACAAGGTGAGATGGTTAGGCAGAAACATCACATAGGATAGACATTGTTACTCTCTAGGGTAGCAAAGGTCAGGGGTGGCACTTGGAATATTTCCCTATTTCCTTCCCCCTTTATCCTTCCCTATTTCCCACCGCCAGGTCACAGCTCGCCCTCCTCTTACCTTCCCCCTTCCTCTGCTGTACCTCAGTCTTCCTCCCCAGCCAGTCAGGGCTGCAACTTAAGTAAATTCAGTGCACTCGCCCACACTGAAAGCCTGCCCCGTCCTGCCCCCTCCGATGCAAGCTTCCTGTTAGAGGGGACAGGATGGTGCCATTCATAAGTGCATGTGAGTGCTCAAAGCCCGCCACCATGCTGAATTCACTTAAGATGCAGCACCAGGTAGCTCAGAAGACTAAGATATAACAGCAGCAACGGCAGGGGGGAAGGAAGGGGGGGGGGTGATACTGGACATGGCAGGAGGAGAGAGGCAGGGAAGGAGAAAATACGGGATTACTGGGGGGGGCGCAAGGAAGGAGAGATGTGGGGTTAATGGGGCAGGGAAAGGAAGGGAGACATGCTGGACGGGGGGGGGGGGGGGGTAAGGAAGGGGCAGGAACATATGGCTGAAAGGTTTGCCTGGAGCATCAGATACTCTTGTGCCAGCTCTGCTCTCTTCTGTGACCTGTAGGAAAGGATTGTGCTTGAAAGGAACATAGAATAAAGCATCTTTAATGAAATCACAAGCATAGCCCACTTAAGGGTTCTAGTGAGCATAGATTTGATCTTCTCCTCTGTCCTCCAGAACGTTTAAGTGCCAAAGACAGTTTGATCACACAGACGCTGAATGAGAAGCTGCAGATCTACTTGGAGATGTCAGAACTACACGGGTACGAAGAACCTTTGCAAGGGGTGGCACGGTCAAAGCTTCTCCTCAGAGGGGAACTGGAGAATCCGCAGGGCGAGGAGATTCTGAAATCTGCAGTGATGCAAGGTGAGACTCGGCCAAGGATGTCTTGGCATATTGGGAGAGGAAAAACACCACCTCACTGCCAAGGGGGATCCTGTTGCCATTACTCTTGGGAGAATTCTGCACCTAAGACTTCTATGTTTTGCGGAAACCTAAAATAAATTGCATGCAGAATTTCATTCCTTTTGTACAGACCTCCTCCAGGAGTACAGTAATGTTGCTCTATAACTAGATCCTCTGCTTTTCAATGATTTTACTTCAGCAGTTCATAGACCCCGAGGGAGCTTTGAGCTGGTGGTGTAGATTTCTTGCAGCTACCAGTACTTACAGCAACACAGCTGGGTCTGTGGTCATTGCTAGAAATATCAATAGTTGAAAGAAGTTGGTGGTGCCCGGAGCCCCTCTTGCCAGATTTAAAATCCTTGAAAGCCAGAAACCCTCACCATTAGGCAGGAGGCCACACTTTCCTTTCCCCCAGCTCATGCCCCCAGTACGCATTAACCTCTTTCATCTGTTTGTCCCCCCTGAACACACTCTCTCTCTTTTCCCTTGGCTTGTCTCTCCGCCTCCCCCCAGTGCTTTTCCTCACACTCTTGATTCCTCTTCCCACATATTCCCCCAAGAAGTTTCTCCTCCAGCTTTTATGTCCCCCCAACAGCAGGGCCGGCCCCAGGACTGGTGCAAGGTAGGAAGCGCTCTGTTAACCTTCAGCCTTAACCCCCACCCCCCACTGAGATTTTGATAATTAAACTCAACCATCATGATCTTCTGAACACAACCCTTCCAACAACAATCCTGTAACTTTGCTTTGTATATATGTGTGTGACTATTCCTCTTTGTCCCTTCGATCCAGTCCCGACCTCTGGGTAGTCAGCCCCCACTAGCAGCTTGGAGACAGCGTGTCATTTTTTTTTATGACAGAGTATTTAGGTAGCTGGCACCATCTACAGCCCCAGTATGCTCAGTCTCCAAGCAGATGGAGTGGGTGATCCCAAGGTTTGGACTCACTATAGGGACAACTAAGAGGCCTATCTATTGCATTTGACTGGAATTGGCAGTGACCGTGCAGCTCAACTAACTCTCTTCCATGAAGGAAGGGGGCGGTTCTAAGCTGCAAGTTGATATAGCTGTCTGGGAAAAAATTTTTTTGAAACAGGAGGGTCAGACGACAGCAGCGTTAGAGGGCCCTCTCTGTGGGGAAGAAACAGGCTCCCGATTGGACAGGAGTTCCTCAAGGAAAGGCAATTAGCAGTTAAAAGAATGTGCTGGCAGCTCTTTGAATTTGTGGGCACTCAGAATCTGTTTTGCTTTGACCGTTGCTGCTCTTTGCTGCCCCCCACTCCAGTGAAGCTGCAGGACTATTCGGGGTGGCAGGGATTGCCTAGGCTTGCCTAATGGTTGGACTGGCCCTGCTCAAGAGGCCCCTCCTCCCTCCAATCCTTTCCCAGTCACACTTGCCCACAATTGTCTCTTTCAGCTATCAGGCCTTCACCAACTGGTTTCTCTATTTTTCTCTCTGCTTATCCCCAGAACCGCCACTGCTTTAACAGTTCCTTTTCTCTGTTGTACTAGATGTGAAAACCAGAAGAAAACAATTACAATTATTTGTGTCTTAAGAACTAAATAGTTTCCCAAATTTAGGAAACAAAATTTGGTAAAATCTCATTTTATTGAACCTTACTAATAGGGTTGGGATAGGGAGTGATTTCTTAACTCTAAAGAAAGATTTTTCTTAATTATACACAGAGCTTAGAGTTAAACGCAAATACAAAAGTAAGACTCTTAGTGAAAAATAGTTCATTTTAATGCACGATATAATCAGATGTAGTGCATTTTGCATAACACACAGTGTAAGTTACTAATGCAGATTATTTTGTGAGCTGTTTTCTGGGTACATTGCAAAGTTTCTAGTGTAGTCCTATTCTGTTGCTGAAATAGCAAAGTTGTACAGATTTTCAAAAGAATACCTGAAGATCTAGAGTTAAAGAAAAGCAGCTTTCCAATTCATCCTGCTAGACCAGTGCAGACAATCGGTTTAAGTCCCCCTGCCAGCAGATGTTGGAGACAGAGAAAAAATCTCTACCAGAAGCTGATTGGCCAGGGTCTGGTAACCATACAGGCATACCCCTAGGGGTCACCTTCAGTATTTTCTCTGTCTCCAGCAGATGATGGTGCTTTATTTATCTCTCTGATATTTTTTCCCTTTTTATGCCTTTGACTGGAGGTTTCAGGGCACACAAGAGGTGTTCCCCTGCATTTCCCAGTACCTAAAATCCTTTTTCATCCTCACCGGTTGGGAGCTCCTGGTCGGGATGATCAGTCGAGCTCCTGCTTTCAGGAGGAATTTTAGTGCGGGATCCTGGCCAAGAGTGTCGGATCTACCGGGAGCACCTGGTTGCCTTCAACACTCTCTTCAGTCCTTCCTTCGTTCTGGCTCCCCTGCTCAATCTGCTGCACGGAGGTTCAACAACAGTAAGTTCTTCTCTGTACCATTGCTGTCTGCATTTCCTCTCCTCTCCCCCCCCTTTGTTTCTCGGCCCGGACGTCGAGGCTGTTTTCGGGGCATTACTTTTCAGCTCTTCGATAGCTTTTAATGGCAGGGGAGCGCACCGGAACATTTTTTAAAGAAAACCGCCGTTCTGCTGAGGCGTGGGATCGCAGGGTCGCACGTGACAGTTTCATTTCTATGCGGCTGCAGCATCTCGCTCCGGAGGTACTCAAACTGCCCGAATTTCAGTTTTTACTTTTAAAAGCGGCGAGGGCTCAGCAGCACATTGGGGTGGCTCTCCAGCTCTGTGTTTTTTCAACGCGGTATTTTGGCAGACTTTTTGCTTGCAGCGGACATTTTCTGCTCCCTCCCTCGTGGCTGGCTACGGCGGCCATTTTCTGGCTTCAGCCTTCAGTTGCAGAACTCTTTCTCAGTATGCCTTCCTCTTCTCAGCGCTGCATGGTATGCAGCAAAAAGCAAAAGGACCTCAAGGATAGGATTTGTAATGCCTGTTCATCTCACACAGAAGTATATACAGTGAGTATATACTTCTGGTAATTTTCTAAAAAGAATTCTTTGTATTAAAGCTACTTAATCTGTGAACCCACTGTTTTTTGTTGGATCAGTTAGGGCCTAGTAGCAGCAATTAAAGTTTGAATTTAAAACACAGAGAAGAACTTTCTGGTTACATTTCATACCCAGCAGAGAGTTTGTAGTTTAAATTTAATAGTCACTCAGGGCCAAGTAACAGCAAAGTACCTTTAGTTTAAATTTAACACACAGAAGAGAGCTTTCTGGTTACATTTGGAACCCAGCAGAGAGCTTGGTGTACATTTAATAGTCACTCAGGGCCTAGCATCAGAAAAGTACTTTTAGTTTTAAAACACAGAAGAGAGCTTTCTGGTTAAATTTAGAACCCAGCTTGTAGTTCAAATTTCATAAGAAGTTAGAGCCTAGCAGCAGCTAAGAGCTATAATTTAAATCAAATCAGAATTTAGCTTACCTCAGCAGCACAAGACAGGGTACTGTGTAGCAGCCCTCTTTTAATAAGTGTTTTTTTCCCTCCCTCCCTCCCTCCCCACCCCTGGGATAATCATAGCTTTATAGGTACTTACACATCTTAAAAGACAGGAGGTGCTTTCAGGTGAAGCTCATTACCCAAATCAGTCATACACTAAGGACCTGAGATTAATTAAGCTTCAGGTGAACAAGGTATATTAAACGTAGTAGGTACAGTTTTATTGGTATAAATACCCATAGCAACCCCTAGTAAGTAAGAACTTAAAGATCTAGACACAAACTTAAAACTAAGATGCAGACAGCAGTCCAGCAGCGGGATGGGGGCTTTCCAGTCTTTTGCATTGAGTGTCACATGTATGATTTTCTCCCAGTTGGTGAGAGGTCTTACGTGTGCACTAGGTGCAAGGAGCTCTTTGCTCTCAGGGAACAAGTGCGTTCTCTTGAGGCTAAAGTAGCAGACTTGGAAAACATAAGACAGACAGACAGAGAGGTACATAGACGAGACCTATAGGGATATAGTCCTGAAGTCCCACCTCCAGTCTGGCAGCACCTCTGTTGCCATGGAGGAGAGAGGTCACGTGACAGGAGAGCATCACCCTGGTGTGGCAGGAAGTGATCCTGTAACTAGGACCTGTCCTCCAGGTGATGTAAAACCCTCTCGCACCGAGGAAGTTTCTCCAGGTCCATGTGCCCATGAGGGAAGGGTTAGGACAGCCGTTATAGTTGGTGATTCGATCATTAGGCATGTAGATAGCTGGGTGGCTGGTGGACGTGAGGATCGCCTGGTAACATGCCTGCCTGGTGCGAAGTTAGCGGACCTCACGCGCCACCTAGATAAGGTCTTAGATAGTGCTGGGGAGGAGTCTGCTGTCTTGGTACATGTCGGTACCAATGACTTAGGAAAATGTGGTAGGGAGGTTCTGGAGGCAAAATTTAGGCTTTTAGGTAGGAAGTTGAAATCCAGAACTTCCATGGTAGCATTCTCCAAAATGCTTCCTGTTCCACGTGCAGGACCCAAAAGGCAGGCAGAGCTCCGGAGTCTCAATGCGTGGATGAGACAATGGTGCAGAGATGAGGGTTTTGGATTTGTTAGGAACTGGGGAACATTCTGCGGAAAGGAGGGGCTCTTCCGAAGGGATGGGCTTCACCTTAACCGGGATGGAACCAGGCTGCTGGCATTAACCTTTAAAAAGGAGATAGAGCAGCTTTTAAACTAGATATTAGGGGAAAGCCGACAGTCGCCCAAGAGCGGATGGTTCGGAAGAATGTATCCTTGAAGGATACTACCAAAAGCAGAGAGGTTCCACAAAAGAGTAAAGTAGCCCAAATGCCCTCAAGTATGGAGCAGACAGAGCTTAAAGATCCCAATTTACCCATGTCTAACAATAGCCAAATTAACATGAATAAAATACATTCTCTAAAATGCTTGTATGCAAATGCTAGAAGTCTAAAGAATAAGATGGGAGAGTTAGAATATATAGCACTAAATGAAAGGTTAGATATGATTGGAATATCAGAGACATGGTGGAAGGAGGACAACCAGTGGGACACTGTGATACCTGGGTACAAACTATATCGTAATGATAGAGCTGATCAAATTGGTGGAGGAGTTGCGCTCTGTTAGAGAGGGCATTGACTCAGAAAGGATTAAAGTTTTTCAGGAAACAAAATCTGCTGTAGAATCTATATGGATTGAAATTCCATTTAAAAGGGGGAAGGCAATGGCAGTGGGGGTGTACTATCGAGCACCTGGCCAGAATGACCAAATGGATGATGAAATGCTCAAAGAAATCAAGGAAGCTAACAAAAGTTACAGCGCAGTAATAATAATGGGTGATTTCAATTACCCCGGTATCGACTGGGTCAGTGTCACGTCAGGACATGCTAGGGAGATAAAGTTCCTAGATGAAATAAATGACTGCTTCTTGGAGCAGCAGGTTCATGAACCAACCAGAGGGGAAGCCATATTAGACCTAGTCCTTAGTGGGACACCAGATCTAGTGCAAGAAATAAGGGTGTTGGGGCCACTTGGCAATAGTGATCATAGCCTTTGATTTAATTAGTGGAGGAGGGATAGTAAGGAAATCCACAGTACTACCTTTTAACTTTTGAAAGGGAGACTATGATAAAATGAGGAAAACAGTTAAGAAAAAACTAAAAGGAGCAGTTGCAAAGGTTAAAGACGTACATCAAGCTTGGGTGTTGTTGAAAAATACTATCTTGGAAGCCCAGACCAGCTGTATTCCACGCTTTAAGAAAAGTGGAAGGAAGTCCAAAAAACTGCCAGCATGGTTTAAAGGTGAGGTCAGAGAGGCTGCTGTTGCCAAAAAAGCATCTTTCAGGAAATGGAAAAAAAGAGCCAAACGACGAAACCTGGAAACAGCACAAGCACTGGCAAGTCAAATGCAAGGCATTGATAAGGCAGGCAAAGAGAGAATTTTAGAAGAAGCTTGCTGCGAAAGCAAAAACGCGAAATAAAGACCTTTTCAAGTACATTCGTAGCAAAAAAACTGTGAGAGTCAGTTGGTCCATTAGATGATAAAGGTTTAAAGGAGCACTAAGAGGCGACAAGGCGATAGCGGAGAGACTGAATGAATTCTTTGCTTCGGTCTTTACTGAGGAAGATGTAGGGATGTTACCCATGACTGAAGTGGTATTTAAAGGTGTGGAAGAATTGAAGGAAATATCGATACATCGGGAAGATGTCTTACAACTATTAGATAAACTGAAGAGTAGCAAATCACCTGGGCCGGATGGTATACATTCAAGGGTGTTGAAAGAACTGAAATATGAGATTGCAGACCTGCTATCAGTAATCTGTGAACTATCATTAAAATCATCTCTAATACCTGAAGATTGGAGGATCGCCAATGTAACACCAATTTTTAAAAAGGGTTCCAGGGATGATCCGGGAAACTACAGACCGGTGAGCTTGACGTCGGTACCAGGAAAAATGGTAGAAACAATCATAAAGAATAAAATTACTCAGCATGTAGATAGTCACAACCTAATGGGAGACAGCCAACATGGCTTTAGACAAGGAAGATCTTGTCTTACTAATCTGTTATGTTTTTTTGAAGGAGTGAATAAACAGGTGGACAAAGGTGAGTCGGTTGATATTGTGTATCTGGACTTTCAGAAAGCCTTTGACAAGGTCCCTCATCAGAGACTTTTGGCAAAACTAAAGAGTCATGGGATAGGAGGCAGTGTACTATTGTGGATCAGGAACTGGTTAAAAGATAGAAAGCAGAGGGTAGGGCTAAATGGCCAATTTTCCCAATGGAGAAAGGTGAATAGTGGTGTATCCCAGGGATCTGTGCTGGGTCCGTTGCTTTTTGACATATTCATAAATGACCTGAAAAGTGGAATAACGAGTGAGGTTATCAAATTTGCAGATGACACAAAACTATTTAAAGTTGTTAAAACCCAAGAGGATTGTGAAAAATTGCAAGAGGATCTTGATAAATTGGAAGACTGGGCATCAAAATGGCAGATGAAATTTAATGTGGACAAGTGCAAGGTTATGCACCTAGGGAAGAACAACCCAAACTATGGTTACACGATGCAAGGTTCCACATTAGGAACCACCACCCAGGAAAAAGATTTAGGCGTCATTGTGGATACCATGTTAAAACCCTCGGCCCAGTGTGCAGCGGCGGCCAAGAGAGCAAATAGAATGCTAGGTATGATAAGGAAAGGAATGGAAAATAAAACAAAAGATATTATAATGCCTCTATATCGTTCCATGGTGAGACCGCACCTTGAATATTGTGTGCAATTCTGGTCGCCGTATCTTAAAAAGGATATAGCGATTTTAGAAAAGGTTCAGAGAAGAGCCACCAAAATGGTAAAGGGGATGGAAGGATACTCCTATGAAGAAAGGCTAAAAAGGTTAGGGCTCTTTAACCTGGAAAAGAGACGGCTGAGGGGAGATATGATAGATGTCTATAAATTAATGAACGGAGTGGAACGGGTAAACGTAGATCGATTGTTTACATTATCAAAATATAGAAAGACTAGGGGACATGCAATGAAGCTACAGGGTAAACTATTTAAGACTAATTAAAGAAAATATTTTTTCACTCAACGTGTAATCAAACTCTGGAATTTGTTACCGGAAGATGTAGTAAAGGCTGTTAGTATAGCTGGGTTTAAAAAAGGTTTGGACAAGTTCCTGGAGGAAAGGTCCATAAACCATTATTAAGAAGTGACCGAAGATATCAATGCTTGACCTAATACAAGCCTTGTGGAACTTGTGTCTCTTGGGGATACTGCTAGGTACATATGACCTAGATTGTCCACTGTTGGAAAAAGAATACTGGGCTTGATGGACCCTGGTCTGACCCAGTATGGCATTTCTTATGTTCTTATGTTCTTAATCTTCAGCTACAATTTCAGGTACCTCTACTAGAGATGTTCCTCCTGTCTCCTCAATTCGTCCAGCAAGTCCACACGCAGCACAAGCAGCGGAAGGGTTCACTGCCCCCCCCCCCCTCTGCTGCTTCCTCAGCCTACCAGTTCCTCAATCCTGGCTGCAGAGACCACTTCTCCAGCTTCAGATGCTCAGTTCCTTTCGCTGTTTAAACAAGCCTGGTCCATCTGGCGTTCAGAGCCGTCCACATTGGGCACAGCAGAGCAGGTCTCACCTTTGGCCGAGGCCAGTGCAACCACGACTTCACGGAAGCGCCCTCAGACCGATTTACCTCCTAAGGACTCTGCTAGTCCTTCCAAGGAAATTTTGTGGGGTGCGGACACATGGCCAGTGGGACCAGAAGACGACGTATCTTCAGAAGCGGGGAGTTCCGATCGGAAGGATGGTGAATACTCGCCATCGGTCGCCTCTGCGGACAGCCAGGGGGATACCCAAGATCTTCTCCTTTTTCATAAGGACGAGTTACCCGCATTAATTGCGCAGATCGTGGAAGCTTTGCGCTTGACAGACCCTCCTAGTTCCTTTGTGTCTCAAGCACAGCCGCAATCAGATCCCATCCTGCAGGGTATAAGAAAGCCGTCCAAAGCTTTTCCCTTTCCAGCGGAACTACAACAGATGGTATCACAGGAATGGGAAGCGCCAGATGTCTCTTTACGCACAGCTCGCTGTCTCAGACAGTTTTATCTTTGGTCTCCCGCAGATCGGGAAAAGTGGCTGGCATATCCCAAGGTGGATGCGCTAGTGACGGGCATCACAAAACATACCACTATACCGGTTGAGGGAGGTGCGGCTCTGCTAGACCAGCAAGATAGGAAAGTTGAGAGTCTTCTTAAGACTGCCTTTTCCTCCTCCACGCAAGCTCTCCAAGCCACCGTTTGTGGTGGTCTTTGGGCTCGGGCCTTGCTGCGATGGATTCAGCGTTTGCCGGAGGATCCGGCTTTAGGTCGCTTAGAGTCGGTCACGGCTTATTTAGCAGACGCTTTTTATGATTTGCTCCGGCTCCCGGCCATTCAGTAGCGGCAGTTACCGTAACCCGTCGATGGCTTTGGTTGCGCCAGTGGTTGGCGGATGTTGCCCCCAAAGCACGTCTTTCCAAGCTGCCCTTCAAGGGTAGATTTCTTTTCGGCGAAGACCTGAATAAGTTGGTCAAGGATCTTGGGGAGGTAAAGCCTCAATGTTTACCTGAGGACAGACCAAAGACCTCCGGTCGCCGCTCATCCTGGTCTTATCCTACAACTTTTCGACGTACGTCCCGATTCAGAGATACTCACCGTTACAGATCAAATAGAACAACGCCTTCTTCCACATCCACTCGCTTTGGCCAAAAGTCGCAGTCCTTTTGGGGAGCCCGAAAGAACAATGATTCATACTCTGACCCACACAAGTTTACCGGAGCCATGTGCTCCTCCCGCTGACGGGACGGGCCGCCCCCCGAGATACCGCCTCCAGTGGGAGGTCGGCTGGCTCTCTTTTCTCGGCAGTAGGCGCTCATTACTTCAGATCCTTGGGTCCTTCAAGTGGTGTCTCAGGGTTACGCTCTCGAGACTTATTCTCCCATTCGCGAAGCCTTTCTTACCTCTCCAGGGGGAGTGCCTCGGAAAAGAAAGATTATCCTTTCCACGATTCGTCTGCTTCTCCTCCGAGCCATTTGTCCATTTCCTTCTACCGAGCGGGGCACGGGCCACTACTCCATCTATTTCATGCTGCCCAAGAAGGACGGCTCCTTTCAGCCGATCCTCGACCTCAAGGGCGTCAACCGCTGTCTTCGCGTCCCTCACTTCCCCATGGAAACCTTGCGTTCGGTTATCCAAGCGGTCCGTAAAGGGGAGTTTCTGGCTTCCCTAGATCTTGCAGAAGCTTATTTCCACATTCCAATTCGCACAAGACATCAGCGTTTCCTGCGTTTCGCCATACTGGGCGAACATTTCGAGTTTTGCGCCATGCCATTCGGCCTCACCATAGCACCGCGCACATTCTCCAAAGTCATGGTGGTGGTGGCTGTAGCCTTACGCAGGAAAGGCATTCGAGTACATCCGTACTTAGACGATTGGCTAATGCGGGCAGCCTGTGATACGGTAAACCAGGTAGTCTCCTTTTTAGAAAGTCTCGGATGGGTGGTCAATCGAGCCAAAAGCTCGTTACAGCCCACGCAGCAATTGGACTTTCTTAGAGCTCACTTTGATACTGCTCAGGGCAAAGTCTTCCTGACTCACGAAAGGTTTCTCAAACTGTCATCCCAGATACGCACTTTCTTCCGGCGAGCTTACCCGCGCACATGGGATTATCTTCAGGTGCTAGGTTCCCCACCTTAGAGGTGGTGCCCTGGACCAGAGCGCACATGCAAGGTCTGCAAAGAGCGTTGCTCGCTTGTTGGTCACCTGTGTCGGAAGATTACAATGTTTGTCTTCTGATTCCCCCATCCATCAGGAAAGACCTGCAGTGGTGGCTTTTACCATCTCACCTCTTCAAGGGCGTTTCCCTGGAGGCTCCTCACTGGATTTTGTTGACAACAGATGCGAGTCTCTCCGGGTGGGGTGCACATTGCATGGGTCGCACGACACAGGGCATTTGGTCGCCTCGCGAAACGCGTTGGTCAATCAACCAATTGGAAGCCCGAGCAGTTCGCCTAGCATTGCTGCGTTTCTTACCGCTGCTTCATTTCCAGGCGGTTCAAGTTCTCTCCGACAACGCAACGACAGTGACCTACCTCAACCACCAAGATGGAACAAAAAGTCTCGGGGTAGCCAAGGAGATGCTCCTCCTTTTCCATTGGGTGGAGAAGCATCTTCAGGCTCTCTCGGTGCAGCACATTGCGGGCACAACCAATGAGGGAGGAGTGGCCTAGTGGTTATGACAAGGTACCTCAGGCCGGAGGGCCAGGGGTTCAATTCCCACCTGGGGACAGCAATCTCAGGCCGGAGGGACTGGGGTTTCTAGTCCTATAGGCACTCCTTGTGGCCTTGGGCAAGCCACTTAACCCTCCATTGCCTCAGGTACACATAGATTGTGAGCCCTTTGGGGACGAGGGAATGTATCCAGTACCTGCTAATAGTGATTGTAAACTGCTCTGATGCCCTTCAGCCTGGGCGGTATATCAAGAAATTGCATAAACATAAACATAAACAAATGTGATGGCGGATTTTCTCAGTCGTCATGCCCTTGATCCAGGTGAGTGGGAGCTTGCTCCCTGGGCGTTACAAAGGATAGTTCACAGATGGGGTCAACCCATAATGGACCTCATGGCGTCATCTACCAACGCCAAGACCCCAGCTTTCTTCAGCCGGCGGAGGGAACATGGGTCACAGGGCCTGGATGCGTTGGCGCAGCCCTGGCCCGTGTCAACACTGCTATACATTTTTCCCCGTGGCCATTGATCGGCAGGGTTCTCCAGCGAATCAGGATGCAATCCATTGTTGTGATTCTGGTAGCTCCGGATTGGCCTCGGAGAGCATGGTACGCCGATCTCGTACGTCTAGCCCGGGTGCCTTCTCTGTGTCTCGGCTCTCGCAGGGGACGTTTGAGCCAGGGGCCGGTCTTAATGGACAATCCCACTCCCTACTTGCTTACGGCTTGGCTCTTGAACACCGCCATCTGAGAAACAAGGGTTATTCTCCTCGGGTGGTGGCAACCCTGCTCCAGGCTCATCGTCCTTCTACGTTGCGGGCTTATGCCCGGGTACGGCGTATCTTTGAAGCCTGGTGTTCCAGCCACCACCTCTCACCATGGCGAGTTCGTATTCCTCAGATCCTAGCCTTTCTCCAAGAGGGTCTTGACAAAGGCTTGGCGCTTGGGTCTCTTTGAGTCCACATCTCTGCCCTTACCTGTTTTAGAGGGCCGATAGATGAACATAACAAAAGAACATAAGATATGCCATACGGGTCAGACCAAGGTCCATCAAGCCCAGTATCCTGTTTCCAACAGTGGCCAATCTAGGTCATACGTACCTAGCAGTTTCCCCAAAAGACACAGGTTCTACAATGCTTGTACTGCTCCCTTGCGTCCCACACTGACATGGCACGTTTTCTCAAAGGGGCGAAGGTGGTCCGTCCACCATCCGTCCGTCCTGTCCTGTCGTTCCTCCTTGGGATCTTTCCTCAGTCCTCAGGGTGCTTACAGAAGCTCCTTTCGAACCACTTAACGGAACTTCACTTCACGATTTGTCTCTGAAAACAACTTTTCTAGTAGCCATTACCACAGCATGTAGGGTATCGGAGTTGCAAGCCTTGTCTTGCCGCGATCCTTATCTCTCTTTCTCGGAGGCAGGGTTACTTTGTGTACTGTTCCTTCCTTTTTGCCGAAGGTCCTAACATCTTTTCACGCAAATCAGCCTATTTTCTTACCTTCTTTTCCTAAGGAACAGGCTTTGGGGCACCAGAAACATATTCGAAGACTTGATCTCAAGCGGGTGTTTTCTCGTTATTTGAAGGTTACAAATCCGTTCCGTAAATCTGATCGCCTTCTTGTACTGTTCGCCAGGCCTCGAAAGGGGCTAGCAGCTTCAAAATCTACTATTTCTAGAGGCTACGGCAAACAATTGAATCCGCGTATATACTCCGTGGCAAGTCGGTACCTTTCGGGCTACGGGCGCATTCTACATGAGCCCAAGCGACATCATGGGCGGAACATTCTCAGGTTACCCCTCTTGACATTTGCAGAGCGGCCACCTGGTCTTCTCTCTCCACTTTCAGCCGTCACTATCGGCTAGATCTTCAGGCGTGGAAGGACACCTCTTTTTGCGCCAATCTTGTTGCTGCTGCTCTGTCTTCCCACCCGGAGGGCAGTTAGCTTGGGTACTACCCGATTGTCTGGACTGGTCTAGCAGGATGAATTGGAAGGAGAAATTTCACTTACCGTTAATTTCCTTTCCTGGAATCCTGCTAGACCAGTCCATGACCCTCCCACTAGTAGACGCAGTCAGTAATGTTAAGAAAGTCAGTCAGTAATGTTGAGAGAGTCTCACTGTTTCGTGCTGGCAGCATCATATCTCGAGCAGGGGTTCTTCACTGCTCCTTCGGACTTTCTCTCCATTGTACATAGTTTCTTACTGTTCTCTAGTTTTCATTATTGCTTGTCAGAGTTTACTGAAGGTGACCCCTAGGGGGTATGCCTGTATGGTTACCAGACCCTGGCCAATCAGCTTCTGGTAGAGATTTTTTCCCTGTCTCCAACATCTGCTGGCAAGGGGACTTAACCCGATTGTCTGGATTGGTCTAGCAGAATTCCATGAAAGGAAATTAACGGTAAATGAAATTTCTCCGTCTACTATCTTATGTTCAGTGCATAGATCTCAAAATCTCATGCCATTCTCAGTTTCTTGAGAGCATTGTGGGAGTTTGAGCATCGCTCGGGTCCATACTCTGAGAACTGATCGGCGCAGGAAGCCCACAGCACAGTCTCCTTCTGTTGCCAAGGTGTTGCAGCACCCTGCTCTTCACACTGAGACAACCGTCCTGACTAGTCCTCCTCCTCGCTGGCCTATAAAGCTAACTATTTACCTTGCTGAGCTTCAAGGATTTTACACAGGAGAAGGAGGTGGTTCTGCGCAAATTCTGCATTGCGCAGTTGTATAGAATTTCCTCAAGAGTATATTATGAGCAGAGTGATTCAGGCGCTTTCTACCAGAAAGAAATGGGTGAGGGGATGGTAGGACTTTGTCTGGCAAATGACAAAATGATCTTCGTAAACAAATTTTCATTGCTCTTTTTACTTAATCAGTTGATAAATGGATTGTGGCCCAGTATTCTTTTATTCTTTCTATCACAGCAGATGTTATTAATAATTTATACGAAATAAGTAAAAAATGTTTGTTTAACTGGGAGCAAAGTAACTCTGAAAATTTATCGGAATGGGATAAAACTGGGTATGAGGGAAAACCAGTAAAAAAACACATTGAATTTGAAAATGGACCAAATTGGACTAGGGATTCCAAAGAAATAAGGCCACCCCCAAAATGGTGCAATGCATTTCTATGGAAAAAGGATTCTAGTTTCTGTGGTATAGAAACTTCCACATAGTGAAACACGGCAGTCGGGGAATTCCTCTCAAACTGCCTTTCCCTGTTGCCTGTGCTCTATGCCCCCCTGAATGAGCCCTGGCAACGCTCTACTGGCCCCCAAATTGCTCCCACAAAAGAAAACTGCTACCTCCTCCCCCAAAGATGCAACACATGCTCAACACACACACGGTAATTGTGAATAATTTCATATCCTTTTATCTAATATCCCTGATAGGATGCAATTTTTTTATAACTTTTTTTTTTATTTGGATTCTTTTTAAGTAACTGTACCAACTCTTCCATCAACTTATGTGCCTCTATAATCCATATCTTGCTTACAGTTGTTGAGGTACAATATATTCTCATCAGATCTTGTTCAAGTGACAGAGTGAGGTTGCCCATATAGTCTTCAACAAGCATCAATACTCACAGCAAAGCAATCATAGTTATCAAAGAGACAGCTGACTCTGTTTATTTTTATTTATTAGTATTTAGCTCAGGCCTTTCCAGTAGTAGTTCAATGCAAATTACATTCAGGTACAGTAGGTATTACCCTGTCCCCAATCTAAGTTTGTACCTGAGGCAATAGAAGGTTAAGTGACTTGCCCAAGGCCACAAGGAGTGCCAGCGGGATCTGAACCCTGGTCTTGCTGGTCACCAGGCTGTTGCTCGAACCACTAGGCTACTCCTCCACTCCAGTTGAGATTTGCACATGATGGGATATGTTTTAGCCATTCTGATCTGTATTTAATTCTCTTTGTTTAAGTCAGTAGTGTTCAATATAGAATTCTGATGATACAGTTTTGTTATTAATTGTTATATGCACTGCCAATTAATATCTGTTGCCTTGGACCAAATGTTTTGGGTGGACCCTGTGAGATGTTCTCTGGTCTCAGGTGGTTAGGAATACCAGATGGCTGACTTTTTTCAGGAAGCAATAGAATTTTGACATTAATGTGCAGCCAGGCGTCAGGACTGACTCGAAGGCACACATTGCATTGCATTGTGCAGAAGCTACATGGATGGCTAATGTGTCTGGGCATTTTTCTGAGTTTTAAACTAGATTTCTCGTGTTCTCCCCTATGTGACTGAGCCTTCCCTGCTTGCTTCCACTCTAGCTACCAGCAGAGACTGGGTATCATCCAGCCATTTGGGAGAGCACTGGAAGGCTGCTGTAGTCATAGGAAGGGTGAACTGGGGGAAGTTCATGTGCTGTACAGGTGAAGTTCTTGCATGTGGGGGGAGTTGGGCACAGAAGAGCCAAGGTTTTAGATGGTGCTGGGGAGGAACCTAATGTCTTGGTACATGTTGAGGGAGGGGAGTCTTGGAGGCTAAATTTAGGCTTTTAGTTAGGAAGTTGAAATCCAGAATTTCCAGGGTAGCATTCTCGGAAATGCTTCCCATTTCACGAGCAGGACCCAAAGGCAGGACCCAAAAAGAAGTCTGAATGTATGGATGAGACAATAGTGCAAGAAAAAAGGTTTTGCATTTGTTAAGATCTGGGCAGCGTTCTAGGGAAGGGGGCCTTTTCCAAAAGCCTGGGCTCCACCCTAACCAGGGTGGAACCAGGCTGCTGGCACTAATCCTTAAAAAGGAGAGAGAGCAGCTTTTAAACTAGATAATAGGGGAAAGCCGACAGTCGCCCAAGAGTGCATGGTTTGGAAGGATGAATCCATGAAGGATACTAGCAAAAGAGGGAAGTTAGAGCATCCTAATAGGGAGGTTCCAGTAAAGATAAAAGTAACCCAGATGCCTTTAAGTACAGAGCAGACAGAGCTGAAAGAGTCCAAATTACACCTATCAATTGATAACCAGATTAATATGAATAAATACAACCTCTAAAATGCCTGTATGCCAAATGCATGCATTCCGAAAAATAAGATGGGAGAGCTAGAATATATAGCACTAAATAAAACATTAGATATGATTGGCATCTCAGAGATCTGGTTGAAGGAGGACAACCAATGGGACACTGTGATACCTGGATACAAACTATATCACAATGATAGGGTAGATCAAATTGGTGGAGGGGTTGCACTCTTTTAGAGAGGGCATTGAGTCACACACAATAAAAGTTTTGCAGGAAACAAAACACTGTAGAATCTCTATGGATAGAAATTCCATATACAAAGGGGACGGGAGTGGGAGTGCCTGGCCAGGATGAACAGATGGATGATAAAATGTTAACAGAAATCAGTAATAATGGGTAATTTCAATTACCCTGGTATCGACAGAGTCAATGTCACAGCAGGACGTACTAGGGATATAGTTACTAGATGAAATAATTGATGGCTTTTTGGAGCAGGTATTTTGGACCTAGTGGAACACAGGATCTGGTGTGCAAGAGATAAGTGTTGGTGCCGCTTGGCAATAGTGATCATAGCATGATCACATTTAATTTAATAAATGGAATAAAGATGGCAAGGAAATCCACAGTACTACTTTTTAACTTTCAAAAGGGAATCTATGATAAAATGAGGAAAATAGTTAGCTAAAAGGAACAGCTGCAAGGGTTAAAGATTTACATCAAGCATGGGCATTGTTTAAAAATACTGCCTTGGAAGCCCAGACCATATGTATTCCATGCTTTAAGGAAAGTGGAAGGAAGGCCAAAAAACTGTCAGCATGGTTTAGAGGTGAAGTCAGAGCGGATGTTGTAGCCAAAAAAAGTATCTTTCAGGAAATGGAAAATGTAAGGGGAAATCAGTTTCTTGTTATACAAAGGGACCATGAGGCCCATCTGTGAATACCTAGATAGAAAGGAATGTGTTGTGCTAAGACAAGATTCAGTGATCTTCACAGAGACAGGTACCAGTTTGTACGATTGCTAATTAGCAATATCAGGTGCAGGGCTATGCTGCTGGGATGGGTTTATGATGTATATATGTTTTTGCTACTGTATAAAAGTTAGACTGCACTTCTAACGTTGGAATAAACTTGCACACCTTTCCTTCTGTGTCGGTTGTGAGTTTTATTCCCCTGGATTCCAGCCAGCTGAAGCAGCACACCGCAGATGAGGGGTCGGGACTTCCCTGGCCTGGAGTGACCAACAAGGAGCAGACCCGTTACAGAAAAAAGAAGCCAAATGACAAAAAGCAAGAAGCATAAGCACTGGCAAGTTAAGTTAGATGCAAGGCATTGATAAGGCAGGCAGAGAGAAAATTTGAAAAAAATCTTGCCATGGAAGCAAAAACACATAATAAAAATTTTCATGTACATTTGTAGCAAAAAGCCTGTGAGAGAGTCAGTTGGATTATTAGATGATAGAGGGGTAAAAGGGGGAACTAAGAGAAGACAAGGGCCATAGCTGAATGCATTTTTTGCTTTGATCTTTATTGAAGATGATGTAAGGAAGTTAGCTATGTCTGAAATAGTATATACGTTGTAAAAGTGATGTATCTGAAAAATTGAAACATTTGATAAACCGGGAAGATGTATTACAAATATTTGATAAACTAAAGAGTAGAAAATTACCTGGACCGGACGGTATACATCAGAGAGTGCTGAAAGAACTGAAATATGAGATTGCAGACTTACTATTAGTAATCTGTAAACTATCATTAAAATAATCTGTAGTACCTAAAGATTGGAGAATGGCCAATGTAACGCTAAATTTTATAAAGGGTTCCAAGGTGATCCGAGAAACTACAGACCGATGAGCCTGATGTCCATACCGGGCAACATGGTAGAAACCATTATAAAAAAATAAAATTACTGAACATGTAGATAGTCATGGTTTAATGGGAGAAATTCAACATGGATTTAGCCAAGGAAGGTCTTGTCTTACTAATCTGCTATATTTTTTTGAAGGTGTGAATAAACAGGTAGACAGTGGTGAACTGATTGATAAAGTGTATCTGGATTTTCATAAAACCTTTTATTAGGGCCCTCATAAGAGACTCTTGGCGAAATTAAAAAATCATGAGCTAGGAGGCAGTGTGTACTACTGTGCATCAGGAACTGGTTAAAAGACAGAAAGCAGAGGGTAGGGCTAAATGGCCAATTTTCCCAATGGTGAAAGGTGAATAGTGGAGTACCTCAGAGATATGTGCTTGGCCCACTGCTTTTTAACATAATCATAAATGACCTGGAAATAGGGATAACGAGTGAGGTGATCAAATTTGCAGATGACACAAAATTATTCAAAGTTGTTAAAATACAAGAGGATTGCGAAAAATTGCAAGACTGGACTTGATAAATTGGAAGACTGGATGTCCAAAGGGCAGATGAAATTTAATGTGAACAAGTGCAGTTATACACCTAGGAAAGAACAACCCACACTATGGTTAACACAATGCAAGGTTCCACATTAGGAACCACCACCCAGGAGATGGTTCTAGGCGTCGTTGTGGATAATACATTGAAACCCACCATCCAGTGTGCAGCGGTGGTCAAGAAAGCAAATAGAATGCTAGGAATCATAAGGAAAGGAATAGAGAATAAAACCAAGGATATTGTAATGCCTCTTTATCGCTCCATGGTGTGATCACACCTTGAATATTGTGTGCATTTCTGGTCGCCATATATTGAAAAGGATATAGCAGAATTGGAAAAAATACAGAGAAGAGCGACCAAAATGGTAAAGGGGATGGAAGGATATCCCTGTGAGGAAGGCTTAAAAGGTTAGGGCTCTTCAACTTGGAAAAGAGGCGGCTGAGGGGAGATATGACAGAGGTCTTTAAATTAATGAATGGAATGGAACGGGTAAATGTAGATCAGATGTTTACGCCATCAAAAAGTAGAAAACCTAGGGGACATGCAATGAAGCTTCAATTTAAGACTAATTAGGGAAAATAGTTTTTCAATCAACGTGTAATCAAGCTTTGGAATTCCTTACCGGAGGAAGTAGTAAAAGTTGTTAGTGTAGCTGGGTTTAAAAAAGGTTTGGACAAGTTCCTGGAGGAAAGATCCATAAACCATTATTAAAGAAGACCCAGGTAATCCACTGCTTGCCCCTTACAAGCAGCATGAAACCTGTTTGTCTTTTGGGAAACTGTTAGGTACTTGTGACCTGGATTGGCCACTGTTGGAAACAGGATACTGGGCTTGATGAACCTTGGTCTGACCCAGTATGGCATTTTGTATGTTATATAAATCACACCAAAAATATCCCAGTATATTTCTATGGGAGAAGCCGTTCCAACCGCTGCAACATATACACACCGAGCCAGGGTACTGCATCCTTCAAACTGGCCTTCTCTCTCATTTCCTCCCCCAATCACAGACACACAGAAAGCTAACACAGATACACCAAAAAAGCAAAACATCCATGTACACACATACCAACACACAGGACCGAACCAAGTAGTGCAGTTGCACAGGGCGCAAGTAGAAAAGGAATGCTAATATAATCACTGGACTTCTCGGAAGCCCAGTAAAAGCAAGTTTCTGAGCACAGGTGGGAGGTTGGGTGCCAGGTTCACCAGTTGCACAGGGCGCATTGCTAGCTTGGTACAGTCCTGCAAACACACATACCAACATATGTGCACATGCACACACAAAACGGATAAACATACCTAACAGAGATACACATAAGCATACACACACCTCCACCCCCTTGCCCCCACATATATGCAAAACACACACATAGGCAATGCAGATACAAACACAGCTATGTTAGCACACGTGCGTGTATATGCACCCACACATTTTTTTAGAGGGGTTGGAAAGAATTCCATGAGCCATGGTCTGCATGCTTTCCCCACTTGTTCATATATATATTTTTTGCTGTCTGCTCATAGATGAGCCTGAGGAGAGGGGGTGGGTGTAAACAAAGCTAAGGGGGGGGAGTGATGTCAGCGGGCAGGATGCTTGCATGCATGCTGAGAGAGCTCCGCAGCATTCTGCCTTAAAAATGCAATAAAGCGTGCCAAAACCCTACTCCGCCTACCCCAAAAAGCACCAGAATATCTGAGAGGTTCAAGAGAGACCTGTCAGTGAAAAAGCAGTTGGCCGAATACCATTCCTCGTATGTACCGGCTGAAAATGGCAAAAAGCGCTGAAGTCTAATCTAATCTATCTAATCTACCACAATTTTATATACCGCAAAGATCCCCTACTAAATAGTGGTTCTGTGCAGTTTACAGCAAAGAAAAAAACATCCTTATAAGAAAAAACATTAATTTTGATTAAATAATCATGTTTTCAACCTTTACAAAATTAAGGAAAAGAAGAGATACATTTCAAATATTTTGGCAATTCAGACCAATACTGTACCGCCAAATAAGGAATGGTGTACCTAAAACATAATTTTAAATAAACACCCCTACAAGATGGATACAGTAAGGTGCTAATAGATTGTAAGCACTTAGATTTACAGTTTATTAGCGGAAGTATAACATTGAAAGAGATTCAGGAACAAAATTGTTAAAGAATCTGTACAAAAACATAAAAAACTTAAAATGAATCTGGTTAGTGACCCTTAACCCATGTAATTTATGTAGCAGTGGGTTATGTTAATATACCGGGAGATGCCAAAAATGAGGCGAGCAGCCGTGGATTTACACAGCTGTAATTGTCTAATCTGAAATTGAGAACAATTCAGAAATAATAATTCCTGATCGTGTCCCCAGTCTAGTCCCGGAACCTCTGGGTTGTCCATCTCATCTAGCAGCTTGGAGACTGAGAAACTCCTCTTTTTGTGACATCACCAGCATATCTCCTCGGTGTCCGCCCCCTGTCACCAGTTACCTCAGTCTCCAAGCAGCTGGATAGATGGGAGCCCGGGGGGGTCCGGGCTCATTGGAGAAACGATTAAGGATCACCAGACATAGACTAGTTTAAATTTGGGGGTTTTATTGCTAGATTGAAAGAGTCCTGTGCCTTTAAGCCTCTGGGACCTGACAGCTTGCAGCAGGCCGGCTTTTCTCTCTCTATTCTCTCCCTCCTACCTCCTCCACTCCCCCCCCCCCCCCTATTGCTCTGCCTTCTTAGGATTAGGGCCTGTAGGTGCCTGCCTCATCGGGAGCGCTTGCTGACAGTGGCAGACCCGGTGTTCTGAGGTGTAGGAGCCAGCTGAGCGTTCTTTAAGCAGAGGCTGCCGGCGCCGCGCAGAGGAGTTGCCTGCTAGCGCGCCTGGTCACTGGCACGCCGCGAGGGCCCTGCTCCTTCATTTTCGGCCTTTACATCGGGAATTTGGGCCCGAAGAAGCTCGGGCTCAGAGGGGCCGACGGCAGGCGCAGGTACTCGCGGGCATCCGACAACGTGCCTCTCAGCGCCACGAGGTAAGCGTTGGGGGAAGCGCAGCCAGCTTTGTTCGTCAGTGCGTTTGGCGCGCTTTTGACTGGCGGTCCGGTCGCGTGCACTGCAAGCAGGCCCAGGGGGGTGCATTTTCTGATAAAGTATAGTTGCAATCCTCGGTAGAGGCTTAAAAAAACAAAAAAAAAACAAGGACCAAGAAGAGTGACCTACTAGGCCTTGACAGCTATTAATTTTGCCCTCTGGGTCAGTGCACTTTTGCAGCTCCCTAGCTTGCTGAGCCTGATTTTCTCTCAGGGAGATAGGGGGCTGACAGCCAGCTTTTGGCCAGGTGTACCATGCCCTCCAAACCGCAGTGTGTGGTGTGCGGTTCTAAGAAAGTCTCCAGCGCGGGGGTATGTAAGGCCTGCGTGGGGGAGACTGAGGGCTCGCACCTGGACTCAGTGACTTTGTCGGGCCCTGCGGAGGGTACTTCTGAACCCTCCCTTTCTACAGCCCCTGAGATGGCGCAAGAGGACCCAATGCCAGGGCCCTCGTCAGCGGGGGGCGCTCCCTCCGCGCAGGCGGCATTCCCTGCAGACCTTTCAGCCATTTTTTCTCCGCAGTTTGTGGCCCTGCTCCAGCAGGCGGTGTTAGGCGGCCCTGCACAGCAGAACCTGCCGACTGAGGTCAGCAGGGCTAGGAAACGTCCAGCACCTCCGCCCTCGGTGGCTGCCTTGAGTGGGGAGAAGAGACCCCGTACGGACGGAGCATTGAGGGACCTTTCAGAGGTTTCTGAAGGTCCACTTTCCAATGAGGAAGATCACAGTGTCCTGTTAGAAGAAGAACTTGAAGAGGGGGAGATCTTGGAGAGAGAAGAACAGGCTAGAGTGGTAAGAGTCTTCAGAAGAGAGGAGCTGCCGGCTCTCATTGTGGAGACGCTAAAGGCGCTCAATATGCCCATGCCTGGGGCAGCGGTGGATGATACGTTGGAGGATCCCTTGTTGCAGGTATTCCGAAAGACCCAAACGGCTTTTCCTGTGCATAGGGTATTTCAAGAGATGATTCAGGAGGAGTGGAATGTCCTGGAAGCTCCCTTGAAAGGTTCTAGAGTAATGGGTCGTCTGTACCCGTTATTGGATCAGGATAAGGAGGTCTTCAAATCGCCGAAGGTGGACGCGGCTGTTTCGGCTGTGACCAAGAAGACGACAATTCCTGTTGAGGGCAGTGCGGCTCTCAAGGATGTTCAAGACAGGAAGCTGGATGTTTTATTAAGACAAGTCTTCGACGTCAATGCTATTTCACTTCAGGCAGCCGTTTGCGGAGCGTGGGTAGCTAGAGCCTGTCTTCGCTGGGCTCAGCAAGTTCAGCAGGGGCAACCGAGTCCGTTGGCGGGGGAGGCTGCGCATTTAGAGTCGGGGGCAGCCTACCTGGCGGATATTCACTATGACCTTATGCGGGGTCTGTCTAAAAGTATGGCCTCGGCGGTCGCAGCGCGACGGTACTTGTGGCTCCGCAATTGGGCGGCGGATAGTTCCTCTAAGGCTAAATTGAGTAAGCTGCCTTTTAAGGGCCGGTTGCTCTTCGAAGAGGAGTTGGAGAAGTTAGTGAAGGATCTCGGGGAGTCCAAGGGCGGCAGGCTGCCAGAGGATAAGCCTAAGCCGCCTCGGGATGCTCCAGGGGGGAGAGGGCACCTCCGGGATTTTCGGCGTTTTCGCTCTCAGAGGTTCGGCTCTGTACCACAGGGGCGTTTTCTGAACAGAAACCAGGCGTTTCGAGGTTTCCGGGGGGCGGGAAGGTGTTTTGGTCCCTCTTCCTCCGCCTCTTCTAGCTTCAAAAAGTCACAATGAGATGAGGGGGGCCCAGGCGCCCCCATTGCCGGTAGGGGGGCGGTTGCGGGAGTTCTTTCCTGCCTGGGCCCAAATCACGTCAGATCAATGGGTTCTGGAGATCATTCGGGAGGACTACGCTCTGGAGCTCTTGGGTCCAGTGTGGGAGTCCTTCGTGCAGTCTCCCGGCAAGTCAGTGTCAAAATGTGCGGCGCTGCGAGAGAGGGTACAAAGGCTTCTGGACCTCAGGGCAATTGTTCCCATTCCCGGGGACCAATACGGTTGCGGTCGGTACTCCATTTACTTTGTCGTCCCGAAGAAGGATGGTGGGATTCGGCCGATCCTGGATCTCAAAGGCGTCAACCGTCGTCTGCGGGTGTCGCATTTTCACATGGAAACGCTACGTTCCGTCATTGTGGCGGTGCAGAAAGGGGAGTTTCTCACGTCTCTAGACCTGTCGGAGGCCTATCTGCATGTTCCCGTCAGGGCGTAGCACCACAAATTTCTGTGGTTCGCGGTCCTGTTCGGTCATTTTCAGTTCCAGGCGTTGCCGTTCGGCTTAGCGACTGCACCGAGAGTATTCACCAAGGTTATGGTGGTGGTCGCGGCAGCGCTGCGCAAGGAGGGTATCCTTGTGCATCCTTACTTGGACGATTGGTTAATTCGAGCAAAATCGCAGGCCGAGAGCGAGAGGGTTACGGCCCGAGTGGTCGCATTCTTGGAAAGCCTCGGATGGATAGTCAATTTGACGAAGAGCCACCTGCGACCTTCAGAATCTCGAATACCTGGGAGCGCGCTTCGACACTCAGAAAGGGAAAGTGTTTCTGACGGAGCAGCGAGCTCAGAGCCTGCGCAGGCTTGTCAAGAGCTTTTTGGGTCTCAAGGCTCCCTCAGCGTGGCATTACCTACAGTTGCTGGGCACCATGGCGGCGACGATAGAAATGGTGCCGTGGGCAAGAGCGCACATGCGGCCTTTGCAGAGGGCGTTGCTTCGCCGATGGTCGTATCAGCGGGACCCTCTGTCCTGGCAACTCGTTTGCCCGGAGGAGGCTCGGCGTGCTCTGCGCTGGTGGCTGCTTCCCTAGTCGTTAGAGCGAGGAAAATCTTTGGAGGCTCCAGACTGGGTGGCGGTGATGACGGACGCCAGCTTGCTGGGCTGGGGAGCTCACTGCCAGGGAAAATTTGCGCAGGGGCACTGGAACCCTCAGGAGACGACGTGGGCGATCAACCGGTTGGAATTAAGAGCGGTGTATCTGGTGTTGCAGGAGTTTCGGTCGTTGCTCGGGGGGAAGGCGGTCCGGGTGTTTTCCGACAACACGACGGCAGTGGCCTACGTCAACAAACAAGGAGGCACCAGCAGTGTAGCGCTAGAGACCGAAGCCGAATTCCTGTGCGACTGGGCGGAAGCAAATCTCTCGGACCTGTTGGCAGCGTATGTGGCAGGGGTGGACAATGTGGAGGCCGATTTCCTCAGCTGGGTGACAGTGGACCCGGGCAAATAGGTCCTGCATCCCGAGGTTTTCGACATGGTGGTTCGCCGGTGGGGAACACCGGTCATGGATCTTATGGCGACCTTAGCCTCCGCAAAGGCCAACCGCTTCTTCAGCAGGCGCAGAGAGAGGATGTCGGAGGGCTTGGATGCTCTTATGCAGGTCTGGCCAGCGGGACAACTGCTGTACATTTTTCCACCCTGGGTTCTGATAGGAAGGGTCCTGCAGAGAATAGAAAAGTTCAACGGACAAGTGATTCTCATAGCGCCGGACTGGCCGCGTCGCCCCTGGTACGGAGACCTGGTTCGGTTGCTAATAGCAAAGCCCTGGCGGCTTCCCTGCAGGCTGGATCTGTTGACGCAGGGACCCCTGGTGATGCCTCACGTGGGCCGATTCTCGCTTACGGCTTGGCTCTTGAACGGGCTCGGTTAAAATCCCGGGGTTACTCGGCGGCGGTTATTGCTACTCTATTGAAGTCCAGGAAGCGTTCGATGTCTTTGGCGTACGTGCATGTGTGGAGAATCTTTGAAGCATGGTGCGGGGCGAGGAAGTGCAAGGCGTTGAAGGCTTCTGTTCCCTAGATTTTGGACTTCCTGCAAGATGGCTTCGACAAGGGCCTTGCGGCGGCGGTGTTGCATGTTCAGGTGGCGGCATTGGCATGTTAGAGGGGTAGGGTAGCAGGTCAGTCGCTAGGGTGTCAGCGTGATGTGAAACGTTTTCTAAGAGCAGTGTCGCTTGTTAGACCGCCGTCTAGACAGGTCTTTCCTAAGTGGCATCTTCCCTTCGTCCTAGACGCTTTAAAACAAGCGCCATTTGAACCGTTGGCTCATGCGTCACTTAAGGATCTTACGCTGAAGGTGGTGTTCTTAGTGGTGATCTGTTCGGCTAGGCGAGTGTCGGAGCTGCAGGCTCTCTCCTGCAGGGAGCCTTATCTTTCCTTTTTTCCGATTAAGGTAGTCTTGAGAACCGTTCCGACTTTTCTGCCGAAGGTGGTCTCGGCCTTCCATGTGAACCAGGAAATTTCCTTCCCGGTGTTTTCAGAGGCCAGGGAAGAGTCGTCAAGGAAACTATCTTTTGGATGTCCGGCGGGCTTTGAAAAAGTATCTGCGCCGGACGGCGCCCTTTCGGAAGTCGGATAGGCTTTTTGTCCTTGTCGTGGGTCCACGCCGGGGAGAAGCGGCGTCAAAGGCGTCAATTGCGCGCTGGATCAAAGAAGCTATCAAGTCGGCTTACGTGTTGTGCGGTAGACGGGTCCCGGAAGGGTTGAGGGCCCACTCCACCAGAGTACAGGCTACTTCCTGGGCGGAGGTTAGGTTGGTTTCTCCAGCAGAGATTTGTAAGGCGGCGACGTGGTCGACGTTACATTCCTTTGCTCGGCACTATCGTCTGGACGTGCAAAGGGCGGAGGAGTCCTCGTTTGGATCAGCAGTTCTTCAGGCTGGTATGCCAGGTCCCGCCCATGTTTAAGTATTTTCACTGCTCTGGTACTAACCCAGAGGTTCCGGGACTAGACTGGGGACACGATCAGGAAGGTGAAATTAGACTTACCTGCTAATTGTTGTTCCTGGAGTGGAACCAGTCTAGTCCCGTATCCCTCCCAGTGTTCTTGGGTGAACGGTAGCCTGAAGTGACTGTGCAGTCGCAGGTGAGTCACGTCTCCTTTCGCTGTAAAAAAAAAAAAAAGAAAGAGAGGAAGACAGATTACAGCAAGGGGCGCAGTGCGAGAGGAGTAGCATTAAGTGTTATTTGTTTTGATGGGGCTTACTGTTCTTTCTGTCCTTTCTGGGGAAGAAGGGGTGGCCTGTACAAGTTGACAGTCACAGTGTTGAAGGGGGGATTCTCAAGTGTCCTTCCTCATTATTTATTAGTTATGTACGTTGTTCTTGAATGCTTACTTGTTTCTCCGGAGAGTCTGCTTTGTCAATAGGATACTGGTGACAGGGGGCGGACACCGAGGAGATATACTGGTGATGTCACAAAAAGAGGAGTTTCTCAGTCTCCAAGCTGCTAGATGAGATGGACAACCCAGAGATTCCGGGACTAGACTGGTTCCAATCCAGGAGCAACAATTAGCAGGTAAGTCTAATTTCACCATTTCCATAATCCATATATGACAAGATGGCGCTTTGCACCACAGTTTGAAAATGTTCTATAGAAAAATAGCAATTGGTGTAGTTTATAAAAGGTTTTAGGACTATCATAGATCTCAGATGTTAAATTTGGTTCTATCAAAACCCCAAGAACTTTTAAGACCGGATCTAACTTTAGCCCTAATTGTGCCAAAGAATCTGTACAGGTTTATAATTATTAAAGCACATAACCTTTGTTTTTAAAATATTGACTTATAGGTAACGATTTTGCCCAAATTTACAAGTCGAATGCAAGATGGCCACCAGGAGTAAGAGTGATGCAGAAAGTGGAGATAGATGAGGCATGGGGATCTGAGGCAGCTGAAACGCTAAAGGTTTGGTTGACAGAACTAAAAGAAGAGTTGAAGGCTGAAATGAGTGGGGTCAAAAATGACATAAAGGAGACTTTAAGTGCAATGAGGCAAGACATAGCGAACCTTGGCATCTGCGTTGAGGAGAATGAGGGGCACTTAGAGCAGCAAGCAGACACAATAGGGGAGCTGCAGAGTGGCTGGGAATAACTGAAGCAGGCATAGGAGCTCTTAAAAGAGAAAGCAGAAGATCTCAAGGACAAGCCTTGTAGGTGTAATATGCGAGTTCGCGGCATCCCGGAGGAGCCTAAATACGAAGATTGTGAAGCTGTGTTATTACAAGTGTTTGGACTTTATTGAAATCCAGTGGAACCTGAACAGGAATTGGACATGGCACAATTACAAATCAAAAGAGCCCATCAGGGCCTAGGACCTATCAAAGAAAACAGGCCTAGAGATACGGTAGTGTGTCTGAGATATTACAAGACGAAAAAGGCTGTTGGCAGCATCCCGAAAGCTGGGACTCTTTAAGTGGGACGAGAGCACAGTAGAACTGTATCGGGACCTGTCGGCAGGCATGCTGCAAAGTCGCTGGGAATTGAGAGAGGTGACAGCTTTTCTTAGGAGAGAAGGCTGGGAATACAAATGGCTCTTCCCCTTTGTTAATAATGGTGAATAGCACATCATGACGAGTAAAGAGCAGTGGAGATGCCTGGCAGGTGTTAAAAGACTTAGGAGTACAAAATATCCCAGAAGCCCACTGTTAGCACCTATGCAAATTGAAGCTCCTAAGACTGCAGGACTGAAGTGGCAAAGAGTGGCCACTAAAAGCAGGCGTCTAACATGACTGTTGAAGGGAAAAGGCCCAAGAGAACCCTTGGAGCGTGGAGCAACTTGAAAGAACTAATGCAGACATATAAGAGATATGACCCAATAAACCTAAGGGAAGGACACGTGGTAGAGCATAAAGTGTTTGGATGTTCCTAATGTGATTTGTGAAGCAAGTTAATGTTCATGGGGGGTGGTGGGTGTTGTGTGCAAAACTATAGGCTATAATGTAAAGGGGGGATGGAGGGATGTGGGTGATAGATGTGGACTGCTTGAGATGGTAAGGATGAATGAAAGGTTAGAGAGATCTATGAAGAGGGATGTATTTCTGAAAGAGAGCTTGCAAGCAAATAAGGGGGAGTTCAACTCTAATGATATATGGGATGCACAGACTTTAGATAAAGGGTAGTTGATGCTATTAAACTGTACTTTTGTGATAAGCTTTTATCAAAATCTGTTGAGAAGTGGTTTTAAACTGTGGCCCTGGTACTAAATATAGGCTACAATGCCAGGGGGATTGGAAAGGTGTGGATGATTGAGAGTGAAAACATGGTGAGATACGGTTGAATGCAAATGGGGGAAGAGCAAGGTGGCGGGGGAAGGGGGTAAGGATGGAGGTGGAACTTAGGAACACATCACTTATTTCCAACCTGACCCTGAAAGGAGAGCAGACATCAAGGGAGGGGGAGGAAGGGAAGGGGTGGTGGGTGGAAGGGGGGAGGTTAAGAGGGGAATTTGTGCTGTGCCAGCAAATGCCCAAATGTTTCGATGATGCGGATAGGAACAAACAATGCTAAGTTGCTGAACAACCCATAGAAGAGGCAACAACTCTTCCGGGAGACAGAGAGGTTAAGATGGGATATAATATATATTCAAGAAACCCATTTGAGGCGCAAGGATGAGGGATTATTGTCTAGAAACCTGTACCCACATCAGTATTTTGGAGGCCCTAGGGGCGAAGGGGGGGGGGAGTGGCCATTCTGGTGAGGAGAGGATGCCCACTCCACGTAGGAGAGATAATTTGAGACAAAGAGGGCAGAATGTTGATGCTAAGGGGTGAATTACTGGGGGAATCGGTAACTTTTTAGTAAATGTATATACGCCAAATGCGAGACAAGTCCCCTTTTGGAGGGACGTAAGAGAGCTGCTTGATCGGTCAGCTCGAGGGAAATTAGTACTTGGGGGAGATTTTAATTTGGCACTACACCCCAGTTGGGATTGGCAGACCAAGGGAGGGGATGAAAATTTAAAAAAAAAAAAAGTAGACGAATAGTGCAAGGCATTATTAGGAAATATCATTTACTAGATATTTGGAGAGTACAGAATAAGGGGCGTAGAGATTATACATTCTCTTCAAATCCACGCAAAAGCTATAGTCAGATTGACTGCATTTTAATTAATAAGATATGGGACTCAAAGGTGCGAGAAGTGGACATAGGGTAATATATCGTGGTCTGATCACGCTCCAACCTGGGTAGAGATACAAGAGGTAGGGGAGAGGGAGGGGTATGATTTTGCAGTCTGAGTGAGAGCCTCCTTAAGCAGGAAGAAGTAGTGAGATATATAAGAACCTGCATACAGGAATATTGGCAGGTGAATGATAATGGGGAAGTATGAGAGGTAGGAGCAGGGAGGGAATGAAAGCAGTGATTCGTGGGCGCCTGATAATGTGGGCTCCTCGATTTAAAAAGACCAGGATGGAAAAAGAAGAAAAGCTGCAAAGGGATATAAACATCGCAATGGAGCAATATGGAGAGAGAGGAACAGCGCAGAGATTAAAGAACGAATGGAGTTAAATAAATTGCAGTTAGAGACAATTGCATTCCTAATGGACAGGGTTAAGCAGAGATTTTATGAATGGGGGCACAGGGCAAGGGCGCTTGTTAGCACATAAGCTACGGAAAAGAGAGATATTAGCCAATATAACGGCTATTAAAGGGGAGAGGGAAACATTTGGATGAATGAGAAGCAAATAGGGTCTCAATTCTATAAAGAATTATATACCCAACAGTGGGGAGAATTTCGAACGTAGGCCAAGAAGTATCTGGAGGGGACTGATCTTCCAAAATTAGGGGACGATATGAAGGCAAGACTAGAGGAGGAGATACAGAGGGAAGAACTTGAGAGGGTGCTTAAAGAGGTTTTTATACAATCTTCAGAGAAGAGGTGGTGGATGTCCTGGGAAGGGTGTTTAATGGAATACTAGATTAGGGGGGGGCACGTCTGTGGAAATGCTAACAGTGGGGATCACGGTCTTACCAAAAGCGGGAAAGGATTCATTACAATGTGGCTCATACCGACCAATCTCCCTGCTCAATGTAGATGTAAAGATTTTTGCTAAAGTGCTCACAAACCAATTAACTAGGTGGATGCTCACACTTGTCGGCATTGATCAAACAGGTTTCTTAAGAGGGAGACAAGCTTCAGATAACATTAAACGAGTGCTGGATGCGATTTGGGATGAACCCCAACAGCAAGTAGGAATGATGGTGCTCTCTATCAACTCTAAGAAAGAGTGCATTGGGCATTTTTGTTCTCAGTAATGCAAAAGATGGACTTTGGGCCCAAGTATCTGAGCTGGGTACAAGCCCTATATCAGGATCCCTGGGCACAGATAAAAATCAATGGCAGATATATTGAAGCATTTCAATTAGAAAGAGATACCAGACAGGGATGCCCAATGTCCCCACTCTTATTCGCATTGGTGGTTGTACACTTAGCACAGGCAATACGGGCAGATGTGAATATTGAGGGGTTTGGAGTAGAAGGACAACAGCATAAGATAACAACATTATTTGCAGATGATATATTGTTGGTGGTCGCACAACTTGAGGAAACGTTACTCTAGGTGCTGGCTGAAATAGGGCGGTATGGGTCTGTGTCAGGATCCAAAATGAATCTGGACAAGAACGAAGTGTTAAATATCAGTTTAAGTAAGAATATCCTGGGATGGCTAAAACAGCAATTCCCCTTCAGGTGAGCCCGTAGGGCCGTAAAATATTTAGGAGTTAATATAACAGCTCACCCAAAGAGCCTATACGAGGGAAAGTATCCTCCATTATAGGAGGCTGTGGGGCAGACATGGAAATATCATAGATGGGCCGAATAGTAGCATATCCTGCCCAGAGTGTTATGCCATTTTCAGGCTTTCCCAATAGAGATCCCAGCAGGTCACTAGCGAGAACTACAAAGGAAGGTCTACAGATTCATATGGAAAAAGTGACCCCCGCGAATAGCCAGATCTGTAATCTACATGATAGATCAGCATAATGAATGCCAGTCCTCCAAGCACAAGCTAAGTGCTAGAATGTGTGGAGCCTTATACAGAGACTCAACTCATTGTTTTAGAGTGCCATAACATGCGTTTTGTTTTCTTTAGGAAGTCTATGTATAATGTTAAAGAGATTTGATGGCTATCTTTATAAGTAAACTGTTCTAGTGTTGACGATTCCTATATTCATCGTAAAATAACATGGTGTTTGTGTGACTGCTCCTTTCCTTTTAAAGGTCTTGTTCATGACACCCTACCACAGCACTAGACCTGATAACATAATTTCTTTTCCAGTTGAGGAGCTGCAGAGCCTGCTGTACACTCAGCCAGGCAACGTGAGCAGTCATGTGTTAGATGGCTCTGGGAATCATGCGCCACTGCGGAGAGCAGAGACTTTCGGAGGCTATGACAGTAACACGACAAACACGAACAAAAGTAAGACGAGGCAGAGTCTGTGAGAAAGTGTGATGCACTAGGCCAGGAATATAAGAAATGCTATGCTGGTCCATTGAGCAGGGTCTTTCTCCGACAGCAACCACATGGAAGAACCCAGTAGCAGAACCAGTTTTAAGATTCTGGTGCTCATAGGACAGGCCACAAATCAGATCCTTGGTGGGGGTTGGAAGGGGGCATAAGGCTGGTATTTAATAAATCCCAAAGTTTGAAGTTCCAGAAGAGGGGCTGAGGAAGGCCATAGCACAACAGTGGTGCCCCTGTGAAGCAACATATGCACTAGGCCCTAAAGTAAGCAGGAGAAGGCTCCTCTTTGACCGAAGTATTTGGCACCTTCAAACTTTGGCATACTAGGCATTTTCCCATGTTGCCTATGCCTAAATCTGGTCCTACCCAGCAGATTGTAATAGGAGAGTACATTTCCTATTGCCGGGGCCGGCCGGCCTCAGAGTTGGTTCAAGGTGTTGGCACCCTAGGCAGGCCTTAGGCCTCCCCTGACTGTCAAAATCTATTGTTTAGCTTTGAATTACCTGCTCTTTGCCACCAACCCTTTCCACCGCACCCCCAAAAATGCTGATGCCCTAGGCAACAAACCCCCCCCCCCCCCCACACACTGGTTTGCTCAATAGTTGACCTGGCCCTATCTATTGCTCCCTCCCATGTCTGTCTAGCTAATGATTTTTTTAGGGGTTTGTTTCCAGAAATGTGACCAGACTTTGTTGAAACTTCGCTATACTACAGCGTGGCAACTTCCGTCAGCTGCCAGAATGCTACCTGTTAGCACTAGAATGGTATTAAACAGTTTCATCTGCCAGGAAAGACTTTTCGAGCTCTTGGCCAGCAAGAATAGCTGGTTCACCGAGGAAGTCATCCTGGGAAGACCAAAGAGAAATAAATAAGAGCTGAGTGGGAGGGTTACTTTTAATTAGCATATACTAATCTATTTCACAATGTGTGATATCTAGATGACATTGTAGGTATGTGGTGAGATTTTATTGGGAATTTATTGCCTGCCTCTGGAAGTTATGTGCACCCTTGTTTCAATCAGTAGGAATCATAGCTGGGACTTGAAATACATTCTGACCAGATGCACATATGTAAATCAGTTATCTTAGATCTTGGTAGGAAAAGGACCGTTTTGGTCTATGTGGTTGTCCCAGCTTTATAGTGCTTTAGCAGAGGACATCACCCAACTGTCAATTGTACAAATTTGACCACCTGAAGGCAGGGCCGGCCCAAGGGATTCTGCAGCCCAAGGCCGAAGCACATGGTCTGCCGCTGAGCCTAGCCATCCCCCCCTCTGCCACCAGAATCAGCAGCGGCGCAGCGTGGCTCAGCATGGGGGAGAGGGCAGCTCGTCATGGGGGGGAGGGGCAGAAGGCTATGTGTGCCGAAGCAATTGCCTGCCGCCCACATAGATCTGCCGCCCTAGAAGGCCCTGCCTGAAGGATTTCGCTTTTATCTTGCATGACCTTTGAAGATCGTGAAAAACACGAATTCTATGGGCCATAAACATAACTATAGATTCTACTGGCAGATAAATACCTCAGAGTAGCCTAATGGTTAAGAACACTGGCTTGGGAACCCAGAGACCAGGGTTCGATTCCCACCAGCACTCCTTGTGGTCTTGGGCAAGTCACTTAACCCTCCATTGCCTCAGACAAATCTAAGTTATCAATGTCCCTGTTCAATGTACATTACCAAGTTTAAGTTTCAATGTAAACCACTTTGATTGAAATGATAAAGCGGTATATAAAACCTGTTAAATACTGTTTTTTCGCAGGTCTTAATCTGACATCATCTCCCTCTGTAAAGTCTCTGTAACGCTAGATTGTCCGCTCTGCCACTACTGACTAACTTGTAACCAGTTAACACTATCTGCACATAGTGAGTGAACGGCTGAATTTCTCTTTACATCCAGTTGCACAAAACTTGTGCGGTTAGATTTAAGACAGCCATTTGTGATGTTGTCCAAGTGAATATTTCGCCAACCCACTAAATCTGAAAACTCATCCTGGCCCCGTGTTTTTTGGTAAAGCTAAATCTATACACACAAAATTTAGGAAGACAGTAGGGGAAAATGTTTAACTGATTAGACTTGTGCAGTTAAAAGCTGATTTTTAACTGCATTAATCTGTTGAATATTGACCGCTCTGTATCTTTGGCTTGCTTGAATTCTACCACTGTTGGCCCCTTTCACCTCTGCTCCAATTCTCTTCCAGGTAGCCGTCACTCTCATAGTCCAAAAGTGCTTTTTTTATTCCTCATGATAGAGCTTTTCAACCTCACTATATGTTTATTGACATCATAACACATTTTTTTAAAATCTGATTTTTTTCCTTGTTATATTTTTTAGGTGGAAGTTTCAAGAAGAAAATGCATGGTGGTGACCAGAGGCCGAGAGAGCGGCGGTCGGCCCCTGCCATTTCTGACTCTCGGCCACAGTTAATTTCAGCGGACACAGGCGAAGGATCTCGAGCGGTAGTGTTGCATCCTTTGTACTCTTTGCTAATAGTGTGAAAGGGGGAGGGGAAGATTGAGACGATCATGCTGGGTAAGGGGAGAGGGAGAGAGGGAACAGAAGATTATTACTGAACTTAGTCTCCTATGCTCTAAGGACCGAGAGAATGCAAAAGTTTTCTGTGAAATTGAAAAAGTTGAGCAGAACTGTTATGTACTGACTGGGTATGGTAAAGGCTTATGACACATCATTAAGTTATGTTCCAGCACTTGTCCTCCAACAGACTTGCCAGATTGTCACTGCTGTGTATTCTTCATTAATTGGGTTTATACCCCTGTGCCTATCAAAGGGGACCTGGGTGTTGGTTTAAGTATTGATCTTGTAGGAAGCAAAGCTGAAAATGGCAAGGCTTAAAACAGGTTATGGTTGATAGGGGAAATGATATGCCTGAACACCCAAAATGGATGAATCTAACAGGGCAGGCCAATTAATCTGCATCTTCCATTTATTCAAATGTTTCTTTTGCTTTTATTTATTTCTAACTGTTGCCAAGTAACCCTTTATCTGTATCGTGCACATTGCCTGGAGCTCTTTTGAAATAATGGTCAGTAGCATCAGCTCAAGTTTCAGGCCCCAAGCTGAATTTTGCTGAGGGCTCCCCATGGAAGCAGTAGCAGTGGTGGGGAGAGGCACTTTCCTCCCCTGTCCTCCTGACCCATAAATAAAACATTAAGCTTCTTTCGAGGCTGGAGGGGGGACTGCGCAGCAAACACTGAACTCCAGCAGTGGTGGTGTGCTGTCTCCTGGCCTCCTTCATTTACCCAATGCAGTTCTGCAGCTGGAAAATCGCTGAAGCATATCACCTCCTCCTGCTGTGGGGCCAAGTCTCTCAGTAAGGGCCATGGGGGCTGTTTGGGCAGGATTTACACCAGTGACTATGGCAGCTCATACATTTGTTGACTAGGTAAAGCAATGTCAAAGGGTCCAAGATGATTTAGTCATGTGGCAAGCGGCTACATGAGCCCCTCTGCCAGTGCCATGTCTTAAGGACCATCTTTGTTTCTGGCTTTCAGAGTGATGCACCACGTATGGAAAACAGCTATACACCGTCCTCTCTGGAGCCTGAGGTAATAGATCCTTCAGATCCAGTTTTAAAAGAACAAAATTAGGCCGTGTCCTGGGGGAGGAGGAGAGTATAAGCAATTCAGAAAAGTCTGTCTTGGCCCAGTTTTTGGCTTTTGTCGCTTTTGTCCTAGGTTAGGTTAGGGTGTAGATATCATTTGAGGTAGGTGTGGCAGATGGCTCTGTGTACTGCTCTCTCTTTCTCATGTGAAACCAACCCCAGAAGTGCTGGAAAGCCAGTAACAAAAGAGTTAATAAGAATTCACTTTTTTCACTCTTTATGTTAAAGGTCGATCTTTTCCCTTCCTTCCAGTAGCTCACTCTGTTGATCGGGGTGGGCAACTCTGTTCCTCCAGGGCCACTAACCAGTCAGATTTTCAGGATACCCCTCACAAATGTGGATGTGAGAGGTCTGCATGCACACTGGCTCTGTGTGTATATTATTACATTTGATATACCTCCTTTTGCATTAACAGATAGAGAAAGCGTGCAGAACATGGCTCATGGAATTATTTCCAACTCTTCCGTGTGCACGCACATACGCACACTCATCTGTTTGTATCTGTATTGCCTATGTATGTGTTGTATATGTGTGTGTGCATCTCTGTGTTTTGTATGTTTATCTATTTTTTAATTGTGCATGTGTATATATCTCTATTTTGTTTATGTATGTGCACATATATATCTTTATTTGCTGCTATGAATGTGCCTGTGTTTGTGTGTCATTTCATGTGTGCTTTTATGTGTGTGAATGCTTGGATGTATGTGTATGTGGGCATGCTGTTTTAGAGTAAAGCTGTGGGTATCTGTCCGCCCCAAACGGCGGATGGAAAAAACTGAGACAGGACCAGGAAACAGGAAGAGGAAGCAGGAGGCTCAAAGGAATAAGCAAAATAAATAAATAAAAATAGATTGCTCTGAACTATGGGAGAGCTACTTCGATCCCAGAGGATGACACACCTAGGTGTGGCTGACTCAGACTGCTTGTCCACAAAGTAAGCACATGAACCTCAACCAGCTTACCTCATTCCTTCCTATGACTAGAACAGCATTCCAGTACTCCGCCCTCACAGCCTTCCTGTTGGCTGGATTCTATCTTCTCTGGAGCTAATTACATTGGAAGCAAACAGGGAAGGCTCACTGACACAGAGGAGAGAATTAAAGAACTGCATATAGAGGTTTAAAACTCTCAAAAATGTTGAAATGTTATCCTGCTTTCAAACCATAATATAAAAATCAGTAGTATTGTGAGAAAAGCCAGAGTGTCAGTCCCAACCTCTTGATTGTTGAGTGTATCTGACAGCACCCCTCACTAACTTTTGACTCTAGGCATATTCCTAGCTTGCCAATGACTTCATCTAGCCCTGCCCATGACAACAACTAATAGCTTGCATTACACAAAGTAGCCAATAAGAAAGCAGTGCAATTCAGTCAGTAGCTTTTCCCAGTCAAAACAACAGCAAGGAAAAAAGCGTAGTTACTCACCTATAACGGGTGATCCCCGGGAAGCAAGAATTTAGTTTTCACATACGGGTGATGTCGGCACTGACAGGAGCTTGTGCGGGAACACTCCCCAGCTTCCTATAGGAAAGCCTTTGGGAGTACTCCACTGCACCTGTGTGACTGCCTTCCCGCTCTTCTGACTCCCTTTCCTCAGTTGGATTTATAGCTGAGAAAGAAGAGAAAAAATAACCCTACAACTCCATGGGGAGGAGGGTGGTTTGTGAAGACTAAATTCCTGCTATTCCCAGAGGTCACCTGTTACAGGTGAGTAACTACGCTCTCTCCAGGAACAAGCAGGAATGTAGTCTTAACATATGGGACTCCCTAGCTCCCAGATCTTCAGGAGACTTGGAAATTAGGTCAGAAAGGTCGGACTGGGTTCAGTTGGACATAGACATAGACATCTCCGCCATGGAGATCTGGATTAAACAGTGTGGGTGGACGGAGGAGTTGTAGCTATGTTCCAAAGAGATGTTGGAGTCCTTATCCAAGCAGTAGTGGGCATCAAAGGTGTGGATGGAGGACCAGGTTGCTGCCCAACATATTTTCAAAACGTATTAAGGTGCGTTCAAATGTAACATCAAAAAAAAGCATAAACTTCTTTGTCAAAGTTATCCTTATAGAGCAACAACCTGTTTCTAAGGTCTCAGACTTCTTATAGCACAACTAGCAGACCCAAGTGTTGCTGTTAGTGCTGGATCGCATCAATGACCTTTATTTTAGAAACCGGTTCTTTTTTACTTTTTTTTGCACCCAGTTGAACCGCCACTTCGTAACATAAAATGTTTCATGACTATATTTTATAAAGAAAACAGCTGATTTAGCATTTCCATCACTTAGCTGTAAAGGTTTTCAATCCAAAGTTCACTGCTGTGCATATCATTGGTCCAAAAGATCCCGACGCTCTTGCGAGGCGCCTCTGAGGCGTTTCACTGCCTGCAGTTTCTTCAGGGGATCCTAATCTCTCACCCTTTCAGTGCTTCTATGTCGATGCTGCCCGCGTTGCAATGCTCTCTAAAAATCTTCAGTCGTGGAATCATCTGGCTTCACAAAAAACGCCGCGTTCAGGAAGAGACCAAATTGATTTGTAGTGCCCAACATATTTTGTCAATGGCTACTGAGCATAGGTTGGCTACAAAAGCTGCCATGGCTCAGACATTGTGAGCAGTGACGTGGCCTATGAGGGAGAATCCTGCTTTATCATAAGCAAAAGTGATGCAGTCTGCTATCCATCTGGAGAGCGTATGCTTTGTTACAGGAAGCCCCAAGTGAGTGGGGTCATAGGAAATGAGCAATTATTAGGACTTGCGGAGATCCTGAGTCCTCTGCGGAAGGCCAGGGCTCGTTTGCAATCCAGAGTGTGCAGGGTTGTTTCTCCATGGGAAGAATGTGGTCGTGGAAAGAAGACCGGAAGTATTACCAATTGATTGATTTGGAAGGGAGATACCACTCTTGGCAGAAAGTGAGGGTGCGTCCATAGGATAACTTTGTCATGATGGAATCTGGTGTATGATGGATGGGCCACCAAGACTTGTAATTTATTGATGCACCTGGCTGAGATCAGAGCAACTAGGAATATGACCTTCCAAAACAAGTACCACAGGTGAGCAGTGGCTAGGGGTTCAAATGGGCATTTGAAAATCTGTGCCAAGGCAAGATCACATGCCACAAGAGGTGGTTGAATGGGTGGCTTAGAGAGGAGGAGGCCTCTCATGAAACATGCCACTAGGGGGTGCACCAAGATGGATTGGCCATCGATTGGTTTGTGAAAAGCTGCAATGGCACTGAGGTGAACTCTAACCAAACTGGTCTTTAGTCCTGAAGAATACAAGTGCAGTAGATATTGCAGAAATGCAGGCACTGGTGCATCAAAAGGACTGAGGTTATCCATCAGCACCTCAATCCAAATCTGTGCCATTTAAACACATAGGCCTGCCTGGTGGAGGGTTCTCTTGAAGCCAGGAGAATGTCCTTTACCTCGCAGTCAGATGGAGAGATCGCAGATTGGGATGTAGGACTTTTCCATTGTTCTGGGATAGAAGACCCTGATTTCAATCAAGATGGATTGGTTGAGTCTGTTGTAGTTGAAGTAGAAGGGGAAAATAGGGTTGACGGGGCAGGAAGGAGGGCTATGAGAATCATAGTGCTTCCATCCGGTATTAGGGGTGTTGGGGGAAATGCATAAAGCAGTCCCTGACCCCAGTGTAGGTGAAAATCATTGTTTGATTGGCTTAGCTTGGACGGAACTCTGGAACAGAACTGTGGGAGTTTGCTGTTCTGTGGAGCGGCAAAGAGGTCGATGACTGGAGTTCCTCAGACCTTGAAGATTTGTGCCACTGAGCGAGGCTCTAGACTCCACTCATGTGGGTGGAGGATGCGACTGAGCCTGTTCACAAGGTGATTCTGATCCCTGGAATATACACTGCACAAAGGTGCATGTGATGAGAGATGGCAAAGTTCAACAGGCAGCAGGCCTCTTCGCAGAGGGGAAATGAGCCTGTCCCACCTTGTTTGTTCACATAGAACATTGCCACCTAGTTGTCTGTCCTGACAAGCACCTGGCTGTTCGAGAGGTGGTGTTGAAACACTTGTAGGGCATTGTGATTGCCCAGAGTTCCAACAAGTTAATTTGTAAGGTTGACTCCTGAGTTGTCCACAGTCCTTGTATGGACACTGATTCCAGGTGGGCTCCCCAATCCAGTTTGGACGTATCCGTGGTCAGGGTGTGTTGAGGTTGAGGCATCTGAAAAGGTGATCCTTCTAGCAGGTTTGCTGAGGTGCACCACCATAGGAGGGATTGGACGAGGTTGGGTGATCCAAATGATGTCTCGTAGGTGTCCTGTGGATTGTGTCCATTGGGATGCTAGAGTCTATTGCATTAGGCCCATATGCAGTCTTGCATATGGTGCCACATGTACTGTGGATGCCATGTGGCCTAAGAGACTAAGGAAGTCTCGAGCTGTTGAGCTTGTCTGTTGACGCATGTGGGTGGCTAGGGATACTAATCAGTCCATATGGTCCAGTGGCAGAAAGGCTCTGGTAAGCTGAGTGTCTAGCACTGCCCCTCTGAATTCCAATCTTTGGGTTGGAGTTAGATGGGACTTTAGAAAGTTTACAACAAAGACCAGGTGTTGCAGCATTGCGAGAGTGTTTTTGAGAGAAGTGCAGAGCTCTCCTGGAGAGTCTGCCTTCATCAGCCAGTCGTCTAAGTAAGGGAAGACAAAGATCCCCTTGCTTCGCAGCTAGTTTGCTACCACTGACATGCATTTTGTAAACACCCTGGAAGCAGATGTTAGTCCAAAGGGGAGGACTCTGTACGGGTAGTGAGTCCCCTGAAAGGCAAAGCGAAGATATTTTCTGTGTCCTGGATGTATCAGGATATGTGTATATGCATCTTTGAGATCTAGGGAACATAGCCAGTCTTGTTCCTACAAGTAGGGTAGGAGGATTCCGAGGAAAATCATTTTGAACTTTTCTCTGACTAGGGATTTGTTTAGGTTTCATAGGTTGAAGCTAGGCCTGTATCCTCCTGACTAGTAGAAGCCTCATGAAGTTCTTGTTTTGGAATCTCCTCTATGGCACCCTGGGTGAGGAGGGTGGAGATTTCCTCTTTGAGTAGCGCCCTGAGCATAGGTTAGAGAGGATATTCGCCTTTGAAGTGAGGTGGAGGAGGTTATATGAAGCTTAGTTGGCACCCCACTTGAATGTTGCTTAGGGTCCACTGCTCTGAGGTGATCTGCCAGTGGCTGGCAAAGAAACAAAGCCGACCTGCTATCTTGGTTGGATTAGGTGCTTGCAAGGATAAGATGACCCTGTTCCTCAGGACTGAGTGAAAACCTGGGTGTCGCTTGTGCCTGAGCTGCTGGCTGTTGCTTAGCAGTAATGGTTTTTTAGTAGATTTAGGCCCCTGTTGCTTGCCTTGAGGCTGGTAAGAAGGTTGTGAATAAGAAGGCTAGAACCTCTTCTTTTTAGGAAAGAAGGGTTTATTTGTTGCTGGTTTCTTTTTTGAAGGGTCAGCAGTCATTCTGGAAAAGCCTCTTCAGAGTGGTGGTATCAGTTTCAAGCTCTCCTAATTTTTCTCTCCAGTTTTTACCAAAGAGATTTTCCCCAGTGCAAGGGATGTTACTAAGTTTATCTTGGACCCATTGCTCCAGGTCCAAGACCTGTAACCATGCTAGCCTTCGAGCACCGATGGCAATGGCTGATGCTCTGAAGGTGAATTCAAATGCATCGAAGGCTGCCCTGTTCACAAATTTGGAAACATTCTGGCTGTTCTTGAGGACTGTCTCAAAAACTGGCCTCTTTTGTTCTGGGATGAAGGGAAGGAAGGCTTCCCAATCCTTATTAATTTCTTTAAGAATATTCCCGTATATAAAGTATAGGAATTGATCCTACTAGCAGGCATAGAAGCCTGGAATGACCGTCAAGCGAAGGTGTCAAGGTTCCTTGATTTCCTGCCGGGGGGGTATTGATGCATGTGTTATTACTTTTGATGTGGCACGTCGCTGATTCAACTACCATTAAATAATGTGGTAGCTGTGTCTTTTGAAAGCCTGGAACCTCCGGTACTCCATACATTGTTGAAGGTGCCTACTGATAGGCGAGACTGTTAAACAGAGTCTCCCACATGTGAAGCATCAGCTTATGTAGGATTTTATGAACCGGTAAGATCGTTGCCTCCTTTGGAGCCGTGGGGTACTGTAGAATTTCCAGTTCCTCCGCCCGGGGCCCCGGTTCCACTGCAGCTGGTATCGAGAGCCCTGCCCTGAATAAATTCTTGGAAGGACATGTCCTCCGGTGGCAACTTTTGACGGGAGGTGACTACTCTGATACCGATGTCATATCCAGAAGCTTCTCAGAGTCAAGGGACCGATGGTCGGAATCAGAGGCCTCAGAATCTGAGCTCAGTAAGCATTGTCGGTGCCGATGACCGTATGAATGGTGCTGCCAGTACCGACCATGCTCTATGCTCTCCCCTTGCTGCCTGGGCAGTGGTGCCAAACCTGGAATCGACCAAGTTGATGGGGTTCCAAACACCGGTTCCTGTGGTGGAACGGAGGCATGGGAGAGGTGGACATTAGGTAGTAGTACCTATAGCGATACAGATGTCTGTACCGATACTGCCTCTGCTGTTGGTACTGATGTCGATACCGGTGAAAGTAGTCCTGGAGTCATCGGTGCCTGTGGTACTGAGGCTGCAAGGAGAGCCACTAAAGTCTTTCTTTTCGATGGATAGCATGCGCTGATCCAACAAGAGTGCCGGTGTCTGGTCCAGAGACAGAATGGGGCTTGCAGCCACCGTACAAGAGCACATAACTAGGGGCTCTGCTGAGATCGAAGCCTCCACCGAGGCTTTGGAAAACAAGTTCTTCCTCTAGGAGCGTTCAGTTTGGTGGCTAGCCTCAGAGAGTGTCTTTGGGGAATCTCTGTGTTTTGAACAGGACCTCTCCCTTGATCCTCTCGATGTTTCTTTGGATTCCTTAGATGAAACTCGAAACTCCTTCGGATCCCGTGGAGATTTTTGTGGGGATCTCAAAGTTTTGGGGTTTTTTTTCCTCTCTTAGAGTTCGAACTATGCTTTGAGGTCTTTGAGGTTTTAGATACCTTTTGAAGCCAACGAAGTTCAAAATGATGTCGATGCCAATGAAACTGAATCCGATGGGAAAAGTTCCAACAACTTCCTTGTCCGGTTTCCCAGTCCTCTCTTAGTCGTCTGCTTACAGAGTGAGCAAGAGTCTAGGTCATGGTTGGAACTGAAGCACTTAAGGCACTACTCATCTCTGTCCGAGACCGAAATTGTTCGGGAATACTTGGTGCATTTCTTGAAACCGCTAGGGTGTTTCCCATGGTGGAGAGGGTAGGCCTAAGGCCTCTGTGGGGCCCAAGGCCCTCGAAGGAAAAAATGAAAAAATATACGAGGTAAAAAGAAATTACAATGAAGTATCGGAATTGGGGGTCATGCTGGTGAAAAAACAGGAAGGCAGAAGCGGTATACCATTACTGATCCTGCTGGCTCCATGGAAAAAGAAGAATTGAGGAGAGGGAGTCAGAAGAGCGGGAAGGCAGTCACGCAGGTGCACTGGAGTACTCTCCAAGGCTTTCCTATAGGGTGTTGGAGAGCGTTCCCGCGCGGGCTCTGTTGGTGCCGACATCACCCATATGTGAAGACTACATTCCTGCTTGTTCCTGGAGATTGAAATATATATGTCAATGTGAAGCACAATGCATCATAGCTAGGGAATTATTTCTAACCCTGTGTCTGTGTGATGTGTGTGTGCTCTGCATGTGTATTGTCTGTGGTGGGGGTGGCAGAGCGTTTTATGGTAGACATAGTTTTTGGGGTTGTCTACAGTTTGGGGCGAGATATTTTGGTGTAAATCAGTTTGCAGGGTGGTGGTGGAGTATTATTTGGGGGAGCAATTGCAGCGCGGTAGTTTGTGGAATGGTGGGGTAGATGGCAATGTAGTGCAACAATGGCAGGGTGGGAGCTGTTTGTGGGGTGATAGAGTTGCAGAGGATGGGTTTTGGGAATGAGGCAGTTTCAAGTGGTAGGGCAATTTGCAGAGTAGAAGAACAGTTGTAGAGGATAGTTTTTGAGGGTGTGGCAACTGCAGGGTGATATTGGAATAGGGAAGACGTGGGGTGGGAGGTAATGGGAGCGTTATGGGATAGTTTTTGAGGAAGGGGCAATTTTTGGGGTGGAATGATATTTGCTTTGGAGTGTTTTTTTATATAGGTGGGACAAGTGTTCAGGTCAGTGGGGCAATTGTGAAGGGGTAGCATTTGGGGGTGAGACAATTGTGCGGTGGTATTTTTTGGGCATGGTGCACTTTGTGGGGTTGTAGGGCAGATGCAGAGGCAATTGGCAAGGTGTGTTGCAGTATAGTTTTGGGGTTGGGGTAATTTTCCAGGTGGTGGGGCAGTTGTGAAGGTATTATAAGGGGTGGGGCAGTTGTAGGACAGTTGCAAGGGAGATTTTTAGGGGTTGGGGCAGTGTGGGGGTTGGTGGGTGTACCTTTTGGGTGTGGGGCGATTACAGAAGAATTGTTTAAGGGCGAGATTTGTTTGTGGAGTGGTAGGGAGTTGGTGAGACAGTATTTTTGTGGGATGGAACTTTTGCAGGAGATTGTTAGGCTGAGAACAGTTTGTACTGTGTTGTGGAAGTTGCAGGGGTGTAGATTTTGTGGATGGGTAGCTAGTAGTCTGGTGAGGCAGTTGTGGGCAGTGTTTTAGGGTGGGGCAGTTTGCAATGTGATGGGGCAGTTGCAGGGGTGTAGCTTTTGGCAGTGGGGTAGTTTGTAAGGTTGTCAGGCAGTTGTGGTTTTTTGGGGGGGGCATTTGGCAGGTTGTTAGGGCACTCGGGGAGTATTTTGGGGGGCTAAGACAGTGTATGGGGGACAGTGAGGAAATTGTGGATGGGCAATTTGGGAGACTGGGAGAGTAGTGAATAGGGAGAGGGAGTTTGAGCAATTCCATAACTGCTGTTTCAGTGTATGTAAATTTCTATTGTATAGAAGCTGAAATTCCTCTTATAGACATGCATTGGACTATTTTTTGTAGAGATTTTTATCTCTGGAACCCTCGGTCTGATTTGATCCATTTTCAAACTCAGTATGTCTCTCTTACCAGGTTTTTCTCACATACAAATTTTCATCCCATTCTGTTTTGCCCCCGAATGGACAGATACTCTTGACCCCTTTTATATAATTCTTTCCAACTTCTGTTAAGAATAACAATAGCATGCAAATCTAACAGTCTATCTTATGCATGTTCATGAGGGATAGCCTGAAAATCTGGTTAGTGACCCTTAAGGACCAGAATTGCCCACCCCTGCAAAAGAGATTCTACCAATGAGTTGTCTTTCAAATTAGCTTGAGGTTTCTCATCCTGTCACCTGTAAACATATTGGGCCCGATATTCGAAAGGCATTTACATGGTTTACAGCTCAGTAAACTGTCTAAAGGCCTTAAATGGGGATATTCAATGGCATTTACATGGTTAGTGCTGTTGAATATCCCCTTCTAACTCCCGGTTAGCAACAGGGTGTATTGGGGGCATTCTGGGGCGGAACGGAGGCTACCTGGTTAGTGATCCACGACTAAAACTAGGCCAACTTTTGGCTTGCTGAGTTTTAGCTGTGGATGCTAACCATGTAGTGGTGCAATATCGTTGTTACCCGGTTAGGTTCTGCGGCGGTTCCCTCTGTGTGCCAAACCCACATATTCAATGCCATTGCTGCAGCATTGAAGATCCGGAGTTAAGTGCCTGCAGACAGGGCTATGCATCGTAGCGGTGCTTAGCTTGCCCAGATGAATATTGGGCCCATTGAATTGAATTCCCGCAGTGAAGAGTATCTTGTAAAAGAACGCATCAACACCAATTTCCAGTTCATACTGCTAGACCAGTCCAGATATATGGTTATGTCCCCCTGCCAGCAGATGTTGGAGACAGAGAAAAACTCCAGAGCTGTGATTGGTCATGTTCTGGTTGGTATAGGTGTCCCTCTAGTGGTTTAAGCCAGTATTTCTCTGTCTCCAGCAGATGATGGTGTTTTTTCCTTAGCTCTCTGAGTTTTTTCTTTATCAAGAGGTCATTTTTGGAAACTGGAGGTTCCAGGGCACACTTGAGGTGATCCCCTGGATTTCCCAGTCAGGCTGCACTATCGGTGAGCTCCTGGTCTAGAGGATCAGTGGAGCTCCCGTCACTAAAGGGGGTGATTTGGGCTCCTGGCCAGGAGGGCCTGCCTTGCCCGGAGTAAAGGATTGCCATTATTGCACTCTGCACTTCTCTGCCTGACCTAATTCTTCGTGCAGCACTGAAATCGTCTTAACTGTGAGTTTGTGCTCTTCGGCCGGTTTAAGAGGCCCCCCCCACCCCCGCAGCTACTGCCGCTGCCTCCACTGTCTCACTAACTTCTTACCTGGGTCTAGTTGCATGGCAGGGGACACAACATCGGGGGATTGCTCAGACGCCTATTTTTAGTGTCATCTCATTCGCCGCGGCTTACCGGTGAAACGGAAGGGCACAGGTCCTCATTTTGAGCGGCGCATTGGGAGATCACACAGCTTTTGAACTCCAGGCGTCCGTTTCAGTTTTTGCTCGCCGGATCGTAGATTCGCCTCAAATGGACCCTGGGGTAGCCTTTTGGAGTTCAGAGCTTGGGTTCCTTCTCCGTGCTTTTACCGGGGCAAGTTTTCACGGGCTTTTTTTCTCCTCAGCAGTGGCCATTTTCCTCCCACGTGGCTGACATCGCGATCCTTTTTTTTTTCTCAGCTATATTTTCTTTTTGCGTTTCCAAAGCTCCATTTTAATTGTTGCCTGTCATGCTGAATTTTTAACTCTTTTGCTGCATGAGGCAATTTTAAGCAACGCAAGTGCCTTCATCGTCGCAGCGCTGCATAGTTTGCAGCAAGAAGCAAAAGGACCTCAAAGACAGGGTATCTACAGCCTGTTCCTCTCACCAGGAGGAATCATCATCCGGGCCCTCTGCTCGGGATCCTACTCCTGCGGCCTCTGCTATCTTAGCGAGCCCATGTGCAGCGCCGCTGGTGGAAGGGCTCACAGAGCTTCCTTGGCTTTACCCCCCACCTTCGGCCTCTGCAGTGGAAGTGTCTTCTCCATCCTGAGATGCCCCTTTTTCTTTCACTGTTTAGGCAGGCTTGATCAGTCTGGCACTCGGAAGCGTCAGGACTGAGATCAGGGGATAATTTCACGCCTCCTACCGTAGGAAACGCGGTCGCATCTTCGCTGAAGCGTCCTCGCAGTGCTTTACCACCTAAAGACAAAGACACTGTAGCCGACTCGGAGACATGGCCAGGGGTCCCACAGAAGAATTTGCCCTCTGATCTGGAAAGTTTTGGGCAGGAGGATGGAGAATACTTGCCATCCACGGCCTCTGCTGACAGCCAAGGTGAGGCGCACGATATTCATCTCTTTTGCAAAGATGATTTGCCAGCCTTGATTATTCAGGTGGTGGAGGCACTTCGCTTGGCTGGCCCTCCGGTTACGCTTCATTCTCACTTAGTCACAACCTGATCCCATTCTGAAGGGCATTCGTAAGTCTTCTCAATCGTTGCCTTTTCCAACATAGCTACAGCAAATGGTGTCTCAGGAATGGGAGTCGCCAGACATTTATTTGCCTTCAGCTCGCCGTCTTGGGCAGCTCTATCTTTGGTCTCCCACAGATAGAGAAACATAGAAACATGATGACAGAAAAAGACCACAAGGCCCATCTAGTCTGTCCTTCCATAACAACAACTACAACAGTCCACTTTCTACCTTTAGAGATCCTCTGTGTTGGTCCCATTCTTTTTTGAATTCAGTTACTGTCCTCATCTCTACCACCTCCACTGGGAGACTATTCCACGGATCCACTACTCTTTCCGTAAAGAAATATTTCCGCATATCACTCCTGAATCTATCTCCCTTCACCCTCATCCAAAGGGGGATGCGGTCGTAGCTGGAGTCACCAAGCATACCGCCATTCCGTTGGAAGGGGGAGCAGCTCTGCGAGATCAGCAAGATAGAAAGGTGAAAAGTCTCCTCAAGACCGCCTTTTCGGCCTATACGCTGTCTCTCCAAGCCACCATCTGTGGCGGTCTAGGGGCCCGAGTTTTGCTCCATTGGATTCAGTGTTTGCCAGAGAATCCGGCATTGGACCGCTTAGAATATCTCACAGCTTACCTGGCGGATGCTTTTTATGACTGGCTACATCTTTCTGCCCACTCAATTGCAGTAGTTCCCATAGCCCAGCGTTGGGTATGGTTGCGCCAGTGATCGGCTGATATTGCCTCCAAAGCGCGGCTATCCAAGCTTCCCTTTAAGGGAAGGCTTCTTTTTGGCGAGGACCGGGACAAGCTGGTCAAGGATTTGGGTGCGGTCAAACATCAGCGCCTTCTGGGAAATAAACCAAAGTCCTCGGCCTAGATTCCGGGACACTCGCTGGTATCGACCAGGGAGGTCGGCACTTCTACCATCGTCAGTTCGGTCTGCTCAAAGACCTCGGAGCCCGGAAGAACAGGGAACCCTACTCCGACGCAGGGGAGGGGACGTTATTATTTCTACGGGCGGGGCTCCCTGGAGAAGAGCCGCTATTATAACTATGGTACATCGTCATCTTCTCCTGCATGCAATATGCCCTGTTCCTCCTGCCGAACGAGGGACTGGACATTCTTCCATTTAGTTTGCGGTACCCAAAAAAGAAAGGCTCGTGTCGACCAATTTCTCGACCTCAAGAGGGTCAATCACCGTCTTCATGTCCCTCGATTTCAAATGGAAACACTGAGCTCGGTGATGCAGGCGTTTCGCAAAGGGGGCGTTCCTCACTTCTCTCGACCTCGCAGAGGCCTACTTTCACATACCCATCTGCAGCGATCATCAATGATTCCTGTTTCAGTTTTGTGCCATGCCGGTCGGTCTCGCCATGGCGCCTCACACGTTTTCCAAGGTCATGGTGGTAGTAGCAGCAGCTCTGTGCAGCCGCGGGCATCGAGTACATCCGTAGTTGACAATTGGCTCATGCGGGCGGACTCCCTCTCGGAGGCATACGACACAGTGATCCAGGTAGTCTCTTTCTTTGAAAGTCTCGGATGGATCATCGGTCTAGAACAAAGCACCCTGCAACCCTCCCAAGTCCTGGAGTTTCTCAGGGCGCAGTTCGACGCAGTTCAAGGCACAGTCTTTTTGACTCGCGAGCGGTTCCTCAAGCTCTCAGCTCAGATCCGTGGATTTCTCCAACAGAATTGTCCAAATGCTTGGGCTTATCTGCAAGTGCTAAGATCCATGGCGGCTACAATCAACGTGGTTCCGTGGGCCAGAGCACACCTGCAAAGCTTACAATGAGCGCTTCTGTCCCATTGGTCACCGGTATCGGCAACCGATGCGAGGCTTTCCAGGTGGGGAGTTCATGGCCTAAGTCGTGCTGCTCAGGTACGTGGTCGTTGTGTGAAGCTCGGTTGGAGGCCAGGGTGAGGCCAGAGCGGTTCGTCTTCCCTTGGGGAAATTTGTCCCTCTACTTTGTCACCAAGCAGTTCGCGTCCTCTCCAACAACGCCACGACAGTGACCTATCTCAGCCGTCAAGGGGGAACAACATGCTGGGGAGTAGCCAAAGAAATAGCCATCCTCTTTCACTAGGCAGGAAAGCATCTTCTAGTCCTGTCGGCTTGGCACAGCGCGGGCACGTCCAATGTGAGGGTGGATGTTCTCAGGCGTCACGCTCTGGCTCCAGGCGAATGGGGGTTAGTGCCTTGGGTTTTCCAAAAGATTGTACAAAATGGGGTCAACCGGTAATGGACCTGAGGGCATCGTCGGCCAACACCAAAGCCGCATGCTTTTTCAGTCGCCAAAGAGAACACGGGTCACTGGGAATGGATGCCTTAGCATAGCCGTAGCCAGACAGAGCCCTATTATCCGTGTTTCCTCCGTGGCCTTTACTCGGGAAAGTTATCCAGCGGATCAGAACACATTCGAGCGCAGTGATTCTGGTGGCGCCAGATTGGCTTCGAAGTCCATGGTATGCCGACCTCATTCGGTTAGCCCGAGCGACTCCTCTATGGCTCTGAACACGTAAAGGCCTCCTCCGGCAAGGGCTGATATCACGGGACATTCCCGCTCCCTACTCGCTTATGGCTTGGCTCTTAAACACTGCCAGCTAAGTCACAAGGGATATTCTCCTCGTGTGGTAGCAACCGTGCTTAAGACTCATCGACCTTCCACCTCGCAGGCATATGTAAATAATATGCCTGCGAGGTGGAAAGTCGATGAGTCTTAAGCCTGAATGTAAATAATATTTGTAAATAGTTCCCCCTTTGTTATCCAAGTTTGTATACCTGTTCTCTGTAAACACAGAATAGCTTGTTGTTCTGGTAATTTTGTTTCATGTAAACCGCGCTGATACCAAATAGCGCGGTATATAAAAGATTATAATAAATAATAAATATGCCCTTGTATGGCGAATTTTCGAATCATGGTGCTCACAGCGCGGCCTCTTCCGTGGTGATCTCACACCTCTCAGATCCTCGCATTTCTCCAGGAGGGCCTGGATGAAGGATTCACTCTCTGATCTCTTCGAGTCCATGTATCACCTGTTTCAGGGGGCCGATAGTCAGCTGTTCTCTTGTGTCGCATTTAGACGTCGCACGATTTCTAAAAGGGGCTAAGAGGGTACGTCCTCCCCTCTGTCCGGTTCTACCACCTTGGGATCTTCACGGAAGCTCCTTTTGAACCGCTGAAAGGAACAACGCTTCGCGATCTGTCTCTCAAACCTGTCTGTTTGGTAGCGATCACTTCTGCGTGCAGTGTGTCAGAATTGCAAGCCCTATCCTGCCGTGATCCCTATCTTTCCTTCTCCGCAGGTGGTGTGTCTTTCCAGGCTGTTCCTCCTTTCTTGCCAATGGTACTCACTCCTTTTCTTTTGGACCAGCCTATTTTCTTGCCTTGTTTTCCTAAGGGCCAGGCTTCTAAGCAAGATTTACTATCCGGAAACTTGATCTCAAGCAAATTCTCTATCGGTACCTAAAGATGACAAATTTGTTTTGTAAATCTGACCATCTTTTTGTCCTCTTCGCGAGGCTTCAGAAGGAGCTAGCAGCGTCAAAGTCTACCATTTCGAGGTGGCTTCGTCAGAGTATTGAATCAGCCTACATAATCCATTGCAAGTCTGTACCCTCGGGAATTCGGGCGCATTCCACGTGGGTCCAAGCATCTTCGTCGGCAAAACATTCGCAGGTGACTCCTCTCGACCTTTGTAGAGCGGCAACTTGGTCCTCCTTAGCCACGTTCTCCCGGCATTATCGCCTGGCTCTCTAGGCGAGGGAGGACGGCTGTTTTGGAGTTAATGTAGTTACGGCGGCTCTGTCTTACCACCCGGGGAGCACTTAGCTTGGGTACTACCCCTTTGTCTGGACTGGTCTAGCAGTATGAACTGGAAGGAGAAATTTCACTTACCGTTAATTTCCTTTCCTGGAATACTGCTAGACCAGTCCAGAGTCCAGAACCCACCCAATTGTCAGTGTCAGTATTACTGATACAGAGCAGCCGATGTTTATTTTACTCCAAAACAACCAATTGAAATATCCCGGAGATAGTCCACAACCAGTGGATTCAGAATAATTCTCCTAGGGATGACGATGGATGATCCTCCTCAGTTTATGGTTTGAGTGGATGGATTTAGTAAATTAGTGCTTACCTGTACATAGTTGAATTTGTTAGTTAGGGTTTCTCCCTAAGTTATTGCTTGTCAAAGAATACTGGCTAAAACCACTAGGGGGACACTTATACCAACCCAGAGCCTGACCAATCACAGCTCTGGAGTTTTTCTCTGTCTCCAACATCTGCTGGCAGGGGGACATAAACGTTTGGCTGGACTGGTCTAGCAGTATTCCAGGAAAGGAAATTAACGGTAAGTGAAATTTCTCCTTGCTGCCCAAAATCTAACTATATGTATGTTTTTCTTCAGCTTGTCCAGCGGGTACAGACCTTACTAGGGTTCCTTTTCAACCTCCAGGTAAGACTCTTGATCATTCCCTCTGGAGTATATAGCCACACAGTGTTCATCGTACATTGGTAGTGTGTTCCCTTTTTGGAGTCTGGGTTTGATGACGCACTGTTCTTTTCAAAAATGAATGCAGAATTTTAAAATCACGCTAGCCACAGCTGCATCAAAACAGCATGAGAGTCTGCCTTAACAAAAGAGTGTATGACATTGCAAGTGGAATTTTCTCTTTCAGGCAGTGATAACCCAACAGGACAGTTACATTGAAATGCAGAGAGTGTTGCCCGTTGACTGGGAGAAGCAGTATCGGCTCCAGCCTTCACGTGGGAACTGGCTCCTGGAGCAGGAGAAGCATCGGAACTTCGAGAAGCAAAGAGAAGAGCTGGCCAGCGTGCAGAAGCTGCAGAATCAGCTGCGGCAGGAGCAACAGCGCTGGGAGCGAGAGCGGGAGCGGCAGCAGAGGGAACATGAGTTCACTGATGCGCAGCTGCAGAAGCGGGAAGAGGCGGCTCAGCAGCTGCAGGAACGCCTCGGCCAAGAGAGAGAGGAGCTGGAGGCTCAGCGGGAAGCCTACCAGCATGACCTGGAGAGGCTGAGGGAGGCCCAGCGGTCTGTCGAAAAGGACCGGGAGCGTCTCGAACAAATTAAAAAACTCAAAAAGGCGAGTGCAGTGGCAGGCATAGCTTCATCTGAAACGATGCAGGTTAGAATTTAAGTACTTCAGTCCATATTTTAGTGTGCTAAATAGCTCAAAATGTTGATCATATCATTGGAGTGCTGGGTAGGCTAAATATTCCATGCTTCAGGATGTGTTTATAAAGCAAGCCAGGTTCATTATGCCTCAGGGACTGTTGGTGATGGTCTAAGGTAATGAATCAAATCTATAGTGTTTCTGTCCCAGATTCAAATGATAAATTGAAACTCCACAGATCAATTGTACTTAACCACACAAGTCTAAAAATACTTAAAAGTTTCATTTTAAAGCTTTTGTTCCATTTCAACTAATTTAAAAAAAAGCCCAAACCATTATTTTTCCTGAAGGAGCCATCAATGCTGCTCTGCTATGCATGTAGTCCTGGGATTTGGCTGCGTAATGGGTCTGAGTGTGAGGTCAATGGCCAAGGGATGGCTCCATTAAGAGAAGAGGTGGAATAGATAAAAAAAAATATTTTTTAAAATGTGAAAAGGAAAGTGAACCTTAATGATTTCTTTATTATAATGAATGCATCTCTTTTTCTGTAGGGGCAAGTGCGAGAAATACTCTTCCAGAAAGCATTTGTAATGCATCCACAATTTTTTAAATTATGTGGCATGCTTTCAGTACAAAATATAGCCATAGGTTGATGTCCTAAGCTTCAGGAATATCCCAGTTTGTTTTCAACAGTGGGAAACATGATCAGAAATTTGTTTAACGGTATTTCTCCAGGAACAAACAGGAAGTCAGTTCTCACATATGGGTGACGTCTGCGCCGACGAACCCATGCACAGCATTTCCCAAGCTTTCAAAGAAAGCCTTTGGGAATGCTACCACGCTTGCATGTTCCCCTTCCTGCCCAAGGGTACCATCTTGCTCAGTCTCCTTTCTTCTGTGGAGCCCTACGGACGCATGTCCCGTTTTCCCCGGAAAAATCCTTGAAAATTATCCTCATATAGTTGGTTTTTCCTGGTTTGCATACTGGTTCCTCTTCCCGCCTCGAGCCGGTGCTGTTCTTGGCTCCTGCCCCTTTTTTCCAATCGAGGCTTCCATAGACTGGCGTTCACGCCATTTTTCGCCCGAGGGTTGTCAACCCCACCTGGGAGTGATCCACCATGTCTCCCGGTGGCTTCAAAAAATGTGACTGCTGCAGTCAATTATGTCCATCACAGACACACACGACTGCTGCTTAAACTGCCGTGGCCCGGACCATGACAGTACCTCCTGCGACCTGTGCCTGTGACTCCGCGAACCCACAAGTAAAGGCTGGAGTTACAGGAGAAGATGTTCTTGCGGTCCGGCTCAGCCCCAGCTTCCCCAACGCTGAGCCCAAAACCAAGCACCTCCCATCACGTCCTGACATCTTCCATGTCCTGCAGCAGTGGCTCCTACAGAAAGACACCAGACCTGGCAAGAAAAAGAAAAAATCCTTGAAGCTAGTCGAGATTCCACTAGGGAAACCCAGTAATGTCTGCAGCGGGACTTGGGCAACTCTGAGCAGCGCCCCCCTTTGGTCTCTTGGAAGGAGTCCTCGGGCAGCGGTAACCATGCGAGGCTCCTCAAGGCTGTGGTCCTCGTCGAGGATGCGCTCGCAAGAGTGCCGGCTGCAGAGCCTTCTGGCATCGAGGCCAGAATGGCGACCCTGAAGCAGAATATCTCTGCCATTCTGGCCACACAGCAGGCGATGATGTCAGGTTCATCCGCATCATCTGCCCCGACAACTGGGCCCCAGACTGCGGTGGCATTCCCGGGTGTAGAGCCAGACCCCGAGCGCCATTGGCCTTGAGCAAACCCTCGGAACCGATTGAGGTCCCAGTCCGAATCCTTGGGTATCCTCTCCGCCCTGGCTAGTTTCTGGAAGTTTGACCCAAGACCCATAGGAGGACCTCGGTTCCCCGATGCAGGTCTCGAGGCGTGGGAGCTCTGAGCCTTGGACTCTTCGACGCCCTCGGGTTCAGACTGGGAGACCGATGTCGAGGCCTCACCCGAGACCTCCCAACACCAGGACATTCCTTTGAGCCATCTCCTCCAGAGCTCCGGTGCCATTCCCCACCTGAGGACGTGGCGTTCCATGACTTTGTCTGGGACATGGCCTGAGCCCTCTCGGTGCCAACAGAGTCCAAGGAGGATCTGCGCACCGAAGAACTGGAGATCCTCCAGAATGAGTCCCCGTCAAAGGAGGCTCTATCGGTGCCATTCCAGCCTATCCTTGAGTGGCTGCTCCTTCAGATGTGCGAAAACCCCGGCATTGGTAGTGGTGGTCAGCCGGTGCCTCGACGCCATTTACAACATCAAAAGGAGCCCAGGCTTTCAGAAGTCCCAACTCTCCCCCTGAACTCCATGGTGGTGGAATCATCAATGCAAAAGCTCAAGAGCCAGAAGAATTACTCTTCTGTAGCCCCGGATAGGGAGACCAGGGCCCTTGACACCCTTGGGTGCAAATGCTTCCCAGGAGTCCATGCTGAGCTGCTGGATACAAACCTATGAGCTCTACATAGGCATGTATCTAAAAAACCTCATTCAGGAGCTCACCGGCTTCTCAGCAGGGCTCGCTGGGGAACCCCTACAACAGTTCCAGACCATGGTTGCAGCCATCCGGGACTGCTCTTAAGTTCCTGTCCGAGGCCGCCTACAATGGCTTTGAGGCTGCAGCCTGGGCAACAGTCGCAGGAATGGGCTCTTGACGCCAGGCCTGGCTACAGACCTCTGACCTTGAACAATGGGTCCATGAAAAGCTTTTGGACATTGTCTGCACCGGGGAGAACCTGTTTGGTAAGCCTATGGTCGACAAAGCAGCTGAAATTGAGGCAGAGACAGTGACCAGGCAGAAGCTCTCAAAGAAGACTTTCACCCTTCCCCGAAAGAAAATCTCAGGGAAAAGGCCAACTTTCTCAAGGAAGAAAGGCACTTTCCACCAGAATCACTATTACCAAGCCTTTCCGAGCCAACAGCATCAGGGATCTGAGCCTAAAGGCCAGGGACATGGACCCAGGAAGCCAAAGGCTTCAAAGGCGCAGACTCCAACTCTGCCTGTGGCTCAACTTGGAAGGAGCTTTTGACTTCCAGGGCGGGGCCTCCCTCCCCTTGGGAGACCCCCACCAGCCCACAGGGGGCCGTCTGGCACTCTTTGCCCACAAGTGGCCCGAGATCACTTCGGACCAGTGGGTACTCCGGGTGGTGAAGGAGGGCTACAGCCTCCACGTCCAGCTGCCACCACCAAGACTCTTTTCACCAGGCCCTCTTGCTCTCAGAGCTGGCAGGTCTACTAAGGGACAAGGTGGTAGAACCTGTTCCCCATCACCTCTGGGGCAGAGGTTTCTACTCAAGGTACTTCCTTGTCCCCAAAAGAACCGGGGGCCTCAGGCCCATCCTGGACCTCAGAGACTTGAACAAGTTCTTGATGAGGGAGAAGTTCAAGATGCACTCCCTTGGAATATTGCTGCTCTACCTCCACCAGGGAGACTGGCTTTGCTTCTTCGGCCTAAAGGGTGCCTACACCCACATCCTGGTCCACCCATCTCACCGGCAATATCTGAGATTCCTGGTAGGGGGAGGCTATTACCAATATAGGGTACTTCCCTTCGGCTAGCCTCCTCACCAAGAGTTTTCACAAAGTGCCTAGATGTGGTAGCTGCCCATCTGCGCCTACAAGGGGTGTTTGTCTTCCCCTACTTGGATAACTGGCTCATCAGAGGCGGCACAGCCGTGGAAGCCAGCCGCGGCACAGCCGTGGAAGCCAGCCACGGCACAGAGCTTACCATCCTCCTCCTGCAGCACCTGGGGTTCATCATCAACTACCCCAAATCACATCTCTTTCCGGTGCAAAACCTAGAGTTCATCAGTGCTCAGCTGGACACGGTTTGGGCCAGAGCCTTCCTCCCTTAGGACAGAGCAGAACATCTCACACAGCTGGCAGGGAAGGTCCAACACTGCAGAATGGTGCCGGCTCACCGCCTCCTTTGCCTGTTAGGACACATGCCCTCCACAGTCCGTCACACTCCTAGCCCATCTGCACATGTGGACAGCCCAATAGTGCCTGCATTCCCAGTGGACCGAAGCCACGGGCAGGCTCTGGGACAGAGCCAGGGTCACCCGCCAGCTGGCGAGGTCTCTCTACTGGTGGCAGAACCTGAGCCACCTCCGGGACGCAATGCCGTTTCAGGCGCCCCCCCACCTCAGAGGACCCTCAGAGGACACTGCAGATCCCACCGCACCAAAGGCTGCTGGTCCCGGGCGGAGTCACTGTTACATGTCAACCTCCTAGAACTCCAGGCGGTGTTCCTTGCCCTATGAGCGTTCCACATCTTCTTGCAGAACAGACCTGTCTTGATCCAAACAAACAACCTGGTTGCAATGTTCTGTATAAACAAGCAGGGTGGCACGGGCTCATATTCCCTCCATCAGGAGGCAGTATCTCTCCTCTCGTTTGCGGCATGCAGTGGTATACTCTTGCGAGCAATTTACCTCCCGGGTCAGGACAACTGCCTGGTGGACAGACTTAGCAGAGTCCTGTTCCCACACGAATGGAGCCTCGACCCCACGGTGGCGGAGAAGCTTTTCCGCCTTTGGGGCTGGCTCGAGATAGACCTGTTTGCCTCCCCGGATAACACACAATTGACTCTCTTCTGCTCCGTCAGCCACACCCACAGAGGGTAGTGGCAGACACATTCCTGATCTCATGGTCTGGGGGACTGCTATATGCATTCCCACCGACTCCTCTGATCACCAAGACTCTATTCAAAATCCAGAGCGAAAAAGCATTAGTGATACTGATCGCCCCCAGGTGACTCAGGCAACTCTGGTTTCCACTGCTGTTCTCGCTGGCAGCAACACTCCCAGTCCACCTGGGTCAAACTCCAGACCTCCTGACCCAGGAGAAGGGCTCCCTCCTGCACCCCAATGTGGGGTCACTGACACTGATGGCCTGGCTGCTGAGATGGTAGCCTTGGCCCCGCTCAACCTGCCTCTAGTGGTCAAACAAATCCTGCTGTCCTTCAGGAAGCCCTTCATGAGGAGGGCCTATGCCTTTAAGTGGCGAAGGTTTGTCCTGTGGTACACAGACAGGAAGGAGAACCCGTTCTCCTGCTGCGTTCAGCTGGTACTCCTGTACCTAGTGCATCTGTCGCACACAAGACTGAAATCGAACTCTGTCCAGGTGCACTTGAGTGCCATAGCTGCTTACCATCACCCAATAGGGGGCAAGCCGTTATCCAGCCTGCCCCTAGTCTCTCAGTTCCTGTGGGGCCTTCTGCTAACCAAGCCCCCCTATCTGCCTTCTGGTGGCAGAATGGGACCTCAACGTGGTGCTCGCCTAGCTTACCAGACAACCGTTTGAGCCCCTGGCCACCTGCCACCTCAGATACCTCTCCTGGAAGATGGCCTTCCGGGTGGCCCTGACCTCAGCTTGCAGGATCCCATACACCAGGCTCTTCAATAACAGGATGGTGCTCCACACCCACCCTAAGTTCCTCCCAAAGGTGGTATCCCCATTCCACCTCGATCAGGAAGTGGAACTTCCCACCTTCTACCCACAGCCACATGCCGGCAAGGAGAAACTCATACTCCATACACTGGATTGTAAACGGGCCCTGTCCTTTTGTTTACAGCAGACCCAGGGCCACAGCAGAGCACCTCAAACTTTTCATGTCCTATGACCCCAGCAGGCTGGGGCTCCCTGTGACCAAGCATACCCTGTCCTCTTGGGTGGTGGACTGCATTGCCCTCGCTTACAAGCGTGCAGGCCTCTCCCTGGAGCATCAGATCACAGCACATTGTGTGAGGGCGATGGCCATGTCGGTGGCCCACCTCCATTCTGTGTCAGTGACAGCGATCTGCAGAGCTGCCACTTGGTCATCCATCCACACGTTCACAGCGTACTACTGCCTGGAAAGTGAATCCCGCAGAGACAGCACCTTTGGTCAGGCAGTGCTGCGTAATATTCTTGGTGTGTAGGCAACTCCTGCCTTCCGACCCTTTTGTGTTCAGGCTATCGGGGTATTAGTGTTGCTGGACGCTAGGGTCTTGCAGAGCCTCTCAGCGGGGATTCTCCTTCTGCAACTCACAGCCACCCGACGAGTCGCCGGTTATACTGTCATGGTTTGATCCTTGGCAGCCTGGAGCTAGAGAGTCCCATATGTGAGGACTGACTTCCTGCTTGTTCCTGGAGAAAGCATAGTTACTCACCTGTAATAGGTGTTCTAAAGCAAAAGCAGGAATCAGTCCTCATAACGCTTCCTCCTCCCCTTGAAGTTTCTGTCCTTCTGTTTTATGTGTGACTGCCGTCTTAGTTATGTCATCTGACTGAGGAAGATGGCACCCTTGGGCGGAAAAGGGACCATGCGTGTGTGGTAGCATTCCCAAAGGCTTTCTTTGAAAGCTGGGGAAATGCTCCACGCGGGCTCTGTCGGCGCCAACGTCACTCATATGTGAGGACTGATTCCTGCTGTTCCGGAGAACACCTGTTACAGTTGAGTAACTCTGCTTTGTAGCCCACGAATCAAGAATTCCTACATGGATTACATAAAAACATATGAAACAATAAAATGGACAGACAAGATAGACAACATGCCCATGTGTTTGTGGACCAAATACATTTTTTATAGTGGGCTAAAGCATCAGAAATCTAAATGTGTGTGAGCCACGTGAATACTGTAGTTTTAACCTGTTAGCTTGAGTTATACTGATCAAAATCTGTGAATCTCTTCTGATGTTGTGACTTTTTATCCATCAAATAGCTCTATAATGCTTCATCATTCTGAGACTGATTCTATATGGTGGCATGAACAGTTATGTATATATATAAATGTGAGTGAATCCCTAATCTGAAGGATTCTATGCATGTGAATAGGCACTTCCATGTCGTCTTAATAGACCAGTCCAGACAAGTGGGTTGTGTTACCCTATCAACAGATTGGTGGAGACACAGAACCAATGGAAAATCCAGGTTTCAATGACATCACTCCTATGCCTCTGTTTGCCTCAGCCACCAGAGGTCTCTTCAGTATTTTTGTCTCCATCAAATGGTGAATGAATTTTGTCTTCTCTGAAGACTGAGAGAAAAGATCAATTTAAATGCACGTGAACGACACCTTGAGGGTGACTCTTTAACTTGAGCGCAACATGGGAGGTTCCTCTAGACTGCGGTCTTTTCAGTGGCCATAGGAGGAGGGAAAATTGGTTCAGCTCAATGCACTTATCATGATAAGAGTTTGTTCAGTAGGCAGAAATTGGAAGAATTTGGAAGGATCTGGAAGAGTGCAGCAGCAACATCAGTGCCCCCTTCCTCCTCTTCTGTTCCTCCTACTCTCTCCCGAAGATTACAGAAGGCTCTCAGAGGAATCTGCCTGCCAGCCACCTTAGACGCAGTGCTGCAAAGCCAGTAAAACAGTTTCAGGGAACTAGAGCTGATCCTGGCATGAATTCTCTGCCTGGGACCCTCATTATCCTTTCTGGGGGCTCACAATTCAGTCTTCCTGGGATTCAATTTGGGATGGACCGCTGGTTACCATTGGCTAAGTGTAGGTGTTTTCTCTCTGTTTTATGCATGTATTAGTAATGTTTTTACCTATTGTGCACCTGGCAATCGTGGGGTCCCAGCATGCGTTCCGTCCAAGCAGCTCCAATGTGTGTTCCTTCCCTAGCACCTGTAACGCGGACTTAGCGTGCACTGTTGTGATACTTGCCTTAAATCTGTCTTCTTCCAAGAAACGTTTGACCTTTGACAAGCAAGGTGCCTGAGTTCCAGATTCTGGCTTCTGCTCTTCTTGCTTGGCAGTTTGGTCATCCCTGGAGGGTCTGCTTCCCCTCTCTCAGCCGAGGGATGTAGTTAGTTCGGCCTTGCCTGACTTAGGGCAGGAGATGACAGATGGTGCTATGGGTAAGGATTTTCAGCCAGCCAGAGAGTCCGGCGATCGTTCTGTGAGCTGCTTCTCGCCCTCTAAAGGGCCTGTGGTGGCTGAGCCTCCTGATGTTGAAGGGTCATTTCCGAGAGGATAACTTCTGGACTCTGGATTGTCCTCCTCGGAGTCTTTTCTTTTTTCTAACAGGCTTGATCCTTCTGGCATGGAAATTCAGACCTTGTGGCCTCTAGGTGTCCCCAGGTGCAGTCTCGTGCGGGGCAGGCTAAGAGTGGAAGTCCTGTTCGATTGCCTTTGGCTAAGCTTCCCTGGAGATGGGGAATAGTTGGGAGCTGTCGGAGATTTTGAATATGACTTGGATTCAGATGGCTTGGTACTGGGCTGTGGCATAGAGGAAGAAGTATTCTCTGGGAACAAGCAGGAAGTCAGTCCTCACATATGGGTGACGTCGACACTGATGGAGCCCTCGTGGAAGCATCTCCCCAGCTTTCAAAGAAAACCTTTGGGAGATGCCACCATGCATGCTCAGTCTCTTTTTTTTCCGCAGAGCCCTTCAGACGTTTGTCTGGCTTGTTCCCAGAAAAAGTTGATTTTTCTCTCCGAATTTCATACTTGCCTCCGGTATTGCACCGGTACTCTTCCCGACTACTGACCTTGTTGCCTCTGTGTCTAGTTTGGTCTATTTTTGTAGTCTTTCGTTCTGTTCTTTTCTTTTCCTGGTGTCTTTGTGCCTTTTTTCTCCCACTGGCAGCCCGGGAAGTCTTTGACCTCGCAGGGGCACTTTTTCCCCCCATGGCTACCAGTGGCTTTAAGAAGTGTGATCGGTGCTCTAAAATCATTTTATTTTATTTATTTATTTATTTTTTATACCGTGCTCTTTAGAATCAGTGCGGTTTACATGTATACTAACAGGTACTTTTTATTCACTTGTCCCCGAAGGGCTCACAATCTAAGTGTACCTGAGGCAATGGAGGGTTAAGTGGCTTGCCCAAGGCCACAAGGAGTGGCCATGGGACTAAAGACCCCAGTCCCTCCGGCCTGAGGTTGCTTGTTCCCATGCGGAAATTGAACCCCGCGACCCTACGGCCTGAGGTAACCTGTCCCAACCACTGAGCCACTCCTCCCTCTTTGACCGACACACATGACTGTTGTCTCCGCTGCCTTGGGCCAGACCACAACCCAGCAGCCTGCAGTCTCTGCAAGAGGATGTCCAGTAAGGCCCTCAAGAACTGCCAGCAGCAGCAGCACGATAAATTTTTCCCTGAGTCCCCGGTGCCTCCAAAGGCCAGGGCCTCGTCTGAGACCCCGACATCTAGGGTGGAACCTTCCGAGCCCGAGCCGCTTCATGGGCCCTCAGAAAGGGGGTCTTCCTCGAGGGAACCCAAGAAGAAGAAGAAACCCTCAAAGGCAGCATCCTTGGATGGTTCCGACTGGCCGGGTGCTCCCTGGTACCGGTCCCGCAGTCTGAGACGTTCGTCCGAGGTGTCGGAGGAGGAGTAGTCTGCGAAGGTCCCCCAGAAGGATCCGATTGTGGACCAGCCTTGGTCCCCAGACACTATCCTCATCGAGGATTACCCTTCGGGTAGCTGGCGTCAGTCCCGAGTCCCTCGGTGCCCGTGCCGAAGGCAGAGTCCAGAATAGTGGCCCTGGAGCACAGTTTGTCTGCCTTCATGGAGAAGCAGCAGCACTGTTGTTCGGCATGACCAGTTCATCTGCGCCGATCACTGGGCCCTCAACATCCAGGACATCCCCCGAGGCCAAGCCGATCCTCGAGGTCCTCAGCTGAGGTTGCGATTCGAGTCCCGATCAACAGGATCGCAGTCATCCCCAGCAAGTTTGCTGGGCACCGGCTGCAGGGCATCGGGTCCCCGAGGCCTGCAGAGCAGCCCTCCTACAAGTCCTCAACAGACAACTCCGAGTGGGAGATGGAGGACGAGGAGTCCCTCAATACCCTTCGCCACCATGACATCCCATCTGACTCTCCCGTCTTGGAGCCTTGATGGCAGTCCCCGCCCAAGGATATGGGCTTCCTTGATTTTGTCAAGGACATGTCTAAGGCCCTGGCGTTCCTGATGTTGGAGGAGGAGACTCGGGTGGATGAGTTGGAAATCTTCCAGTACAAGGTCCCTCTGCGGGAATTGCTCATGGTGCCCATCCTTCCCATCCTGGAACGGCTAATGCTCCAAATGTGGGAGACACTGGCTCCGGTGCCAGTGATGAACAAATGGCTCGACTCGATGTAGCGAGCCTGCCGGAGCCTGGGTATCCAAAAGTCACAGCTGCCACATAACTCCATGGTGGTGGAGTTGGCCATGCGTCAGCTGAAAAGCCAGAAGACGCACTCCTCGGTGCCCTCCAGCAGGGAGTCCCGCACCCTGGACGTCCTCGGCAGAAAGTGATACCAGGGCTCAGTGCTCATCGGCCGCATCCAGGCCTACCAGCTGCATATGGGCATGTACCTGAGAGACCTGGTGAAGGAACTCACTGGGTTATCAGCTGGTCTCTCCAAGGAATCCTTGCAGTGGTTCAGGGACCTGGCTAAAGCAGTCTGTGAATGTTCCAAATTCATGTTTCGAGTGGCCTATGACTCGCGCGAATCAGCGGCTTGAGTAGCGGCGGCTGGCATCGGTGCACGCCACCAGGCTTGGCTACAGTCGTTTGACGTCGAGCAGTGGGTTCAGGACAAATTGGTCAATGTCCCCCTGCCAAGGAGAGAACCTCTTTGGCAAACCCATGACTGACAAGGCTGCTGAGCTGGAGACTGAGTTCATGATGAGGACCAGGTTCTCCAAAAAGACCTTTGCCCCTCCACAACAGAAGTGCTCAAGTAAAAAGTCCTTTTACCCGAGGAAGAGAACTGCTTACCAAAACTACCCACTTTATCAGGCCGCCTCAGCTCCCCAACAGGGTCAGCAGGCCAAGGGCATAGGCATGGCCCGCGTAAGCAGAAGGCTCCAAAACCCCAGGCATCGGCTCCGGCCCAACCAAGGAGAAGTCTTTGACTCCTTGAGCATAGCCTATCTACCCCAAGGAGATCAGCAGCCCACAGGGGGATGTCTGGCCCTCTATGCCCAGAGGTAGCTGTCCATCACCACCGATTCCTGGGCACCTCGGGTAGTCAGGGAGGGTTACCTCCTCCACCTGACTTAGACACCTCCCCCTTGTTTCCCAGGAGAGCCCCTCAGGTCTCCCCTCCACTGGGACCTTCTTCTGAAGGAGTTGGCAGATCTTCTCGAGGACAAAGCAGTGGAACCAGTGCCCCAGCATCTCAAGGGCAAGGGGTTCTACTTCAGGTACTTCCTTGTGCCTAAAAGGACAGGGGGCCTAAGGTCCATCTTCGACCTGCGCAACCTCAACAAATTTCTGGTGAGGGAGAAGTTCAAGATGCTCTCCCTTGGAACCTTGCTGCAATACCACCAGCAGGAGACTGGCTATGCTCCTTGGACCTCATGGATGCTTATACCCACATCCTCATCCAGTACCTGTGGTTCATTGTGGGGGTAGGCATTTTCAGTACAGGGTGCTTCCCTTCGACCTAGTCTCTGCCCCAAGATTTTTCACAAAATGCCTGGCAGTCGTGGCCGCCTTCCTCTGGCTCCAGGGGGTCTTCGTCTTTCCCTACCTGGATGACTGGCTCATAAAGGGAGGCATGACCTCAGAGGTGCAGCAGGCCACCTCACGCACCATCCAGGTTCTGCAACACTTGGGTTTTGTCATAAACTACCCCAAGTCTCACCTCCTCCCGACACAGTGTCTGGAGTTCATTGGGGCAAAGATCGACACTCTCCAGTTGAAGGCTTTCTTGCCCAGGGACCGAGCCAGTCATCTCAGGACTCTGGCTTAGGATGTACAGTGCCAGCCCTCGGTGCCCACTTGGCTTCTACTGCACCTCCTCGGGCACATGGCCTCCATGGTCTACGTCACCCCCGACGCTCGTGTCCACATGAGGGCGGCGCAGTGGTTTCTCCGAGACCAGTGGTCTCAGGCCATGGGCCGCCTCCAAGACAGACTATCTGTGACCCGCCAATTGGCGGTTTCTCTGGTCTGGTGGAAGCCTCTCGATACCCAACCTCTCAAGGCAGGCATACCTTTTCAGGCCCCAAGCCCCTCAAGGTTCCTCACCATGAATGCCTTCCTGCTCGGCTGGGGAGCTAACTGCTCCACGCAGGCTCTGTCAGTGTCAACATCACCCATAAGTGAGGACTGATTACTGCTGTCTCTGGAGAACACCTGTTACAGGTAAGTAACTATGCTTTTTTGTGCTGTTTGCTGGCCCATGCAAGGGTGATGCAGCGGCGATCAATTTTGAGGTGCTAGATTAAGGAGGCATTGCCTCAGTGTATCTTTTGCAGAACCGGCTGGTTCTGGAGGATTTATGTGCCTTTCTACCTCAGCACAAGCATCTTCATGGGCAGAGCATAGCTCAGTAGCCCTTGCAGACATTTGTCAGGTGGCAACATGGGTATCACTTGCCACTTTTGTCTAACAGTACCGTTTGGATGTCCACATGTGGGAGGCCAAGGCTTTTGCATGCTGCTGCGTCGTCTTTCCGTCCATTGGAGTCATAGCTTTGGTATGTCCCACTTGTCTGGACTGGTCTAGCAGGATGATGTGGAAGGTGACATTTTACTTATCAGATGTTGTGCTTTCCTTGAATCCTGATAGACTAGTTCTGTGGTGTTATCCTTTTTATACTTGGCTCTGCAGGTTCATCTTCTACTGACAGCGTCTGTTTATGCTTTGCTATACATTGTTCTCTACTGTTGATTATTCATTGTTGCCCACGATTGAGGTTGTGTGAGGCTTGCCATATTTCTCCCATATGCTTTGGGATGAATACTGGAGAGACCTCTGGTGGCTGAGGTGATTAGAGGCATAGGAGTGATGTCATTGAAACCTGGGCTTTTCATTGGTTCTTTGTCTCCACCAATCTGCTGTTAGGGAAACACAACCCACTTGTCTGGATTGGTCTAGCAGGACTCAAGGAAAGGACATTAACTGGTAAGTATAATGTCACCTTATGTGCGCACTTTGAGGCTGTCGTTCTTTTGTAAGCAGGCACTTTAAGTCCCATCGCACGCACTTTCCGTAGAGGTGTGAATGGGAGCAGCACTTGGGCGGAGCAGAGGCAGTGTCTCAATTCATGCGAATAGGTTATGAAATATTACAGCCTACACATTTCTTCACCAGTCTAGTCATATGCAATTACATCTGCCCTAGAGCAGTTGTAACTGCTGCAACTAGGTTCGGGCACACTAGTGTGCCCTTTTACTATAAAGTGTACATTACTTTAAAGAACTGGCCCTAAAAATACGCATTGCAACACGTGAAAGCTGCTTAGGGGCTTACAAAATGACCCTCTCTGTGTGCTAGCTAATTAGATAAACTGAGGGTTGTTTTTGCTGAAATCTGAAGTTGGCTGCATCCCAAGATCAGGAGGGTCACATTTTGACCCACAAGCTACACGTTAAACACCTCCGTCCTAGGTAATGAAAATGTAGTGCATTTCTGATTTAATAATAATTAAATGTGTTACTATTTAATTAAATACTTCCAGTGAGATTGTACTTCTATTAAGGGAATAATTTCATAAAGCATTTTCAGCACGTGAAGCCTCTGGAGCAGGTATACATTTGTGTATGAGCATTTGCACGCTATTAGAGTTAGTAAAATAGGTATAAATTAGACACTTTTTGACATTCCACATAGACACCTTGTTATGTCTAATGTGTTATGTAGCACATCAAGCACGTTTTTTAAGTAAGTCCCTAATAAATTCATTTATTGTTAAAGATGTAGTATGCTTGAATGAATAGACATTAAATGATGCATCATTTTAAATCCTCTTGGCCCCTCTGCTACTTCAATATTTTCAAGCATGTAGGTGCACATTTATTTAAGCTGAGACTTTTTTGTACCTTATTAAGGTGATTAATACTGTAAGGCTCAGTCTACCCAGTTAATATTTGACATGCACATGAAAGTTTGCAACTTCATTTTCTTTCTATTCAGTCAGTTATTCGAGTAATTTTTTATCTCCAGGAACAAGCAGGAATGAGTCTTCACATATGGGTACGTCGGTACTGACGGAGTCTGCGCGGGAACGCTTCCCAGCGTCCATTCAAAGAGCTTTTGGAAGCATCCCACCACGCCTGCGTGCTGCCTTTCGCCTTTCCCAACTGCCTTTCCTCAGTTTTTTGTTTTCCGCGGAGCCGGCAGGACGTCCTCCTGTCACCGCAGAAAATTCTTGTTTTATTTCTTTAGTTTTCTTGTGGTCGCGGCTGTCTCCCCGACGTCACCGGTACCGCCGGTGTTTTCTTTTCCTGTGAAATCTCCTTTTTCAAGGGATATTTTTTCCTCATAGTGTCTCACGGTTTCTCAGGCCCTTCAGGCCTCCTCCTTTTCCTTCATGGAACCGCCAGCCACTTTCTCCAAGAAATGTTCAGACTGTGGCGGTACAACTTTATTTTTAGACCCTCAATATCGGTGTCTAACCTGCTTGGGTCCTGACCTTTGTCCTCCGGAGCCTTTAGGCAACAGTTTGGTGAGAAGAGGTTTTCAACATTGAGGTTCCCTCGATACATGGTTTCCCTCCGACGTCAGGGCACCGTCCCTTTCTTCTTCTACACAGGATCAGGTAACCCACAAACAGTCTGTTAAGACTAGCCAGCCCTCGAGTGGTAGGTCTCATGCACAGCATGTAGACGGCTGCGGCCTTGCCCTCGAGGGCCCACTGGCTTCAAAACCCCGACGGGAGTCTTTGGTCTCCAAAGCCTCTGAGGGGTTTCAGGTTGTTCCTGGGGTTCACCCCTCACAGAACATACCTGAGCCGTATCCGGTGGTGGCATCCGCTTCGAGCGGTACCGATACCCCGGCATTGGCACTGGTGTTGGATGATACACTCCTCACCAGGGATGGTCATCTGTCGTCCTCGGTATCTTCGAGACCGGTGGATACCTTCCAGACTGACTTTCCATTATCGGTACCAGTACCGATTCTACCACCGACGTCGGTACCCTCCAGACGTGCATCGATAGCCTCGCTTCCTTCGATGCCGAGTCTCGAATCGATCTCCAGTCTGGAGGACTGGGTACCGACCACTGTTCCCTCTAAGCTGTGCGCGTGTGCGCGCGCACACACCTCGCCGAGCGAGCGCACAAAAATTACGGCTCTTGTTCTAATAGAAAACAACACAGACGTCTTAAAATTTAAAAGTTATGATTGTAATTACTAGAAATTTCCCGCTTCATTTAGTAATCGTCTATTTTCATTTAATTTGATTAAAATCAATGTGGTGTACATACTGTATTCTGACATACAGTCAAATTTTAAAGTATATAACTCCGAGTGTTGTTATGTGGCGCACAAAAATTTAACCTTCCTTCAAAAGCTGCACACAGCTGATATTTTATGCGCACACAGCCTACAGAAAATTAGAGGGAACATTGGTACCGACTCGCCTTGGTACCGGCTCCCGGCGGTACCGAAGGCTTGGTTCCGATGATTCGGATCCGCAACTCTCGGTTCCCCCGAGGCCGTTTGAGTTGCCACTGGTTGGCCTTCATCCACCGGTATTAGACACTGTACCGAAGTCGGTACCGATGTCCACATTACCCTTGCGGTCGGTGCCTTCCATGCTTCGCTTATCAGGCTCTTTGCCTTGGATGCCGAGTTTGGAATCGATCTCTAGTCTGGAAGACTGGGTACCAATACGCTTTGGTACCGACACCGATCGATACTGGAGACTTGGTACCGAGGATAGCGACCGTAGGTTTTCGGTTACCTCTGTACCAATTGAACTGCCAATGGCTGCTCCGATGTCTGTGTCGGGCTCGGCTCCGACATCGGTACCGGTATTAGCATCGGTACCGGTATCCACAGTAGCATCGTGGCCAACTCCTGCCATGCTTCTTCCAACAGGATCGCTTCCTTCTATACCAAGCTTGGAGTCGATACCTGGCATGGACAATGTGGTAATGACTGTCGCTGCTCCTGACAGCCAGTACCAGCGACCATCCCTTAAGCATTCCACACTGCACCGTGCAGGATCTTCTATTCCTATATATTTGGATAGCTCTTTCGGTGCTCAGGCTAGTTCTTCAGATCTAACCTGTCCAAGGGAGATTCCTGTTGGGGATCCCTCTTTTCAGAGTTTCCTCCTGGATATAGCAAGATCTCTTGCCATTCCTATCCCTGGACATGATCCTGCACAAGGCTCTGTTTCTACCAAAGCAAAGGAGAACATAATGCTTCCTTTGCATCATTCCTTGCAGGATCTCCTTCTAGGAATGTGGGAAGCACCTTTAAAGGTACCCCCACCTTCCAGAGCAACTGATCTTTTATATCAGGTGCCCCCCTCTCCAGGGTTTCAAAAGACTCAACTTCCTCATCATTCCATAGTAGTGGAATCAGCAATGAGGCGGGTAAAGAGTAAGAAAAAGCACTCTTCTTATCCGCCAGGTCGTGAGTCTAAGACACTAGATGCCTTTGGACGTCAAACCTTCCAGACATCTATGCTTTCTGCAAGAATTCTCTCATATATTTTTTTATATGAGTCTATCTCTTGAGGAGGTCACAAAGCAATTACATCTTTTGACTCCTTCCCTTCCAGAGTCCAAGAGTGCAGGCTATTCTTCACTGCTTAAGCATCTTCAGAATATCTCTTGCTTTCTTACTCGTGCTTCCCTAGACTCTTTTGAATCTGTTAGCAGGACTTCTGCTATAACTATAGGGGCACGACGTAGAGCCTGGCTCCAAGCTTCAGACTTAGACAAATGGGCACAGCAAAGACTGGGACATACTCCTTGTACTGGAGACAATCTTTTCAACAAGGAGTCTTTACGTCAGGTTACTCAGTTGTCCACTGACTTACCTGTTCCTAGGGGCTGTTCTGCACCTCCTTCTGTCCCAGTAGGTAGGAAATGTCCTGCCAAACTTTCTTCCCATAGGAGAAGAAGGTTTTATGCATCATCTGCCCATCATACAGAGGTTCCCAAACAGGGGAAGCATCGTCCTGGTCTGCAGAATTCAACCTCTCACCAGGCTCAGCAAACCCAGCAACCGCAGGGTTTCTGATCAATCTTCATCAGATGCTTGTGACTCTGGGGGTTAGAATCTGCAGTTGCTTCTTCTCAATAGAGGCAATCCACTGCTTTCATTCTAAACCCTAGACATGGATCTCTTCCCAAAAGACATCCATTTTTTCTATGTTCTATGAGCTGTCAGGATGTTCATGCCTATAGGGCACAGGGTTCTCCTCTTCTTCCTGCTAGGGAAAGAGGTCTAACCACTATCCATCGATAGTTTCCTGTGCCAGCATGTCTTTTTTTCCTTTCTATAGACTTACTACTTTGTAAGTCTTCTTCAGCTCCATTCTCTTTACCCTCTTACCAAGCTTTTCCTCTGTAAGAGCGGTATTGCTTCACTGGAGGGCTTTTTCTTCAGCCTCTCTAGTTTTGTTACTTTTCCATTGTGGAGTTTTCCTCTCTGAGTTGACTCCTCTTTTTCAATCTTGCTTTGAGGCAGTTCATCAGACATGTCCAGAGTTTTCTACTCCTGTTCTGTCTGTTCTTTCTGTTTTTGAACAGTAAGATTCTTTCTGCTGTCTGGCAAGCAGCTGCCAATGCAGGAGCCTTAATGTTTGGACCACTGGTTCTTGTCCACCAGCAACCAGATTTGTCCTCCACTAACATTCTGTCTAGTCTTAGTAGTGGTTCCAAGTCAGTGCTGTTATCTGTCTTGGAAATTATTTCACTACAGGCTTGTTGGATTGTCTTCTCTTTCTGCCATCTCCATTCCCCTGGGTTTGGCAGCATAGTTGACATAGGTACTGGCTCTCCATCAGCCAGTTCTATCTCCTCATTCTCCTGCATCATGCTCTCTGCAATTCTACAGAGAAGCTTTCCACTATGGGCCCATGCTAGAGAGCATGAGGGTTTTTTCTCCAACAGCTATCCTAGATGGTTGGAAAAGGCTTTTTCAGTCATGTCTCCCATGACTAGAAAGGTTCTCCCTTTTTTCACTATCTCCTTTTTAATATAAAGGACATAGGCCTTCTTTTACGTGAAAGCTTAAGGAGTTGCCAATTCCCTGCTTTGGTCCATAGTATTTCCAATCGGGAATAGGCTTTTTCTCCTTGCAGCTCGTCCTCATGGTAAGAACGCATGATACCTTTTTTGCCCTTAAGCAGGTCAGAATGGTATCTCATTTTTATGCGTCTTCTGTTCACTTACCATGCTAGAGTTCTGAAATACTTGGGACTTGCTGGCTGCAGACGGATATCATCCTCTGCTTTTCACGTAACCGTCCTGATTATTTCACTAGCTAGCATCCCTGTAGCACACAACCAGTGGGAATAGATTCTCTATATATCTTCTCAAGTAGGTTCCACCTTCTTGTTATTAGATGAATCTTTCCTCTCCACATTTCCTATGTGAATACCGTTCTGTAGGCCTATCTCTGTCTGCTTCATTGCAGACACCCATATAGAGGCCTATATATTCATATCTATAGCATACATCTTACAGATGTCTGTGTCTATCATTTGTGTGTATTTTATGCCCTTCATATCTCACTATAGATATATTCTTATATATCTATCTATATATCTAGATGTTATATATATATATGTATATCTGTGGAGATATTTTATTATTGGTAGATATGTATTCTGCATATTTATCTACCTGACTGTCGAGGCTCATATAGCTATATGATTCTGACAGATGGGCTTTACTCATACCTATGCTATCCAGCATGTTTGGGGTTCTACACTCACAACCACTTCTGTGGTAGTTAACAACTTCCACCATAACCTTAAGGTTTAGGTACCTCTGAAGCTCTCCATGTTCCAGTATCTCTCCTAGCTGACTCCAGTTAGGAGAGACATTGTGGATCTTCAGTTAATCACAGGCTCTAACGCCTCAGGCGTTTGTCCTTTCTTTTGGGATACAAGGGGTTTCCATACCCTTTCCTCCCACAAGGACTGTGCCTGTTTTGTCCAATTCGGTCAGCCTTCTCTTTTTGCTCCCAAGGGTGAGCCACTCTGTCGCCAAAAGAGTTCGGCTTTTATCATAAAGCCTTCTGCTGAAGGCCCACCGTTTTTGGTACTCCCTCAGTTATTACCGGGGTCCCCTCTTACCGTTCAGGACTCTGACCTCCACTGTTTTTTCCTACAGGTTTATTACCTCCACTTCACAGTGAGGTCCTCCTTGAGGTTTCTCTACTGGGTTCCCCAGTAGATCCCATGAACCTCCTTACTGCTCTGTAATCCTGTTAGGGGAGGTCCATATTGCAATATTTCTTTCAATATCATTGATGATAATTATCATCCACACATGGACTCCTTGTCTGCAGTCCTATGCTAGGTTAGCTGTTCCACAGCGCCTTTCTTTCTTCAACTCCTACCCTCCATCCTCAGGATGCCTGGTGTTGTGGGGGATAGCATGTTCCAACCTATGACATGCTGGGACTCCAGGCATCTTAGCTTGGGAGTCCCCATATGTGAAGACTCATTCCTGCTTGTTCCTGGAGATAGCACAGTTACTTACCTGTAACAGGTGATCTCTGGGAACAGCAGGAATAAGTCTTCACAACCCACCCACCTCCCCAGGAGTTGTATCTCTATCTATCTTTCCTTTCCTCTCTCTCTCTCTTTGTCTCAGCTTTAAAACTTAACTGAGGAGAGGCAGTTGGGAAAGGCGGGAAGGCAGCACGCAAGCGTGGTGGGATGCTTCCAAAAGCTCTTTGATTGGACGCTGGGAAGCGTTCCCGCGCAGACTCCGTCGGTACCGACGTACCCATATGTGAAGACTTATTCCTGCTGTTCCCAGAGATCACCTATTACAGGTAAGTAACTGTGCTTTCTTTAAGCAAAAGGAGATTCTGTACCACTAATGAAATTCTGCAGTGGTTTCTGCATCTGTGGTCTTCAGTAATAGCTTTAGGATCATCCAGGTCATGGTTTAAAAACACTAGTTTGGATTACTGATTCCTTTGCACTTTTACAATGGGCCTATGGCATAGTACAATACCTGCTAGAAACTCTCCTTGCTAGAAATTTTTTCTTAAGTGTATGGGGCATGGAATGGTAAGTCAGTTCAGCCATGTGTTTCACTGACCAGCATCTTGCTCTGTTTAGCTTCTGTACAATGCTTGTGAATCATGGACAAGATAATACAGGGCCGTATGCTGATTATTTCATCATTGCCAAATCACATGTAATCTGTACCATCAACCGCTTTGTTTTTAGGGTTACTGCCTTGTTCAGCTCCAGCCAGAGGAAATTTCCAGCTGCTAATAATACCAGTCATGGAAAATGTGCTCATTGAAATTCCTCTGTTCTCTGTCTACCTATCCCTCCTCCCAAAAAGTCAGGGTGCAGTCTCTTTAACCAGTTTGATAATGTTTTATGCCTTTATCTTAGGATCTAACTCATTCGGCAAGCTTAAACGGTGAAGGAATGTTGGGCATTGAAGGGTCTGTCCACATACCGAAGCCCTCTGGGAGGACGACCTCTTCCATGTCGGGAGTGGATTATGCAGAGCGGCCAGAGGTGACCCGCCGGGACAGTGCCGCCCTGGAGTGCCGCCCCACCATGAAGAATGAAGTGCCAATACACCTGCTGAGTACGACCAACCAAATCCAGAAGCAGGCGGCTGTGCAACAGCAGATCCCCACAAAGCTGGCAGCTTTCACTAAAGGAGGCAAAGAGAAGGGTGGGAAAGGCAAAGCCTCACACAGGACGGAGAGCTCAGGTTAGATATACCGCTCACTCTATTCACTCCTAAGCAACTCCCTCTAGTGTTATGGATTTTTGGTCGGAAAACAATGGAACCGTGAGCAACCTTTATGACCTGAAATGGCAGTTGAGGTGTTCACACCATTAAGACATTTCTTTCTTTCTTCTTGGGGGTGCGTATCGTCATACTTTGCATATAAAGGGCAGGGAGTCCCAGGTCATTTTATTACCTTATAGATCCTTCATTTCCTGTAGCTTGTGGAATATTACGTGAATTCTTCGCATCTGTCTGTCCCTTCTGTATTACAGAATGGCATAATCACAAAGTTACCTCTTTGGCATATTTTACAGTGGCCTATGTTACAATGGTTTGTGTCTTTTTTAGCTAATAGAGAGCAACAGATAGGACTCCCTAACAGTGTCTTTTCATGATGTAAGATGGAGCATGGGGTGCTTCAAGGCTCTGAACTTTCTTCCACACTACTCAGTATTTATTTAGTTCCATTGTGCAAGCCGCTGTGCCAGATTGGTGTAGAGTTTAGCATATATGTGGATGATATTCTTATTTTTGAAGAGTTAGATATGAATGTAGCATTTATGATTTATTAAAATATTTGATATACAGCCTTTCTCACACATATCGAAGTGGTTTACATTAAAAACATTAAAAACGACAGAGAGAAAAGAATATCATTACGGTATGGGTGGCAGGGGTGGCAGATAACACTCTTGCTTATTAACTTTAGTAAAACTGAGGCCATGATTGTGTATAAAGATGCCTGTTACATTCCTCCATCTACTGTACTGTTAAGTGGATTTGGAATTCCAATAAGGGAGAAAGTCCGATATTTAGGCCTTACATTGGACTCTGGAGTGGTGGTTAGAGCACTGGCTTGATAACCAAGAGACCAGGCTTTGATTCCTACTAGCACTCCTTGTGGCCCTGGGCAAGTCACGTAACCCTCCACTGCCTTGGAAGAAAGGCCTGACAGAGTTATGGAATGCTGTGCCCTCTTCCATGCAAACTATTCAAGATTACCTGAATTTCCATAAGAAGCCCAAATCGAGCCTCTTTCAACCTGCGATGTTCATTCTTTTACTGTGTGTTGAATGTTTTAGAAACTTATGAATGTCGTTATCGCAACTCTTAGAAGCTTTTGATAGGCAAGTAAAAATGCAATAAATAAATTAATTTAAAAAATGCTTGTTAATTGGGGCTGGATGTAGAAACCTGAACAAAGAGCCCAACTCATGGGGGGTCATGCCCATAGAGTCGCATATTCGTGTGTTGTTTGAAAGCAGTAGAATTTGCAGAGGTACACCCAGGACCAGCCCAGTCATTAGGCCAACTGCGTGGCAGCTTCTGTGGGCTGGCAAAGAGCAGGGCATTCAAAGCTAAACAAGAGATTCTGATATCCAGACAGGGAGGGGGACATAAGGCTTACGGTTTGCCTAGGGTGCCAGTACCTTGAACCATTATTGAGGCCAGCTCTGGGTGCACCTCCCTTTGTCCAGGACCTCTGGCTTTAGCTGCATAACTTGAAAGCTGCAGAATGTTTTTAAATAATGGTACAGCTGATTTAGCTACAAATGCAGAATGAGAGGGGTAGGTAAATGGGATTTTACAGCTTTCAGGGCACACAGAAGCAGCTATTAAGACCAATCAGAAGTAGGTTGGATTTGCTAAACATCTGGCCTTCTTTCAGTCTAGCTTGGCATGTAAGTGTGTTTGTTAACATCTGTACTGAGGTTGCCTGCTGGTAGTAAATTTGCACCCTGCATATGACAGAGAAATGGAATTGTGGTCAAGACACCGGCTCCCAAGCCAAAATAAAGTTTGCTCAAAGCACCACCACTGAAATGCTATCATGTAATCTATTTTTGGCTGCTGAAAGTCTGAGAATTTTACACTAAAATAGCCTGGGTCCATATCAAAGAAACCAAAGGCAGGAGAGTCATGATTTAAGGACCACAAGGAACAAAATTGAGTGTTGGTTGCTATATTTTTAGGTATATAGTGAGCTTGAATTATAGTAAACTTGACTCACATGTATCTGTGGCTGGCTCTGTTACTATTTTCAGTCTCTCTACTGCCATGGACTGTAGCTGTCTTGGGCATCCTTCTCAGTTTTCTTGAGTTAATTTAGATGCTCAGTAAAGCCACTAGGACCTTTTTATTTTTTTTAAACTTTCAAAATGTGTGGTACAATTCCTTCTAAAGAGAGAGTGCTGTCCTCATAACAGTTCTCAAACCTTGTGAATGTTTGTATGTGCAAAAAATAGGACAACGTTGCAGCTCAGGACTTCAGATTGATTAATGTGTTGCTGCAGAAGATTAATAGTAGGATGTTTGCAGCTTCTCTTCGAGTGTCTAATTGTAAAACAAGGATTTGCCATCTCCTTTCTTGTGATAGTAAGGATTATATTCAGCAGCTATGCTTTGTGTTTAATAAGAGAACAGTTATTTATTTCTTTAAGGAGATGGGACTTTAGTACACTTATTTAGCATGTGTCGTCTTTGAACGATTTGATTTAATTTAATTTAAAAATAGTTAAACTCCGCAGTTGTTTTTTTGTTTTAAGTGCCTGCCACCGCATTTAAAAATGAAACCAGAAATTCAGCGCCACAATCCAGATGTCCTCCAGCGTCGAGTGTCCGCTTTCACTGCTGATTGCCAGAGCTATCCGGATAGTGGAGATATTCAGCTTCACCCACTTTTCATCCCCTACACCAGGGGTGGGCAAGTCCGGTCCTGGAGGGCCGCAGACCAGTCAGGTTTTCATGATGTCCCTAATGAATATTCATGAGATCTATTTGCATCCATTGCTTTCCATTGTCTGGAAATAGGTCCATGAATATTCATTAGGGACTTCATGAAAACCTGACTTGTCTGCAGCCCTCCAGGACCAGAATTGCCCACCCCTGCCCTACACAAATGCTTCTCCCATCACTTCTACTATCTCCTTTAAATATCTTGGAATTACCCTACATACCGAGTTTTCGTTTTCATAGCAAATCGCTACTGTTGTGAAATCCTCCTTCAATATCCTTCGCCATTTCCATGCCATTTGCCCCCTTTCTTGATCTTCCTGCACAAAAGACAGTTCTTTTGAGCCTTATATTTTTATTTATCCATGAAGCTTCTGGGTTAAGTGATATTTCCATAGTAGTCCGTGAATAGGAAAGTTTTGAGCTTCCTGCAGAAGTCCTTTGTGTCTGCAGTTGACTTCAGGTCCTCCGGTAGCATGTAGCATGTTTCATATTGTTGATGCTGCTATGGAAAATGTCCTGGTACAGGTGGCCTGTTTACTTCTTGCCTTGTTTTTCGGGACTTTTAGGTGATTTATGGTATTGGACCTTCTAGGTCTGATTTCTGGGTCTTGTGTTATGATTAATTGGAGGGTGTCAGCTGTTGTACGGTGAATGAGTTTGAATGTAGTGAGCTTTACCATATCTCGAGCCCTCATTCCGTTCAAGATCCCTGATCCTTGCATTTAAAGCTCTACATGACTAGGCCCTAGTGTATCTCTCTTCCCTTATTTCTCTTTATACCTCTACCCGAGTGCTCCGTTTGATTTATGGTAATTATCTTTTCATCTAAAGCACGTTACGAATCAGCCAGGCATTTTTTTTTGTTGCCCCTTCGTTATGGAATAGCTTACCTTCTCAGCTGCAACTCGCTTCCGCACGCAAAGGCTTAAGACATTCATTTTTGAACATTTTTTTTGAATTTTTGTTGGGTAGGGGTTCCAGGCAATGGCGTCTGCCTGAATTTATCCTCTTGTTTGAATCCTGCTCACTTTCTTGTCTTTTAATGGCGTTTCTCCTGATTGTCTCTTGTATCTGTGATCTCTGCTATTGCTTGTCCTGTCTTAATGCCAGATTTTATTTTCTTCGATTTTTATATTGTGGTTTATCATTTTATTTTGTAAACAGGTATTTTTTTCCCCCTTTGTTTTTTTTCTCTGGTGCGCGGGAAACCTTGCACCCTCCCTGGCCCGGGACACTTGAGTTTGATCTTGTGAGCGCCGTCCTGCCTGCTGTGTCCTCAGGTTTAAGCACTGTGACTGCTGCAGGCATACCATGTCCTGCATGGATCCGCACGACTGCTGTCTCCAATGCCTCGGTGTGGACCAGGCTATAGGCTCTGTCAGAAATGATGAGCAAGGGACAGAGGAACCATAAGAAGCAATGGGTTCAGGACAAGTAGGTTGATGTCCCCACAAGTCTCCACATGCATCCGGCCCAATGGGCCCTGTGCTCCCAGTGGTCTCAGGCAATGGGGCACCTGCAGGACAAGGTGACTTTCACCCGTCTCCCTGCCCTTGCCTCATGGCAATAGCCCCGGAACCTGCCGGCAGGGATGCCCTTTCAGGTCCCATCACCTCAGAGGATCTTCACCACGGATTCCTCCAAGTCGGGCTGGGGAGCTCATTGCAGCAACCTCCGCACTCGGGCCTATGGTTGGCGTCTGAGAACTTCCAACAGATCAACTTCCTGGAGCTCCGAGCCATTGCCTGTGCTCTCCAAGCTTTTCAGCACCATCTGTGGAATCAGTCCGTTCTGATTAAGACAACCAGGTGGTGGTGATCTACATCAACAAGCAGGAGGGCACGGGATTGTACCTCTTGTGCTGTAAAGTGGTCCTTCTCTGCACTTTTGCCAGCAAGAGTGGAATGCTCCTCAGGGCTGTTTACCTCTCCGGCCAGGACAATGTTCTGGGGGACCGGCTGAGCCGGGTCTCCAGCCCCACAAGTGACAGCTCGAGCTGCAGATGGCCACCGACTATTCCGCCGCTGGGGCCTTCCTGTGATGTATCTTTGCCAGCCCAGCCAATGCTCAGCTGGCCCGCTTCTGTTCCAGAGTGCCACAACCTCTTGGGCATTTCTCATTCTGTAGACGGAAGACCTCCTCTGTCTAGCCTTCCAAGCTGCTCTTTGCCAAGAACCCTCTTCGGTCCAACTCGGCTGGCCTACCATGATCCTCATAGCCCCCTGGTGGCCCTGGCAGTCATGGTTTCCCCTGCTCCTCAACCTGTCTTGGGTATCCCAAGTTCCCCTGGGGAGCGCCCCGGACGGCTCTCTCCTGCACCGCATCCTGGGGTCCTTGGCTCTGATGGCCTTGCTGCTGAAAGGGTAGGTGGAGGAGGTCCTGCTGGCATCATGCAAGGATTCCACCCGTGGGGCATACGTCTTCAAGTGGCATTGCTTCTCGGTTTGGTATGCGGAGAGGGGTACTAACCCCATCTCCTGTACTGTCCAGCTGGTGCCGCAGTACCTGCTGCACCTGTCTAATTATAGTCTGAAGTCTACTACTCTCTTGGCCACCCATTCGCCCACCAGTGGTGACATGGGATCTCAGTATGGTTCTCTGAAAGCTCGTCACTCCACCCTTTGAGCTGCTGGCTTCCTGCCACCTCAAGTATTTGTCCTGGAAGGTGATCTTCCTCACGTCCACTCACAGGGTCAGTAAGCTCCAGGCCCTGGTGGCTCATGCCCCCTACACCAGGTTTTACAGGACAAGGTAGTGCTCTGTACACACTCTAAATTCTTCCTTAAGGTGGTCTCATTCCACCTCCACCAGGAAGTAGTGCTTCACACCTTTTTTCCGCAACCTCATGCCAGGAGGGCAGAGGCTGTTCTCTATATGCTGGACTATAAACGGGCTCTGGCCTATTATTTAGAGCAGACCAAGCCCCATTGCTGCTCCTTGCAGCTCTTCATTTCCTATGACTCTAATTGCCTGGACGTAGCGGTCTCCAAGCACACTCTGTGCACCTGGGTGGCAGACTGCATTGCCTTCACCTACGGTCAGACCAGTCTTTCACTGGAGTTCACGTCACAGCACACAGCATCCGGGCCATGGCAGCATCTTGGCCAACCTCCGCTCAGTTCCCTTGATGGCGATCTGCCGGGCCACCACTTGGCCCTCAGTTCACACCTTCGCAGTGCATTACTGCCTGGAGGAGGAGTCCCAGAGAGGACAGCACCTTCGGCCAGGCGATACTCCGTCATTTGTTTGGGGTTCAAGAAAACTCCTACCCTCCTGCTCTTCTGTATATCCAGGCTACCGCAGAGCTGGTTTCCCTGGTCAACGCTGGGGTCGCTGCCGAGGTCTTGCGACCAAACTCTACTCTTGCTGTTCCTCACGGTTCGCTTGTTGGGTCTGCCCATGGCTTACAGGTTTTTTCAGTAGCCTGTAGCTAGGAAATCCCATATGTGTGAGGACGGACTTCCTGCTTGTTCATAGTTACTCACCTGTAACAAGTATTCTCCGGGGACAGCAGGAATCGATCCTCACAACTCTCCCTCCTCTCTGTGGAGTTGCTTTTCTTTTTTGCTGTCTTCAGCTATATCATACCAAGACAAGATGGCACCCTTGGGTGAGAAGGCAGCCACGCATGCGTGGTGGATCTCCCAAAGGCTGTCTTTGAAAGCTGGGGAGAGTTTACCTTGCGAGCTCAGTTGATGCAGATGTCACCCATATGTGAAGATTGATTCCTGCTGTCCCCAGAGAACACCTATTACAGGTGAGTAACTATGCTGTCTGAGATAATGTTACCAGAAGTAATGAAATTCACTACTACTACTAGTACTACTGAGCATTTGTATAGCGCTACCAGTCGTACGCAGCGCTGCACAGACATGTAAGAGACAATCCCTGCTCATCAGAGCTTACCGTCTAGTCAAGACAAAACACAGAAGGTGTGTAGGCAGGGTAAAACCAGGGGCAAGAAAAAGAGATCAGATGTATCAAGATCCAAAAGCAGCAGCGAAGAGGTGAGCTTTCAGCCTGGATTTGAAGAGGGTCAGAGAAGGTGCCCAGCGCACAGACACAGGTAGTTTGTTCCAGGCGCAAGGTGCAGCAAGGTGAAAGGAGCGAAGTCTGGAGTTGGTAGTAGGAGAGAAGGGCGCAGATAGAAGCAGTTTGCTAAGAGCGGAATTCCCCAAGGGGGTTGTAAGGAGAGATAAGAGAAGAAAGGTAGTGAGGAGTCGCAGAGTGAATGCATTTATAGGTCAGCAGGAGAAGTTTGAACTGGATGCGGAAACGGATAGGGAGTCAATGAAGTGACTTGAGAAGTAGAATAATATGGGCATGTTCTCCAATTCAGAATTAAGGGCTCGATTTAGTAACAGGACGCTTATATGAGAAGTCCAAAAAGGCATCTGTTTTATCAAGGGAACCTATGCGCCTACGAGCCTTTATGAAATAGACTCCTAGAACCTGCCTCTGTAGTGTGCAAATCTACCTCTGCTCTGAAGCTGATGTAAGTGTGTCTTTTTATTTCTTCACTTGTACTCATGTACTTTGCTCATGTGCATCACGACTCAGCCCTTGTTCCATCCAGACTGTGCTCCCTGGAACACCTACACATGTTGGTGCATATAAGTACACATCGTCTTGTTGCTGCATGTACTTACACACATACTGTGGTACCGTTTTATAGGAGACCTTTCTGGCACAGAAAACCGGCTTTGCCTGTGGAAAAGTCTTCTGAGTGCCGGGCCATTTCTAAGAGTGGCCCAGCACTTGGAACTCGGCAATTCTATATGAGGAAGCAGGAAGACAGAGGAGGAAAAGGACAAACTCATCTGCCAGTTTTTATCAGACATGATCTTTGCTGGACAATCTCATTCACCACCATCTCATTCACCACCAAAACTTGCAGTTAGGTCCGCTAGCAAAATATGGTTTGGAATGCAGCTCGATTTGGCATTTATACATTTGTAGAGGAGATTTAATATATTTAATATATAGTATATAATTTGGCTTATTGTTTGGGATTGTTTAACTTCTATAATTTTTATCTACTTTATGGCGTAAACCACTTTGATTATCAATCAAAAAGTGGTACAGGAAATGGATTAAATTAAACTAAATTAAAATTCTTTGGTTGCTCTGCTATCAAGCGAGATCAGTGCACACTTATATTTTTTTTATGATTTGTTTGTCCTGCTAAATATTTGGTACAGCCCTTGTTCTAATCTTTAAATGTTTAGTCTGGTAATATGTTAGCAACTGTGATGTCAAATTTATGAAGCCATCTTGCATTTCCTGGTTCCAGCAATTACTAGGGTGGCTTAATGCATGAAGTATTATGTCTTTTTTACAGCTTCCGTTGACCAGAGGCAGCTGCTTCCGTCCCGCCTGCTTGTAAAGGATGAGAGCTTGAAGAGGAACAGAAGGTCAGGAAGCCCAGTCCTGCTGAACAGTCAGTATGTGCCGAATCCATCAGGTGAGCTTTGCTGAAGGCGGCACGGAAAATGCTCCCGCAGGCAATATTCCTTTCTGGCTTTTGCGTTCAATCTGGTTTTGTTTGGTTGATTTCTCTCTGTGTGTTTTGTAGAATCTCCTGGCCAACAGGATCCCCGGTCTGAAGCACTTGTCTCCCCCTCTTTGCACCTCTGTGGACCCGGTAACGCTCAAGCTGTGACTAGTTTGGTTTCACCACTCCCATCACAGTCCAGCACTGAAGATGACACTGGGAAGGAGGCTGTCATATTTTTCTGATTGACACTAGTTCCAGAGAGGATTCTTACAACGAGCCAAAGCACAGGCAAGGTCCTTTTTTTCTTGGGATGGGAACATCACACGGCCTACGACTGAAACAGTGGGTGAAGACTGTTGAAATAGCGTTGGGACTGTTCTGTGGTCCGTTTTATAACAGTAAACACAAGAAGGAGATGCTTTCTTGGTCTTAAAGATCATCTTTGTCTTTGAGGCATGACTTATTCTATGTCTTTTCAATGTACAAAATCAGAAGGAGCAATTTTTTTAATGGATTTGCATTCAATGGTAGCTCTTGACACATAAGTTTATTTTTGTACTTTTTTTCTTTTACGAGAATGTTCTGTGAGAAGATGCTTCTGTCTGATTTTTTTTTTTTTTTTAAAGCTACATTTTAACACTAGGACCCAAGGTGATTATCGCATTCTGTGGGCACTGCGGTCTTGCTCTTTTAATGTATTACAACGTCTGCATTCATGAGTGTAGATGTAGGCTCATGCCTGTCTGGTCAGTGGCTAGATAGGTCTCTCTATTCTCTTGACTTGATGCTCTGATGACTAGTTTATCCCTGTGAAGTTCCTGGATACCAAAGAAAATGAAGTATATTTGAGTATTTATGGCTACAGTTCTGTTGTTTCCCATCTGGGTGACTGTCTGATGCCACTGGAAAGTGAAAACTTTAGATGACCTTATCTGGAAGTGTATTTTCCACAAATACTCATAAAATAAGAAACCAAACAAGCTTACATGGAAAATGATTATTTTGTACTAGATATGGTGAGATAGAAGCTCATCAAATGCAAAGATGCACGATCAGAGACCAGAAAAATGTGTCAAAGATACAGAAAGTTCCCGGCTGGCTTACAAGTCACTTCAGAGTACACCTTGATATATATAGATAGATATTTATATATATTGCACCTTCTGAGTTTTAGGAAGCAGTTCTCTTTGGCGCAATGCAAGTATTAACAGCACTAGCACAGAGACTGAGATTGTACCCAGAATATCATGGCTTAAGCATGAGGTTCATTCCTGTCACAGTATGTACGAAACGGATCCATTTGATTCACAAGAGAATGGAGTTCTTGCTTTTGTTGCTTAAGAAACCGTGCAAAAGAGGAACCTGTCCTGAAGCACTGCGTAAAAGCTCCACATGGACTTGTGTTACAGACTAGGATGTGTTGACAGTAATAAATCAAGTTATTGTAGTGCATGCCATCAGCAAAGAGAGAAGCGAGCCCAGTTTCTTAACATACTTGCTGGCGGATACTAGAGAGATTCCAGTATTCATAAACGAGTTAATCTACCAAAAGACTTCTAGGAAATGGATGTAAACCCCGGTCGCAGCAGTATCCGCACAGTTTTTCACATGTTTTAAAATTTGGAGTAAAATATTTTTTAAGATGGGGAAAGCCAAGGTATGATGTAGTGCGCAGCTAGAGAATGTGACCCATGCTTTTGAGTATGCAAGATGAGAGGGATGAAATGGATCCAAGATTTGCCAGCTGGCTCCTTTTTTTTTTTTTTATAAACCAAGGCACACAGTGCCTCTTTTGGGTTTGCTCCATTGTGTACGTGAGTTGGGAAGGGACAGACCATGCATATAATGGAGGGGGAGGGGGAACCAAGACTGGATTCACCTACCTTGGAAATAATGGGGTCACTTGACAACTCTGTCTCTAAGGCTGATGGAAACAAAAATCATAGATTTGATTTGCTGCTGAAGTGACCTTTGGTTTAGAGTCCTGGTGCATGCAAAATACTCATCAGATTGTAGATGATGACCTCTTTATTTTTTGGGTTTGTGGGTGCAGGAGTGGAGAAAGATTGGTAATCTGATATCAGCAGGTAAGAGTCTTAGCCTGTCCCTGATGACCTGAAGCTGTCTGTCCTGGTTTTACCCCGATTGTATTACAAGCATGTTTCTTGTTCTTTGAACTGGTGGAAAAACCAGGGGCGGGTTCTGCTTATCCTTGCTGACCTGGTGCCATCTGGCAACTCCAACACCGAAAATGAACCAGCCGAGCCTGCCTGAAACAAAATGTATTGTAACCTGCAAGTAGGCTTGAAGGCTTCCTCCCCAGTTTCTGCCCTCCATTGGACCCCAGCATATCTTACAACAGCCCTGAGAACAAGATCAAGCAAAAAGCTTGTTCAGACAGCTGACTTTCAAGTGCAGATGATGGGTGGAAATATCACAGCTCCTGCCCCACAGCTCATAAGCTAGATATTTGCCATGGCAGTGGGGTTTACTAGAAAAAGCTGTGAATAAATACCAAAGCCTTGAGTCAGGCCAACAGAGTCAACCCCTGTTCAGACACCCTAGGTTACAGTTAATGATGGGATCCAGGATTGCTATTATTTGTGTGGGGGGGGGGGGGGGATGAAAGGGAAGCTTGACATCTTGCTTCTGTGTATGTGGAAAACTTCATTTAATCATTTAACAGTATGCTAAAAATTAGCATAGAAAGAAATTAAAATTAATCTTGACATGTTTTCACTGAAAGAGAATATAATTTGCAATGATTATACGCACTATTATATATTTATATAAATATATTTATACAGCACGTATAAATGGGTGTGTATGTATACATAGAGCGACAGGCATCCATGTGATTTTTATGTTAGTGGTATTGAAATATGAATCCTGTATGCTCACAAATGTTCAGTTGTATTTGTTGAATGGCTACAGTCTACCATGTGTGTTTCCTGCAGCTTGTCACGCGTGTATTCCAAATGTGATTCTGCACTGGGTGTTATGGGTCTGGTTTACTTTCTGGCTAGTGCCTGTGCAGTAGAAGAAGCTGTTGACTATCGTTTAATGTTCTGGTAGTTAAAAACAGGCCCAGAAGCTCAAATCATTGGAAGGGCCCTGGTAAGAGTCAGAAAGAAAAAAGTGTTAAACAGGAGTTGTGCTGCTGCTGCTTACAAAGTTGGTTTGCTTGTACACACTCAGCTTTTCTGTTCACTGCTTCTTAGCAACCCATCATAAGGCCTGAAATGTTAAATTTCAGTTACGAGGCCATGAGGAGAGCAAATCATTGCTTGTGTGGTCTCATGCTGTGTTAGAAAAATAACACTTAGGGGCCAATTTTTAAACTGGCGCTAGGTGCCAGTCAGCTAGATTTTGGCCGGCTATGTTTACTGTAGCTAATTTTCAGCTGCAGCTCAGCCAAACCTGATGGCAGTTCATCCAATCACTGCAACACTTTTGGGGCTCCTTTGCCTTTTTAGCTACTCCAAAATCTACTGAGCAGCATCCAAGAGTTAAAGGAACCCACCACTGGAAGCAGAGCTTGGGGTAACTGGTCCCATCCTGTGACTGAGTAGTATTTTGGCTGTGATTTTTCTTTGACATAGGGCTGCTGGGGGTTCAGTGTTGCCAGGCTCAGCCTTGCAGAACCGCTTCCCTGCCAGCTGACTGGTAATTGAGGGCAGAGCACCCATCCCAATGAAAGCCAAACCAGCAAGTAATGGCTGATGTGAGGAGAGTGTTGGGTTGGAGCAGGGACTGTGAGTAAAGCAAGAATTAAACATGAAATCACAGCATATAGAGGTCATAAGCAGGGAGATTAGGAACAGATATAAGAAATGGCTTCATTCGTGGGAGCTTTTCAGCCAGTGGAGTCAATTCTCTGAATTAGTCTCAAGTATCCTTGGGCAAAAAATCTCTTGTAGTTCGCAGTAACCCACAATGCATTGCAGCAGAACTTGATAGTATTAGTAGGCCCAGGCCTGAGCAATGGTTCAGAGGTCAGTTCTGAGTTGTATTTAGCCATGGGCAAGAATAGCAGAAAAATGTTGCCTCCTTCAGAAATAAGAAGTAAAGACTTGAAGGATTTTTGTTGTATGAACAAAGCAATTGGTCATTAAAAAAAAAGGCATTTCTGACTGAACTAATCATCAGGTACAAATGAGGCTCTAAAAAACTGACCGGCTGGTAAGATGCACTCTGACTTGTAAGCATGGGGACTTTACTCTGTGGAATCAGGATTTTAACACCCTTTAGTAGGAAGATATTTTGTTTCCAGATTGTACATTTGATAAACCTACTGTCTCTTCATGTTCTACTTGTGACCTGCCTCTGGGAGCAGAACCTGGCATCAAACACTGAACCTCTGCGTCACAGAAGAGCCTGAGCGAAGAAAGTGTCATCTCCAGGGGTTCAGATTCTGACAATAGCTATATTTTTCTTCTTAGTCCCTTCAGTGGTATACATGAATCTCAGTTGTGCTATGTTTGTAATCGGTGCTTTATATACAGAGAGAGAGAGTGTGTGTGTGTACATGAAGGTTTTATTTTTTTAATTATTATTTTTACTGAAAAGCATTGGAGCACTTTAGAAAAATCTGCTTAAACTGAAAGTCTGGCAGGAAAGCTACAGCAGCTGACATTTCATTTGCTGGGTACAAACATCTACTGCAGGCGTTTTCAACCCTGTCCTCGAATATCCCCCAAACAATTGGGTTTTCAGATTATTCTCAGTGAATGAATAGACATGAGACAGACTTGCATGAACTCTGAATTGTATGCAGCGCTCTGTCTTGAATAGTGGGCAAGTTCTCCAAATAGGTTAGTTTTGCGCATACCATGACAGTCATGAATCTTACGCCTAAGCACCAGGCTATCTGGATATCTTGTAAACCCTGCTGGCTATGGGGTAAACATATGATATACCATAAAGCATAAATTATAGATTATTCTTTGCCCTGCCATTTCTACTAAAGAGTAAATTCAGGAATGACCTCTTCCTGGTTTAAAAAAGAAAAAAAAAGCACAAAATAATTATAATTGGGTTTAACTTAAAGGAGGACTTGAGCTAAAGAGCAGAAATTAATTTATGGATTCCTTGCAGCTTCACCTAGTAGAGGTATCGCACTAGTTTCATATGCTTGTGGAGGGTAATTATGATAAAGGCCCGCATAGTTGATATGTGCCTTTCTTCATCTATTTCATGCTCGTTTTATAAATTAAAGTACGGGCATACTTGATGAAATTGGGGCATATGTGTTCTAAAGCATGCATTAAATCTAGGTACGATTGCTTACATCAGCACCATATTTCTCAAGAGCACACATAAATGATAGTATTTTATAATTTATTCGTGTGCTTTTGTGCTTTACCTACTCTGTGCCCAAACTCCATTCATGTGCACACCCACAGTGAAAGTATATGTCATCGGGCTTATGTGAGTACCAGCTAAAATATGCGCAGAAAGGAACATTTTCACGTGCGAATCACTAAAATTCTGTAATGTATGCATGTAACTTTGTATATCTCCTTATAAAATTGCCCCCATGATGTACTACTTCCCATGAGGCAAGCCCCATCCTCAGATAATGACAGCTAGGCCGATCTCAAAAGCTCAGGCTTCTCATCTTTCCACAATTTATAGTTGGATCCTTAGTGCAGAAAAAAAAAAGTGTTGCATCCCGCTGAGAATCCAGTTGTAGGGGAACCAATCAGAAGTCTTCTGGATATAGTGATCTGTTGTAATGAATCTGTCTTATTTTGACTGAAGCTTAGTACAGTATTACCGATGAACCATATGAAAAGTGGTGACTGGCCACATAGCCCCCTTTAAAAAAAGTTCTCCTGACTCTGAATTGTTATCAGCTGTCCCGCACAAGATTTGTATAGATCTTTTTTTTTTTTTTTAATATCTCTTATTTTGTTGAACATGTTGATTTTAGGGGATGAGCCTCCCTAGATAAACCAATAGTATATATGATTATTTCAAATTAGAGATTTTCCATGTGCGTTTGGAAAATAGAACCAAACCCATTGCTGTTTGCATGGGTCCTTGTAAAATCCTTTTTAAAGGCTCAATAACTGTTTACCTTTGGTAATGTCATAAGCCAAGAATACTGTCATGTCTTTCTAGTGCAGTAACGTCAGCAGTGATGCAGAGGGGGGGGGAGGGGGGCATTAAATATTTGTGAAGTGTATCTGGTGCATGCATTATGTTGTCTTAAAAACAGAAAAAGCTGTGGGCTGTGACTGGTGTTTCACATCCTCTGATATGGTGGCACCACATCATGAAGTTGTCAAGTGTTGCCCAAACTTTCTTCGTATTGAGTTATGCCATAGGCATTGATGTACAATGGATGAATACACAGCCATTTAACGAAGCCCAGTGCTCCACCTGTGTCCGCATTGTACGTACTGGTCCTCAGTTGTGGGCATATGATTGTATAGGAGAGAGATAAGTGGCTGGGGTAAAATGGATAGAAGACAATTTGCCCTGTAGTACGTTAAGCTTTGAGGATTTAAGAACCAACCTCTTAAAGGATCAGAATAGCAAAACTGATGACCTCAAGCCACAGCTCTGGAAGTTCCTTACATATTTATGAACATGTCCATCTCAAATAATATGTAGAGTCTGTCCTTGTACACCTGGCTGATACTAAAATCATGTAACTACTGTTACCACTTCAGTTTATTCATCTGCATCGGGAGTGGGGGGGGGGGAGGAGAAGGAGGTTTTAGTTTTATTAAGCTTTCAATTTTTTTTGTCCTGGCCTTTTCCCCTTCCCTTTCCTCTTCCAGTTCAGTTAGTACTAATATTGAGATTCTGATGCCATGCGTCTTCCTTTACAGTAACTCGGAGATCATCTCCCCCCCTCACCCTAATTTAACAGTCCTTCCTTCCCTCTGTTCCTAGTCTCATCAATGAAACAATGATCCAGGGCTCATTCCAAAACCCCATATCATGGGCTCTAAATGTGGCCTCCAGGTGGCGCTCTTCACAGTGACCATGACATCCAGTTCCACAGAGGCTCCACAGCCTTCTTACCCCCAGCACACTCAAGACTCAGAAGCCATGGACCCTCTACATGTCAGTGGACATGTCCTGCCTAACATCTGAAACATGATTTTACAACTGTGTGGGGTCAAAAATGTAAGAAGCACAACTGCTCTTCTGGGTCAGACAAATAACGATGCTGGCATCTGCTTGAGCTGTATCCTTTCAGTCTGTGATCAGCTGTGGTAGTTATGCCATCTTTGAGGAAATACCCGAATCTCCACGTTGGGTGGACAATTCCTTCCTCAGCAATGAAAATATGAAGTTGCCTAGAATGCAAATCTATGGAAAACGTTATCTTTAAAAAGAACAGTGTTGTTGTTTGTTCATAAAAGGACTGTGTACAGTGTAAATAATATGGTACAGAAATATTCCTGTACAGCCATGCAAGAACAGCACATTTTTTTTGGGGGGGGGGGGGATGAGGAGCTATTAATTTTATTTGTAAAATTGATGAGTAAATCGATGATGATTTGCCATTGAAACATGCACTTCTGTTCTGTGAATTGTAAACGAAATGCTAGCACACCAAGCCAATTACTTTTTTAATAGTGATTTTTGATATTTTATTCACTGCAGGATTATCGGAACTGCTTTAGATCAAATCCTGTCTCGCAATAAAAATAATAAAAAAATATGGCTTGTGTTTTTTATTATATATTTTTACTGCTGTAAACACCATACATGCTGGGGGGAAACCTTGCAGTCCCTGTAGGATTTACAAATAAGCAGGGTTTAATTTGAGATTTGATTAAGCAGGGGATTTCTCCTTAGCTTGACCTACAGTGAGTGAAAACAGGGGTCTGAGGTTCAGTACCTTGCCCCTAGCCTAGTGGTTGGGGCAAGGTACTTCAGGCCGGAAGGTCGGGGGTTCAAATCCCACTAGAGGACAGCAACCTTGGGCCGGAAGGACTGGGGTTTCTAGTCCCACAGATGCTCCTTGTGGTCGTGGGCAAGCCACTTAACCCTCCATAGCCCATGTTCCCTGTAAGTATTAGTGTATGTGTCTCATATCCCTGCTTGTTAAATGTATCCCCCAATTGTGTTGTGACCGCTTTGATTGAAGGATAAGACGGTATACAAAAACTGTCTAAATAAATAAATCCTGGTCCATTAGGGGTGTTCAGACCTACATATACCATTATACATTCATACCTCGGGAGGGAGGAGAAGGATCAAGGCCGTGACATCCCTTCCAGCCAGTAGCTAGGTGAGGGTTCTTCAGAACCTACTAGTGCATGCCAGCTAAGGAGAAGGAGAAGCAGCGATAATTGGGGGGGGAGGGGGGGTGTAATCACCAACCTGTTGAAACTCAGTTGTGATTTTCACTTTTTATTATTTAGGGCGATTGTAAAAGCCATTCTCCAGGAGCAAGCAGGAAGTCAGTCCTTACATATGGGTGACGGCACTGACAGACCCCATGCGGAACATTTCCCAAGCTTTCAAATAAAGCCTTTGAGATATGCTACCAGGCATGCATGGTTCCCCTTCTCGCCCAAGGGTGCCATTTTGCTCAGTCTCCTTTTTTCCGCAGAGCCCAACGGATGTCTCTCCCATTTCCTCGGAATAAAAAAATCCTTGCTATATCCTTAAAAATGAGCTTTTTCTGGTTTGTGTACTTGTTCCTCTTCCCGCCTCAAGCTGGCGCTGGACTCTGTGCTATTATCAGCTTTTTTCCACTTTTTATCAATTGAGGCTTGCCTTGACTTGCGTTCATGCCTTTTTTCGCCCAGGGGTCGTCTATCCCAGCAGGGAGTTTCCCACCATGTCTCCCAGTGCGTTCAAAAAATGTGACTGCTGCAATCAAGCCATGTCAGTAACTGACACCCATGGTTGCTGCCTGGGACCGGACCATGACAGCACCTCCTGTGACCTGTGCCAGGCCATGATGCCCAAGATCAATAAAAAGAGGTCGGAGTTGCAGGCGAAACTGTTCCCAAGGTATGGCTCGGCACTGGCTTCCCCGACACCAATCTCCATGTCCAGCACTTCCTGTGAGGCCCAAGCGTTCTTGGAGTCCTGCGGCGGCGGCTCCTTTGAGAATACCTCGGACCCCAAAGAAAGAAGATAAAATCCTCGAAGGCCGTCGAGGTTCCACCAAAGAAACTCTGTAAAACACCTCGGAGGGACTCGGGCGGCTCCGAGAAGCGCCCTACCAAGGTCCTCAAAAAGGATTCCTTGGGCGGCAGAGACCATGCAAGGTTACTCGAGACCATAGTCCTCGTCGAGGGGACACTCAAGAGTGTCGGCGCCCAGCCCAAGATCTTCTGTGCCCATGCTGAAAGCTGCAGAGCCTTCTGGCTTGAAAACCAGAATGGCAGCTCGAGCAGAACCACTGCTATCCTGGCCCTGCAACAGGCAATGATGACTGGTTCAACTGCATCATCTGCCCCGACGACCAGCCTCCTGACTGCAGGGGAGTCCCTGGTCGTCGAGCCGAGCACCAAGTACCACCGGTTGCGGTCCCGATCCTTTCCTTGAGAATCCAGTCCTCCCTGGCCAGTTTTTGTGACTTGGACCCCAGGTTTTCTGGAGGCCCCAGGCCCCTTGACACTGGTCTCGAGGCAAGGAATCAGGCCTCTGATTCATCGTCACCTCTTGACTCCGAGTGGGAGACCAACGATGAGGCATGCCCGGAAACCAGACAGCACCGAGACATCTTCTTGGGCCTGTCTTCCCCCAGCACCATTTTCCTCCAGAGGGCGTGACCTTCCATGACTTTGTCAGTGATATGGCTAGAGCCCCTCAGTGCAAAACCGAGGCGGAAGAGGATCCACGCAGTAAAGACCTGGAGATTCTCCAGTTTGAGTCTCCCCCCCCCCCCCCAGGAGACTCTCATGGTGCCGGTGCAGCCGATCCTCAAGCGGCTTCTGTTGAAAATGTGGGAGATCCTGGCATCTGTATCGGTGGTCAGCCTTGATGCCATGTACCGCATCAGGAAAGGGCCAGGGTTCCACAAACCCCAACTCCCACATAACTCCATGGTTGTCAAGTCAACTATGCAAAAACTTAAGAAGCAGAAGACCTGTTTTTCCGTTCCCCCTGATAGGGATGCTAGAGCCCTTGATGCCCTTGGGCGCAAGTGCTACCAGGGCTCGATGCTGGGGTGTCGGATCCACGCCTATGAGTTATACATAGGCATGTACCTCAAAGCCCTAACCCAGGAATTGTCCGGGTTTTCTGCAGGGCTTGCTGGGTAGTCCCTCCAACAGTTCCAGTCCCTGACCTCTGGGATCAGGGGCTGCTCTTCTTTCCTGTGTGGCCTATGATGGCTTTGAATCAGCAGCTCGGATAGCAGCAGCTGGCATCGGCGCCCAGCCTGGCTGCAGTCTTTGGATCTCGAGCAGTGGGTCCAAGACAAGCTGCTCAATGTCCCCTGTACTGGGGAGAATCTGTTTGGCAAGCCTATGGCCGACAAGGTGGCCAAGATAGAGGTTGACATGGTGACTCAACAGAGGTTCTCCAAAAAGACCTCATCCTTCCCTTGTAAGAAACCATTGGGGAAAAGACCCCTGTTCCTGAGGAAAAAGGAGCCCTTTCATTAGAATCACCACTACCAGCCCTTCTCAGGCCAGCAGCAGAGTTCTCACCCTAAAAGACAAAACCATGGGGGCCCAGAAGCCAAAGGCACAGAAGCCCCAGGCCCCAGCTCTCACACAGCCTGGGGGGAGCTTTTGATTCCTGCGGCAGGGTCTCCCCTCCCCTGGGAGACCTTCACCTGTCAACACGGGGCCGCCTGGCACTCTGCCCAGGTGGACTAGTGTCACTTCAGACCAGTAGGAACTGCAGGGGGTAAGGGAGGGATATCTCCTCCACCTACAGCAAGTACCACCCAGGTTCTTTCCAGGAGAGCCAGTGCAACCTCTCCTTCACCAAGACCCTTCTGCTCTCAGAGCTCGCAGGTCTGCTCAGAGACAATGCAGTAGAGCCTGTACCCAAACATCTATGGGGAAAAGGCTTCTACTCCAGATACTTCCTTGTCCCAAAGAGAACTGGGGGCCTCAGGCCCATACTAGACCTGAGAAACTTCAACAAGTTTCTGGTGAGGGAGAAGTTCAAGATGATCAAGTTAAAGGCGCCATTGGATGTGGGAACATCGCAGCGCCGGCAGCTCAACGATTGGGTCTGAGCTTGGAAGAAGGAAGAGAGGACTCCTCCCAGCTCCAGAGCTCTGAGCCAATCAGTAGCCTTCCACCACATTCAAAGTTAAAGATGCCATCGGGCATGCCCACACCTGGTGGGCCTGTGGCTGAGGGCCTTGCCAGAGGGCCCTTTGGCATGGCCCTTAGGGTTGGAAATTAGGTGACAGGAGACTGCATCTTCACACATAATCGTATGTAATAATGGACACAATGTAAGTTTAATACGAGAACTTAGTCATTGATAGCAATTCTGTTCTAGCTTCAATGTAATCGCAATTAACCTCTTTGTATTTTCAGCATCCTTAAAGTCATACAACTTCATCTACTGTAATTGCTTGTATGATTGCATGTGGTCTAATGCCTAATCCACCCACTATGAGCATTGCCTTGCATCCCCACTAATCAAACACCTTCTTAATTCATCATAGACAATATTACCTTCTGGCAGTAGCACTTCAATAAAGGAACTATATTCATGACATGTTGTTGTTGTTGTTAAGTGCCGTCGAGTCTGAGTCGACTCATGGCGACCCTCTGGATAGCTATCCTAAATTGTGTTCGGTCTTCAGTCAGGCGGATTATTGTTGACAGACTGGTACCCGTAGCTGCTGTTATTGTATCGATCCATCTCATTGCTGGCCTTCCTCTTTTGCGTTGACCTTCTATCTTGCCAAGCATGATGTCTTTCTCTAATGATCTCTCTCTCCGCATGATGTGTCCAAAGTATGAAAGTCGAAGTCTTCTCATCTGAGCTTCTAAAGAAAGCTTAGGTTTGATCTCCTCTAGTACAGACTGGTTTGTTCTTCGGGCAGTCCATGGTATACACAGTATTCGCCGCCAGCACCATAATTCAAAGGCATCAATTTTCTTCCTGTCTATCTTTTTCACTGTCCAGCTTTCACATCCATATGATGTTATTGAAAATACCATGGCCTGAACAAGTCGAATCTTTGTATGGAGAGAGACATCTCTGCTCTTGAGAATCTTATCTAGGTCTTTCATAGCCATTCTGCCAAGAGCAATGCGTCGTCTGATTTCTTGACTGCTTGTTGCTTCTTTATTGATAGTTGATCCAAGTAGGTTAAAGTTATTCACGATTTCAATTTCTTCTCCTTTGACGATGAACCTGTTGATTATGCCAGTTGTCATGATCTTTGTCTTCTTTACATTAACGTGCAGGCCCATTTTGAGACTATGTTCTTTGATTGTGAGAAGCAAATGTTTCAGATCATCTTCACTTTCTGCCAGTAATGTGGTATCATCAGCATAGCGAAGGTTGTTGATGAGTCTTCCACCAATCTTCACACCTCTGTTGTCTTCATACAATCCTGCTTCTCTGATGATTTGTTCTGCATATAAATTAAACAGGTAGGGGGAAAGTATGCAGCCTTGTCTTACACCTTTGCTTATTTTAAACCATTCTGTTTCTCCTTGTTCTGTTTGAACTGTTGCTTCTTGATCAATGTACAGATTGTGCAAGAGAACGATCAGGTGTTCTGGTATACCCATGCTTCTTAATGTGGCCCAGAGTTTCTCATGGTTTACACAGTCAAAAGCTTTGCTATAGTCGATAAAGCACAAATAGATATCCTTTTGGTATTCTTTAGTCTTTTCAAGGATCCATCTCACATCCGTAATGATGTCTCTCGTTCCTCGCCCTTTTCTGAACCCTGCTTGCACTTCAGGTAGTTCTTGTTCCAGGTATGATTGTAGTTTCTTTTGAATAATCTTCAGTAGAATCTTGCTGGCATGTGGGATCAGAGCGATTGTGTGATAATTTCCACAGTCAGTTGGATCACCTTTCTTTAGTATTGGTATAAACACAGATCTTTTCCAGTCAGTTGGCCATGATGCTGTCTTCCATATTTCTTGGCAGAGCCTTGTAAGTATGGTAACAGCTGCATCAGATTGCTGTAGTACTTCTATGGGAATGCAATCAATGCCTGGTGCTTTGTTCTTTGATAAGGCTTTCAATGCTGCTTCAACTTCTTCTTTCATCACCAATGGTTCCAGATCATAAGGTACAGGTTGAAACGGCTGTTGGTCCACTTGATCTTTATCATATAAAAACTCTGTATATTCCTTCCATCTTTTCTTGATCTTCTCAGCATCATTCAACATAGAACCTTGAGCATCTTGTAACATTCCAATTCGAGGCTGGAACTTTTTCTTTAACTCTCGTAGCTTTAGGAAAGCTGATCTTTTTCTTCCTCTAATAGTTTCTGCTTCTATTTCCTTGCATGCGTCATTGTAGTACTTTTCCTTGTCCTGTCTTGCTGCACGTTGGATATCTCTGTTGAGTTCTGTGATTGTCTTTCCTTCTCCTCTGGCTTTAGCTTCTCTGTGTTTCTGGGCAATTTTCAGAGTTTCTTCCGTCATCCATTTTGGCTGTTTTTTCTTTTTTACCTTTTGTAGAGACTTCTCGCTTTCTTCCAACACAACCTTCTTGATGTCATTCCATAACTCTTCTGGAACTCTATCATTGGTATCTAAAGCAGCAAATCGATTTTGCAGGCAGTCTTTAAATTCCAGTGGTATATTCTCAAGGTCATATTTTGCTGCATTCATGAGTGGTTTGCTCTTTTTCAGCTTCGGCTTCAGCTTGAGTTTGCATACTAGTAGTTGATGATCTGTACCACAGTCAGCTCCAGGTTTTGTCTTTGTTGATGTTATAGAACTTTTCCATCGTTGACTTCCACAGATGTAGTCAATTTGATTTTTATACAATCCATTGGGTGAAGTCCATGTGTACAGTCACCGCTTGTGTTGCTGGAAGATGGTGTTTGAGATGAATAGATCGTTGGTCTTGCAGAATTCTATCAGTCTTTCTCCAGCTTCATTTCTGTTGCCAAGTCCATATTTTCCAACTACTTTGTCTTCTTCTTTGTTGCCAACCTTTGCATTCCAATCACCCATGACTATCAGGATATCCTGTTTGTATGTTCTGTCAATTTCAGCTTGTACTTGTTCATAGAACTCTTCAATTTCATTTCTGTCCAAACCATACGCACCCAGATCACCACACAAGCTATTCAGTCCTCACCTCACCAGAAATGAAAAAGCTTCAGGCTACCCTTCTCCTCTTCCTCCTAGCTGCCCTTCTAATAAAGCCATCTAATGCTACATGTATATGGAATAACTCAATCCCGATCCTCTACAGACCCAGAAAACTACCTCAATCATGGTACTCTAACCCTCAGAGGAGACCACACTGCCTTATACAATACAAACAATTGAAATTACACAACCACTTGAACAACAAACCGGAACAATTAAATGCTCCCTAATAAATGTATGCTGTATTTGCTACACAATACACACCGTAGCAGACTACATCCAAGACCACAAAGTAGAAATCATGTATATAACTGAATCATGGCTGACCGATGCAGATAATGTACTTCTAAATCAACTCACTCCAGCAACCATGGACTTCCACCACTGCCCCAAAGCTCAATGTAGAGGCAAGAACCCTCATCCTCTCCAACAAGCAATTAAACCTGAAGATCACCAATAGCTTGTCAACTCCCACACTAAACTCTATAACCCTGGAAAACAAAAATATAATGATAAGCCTAATATATAGAGCCCCAACCTCTTATCCTGATGATCTCTCTTATATAACAGAGCTTGCTACAAGATATTCTAACAAGGGTAAACAACTAATAATCCTAGGCAATTTCAACTTCAACTCCCTATCCCCAGCGCAAGCTACATCATTCCTCAAAGCCTTAAACTCTATGGACTTCTCGCAAATCATTGATACCCAAATACATGATAACGGAAACACTCTCGACTTTGTGTTTGTGCCCTCCAACCTCCTTTCTCACATCAACTACCAAGTATCCCCAGTGCACTGGTCTGATTATCACATGCTAACTTTTAAATTACCTATCAAGCCACCAGAGCACAGACACAGCTGCTCAAATAACCCCCGACGCTTCAAAGAATTCAATAAAGACCCTTCTCAAACAAATTCTCCCAATGCTAGACAACAAATCTACAGACCTCTCTACACTTATATCAAACTGGAATGACACTATCTCACCAGCTGCCCTTGCTCCACCTAAGAATAATACATGGTACTCACATTGCGAAGACTGGAACCAAAATGGTGAAGAACCAAAGAACAGACAGATCGCCAAGAGTACAGAGCAAAGTAACGAGAATACAATAAACTGATTCTGGACCATAAAAAACAACACCATACAAACATCATAATGAAATCACTAAACTGCCCTGGAGAGCTTTTCTCAATAGTCAAGGATCTAAAAAGAATCCCTCATAACAATGTTGCAGATTTCTTAACCCCTGAAATATATGCAAGCTATCTTCAAAGCAAACTCACATGCTCACATAACTCACCAAACCAACCTCCCTCACCAACATCAAAAGGAGATTCCTCAAAGAGTTGGACAGCATTTTACTCAATCTCTGAATAATATTGCACCAACTTACTAAAATCCCTTAATACAACAACTTCACCGCTTGACCCCTGCCCTACCGCCTGGATAAAAGCGGTATCTCAAGAACTAGCACCAACGCTTTACAGAATAGTAAACCTTTCCCTCTCACAAGGAATTATGCCACCACAGTTTAAAATCTCGTTTATAAGACCATGCCTAAAGAGTACAGCATCTGACCCAAGCTCACCATCTTCATACCGTCCAATATCCAGCATACCACTTCTATCCAAAATAATTGAAAAGACGGTTCAACCTCAGCTCCAGGACCATGTAGAGACAAACTTCCCATGACCCACAGCAGCCCGGATTCTGAGAAGCTCATGGAGTTGAAATCTTATTCACATCCCTGATGAACACAGTCCTTAAAGGGATTGAAAATATCAAATATGACTTCATACTCATTTTCACTGATATAACAGTTGCATTTGACTCAATAATACTCCCAGACAACATAAGGGATACTAAGGAACCAAATAATTTTCACAAGCTCATAAAAACCTTTCTGTTCAGAGAACATTTTGGAGAATCAGTTACTTAAAACAAGTCAGTCTTAACTAGCCCTCAGCTTTTAAGTAAACTCAACGTCACCCAATACATCACCTGAAACAAGACACACAGGGCAACAGTTTAATGTAGAAAGAATAAGTAACTTAATTAACCCTAAGGTCAATTAGCTCAGAACATTCCATACTCACTCACAAATTCCACATGTAAATGGTTGAAATTCTTTGTTAAATACTATAATATTATGTGATGTTACTACTATGGTGTACCCTGTTTCCAAAGTTCTATGTAATGCATGTATGTTGTAATGCAATTCTTGAGTTCATTGTAAACCGCTTTGATTTAGGAAAGGCGGTATATAAGTGCACATAAATAAATAAATACGCTCCACACTCTTGGACAGGCTGTCAGAGATTGGAATAAGTGACACCCCACTGACCTGGTTCTGCTGCTATTTATCCAACAGAAGGACAGAAGTGAAGATTAAGAACAACAAATCAAGGCCATTCTCGTTACATCAAGGCCTACCTCAAGGCTCAGCATTATCTGCTTTACGTTTCAACATATACATATAGCCAGTCTGCAAAATCATACAGAAACACAACATACATTACCACCTATACATAGACAACCTAATGATATACTCCACAATTGACACCATGAACCCAGACTTCTCTACCATCTCCTCATGCATGATAGAAATAACCGAATGGCTGGCACAGCGCAATTTAACAATCAACTACAATAAATCTGAAGACATCGTAATCACACCTCATTAAATCCTCCACATAATCTACTAATTGGAAATCGTCCGATTCCAATCAAGAATGACGTAAGATATCTGGAAGTACATCTAAACCAGAGGCTCAATTTCATCTCACATTGACAAACCACTTCCAAAGTCTGCTACAAAATGAAGATACTGCAGAACTTACGACCCATATTAGAACAGAACCACTTCCAATCTGTCTGCCAGGCAATAATCACTCTGCAGCTAGATTACAGCAATATGATACTCCAGGGTCTACCCAAAAGTACAACACACACACTGCAACTGGCACAAAATACAGCTGCTAGATTAGGAACAAAGAAACATGATCATATCACCCCTTGCCTTAAAAGAACTCCACTGGCTACCCATCCACTTTAGAATAAAATATAAAGCCATAATGATGGCCTTCAAGATAATAAATAACCGGTCCACTGAATGTTTAAATGAAATAATCAAAAGCATTCCAGACACACAATCAAGGAGGAAGCTCCACCAGACATCCTCTCAACTGCTGCCATACTGACCAGCTCTTCTCAAAGATTACTTCACAGGGTATTAAAATTTTATACCCCATCATTTATTTATTTATTTATTTTATTTAACTATTTCTAAACCGCCTTATCTTAATAATCAAGGTGGTATCACAGCAAGCAATCAGGTAAAGTGGGTGTGTTATACATGCAGTGAGGGTGAAACTTAGTTGTGTGAGGGCTGTGTTGGGTGCTTGATTTGCTTGAGCTATGTACAAGGTGGGCTATTTACAGTGGTGCTAAAAACACATTTTATATACATACAGTGTTAGGAGGTTTGGAGTGCTGTTATACATTCTCTTAGGTTATGTGATGTGACCATAGTGCTCTATGAACAGCATGGTTTTCAGCTGTTTTCTGAAGTCTTTGAGGTCTGGAGTTGCCCTTAGATCGTCCGGTAGATATTAACATATTTTTGGAGCAGCCATGGAGAGAGCTCTGTCTGTTGTGTCCTTGCGTGTGTGCTTGTATTCATTTGGGGTACTGACTCGGTTGCGTGTTTGACTTCTTCTAGGACGTGCGCTGGTTTCTGGTTGTATGAGCGTGTGGAGGCTGTTGGCTGATGTGTGCTGTTTTATCTTAAATAGGTTTATGATAGTCTTGTATCTGATGCGAGCACTGATTGGGAGCCAGTGTAAGTCCTTTAATGTAGGTGTGATGTGCTCCTGCCTTGCGGCTCCGGATATGATTCGAGCTGCAGTGTTTTGTGCCAGTTGGAGTGGTTTGAGAGCTTGTTTCGGTAGTCCAAGGTATATCGGATTGCAGAAGTCCAGTATTGGGGTTATCAGTGCTTGACAGACGGTATGGAAGTGTTCTGGGGCGAGGAGTGGTTTCAGTCTCCTGATGATTCGCATCTTGTAGTAGGCTTTTTGGATTGTTTTGTCTATGTGTGGTTTGAGGTTGAGTTTACTGTCCAGAGTAACCCCAAGGTATCTCACCTCTGATCTTATCGGTATCGTGGTGCTTTGTATCTTTATGTTTGGTGGGTGTATGAAGCTTTGGTTCCGAGTGATGATTAAAGCTTCGGTCTTGTTGTAGTTTATTGCGAGGTTGTTGTTTTGGCACCACCTCGTCATTTGGGTAAGGCAGTCTGTTACCTTAGAGAAGTCCGGGTTGTCGATTGATATCGGGGAGTATACCATGATGTCATTATGGAACCCGTATGGAAGCATCTCCCCAGCTTTCAAAGAAAACCTTTGGGAGATGCACCATGCATGTGTGGTCCACTGCCGGCTCAAGGATGCCATCTTGACTCAGTCTCCTTTTTCCTGCGGAGCCTTTCAGATGTCTGTCCAGTTTTCCCCAGAAAAAGTGTAGTTTTTGTGTTATATTTTTGTCCGGTTTGTGTACCAGTTCCTTTCCTGCCCTGAGCCAGCTTGCCTCGGCATCGTTCCTTGGGTTAGTTTCCTTGTTTTTTCTTTTTGCTTAGAGGTTCCCTCGACCGACGTTTGCATATTTTTTTGGCTGAAGGACTCTGAGCTTGCCGGGTGACAGGGATGCCTTTTTTCCCGATGGCCTCCAGCGGCTTTAAGAAGTGTGATCAGTGCAGCAAGATGATGTCTCTCACTGATCCACATGACTACTGTCTCCGGTGTCTTGGCCTGGAATACTATGACTTGGACTGCATACTTAGCAGAACCATGACCTCAAAGGACATTAAGAGCGTCACCAGCAGCAGGAAAGTTTTTACAAAAGTCCAAATCCTCACCAGAGTCTTTGATGATATCCCACTCCAGGGTCCCCTCCAGTATCTCGGTGCCCCGCGAAACCTGGGCCTCCTTGGAGTCCCACGACCATGATTCTTCTGAGAGGAAATTTCTGGAGGTGGAATGCAAGAAGTCAAAGTCCTTGAAGACCTCCTCACAGACTGGGTCTGGGAAAACAGGAAAATCCCACTCCTGGCCCTGCAGTCCCCTTTAAGAATATTTCCGTTTCCATTGTCTGTTATAAGCCTGCTTCACAGGGTGAGCCTAATTGAATCAGCTCTACAGCCTGATCAAGTACCTGATCAACTCTGGTCATCACAGCTCTAAGCGACCACACACAGCTAGGCTTTCAGACTTTACAATTGCCTAGTTTTTTTTTTTAATATAACTTTTAACTGTTGGATATAAGTTTTTTAGGAATATTCAGACTGCCTTCGTTCCTCGCATAGCCTTTAAATCAGATATCTGAGTGTGCCTTCAGTTCATATAAGGTCTCTGGCCAGGGATACTTAGGTTCCCGCCCACCCTACCCCTAACCCCACCCACCCTAGGGTTGCATTGGCTATATAGTCATCATATACATTGATATCTGTCCTTTAATTAGGTGTTACACCCACCTTTTTTCCTTCTAGGACCGCTTAATCAGCATGTCGTGTATTCAGTGCAATAACTGTAGTGCTTTCATTCTGAGAAGAATCATTTGCTACCTAAGAGCTTGCCCTATATGCCTCAAGTTAGCTGCTATTCGTAAAGAATTGACTCTACTAAGGGAAGAATTAGCTGCAATTAAACACACCTCTACTAGGGTACAAACTGAACAAAATCCACCACCGCTCCCACAAAGAATCAAACGGCCCAGAAACAAATGGATCACAGTGGGCTCTGGTAGTTGTGACCTGTAATGCAGAGACACCCTATATATTAAGCGATATCTCTGCATAAAGCCTTCTCTGCCTTGAATAATGAGGGTGTCTAATCCATGGAAACTGAATAGGTCAATGCCCAATCTACTGATAATGCACCAACTATGAAGAAAAAGATCACAAAACAGAAAACTACTACTATTTGGAGATTCCATCATCAGAGGCACCAACCTGGGAACACAGTTCAAAGGAGAGAAGATGGTCAAATGCATCCCAGGCTCTTCAGTCAGCAGGAATACGAACCAAATTATTGATATAGTTAGTGCAGAAAGTGAGCACTCCAAAATTGATGTCATCCACTTGGACAGAAATGACCTCGCTAGAAACAGTGCCTCTGCAGTTCAAAGGGACTTCCAGACTCTGGGAGAGAAACTCAAGCCCATTGTTAACACTACAGCATTCTCAGAAGTTCTACCTGTTCATGGTAAAGGGGCAGAAAGGCTGCATCACATAAACAACTTTAATACATGGCTCCAAACCTGGTGCAAACAAGAAGGATTTAGATATATAGTGTCACAGAGCAGATTCGCCAGAGCCTAGGAAGATAGACAGAGAAGTAGTGAATCAGGCTGACACTGACGTTTTTAGAAAGCACATGTCAGGGAGTTGCTATGCAAGCTATTAGGTCTATTTCATTGAACGTATTGCTAAACTTGCTGCTGGATCGTTCAACATGAAAAATATGTGGTAAGCTAGAATGTTACTTCAGCACACTTCTAACGGGTCTTCAATCCATTTTCATTCCTGTTTTCTTTCAACTTTCATTTCTATTCTTTTAAATTAACATAAAAATCTTTTACTTTATTGAAAAATCTTTTAAAAAACTCTCAGTGTCATCAACCCCAGTGCTTAAAACATCAATATATAAGAATCATAACTTTATTAGAGGACTTCCTTTTAAAATCTTCACCCCTATGTTCAATTTTGTATAACAGATCTCGACGCTCTCATAGGGCGCCTTCACGGCGTTTCAAAAGTTAGTCTTTCTTCAGGAGATCTTTACATTCGCAACGGATGCTGCCCACGTCCCAACATTATTCATTCTTAGAAAAGATGCGCGGCGTCTTTTCTAAGAATGAATAATGTTGGGACGTGGGCAGCATCCGTTGCGAATGTAAAGATCTCCTGAAGAAAGACTAACTTTTGAAACGCCGTGAAGGCGCCCTATGAGAGCGTCGAGATCTGTTATACAAAATTGAACATAGGGGTGAAGATTTTAAAAGGAAGTCCTCTAATAAAGTTATGATTCTTATATATTGATGTCTTAAGCACTGGGGTTGATGACACTGAGAGTTTTTTAAAAGAAGAAGATTTTTCAATAAAGTAAAAGATTTTTATGTTAATATAAAAGAATAGAAATGAAAGTTGAAAGAAAACAGGAATGAAAATGGATTGAAGACCCGTTAGAAGTGTGCTGAAGTAACATTCTAGCTTACCACATATTTTTCATGTTGAACGATCCAGCAGCAAGTTTAGGGAGTTGCTATGGGCAACAGAAACAAAAGTGGTCACGAGCCAGGGAGACACACCCAGCCAGCAGAAAAGCTAGGAGGTTATCACCTGATGCAAGTCAGCTGGGGGGAGGTGGAGCTCGGAGGTACGTAGATAAGCACAGCTCACAAGCAGTTAGAGGGAGCCCTGGAGATAGCCTGCTCAGGAATGAGAGCTGTGGAGAAAGCCTGCATGATAATCACTACGGAAGCCTGAATGAGAGTTTGAATGATTACCACGAGTGCTTGGGAGAGAAGCAAAGGCAGCTGGAAGCAGAGTATGAAAGTGAGAGTGACGGCAAACGTGGAAAGAGCTACAGAGGAGGTAGCAAAGCCAGGACAGGAGGCTTCAGATATCAGAGGAGCCCAGAGAGTGTTGGAAACAGCCCAGGTTGGAACGGAGCTGTGGGGAGAAAGGTAAAAGCTGAGCAGTTTTACTTTCATCCTGAAAGGGCAAGCACAGGGCTTGGCTATAGAAGGCAGTTCACAGAAACGCTAAAGCCTTATGAAGCCAGCGTGAGAGAAACAGATAAGTTTACTTACCCTTATACCAGGCATGAGAAGGATAAAGGCTTTTTACCTGAAGAAGTTAGTATCTCTGGAGAGGATTTAAGAAGCAGAGTCTCTGAAAAACTGCCGTTTCAAGCTACAGCTATACACAGGAACCTAAGCCAGTCAGAGCCGAGAGGTAAGCCAATTTACCCTAATAGAGGTGCAAGGGAATGTTACAATTCACCTAACAGCCACCAGCAGGGGAGAGGCTCTCACCAAAAGCCTTACAGTGAATGTGGTAATAGTATTCAGCACACTCTCACAGAGGAAGAAAGAGAGTCCCGTCAGAATAGAGAGAGACTGTTTGAAGAGGTCCCTAATGCTGAAAGGGAAGAGATATTAAAAGCCTGTGATGAAGAGATGCAGTGTGAGCCATCAGAAGTTGAGCCAAGCACTGAATACATGGATTGTACGATTTCAATAGCAGACAGCATTTCCTCATTAAGATAAAAGGAAGTAAGAGCTGTTGAAGCCTAACATTGGGAAGAAGGGTTTTTGTATGCTTATGAAAGACTGTTTTGATGTACATTTGCTTTACTTGTTAAGGAGCTGAAGAGAAGCTATTTTTGTTCCATTTTTCCTTTATTATATGCCCAGGAAGGGTTGTGTTTTCCTTTTGTTTATACCACGGCAAAAAGTCCTTTTGGAAGGGGAAATAAATCCCTTGTTTAACCTTACCATTGTTCCACGACTGATGCTTTAACTGGCAACTCACAACTACAACTCCCAGAGGGCCAAGCAAGGCCTACACAGCTTAATTGAGCCAGTTACACAGAAGCCCCAGCGCAGTGCCCTGCCCAACCAACAGGTACACAGCACGGAGGGGTGACAATAGGTGACTGTGGAAACGGATCAACAAGAGACTAAACTGTGCTGATGGACTACATCTCTCCATTGCAGGGAAAAGGATCCTAAGTGAAAAATTCAGGCAGTATGTGGACTGGCATTTAAACTAGGGAAAGGACAAGAGGAAAAGGAAACCTATTTGGTTCTCTAAAGAAGTGGTGGCACAAATAAAGGCAAAACACAAAGCTTTCACAAAATTCAGAAGTTCACAAACAAAGGAACACAGAAAAGAATACAGGATCAAACTAAAAGAGATAAAAAGAGAAATAAGGATAGCAAAAATCAAAGGTAGAAGAAAATATGGCGACAAAACTTCTTCAGGTATATTCAGGAGAGGAGGAAAATCAGAGGTGGAATTGCAGAACTCAAAAGTGCTGGGATCGGATTTGTGGAAAATGACATTGAAAAAGCGAAGATGCTAAACCAATACTTCTGCTCTGTTTTTACTAAAGAAAATCCTGGCAAAGGACCACCTGTGATTGACAAATATACAAATGGGAATGGAGTAGATATCACATCATTCACAGAAGATGATGTGTTAGAACAGCTTGCAAAACTGAAAGTGAACAAGGCTATGGGACCGGATGAAATACATCCCAGGATACTGAAAGCTCAAAGAGGTTCTTACAGGGCCATTAAAGGATGTTTTTATGAAACTCATTTTTATTGATTTAACTGCATCAATAAATTCTACAGCATACATTTTCATTTTCTTCTTTAAACTTATGCTATCACACAATTATATCTGCTGTACAGCTCATTATCCATAACTATTATACAGCTCATTATACATAATTATTATGTAAGGACCCCAAAACTCACCCCCCTTTCCCTCCCTTCCTTCGTCCACCCTCCCTAACACACCCTCCGTAGATTGCAGCCTTAGCCTCTGTCTCAAGCACAATCCTTGTAATACCTGAGCATACATAACTAGTAAATACGACATTAATCTAGTCTAGTATCATCCACTATTCATATGTACCTTTAAACATCAATATATAAAATTTCACTCCTCCCCTTCTTCCCTCTCTATCTCTTTATCCCCCATTCCCCCCCCCTCCGCCCTTTACCTCCCGTCCCCGAGTGACTGAGACTGTCCTCCCTATCTCCCACTCCCCTACCCCTGGACTACTGCCAATCTAATTTCTCCAACTGCTAGGGTACAACTTTTTGTATGTTGTGTGTTTAATATGTATCTCCGCTATCACCTCCACTAGAATGGAGGCTGATCACCAGGCCCCATATTTGCCTATACAGCATTACTCTCTTTTCCCCTAATAAGTGGGCAGTTTTCTGTTCCATGTTCATCAACTTGGTCATTCCCCGCTCCCATATCAAGACCTCCGGGGGTCTCTCCGATAACTACTGTCGTAAAATACATTGTTTAGCTAAGATAAAACTGTTTTCACATAGTTGCCTTTGAGGACTTTTTAGAGGCCCCCCCTGCTTCCTGTGCCCCAAATAAGCACCACTCTGGGAAAACACCCACTCGTTTCATCAGCCAACTACTCAACTTAGCACAAATCCCTCTCCAAAATACTTGTATGCAAGAGCACCCCCAAAAACGATATGTTAACATGCCTTTATTCCTCTTACATAGTTTACACACATCTGTCTGAGACAGACCCGCTCACAAAGCCCAAACATCATGGACATATGCCCGCCAGAGAAATTTGTATTGTATTTCCTGTAACCGTATTGATTCAGATGCATGTTGCATGGCTCGAAACGCTCTCTGTAATATATCTACTGTTATTTCCGGTAGGCTATCCCGCTGCTATCTATTCACCAGATTCTCTAAGGCTCCTATGTCCAAACCAGGGGAGAGCTCTTACCATAGTCTTCGCATTGTTATTTTCCCTTTAATCGCATCTAACAATTCCAGCATGCCTCCTGATTGGAGAAGTGTAGGAACCTCCCTCTGGAGGTCTCTCACATAATGCCTTGTTTGCAAATAAAAATAAAATTCTTGATGTCCTAACTGATATCTCTTCTGCAGCGACTGAAAGGAGTCAATCTCTGGATTATTTTCCATTCTAAGATGCCCTATATAGGTCACACCATGTTGTGCCCATTTCCTCGCTATTCCTCCCTTCAAGCCTGGGTTAAAATCTCCATTTCCCAATAGGGGAAGGCAATCTGTCACTTTCCATCTTAGCTGCCTATGCTGACACAAAACTCTCTATGCTTGACGAAAAGAACGCAAGTAAACCGATGCCCTCCATGCCTCTGGTAACATACTATTCGACTGTTGCAGTAGGAAAGACCTATGTAACATCCCTGACATCTCATCCACTAATTCCACTGGCAGTACTTCCGTCGACCCCAACAGCAGATCTCTGAGGCCTGACCAAGCAAGCCAAATTGTATGTGCGAATGGATGGGAGACCCGCCCCTCCTGCCTCCACCGGTCTCATCAGCACCGAAAGTGCTATACGCGGCTTCCGCCCTCCATAAAAATCTGCCAATGTAGCTTTGCAAGGTCATCAGGTCTCTTCTCGTAATCCACAACGGAACATTGCACAATAAATAGACCCACCGAGGCAGCTCCAACATCTTGAAGAGGGCTATTTGCCCTTTCAGAGCAATAGGAAGATCTCGCCATTTCATCAATCGTTCTATTGTCTTTGCTATCTGTGGTTTAACATTGATATTATAAAGTTGCGTCATCCTCTCTGGAATCTGGATACCCAAATACCAAATTTGACCTTCAGCCCATACCAACAGGAAACTCTCTTGCCATTGTGCTCTAACCCAGCCTCCTATATCCAATACCGTAGATTTGGTCCTATTAATTTTCAAGCCAGAAAAGGAGCCAAACAATACAATTTGCCATAAGGCTTCCACTAAAGAATGTTGGGGGTCCTGGAGACAGAGAAGCATGTCATCAGCAAAGGCACTGACTTTTATCCCCCCTTTTTCCCATTCTATGCCTCTCACCTCTTTCATCTTGATTAGTGTGAGCAGCAAAGGCTCTAGTTGAAGAACAAACAAAAGGGGAGATAGGGGGCATCCCTGTCGTGTCCCTCTTCCCAATACAAAAGACTGTGAGCAGTTGCCCCCTACCAATATACAAGCCAAAGGATCCGCATAGAGCGCTTTAACCCATCCGATGAAAGCTCCCTCAAACCCAAATCGGTGCATCACTTCAAACATATAGGTCCATGAAACTCCTTCAAAAGCCTTTTCGGCATCGAGACTTACTAATAACAAGGGGCTTTCTTTCAGCAGGCACGCTTCCATGCCTAGCAATACTTTGCTGATATTCAGGAAAGCTTCCCTCCGTTTCACAAAACCCAGTTAATGTAATGCTATTAGCCAAGGAAGAATATGCTGTAAACAATTAGCTAGAACTGAGGCCAGTAAGCCTTACCTCGGTGGCAGGAAAAGTAATGGAGGTGCTCCTGAGAAAACGAATAGTGAACTTTCTTGAAACCAACAGGTTGCATGATGCGATGCAACATGGTTTTACCAAAGGACGATCTTGCTAAACAAATGTGATTGAGTTCTTTGACTGGGTGACCAGAGAAAAAGATCAAGGCATGAAATGAATGTGATCTATCTGGATTTCAGCAAAGCCTTTGATACTGTTCCTTATAGGAGGCGAGAGGTTGGTGTGCACGGACCAGGAGAAGGACCTCGGAGTGATTCTTTCTGAGGATCTAAAGGTGGCGAAACAGTGTGGCAAGGCCATGGCAAAAGCCAGAAGTATGCTGGGTTGCATACAGAGAGGGATTACCAGCAGAAAGGAAGAGATACTAATGCCACTGTACAAGTTGCTGGTGAGGCCTCACTTGGAATATTGTATTCAGTTTTGGAGACCGTGTCTCGCAAAGGACATAAAAAGGCTGGAAATGGTTCAGAGGAAGTCGACCAAAATGATTTGGAGCCTCATCAAAAGACTTATAAGAAGAGACTGGAAGACCTAAATATGTACACTCTGGAGGAGAGGAGGGACAGGGGAGATATGATTCAGACCTTTAAATACTTAGAGTATTAATAAACAAACAAACCTCTTCCAAAGACGGGGAAGCTGTTAAACTAGAGAGCATAAAATGAAGCTGCAAGGAGGTAAACTGAAAGGCAATGTCAGGAAATACTTTTTCACTGAAAAGGTGATGGATGTTTGGAATGCCCTCCTGATGGAAGTGGTGGGGGCAAATACAGTGACAGAATTCAAAATGGCATGGGACAGACACAGTGGATCCCTTTATATGTTCACAAACATCCAGAAACAGAGCTTTTTCCCTCTACGCACCCACATGCTGGAACGCGCTTCTGCCTGCCCTCCGGGCCATCACCGACCTCGCCCAATTTAGGAAAGCACTAAAACACCACCTCTTCCTCCAGTACTACTCTCATACAAATGACATATCTCAATCAGACACACTCGACAAATAGGCCCTCACCCCCAGCGCACCAACGCCACACGATTGCAGCCCCACCCCCTAGTTCAATAATACCCCCAGTCTACTGAATGTGTACATAGTGACCTACTGCTGTAAATATTGATGTAATACTGTAAAGATACCACCAGGTAATAGATGCTAAGTGTATATACCCTGTACATAGTTACCCCCGTTAATCCCAAGTTATCATCCCTTGTTCATTGTAAGTCCAGTGTAGGCCCGCCTGCACTGTTCAAATGTTGCTGACTGTAAACCGCACTGATTCCAAAGAGCGCGGTATAAAAAAAAGACATTAAATAAATAAATAAATAAATAAAGCAACAGGATAAAATCAAAATAAACATAACTATCGCTTATATCTCAACAAATAGAGGTGACCTACATGGAGCGGTGGGTATACCCCTAAACAAAGACATGGGGAAGAGCGACCTGCACTGAACGGCAGATGCACCTACTCTTGCCTCCTTGCTGGGCAGACTAGATGGACCATACTGGTCTTTATCTGCCATCATACACTATGTTACTATGTGAGTTGGATGAGTATGAATGGGAGCAGCCTCTCAAGCTGCCCCGGAAGGAGTCAGTACTCCCTGATCAGCCTCGGACATCTGAGGCCATCATCATCGAGGACGACTCCTCAATGGAACCGACACCAGATCCGAAATGATTGCTGTCTGCATTGAAGGCTGCAGAGCCAGCTGGCATGGAGACCAGGATGGCGGCCTTTGAGCTCAGTATATCTGCCCTCGTGGCCCAGCAGTGGCCATTCATGTCCGATTCATCCGCCCAGATGACAGGACCCTTGACATCGAGGGCCTCCCCGGACGTCGAGCCAATCCTCGAGCGCCATTGGCCTCGAGAGCCCCATCGGCATTGGATGAGGTCCTGGTCCCATTCCTCGGGTCACCGGTCTTCTTTGGCAAGTACATGGCTTGGACCACAGGTCCTCCTGAAGCCCCAGGCACCTTGCCTCAGACCTCAACCGCAGTGACTGCAAAGCATCGGAATTGACCTCAGACTTCCAGTCTGATTGGGAGACTGTGGACGAAGAGTCCCCAAACATTCAGTACCACCAAGATGTACTTTCGGACCTGTCACCCCCGACGTCCCGACACTGTTCCCCACCAGAGGATGTTGCCTTCCTCAATTTTGTGCGGGACATGACTAGGGTTCTCCCCATCGAGACCGAGGTGGAGGAGGACCCTTGCATGGAGGAACTGGAGAACCTCCAGTATGATTGTGTCCGATGATTTTAAAGTAGTTAAACAGGTAGAAAAGGCGATGGCAAAAGCTAGAAGGATTCTTGGGTGCATAGGGAGAGGAATGGCCAGCAGAAGAAAGGAGGTGATAGTACCTCTGTATAAGTCTGGTGCGACCTCATTTGGAGTCTTGTGTGCAGTTCTGGAGACCGCACCATCAAAAGGATATAAACAGGCTGGAGTCAATACAGAGGGTGGCTACTAAAATAGTTAGTGGTCTTCGTTATAAAGCATATGAGGACAGACTTAAGGATCTTAATATGTATACTTTAGAGGAAAGACGGGATAGAGGTGATATGATTGAGATGTTTAAATACCTCCATGCATAAATGCACAGGAGAGCCTCTTTCTATTGAAAGCAAGCTCTGTAATGAGGGGACATAGGATGAGGGTGAAAGGGGATAGACTCAGGAGTAATATGCGAAAATATTTTTTTATGGAAAGAGTGGTAGATCCATGGAATAGTCTCTCAATGGAGGTGGTAGAGTTGAGGACAGTGTCTAAATTCAAAAAGGCCTGGGACAAACACAGAGGATCTCTAAAGGAAAAAAGGGGACTGTTGTAGTGGTTGATATGGAAGGGCAGACGAGAAAGCTCTCATGGTACCAGATCCTACAATGCTGCCTTCTCCGCATATGGGGAGACACTGGTGTTGGGGCCCAATTGTCAGCAGGCGACTCGACTCCATGTATTGAGTCTGCTGAGGCCCTGCGTTCCAGAAAGCCCAACTCCCCCACAACCCGATAGTCGTTCATTCCGCCATGCGCAGATTCAAGAGCCAGAAGAGCCATTCCTCAATGTCCCCCAGCAGGAAGGCCTGGAACCATGACGCCCTTGGCCAGAAGGTATTTCAGAGCTCGATGCTGACATGCCAGGTCCAATCCTACCGGCTCTACATCAGCATCTACCTTCAAGAGCTGTCGAAGGATCTCTGAGTTCTCGGCAGACCTCGATGAGGAACCCCTCCAGAGAATCAAGTCACTGGCCTTGGTGGTCAAAGAGTGCTCGAAGTTCTTGTCTCAAGCAGCTTACAACGGCTTTGAGTCATCAGCCAGATTGGCCACAGCTAGCATCGGGACTTGACGCCAGGCATGACTGCAATCATCTGACCTCGAACAATAGGTTTAAGACAAAACTATTGATGTCCCCTGCATCGGAGAGAACCTCTTTGGGAATCCCATGGCAGACAAAGCAGCAGAGATCGAGAATGAGTTCCTTACGATGATAAGGCTCTCAAAAAAGACCTCAGTGCAGCCCTAGAAAAGGCCCCTGGGAAGAAGCCCCCCTTCCCAAGGAAAAAGGGCGACTTTGGCAATGCTTCGCAGTTCCAGGCCTTCTTAGCCCCACAGCACAGGCAAGAACACAAGGGGCTGGGGCACGGTCCCCATACGCAGAAGACCCCCAAGTCCCAGGCGCTGACCCTGGCTCAGCCTGGGGGGAGCTTTTGACTTCCTCAGCATGACCTCCTCTCCCCCAGGAGATCCCCTACAGCCCACAGGGGGGCGGCTGGCCCTGTTTGCCCACAGGTGGTCTATCATCACCACTGATACCTGGTCCTACAGGTGGTCAAGGAGGGCTACATTCTCCACCTTCAGCAGCCACAGCCCTCTTATTTTCCAGGAGAGCCCATAAGACCTCTCCTCCACCAGACTCTGTTCCTCACTGAGCTTGCAGGTCTCCTCAAGGACAAGATGTTGGAGCCAGTGCCAAAACATCTCAGGGCACCAGCTTCTACTTCAGGTATTTCCTTGTCCCCAAGAGAACAGGGGGCTTATGGCTCATCCTGGATCTGCAGGACCTGAGCAAGTTCCTGATAAGGGAAAAGTTCAGAATGCTCTCCCTTGGAACATTGATGCCATTCCTCCAGCAGGGAGATTAGCTATGCTCCTTATTTAATGTAATTCAATATTGCAATGTTCTGCTATATTGTTATTTAAGTTCATTGTAAACCGCCCCTGATCTCTGGAAGGGGCGGTATAGAAAAGCACTGAAATAAATAAAATAAATAAAAATAAATTTATTTATTTATTTATTTGGACAGTTTTGTATACCGTCTTATCCTTCAATCAAAGCGGTCACAACACAATTGGATACATTTAACACGCGGGGATATGAGACACATACACTAATACTTACAGGGAACATGGGCAATGGAGGGTTAAGTGGCTTGCCCAAGACCACAAGGAGCATCTGTGGGACTAGAAACCTCAGTCCTTCCGGCCCAAGGTTGCTGTCCTCTAGTGGGATTTGAACCCCCGGCCTGAAGTACTTTGCCCCAACCACTAGGCTACTCCTCCCTTAACTTCCCTTAACATCCTTAGACTTAAAGGATGCCTACACACACATGCCTAATGATCGAATCACCAACTATAACGGCTGTCCTAACCCTTCCCTCATGGGCACATGGCCCTGGAGAAACTTCCTCGGTGCAAGAGGGTTTTACATCACCTGGAGGACAGGTCCTAGTTACAGGATCACTTCCTGCCACACCAGGGTGATGTTCTCCTGTCACGTGACCTCTCTCCTCCATGGCAACAGGGATGTTGCCAGACTGGAGGTTGGACTTCAGGACTATATCCCTGTAGGTCTCATCTATGTACCTCTCTGTCTTTCTTATGTTTTCCAAGTCTGCTACTCTAGCCTCTAGAGAACGGACTTGTTCCCTGAGAGCAAAGAGCTCCTTGCACCTAGTGCACATGTAAGACCTCTCACCAACTGGAAGAAAATCATACATGTGACACTCAATGCAAAAGGTGAGTAACTATGCTTTTTCTGTGCGCACACCCCCCAACAGGGTTGCTGCCACCTGAATGGCTATAGCCCCACTAGAACAGTCTGCTCCTTTCCTGACACCGGAACACAACTTCTCCATGCTCTCTCAGCAGGGGCCTAAATCCAGTATGGAAGAGAGCGGAGCCACTATGAATGAATCGGAGTGAGTGCATTTTACAGATGTGTGGATGAGAATTGTTGTATTCACTTTCTACTGAAGAGATTAGAAGAACCGAGCAATGGAAAGGAGGAGGGGGGGGGGGCAGGGAGGTGGGAGAAGAGAAAAAGAGGGGGGGGGGGGAAACAAATAAAATGAATTATAAAAGAGAAAAAAGGAAAAGAAACTAAATGGAGGAAAGGAAGACAGGGTAACTCAGAACAATGACAGAAGAGACCAGAAGAATATGGGTGAAAGGAATGGGAGGAGGGAGTGAGTCTGTATCTGAGAAGAGCCAACAAAAAGGGGGAAACAAGGGACAGGAGAGGAGTATACTATCTTACTGGATAGGGGGAAAGGAGCACAGGGGGGATCTAAGGAACAAACCAATATGGATATAACTGACTGGATATGGAGCAGTCTCCATAATGGCATTTCTCCATATCAGTGAACTCTCAGTGGGACAAGTTTGGCCATCCTGCCCTTTATGGGGCACTTTCTGCCTTTCTTGCCAATCTAGTCTCTGCACAACTTTGCACTTGGATTTAACATTGCTTTTTCCACTGGGTGAAGGATCCTCCTCCAGTAAGGCTTCATGTCAGATAAAAATACCTACACTGTGGCTCTGTCTTGGTTCTCACGAGCAACTGAGCCTACAGCCACTGTTGCCTCTGCTCCAGACCCTATCTGGAATCTTATCACTGCTCATGAAGATTCCTTGGGGCGTTCTCCGCCTGCTATAAGGCTGACCTCATGGAAATTCTATAAGAGTTTGGCTCTTTCAGTTAGACTTCTCCAAAGCTGTGAGTGACATTAAAACCGATATAAAATCACTGGATGACTGGGTCACTCAAAACAAAATCAACATTGGTGAGCAAATTGATACTATTTGCCTTTTCCCATCCAAACTCCATAAATTGGATCAGCTCGCTAAAGACCTTAGGGAATGCCATGATGATCTTGAGAACCTTGGTGTCTCTGAATGCCTTGGAGACAGAGAGATTACTGAGGAACTCATACAAGAACTGTACACTCAGTATTGTGGTGGCACCTGTCCCAGTCAAGCTTGAGTGGGTTCACCGCAGCCTTGGGTCTACATTAGAGTGAGTTTTGAATCACAACCTTGCCCTATCATAGCCTGTTTCCATTCCTTTGAGGATAAGATCTGACTTCTCCACAATCTCAGACGTAAACGTTCCATCACATTTCAGAATCAAGAGTTCTGAGTATACTAGGATCTCTCTCTGTATACCCTCATGTGGAGAAAGAGTTTCAGGTCCCTGAGCCAGCTACTACAAAAAAAGTCAATCAAGTATTGGGGATACCCCTTTGCATTAATCTTCAAATGGAACAGCATGAAACATAGAATCTCTGAGCTAGCAGACTGCCTGGATTTGTTGGTCTTAATTTAAAAAAAAGGAAGACATACTCCACGACAGCGCAAGGAGAAAGGGCGGTCTCGATGCTGAAACGATGCAAGATACCCAGAACTTGAAGGCATTTGGACACTGAGCCCGAGGAATCTCAAAGCTGAGATATAGACACTACTAAACCACCTTGATCCAGTTGGAGAGGAGTTGTGCTTTCCTCCACCTGCAGCCTTGTCCTTGCCTATATATGTGAGAACATATCTCCTCTTTCTTTTTCTTTTCTCTCACTTTCTTTGCCCTCTGAGGCTGTTCTGTCAAGATGCTCTTCTAGTTAAAGTTAGCATGTATGTGATGTATTCTGACAACGGAGTTGGGAAAAGGCCTCTTTTGGGAGGATAGATTTCTGTGCAGGTGGGGTAGATGGGGGAGCTTCGGTCAATGGACATCAGCGCTCCCTAGTCTGTCATTCTCCTTGCCTCTTTGTTTTTATCAAATGTGCATTTTTTTTGTTATGTCCTCTTTTCGTAGGACCATGATTCTAGGGGGATGTGTGTGTGTGGGGGGGGGGGGGGGTGAGGTTCTGGAGGGATATGGAAATGGGAGGCACCCTTAGGGTGGATGGAGCACACCTGGTAGAGGCTCAGGGCAACTGGTGGGAATTCCTACTTGCTCTTCAGGACCATCTTGTTGGTTCAGTTGAGGCAAGATCACTGAAAGATTATGGTTAAGCTTATTTCGTGGAATATTTGTGGGCTACATAGCCCCATTAAGTGCAAGTGAGTGATTGCCCCAGTTGACAAGAGAGGAAGCTGATATTTTTCTGCTACAGGAAACTCATCTTGCTGGACTAGAGCATATTCGGCTAAAGTCATGTATGTTTCTGTGGATTTAGGCATCTAACTTTTCTTCTCATAAAAGAGAAGGTGATGATCCTTGTCTCCCAGAATTGTCCTTTTCACATCTCCATGCAGTACAGTGATCCTGAGGGCCGGTTCCTTATCCTTTCTGGAGAACTGAACACTATACCATGTACGATTGTCAATGCTTACATCTCTCTGCCCCTTCTTGCCCAGATACAAGCCATGCTGTCAGAGATGCTTGAGGCCATCCAGTCACACCAAAAGGGAGAGATTTGATGGGAGGATATTTCAATTGTGTCATGTCAGGCATAGATAGGATGGGGAGGAAAAGCCAGGCCTCCACGAACCCACATCAGCTTGACTCTCTTGGCTGATTTGGACCTCTATGATGCCTGGAGGCTTTCCCATGTGGGAGAGAGAGATTATACCTATTACTATTCGGCCCATGAGACTCATTCTAGGATAGACTTCTGGCTTATTTTGTGAAATTTACTCTCCACTATCTCCAGTACCACTATTGATTCTATGGGAGTCTCAGGTCACGCAATTATCTCCTTAAAATTGAGTGATTGGGCATCTGAGCTCCCCCTCCATACTTGGGCTCTTCATCAGGGCCTTCTGAAGAATAAAGAGTTCCTTCTAGCTGTGCAAAAAAAGGTGGTAGGATTATTTTTCCTTTAATGACAGGGGAAACCTCCGCATTTACATTGTAGGAAGCTGGCAAAATGGTACTAAGGGGACACTTAATGTCTCTCTTCAGTGCCTTTAGGAAAAGATACCAAGCTCAACAAGAGAGTTTGAGGAAAGACATTCTTGATCTGCAACAGCTCCATCGTAAAGGGGATAATCCGAAAGTGTGGCAGTGCTTGGTTCATCTGAGAGGTGAGCTATCCACCCTGTAAACTGAGGATATTGGCTCCACACTCCTCCGCACCAAGCACCATTTTTTCTAGCGTGGGAACAAGGCACAATGGTTGTTACTGTGGCAGTTGAAGTGACAAAGGCTTCAGCATCGAATACACACCCTCTACTCTTCCCAGAGTGACATTGTGGATAATACGTTGAAACCCTCCGCCCAGTGTGCAGTGGCAGCCAAGAAAGCAAATAGAATGCTAAGAATCATAAGAAAAGGAATGGTGAATAAAACCAAGGATATTATAATGCCTCTGTATTGTTCCATGGTTTGACTGCACCTTGAATATTGTGTGCAATTCTGGTCACTGTAGCTTAAAAAGGATATAGCAGAATTAGAAAAGGTTCAGAGAAGAGCCACCAAAATGGTAAAGGGGATGGAAGGATACCTCTATGAGGAAAGGCTTAAAAGGTTAGGGCTCTTCAACTTGAAAAAGAGATGACTAAGAGGAGATATGATAGGGGTCTATAAATTAATGAATGGGGTGGAATGCCTTAACGTAGATTGGTTGTTTATGCCATCAAAAAGTAGAAAGACTAGAGGACATGCAATGAAGCAACAATGTAATCCATTTAAGACTAATAAATTAAAATATTTTTTCACTCAACGCATAATCAAACTTTGGAATTTGTTACCGGAGGATGTAGTAAAAACTGCTAGTATAGCTGGGTTTAAAAAAAAATTTGGACAAGTTTCTGGAGGCAAAGGTCCATAAACCATTATTAAAGAGGACCTGGGAAATCTACTGCTTACCCCAGGATGAGCATTGTGGAATCTGTGTGTCTTCTGGGAACCTGCCAGGTACTTGTGACCTGGATTGGCCACTGTTGGAAACAAGATACTAGGCTTGATGAACCTTGGTCTGACCCAATATGGCATTTTTTATGTTCTTATGATTCACCGATCTCAGGCGATAGCCAACTCTTTTGCTTACTTTTCTGCAGATCTCTACTCCTCACATTTGGAATCTGATGGAGCGACGTTTTGAGAATGGTTGAAGGCCGCCGATCTTCCCCAGCTTCTCCTTGAGGCTCGTGAGACATTTGCCACACCCCTTCTCTCTGGAAGAGGTGCAAGCAGCCATCTTTCGCTTAGAAATGCCAAGGTGCCTGGTTCAGATTTCCTCCCTGCTGAAATCTATAAGGCTCTACCTAAACATTTTGCTCCCACTCTGGTCCATGTTTTTAATGACATTTTGCCTAAGAAGGGCCTATCTGTGTCCTTTTATCAAGCCACGATAACCGTAATTCCCAAAGAAGGCAAGGGCTCTCTTCTTTGCAGTAATTGCTTGCCTGTCTCCTTGCTAAACACTGATTACAAAATTTTTGCTAAAATTCTTTGTGCACATTTGGAATCCAAAATTCATGACCTTATCCATCTGGACCGGACAGGGTTCATAAAGCAGCGGTACGGCTTTGAGAATGTCCGGTGCTTAATTATAGTGTTCTCCAGGACCAAGCAGGAAGTCAGTCCTCACTTATGGGTGACGTCGGCGCCGACGGAGCCCTCGCGGAGCAATTTTCCCCAGCTTTCAAAGAAAGCCTTTGGGAATTGCAGCGCGCATGCGCGTTCGTCTTCCCGCCCGAGGGTGCCATCTTAGCCAGTCTTCTTTTTTCCGCGGAGCCCTACAGACGTCCCCGTCTTGTCCCCGCGAAAAAGTCGATTTTCTTCATTATTTTATTCTTTTTCCTTCGGTTCGACGCCGATCGTTTTCCAGCCGGACTCGCGACGCCGGTCACGAGTCCTCTTACTTTTTTTCGGTTTTCCTGACTTTGTCAGCTTTCGTTTTCGATTTTTCCCTGGCAGCCCGGTCCTTTGACCTCACAGGGGCCCTTTTTCCCCCGATGGCTGCCAGTGGCTTTAAGCGGTGTGGTCAGTGTGACCGAAATATGTCACTGACTGACACACACGACTTTTGCCTCCGCTGCCTGGGCCCGGATCATGAGGAACTGATCTGTGGGCCCTGCGGCAAAATGTCCTCAAAAGCGTTGAGAAGTCGGCGGCATCAGCGTGATCGAATCTTCGCTGACCCCAGCCGTACCCGGACCTCGTCGGAGGCCTCCGCGTCAAAAGGCTCCAGCTCGGACCGTCGCCGGAGTTCCTCCGACCGGGGTTCTCCCTCCGGGGACCATCGTCGGACGGTGAAACCCGCGAGGGCGGCGTCGGTGGACGCTCCTGGTTCCGCGAGGGCCAGGTCGCATAGCCCCGATAGCCGCCCCGGGTCCTTGGAGAAGGAACACCTCCCGAAGCGACCTCGCCTGGAGTCGGAGATGCCTGCTCGGGTAAGTCCTGTAGTCCTTCTGGACTTGCCTCCGCGACAGCCGACGTCGGGCCCGACGCCGTCGGGGCCCGAGTCGGGGGCTGCTGGGTCACCTGAGCTCGGACTCAGGTTGACGGCCTTGGAGAGCAGACTGTCTGCCTTCATGGACCAGCAGCGGGCACTGCTCGCTGGCCTCACTGGCGCCGCTGCCCCGACCGCCGGGACGTCGACGTCCAAGTCGACCCCGGAGACCGAGCCGATCCTCGAGTCGATGAGAACTCGAGTCGATCCTCGGTCGAGGTCACCCTCGGCCTCCCGTTCGGGACCGAGGTCGCCGACGCCGACTCCCTCGGCGTCGGGGCGGCAGGCGCCGCGCCCCGCCCGGGCCGACCCCACCGAGTCCTCGTCGGAGTCGGTCTGGGAGTCTGAAGAGGAAGAGTCGCCTGATTCTTTCCGGACTCGGTGTGTCCCCTCGGACTCACCGGAGTCCGAGCCTCGGAAGCAGTCCCCCCCGGAGGATGCCCGGTTCTCGGACTTCGTTAGGGATATGGCCAAGGCTTTGGCCTTCCCTGCGGATCCCGAGGAGGAGCCTCGAGCCGAAGAGCTCGACGCCCTCCAGTATGACTCTCCCGCGAGGGAACACTTTACTGTACCGGTTCCTCCTATGCTGGAACGACTACTCTTCCGCATGTGGGAGAGTCCGGCCTCCTCGCCGGTCCTGAGCAAGCGGGTCGATTCTATCTATCGAGTCCGCAAGAGCCCTGGCTTTCAAAAGGCACAGCTACCACACCATTCCATGGTAGTGGAATCGGCCATGCATCGTCTTAAGAGCCAGAAGATGCACTCCTCGGTGCCTCCTGGCAGGGAGGCCCGTAACCTGGATGGCCTTGGTAAGAAGTGTTTCCAGGGCTCTATGCTCGCATGTCGTGTCCAGACTTAGCAGCTATACATGGGCATGTATCTCCGGGATCTGGCTAAAGAGCTAGCCGGATTCTCCGCTGGTTTGTCCGAGGAACCCTTGCGGAGGTTCCTGGCCTTGTCCACTGGCATTCGGGAATGCTCAAAGTTCATGTCCCGAGCAGCCTATGATGGCTTTGAAGCATCGGCTCGAGTGGCCGCAGCCGGCATCGGTGCCCGCCGACAGGCTTGGCTTCAGTCGTCAGACCTTGAGCCCTGGGTGCAGGACAAGTTGGTCGATGTCCCCTGCCGAGGCGAAAACCTCTTTGGCAAGCCCATGGCGGAAAAGGCTGCACAAATTGAGACTGAGACTCTCACCAGGACCAGGCTTTCTAGGAAGACCTCCGCCCCTTCCCAGAAAAAGAAGGGCTTGGGGAAAAAGTCCTTTTACCCGAGGAAGGCGGCTGCCTACAAACAATACCCCCATTATCAGGCCCCTGCAGCTCCCCAACAGGGCCAGCAGGCCAAGGGACGGGGTAACGGGTCCCGTAGGCAGCAAGCCCCCAAGCCTGCACCACCAGCCCCTGCTCAGCAGGGTGGGGGTTTTTGACTCACAAAGCATAGCCTCTCCCCCCCCCCGCTGGTTCCTCCCAGCACCGGAGGCCGGCTGGTTCACTTCGCCCACAGGTGGTCCAGCATCGCCGCAGATGCCTGGGTGCTTCAAGTCGTGCGAGAAGGCTATCTTCTCCACTTCCATCAGGTCCCTCCCTCCTATTTTCCGGGAGAACCTCCGCGACCCCCTCTGCACAGGGAATTACTCCTTCAGGAGTTAGCAGGTCTTCTGCAGGAACAGGCGGTGGAACCGGTGCCCCACCACCTGAGAGGTCAAGGCTTTTATTCCAGGTATTTTCTGATACCGAAGAGAACAGGGGGCCTCAGACCCATCCTGGACTTGCGCAACCTCAACAAGTTCCTTGTGCGGGAGAAGTTCAAAATGCTTACCCTTGGAATCCTTCTGCCCTACCTCCAGCAGGGAGATTGGCTATGCTCCTTGGATCTAAAGGATGCCTACACGCACATCCTCATCCACCCAAGCCACCGCCAATACCTAAGGTTTGTGGTGGCAGGAAATCATTACCAGTACAGAGTACTGCCCTTTGGCCTGTCCTCCGCACCGCGAGTCTTCACAAAATGTCTCGCGGTCGTGGCGGCCCATCTCCGGCTTCACGGCCTCTATGTCTTTCCGTACCTCGACGACTGGCTCATCAGAGCAGCGTCCGCTCAGGAGGTCACCAACGCCACGTGCCGCACGGTGACTCTTCTGCAGCACTTGGGCTTTGTTATAAACTTCGCAAAGTCCACTTTGCTCCCCTCACAGGATCTCGAGTTCATCGGCGCGAGGCTGCACACTCCTCAGGCGCGAGCATACCTACCGCTCGACAGGGCTCAACGGCTCATGGACCTAGCCGACCGCTTTCGCAGCCAGCCCCTGGTCTCCGCCAGGCGCTTCCTGAGACTGCTCGGCCATATGGCTTCCACCGTCCATGTGACCCCCAATGCCCGCCTGAATATGCGGTCTGCTCAATGGTGTCTCCGCCAGCAGTGGCGACAAGCCACAGGCGGCCTAGCAGACCTAGTGCGCGTCTCCGAGCCGCTGGTCTCGTCTCTCCGGTGGTGGCTCCGGCAGCCGAACCTGATATTCGGAATGCCTTTCCAGTCACCTCAACCGACCCGGGTGCTGACCACCGATGCATCCCTCCTGGGCTGGGGAGCACATTGCCAAGAGGCACGTACTCAGGGCCTCTGGACCACGTGGGAGTCTGCTCAGCAGATCAACTTCCTGGAGCTCAGGGCGATCCGCCTAGCTCTCAAGGCCTTCTCCCACCTGACTTCCCAACAGTCCGTCCTTGTCCAGACGGACAATCAAGTTGCCATGTTCTACGTGAACAAACAGGGGGGCACGGGCTCCTTCCTCCTCTGCCGGGAGGCACAGAAGCTCTGCTCTTGGGCCGTCAGTCACGGCATTCTCCTCAAGGCAGTTTATCTCCCGGGCCAAGAAAATTGCCTTGCGGACAAACTCAGCAGGGTCCTCCAGCCGCACGAGTGGCGTCTGGATCCCTTGGTAGTTCAGAAGCTCTTCCTCAAGTGGGGCCTCCCCACGGTGGATCTCTTCGCCAGTCCTCACAACCGGCAGCTTCTTCGCTTCTGCTCTCGTCAGCCACACCCCCTTCGGGTTGCGGCGGACGCCTTTCTGATCTCATGGTCGGGGAGCCTTCTGTACGCTTTCCCTCCCATTCCGCTAGTCTCTCGGACTCTTTTCAAGGTTCTCCGAGACAAAGCCTTCATGATCCTGGTGGCCCCTCGCTGGCCCAGGCAGCCGTGGTTTCCGCTCCTGCTGCAACTGGCGGTGGAGGATCCAATCCCTCTGGGGGTACAACCGGATCTCCTCACTCAGGATCAGGGGTCCCTACTGCACCCCAACCTCAGGTCTCTCAACCTCATGGCCTGGCTGCTGAGAGGGTAGTCCTTGCTCCCCTTCTCCTGCCGGCGGAGGTGGAGGAGGTCGTCTTGGCTTCGCGACGGCCTTCTACCCGCAAATGCTACGCCCTTAAATGGCGTCGCTTTGCAGTTTGGTGTACCCAACAGTCTCAGGATCCCTTCTCCTGCCCGGTGTCGGTGATCTTGCAGTACTTGCTGCACCTCTCTAATCTGGGACTTAAGTCCAACTCCGTCAAAGTTCACCTCAGTGCTCTTTCAGCACATCATGTGCCGGTGGACGGCAGACCTCTCTCCAACGACCCTCTCGTAGCGAGGTTTCTCCGAGGTCTCCTTCTACTTAAACCACCTCTGCGCCCGCCAGCGCCTGAATGGGACCTGAATGTGGTTTTGCAGCGGATCACCTGTCCGCCTTTTGAACCTATGGCTACCTGTTCTCTCCGTTTTCTGTCTTGGAAAACACTGTTCTTGATAGCCCTCACTTCCGCTAGACGCGTAAGTGAATTGCAGGCCCTCGTGTCTGATCCCCCTTACACTAGGTTCTACAAGAATAGGGTAGTCCTACGGACTCACCCAAAATTTCTGCCTAAAGTGGTCTCCCCTTTTCACATCAATCAGGAGGTGGTACTTCCAACCTTCTTTCCCAGACCACACTCCAGCCGAGCTGAAACGGTCCTCCATACCCTGGACTGTAGAAGGGCATTGAACTTCTACCTTGACCGTACACGGGAGCACCGTAAAGCTGCTCAGCTTTTTGTGTCTTTTGACCCCAATAAATTGGGGCTCCCGGTCTCCAAGCGTACTCTGTCCATCTGGGTTGCGGACTGTATCTCTTGGGCTTATGGGGCAGCCGGACTCTCCTTGGAAGGGTCGAGTCACGGCTCATTGCGTTCGGGCAAAGGCTACGTCAGTGGCTTACCTCCGCTCTGTTCCGCTGGCAGACATCTGCCGGGCCGCTACTTGGTCTTCGAGCCAGACTTTTGCGGTCCATTACTGTCTCGAGAGGGAGTCCCGTAGGGACAGTGCTTTCGGACAGGCAGTCCTCCGTAATCTCTTTGAGGTCTGAGCAACTCCTACCCTCCATCCCGGATGTGGGCTACCGGTGGGTGATAATTCAGCGAAGATTCTATCCTGTGCTGCTGAGCTAGAGGGAGCTCATTTTTGTGCTTAGGGTCTCCGGTAGCCTTGAGCTTGGGAGTCCCATAAGTGAGGACTGACTTCCTGCTTGGTCCTGGAGAAAGCGTAGTTACTCACCTGTAACAGGTGTTCTCCAGGAGCAGCAGGAATCAGTCCTCACTACCCTCCCTCCTCTCCTTGGAGTTGCAATCGTCTGCTTATGTTCTTTTTGCAAATTTTTATGCTGTCTTTTTTTAGCTATGTCATCTGACTGGCTAAGATGGCACCCTCGGGCGGGAAGACGACCGCGCATGCGCGCTGCAATTCCCAAAGGCTTTCTTTGAAAGCTGGGGAAAATTGCTCCGCGAGGGCTCCGTCGGCGCCGACGTCACCCATAAGTGAGGACTGATTCCTGCTGCTCCTGGAGAACACCTGTTACAGGTGAGTAACTACGCTTTACATGGACTCTGAAGCAACCAGAGCACTCTGAAAAAGCCTTTGACAAGGTTGATTGGCCTTACCTGCTCGAGGTTCTAGAGTAATTTGGTTTTGCTCCTAATTTACGTGGCTGGATAACAGCACTGTATGCTAACCCCATGGCCTCTGGCATCTTTAATGAGTTTCTCTCCAACTCTTTTCATCTGGGGCACATTCCAGCATTATCTGGTTAGTGATAACTTTAAGTCCACTAACCAAATAACAAACTGTATAGTTAGGCCCTGCCTTTTTTTGTGGCCTAACATTATGTGATTGTCTATCTGGACAGCAGCCAATGGTCACTGCTGACACTGGATACCATCTGGAACTCCCTCACCCGAGAAATTCGCTCTTTAAATGATGTTGGAGAGTTTTGCCACAAACTAAAGAACCACCTGTTCCTGGAACATTTTGAATTTGTCACGTAGTCTCCTACCCCCAGTTCCCCGTATCTTTTTCTTGTTGTTGTTGTTAAGTGCCGTCGAGTCGGAGTCGACTCATGGCGACCCTCTGGATAGCTATCCTAAATTGTGTTCGGTCTTGAGTCAGGCGGCTCATTGTTGACAGACTGGTACCCGTAGCTGCTGTTATTGTATTGATCCATCTCATTGCTGGCCTTCCTCTTTTGCGCTGACCTTCTATCTTGCCAAGCATGATATCTTTCTCTAATGATCTCTCTCTTCGCATGATGTGTCCAAAGTATGAAAGTCGAAGTCTTGTCATCTGAGCTTCTAAAGAAAGCTTAGGTTTGATCTCCTCTAGTACCGACTGGTTTGTTCTTTGGGCAGTCCATGGTATACACAGTATTCACCGCCAGCACCATACATAATTCAAAGGCATCAATTTTCTTCCTGTCTACCTTTTTCACTGTCCAGCTTTCACATCCATATGATGTTATTGAAAATACCATGGCTTGAACAAGTCGAATCTTTGTATGGAGAGAGACATCTCTGCTCTTGAGGATCTTATCTAGGTCTTTCATAGACATTCTGCCAAGAGCAATGCGTCATCTGATTTCTTGACTGCTTGTTGCTTCTTTATTGATAGTTGATCCAAGTAGGTTAAAGTTGTTCACGATTTCAATTTCTTCTCCTTCAACGATGAACCTGTTGATTATGCCAGTTGTCATGATCTTTGTCTTCTTTACATTAAGGTGCAGGCCCATTTTGAGACTATGTTCTTTGATTGTGAGAAGCAAATGTTTCAGATAATCTTCACTTTCAGCCAGTAATGTGGTATCATCAGCATAGCGAAGGTTGTTGATGAGCCTTCCACCAATCTTCACACCTCTGTTGTCTTCATACAATCCTGATTCTCTGATGATTTGTTCTGCATATAAATTAAACAGGTAGGGGGAAAGTATGCAGCCTTGTCTTACACCTTTGCTTATTTTAAACCATTCTGTTTCTCCTTGTTCTGTTCGAACTGCTGCTTGTTGATCAATGTACAGATTATGCAAGAGTACAATCAGGTGTTCTGGTATACCCATGCTTCTTAATGTGGCCCAGAGTTTCTCATGGTTTACACAGTCAAAAGCCTTGCTATAGTCGATAAAGCACAAATAGATATCCTTTTGGTATTCTTTAGTCTTTTCAAGGATCCATCTCACATCCGCAATGATGTCTCTCGTTCCTCGCCCTTTCCTGAACCCTGCTTGCACTTCAGGTAGTTCTTGTTCCAGGTATGGTTGTAGTCTCTTTTGAATAATCTTCAGTAGAATCTTGCTGGCATGTGGGATCAGAGCGATTGTGCGATAATTTCCACAGTCAGTTGGATCACCTTTCTTTAGTATTGGTATAAACACAGATCTTTTCCAGTCAGTTGGCCATGATGTTGTCTTCCATATTTCTTGGCAGAGCCTTGTAAGTACGGTAACAGCTGCATCAGATTGCTGTAATACTTCTATGGGAATGCTATCAATGCCTGGTGCTTTGTTCTTTGATAAGGCTTTCAATGCTGCTTTAACTTCTTCCTTCATCACCAATGGTTCCCGATCATAAGGTACAGGTTGAAACGGCTGTTGGTCCACTTGATCTTTATCATATAAAAACTCTGTATATTCCTTCCACCTTTTCTTGATCTTCTCAGCATCATTCAATATCGAACCTTGAGCATCTTGTAACATTCCAATTTGAGGCTGGAACTTTTTCTTTAACTCTCGTAGCTTTAGGAAAGCCAATCTTATTCTTCCTCTAATAGTTTCTGCTTCTATTTCCTTGCATGCATCGTTGTAGTACTTTTCCTTGTCCTGTCTTGCTGCACGTTGGAAATCTCTGTTGAGTTCTGTTATTGTCTTTCTTTCTCCTCTGGCTTTAGCTTCTCTGCGTTTCTGGGCAATTTTCAGAGTTTCTTCCGTCATCCATTTTGGCCGTTTTTGCTTTTTCACCTTTTGTAGAGACTACTCGCTTTCTTCCAACACAACCTTCTTTTTAACATCTTTGTTAGTGATATAGCGGAAGGGCTTTCAGGTAAGGTTTGCCTCTTTGCTGATGATACCAAAATCTGCAATAGAGTAGACACCCAGGAAGGGGTAGATAACATGAGGAGGGATCTAGCTAAGCTTGAAGAATGGTCTTGAATTTGGCAGCTGGGATTTAATGTTAAAAAATGTAAGGTCATGCATTTGGGCTGCAGCAATCCAAGGGAGCAATATAGTATAGGGGTGAAGTACTTTTGTCCACTAAAGAAGAGCGGGACCTAGGCGTGGTTGTGTCTGATGATCTTAAAGTAGCTAAACAGGTAGAAAAGGCGACGGCAAAAGCTAGAAGGATGCTTGGGTGCATACGGAGAGGAATGGCTAGCAGAAAAAAGGAGGTGATAATGCCTCTGTATAAGTCTTTGGTGCGACCTCATTTGGAGTATAGTGTGCAATTCTGGAGACCGCACCTTCAAAAGGATGTGAACAGGATGGAGTCGGTGCAGAGGGTGGCTACTAAAATGATTAGTGGTCTTCATTATAAAGCATATGAGGACAGACTGAAGGATCTTAATATGTACACCTTAGAGGAAAGGCGGGATAGAGGGGATATGATTGAGATATTTAAATACCTCCGTGGCATAAATGTTCAGGGAGAGAGCCTCTTTCAATTGAAAGCAAGTTCTGCTACGAGGGGACATGGGATGAGGGTGAAGGGAGATAGATTCAGGAGTGATATGCGGAAATATTTCTTTATGGAAAGAGTAGTGGATCCGTGGAATAGTCTCCCAGTGGAGGTGGTAGAGATGAGGACAGTAACTGAGTTCAAAAAAGCATGGGACAAACACAGAGGATCTCTAAAGGTAAAAAGTGGACTGTTGTAGTTGTTATGGAAGGACAGACTAGATAGGCCATGTGGTCTTTTTCTGTCATCATATTTCTATGTTTCTATGTCATTCCATAACTCTTCTGGAGCTCTGTCATTTGTATCTAAAGCAGCAAATCGATTTTGCAGGCAGTCTTTAAATTCCAGTGGTATATTCTCAAGGTCATATTTTGCTGCATTCATGATGGTTTGTTCTTTTTCAACTTTAGCTTGAGTTTGCATACTAGTAGTTGATGATCTGTACCACAGTCAGCTCCAGGTTTTGTCTTTGTTGATGTTATAGAACTTTTCCATCGTTGACTTCCACAGATGTAGTCAATTTGATTTTTATACAATCCATTGGGTGAAGTCCATGTGTACAGTCGCCGCTTGTGTTGCTGGAAGAAGTGTTTGAGATAAATAGATCGTTGGTCTTGCAGAATTCTATCAGTCTTTCTCCAGCTTCATTTCTGTTGCCAAGTCCATATTTTCCAACTACTTTGCCTTCTTCTTTGTTGCCAACTTTTGCGTTCCAGTCACCCATGACTATCAGGATATCCTGTTTGCATGTTCTGTCAGTTTGAGCTTGTACTTGTTCATAAAACTCATCAATTTCATCCTCTTCTGCAGCTGTTGTTGGGGCATATACTTGAATTATAGTTGTGTTGCTAGGCATTCCTCGTAGACGAATAGAGATTAAGCATTCGCTGACTGCATTGTATTTCATTACAGTTCTTGAAAGTTCTTCTTTATTATAAATGCAACACCATTTCTTCTTTGTCTTTCATTTCCAGCATAGTAGACCACGTGATCATCTGATGCAAAGTGCCCGATGCCAGTCCATTTCAGTTCGCTGACACCCAACAGATCAAGTTGTACACGTTCCATTTCATTCTTGACCACCTCCAACTTCCCTTGGTTCATGCTTCGTACGTTCCATGTTCCAATGCGTAAGACATCTTTACAGCTTCTGACTCTCATTTCATGCGCATCTTTTTCTTACACCATGTTTAATAATCTCCCTTACCCCCTGTTCAATGCAATGTTAAGATTCACATGTTTTTTTCTTATTAAAATTGTTTTCTCCAGGAGCAAGCAGTGTCAGCTCTCACATATGGGTGACATCGGCACCGATGTAGCCCACGCGGAGCATTTCCCCAGCTTTCACAGAAAGCCTTTGGGAATGCTACCATGCATGTGTGGTCCCTTTCCCGCCCAGTGGTTCCAGTGTGCTCAGTCTCCTTTTTTCCATGGAGCCCAACGGATGCTTGTCCTGTTTCATTGTAAAAATCCTCTAAAAATTATCCTTCCTGCCTCAAGCCAGCGCGTCCCAGGCTCTTCTCTTCTTTTTTGCCGAGGTTTGCCTCAACCGGTATTCGTGCCTTTTTTCACCCGGGGGTTGTTGACCCCGGCCGGATATCTCCCACCATGTTCCCCAGTGAGTTCAGAAAGTATGACCGCTGCAGTAAAATATGTCTGTAACAGATACCCATGACTGCTGCTTGCGCTTCGTCGGCTCAGAACATGACACTACCTTCTGCGATCTGTGCCAGGCCATGACTCCGAAAACCAACAAGAAAAGGTCAGAGTTGCAGTAAAAGATGTTCTCATGGTCCGACTCAGCCCCAGCTTCCCTATGCTAAGCCCCAAGCCGAACACCTCCTGGGAGGCCATGGCATCTTCGGAGTCCTGCAGCAGCGGCTCCTCCGTAAAGACCCTGTACCCTGGGAAGAAAAAGAAAAAATCCTCAAGACCAGACGAGGTTCCACTGGTGAAACCTGGTAAGGTCTCGTGGCAGGACTCTGGCGACTTCGAGCAGTGCCCCCTTAAGTTCTCTAAGAAAGAGTCCTCAGCTGGCAGCAACCGTGTGAGGCTCCCCGAGGCCGTGATACTTATCGAGGATGCACTCGCAAGAGTGCCAGCATTGGGTTCCGAGGTCCTCGGTGCCCACGCCGACAGCTGCAGAGCCTTCTGGCATTGAGTTCAGAATGGCGGCCCTGGAGCAGAATATCTCTGCCATCCTGGCCTTGCAGCAGGCGATGATGTCTGGTTAATCCGCATCATTTGCCCCGACAACCAGGCCCCCAACTGCGGGGGAGTCCCTGGGTGTCGAGCCAGGCCCCAAGCACCATTGGCCTCGGGTGAGCCTTCGGTACTGATCGAAGTCCCGGTCCCGATCCTCGGATGTCCAGTCCTCCCCAGCCAATTTCCGGGAGTCTGACCAGAGATCCACCAGGGGACCCTGGTTCCTTGGGGCCGGCCTTGAGGCATGGGTGTCCCAAGCCCTGGTGTCCTTGATACCCTCTGGCTCTGACTGGGAGACAGACGTCAAGGCCTCCTCCAAGACCTCTCGACACAGAGACGTCCCTTTGGAGTAGTCTTCCCGGAGCTCTGATGCCATTCCCCACTCAAGAATGAACTGGGGGCCTCAGGCCCATACTAGACCTGTGAAACCTGAGCAAGTTTCTGATGAGGGAGACGTTCAAGATGCTCTCCCTTGGAACTCTGCTGCCCTACCTCCACCAGGGAGTTTTTACAAAGTGCCTGGTGGTTGTGGCCAGCTACGTGTGCCTACAAGGGCTCTTCATCTTCCCCTACCTGGATGACTGGCTCATCAGAGGTAGCACGGCCCCCAAGGCCAGCCAGGCCGCAGGACAAACAATCCGCCTTCTGCAGCACTTAGGGTTCATCATCAACTACCCCAAATCCCAACTCTCTCCAGCCCAGAATCTGGAGTTCATAGGTGCCCAGCTGGACACATTGCAGGTCAAGGCCTTCCTCCCAAAGGAAAGGGCACTTCACCTCATACAGCTGGCGGGAGAAGTGTAAAGGAATCGGTCATTACCAGCTCGCTCATCTTCTCCACCTACTGGGCCATATGGCCTGAACGGTCCACATCACGCCCCTAGTCCACTTGCACATGTGAGCAGCCCAGTGGTGCCTCTGCTTCCAGTGGGCTCAGGCCACAGGCAGGTTGTGGGACAGGGTCAGGGTCACCTGCCATTGGCAGACTCCCTCATCTGGTGGCAGTCACTACGCCACCTCTGAGCAGGGATGCCGTTTCAGGCACCTGCACCAGAGGGTCCTGACCACGGACGACTCCCTCCTGGGTTGGGGGGCACACTGGACTCAAGGCAGTTGGTCGCAGGAGGAGTTGCTCTTACAGAACAACCTCCTGGAACTCGTAGCCATCTTCCTGGCCTTGCGGGCATTCCGCCACCTCCTGTGTAACCGTCCTATGCTGATCCAGATGGTCAACCAGGTCACCATGTTTTATGTAAACAAACAGGGGGGGCACAGGTTCACACTTCCTCTGCCAGGAGGCGGTGGCTCTCCTCTCCTTCGCAGTGCACCATGGAATGCTCCTATGGACAGTATACCTTCCAGGTTAGGCCAATTGCTTGGTGGACAAACTCAGCAGAGTCTTACGCTCACATGAATGGCGTGTGAACCCCAGGGTGGTGCAAAGACTCTTCTGCCTCTGGGGCAGGCCCATGATGGACCTGTTCACCTGCCCGGACAACATGCAGCTGCCCCGTTTCTGCTCACGCCAGCCACATATGGGGAGAGTGGCAGTGGATGCCTTCGTGATCCCGTGGTCCAAGGGCCTCCTCTAATGGCCAAGACCCTCTTCAGGTCCAGGGTGAGCAGGCATCAGTGATCCTGATCACCCCCAGATAGGCCCGGCAACCCTGGTTCCCTCTGCTGCTCTCCTTGTCGGTGGCATTCTCAGTCCCTCTGGGTCAGGATCTGAACCTCCTGTCCCAGGAGAAGGGCCCCCTTCTGAATTCCAACTTGGAGCCACTAGCATTGATGGCATGGCTGCTGAAAGGGTAGCATTGGTTCCTTTCAATCTCCCAGAGGAATTCCAGGAGATCCTGCTGGCTTCCCGAAAGCCCTCTACCAGACGAGTGTATGCCTTCAAATGGAGAAGATTCTCCATCTGGTGTGCAGACAGAGAGGAGAACCCTTTCTCCTGTTGTGTGCAAATAGTGCTACAGTACTTACTACACCTCTCGCACGCTGGCCTGAAGTCAGACTTGGTGAGGGTACATCTGAGTGCCATAGCCACTCACCATCACTCTATGGAGGGTAAATCCCTCTCAAACCAGCCCCTAGTCGCCAGGTTCCTCTGGGGCCTCCTGCTATCAAAGCCCCCTCTCCGCCCTCCTGGGGAAGAATGGGACCTTAATGTGGTGCTCTCCCAAATCACCAGACCGCCGTTCGAGCCCCTGGCCACCTATCATTTGCGATACCTATCCTGGAAAGTGTTTTTTCTGGTGGCCATCATGTCCGCTTGGAGAGAGAGCGAACTCCAGGCTTTGGTGGCAAATATGCCATATACAAGGTTCTATAAGAACAGGGTAGTGCTCCGCACACACCCCAAATTCCTCCCCAAGGTGATATCTCCCTTTCACCTCAACCAGGAGGTGATCCTGCCCACCTTTTTCCCACGGCCTCACGCCGGCAGGGAGGAGCTCATATTGCATACGCTAGACTGCAGCAAACTCAGGACCATCGCAAAGCTCCTCAGCTTTTTGTGTCATATGACTCCAGTAGACTGGGGCTCCCGGTTATGATGCAAACTCTGTCTACTTGGGTGGCGGACTGCATTGCCCTCACCTATGAGCGAGTAGGCCTCTCCATTGAGCACTGGATCACTGCACACTGTGTACAGGCTGTGGCCACATCGGTGGCCAACCTCTGCTCAGTGCCAGTAATGGAAATCTGCAGGGCCGCCACATGGTCTTTGATTCATATATGTGTAGCTCATTACTGCCTAGAGATTGAGTGCCACAGGGACAGTGCCTTCAGGCAGGTAGTATTCCGTAATATTTTCAGTGTGTAGGAAACGTCTGCTCTCTGACTCTTCTGTGTTCAGGCTATCAGAGTGATGATGTCGCTGTACATGCAGGTTTTGCAGGGTCTCTGTATCGGGCCTCATCTTCTACAACTTACAGCTATCTGATGTGTCGCTGGTAGTGCTGTCACGGTTCTGTCCTCTGCAGCCTGGAGCTAGGCAGTCCCATATGTGAGGACTGACTTCCTGCTTGTTCTTGGAGAAAAGCATAGTTACTCACCAGTATCGGGTGTTCTCCAGGGACAGCAGAAATCAATCCTCACATTCCCTCCCTCCTGCCCTTGGAGTTGCCTCCCTACATTGTTTTAAGTCCTTTTTCACAATGTCTTCTGACTGAGCAAGATGGCACCCTTGGGTGGGAAGGGGACCATGCATGCATGGTAGCATGTCCCAAAGACTTTCTGTGAAAGCTGGGGAAATGCTCTATGTGGGTTCTGTCAGCGCGATGTCACCTATATGTGAAGACTGATTCCTACTGTCCCTGGAGAACACATGTTACAGGTGAGTACGCTTAACCTGTTATCAACTACGTTCCGTATACAGTTCTACACATTCTTGTTCCCTGCAGGGGCGGCCCAAGGGGGGTGCGGGGCCATGTGCGGAGATTAATTGTGGGGTCTCATTTGCATAAGGAGTCTCATTTGCATAAATGCATAATAGTAACATGCACTTTTAGTAAACATGCCTCTTAATGAGTGTCTGGATAAAGGAAGACTAACAGATTTCTACATTACTCTATTGCCGTGACAACCGCCAGGCCCATTAGGAAGTACTAGAAACACTGACCATTTAGAATCCATAGCAAATCCACCCTATCATAACAGCACTACCAGGACTCACAAAGCACCAAACCCTACTTATCAAAAGGCAACACTGCAGATATTAAACCAATACATCTTAGAGAATACCATTACAGCTCACTGGGGGAAAGAGAACAAGTGGGACTGTCAAACAGAAACTACATGAACAGAATACCTCAGCACGGTTACACAGAACATAGACCATCAACACACAAAGAACAAGGGATCACAATTTAGAAATTGGAAGATAATAATTAAACTGGGAACCCCAAAAGCCAAACATGAAATGTACAACACTGGAGAAATAAAACTATAAAGTAATTTCCTCTTGCACTAAACAAAAACGCAAAGATGTTAGCAATACACACTTCCCAGACCAGACATATTCCAGTTAATAAATTAAAAATAAAAAGTATTTTCTACCTTCTGTTTGGGATTTTATTTTTCAGTTGCAATTGCTCCAGTCACTTTCTTCTGGTTTCTTCTTGTCTTCTGCGAGCTATCCATTTGACCTTTCTTCTCTTTTAGATGTTTTCCATTCTCTCTCTATATCGGCTTTAACATACTGATCGTTTCCCTTTTGCTCTTTCCTCCATTTCTTTCCTTATTCCTTTATCATCCACTCAAATTTCACCCTTCCATTCTCAATCCCCTCTTACTCTCCCAATATCCGGCCCATCGTAGACTTTTCTTCCACACAAAATATCTTTTCCCCTCTCCATTCTCATTCCCCATCCCCATCCCTTCTAGTCCTCCCCCAAAATCAGTTCCCTTATAGTTCTAGACCCACCCAGCATCCGCTCCCTTCTAGTCCCATTCTCCCATGCCCCCACATCAGTCCATTTCCAGTCTTATCCTAGCCCATCACCCATTTTCAGTCCAAGCTCCCCCCATCAGCCCATTTCTAGTCCTATTCCAGCTCATCAGCCCATTTCCAGTCCTAGTCCCACATATGTTCTTTTCCAGTTCCATTTCAGCCCCCCATCAGCCAATTTCCAATCCTAGCCCCCTCGTCAGCCCACTTCCAGTCCTATTCCAGCCCCCTTCAGCCCATTTCCAGTCCTATTGCTCTTCATCAGCCCATTTCCAGTGCTAGCCCTCCCATCACAGCCCATTTCCAGTCCTATCCCCTCCCCATCACAGCCCATTTCCAGTACAAGTCCCCCCATCACAGCCTCTTTCCAGTCCTAGCCCCCCCACCATCACAGCCTATTTCCAGTCCTAGGCCCCCCCCCACCATCACAGCCCATTTGCAGTCCTAGCCCCCCCATCACAGCCCATTTCCAGTCCAAGTCCCCCCAACCATCACAGCCCATTTGCAGCCATAGTCCCCCTAATCACAGCCCATTTGCAGTCCAAGTTCCCCCCCCCCATAGCCCATTTCCAGTCCAGGTTTGCCCCCATCACAGCCCATTTGCAGTCCTAGCCCCCCCCCCCATCACAGCCCATCCAGTCCTTGGCCTTCTCCCCCCCCCCAATCAGCCCCGCAGCTGTCTGAGGGGCTTCAGAGGGAGCTGGGAAAGTCCGCACAAGGCCCCAGCTCCCTCTGTATAACTGCCAGCGTGAAGATCATTTTCCCTCATGCTGGTGGCTGTTTGTGTGAAGCTGCGAATGCTGGGAAAGGTTAAAAGGGCATTGCCTTTAACCTTTCCCAGCAATTGCGGCTTCACAAAAACAGCTGCCAGTGTGAAGAAAAAGGATCTTCACACTGGCTGTTGTAGAGAGGGAGCCGGGGCCTCATCCGGGCTTCTCCGGCTCCCTCTGAAGCCATCCGGTGTGCCATAATGGTGCTTGCACGGGGCCTCCTGAAGCTCAGGGCCCTGTGTGAAAACAGAGTTACTTACCTGTAACAGGAATTCTCCGTGGACAGCAGGATAAGTCAGCCACACTTGGTGACGTCATCCGATGGCGCTGAGATGGAAGTACTCTCCATAGCTCAGAAGGGCTTTTTGCCCTTCTGAGCATAGGCCAACTGGCCCCACCCCCTGCCTGCCCCTAGCTAGCCAGTACATCACTAGTTGAGCCTTTTGCTGTAAGGAGGTGGGCACCAGGACGGAGGCCGACCCCTTCCCAGGGGAGGTGGGTGGGTATGTGTGGCTGACTTATCCTGCTGTCCACGGAGAACTCCTGTTACAGGTAAGTAACTCCATTTTCTCCTAGGACAAGCAGGATGAGTCAGCCACACTTGGTGCCTCCCAAGCTGCCATGTGCTGTGGTGGATGAGGTAAGGCTGAGACACTTCTTCAGGGCTAGTATGAGCCCTTGTGGAGCAGAATGTTGCAACAGGAACCTGTAGGACTGTTGTGGCAATGCACGCATGTGCAGTAGCAGCTTTGTGAGAGGGCGCAGTTAGAAAGCCCCGTACGCTCAGTCACGATGCACTCATGTGCAGAGGGTGTAGTTACAAGGTACACCTGTGCGGTAACAGAGATGTAGGCACATCGAGCAGTAGTAGTGCGGGATTCACCATCGAGCAATAGTAGTGCGGGATTCACTGCAGTCGCGATGCACGCATGTGCAGAGGGTGCAGTTACAGGGCACACCTGCGTGGTAACAGAGATGTAGGTACATCGAGCAGTAGTATCACCGCAATGAAGAAGCAATGGCATCAATATTGCTGGGCAACGGCATTACTATAGCTGGCCACGAGAGTGGTGCAAAATGGAGCATTAATACATCATAAACAAGAGAGACTTCTCTTTTTTCTTTTTTTTTTACTTGTTATTGGAGGATAATGAGAACCATTAGCATAGCAGGATAGGAGGGAAAATGAGAACTAATGAGAACTGTTAGCATAGCAGGATAACAGGGGAAATCGCTGCTTGGCCAAGCATTGGGGAACCTGTGTCTTTGGGGAGAAATGACCTAGATTGGCCACTGCTGGAAACAGAATACTGTGCACAACAATGCTACACCAAATACTGTGCACAACAATGCTGCAGGCTTGGTAATCCAGTCATACCCTGCATTCAGGGTATGTGGCCCCACTCCCTGCATGCTTGCGCATCTGCATTCAGGGTGCGTGGCCCCACTCCCTGCATGCTCGCGCATCGCTGCTGGCATCTGTGCTGTGTCCAGAACTGCTCGGCCGAAGTGGTATCTGAGGCAGCGGTGTTGTCAGAAGACCAGGTGGCAGTTTCACCAATGCTGGTCCCCGGCACGGTATGCATGGGGCGAAGGTGGTGGCCTGTGCCTGGAGCCGGTGCATGAATTCTCCTGCCTGGCTGAGGCTCCTGTCTGGCCTAGGCCGAAGGTGCTTCAGTTAGCAACAGGGCCTCCTTGGTGCATGGGTGTCCTGTGCAGAAGGAAACAGGGTTGGGTCCCTTGACGCTGGTGTGTTATCATGCGACAGTGTGTTATGCGACAGTGGGGCTCCGTTCCTCCAAAGAAGCGTGGTGCGCAACTGATCTGGGAAGTGGCTCAGTCCTGGATGACTGTGCATAGGATGAGTGTGCCACAAGGTTTGTAGTTCGATTCTCTTGGTGGGTGATCGTCCTGCGAGAAAGACCTTTGGAGAAAGAGCATCCTGTTTGGTCAGATCGGTTAACGTAAAAAGGGGGTGTGGTGCCGGTAATGAGGTGGATCCATACAATCGCAGCAGCTGTGGGTGCCTGTCTGTCACAATGAGCCGCCTGACAGAAGACCGAACACGAATATGGACTACTATCCAGAGGGTCGCCAAGAGGTGACAGCGACTCGACAGCACTTAACAACACAACTTCATTTCAGCAGTTAACATGAGCAGGCATGGCTCACGCATCGGCTGATTGAGGAGGCCCTTGTTAGGTCCCTCCTGAGACATGTAGCTCTCCCTGATGTGGCAGTGGGAGGGTGCGACGGGCGGTGTTTACTGCAATCTACAGTAGAGATGAGGCACTGGAGGATTCGTGGAAGGGGTCCAGTTGGTGCAACCTAACAGGAGAAGACATCCAGTTGCTGCCATGTGCTTTGGGAGCTGTTGCATCACTATGTCAAGTGCTGGGCCTTCTGTCAATGGGCCCTTGGCTGTCAGTACTAGGATTGTTAGTACTAGGATCATTTGTCAGAGGGAAGGTTGAAGGAAGGCAGGGATGGCTTCTTAGTGCAAGTGCAGGTGCCTGTTGTAAGGAGACTTGGCCAGTTACAGGCACTATGCAGTGGTCCTAACCACTAGGCTTGTGACTCATGGTCGTAACCACTAGACTCACACTCCCATTGAGAAAGGCCCAAGCTTTGTCCAGAGTGATATTGAGAATGGCCCAAGCTTTGTCTAGGGTGAAATTGATATAGGCAATGCCAGGAAAACAGGGATGCTTTGTATTCCCCTCTGTGGCAGGCGCCGCCACCAGAGAGACAGGGTGGATGACAGGAGTGGCAGGAAGGTAGGGTAGTCCACCATGACAGAAATGTCAACTCGCGCAGGAAGCAGGAGGGTGGGGGAGTCCACCATCAGTCAGTCCCCGTCGGACAGGTGGCATTAGCCCACCATCAGTCAGACACTGTCAATGAGGGATGGGTGAGCAGACACCATCGGAGAGGGATGGGTGAGTAAGACCATTAAGCAAGGCAGTAACTTTAGGGTACTCTGGGGAGGGACCCCCTTATGTCCTTGTCGTAGGTTATCTAAGACCAGGCAAGAAGCTTTAAGTATCTCCAGTTGCTGTACTGTGTTGGGTGAGGTGTGGCCCCTGAGTTTGACTGTACCCGATTAGGGTGTTTTGGTACTAAGGTATCGACGGTAAGGGTGCCAACTATGGGGTAGGTTCTCCTTTTCTGCTGGGAGATGTCAGAATGATGCAAGGAAGGGTGCCAACTATAGGGTAGGCTCTCCTTTTCTGCTGGGAGATGTCAGGACGATGTCAGGACCGAAGAGATGTCAGAAGTTTCCTGATCTTCGTGGATGTGCCGGTAGGGGTAAAGGATCTCTGCATGGCAGAGTCCCCTTGTCTGAAGGTGATCATCTGGTCAAGTTCTTCCCCGATGTTGAGGACCTGGAGTGATTGCACATATGTAAGGTCTAGTCTTGGTTTGTTTGGTTTTTTTTTAAGGTATGTAGCTGTTGAGTCAGCTTGTTGGCCTTGTATATTTAGGTCTTCTGGATGGCCTATGTTGGGTGACTGAAATATGATGAGAGTCATCTTGCCTTGAAGATGGGCGTCACCTAACATGACCTGTGAGGGTTGCCCATGGGCTGAACCGGTACGCATTGTTCCCTTTAGAATCGGGATAGTCAGCTATCTGGATTGTGTTGGGGACTAAGCCAGGGCTGGCATAGGGCATTGATAACCTTTGTTTTCCCACTTCCACCGCTGCCATGCTCAGTCTCTGGAGTCCAGCAGGGAAGTAGAGAAGTGGAAGTGCAATGTGGAGGGAAGTCTCTTACTCCCTGTGCACAGTCTAGAAATTCTTGTTCCCAGTGGCCCAAGATCACACTGGTGAAGGTTCAAGCCATAGGATCATGGGCTCTGCAGTACCTCCTGAAGACCTTGCTCGCAGTGACCAAGATCACACTCAACGTGTTCCGGGTTGTAGGGCTGTGGACTCCGCACCCCCGGAGGCTTCCGTGGTTAAGGAAGGTGTTGCCCTGTCCCAAGCTGGAGGCTCACATAGGAAGAAGGTGTTGTCTGAAGGAGGTCAGGTTGGATTCGATCCCTGGTATTGTGTACAGGCCAGGAGCTCAGGTTGGGATTCGATCCCTGGTACTGTGTACAAGCAGGAGCTCAGATTGGGATTCGACCTAGCAACCCAGCTGCCCCCTGTGGGCATTGCACCCAGGTCTCCAGGGTTTAGGCTGCTGCCTGAACCTTAGGCTATTCCGCCAACATTGGTAACACTGCGCCGCAGGAGAAGCAGGTTTTAATCAAGCCACACCACTTGGGGTAGTTATATTCCCAATATATCCCTGGCTGTGGCCGATACATGGTGGTGGTTTGTGCAGGAGCTCTAGTTGCTACTGTCTTGGCTGCTGCTACATGGGGTAGCTGTAATAGACCCCACAGAGGGGGGTATGTGCACTCATCAGCAGAGCAGATCCCTCCAGCGCTAGGTTACAGTTTGTTGCTGCCCAGATGGGCCAGCAACTTACTGGGGAAGCCATCACTCCCACACCCCTGGTTTGTCTGAACCAGAACTTCCTTCCTGCTGCTCCCCTCCAATGGGGAGATCTAAGTGGGGATTCCACGCATATCTGTTTCGCCGGCTGAGGAGGTGCTGGAGGCCAATGTTAAACCCGGAGCCTGAGGTCCTCCCCCTGGGCAGCTGCCTTACCAGTGCCCGGGAGTGATTTCCTCAACAGCGCTGAGGTGGGCAGGCATGCCGTTCCGAGACGGACTCCACCAGGCATGCTGGCCCGAAAAGACTCCACCACTCGGCACAGAGGCAGGTACACTGGGAGTGACTCACCCCATCTGCACCGAGGCAGGCATGCCGGAACTGAATTTGCGCCAGAAAGATCCCCATCGGCGCTGATGGGAGTGCGATCTGCTGTACTGCCGGTGTCAAAAACTCCTCTGCTGCTCCGGCATCGGCGCAGAGAGCAGGGGCACGATCGGCTGCACTGTCGGGCCCAAAAGCTCCCCGGCTGCTCCGGCATTGGTGCAGAAAGCGGGAGGCAGCACGATCGGTTAAACTGCAGGTGCCGTGGAGATGTCCATCGGAGCTGAAGCGGCTGGGCCAATCGCATAAGGGGGGGTGGAGCTTGTGATCGCCGAACGATTAGCAGGTGAGGGAGGAGCCAAGGTGCTGATGGGAGGAAGATGGCTGCCTCCAGCCGAGTCCCCACGTGTGCAGACATTCGGCTTGCAGGGCAGCACAGCTGGAACAACATGCCCGCCCCCATGGTCCACACGTGTGGAAATGGTCCCCGGAACGACGGAGGAAGGCTGGCCGAGGGCGGAGGTGAGGGCTGCTACCTGACTGGGAACTTCTTTTTCAGGCCCATTCCCCTGGAATCCTTAGCTTCTGCCGCTGGAGAAGAGAGAGGCAGGAGTTCTTTCAGTAAGAGACAGGAGTTCTTTCAGGACCATCGGGGAGGCTTGCCGGGGACGGAGGCCTTCTTAGGCACATCCTGGGCTGCCGTTTTTCAAGCTCCATTTTTCCAAAATCCTTTCCGCTCCGCAGCATGATCCCGGCTGGAACAGGGGCACGGTGTCTGCCTTAACTCGCGCCGGAGCTCAGGGGTTCCCCAAAACAACAGCAACCGTGGGCTGCGGGTGCTGATGGCCGGCAGGCCCCGGGGTTTCAGCCAGCCCTCCATGAGTGATATCGGATCTGGAAGGAGCACGAGAGAGCATAAACATGAGAGACATTTCATGCAAGTAAGTAAAGGGGAATTCATCTTCTTTCTCTACAGAATAGTACAAGATTTGGTTATTTCAGTTGGAGAGTAGAAAGATCCATCTTGCTGGCAAGGCGGAAGAACTGAAAACTGGCTAGCTAGGGGCAGGCAGGGGGGTGGGGCCAGTTGGCCCATGCTCAGAAGGGCGAAAAGCCCTTCTGAGCTATGGAGAGTACTTCCATCTCGGCACCGTTGGATGACGTCACCAAGTGTGGCTGACTCATCCTGCTTGTCCTAGGAGAACAACATTATCACACAATGGACGGGCCGGCCCTGATTCCCTGTACACTGCTGTGATTGGTAGATGCAGCAGTATGGAAATGTTTGCTAAATAAATATTCAGCAGCAGCTGCCATCTGGATACTACTATCAAATAATCAGTTTTTGTTTGCCTATAATGGGAGTGTTTTTTTTTTAAAATGCTGATCACTGTAGGCTGAATACTTGCCCCGAAGTTCCCAAGCAGTAATTTCTTCAAAGGCTTGCTTGATTTCCATGAGAAAACAGGAGCTATTTTGCAAGTGGGTGTAGCACGTGCCCAGAATGCTTTTGATGCACTGTACCTGACTTTGTACCCCCTCATCCCACAGGACTGTGCGCTCGCTCGGCGAGGTGTGTGCGCGTGCACACGCGCACAGCTTAGAGGGAACAGTGGTTGGGACCTCTTTGACGTTTGGCAGGTTGTGCACTCCACAGAGTGGGACTACACCCATCTATCCCATGGCACATAGCCCAGCTTAGATTACTTTTTGATCTCGGGGGAGTTCATGGGTAGCATCTTGGGGACCCATATTGTGAATGTACATATCTCAGACCATGCCCTCGTGAGTTTAGACTTACATTTGTGATGGTTCTGGTGAACAGCGAAATTGGCAGTTCCCCCTGCATCTTTATGGGGAGAGACCGGCTTTCAATCTTTCTTGCAAAATCAATGGGTTCTTTTTGCAGAGACTAACCAAGACTACAGGGATAACCCAGTTCTGTGTTAGGAAATGGCTACGGTGTACCTCCAGGGCATGATTATTGGGTACTCCAGTAAGCACCAGTGATCAATAGGTAAGCGCTTGGCAGATCTGGGCTGACAACTTTGGGCGGTGTGGCAGACTGTTGCAACAGTTCTCGGAGGAAGCCCAGTCTGAGTATCTTGCTTTGCAATCAGAGCTCAATACCCTGTTGCATGCACAAACCAAACAGTTGTTGCTATAGTATCAATGTGCACTTTATCGATATGGAAATAAACCGGGACTGCTATATTTTCTTATTCGTTAGGGTGGGGCCCTATAGAATGCTGGAGGAGATCTGAGTTCTGAACAGAAGCATATAGTGCAGGCTTTTCAGGATTACTTTCAACAATTATACCTGGCAGAAGCTGGGGATGGCAATGCTGTCTGAGGGTACTTGCAAAAATGTGGTCTACTGAGGCTGTTGGAGGATCAGCTGATTTTCTTGAACCGGCCCATCTCTACAGCAGAGGTGAGAGAGTGATTAAAGGCCAACGTAATGCTAAGACTCTGGGCCTGGATGCGTTTAGTGCTGAATTTTTCAAGCTGTTGCAGGATCGGGTTAGTTTTCCTCTGGCGGTCATGTGCCAACAGCTAGTGGAGCGAGAATCTTATCCCTATGGCGGTAATGAAACCTTGATAACCATGATCCCAAAGCCTGGAAATGACTTCCTAGTTCCAAGCTCCTATTGCCCGATCTTGCTGATTAATCTAGATTAGAAGATCCTCTACAAAATCTTGGCGGATCATTTGACCTCTATTCTGCCCTCTTTGATTTATCCCTCCCAGGTGGTCTTTATTAAGGGATGCCATGCTGTTAATGTCTGCCAGATTCGGCAACAATGAGTATTGTTGAGTTAAGGTGCTCCCCTCAGTGCTAATTAGCTTTGATGCAGAGAAGGCATTTGATCACATTAATTGGGAATATATGTTTTGGACTTTGGAGCACTTTGGGTTTTGAGGGCCATTTTTTCAGGCAATACAGCTGCACTACACTTCACCACGTGCCTACCTCCTGGTCAATGGCTCCTGGACCAAAAGCTTTTCCCTCTAGTGAGGAATGCAATAAGAGTGCCCCAGCTCCCCATTACTATTCCTCTTGACTTTGGAACTGCTGCTGCATATTATTTGGGAGCGGGCTGATATTCGGAGGGTCTCTATAGGAACCTATACTTTTAAAATATCCACTTTCATGGACGATCTGCTGATGCACTTAACTGAACCGCAAAAATCTTTCACTGCCCTTCTTAAGGTCTTCCACATTTTTTAATTCTTCTCTGGTTATTTATTTATTTACATTCTCTTATATACCGCGCTATTCTGCATCAGTGCGGTTTACATTGAACAAACTGAAATTACATTGAACAGGGCATTATAACTTGGAGATAACTATTTTACAGGGAACATGGGCTATGGAGGGTTAAGTGGCTTGCCCAAGACCACAAGGAGCACCTGTGGGACTAGAAACCCCAGTCCTTCCGGCCCAAGGTTGCTGTCCTCTAGTGGGATTTGAACCACCGACCTTCCGGCCTGAAGTACCTTGCCCCAACCACAATTATAAACTCAATTTAGATAAGTCTGAAACTTTACCTCTGCAGGATGAGATATGCATGGGGCGGGTGGGGACATTTCCACTTTGCTAGGCCATGGGCTCTTTTCATTACTTGGGTGTTGTACTTTCTAGGGATTTACATGAGCTACATGGCCATAATATTCCACCTTTGCGTTTGGACTCAATGGCTACCCTCTGATACTGGCGTGATTTGCCTAGATGGTTGTATGTACTCCAGACATTACCTCTTTAGGTACTGGCCAAAGATTTGCATCTCCTAAACAGTCAGCTCTCTAAGTTCCTATGGAGGGGTAGGAAATCCTGAGTTGTAATACAGCAACCATGGTACATGGGAGGTATGAATCTCTCGAATCTTAGGAACTATAACTTGGCTTGTTTATTATTTCACCTCAAAGACTGGCTATTTGATACAGAGGACTATATGAATCTGCAGTGTGACAGAGCTCTTTTGTCACCACTATCACCAGAATATGTCCTCCATGCAGCGTGGGGTAAGCTACCAAGAGAGCTCAGAGGTTCCATATTAGTGCACCCTCCTTTGCATAAGTGGGTATGGATATGCCAACGGCTCAGTCATTCTCCTTTATAGTCAGTTTTTTTTATCCATATAGGGCAATGCGGAGTTCACATCAGGATGCCCTTGGGGTGCTTCCGGCTCTGCGGGCTCATGGCTTGCAGCACCTAGAACAGTGGCTTACCGATGAAGGAAGACTCCGCCTGTTTGATGAGCTTTGGATGCAATTTGATCTGGCTGGGCCGGATGTCTTTCCCTACCTCCAGCTGAGCAACTATGTTCACATACAACTCTCTCGTGACTTCTGCACGCAGCTGGAGGATTTTTTTCTTTCTGAGGTATTGGTACGTATCACTGTCATTAGATCCCAGACTTCATTTGTTGGGAATCTGGTTTGTGAGGACTTGGTGGCAAAGTGAAACAAGGAGTTGAGTACTCATCTTTCCAGTGAAACATTTTTGAAAGCCCTGGCTAAGATTCCTAAACATCTGGTGATGATGGTGTTTCAGAACATGCAATATATGCTTTTAGCCAGTTATTTATACCTCTCGCGTAGAATTTTAAAATGGGCTGTAGTGAAACATTGGCTTGTCTGAAATGTGGAGGGCAACCCTAGGGCATATGTTTTGGTGCTGTCCCAAAATACAGCAGTTTTTGGTTCAGACCCATGGGTACCTGCAATAGGTGCTTTGGGTGCTGTGGCCGCTCACAGTCCCCCCCAGTCTTATTTCATATTTTGGATGAAGTCCCAGTGGAGGGCCAGGGTCGAAGACGTTAGTTGAGGGTTGGTTGACTGCTGGCTAAGAAAACAGTGCTCTCCATCTGAGCTGATACAGAGCCCCTGAGATTTTGGCAGTGGAGGATCGCCCTCCATCAAATCATGTGGGCTCTGTGGGGGAGGGCGAGGGTCCTGAATTTCCTAGTTATGTGGGAAACTCTTTCATCCAGAGTACAGAGCATGGTCTTGAAGAAGCTTTAAGCATGTTGATTGGCCAGGGCCGGGGGGGGGGGGCCCTCTGGGTCATGTGTCAGGGTTGGGGATCCTGGTGGGTGTGGCCCGGGGTATCCCTTGATAGCGGGGATATAGTGCACACTTTGGATCCTTGGGGCAGGGCTAGATGGAGGGGGTGAGTGGAGGGTAGGAGGATGGGGGTTTTCCCAGTTTTTCTACCCTCATGTTGCAACTTATGCAGCTGCCTGTAGCCTCTCCCCAGGGGTTGCATCAGGCACACTGCACTCCTGGGGTGCCTGAAGACTCGTGTGGTTGCCTTCTTCCTCCAGGGGTTGGGTGCTGTGGTTGGAAGGGATTGGTGTGGTGGGAGTGGGGGGATGGGTGTGGAGAGTTTGCTTGGGGGAAGGAGGGAAATACAATGAAGGTTAATAAGAAAAAAAAGAATTGTACCCATTTTATTTGGTGTTCACATGCTTTAGTTTTGTTCAGTTTCTTTGCTTCATTGTGTCTCATTGGTATGATTTGTTCAATAAATATCACTTGAACTTAATTAACAGCAATATACTAACCAGTTATCAAAACAACCACTAGATGCTGCTACTGTATATCCAAGTACATCAGTTGTCATGGCTCTTTAATCATAGGCTGCTTTATTGTTTACTAGAGTTTTCATAGACCTAGGCAGTCAGCGCATTTATGGTTTATTAAGCTTTGATATACTGCCCTTCCTATCAGCAGAGCAGTGTACAATAAAACCAAAATATAAAACAAAACAAAGAAAGGAAAAGAAAGCCCTTAAAATGATAGAAGGAGGGATGAGAAGAGAGGAGTCAGGGCTGGGGTGCAGAATCCAATGTGACCTGTGCAGGGGAGACCATGGGCAAGCTGAAACAGAAGAGTTTTCAAGGAAGACTTAAATTTGGGGTAAGAGGGCTCAAGGTGAAGATCAGCAGAGAGGGAATGCCAGAGATTAGGACCTAAGAAATAAAACGCGGAGTGCCGGGTGGATTCAAGGCGGGCCTGTGTCGGTGAGGGGAGATGCAGTTGGTTTGCATGGATTGACTGGAGGAGCATACAGGATAAGGTAAGGGGATAGGTAAGTAGGCATGCCAGAATGTATGATCTTGTGGGTGAGAGTGAGAAGCTTGAAGTGGATACATTGAGTGAGTGGGAGCCAGTGGGACTTAATGAGTAAAGGGGAATATGATCGTATTTGGTGGCATGATGAAGTAAACGAAAAGCGGTGTTTTGGACAGATTGAAGATGTTTAAGTTGGTAACAGGGTAAGCCTGAGTAGATAATGTTACAATAGTCTAACCATGAGATAACCAGGGCTAAGAGAAGAGTGATAACTGAAGAATCAGCAAGAAGGAACTGGCTAGAACGTATTTGACAAAGTGCAAAGGAGGACAGCTTCACATCCGCTAATGTGCTTGTGAAAAGTAAGGGAAGTGTCCAAGATAACCCTAAGATATTTAAGAGAGGAGTTGACAGGAATAGAAGAGCCATTTAGTGAAGGGGATAAGGAAGGATGAGCAGAGGAACCCCTGAGCCAAATCACAGAGGTTTGGAGGGATTAAGCTTTAGACAGCATGCAGCCAGGATGCTTCCAAATAAAGACAAGAATTAGCGGGAGTGAGATCTGGGAAAATAAGGTAAGTGGGGAAAAGCAGCAGGATGTCTTCCACATAACAGTATGCAGACACACCCTGCTGCTGGATGAGGGTAACCAAAGCTGTGAGAAAGACATTAAAGAGAAGGGAGGCTGGGACAGAACCTTGAGGGACCCGCAGGAGAGAGGGAAGCAGGAAGGTTGACAAAGCCTGAAAGGACACATAATAAGAGTGAGCAATGAGAAAAGAACAAAACCAGTGCAAAACAGTCCCACATAGACCGGCGAAAGAAAGTTATGACAGGAGCAGAGAGTGATCAACTAGATCAAAGGCACAAGAAAGGTCAAGAGAAACAGTCGGTGAAATATTACCCTTATCCAAAGATTACCGTGTTTCGTTAAGTACAGATAGTAGGATGGTTTCCGTGCTGTGGCCAGCCCAGAAACCAAATTATCTAGGGTGCAGGAAGTCAGTGTGTTCAAGAGGGTGAGAAAGTTATGTGAATACAAGTTTTTTTCAACAATTTTAGAATGTTACACTGAGGGTCATTTTAAAAAGCTTGGTTGCGATATGGCCATCCAAATCCCGGAGACGTCACCAGAGCCGTTTTACAGTAGGCGGAGGCATGTCCGGGGTGATGCAATGGATTTACACATTCTCGTTTGATCTCAGAACCATCTAGAACGTCCATGTTTTGACGAGCTCCAGGCATCAATAGGCATCGGGAAAGTGCTTTTTTTGGCCTTCAACAGCTAGAGAGTATAGAGAAGATGGAGGGTTAAGTGACTTGCCCAAGATCACAAGGAGCAGCAGTGGGATTTGAACCCTGACTTTAGCCCACTACCCCAACCATTAGGCTACTAGATGTTCCCATTCTGGGGCATCTAAGTAGACGTCTCTCTAGAGGGCCATATCAGGCACATCCACATTTGTGAAATTGTGGCTGAACTTGGACATGCCTGCTATAGACAGTCTGGCTTAGACGTCCTTTGTAAATTGTGCCTTCACAGCAATAGTTTATGCCCTGGAACAATTGGACGTTTAGCACTGTGGAAAAAAAAAGACCAGTCAGCTGCCAATCATTGCTTTAGGCTCCCATGTGTATATCTAAGGCTCGCGTAGTTTATCTTCACATTTCCATAGGGAAAGAAGACAGAACCTGACTTCCAAGGCTGCCTCTGGCTCTTGCATGGGACATGCTCATTCATGGGGCGGAGGGAAGGGGCATGTGAATGAGCGGCACAGGTGCAGAATGCTTTTCTCTTGATCCTGGTGCCTCCACAGAAACACACACACAGCGTCTAAAAGTGAATGTGTTTAGCTACCAGTAGTATTACAGTGGAGGCTCGGGGAGGGTTACCATTTGTATGTCCTGACTTCATGGGGATAATCCCAGTTCTGACTTCTATAGCTGGTCTTTCCGCTGGGTAGCTTTAGTGCTTTTTTTTTTCCTGTCATCAAGTCAGTGCTGACTCCCAGCCTCTGGGTTTTCTTGGCAATGTCTCACCAGAAGGAGATTACCAGGTATTTTCTTCTGAGACAATGGAGGGTAAAGTGACTTGCCCAAGGTCACAAGGAGTGCCAGGAGAGAGACCCTTGATCTCCTGGGTACTAGGCAGTTGCTCTAACCACTAGGCTGCTCCTCCACTCTAAATAGTGCTGTAGATACCATTTTCCATCTATCATAGAACAGCCAGAGAGCTCCCTCGAGTGGGACCTTTGTGGTGTTCTAGCTTGGTTTTGCCATGTCCTATTGCCTTGGACGCCCTTGTCTACTCTTAATGAATAACACAAGGCTGGAAGAGGGGAGTAGAAATGGCTGAAAAAATCAATTCCTTCCCACGCTCATTCCTCTCCATATCCCAAAGACTTTCCACCTTTAACTCCGTGCCTACCTTTTGGTCTAATTCTAAAATATGTTCACCTTTAGGCTGTGGGGTCCAGTTCTGGGCACCAATATGCTCCTATCTCTGCTCAGCGGTATCAAGTTACATGTATTATGCATGTGACACGTGATTGGAGGGGATCTTGCACCCACACATGCAACGACTCCCTCCTCTCATGCATTCAGAGGCCAGCAGCTGGCAAGTCCTGTCCCCTCTCCCCTTTACCACTGCCACCGCTGTGGTCACCCTACCTCTTCTCAGGTGCCCCGCAATGCATCTATAGATAGCACAGGACCTCCGAGCGCAGGTGTGCAAACAGGAAGTTTGCAATGGCAGGACGGGGACCCAGAAGAGCCTGAGCACACGTCTGCACTCTGAGGCCCCACAGCTGAGGGTGGATAGTGGAAGAGTCAACAGCTGGTTTTTGTTCCAGGCGTTTGGTGCGTTATTGCCAGCTGTTTGTTTGCTTTTATTAGGAATGTTATTGTTTTAAACTGTCGGGTAAGTCTTGATAGGAGGGTACAAATCCATAAATAACAGGAAAAAGGTTTCGTTTTAATTTTTTAGATCACTTTATTTTAGCTGCCCTTATAGAGGGAGGAAGCTAGGTTCTTGCACCAATTATATGGTTCTTAAATGGGTTGGAAAGCATGGACTGGAGCAACAGAAGCTGCTCTCTAGTTCCATGCCCTCAGCAGGGGACTCTGATTTGGTCCAGGTTTTCTAAAGCTCATCCAAAAGTACTTTGAGGGCTAGAAGGATGAAGATCGGAATGTTTTCCAGTGCTCTTTCTGCAAAGGGAAGATGCTGGCTAAGTGCTTACCATCCTACCCTCTCAAAATGTAGTAAAAGAGCAGGAGGACTGGAAAGGGGGGCTGTTACTTCTGGAGAGAAATCTGAAATTGTGAGTATATACTTCTGGGAATTTTTCTGAAAGGAATTTTTTTTCTTTTAAAGCTAATTAATCTGTGAACCCACTATTTTTTTTGTTAAATCAGTCAGGGCCTAGTAGCAACAGTTTAAGATTCAATTTAAAAACACAGAAGAGAACTTTCTGGTTACCTTTCATACCCAGTAGACAGCTGTAGTTTAAATTTCATAGTCACTCAGGGCCTAGCATCAGCAAAGTACTTTTAGTTTCAAATGTAAACACAGAAGAGAGCTTTGTGGTTAAATTTAGAATCCAGCAGAGAGCTTGTAGTTTAAATTTCATAATAGGTTAGAGCCTAGTAGCAGCAAAGAGCTATAATTTAAATCAAATCAGAATATAGCTTAGCACAAGAGGCAAAACAAGGTCAATTCTCCTTGAGCAGCATATAAAGTCTTCTAGAGACCTTTACAAAGAGGCCTTCTACCTAGTGGGCAAGCAACCTGTGAAGCTTTTTCAATAGGTGTTAACACCAGCTGGCAGTTCAAAAGGCCATTTTGAAAGACTCCTTCTATCCAAGCAAGGACTGTTAATTACCCAGGAAGTAGGTCACTGCTTACATCATCAGCACAAGCATAAATAGCTCAACCAGAGCTCTGTGACCCTGTCTTGAAGGACTGGAAAGGGGGGCTGTTACTTCTGGAGAGAAATCTGAAATTGTGAGTATATACTTCTGGGAATTTTTCTGAAAGGTATTTTTTTTCTTTTAAAGCTAATTAATCTGTGAACCCACTATTTTTTTTTGTTAAATCAGTCTGGGCATATTAGCAACAGTTTAAGATTCAATTTAAAAAACACAGAAGAGAACTTTCTGGTTACCTTTCATACCCAGTAGACAGCTGTAGTTTAAATTTCATAGTCACTCAGGGCCTAGCATCAGCAAAGTACTTTTAGTTTCAAATTAAAACACAGAAGAGAGCTTTGTGGTTAAATTTAGAATCCAGCAGAGAGCTTGTAGTTTAAATTTCATAATAGGTTAGAGCCTAGTAGCAGCAAAGAGCTATAATTTAAATCAAATCAGAATATAGTTTTCCTCAGCTGCACAGGACAAGGTACTGTGTAGCAGCCCTTTTTTAATAAGTGTTATATCCCTCCCTCCCTCCCCACACCCACTCTCCCCTGGGAAAATCACAGCTTTATAGGTACTTGCACAACTTAAAAGACAGGAGGTGCTCTCAGGTGAAGCTCATTACCCAAATCAGTCATACACCAAGGACCTGAAATTAATTAAGCTTCAGGTGAACAAGGTATATTAAACTTCTTAGGTACAGTTTTAGTGGTATACATATCCATTGCACCCTTTAGTACATATAGAACTTAAAGATCTAAACACAAACTTAAAACTAAGATGCAGACAGCAGTCCAGCAGCGGGATGTGGGCTTTCCAGTCTTTTGCATTGAGTGTCACATGTATGATTTTCTCCCAGCTGGTGAGAGGTCTTACGTGTGCACTAGGTGCAAGGAGCTCTCTGCTCTCAGGGAACGAGTCCGTTCTCTAGAGGCTAGAGTAGCAGACTTGGAAAACATAAGACAGACAGAGAGGTACATAGACGAGACCTACAGGGATATAGTCCTGAAGTCCCACCTCCAGTCTGGCAGCATCCCTGTTGCCATGGAGGAGAGAGGTCACGTGACAGGAGAGCATCACCCTGGTGTGGCAGGAAGTGATCCTGTAACTAGGACCTGTCCTCCAGGTGATGTAAACCCCTCTTGCACCGAGGAGGTTTCTCCAGGGCCAAGTGCCCATGTGGGAAGGGTTAGGACAGCAGTTATAGTTGGTGATTCGATCATTAGGCATGTAGATAGCTGGGTGGCTGGTGGACGTGAGGATCGCCTGGTAACATGCCTGCCTGGTGCGAAGGTAGCGGACCTCACACGCCACCTAGATAAGGTCTTAGATAGTGCTGGGGAGGAGTCTGCTGTCTTGGTACATGTTGGTACCAATGACATAGGAAAATGTGGTAGGGAGGTTCTGGAAGCTAAATTTAGGCTTTTAGGTAGGAAGTTGAAATCCAGAACTTCCAGGGTAGCGTTCTCCGAAATGCTTCCCGTTCCACGCGCAGGACCCAATAGGCAGGCAGAGCTCCGGAGTCTCAATGCGTGGATGAGACAATGGTGCAGAGATGAGGGGTTCGGATTTGTTAGGAACTGGGGAACATTCTGGGGAAAGGAGGGGCTCTTCCGAAGGGATGGGCTTCACCTTAACCGGGATGGAACCAGGCTGCTGGCATTAACCTTTAAAAAGGAGATAGAGCAGCTTTTAAACTAGATAATAGGGGAAAGCCGACAGTCGCCCAAGAGTGCATGGTTCGGAAGAATGTATCCTTGAAGGATACTACAAAAAGCAGAGAGGTTCCAAAAAAGAGTAAAGTAGCCCAAATGCCCTCGAGTATGGAGCAGACAGAACTTAAAGATCCCAAATTACCCATGTCTACCAATAGCCAAATTAATATGAATAAAATACAGTCTCTAAAATGCTTGTATGCAAATGCTAGAAGTCTACAAAACAAGATGGGAGAGTTAGAATATATAGCACTAAACGAGAGGTTAGATATGATTGGAATATCAGAGACATGGTGGAAGGAGGACAACCAGTGGGACACTGTGATACCTGGGTACAAACTATATCGAAATGATAGAGCTGATCAAATTGGTGGAGGGGTTGCGCTCTATGTTAGAGAGGGCATTGAGTCAGAAAGGATTAAAGTTTTGCAAGAAACAAAATTTGCTGTAGAATCTCTATGGATTGAAATTCCATGTAAAAAGGGGAAGGCGATGGCAGTGGGGGTGTACTATCGTCCGCCTGGCCAGAATGAACAAATGGATGATGAAATGCTCAAAGAAATCAAGGAAGCTAGCAAAAGTTACAGTGCAGTAATAATAATGGGTGATTTCAATTACCCCGGCATCGACTGGGTCAGTGTCACAACAGGACATGCTAGGGAGATAAAGTTCCTAGATGAAATAAATGACTGCTTCTTGGAGCAGCTGGTTCATGAACCGACCAGAGGGGAAGCAATATTAGACCTAGTCCTTAGTGGAACACCAGATGTAGTGCAAGAGATAAGGGTGTTGGGGCCACTTGGCAATAGTGATCATAGCATGATCGCCTTTGATTTAATTAGTGGAGGAGGGATAGTAAGGAAATCCACAGTACTACCCTTTAACTTTCGAAAGGGAGACTATGATAGAATGAGGAAAACAGTTAAGAAAAAACTAAAAGGAGCAGTTGCAAAGGTTAAAGACGTACATCAAGCTTGGGTGTTGTTGAAAAATACTATCTTGGAAGCCCAGACCAGCTGTATTCCACGCTTTAAGAAAAGTGGAAGGAAGTCCAAAAAATTGCCAGCATGGTTTAAAGCTGAGGTCAGAGAGGCTGTTGTTGCCAAAAAAAAAGCATCTTTCAAGAAATGGAAAAAAAGAGCCAAATGATGAAACCTGGAAACAGCACAAGCACTGGCAAGTCAAATGCAAGGCATTGATAAGGCAGGCAAAGAGAGAATTTGAGAAGAAGCTTGCTGCGGAAGCAAAAACGCGAAATAAAGACCTTTTCAAGTACATTCGTAGCAAAAAACCCGTGAGAGAGTCAGTTGGTCCATTAGATGATAAAGGGGTTAAAGGAGCACTAAGAGGCGACAAGGCGATAGCGGAGAGACTGAATGAATTCTTTGCTTCGGTCTTTACTGAGGAAGATGTAGGGATGTTACCCACGACTGAAGTGGTATTTAAAGGTGTGGAAGAATTGAAGGAAATATCGATACATCGGGAAGATGTCCTGCAACTATTAGATAAACTGAAGAGTAGCAAATCACCTGGGCCGGATGGTATACATCCAAGGGTGTTGAAAGAACTGAAATTTGAGATTGCAGACCTGCTATCAGTAATCTGTGAACTATCATTAAAATCATCTCTAATACCTGAGGATTGGAGGATCGCCAATGTAACACCAATTTTTTAAAAAGGGTTCGAGGGGTGATCCGGGGAAACTACAGACCGGTGAGCCTGACATCAGTACCGGGAAAAAAATGGTAGAAACCATCATAAAGAATAAAATTACTCAGCATATAGATAGTCATGACCTAATGGGAGACAGCCAACATGGCTTTAGACAAGGAAGATCTTGTCTTACTAATCTGTTATGTTTTTTTGAAGGAGTGAATAAACAGGTGGACAAAGGTGAGTCGGTTGATATTGTGTATCTGGACTTTCAGAAAGCCTTTGACAAGGTCCCTCATGAGAGACTTTTGGCAAAACTAAAGAGTCATGGGATAGGAGGCAGTGTACTATTGTGGATCAGGAACTGGTTAAAAGATAGAAAGCAGAGGGTAGGGCTAAATGGCCAATGGAGAAAGGTGAATAGTGGTGTACCCCAGGGATCTGTGCTGGGTCCGCTGCTTTTTGACATATTCATAAATGACCTGAAAAGTGGAATAACGAGTGAGGTTATCAAATTTGCTGATGACACAAAACTATTTAAAGTTGTTAAAACCCAGGAGGATTGTGGAAAATTGCAAGAGGATCTTGATAAATTGGAAGACTGGGCATCAAAATGGCAGATGAAATTTAATGTGGAGAAGTGCAAGGTTATGCACCTAGGGAAGAAACAACCCAAACTATGGTTACACGATGCAAGGTTCCACATTAGGAACCACCACCCAAGAAAAAGATTTAGGCGTCCTTGTGGATACCATGTTAAAACCCTCGGCCCAGTGTGCAGCGGCGGCCAAGAGAGCAAATAGAATGCTAGGTATGATAAGGAAAGGAATGGAAAATAAAACAAAAAGATATTATAATGCCTCTATATCGTTCCATGGTGAGACCGCACCTTGAATATTGTGTGCAATTCTGGTCGCCATATCTTAAAAAGGATATAGCAATTCTAGAAAAGGTTCAGAGAAGAGCCACCAAAATGTTAAGGGGATGGAAGGCTACTCCTATGAAGAAAGGCTAAAAAGGTTGGGGCTCTTTAACCTGGAAAAGAGACGGCTGAGGGGAGATATGATAGAAGTCTATAAATTAATGAACGGAGTGGAACGGGTAAACGTAGATCGATTGTTTACCTTATCAGAATATAGAAAGACTAGGGGACATGCAATGAAGCTACAGGGTAAAACTATTTAAGACTAATAAAAGAAAATATTTTTTCACTCAACGTGTAATCAAACTCTGGAATTTGGTTACCGGAGGATGTAGTAAAGGCTGTTAGTGTAGCTGGGTTTAAAAGAGGTTGGACAAGTTCCTGGAGGAAAGGTCCATAAACCATTATTAAGAAGGGACCCAGGATATCAATGCTTGAACCAATACAAGCATTGTGGAACCTGTGTCCCTTGGGGAAACTGCTAGGTACGTATGACCTAGATTGGCCACTTTTGGAAACAGAATACTGGGCTTGATGGACCTTGGTCTGACCCAGTATGGCATATCTTATGTTCTTATGTTCTTATGTAGGAGGGACTTGCTGAGAACACATGGGACTCATTTCCCATTCTTTTCCTAATATAGGGAACAGGGCACACATTTGATCATTCTAGCTGCGTTAATTGCTTGAAACATACCCAGAAGGCTTAGGAAACATTAGCTAGAGTGGTTTAGCAGTTTATTTATTATAAGCTATAAACTGAGATCACACAGTGTGGTACAATCTAGATGCAGTGAACCTATCAGGAAATGGTAGGACAGTCTCCACTAACATGCACCCCTTACAATGTTCTCGTTTACTTCATATGGCATGATGCAAGTACTCAGGGCCTAAAGAGGTTGTGCTGTCCTGAGCCAACTTTTACTCTTGTGCTCCCCTCTTTGGGCCAGTCTTGCAGTTTGAGCCACACCGACAGAGGTAAATTTTCAGCCAGACTAGTCACCAACTTAACTTAAATGCTGGCATCAGTGTTTAATGTAATCCATATATACAGTGCCAGTATCCCTATAAGCAGCAGCACTGAATATTCGCATAGTGCAGTGAATTACGCTGGATAATTTTTTGACCCACCCTCGTTTCTCCCTTAATCCAGTACACCTTCAGACTGATAATATCTGGCTGTTAAATGATTGTAATGGCCTGATATTTGTATATTTACATAGTAACATAGTATATGATGACAGATAAAGACCAGTATGGTCCATCTAGTCTGCCCAGCAAGGTGGCAAGAGTAGGTGCACCTGCCACTCCATGCAGGCCACCCCTCCCCATGCCTTTGTTTAGGGGTGTACCCACTGCTCCATGTAGGTCACCCCTATTTGTTGAGATATAAGAGATAGTTATGTTTATTTTGATTTTATCCTGTTGCTATAAAGGGATCCACTGTGTCTGTCCCATGCCATTTTGAATTCTCACTGAATTTTCCCCCACCACTTCCATCGGGAGGGCATTCCAAGCGTCCACCACCCTTTCAATGAAAAAGTATTTCCTGACATTGCCTTTCAATTTACCCCTTTGCAGCTTCATGTTATGCCCTCTAGTTTTACAGCTTTCCCATCTTTGGAAGAGGTTTGTTTGTTCATTAATACTCTTGGAGGGACAGGGGAGATATGACCTTTAAATACTTAATCATATCTCCCCTGTCTCTCCTCTCCTCCAGAATGTACGTATTTAGGTCTTCAAGTCTCTTCTCATTAGTCTTCTGACGCAGGCTCCAAATTGTTTTGGTCACCTTCCTCTGAACTGCTTCCAGCTTTTTTATATCCTTTGTGAGATATGATCTCCAAAACTGAACACAATATTCCAAGTGAGGCCTCCAGAGCGACTTGTATAGTGACATGAGTACCTCTTCCTTTCTGCTGGTAATTCCTCTGTATGCAACCCAGCATCCTTCTGACTTTTGCTATCGCCTTGTCACACTGTTTCGCTACCTTGAGAGCCTCAGAAACAATCACTCCGAGGTCCTTCTCCTGGTCCATGCACACCAAACTCTTGCCCCCATCACATACAATTCCTTTGGATTTCTGCTTCCAAAGTGCATGGCACTGCACTTCTTCACATTAAATCTTAACTGTCAAGCAGTAGACCATTCTTCCAGCTTTTGTAAATCTTTCCTCATGTTCTCTACTCCCTCAGGGGGAGTCCATTCTGTTGCAAATGTCCATGTCATCTGCAAAAAGACAGACTTTCCCATTCAGTCCTTCAGCAATATCACTCACAAATATATTGAACAGTACCAGTCCCAGGACTGAACCCTGGGGCACACCACTAATCACCTTCCTTTCATCCGACTGAGTTCCGTTTACCATCACCTTCTGTCACCTGTCAGTCAACCACTTTCTGATCCAGTTCACCACCTTGGGACCCATACCCAAGGCTGTTGATAAGCCTCCTATGAGGAACAGTATCAAGGGCTTTTCTTGAAATCTAGGTAGATCACATCCATCGCATGCCCTTGATCTAGTTCTCTGGTCACCCAGTCAAAGAACCCAATCAGATTTGTTTGGCAAGATCGTCCTTTAGTAAAACCATGTTGCCTCGGATCATGCAACCTGTTGGTTTCGAGGAAGTCCGCTATTCGCTCTTCCAGGAGCGCCTCCATTACTTTTCCCGCTACCGAGGAAAGGCTTACTGGCCTGTTGTTTGTCACTTCTTCCCTATTACCACTTTTGTGAAAAGGTACCACATCAGCCCTTCTCCAGTTCTGAGGAACTTCTCCTGTCTCCAAGGATCTATTAAAAACATCCTTTAAAGGCCCTGCCAGAACCTCTCTGAGATCTTTCAGTATCCTGGGCTGTTTCCCATCTGGTCCCATAGCTTTGCCCACTTTCAGTTTTGCAAGCTGTTCTAATACATCATCTTTTGTGAATGGTGCGGTATGTACTCCATTCCCATTTGTATATTTGTCAATCACAGGTGGTCCTTCTCCAGGATTTTCTTTAGTAAAAACATAACAGAAGTATGTGTTTAGCATTTTTGCTTTTTCAATGTCACTTTCCACGAATCTGTTCTCAGCACTTTTGAGTCCTGCAATTCTGCACATAATTCTCTGATTTTCCTCCTTTCCCGAATATACCTGAAATACTTTTTTCCGCCACACTTCACATCTTTAGCCATCTTTTCTTCTGCCTTTGATTTTGCTATCCTTATTTCTCTTTTTGTCTCTTTTAGTTTGATCCTGTATTCCTTTCTGTGTTCCTCTGTTTGCAAGCTTCTGAACTTTGTGAAAGCTGTGATTTTTGCCTTTATCTGTGCAGCCACTTCTTTGGAGAACCAAATAGGTTTCCTTTTCCTCTTGTTTTTATTTACTTTCCTTACATATGTATCTGTTGTACCTTTTATTGCCTCCTATAGTTTAGCCCATTGCAATTCCACTTCCCTTATCCCCTCCCACCCTGTCAACTCCTCCTTCAGGTACTTGGCCATTTTACTGAAGTCAGTGTTTTTGAAGTCTAGGACTTTGAGCTTGCTGTGAATGGATTCTACCTTGGCTTTTATCTCAAACCACACTGTGTGATGATCGCTGCTGCTCATATAGGCATCCACCTGGATATTGGACACTCTCTCTCCGTTGGTAAGCACTAAATTCAGCACCGAGCTCTCCCTGGTCAGTTCCATCACCATTTGTTTAAGTAATGCATCTTGGAAGGCATCCACAGTTTTTTTTACTTCTTTCAAGATTTGCAGAAGGATCACTCCAATCCACATCGAGTAGATTAAAGTCACCCAATATGATCACTTCCCCCTTCATGACTATCTTTGCAATATGAACAATCAATTCGCTATCCATTTCTTCAGTTTAAGTTGGAGGCCTGTAAACCATACCAGTATGGATGACAGTGCCATCTCCTCTTTCCAACACAATCCATAGCACTTCTTCTTTTTCCCACGCCCCCTACATTTCAGCAGCTTTAATATTGCTTTTGACTTATAGGGCTACTCCTCCTCCTTTTCTATCCTCTCTACCTCTTCTAAATAGAGTGAACATACATGGATAGGTTAGATGTACTGCCAAACACATAATTGCCTTGAATAACAGTCCACTAGAGTATAATTACACAGGTACACTAAAAAAATTTTTTTTTAAACTGCCTCTAATGTTTCGATTGATTTTTACGTTTTTTGGTGCGCTGAATCCAAATCTGGTAACCAATTTGCTCCATCACGTACAGATTTTTTGCTACATTGGGTTAGCAGTTTGAGGTGAACGTTTCAGATTGAGTGCGATCGAGATAAAAGTTTCTTGGATGAATTCTTTATACTAATTGTTTAGTAGTTATTCAAATAAGAATAAAGAAAATTGTAACAAGGCAGCACATAAGAATAGAGTAATGTCAACAAAACACACTGTGATGGTAGCAAAATTGTCTGCACTTAAAACAGCCACATACATGTTCACAAACATTGAGCATATAAGAGCGAGGTTAGACACAAAGCAAAGCAAAGCAATGTGCAAAAAATGTTGTACAGGTATGTATGTAAGAATAGAAAACGCAAACCGCACCATTGCAATACATGAAGACAAACACCCAATGGTGTGAAAATAAAATTCTAATAAATGAGATCCGACACTGTGGTAATAACTAGCAAATTTTTATTTCAAAGTTTAGTAAAAACACGATATTTGTCAACACAGTTTAGATTTTAAAGTCATTCTTGGGTCAATCAATCTCCTGGTGGGCCCGTTTCTTCTTCCCCCGAATGCTTCTCTTGGTGCGCTGCTTGGCGTATTTTTCATCTGGGGTTTCCCGCAGCAGCAACCAGCAGAAATCAGCCATCATAGTGGTGTTCCATCTTCCTTGGTACCTTCTCTCTGCGTCCTTGATGTCCTGGTGAAACCTTTCACCTTGTTCTTCACTGTACGCCCCCAAGTTTTCGGGAAAGTAGTTCACATGGGAGTGCAAGAAATGGACTTTCAGGCTCATGTTACAGCCTTGTTCTTTGAAGGCATTGAGCATCCTGGCAACAATATACTTATAGTCCTCATCCCGCCTGTTCCCCAAGAATTTGAGAACAACATCCTTGAAGGAATCCCAGGCTTCTTTTTCCTTCTCAGACATCGTTTCAGCGAATGCTCCATCTGAAATGAGTTTCCTTATATCAGGGCCAACAAACACTCCTTCCTTTAGCTTTGCTTCAGAAAGTCGGGGGAACTTTGAGCAAAGGTACCGAAAGCACTCACCATCTTTTGGAAGGGACTTGATGAATTGCTTAATGAGACCCAACTTAATGTGGAGAGGTGGTAATAGAATTTTATCACGAGGTACCAAGCTCTCATGAAGAACATTTTTCTCACCGGGTCTCAAATACTCCCAATTGGCCAGTCTTTTTTCCCCCAGTGTAGGTCGCGGGCCCGGCTATCCCACAAGCAAAGGAAGCAGGGATATTTGGTGAAACCGGATTGCTGCCCTAATAGCATGGATAGAATTTTAAAGTCTCCACACATCATCCACTTATGCTCATCATAACGAATCTTCTGAAGAATCAGGGCCAAATTCTCGTATTTTTCTTGGAGAATAACAGAGTGAGCAATAGGAACTGAAGCGAATGTGTTGCCATTATGAAGAAGAACACCTTTTATGCTGTCTTTTGACGAATCAATGAACAGCCGCCATTCAGCAGGATCATACTTGAGTTTAAACTTTTCCATCACTCCGTATATATCGTTGCAAAATACCAAATCTTCCTCTTTGCTGAAATACTTCAAAAATTGTGTCTCGCGGTTGCGGTACCAATAAAAAGTTGTTCCTGGTGACAATAGATTTTTCTGTTTAAGCCGAGAACCTAGCAGTTGGGCAGCATCTTTTGGGAGTCCTAAATCCCGGACTAAATCATTCAATTCAGCTTGAGAGAAAAGTTCAGGTTTCGGATCTGGTTCAGTTTCAAACTTGGAAGTACTGGACTCATCGGGAAAAGCCATCTGATGAGTCTCATCATGATCAGAACCGTCCACACAAATATGATCCAAAGATTTTGGTGGTTCAGGCACAGGTACTTCGTTGCTATGAGGCATAGGCCTAATTGCTGAGGGAAGGTTGGGGTAACTTATTACGTTCTTATTTTTTCAGTTGTATCCCTTCACAATGCAAGAGCAAAAATAGCAGTCACTGCTGTGGTCTCTTTGTTCACGCCACATCATAGGTATTCCGAAACGAAATGCTTGTTTTTTTACCTTTCATCCATAAGCGTAGATCTTCCTCACATGTCTTGCACACTTTGTGAGGAGCCCACGGTTTGTCTTGATTGCCTAACTTCAAACCGAAATAGGCGAAATATACTTTTTTAATAAATGCAGAAATGTTCCTCTGCCGCTTTTTCACGGTATATTCCCCACAAATAAAACAAAAACCGTCCGGAGAGTTGACGCAACCTCTGGCTCTGTGAGCCATCACAAATACACAGCACTGCAAACTACAACTGTAGTGAACCACTTCGGAATAAAGCTGGATTACGACTGAGCAAACAAAAGGTAATAATGAACTTGCAAGAAACTGAAATTTGACAGGAACGTTCATGTCGCAACCACCGTGTTTGAGCGAGCGAACGAGGCGAGGCGAACAGGAAAGAACAAGTGCCAGCGCGAGTACTGGATTTAGCCCCCCGCCTCCCAATTGTCCTGTTAATGTATAAAATGAATACAAAACACTCTAAAATATCATGAGGGAGTGTTTCTAGTTAGTTAACCATTACAACCTCTATTTTGGGCCAAGAAATAAACTGCAGTCGGCTAAAAAGAAATTATGTGAACATTCCTTATATGGGTAAGAAATCTAATTTTGCAAGAAAACGTGACGTGATGGAACATTTTGGCTATTTTTCCTGGATTCAGCACCCCAAAATCTATAGGAATCGGTTGCAAAACTGGAGGCAGTTTTTGGTAGTGTACCTGTGTTATTCATTCACATGGAACATTTGGAGATCAGCCAATAAAACGCCTCTAACCATGGTGCACAGCAAAAGTAGAACGTCCCACTGTACAATTCAATATACATAAAAGATTATATTCAAATTCTGGTGTCACATCAGCAGCAGCAGCAGCAGCAGCCACAAACTCCCTCCACTGCCAGACACTGTGTGAAGTAACACAAAGCCCTGCAAATAGGCAATGAGAAGTTTACCATATCATATCAGCACTAACCTACCTTTGAAAAGTCAGCATTGCAAATACACTAATATCACTAGATCTCTAGCTGAGAAAAGAAAGCAAGCTGGACTGCTATAGATTCTGACACAGAATCCTCCACTTGAGTTACACATAGAAAACACAGACCATTACTCACCAAGGAATAAGAAGCTACAAATTAGAAACAAATGTGCAGATGAACCATGAAATGGAGAACCCTGAAAGCCAGACTCTTGAGTGCGGTGAAACACTGAATAAAAAGGAACAGAAATCCATTTCTTTATGAACTGAATCATTTTATTTTTACAACTGAGCTGGTCTTGGTCTGTCTTTACTACTACCCCTTGTTGGCTTTCTCCCAAGTCCTTTTCCAGGATCAGTCTCATTTCCATTTTCTGTTTTTTCACTCCTTGTCTTTTTCCCCTTCCTCCTCTATATTTATCACTAATATTGATTTTTTTAGTTTCATCTATTTTCCCCATTTCTCTTATCTGCCTATAGCTAGATTTTGTATCTCTTTCTCCCTCTTCTCACCTTTAACCTATGTAGGAGCTTCTCATTTCCTAATCTTCACATTTCCCACCTCTGTCTCATCCTTCCTCAGCCTCCTATTCTCCCCCATCTTATCACTTTCCACTCTAGTCCCTGCATTTCCAGTCCTGTCCCCTAGCTCCAGTGGCAAACGTTCTACGAGTGGGACCCCCCTATTTTGCCCTCCCCCTCGTGGCAGTGGTGGTGCTGTGACTCTGTTCCCCCGGCGATAGTAGCATCGCATCCCCCCTGTCAACCTCGCTCCGGTGGTGGTGGCCCTGTGTGGCACATCCACTTTAATCTGTTTGCTGCGCTGCTTCTGTTCCAGGCCCAGAGGTGTTCCTCAGAGACCAAAGTCTCGTGCTATCGCTGGAGGAATGGAAACAGCGCAGCAAACAGATTAAAGTAAGTTTAACATTGTGATGGCGCAGCTGGGTTTAACGCTAGTGAAAGGTGCAGAAAAACAGAGTTACTTACCTGTAACGGAGTTCTCCGTGGACAGCAGGATAAGTCAGCCACACCTGGTGACGTCATCCGACGGCGCCATACGGAAGTGCTCTCTAGCTCAGAGCTTCTGAGCATGTGGGTGGTCCCACCTCCCCCGGCCCGCCCCTAGCCGGCCAGTGAGTGACTAGCTATGCCCTTGCGGCTAGGTGCGGGGAGCGCAGGCCACCCTCATGCAGGGGAGGCGGGTGGGATCGTGTGGCTGACTTATCCTGCTGTCCACGGAGAATTCCGTTACAGGTAAGTAACTCTCCTTTCTCCTAGGACAAGCAGGATGCGTCAGCCACACCTGGTGTCTCCCAAGCTAAGCATACACGCTGAGGAGAATGAGGGAGGCATGCGTTGAAACAGCAATGGTGTTTATTGAAGAACACGGTAATACAGAATTGCAACTCCTAGGCGAAGTGCCGTGAGAGAAACCATCCCCTTCTGTACAACATGCAGAGGTAGATATTAACAGTGCAATCAATTGACAGTGCAATGTGACAGACAGTGCAAAACAACAACAGTACCATAACATTTGTGCAATTGCAAGAGGTAGCCCATAACTGTGCAATCAATTTGACAGTGCAATAAAACAAACGGTGCAAATAACAGTGTGCAACAGCGTCAGTGTCTGGTTAGCGACTGGTAACAGTAGCTGAAGTCTGGCCTCTCGCTCTCAGCTCAGCCTTGGGTTGGTTCCACAGGGCCCATGCCCAAGTGTGCCGTAGCCACGGATAGGACAGCTCGGCCAAAGGAGACGTCGGTCTCTGCGTGGAGGTGAAGTCAGTAGTGCTTCTGGAAGGTTAGCTGAGAGGACCAGGTGGCGGCCTTGCAAATTTCGCTCTCCGGAATCTCCTGTGCACAGGCTAGAGAAGCGGCTATAGCGCGGAGCTGGTGCGCACTTGCCCGGTTAGATGGGAGTGCGCCCGCCTTTTGCAGGCAAAAGGCAACGCAGGCAGAGATCCAATGGGAGAGTGTGCGCTTGGTGACAGGTCTCCCTGGTTTGTTCGGGTCGAAGGAGACGAAGAGCTGGGTCCCCAGCCGAATGGCTGACGTCCTGTCGATGTAGATGCGCAGGGCGCGTATGCAATCAAGGGAGTGAAGACGTTGTTCTTCGGGAGATGCGTGTGGGGCTGGGAAGAAGGATGGCAGCTCCACTGTCTGGTTGATGTGAAAAACGGAGGCGACCTTTGGCACAAACTTGGGGTGAGTCCGAAGGGATGCTCTGTTGTGGTAAAGTTTTGTGTATGGCGGGTGTGCCACTAGGGCCTGCAGCTCGCTCACCCTCCGAGCTGAGGTGATGGCAACGAGGAAAAGGGTCTTCCAGGAAAGATATTTTCCGGCAGCTGTGGACAACGGTTCGAACAGCTCCTGCGTGAGCTGTTGCAGAACGACGTTGAGGTCCCACGAGGGTACCGGCTTCTGTACCGGGGGTTGCAGATTTCGTAGCCCCCTCATGAAACGCGTCACAATGGGAAGAGTGGCTATGGAGCCTGAAATTGGGTCTTCTGGACGCTCGTGCAGAGAGGCAATGGCCGCAAGGTGTACCTTGATGGATTGTGGTTTCAAGCCGGATTTGAAGAGGAAGGCGAGATACTGTAAGATAGTGGGTATGGGGCAAGAGGCTGGATGGACTCCGTGGTCCTTGCACCATATACTGAAACGTTTCCACTTCAGACTGTACGCCTTTCGTGTTGACGGTCTCCGGGAAGCCAGGACAATCTGCTGCACATCCGCGGATAGGTGTGAGTCGTTGAAGGTTATCCTTTCAGCCTCCAGGCTGTCAAGGCTAGCGTCTGGAGGTTGGGGTGCCAGGTTCTGCCCTCGTTCTGGGTTAATAGGTCTGGTCTCCGTGGCAGCCGAATTGGAGGTTCTTGAGCGAGCTGCAGCAGTAGCGAGAACCACATCTGTCTTGGCCAATAGGGGGCGATCAGAATCACGTGCGCTTTCTCCTTGATGATGCGCTGTATCGTGGTTGTCATGAGAGGTGTTGGAGGAAAGGCGTATGCCAATTCCCAAGTTCCCCACGGATTGGCAAACGCATCCGAAGCTACTCTCTGCTGCGAGGGGTGCTTGGAGCAGAACAAGGGGCATCTGGTGTTCGCTTCGGTCGCAAAGAGGTCGATCTGGGGAACTCCCCAGCGCTGGAAGAGGTTGCAGGCCACTTCCATGTGCAACATCCACTCATGAGGTTGCAGCTGTCTGCTGAGTCTGTCCGCTAAGGAGTTCTGATCCCCGGGGAGGTAAGTTGCCTGCAGGACGCAGTTGTTGGCTAGCGCTAAGGCCCATATCTCGAGGGCTTCCTTGCATAGTGAACGGGATTCCGTGCCCCCTTGCTTGTTTATGTAGAACATGGTCACCTGGTTGTCTGTCTGCACCAAGACTGTCTTCCCGCCAGGTGCGGCATGAAGGTCTGGAGGGCGTATTTGACAGCTCGGAGTTCGAGAACATTGATGTGGAAGGCTTGCTCCGCTCTGGTCCAGGCTCCCTGCGTGCTGAGATGCAGAAGATGAGCCCCCCATCCCGTGGCGGATGCATCCGTGGTGAGGATGAGTTGATGAATGCTGGGTTGCAGAGACTTGCCCACCGAGAGGTTGGCTGGGTTTGTCCACCAACGGAGGCTCTGGATAACATTGACTGTGACTGGAATGCGGGTATTGAGTGGTTGGGAGAGTTGCTTCCAGTGAGCCCGCAGGTGCCACTGAAGGGTGCGCATATGGAGCCTCGCCCACGGGAGGACCGAAGTTGTCGCAGCCATGTGGCCTAGCAGGCACAGGGTCTTGCGGGCCGAGGTCTGTTTCGCCGCCGACACTTTCCTGGCCAATTGCACAATGGTACTGATCCGGAGCTGGGGTAGGAAGGCCTTGCAGGCCTTGGTATCGATGATCACCCCGATGAACTCCGTATGTTGCACTGGTTCCAATCTGGACTTTTCTTTGTTGAGAAGGAATCCCAGTCTGACTAGTAGGCGTACAGTCCTGCGTACGGCCCTGCGGAGCTCGGGGGCAGAATTCGCTGACAGCAGCTAGTCGTCCAGGTAGGGAAAGATGGCGACGCCTTGTTTGCGGAGGTGTGCAGCGGCCACCGCCACGCACTTCGTGAGTACTCTGGGTGCTGGGGATAGACCGAAGGGTAGGACTCGATACTGGTAATGGCCTCCCAGTGCTATGAATCTCAGGAACTTCCTGTGAGTGGTGTGAACCGGGATGTGTGAGTAAGCATCTTGTAGATCCAGCGTAGCCATCCAGTCTCCCGCTCTGATGAGGGGAAGGATGGAATTGAGCGAATACATCCTGAACTTTTCCCTCACGATGAAGTTGTTCAGCTTTCGGAGGTCCAGGACCAGGATGGGACGCAGGCCCCCTGACTTCTTGGGGATAAGGAAGTACCGGGAGTAGAAGCCAGTGTTGGCTTCGCCCTGGGGCACTGGCTCTGTCGCCCGGGCCAGGAGAAGTTGTTGTAGGAGTTCCGAAAGTGGTTTCTCCAAATGCGGTGGAGGCTGACTGGTGGGTTGCTTGTGCTGCCGTGGAAGGGAGGAGAAGTGCAAGCGGTAGCCCGACTGGACTATCTGAAGGACCCACTTGTCCGTAGTGATCTCCTGCCAGGCCGAGAGGAATTGGGACAGGCGACCCCCAACTGGGGGGCCCGCTGGATCCAGTGCAGGGCGCAGCTCGGCCGGGTAGTCAGAAGGAGGAGGTGTCTTTCCCCGAATGCGGAGGGTTGGTCTGTTTCTGTTTTCGTTGGCGCGGTTGCTGCCTCTGAAAGGACGACTTCTGGTAGTTCTGCTTGAATCTGGGCGCCTGCCACTGCCGGTTAGAACCATAATATTGCTTTGAAGAGGAAAAGGGCTTTCGGAAATAGCTCCCTTTCTATGACCAGGAGGGGCGTTCGAGTCCGTCCGCAGCCAGAGTCTTCAGAGTGGTGCAGTTGTCTTTTAGACCGTTAACCGTGTCGGCGACTTTGTCCCCAAAAAGGGAGTCACCCGAGCAGGGTGCATCCGCAATTCTGTCATGGGTATTGTCCGAGAGTCCCGACGCACGAAGCCGTGCCCAGCGACGGGCAGATATGGCTGTGCCCGCTGTCCGGACGGCCGTATCGAAAGCATCGAAGGCTGTACTCATCAGGTGCTTGCTGCATTCAGCTAGTTCCTGCATGGAGGTTGTGGCAGATGTACATGAGTCCTTGGGAAGATCCTGCAGCTGGCTTTTGAGGTCAGCCAGGAGAGCGTCTTGGAATAGGACATGCTGAAATTGATGTGCTGCTATCTTGGCGCTGAGCATTGCTCCTAGAAACACTTTCCTCCCCACGTCATCCAGCCGCTTGGGGTCACGGCCTGGCGGGTGGTTGGCTTGGGCACGCGCTGACTTAGATCTTTTCAGTGCTGATGCCACCACGATTGACTGGTGGGGTAGCTGAGGCTTGTTGAAGCCTGGTGCCATGTGGACGATGTATTTGCTGTCCAGGCGTCTGGAGCAGGCTTGGCCGGAGGCTGGGGATTGCCAGAGGGCCAGCTGCTTGTCCTTCAACTTGCAGTGGAGGGGAAGAGCCATGGCTGGTCTAGGGCCGTTGAGGTACTTCATGACCTCCGGTTCCTTCTCCTCTGGCGTTTTCTCTGTGGCCAGCCCCAGTTTGGAAACCACTTTCCTAAAGAATTTTGGGTATGTGAGGTCCTCGGGCACTGGTGCCGGTGGATCCTCCGTCTCATCAGCTAGGTTCTTGGAGGTGTCAGAACCTGGTCCCAGCTCCTCCGCATCGCTCCCCTCTGAGTCAAGCTGTGCTGGGGAAGGGTCCCGAGCTCTAGACGCTGCTGGGGAAGGAGTCCGCGCTCTGGAGGGCGACAGGCTAGGGAATTGTGGAGAGGGGGACCGCTCCGAGCCAGGCAGGGCCACCGGTGACCTGTGTGTGGGCGCCACCCGCTCCTGGTCCAGCCGCGGGGGGGGGCAGTCTGTTCCACAAGGCGAGTGAGAAGGTGGAGAATGGCAGAGGAGGTGGACTCTGAAGACCGGCTGCTCCTGTGCCTTCTGCTGCGGTCAGAGCTGGATCTCCTGCTTCTCTTGTGGCTACGGGGTGACCCGCTGAGGGATTCCCGTGCCCCCGATGGAGATCTATGCTTTCTGCATTTGGCTGTGCTCTTCTTACCCTTACCGCTGTCACCGTGCTGACCGAGGGATTCCCTGCCGTCAGAGCGGTGCCCTGGAGCGTTGATCGCGGCTCCCCTGTCGGCCCTGAGATGCAGAGCGGGAATCGCCATCTGCACGGTGCTTGCTGCTCCCGCGCCGAAGATCCATCTCCGCGCGGTATCTGTCCCCCACGCCGCTCCGAATCTCCTCATCAGCACGGGAGAATGACGTGTTGGGCAGGGGGGAGGGCTGTCGGCGCCGATCGCTGGATGAGGCGGGGCAGGAACCGCTGCGGCCAATCAGGGTTGAGCAGGCGTGTCCGGAGGAGGAGCCAGGCGGGGCCACGAGGGCGGCGCCATTTTGAGAGGCTGCAGGGGAACCGCATGGCCGGGAAGAATGGCCTGGGTAGCTGCTTGCAGAGGGGGGGCTTACCCTGAGGGTAGAGGCCTCTCCGGAAGCGGGTTGAAGAGAAATGGAAGGAGCGCTTGAACCCCGGTGAGAGAAGGAGGCCGGGGTGGGCGGCGCTTCTCCTGCCTCGGTTCTGGGACGCTTCTCCGAACCGGAGCGCACAGCAGATGTGGACGGTTCATCAGATCCGGGGAAGTCCTCACTTGTGGAATGCTCTAGAGTCCGGTTAGCAGAGGATTTATGCGAGGCCGCAGAGGAGAAGAGTAGATCCTTCAGGGAGTGCTTACGGTGCTTCCTTGCCCTGGGGGACATCCGAGAGCAGCTGGCACAGTTATCCACCTGATGAGAAGTCCCCAGACATTTGATGCAAAGCTGGTGAGTATCTGTAATATTCATTTTCCTACTGCAGTGTAGACACTTTTTAAATCCTGGTTTAGGCATGGATAATCGTCTTCTGTTGGAGAGCTTAGAAATCCGTCTTGAGGCAAAGGCGGAAGGAAAGAAACTGGCCGGCTAGGGGCGGGCCGGGGGAGGTGGGACCACCCACATGCTCAGAAGCTCTGAGCTAGAGAGCACTTCCGTCATGGCGCCGTCGGATGACGTCACCAGGTGTGGCTGACGCATCCTGCTTGTCCTAGGAGAATCACTCTTTTTCCCCTGCAGCTAAGAGAAGTGCAGGCAGAGAAAGGGTTAAACCTTCAACTAATGGAAAAAACCCTGTGCTCAGAAAGCAGGAGAGTGAGCCACACCTCAGCTCCATGACAACCAGGGGAGCTGATGCAAGAGAAAGGGGGGCGGAGTCAAAGCCCATAGGACAGCCCCAAACATTTAGCCACGAGGAAACAGTTAGAGAGAGAGTAGGAGCAAGAACAGGAAGGTCAGGAACAGGAAGAACGTTGGCAGCAAGGAGCTGTAAGAGTTCTGGAAGAGACCTTGAAAGGAGTTCTGAGGGGACCTGTGAGAGGAACCGAGATGGGAGTTTAAGCAGGAGCAAAGTTCCAAGGGAAAGGCTGCACAGACGCTCTGATTGCAGGCAACGTGTGAGTAGCTCTAGTTCAGAGAGAAGCACAGCTGCATATGAGCAAGGGGCTGATTGGAAGTTCTGGAGACAGGAGTCAGAGTCAGATCCTGTTGAGCAGGAGAACAGCCGGGAGCAGAGGAAGCAGTCTGGGGACAAGAGGTTGCCTGTAAACTTGCCAGAAAGGGTACGGAAGGCCAGGAAAAAGGTGAGCCCTTTTGAATCTGTTAAGGCAGTACTCAAAGAGTCTGGTGTTCTAAGTTCCTCCCCCACAGCTCAGACTAAAGAAGAGTCCCGTTTGAAACAGTTAAAGGCTTTATTAGATCAGTGGAAGCCTGTTCAAGAGAAGCCTGTATTTAAAGGAAGCATATCAGACTCAGAGGGAGAGCCCATGCAGTTTGAAGAAGCTGGTGGTGTTAGTGAGGATTCTGATATGGAAACTGATTGTGCATTTTGCCAGAGAGGGTAAAATCTATGAACTGTGATACTTATAGTAAGTGCTGGAAGAAGCCTGACATTGTGCCAGGAGGATTTTACACGGGAAGAGGCAGAGAGCTGCTGGAGTGTGTAAGAGCCAGGCCAATTAGGCAAAACCTGGAAGAAAAGAGCACTACTGCTTTTAGTGTTTTAAGGAAGCATTTTTATTGCTGAAGGAGAAAGCAGTAAATGTTTTATATCAGGAAGAAGCTGGAAGACAATGCTGTGAAAGGAACATGCCTGTATGTTTAGAAGCTGAATAATCCTGTTTCAGTTAATGAGACTTTGCTTTGGAGAAGTATCCTTTATTTCTCTTTTATTGGGATAGTAGTGAACCATTGTGGGACAATAACAATAAAACTTATTGTTAAACCCTATTCCTTGCTGACTCGTCTGTGCCACAACTACAAAGGAACAGAAACTGCAGCACTTAAAGGGATACAAATAAATATGTGGTCGCGCCACTCCCACTAGGCAGCCGCCTATATAAGGGGTGGACGCGACAACATGCTGCTGTGTGGGTCCCCTTTATGCCCGTCCCCCCTCCCCCGGGACTATGGGGGCTGTTTGGGCAGAATTTACACCACTGTCTAGCCCCTTTGTTGCCCTTTATCCCCTTTCTACCCTCTGATTTTGTTATGTGTTACCCTCTATTCAGGCTCCCATTCCCATCCTCTCACATTTTCTTAAAAGACCTGTCCCCTTCCTTGTCTCTCACCCTTTCTATAGCCTTCTGCCTCTTTCAACTACTTCTCAAATCCTTCAGGTCTTTTAAAATCATCTCCCCTCCCCGTCACTTACTCATCACCCAGTCCCTGTTACTCTCCTACCACTGCTGCTTTCTCAGTCCTCGGTATTCCACCACTGAATCTCTTCCATCCTACCAAATCCCCGAGTCCTCACTCACAATCCCAACCAAGCCTGGAGTTCCAACTTCCACTCCCAATACCTCGCCAATCTTATCGTTTGTCATCTTCTACTCTACCAGTCAATCCTAGAGTCTCTGCCTAAGGCTGTGTCCCTGTTCTCCCACATCACCATATCCCCATTATCTGCTCTCTTGCCTCTGTCTCCCTATTCCCCAGCATCCATTGCCCCTGTTGCTCCCCTATACTACCCTTTTCCCTTCCGCAGAATCCACCTGTCCTTCTGTCTCCAGTATTCATTTACACCGTCTTTCCTCCTCTTTAGCCCATATCTTCTCCTTCTTCTTCCTTTTCACCTTCCCCTGCATATGCTCACCCTTCTCCCGGCGCACAGCATCCCCCTGCCACCAGGATCAATGCCCCCTTCTTTCCCCAGCTGCCAACATTATTGCCCTCTTCTCCCAGCATGAATGCTCCATGCCTTCCCAGTGCCAGCATCAACTCTCCCAGTGCCAGCATCAACTCTCCCAGTGCCAGCATCAGCTCCCCTCCTCTCAGGAGCAGCATCTAGTACCCTTCTCCCAGGCTCCCCTACCTGCCACACATGTCCGGACAATGGTGGGAGGTTGCTGCCTTTGTTCAACTGCCCTCTCTAGATCAGCTGGACTCTGCTAGTGCCGCTGGCGAGTTTAAGATGCGTGCACAAGCACATTCTGTTTCTCACGAGAAACAGGACGTGGCCGTTCAGGTGTCTGATACTCTCTGGGAGTGCCCGCAAAGGTTGATTAAGCTACTGAGAGTGGCAGGAGCAAAGACAGTAAGCTCCTGCTGCTAGAGGAGGCAGAGTCTGTGTGACAGGCGTTCGGTACCCCTAAGTTTCTGTGTCCTGAGTTGGTGCCTCACTGGCTTGCCTCAAGCTGGCCCTGCAAGTGGGGCTGTATCAAGGGCTGTGCAAGAACGGGATGGGTGCTAATGTCATCAGCGGGCTTCCAGAAAGCTTGGCAAGAGTGAGTTCCTGCGCACAGATGCAGCAGTGCAAAGTCTGCGAATCACTCGGGGCACATTTCTGGCCTGGTATGGTCTTGTCTGCAAGTACTACAGTGTGTATTAGTAGTAAATTTGACAGGCAGATTCTATTCTATGTACCCTGTCTTAAGAATGCGGTTATAGCCAGTTACCTTTTCTGTTGAATCAAAGGCATGCAGTTATACAGTTTGGAATTTCTCAGTTCAGAAATGGCACAGAAACCGTGTGGAGGATCCAAGGCAGATGAGGGAAAGGGCGCGAGAGTTCTAGGGGAAGTGATTTTTCTTACAGTGTTTATCCAATCAAAACCGAGTTTACTTTTCTTTGCGTGGGGGGAGGGGAAGGGTGGTGGTATCAGTATTTATTAGTTAAAATCTAAACTCAAAAGCCTAAAGTATGTATCCAACATTTAAAGAAATAAGTTGACTTCCAGCCCTGAAAATTCCCTCCAAACTCTTGAAAAATCTGCATTTTATGTGACATATTTACTACAGTTACCAGGTGTCCCCAATGTTGGGGGATTCTCCTCGATTTTAGAGCTGCGTCCTTGACTCCCTCCTGTTTGGCATCCTCCTGTCCCTGATTCTAGCAATGGGGACAGAGGGGGTCGAAAAAATGTAGTTTCAATTAGAGATTGGAATACATGGGCTTTTAGATTGTATATTTAGCGCAATGCGGGGAGAAATGCATCACTCTTTCTGCTTCTCTGTTGATTTGTCTGCTTGGAAGCGATAGGGTTTCTGCAAACTGATTTTTATTTACAGTTTTCAGGCTCCAAATCAGCAAGAGCATGCTGATAGAAGGCGACATAGCTCTGACCTGCGTTACACAGTGTTTATGATGAAAAAAGACCCGTCTGAATGCTCGGCTGCATCTCTAATTTCCTACTCACCTGCAAGGCTGCCTATGCAGCAGGTGTCACACTCAGCAGTTGTGTAGGTTTAATTTATGTTTCCCTCTATAGAAGATGCCTTAATTAATTGGATTTGATATCCTAACATCCTTCTGGCTTTGGAAGTGGCGAACGCCAGAAGGATGCTGGGCGGTGTATGGAGAGACATAAGTAGCAGAAGGAAGGATGTATCAAGTCATAGGTGAGGCCTCACTTGGAGTATTGCGTTCAGTTTTGGAGGCCACACCTTGCAAAGGATATAAAAAGATTTGAAACGGTTCAGAGGAAGGTGACCAAAATGATATGGGGCCTGCATCAGAAGAGGCTTGAGTAGAAACTTGAAGACCTTAATCTGTATATTCTAGAGGAGAGGAGGGGCAAGGAGGATAAAGACATTTAAATACTTATAGGGTACTAATAAACAAACCAAACCTTTTAAAACACAGGGAAGCTGTAGAGCTAGAGGACATGAAATTAAGTTGCAAAAAGATAAACTCAAAATCAATGTCAGGAAATACTTTTTCAAGGAAAGGGTGGCGGAATGCCCAAACAGTGAAGAAATAAACCCAGAGCATCTCTATATAGTAAGAGGATGGAATCCAAGCAAACTTAAATAGAGGAGGGTAACCTGCACCGAGTGGGTGGGTGCAACCCTAAATAAAGGACTAGAGGGGCGTGACCTGCATAGAGCGGCAGGTACAACTCTGGCCAGCTCACCGTGAAGACTAGATGGACCATGCTGGGCTTTATCTGCCATCATAACTATGTTACTATGATAATAGACTATTCCAAAATCTCCACACCTTGTCTTTACAGTGGGGAATGCATGCAGAGAATGGCCTCTTCAGCTATGTGCATGTGTTTGTGTCCCAGTGCATACGTGTGTATGTGCGTGTAAAGGGGTGAAGCAGTGTGTTGCAGGTGAGGCAGTTGCTTGAGGTAGTTTTTGGAGATAGGGAAAGTTAGCAGGGCAGTGGGGCAGTTTGTGGAGTATTCCTTGGAAGTAAGGATAGTTTTGGGGGCAGGTGGGGGGCAGTCTGTGCTTTGGGGAGAGAGCGGCAGTTTGAAAGGAGCAATTCCCTAACTGCTTTATTTCACCATATGTGAGTTTCAATGTAGCCAAGCTGGAATTCCTTCTCCCATAGATATACATTGAGCCATTTTTTGAAGGGGGACTTTCTTCTCTGGAATCTCCAGTCTGATTTGGCCTTTTTTGAACTTGATGTATGTTTTCGTCAGTTTTCTCCCATGCCAAGTTTCATCTCATTCCGTTTAATTTCCAGAGAATTATTTTGCCTCCCAGACAGACAGGCAGACAAACATTTCTCTACCCCCTTTTGTACAATTCTTTCCAACTTCCATTGGAATGGAAAGAATAAAAAGGAACACGTTTTTCCTTCATTGGTTTTAAGCACTGTCTCCTGGAGCGCTATGGATTTCATTTGCCTGAAAAATCTTCAATATAAATCAAATTGCAATGCAATGTATGCCTTTAAGTTCTTAAAATATCTATGCAGTAGTCCTCCTTCCTGCCTTTTTAACCACAGCAAGAAAAAACAAAATCAGCACCTTAGTGGGTTTGATAAAGTAATTAGACTTATTTACATTTCTACACAAATGCCCAGGTTTTGGTTCAGTGGGATGGAGTGGGGTCAACAGGGGCTGGGGCCTCAGGTGGTAACAGCTGCAGAGTTGTCAAGTTACCCAGTTCCAGGAGTGAGATTTTATACTGGTCCTGAATCTCAGACTATCTCATTCAGATGCATTATGCTACCTACAGCAGAGACTACAAATGCCATACTGCACAACAATGCAAATTTAAAATCTGAACTGGCAAGAAATGTCACTCCTGGAACTGGGTAACTTGGCAACTCTGCAGCTGTGCACTGCCATATTGAAGGTGCCCAGTTCAAATGCCAATCCAGGTCTTCCACACCTCCTCCTCCTTGACACTTTATCCTCTCTTGGTTTTCGAGGCCCTATACTGTCTTGGTTTTCTTCTTATCTCTCCATTCCCTCTTTCAATGTTTGTTCTGGAGGTTCCTCCACTACTGCAATCCCTCTGTCAGCTGCTGTACCTCAAGGGTCTGTTCTGAGCCCTTTCCTTTTCTCTGTCTATGCCCAGTCTCTTGGTGCTCTCATCTCTTCCCATGGCTTTCAGTATCATTTTTATTTATTTAACAGGTTTCGTATACTGCCTTATCATCATATAATTATGCTGATGACTCTCAAATCTATCTATCTACACTGACATTTCTCCTTCGCTCCAACCTCGTATCTCTACTTATCTGACATTGCCACCTGGATGTCTCACTGCTGCCTAAAATTGAATATGGCTAAAACTGAACTTCTTATTTTACCTCCTAAATGCTCCTCCCCTTCCTACTTTCTCTATCACTGTTGACAACACTCTTTTTCCTGTTTCCTCAGTCTGCAACTTTGGGGTCATCTTTGACTCCTCCCTTTCCTGCTCCACACACATTCAACGTATAGCTAAAACCTGTAGTTTCTTTCTCTACGTTAACAAAATTTGTCCCTTTCTCTCCGAACCTGCTACTAAGGCTCTTGCCCACTCTTTGGTCACCTCCCGTCTTGACTATTGCAATCTCCTCCTTGCTGGTATCCCTCAGTATCATATCTCTCTCCTTCAATCTATCCAGAATTCTGCTGTATGGCTAATCTTCCACCAGCCCCGGTTAACCCCTCTTCTAAAATCACTTCACTGGTTCCCCTTCCGCTTCTGTATCAAATTCAAACTTCTCCTCCTAACATATACAGGGTGGTCCAAATAAAGTGAGAACATCTCGTAGCATATAAGTTATTTAAAAATTTAAAAAGACAGATGTAAACGATTGACAAATTTTAAAAAAAAGATGGCGAACGGAAATTGTCGAAATAAAGACGTTATATAGCTAAAGAAAAAACGTAAATAAGTAAACTAGTTAAGCTTTTAATTTACGAGATGTTCTCACTTTTTTTGGGCCACCCTATAAATGCATTAACTCTACTGCCCCTCCTTGCCTTTCCTCTCTTCTCTCTCCTAACACTCCTCGTGAACTCCGCTCTTCCTCTGGTTTTCTTCTCTCTATGCCCTTTTCTTCTTCTGCAAACTCCAGACTTCGATCCTTTCACCTTGCTGCTCCTTATGCAAGGAACAAACTTCCTCTATCTTTACGTCAAGTGTCTTCTCTCCCCCTCTTCAAAGCCATGCAAAAGGCTTATCTCTTTGAGGCCACCTTTGGATCCTAATTCCTTGTTCTCCTTGTCTCCTTCCCTGTTTGAACCTTCCTTGTTTCTCTTGGATTGTTCTGTCTGTCTTGAGTACATTGTAAGCTTTGACAAGCAGGGACATCTTTTATATGTATCAATACAGCACTACGTATGCCTTGTAGTGCTATAGAAATGATTAATAGTAGTAGTCGTGGGTTAAGCAGGGTGTGATTCTGTGCAAGGAGCTCTGGTGCGTGGCTTCCAGCCTCAGGACCATCGCTGCAATGACCAGACTAGGAATAATGGGATATCTTTTAAAACGGAGAAAAATTCCCAGGTGGTTATGAATGAAGGTTTATGCCACAAGAACCCAGCCCTGCTTCCTCTTGAGCTGGCAGAGAAAGGAAGATCCACCAGGGGTGAAACAGAACCATCCTCAGGTTTTTCCACAGTGCATGGCCCAAGCTTTTCCCCTGTCTTTAATATGTTAAATTGATTCGGTAAATTTTATTGACAACTGAAGAAGGCCTATGAGGCCTTGAAAGCTATAACACCGATATTATATTTCTACCACCTGATCTAATAATTAAATCGCCTCCTCTTAACACATACCAGTCTGGCAACAAATATTTTAATCTATAGCTCAGAAGCTCCTTTGATCTCATGACGTGAAGAGTCATCGAGCACAGAGTCAACAGCAGCTGCATACCAAGCTGTGTATAAGGTCTCTATTCCCTAAAGCCTTAACTATTTTGCTCTAATAGTTTCTACTTTTCTCTCCTACTCTTTCACAGAAGCATCGGAGAGAGAAACCTTGCTTTAGGAAAATATCAAGCCTGGTCGCCTAAAACTTCCCACTAACCCCCTGGGAAAATGTAGAACATGAAACTCGGAGAGGGGTGTGTGAAAATTACACAGCAAAACATTTAGTTATAGGCTTCTTGCCAACGGTACTCGAGGAACATTGCATACTGCGGCGACGTACACTTAATTAGACGTCTTGGATAAAGTGAAAAAATAAAGGAGAGAAAGCTTGGCTTCCTTCTCACGTGTCTCTCTTCCCATGGTGGCTGAAAAAGAGAGAGGAGGTTTTTGGCATGTGTGGAATGAAAGTACACCCAAAGAACAGGAGCAGAGGAGGAGCAGGAATTTTACTTGGAAGAATTTAAAAAATGCTTTCCTGTTTGTATTTCTCTCAGTCTGATGACACGAGGCGTTCCCACTGTACAGATTGGCCTAGGCCGTAGGACATGCTGGCTAGCGCATGTAACTTTCTAGGTCAGGGCAGGAGTCAGCTGCAAGACTTTCTGCCAGGCAAGGACTGAGCTCCATGGCCATTTGAGGGCCAAAATCTGGAGGGTCCTTTGACCAACTGCACCAGGAGCCAGTTCTATTTTGAAGAAATGCTGGCAGGGCTGGTGCAAGGACTGAGGGACCCCCTAGGCAGACCCTCCATCCTGCTGCCCCCATTGCTCTCGCTGCCACACCTCTCCACAGTGATGGCAACGGCCCCCAAACCACGATGCAATATTGCAGTTTCTTTTCCCTTCTATCTCCTGCTTCTGTTCCCCTTGGGGCATGTGCAGGTAAGTGCTGCTTCACCACTTGGGGGGGGGGGCCCCTGCAGGCCCTGGAGAACCAGCTCTGGGTACTGGAACTGGTGACTGATGGAGTGCATCCTCTGTCACTAGAACAATTCTGGGGTATATCTGGGGGATTGGAAATGTTTTGATCTAATAATTTCCTCCCTTCTCCATTTTCTTCCAGCTCATTTGAAGCTAGGTCTAGGATTGTTTCCCCTATTTTATTCCCTTCAGCAAAACACATACTTGGGCAGCAGGGTTAGCTTTTATGATAGGGGAAACATTGAGGCTGCCTGGAGTGTCATGTGACAAGGTGGGTGCGAGGGAAAAGAGGAGGAAGAGAAATTCCCCCCTCCCCCCACCCACACCGATCTCCTGCCTGCCATTGGCATGAGGTAAGTACTTGCTACAAAATAGCCCACAGCCCTTTCTACCTTGCCATTGCTGCTCGTTGTCCCTTCTGGGCACCAGTCAAGGTTGCAAGAAAGCTCCTTACCGCCAGGGATGGGGACCAGCAGGGAGAGTGCGAAGTTTAATATTTAAAAGTAGGATATCAAATTATGCATTTGTACAAGATTGTTCTAGGACAGTTGATATTCAATAATCTTGACTGTTGAGTTTAAATATCAAAATCTTGGGGAGGTGTGGGGGGGGGGGGGTAGAGGAGAAAGAAGGAGGTGAGCCTAGGACCTGAAAGATAACTGAGGTGGGGCATAAAGATGAAGGTTCACTTAGGCTGCTTGATACACTTGTACTAGCCCTGCTCTTGGGTTGGTCACTGCAGTGATGGCCATGCCTTCCAGAACCCTGCAGTCACTGATCTGAATCTAGCCACTAGGTGTCATCAGTCAACAATGACCACAACTGTGCCCTTCCTCCACCATGTGCTGGGAACACTTCCTCAGTAGCACCCCCAGCCCCAGTCAACCCAGGAGCGAAACTCAACAGGAAACCTTCCACATGGCAGTGCGTAACACATGATATGCTGATTACCAAACTGGCCTGATTTCTTTTTCATTCAGGTTCTTTAGAATATTTCTAACTGGGACAACACAAGTTTAATCAAAAGATGTTGAAAAAAGCACACTTATAGTGTAACAAAATGGCACATTCCTCCTCTCTCCATTTGCAAATTCCTACATATCTGTGGGGCTAGAGTTCAATGAGAGGTGATAAAGTGTGTCCCCTTACAGTAAAAGGGGCTGTATGAGGCTTCTACAGTATATAACTGGTGCTATCTATATATTTGTGTCTCTTTTCAGACTGTGTGTGTTGGGTGTGGGGCTGAGGTGCCTGCGTGTTTGATACAGTGGTAAGGTGCCTGTGTGGTGCAGGGGTGGGATGCCTTTGTGTGTGTTTGTGTGTGGTAGAAGGTGGGGTGTCTGTGTGTGTGGTGTGGGTGTAGGGTGTCTCTGTGCATGATACAATGGTAGGGAGCCTGTGTGTGTCTGTGGTGAGGGGGTGGGATGCCTATGTGTGGCTTGAGGAGGTGGATTTCCTGTGTGTGTGTGGTGTGGGGATGGGGTGTCTGTGTGGGAGATAGAGTGGTAGGGAGCCTGTGTGGGTCTGTGGTATGGGGATGGGATGCCTATGTGTGTGGTGCAGGAGTGGTGCTTCTGTGTGTGGTGTGAGGGTGAGGTGCCTATGTGTGTGTCGTGTGGGAGTGGGATGCTTCTGTGTGTGGTGAGGGGGTAGGATGTGTGTGTGTGTGGTGAGGGGGTGGGATGCCTGTGTGTGTGGTGTGGGGGTGGGGGTATGTGTGTGGGGGTGGGGTGCCTGTGTGTGTGTTATGCGGGAGTGGGATGCTTCTGTGTGTGGTATGGAGGTGCCTGTGTGTGTGTGGTGAGGGGGTGGAATGCCTGTGTTTGTGGTGTGGAGGTGGGGTGCCTGTGTGTGGTGTGAGGGTGGGGTGCCTGTGTGAGTGTGGTGTGGAGGTAGGGTGTCTGTGTGTGGTGTGGAGGTGGGGTGCCTGTGTGAGTGTGGTGTGATAAGGTGCCTGTGTGTGTGTTGTGTGGGAGTGGGATGCTTCTGTGTGTGGTGTGGAGGTGGGGTGCTTGTGTGTGTGGTGCGGGGTTGGGATGCCTGTATGTGTGTGTGTTTGTGTGTGTGGTGTGAGGGTGGGGTGCCTGTGTGTGTGTCATGCGGGAGTGGGATGCTTCTGTGTGTGTGGTGTGGAGGTGGGGTGCCTGTGTGTGGTGAGGGGTGGGATGTGTGTGTGTGTGGTTAGGGGTGGGATGCCTGTGTGTGTGTGGTGAGGGGGTGGGATGTGTGTGTGTGTGTGTGGTGAGGGGGTGGAATGTGTGTGTGTGTGTGTGGTTAGGGGTGGGATGTGTGTGTGTGTGTGGTTAGGGGTGGGATGCCTGTGTGTGTGTAGAGGGTATGTGATGTGTGTGTGTGTGGTTAGGGGGTGGGATGCCTGTGTGTGTGGTGAGGGGGTGGAATGTGTGTGTGTGTGTGGTGAAGGGGTGGGATGCCTGTGTGTGTGGTGAAGGGGTGGGATGCCTGTGTGTGTGTATGTGTGTGTGTGTGGTGAGGGGGTGGGGTGCCTGTGTGGGGGTAGGGGGTATGTGTGTGGTGTGGAGGTGGGGTGCCTCTGTGTGTGTTTCAGGAGTGGGATGCTTCTGTGTGTGGTGTGGGGGTGGGATGCCTGTGCACGTGCGTGTGTGTGTGGGATGAGGGGATGGGATGCCTGTGTGTGTCTTCTGTAGGAGGAAGGATTTTGCACCTTTTGGCATATACATATTGTGGCCTTTTGTTCCCCATGCATTCCTCTCTTCAACCTCCAACCCTTTGCACTTTTCCCTCCCCCTTCCAGACCCTTTACTGTTGTCTCCCCAGATTCTCTCTCTTTGGCCCTTCTCCTTTGCACTTTCACTGCCTGCATTCCCCTCCCATTCTTCCTTTCCGAAGCTCACTGCCCCTTTAAACTTCTCCTGCCTTCTCTGCATCTCCCTCACCTCATCATCTAACCTGCCTTACTCTCCTCTTCCTGCAGCACCCTTAATAGTCATGCTCCTCCTGCTCTGCCTATGGGAAGTGCTGCTCCCACGGCAAACTGCAGCACTCTTTCCAGTGGCTTTTTCACTCTGCCTGTCCTAATCCGAATCTATAGAGTTCTTTGTGCAAAGAATCCTATTATTGCTTATGCGAAACACGCCTTAATAGAAGATAGTCCCAGCACTTAACAATATCTCTTAGCATTTCCCAATACTTTATGAGACCAGAACATTTGAAACAATTTGTTCTGTCCTTCTCTCATGACACAAACTTTTATATCTTATTTTAGTTTGCAGAATAATTTTGCAGCTATTCTAAGTAACAAATAAAATAATATCAATTAAACATGTCTTTCCCTAAACAAAGTCCATTCCCCTTCCTGGCCTTCTCTTCGGTTAGGTGATATTTCACAGAGCGATCCAAGGATGTCAGCATATATACACACTCTGGGCTGGCCCCTTTTGGAAATATAAATAAACAGAGAGGCCTAATAGAATCTGAAAGAGGGCATGGCTGCTTGAACACTGGGATAGGAATCCTGTCTTCTGACAATGCATAAGGCAGGGTAGTAATTTACGATTGCCCAGAAAACAAACTACTAGAGCTTTACAGATCCAATAGAGGTAAAACAAAAACCAGGACTAGATCGCCTGTGCAGTGACAGAGAGATGTCGGGAGCCCCAAAACTACAGTAGATGATTCCCTGCCCTACAGGGCTTACAATCTAAGGGCCCAATTTTCGAAGGCTTTTACGTGGTTAGCTGCCCTAATTACCCATGTAAATACCTTAATCGCGGATAGATGAAGGACCTACATGGTTAGTGTCTTTATCTATTCACAGGTAAGCCCTTACGCATCCCGCTGGGCTATTCGGTTAGCATCAGCGCATGTCAGAGGTGTTCCAAGGTGGAGCGGGGTGGAGGAAAAATAATTTTACCAAGGGCAGTGGGATTTGACGCTTGGCTTTCCTGGTCCTCAGCCCAGTGCTGTAATCATTAGGCTATTCCTCACCTCCCACTGTTGAAGTATCAGAGTATGTTGCGGGAAAACCCCCAGACACAACTGAAGGTCAGTCAAGCTTTGAATCCCGCTACCTCTCGGGGTTGGCCATCCACCTGCAGGCTCCCAGTTGCGGTTTTATGACCTTCATTATCTCGTTGAACCTGTAATGAGGAGACATCAGTGCCTCGGGCTGACTATGAACATTGGCCAGGCACAGTCTTATAGGATGGCAACCCAATGCTGTTGCTAGGGCAAGTTAAACAAAGCTAATCGGATTATTTTCCATTGTCCTTCAGGAAGAAAATGCCAAGATGATAAGCACCAAAGCAAACAGCTTCCTTCCCACATCTAGTTAGATTTTGTAACCAAGGGAAGAGATAAATGAAGCTGCTGCACTGCTTGGATTTTATTCAGTTTATTGGCTGTGATCCTAATTAGACATACTTCAAGTTACGGATAAAACTTACAAAATCAAGGCTATTCCGAAGCCCTGAACCAGTTTTCATTGTGATATTACACCTTATGCACATATATACAAATCATGTATGAGCACTCTTCATATATGGAGAGAGAGAAAGAGAGAGACATATATATGTTTCTCAGACAGAAACAATTTAAATTGTAAATCCTCTTGGGCAAGGTCCTGCCCATCGACACCTGTCTGTAATTCATCTTGAGCTCTGATTTGGAAAAGCGGGTAATGAAATCTAAAATCCAACGTCAAATTCTAATAAAATTAGCGGATGCTTTAGGGTTGATCTGTATTAGAGGTCACAGTAGGATCCATAAAAGAAGATAGTGAAAGGCCACATGGTTGCTACTTTATCTCCTGCTTTTTGTGATTACAGACTGACTAAATTCCTAAGTAATGCAGAGAATAGGGACACTGCTCTGGGCACAGACAAGGAGCTTATCTCTGTATGGTTGGAGTCAATGTCACAGTCGTAACTACCTGAGTCGCTGCGCCAGGCTCCATCTCTGGTCCTATTCAAATCTAAGCTAAAACCACCTCTCCGAGGCTGCTTTTAGATCTCAATCCTTTATTCTCCTGTTTATCACCCATGTTTGCTAATACCATCTCTAATCTCCTGTTTGCTGTGTTGCGTAGATTGTAAGCTCTATTGAGCAGGGACTCTCTCTTGTAGTACGCATAGTCACAGAGTGCAAGCAACAGCTGTTGAGATAAAGGTCATTGCACTGGTCTTGAAGTGAAGTGAAGTAGGTTATTTTCTTAGTGCCCAGGTCTGCAGCATCCACTGGAGCCAAGAAAGTAATGGCGCACCCTTCAAGTCACCTTCTTCTGGAATCTCCAGCTTGTTTGTTTCATATCTCCTGTAGTTGCTGGCCCTAATTCCATGTTCAACACTAGAGTCTGTATTGCAGTGGTTCTCAACCCTCCTCCAATCAGCCTGCTTTTCAGAACATCCATAAAGAATGTTAATGAGATATGTTATATGCAAATGTAGCAGGGTCCCAAAATGTCTTAGAGTGAAGAAATTTCTGGAGTCCTTGCTTCTAGCTGTGCTGTTGTAAAATGATGTAATGGAGATGGGCTAAGATTTTCACCAAGTATTGTGGGAGTCACCTTCCCATGTTTTGGAGGAAGCTATAAAAGGCCCTCTTTAATTTTGGTCTGGCGGGCAAAGTTACCAGTCCTTGGAGAGTGCTCTGGAGTCCATTGGGTTCAAGAGCTACTGAGCAGCAGCAGGGAATTGCCTTCCTGCATGGCCGGCTAAGCCTTTAAAAGCAAGGGGAATATCTTAGGCTGGCGTCGCCTAACCAAGGACATTAGAAAAAGGAATTTGAAAATTCAGACCAGAGACAGTTTGATACTCTGGTGTTTCAGGTTTGGAGCAGTCTTCTAAAACCGAAGTCTGAAGGGACTCAGCCAGAGCTTTCAAAAGGATTCGAGAAGCAAAGTTGGAGTTTTGTCAGTCTTGAGTGGTTAGAGGGACGGGACCAAGAGGATGCATCCCACTTAATCTTCTCAAAAACTCCAGACTGCATAGTGAGGGACTGAACCCTGGTGCATTCCCAACATAGATAAGGAGAGTCCAGAGCATTTGACTTTTTTTTAGTCTGGGGATGTGATGTATTTTATCTGCAGGCCTTTCCCAAGAGGTCCTAAATTTTGGAATGTGATTTTTGGGATTTTTCTTATAGAAGGCCCAGGACACTGGCACAGTGTACTTAAGCCAAGTCCCAGACAGACTTTGTGAGGTTTTGTGGAACTGTATCTCATTGAGGTTTTTCTTTCAAGAAGGAGTCTGGGGGACCCACCTGCAAAGGAAGGAGCTTGGCCTTCCAAGGAGGACCGGTCTGTGGAGACTGAACTGAGGAGAATCCAGGAAGTAGTCTGCCTGACGATAGGAGGATAAGGAAAAACACCTGACTGCTTACATTTCTTCAATGTACACTTTTCATTTGGGGATTTCAGCAGTTAAAGGTGTGATCTCTTGTTATTAAAGACAATTTTCAGTGATGATGAACATGTTTCACATATCAAGAAGTGAGGACCTGGGGGTGGTGAGCATTCACTCCACTCACAGAGTGGTAACTGTGTTACTGAGTGGCCCAAAACCCCACTCATGGGATTCAGTGTTACTTCAGTACTCATACATTATCACTCTGGGCAGTCTGAAAACCAGACTGGCTTGGGGAAATAGGTAAAAACTGGATCCTACAGATGTAGCTTATAACAGCATAAATCAGATCCATGGAAGATCTGGCTTTTACCTATTTATTTATTTCCAATAACTTGCTATACAGCTATTCAACAATTTACATTATCATCACTGCGGTGTACCGGCTGAATAAACGAACAAATGAACAAAACAAGACAGGGATTTAAACATGCCCGGGCGCTAATGTGCAATGCCGCCTATGTTTCCATGCCAACAGTGAAAGAGCTTGCAAACCCAGAGCTGGATCCTCCGGATCTAACTTGATTCGTTCACTGCTAGAACAGAAATCTGGCTGGCACTGCATATTAGCGCCAACAGAGGTTTTTTTCTGGCTGCGGAGCATTGACTGCTCTCTTCCTCCCTCCATGACCAAGATCCAGGAGATTCAGATTCAGATCCAGGTCAAGATCCTTTTCCACCATGTCTGGATCCTCTGGATCCTGGTCGTGGAGGGAGGAATAGAGCAGAGTCAGTGCTGTGCAGCACCCGCCGGGTTTTTAGTCCAGCAGTAAAAGAACCATGTTAGATCCAGGAGATCCAGTTTTTACCCAGATCCCTGGTGTGGTGGTTCTTGAGGCCCCACTTGAGAGCCACTGCTCTCTCTAATGGGTTCAGATCTCCAGCAGAAGCTAAGCAAGTCTTAAAGTCATCGAAGGAATTAAAAGACCAGCCACATGGTCTGCTACCTGGAGCTTCTTTTACCAGAATGCTCTGTGCTGGCTTGCAAAGGTCAGGTCAGAATCTGAACAGCATTGCCTTGTTCAATGTTCACGTGTACAAAAACATAAACTATAAAATCTAGTTATATTATAACAATGTATGTATTCCCTGCATGAGAGTCAATCTAGAAAAAATGAAAGGGGAACCATTCACAAAGGTTTGTTCAGTGCCCGTGAGTGGCTTAAAACGACCCGACACCAACACAAAGACTCGGAGAGCAGCAGTAGTCTCTGTGCCCTCCCTTTCCCTATTCCACCTGACATGTAAATGCCAGCTCCAGCTGATTCTGGCAAATTCTGTGTCAAGGCCTACTCTGCTTGTAGAGGCAAGAATGACCATGGGAAAAGAGTCAGAGAATCCACACTGCCGTCAAACGTAGGCTAAGGGGTCTCCAGCTCTATCGCCTTGACTTGTCAGTATTCCTGTTTGTTTTTAAATTGTTATCGTCTACCCTAGGTCACTTTGACCCAGTTCTCTAGTTGAAAAGAAAGTGCTTGTTTCCGCTGCAAAGGGCTTGAGGTCATAGTCTGGCAAAGGCTCCAACTCATGATTTCTTGACAGAAGCTTGGCAGTGGGTCCCGATGGCTAAGAACCCACAAAACCTGTGTTTTAGCAAACACCTTGGAACATTTAGTACCAGGAGACAATTTGTCTTGTCAGCGGGTCTTAAAAAGGGATTATTGTATTTAGGCGCCTCCCTACACTTTGCTCAGCTTATCTCTTTCATCTCCCTTTGAAGTCACTGATGCAGTAAGTTTGCAGCCAAGCTCTTGGTTAACCTGTTGAAGCCCTGATAATTGCTATGGTGAGAGAGTGTATATTCCACTTTCCCCCCTCCTGCCAAACATCCTGCTGTTCATTTGTCAACATTGTAAAATAACCTGGCCCTGTGCCTTTTGTCAAGCCCTGATACAAAACTCATTCATAAATCAGCCATGAGCTTGGCTTCTATTCAAGGTGCAGAGTACAGGCGCCCAGGTGTGACCAGTGACCCTTGCTTGAGTGAGATGCTTTAGACTGACAACCTCCTTCCCACCCTCCCCCTCCATTACTATATAAGGGGCAGTGAACAGTCTTGGAATTATGTTATGAGATGGAGTATAAGGAAATATGAAATACTACACTTGTCTTTATGCATTGACGTGTGGTCAGGGCCTTCAAGGGACTCCATGAATCCCCAGCCCTGCCATGACATGGTCTATTTTTTTTTTATTTTTTTTTACTTTTAAGAAATAGGCAGCAGGGCGAACCCACCCACTGTGTAAACCATGTACTCACACAGGGTGGCATGGTTGGCACACTGAGCTGACCAGGACAAGCAAGCAGCAAAATGTGCAGCCATGCGGGACAGGAAGTTTCTGCTGATCTCGTGGTTTGAGAGATCAGCACATAAAATACAAGAGATCACAGAGAGAGGAAGACAAGCATCACATTTTGCAAAATTTTAGAGAAGCTAGCATTAACACTCCTTGTGGCCTTGCACAAGTCACTTAACCCTCCATTGCCTCAGAAAAATCCAAGTTATCAACATCTTGTTTAATGTACATTACCAAGTTCAAGTTACAATATAAATCGCTTTGACTGAAATGATGAAGCAATATAAAAAAACAGTTAAATAAATAAATAGATAAAATAGTCAAGAAAGCAAAGATACAAAAAGAAGAAGAAATAGCCAATGCAGTAAAATGGAGGATAAGACATTTTTCAGATATGTTAGTGAGAGAAGGAAGGGCAAAAGTGGTATTGTCAGACTCAAGAGCAAAGGGGAGGAATATGTAGAAGCTGATGAGGATAAAGCAGAATTACTTAACAAATATTTCTGTTCTATGTTCACAGATGAAGGGCCAGGAGCAGGGCTTCAGAAAACATCCATAAATAGGAACAGAAGCAAAGGGGGTCTTGAATAATTTTCAGAAGACTGTGTTCATGAGAAACTAGTTAAACTAAAAGTAGACAAAATGAGAGGACTGGATGGGATAATCCGAGAATATTGAAGGAACTTGGGGACATTCTGGCAGCTCCACTGTCTGACCTTTGCAATGCTTCTTTAGAGTCAGATGTGCTCCCAGAGGACTGGAGAAAAGCACATGGTTATGGTTATATTTTTATTTGATATACCGCAGATCTGTATGCAGTTCACAATAAAGTAAAAGCATATTCAAATAAATTAAAACATAAAAACATAATACAAAATAAAAAGCAAAGGGATTATGTTGAAAGGAAAGGGATGAACAAAAAAAAAGGCGGTAGAAAGGGTGAGGTTGAAAACTACAGGCCGGTTAGTCTAACCTCTGTGCTGAGTAAATTATCAGAAATGCTACTAAAAGAGAGAACAGTGAGGTTTCTGGAGTCCAGTGGATTGCAGGATCTAAGACAGCATGGGTTTGTCAGACAAATCTGATTGATTTCTTTGACTGGGTGACCAGGGAGTTGGACTGAGGGAGATCCCTAGAGGTGGTGTATTTAGATTTCAGTAAAGCCTTTGACAGTTTGGTAAAGGCGATTTATAAACAAACTGAGAACCCTAGGGATGGACCCTAAAGTGACTGGGTTAGAAATTGGTTGAGTGGGAGGCAACAAAGGATACATGTAAATGGAGCGAACTCTGAGAAGAAGAATGTTACCAGTGGTATATCGCAAGGATCTGTTCTTGGTCCGGTTCTTTTTAATATCTTTGTTAGTAATATCGCAAAAGGGCTGTTGGCTAAGGTTTTCCTTCTTGCGGATGATACCAAAATCTGCAATAGAGTAGACCCCGGGAGTAGATAACATGAGAAGGCATCTAGCTAAGCTTGAAGAATGGTCAAGAATTTGGCAGCTGAGATTTAATGCTAAAAAATGCAGGGTCATGCATTTAGGCTGCAAAAATCCAAGGGAACGGTACAGTGTAGGGATTGTGAGAGCCAGAAGGGAAGGGATTAACAGTCCAAATTGCTGGCATTTGCACTGCATGTGCTCCGTGGGGTGCTAGAGGTATTAGGTGACATCAGATGGAAGAAATGTGAGAAAAAAAACACACTTATCTCCAGAGCACAGGAGAGAGAAGGCATCATTAGCATGGCTATGCCAGTTTGTCATGGGGCCTACTGAGGCCTAGTGTGGAAACTGTCAGAAGATCAGATAACTAATAAGCTATATATTTTCTATATTTCTTGAAAATAGGGGATGGAAAGACAAACCAGGTGGAAGTTTGAATAAGTGGGAAAAGGGTCAGAAACAGGGAATAAATCTGACAAAGGCCTGAGCACATGGTTATACACAAGGCCATAAGGGTCAACAGGTCAGCAGGAATGGGAGTGCAGATATGACAAGACAAAGGAAGGAATGAAAGAGAGAATCCAGATGCCTGGAATCAAAAGCACAGGGACTAATTGGAAAAGAAAAACTATATAAGGGGACAGAACTTTTAAAGATTGGGAATTTACAACACATTTTCTGAAGAAGGTGGTTTGTAAATTTCCACTGCATGTCTGCTAACGAGTGAGTGGGTATGATTCTGATTCTTTGTGCTGTGTGCATCTGTCTATGTGAAAGTTTTCTTAGTTTATCTTTGAGTGTAGTTAGGAACCATATATCCTTCTCTTTCGCTGTGCTAGGATCTGTCAATGGACAGGAAATCTCTTAACTACTTTATAGCTGTAAACTTGTAAGAAGAGGGTGAGGGAATTTTCCAAGTTACTTTGTATTTAGCTAGTTTTGTTACACTTCCTGTATGCTTGCTTCTGTGATATAAGAAAGAAATAACATATTTTATCTTTAAGAAAAATCTGTGAGAATTTTGTGCCAGGTACGAGTATAATCTGGTTTATTGGGAGGAGGTGGTAGGCCCTCCCTGTATATGTGCTAGTTTGCAAGGTTTTGTTTCCCTCTTGCATGGAAGAGAAGGGGTGGCAATCCACCTGGCCAATGGATTGGGCCCCCTCTGGTTCCGTACAGGAGTGAAGTACTTCTGTCCATGAAAGAAGAGCAGGAACTGGCATGATTGTTTCTGATAATCTTAAAGTGGCTAAACAGATAGAAAAGGTGACAGCAAAAGCCAGAAGAATGCTTGGGTCCATAGAGAGAGGAATGGCCAGAAGAAAGGAGGTGATAGTGCCTCTGTTTAAGTCTTTGGTGCAACCTCATTTGGGGTATTGTGTGCAATTCTGGAGACCACACCTTCAAAAGGATATAAACAGGATGGAATCTGTGCAGAGGGTGGCTACTAAAATGGTTAATGGTCTTTGTTATAAAGCATATGACAGACTTAAAGATCTTAATATGTACACCTTAGAGGAAAGGCAGGATAGAGAAGATATGACAGAAATGTTTAAATAGCTCTGTGGCATATATGCACAGGAGGAGAGCCTCTTTCAATTGAAAGCAATCTCTGCTACGAGGGAGCACAGGATGAAGGTGAAAGGGGATAGTAATATGCAGAAATATTTCTTTATGGAAAGAGTAGTAGATGCGTGGAATAGTCTCCCAATGGAGGTAGTAGAGACAAAGACAGTATCTGAATTCAAGAAAGCATGGGACAAACACAGAAGATCTCTTAAGGAAAAAAGGGACTATTGTAGTTGACAGGAAGGGGCAGATTAGATAGGCCATGTGGTATTTTTCAGACATCATGTTTCTATGAATTTCCTCCCCTGCATGGCTCCATCATTCAAAGAGCTGATTGCGGCGCAGGACACTGAAAGCAGAATGGGTAAGTGATCGATCATGGGGGCAGTACAACAGGTAAGCCATCGATCATGGAGGGAGGGGGAAGCATAATGGATAAGCATTGATCGTGGAGGGAGGGAATGAGAGAGAGAAGCCTCGGAACTAAGAGTTAGAGAGAGACACTGGGTGAAGCTTGATGGGGCTTTGAGAGGGAGAGAGACTGGGGGGTGGGGAGGGGGTTAGAGAGAGAGAGAGAAACAGCCTGGAGGTTCATGAAGGAGAGAGAAACAGACTGGGGGAAGGCTGGATGTTTGTGAAAAACAGAAGCCTCAGAGGTTGAGGTTATCAGAGAGAGACACTGGGTAAAGCCTGATGGAGGCTTAAGGGAGAGAGAAACAGACTAGGGGGAAGCAGGTGGGGGGATATGAGAGAGATAGAAACAGACTGGAGAGAGAGATAGGGCTGGCTGACCCAGATGGGCAGCTTTGTGCCGCTGCTTTGTTGCCTGTGGCAGGCCATGTGCTTCGACACAAATGACCAGCCACTGCTGATCCTCCTCTGATGCAACTTACTGTTGGAGGGGGGTCAGAAGCAGCTGGCCATGTGTGCTGAAGCACATGACCTGCCACAGGCAACAAAGTGGTGGTATAAAGCTGCCGCTGCCTCCACCCCAAGATGGAATTGGTGGCAGTGCTGTGTGGCAGCGTGGCTCAGCGAGGGTGGCGCAGCTGGGGTTTCTGCTGGGAGCGGCAGACACTCTTGGGCCAGCCGTGGAGAGAGAGAGAAACAGTCTGGAGGAAGCCTGAGGCAGGGATCATGAAAGAGAAACACACACCCCCCCCCTTGACACACCCCTTGACAGACACATGCACACATGCATGCAGTCCCCGACATTCCTATGATGAACATACATGTACATGCTTCCTGACACTCCCCTTGACACACATACATGCACAAAGCCCTTGAAACTCCCATGACAAATACTGGACATGAGCGAAGGACACAGGTAAATGGAGAGAAATGCTGGAAATGGAAAGGGCATCCTGGACAGCGGAGGAGGTCCCAGGAAAACGGAGAGGAGAGGCTGGGGGCATAGGGAGGAGGAGGAGGAGGAAGTGGACATAGGGAGCAGAGGGAGATGGAGGAGAGATTATGGTTATGCACGGGCAGAAGCTGTATGGAAAGAGATGCTGGGCAAAGGGGGGCAGAGAGCAAAGTTAGAGTTAAAGACTGGGGAATAATGGGCCGGGAAAGTAGAGAGGTGGGAAATGGGAGGGCTGGTTTGAGGGTTGTAAAGTTTTAAGCAGATGGATTAAAAAGAGGGGGATGGAGAACTGGATAGTCAAAAAGAGGAGTGAAATCTGAGTAGATAGAGAAAGAAAAAAAATAAATATAAAAAAAAGCTACTAAAAGGAAAAAAAATCACTATTCTAGATGAAAGGAAGTGAAGAAAACAGGACGAGAGTAAAGAAGTGGCAGATGGATTGGAGACCCTAAAAAGAGAGCTATGAGAAGACAAAGTAAAACAGGAAACAGAGATTTGGACCAAGATGATTAGAAAATAAAATGGCCATACAACAAAGGTAAAAAAAAATATGAATTTCAATTTAGCTATTGGAATATGTTTTTGGAATTTCTGTGTGCTATCTTTATATTTTGCACAGTACAGAGGGGACTGTATCTTTTTCTATTTCTCTGGTGTTGAATTGCATGCAGAGTCTGACTTCTTGGAGTTTCAGTTTAATTTTTGTCTACATATTTCTATTTTTAGTTTGTTGTGGTCACTTATTCTGTATTTGATGAGGGTCTATCTCTGTTTGTAGTGTGTGACCACGGCCAGGTATTCTGTTAGCATGAAATTTCTATGTAGGGATTTGTACTGTAGTAATCCAACATGTTTGGTTTTCCCAATAGGTGTATGGATGTTCTTGGACCCACTGCAATATTTACAGTGCTGCCCTTTTCTGGGTAGGCTCCTTGCTGTGAGTTATGGAAGTTGGCACCATTATGGAATGGTGGACTTGCTCTATAGGACTTGAGTGACTTTTGTAGGGTTTTGTTTTGGTTCACATCACAATATGTCTGATACCGGAGAGGTTTTACGCTGCTGTTACTGAGATGACATCAGAATCTGATCTTTTTCTGTTCTATTGAGTTCTGCTCTGCAACCTTTGTTGGGGAGAGGTTTCTGTGGATACTCAATATATGTTCAAAAAGAAAAAGCAAGAACCATAGTGCACAGTTTATTAAGTAAGCGCTACATCACAGTTTCAATGGATTGCCACTGCTGCAGACCCTGGATATGGGGGACAGCAGGATGGAGGGCTCACCTAGTGCTTCCACTCCTTGTAGTGACCCTGACTGAATCCCCTACCGCAAATGTCACCTCATGCCACTGTCTTTATAGTCATATTTCAAATAACTTCAGGAGTAGCATATATACCAAACTACATTTATACTCCCCACCAATCAATTTATAACAGCCTCAAAGTACACACAGCCAAGCAAAAGAACGGAGAGGCCTTCAGATCAGTATAGGGATACTGAAGGGACAAATCCCTTAAGAACAAGTTCCACCCATATCATTCACAGCAAAGACCACCTTAAACAAACAAACTCAAAAATTGTTACAAAATTACTGCAAATAAATACAATGAAACAATGCATTGAAATCAATAGTACTTAACTTAGACAAAGATATCAGTGTAAACCCGACATGAAATCACGTTTCAGGTTTTACAAAGCCTTGTCTCAGGGGAAACCTTTTAAACATCAGTAAAAACACCAAACTGGCAACTTCACCTCAAACTCACAGGGACTCTCTTATTCTCTGTATGAAAATCTTTAAAACAGGTGATTAAAAAAACTTCATCTGCTTTTGATGGTCTGGAAATTGGTACCTTGTATTTACTGAACTGATGTTTCTAACTCAGGGCTCTAGTGCATAGCTTCCTGTCTTGGAGATCCCCCAGTTTGTCCTTTTCTCAGGAAACATAGAAACATAGAAACATGATGACAGAAAAAGACCACAAGGCCCATCTAGTCTGTCCTTCCATAACAACAACTACAACAGTCCACTTTCTACCTTTAGAGATCCTCTGTGTTTGTCCCATGCTTTTTTGAATTCAGTTACTGTCCTCATCTCTACCACCTCCACTGGGAGACTATTCCACGGATCCACTACTCTTTCCGTAAAGAAATATTTCCGCATATCACTCCTGAATCTATCTCCCTTCACCCTCATCCCATGTCCCCTCGTAGCAGAACTTGCTTTCAATTGAAAGAGGCTCTCTCCCTGAACATTTATGCCACGGAGGTATTTAAACATCTCAATCATATCACCTCTATCCCGCCTTTCCTCTAAGGTGTACATATTAAGATCCTTAAGTCTGTCCTCGTATGCTTTATAATGAAGCCCATTAATCATTTTAGTAGCAACCCTCTGCACCGACTCCATCCTGTTCACATCCTTTTGAAGGTGCGGTCTCCAGAATTGCACACCATACTCCAAATGAGGTCGCACCAAAGACTTATACAGAGGTATTATCACCTCCTTTTTTCTGCTAGCCATTCCTCTCCGTATGCACCCAAGCATCCTTCTAGCTTTTGCCGTCGCCTTTTCTACCTGTTTAGCTACTTTAAGATCATCAGACACAACCACGCCTAGGTCCCGCTCTTCTTTAGTGGACAAAAGTACTTCACCTCCTATACTGTATTGCTCCCTTGGATTGCTGCAGCCCAAATGCATGACCTTACATTTTTTAACATTAAATCCCAGCTGCCAAATTCTAGACCATTCTTCAAGCTTAGCTAGATCCCTCCTCATGTTATCTACACCTTCCTGGGTGTCTACTCTAATACAGATTTTGGTATCATCCGCAAAGAGGCAAACCTTACCCGACAGCCCTTCCGCTATATCACTAACAAAGATGTTAAAAAGAATCGGACCAAGGACAGATCCCTGGGGCACACCACTGGTAACATCCTTCTCCTCAGAGTGAGCTCCATTTACTTGTACTCTTTGTCGCCTCCCACCCAACCAATTTCTAACCCAAGCAGTAACTTTAGGGTCCATCCCTAGGGTGCTCAGTTTGTTTATAAGTCGCCTGTGAGGAACAGTGTCAAAGGCTTTACTGAAATCTAAATACACCACATCTAGAGCTCTCCCTCGGTCCAACTCCCTGGTCACCCAGTCAAAGAAATCGATCAGATTTGTCTGACAAGACCTGCCTCTGGTGAATCCATGCTGCCTCGGATCCTGTAATCCGCCGGACTCCAGAAACCTCACTATTTTCTCTTTCAGCAGCGTTTCCAATAATTTACTCACCACTGAAGTTAAACTAACCGGCCTGTAGTTTTCAACCACATCCTTACTTCCGTTTTTGTGTAAAGGCACCACATGAGCCTCTCTCCAGTCCTTTGGCACCACTCCCGACTCCAACGAGGCATTGAAAAGGTCAGTCAGTGGAGTTGCTAGAACGTCCCCAAGTTCCCTCAGTATTCTAGGGTGTATCCCATCCGGTCCCATCGCTTTGTCTACTTTAAGTTGAGCTAGTTTCTCACGAACACAGTTTTCTGAAAATTGTTCAAGATGTCCCTCGCTTCTGTTCTTATTTGTGGGTGTTTTCTGAGGTCCTGCTTCTGGTTCTTCATCTGTGAACACAGAACAAAAATATTTGTTAAGCAATTCCGCTTTATCCTTATCAGCTTCTACATATTCCCCTCCTGCACCCTTGAGTCTGACAATACCACTTTTGCCCTTCCTCTTCTCACTAATATATCTGAAAAATGTCTTATCCCCCCATTTTATTGCATTGGCTATTTCCTCCTCCTTTTGAATCTTTGCCTTCTTGACTACTTTGCTAGCTTCTCTAAGTTTTTCCAAATACAGATGCCTGTCTTCCTCTCTCTGTGATCTCTTGTATTTCATGAAGGCCTCCCTCTTTTTCTTCACTTTTTCAGCTACTTCCTTCGAAAACCATAGCGGTCTCCTGTTCCTTTTGCCTTTATTTACCATTTTAACAAAAAGGTTGGTTGCCTTTAAAATACCCCCTTTCAGTTTTGCCCACTGTTTTTCTACATCCCCCAGCTGTTCCCATCCCACTAACGACTCCCTGAGGTATTGGCCCATCTTCGCAAAGTTAGTCTTCCTAAAGTCTAAGATCTTCCCCTTGGAATGGATTCTAACAGCCCTAGTCCTAATACTGAACCACACCATCTGGTGGTCACTGGATGCAAAATGATCTCCCACTACAACATCAGAAACACTCTCACCATTGGTAAGCATCAAGTCCAGTATGGCCCCTTCACGTGTGGGGTCTGTTACCAATTGCCTGAATAGTTCTCCCTGTAGAGAATCCAGGATCTCCTTACTTCTAGATGATACTGCAGCAGGAATGTGCCAATCAACATCTGGCATATTGAAATCTCCTAGCAGTAGCACTTCCCCTTTACTAGCGATGCTGCGTATGTCTTCAATTAACTCTCTGTCCACCTCTTCCTCTTGTGAGGGAGGTCTGTATATCACACCAATGCAAATAGATTTCTCTTTCCCTCTTTCTAGTTCCACAATGAGTATATAAGGTACGATCAAAAAGTATCGAGGCTTGTACAATAACACAAGAAGTATAACACTGACAGTTATTGCACTCGGTCTCCTTCAAAGTAGTCCCCTTCCGATAAAACACACTTCCTCCAGCATTCCTGCCACTGCTGGAAACTATTTTGAAATGCCTCTTTTGTTATGCTATGAAGCTGCTGCGTCAAATTGTACTTAAGGTCTCCAAGTCATTGAATCTCCTTCCTTTCAGTGGTAATTTCATTTTTGGAAATGAGAAAAAGTCACAGGGTATGAGGTCAGGTGAGTACGGAGGCTGATGGACTTGTTCAATTTGGTGTTTGGTCAAGAACGGCTGGACAAGATGTGATGTGTGAGCTGGGGCGTTATCATGATGAAGCAACCATTCACCGTTCCTGTGCAATTCTGGCCTCTTATGATGAACTGCACCTCTCAAATGAGTCAGAACTTGGACATAGTACTCCTTATTGATGGTTTGGCCTTTTGGAGCATACTTATGATGAACAATACCCTGGTAATCAAAGAAAACTGGGAGCATGACATTGCTCCTCACCTAACGGGCTTTCTTGGGTCTGGGAGAATCTGGGATCTTCCATTGTGAGGACTGAGCCTTAGTTTCCAGGTCTTAACCATAAACCCATGATTCATCACAGTAATCATTTTTTTGATGAAATCTGAGTCATTTTCAACACATTCCAATAACTTCTTGGCTGTAGACTGTTGATCTTCGTTTTGCTTAAGGGACATGAGTTTTGACAAATTTTGCAGACACACATCTCATGCCTAAATCAACAATAAGAATGGACTGTACTGACCCGAAACTGATGTTGATGTCCTCAGCAAGTTCCTGATAGTCAATTGATGATTTGAGCATATTGCGGCATACACTTCTTGAACTTTGTCTTCATTCCTGCTTGTAGATGACCCTCATTTCCATTCCTTTATTGCTAGTCTCTGCGCTAAAGATTTGCCAGTTGTTAGTTATACGAGATTGGCCACCCGAAGAGGACATTCCTTAGCCTTTTTTTTTAACACTAGCAGGAGGATGTAGCAAAACCTTTCTGCTTTCCCTTTTACTTCCCAAAGCCCTACTGCTTTGGAGTGGAGGAGTAGCCTAATGGTTAGCACACTTGCTTAGGGACCAGGGTTCGATTCCCACTTGCACTCCTTGCAGCCTTGGGCAAGTCACTTAACCCTCCATTGCCTCAGAAAAATCCAAGTTATCAATGTCCCTGTTTGATGTACATTGTAACTTAAACTTGGTAATGTAAACCGCTTTTATTGAAATGATAAAGTGGTTTAAAAAACCTGTTAAATACAGCTGGAGTGTGTTGGTCATTCCTTGGAAGCTTGATGAAGCTGTGCCGTGGCAGAAGACTCTGTGGTTTCCCTCTAACACTCCAAACAGAGCAGTATATGTGTTGGCAAACTTAAAGTAAGACCCGGGTCCACTGCTGTCATTTGCCCCCCACCCTCTACCCATAGCACATCCCTGTCTCGAGCATGCTTGGATTCTGCCATGTCTCAGTTCCCAATGATTTGGGGCATCTGCCCCCCCCCCCCCGCCCCCGTGGTAACAAAGTACTTCCTCTGAGGCTCTTCTTCATTTTCGTTTCTGTAAAATGAAAAGGAATGCATCTGAACATTACTTTGAACAGTCACCCATGATATCTGGCGGGGGTGGGGATCGGTAAAAATATACAGTATAGGAGATCCAGAAAAGAGTTGCTTTATACTATTCCTCTATCCAGCAAACATGAATCTAATTATAAGTTCTTTTCTTAATCTCCATAAAACATGTGAGGAATGTTCTTTAACCATATGTCGGGTTTAATCACTCTGTCTGGCAGGAAGCAAGCGAAACGGATTAAACATTAAAATCAAATGTTTTATAAAGCTCTGCAGGGGTGGGGGTGAACTTCCTTCCTGGGCTCTGTTTACACAGACATTGCCGGTGCATAGGATTAAATATATTTCAGAGAGTACAAGGAATATTTTCCTCTTGATCATATGATGAGGAAAGAATCACGCTCAAATGCAGTGATTTGAAACATAAGACAAACAAATTTGACACACAGAGAGATGGGGGACTGATTTTTTTCTTCCCTAAGAAAGTTAGAATTACACATCCTTGCATTCAGTAGGGGTACACTCAAGATAGATCGATCTGTCCTCTTGAAACGGCTAACCCTATGTCTCGGTTTATTTCAAAATTATTCTTTGTAGCTTGCTCTAAGTAAGTAGATGTGTTGAAAAGGGGTATGTCTCTGGAATTCATTGCCAAAAGATGTACTAAAAGCCATTAGTGTAGCTGGGTTTAAAAGAAGTTTAGACAAGCTCCTGGAGAAAAAGTCCATAAATTATTATTAAAGAGGACCCGGGAAATCCACAGCCCATCCCTGGGATAAACATCATGGAATCTATCTACCTTTTGGGAACCTGACAGGTACTTGTGACCAGGACTGACCACTGCTGGAAACAGGATACTGGGTGGGCTTGATGGACCTTTTGGTCTGACTCAATATGGCCTATCTTATGTGCTTTTGTCTCAACAGTCAGAGTTGTAAAAGTCATGTAAAAAGAAATAAAAAGGAAGCTGAGGTCAAAACATCTCAACTTGCAGGGTTGCCTAAACAGGCTGATTCAGTCCTAGTTTTGCCCCCAGTGCAGGCTGGGAGTAGTAGTTCTGTTTGTCCTGCTAATTTCCCTTAGTTAATCAGAGCTACAACTCCATGCATGCAAAGGGAGCAAAGCCAGGACTGGATAAACCTGTTAGGCTGACCTGGAGTGAGTTAGCAACTCTAATAAGATAATGGTTGGTTGCAGGTCCTCATCTGAGAATCACCTTTAGGGTTACATGGCAAGGGACTGCTCTGCCCCCACTGTTGGAGGTGCGGTGCCTACTGTTGGCAGCAGGGGGGCATCCTTACGTGGGACAAAGTCTGTGTGCCCCCTTCCTGCTTTCATTCTTGACTTTGTGAGATCTTGGTCATCAAAAGAGACAAATCTTTGCCCATTTCAAATCCAAGTATCCATGGTGAGAAAACCATCAAACCTTTAGCTCAGATAATAATAATAGCAATATTCTTGGCATAAAGTCCTGATAAGGTATATGTTGCTTGTCCCTTACATCTCACCTCAGGTAAATTGTCAGGCCCTAGACCGAGACTTTTTTAACATTCAGATAGAACAAGAAGTGCCTCAGTGCTAATAGACATCGACAGTTTGGGTGACATCTAAATTTGTGAGGTTACATTGGTAATGCCCTTAAGTGGTCATATATTTTACCACGGAGCCCTGGCCAATCAGATTGCAGCTCTCATCCATCAGCATTCAAACTCTTATTAAGGGCTATAAAAAATGTAAATAAACAGTCCTGTGGGTGGTGGACCTGAGCTGGACATCCAGTGTTTGCTAATGTCTTTCCTGAGTCCACATTTTATAGGGCAAAATAATAATACTGGATTTGGTATTTACACAGGGCTGCCAAAGACAAATCACACATTTCAAGCATTAAATGACGGAGTTGCCAAGTTACCTATTTCCAGGAGTCAGATTTTAAGCTAGTCCTGGATTTCTGACAATCTCCTCCTGATGCATTCTGAGACATGCAGCATGATTCCAACGGGTAAAATCAAGAACTACAAATACCACACTGCCAGGGCCAGCCCTAATGTTAGTTCAAGGTGTTGGAGCCCTAGGCAAACCTCAAGCTTTACACCCCTTCCACTGTCAAAATCTATTATTTAGCTTTGAATTCCTTGCTTTTTCTGCCCTCTGGAAGTTGCTGCCCTAGCCGACAGCCTAGTTTGTCTAGTGGTTGGGCCGGCACTGCATATTGCATTACAATGCAAATGTAAAACCAGACTGGACAAAAAATCTCACTCCTGGAACTGAGTAATTTGGCAACTCTAAAATGGTTACTTAGTGATGGCAGGGTTGTCAGCAAGCCCCAGGCTACCAGGATGGATTTGATCTGGTTTTATCTGGCTATCTTCATAGATTTATAGTTCCAATATCTACAAGAAAGACCCGGAAAATACATTGAAAGTAAAATCTATGTCTGATAATCTGGAGCTAGATAGCAACCCTAAAATGGAGTTGGGATTAGAGCCTTGAGCCTTGAGGCTCCATAGCAGTTCTTGGGGGAAGAAGGAATTAATTGGGGTGACTTTCTGTATCACACACTATAGCCTCACCCCGAATGCCTGACATCATGTGGGAGCACCGATGGTGCAATGTTCAAATCCCACTTCTCCTACTAACACTCCTTGTGATGGTCAGGGCCAGTTTACCATTGGGCAAGACTAAATAATCACCCGGGGTGGTGCTTCTGGGAGCCGACAAAGAGCAATAATGCATAATCAAACATCATGATTTTAAATATTAAGCTTTATTTTATCACAATTGTTGATTTAAATGATTAAAATCTCAGATATGGGGACCTAGGGTTCTGAAAATGAATTGAGTGGGGCACAAGGCTGAAGGTTCGCGTAGGGTATCTAATACCCTTCCATCAGCCCTGGTGATGGCAAGCAAGTTACTTCATCCACCATTGCCTCAGGTGCAGACTTAGACTGTTAGCCCACTGGGGCAGCAAAATACCTACTGTATCTGAAGTACAGCTTGTAATGGACAGAGGAGTAATTGAATCTCAAATCCAAATCAGTACTTGGCCAGGAGTGGCCCACATGGTAGAGATATTAGTGCCAGACCAACAGGTATAGTGACCTCAGAGATTGGGGGCAATGTCAGACTCTATGCCATGGACACCCCTCCCCCCAGTTCAGCCCAGCCTCTTTGTCCTTGTGCCACACAATCAATATCCTATGATCTTCTCTCATTAATAAACAGAGTGGAGGAGTAGCCTAGTAGTTAGAGTGCTGGCTTGCTAATTGAGAGGCCAAGGTTTGATTCCCACTAGCATGCTTTTGGCCTTGGGCAAGTCACTTAACCCTCCATTGCCTCCAAAGAAAGGCCTGGAAATCTACTTCCAGTGACACTGCCAAGGAAACCCAGGAGCTGCTGGGTTGCCAGGAGTCAGCACTGACACAAAGGCACGCATAAAATAAAGTTAAGGCTACCAGATGTCCCTTATTTTTGGTGATTGTCCTTAATTTTAGTGCTGTGTCCCTGGCTCCCATCTATTTGGCAGCCTCCTGTCCCCGAATCCAGAAAAGGGAACTGATAGGGTAGAACAAAAAATTTCAATTTAGTGATTGGGATACATCAGTTTTTAGACTTTACACCCATTAATCTCTGTTTCTATTTCTCTGTTGATTTGTCGGCTTCGAGGTGATATTGTTGCTGTCGTGGGATGGATGGCAGGGGCAAAGTAATGACTCCTCTGCACTCCTTCATGTCTTGTTGCTCAAACCTGGAACTAAGGTGCCCCTCGTCTCCATCACCACACGTCGGATAAGTGTCCCAGATTTGCCTGCAAAATATCTAACATAGTAACGCAGTAGATGACGGCACATGAAGACATGTGTGGTCCATCTAGTCTGCCCAGTAAGGCGGTACAAGTGGTGGTACCTGCCACTCCATGCAGGTCAACCCCTCTATTTGTTTTAGTATAACAGATATTTAAGTTTGCTTTGATTTCATCTTCTTGCTATAAAGAGATCCACTGAGTCTGGTAACCTTACTTTAGAATTCACCCGCCTTAGGTTTTTCCTGCAGCACAATTTAACAAATGTAATTATAGCCTTCCTGATTCCAATAGACAGCAGGGGGAAAATGCATGACATTTTCAGGATGAGACAAATCATTCTGCTTGCTAGTCCTATAAAACTCACCCTGCTGCCAGGTAGGTTAATTACTGGACCTGGCCGTGTTCCTATAGCTTCACTGAAAGCAGCACTCCAGCGCAGCCTTGGGAAAGGTCAACAGAGCTTGGCTGGTAGCCACAGGCCTGCAACGAGTGGTCAGCTGCCACGCTCAGCATCCCACCTCCTCCATCATTGGCTGAGAACTAGTTATACAGTACACTTCAGTGCATGGTTAACACCTCTATACCTAGTATTGCCTCAGAACAAATATGGTTCAACTTATGCAGTGCAAACAGGAAAGGGGATCATAAGCAGGGCCTTGGCATAAATCTCTCCTTAACTGGGAGGCTGTTGGGCATGCACAAGAGATTGGATGGTCCTCAGATTCATGTAATGGTGATCATAGTAAAGAGGTGTCTCTCTAGTGAGGGTATAATATGTTTGCTGTGTTTAGAAGATAGCTTCAGAACTTTATGTTTTTTTTAACATAGCAAATCTAACAAAATGTCTTAATGTTCCCATTTCATCTTCATTCTCTTGTCCTCTCCCATGAGAATCGGAAATATTTGTGACCAATAGACGAGCTCTCCCAGTTTCCTGCACTTCATTCCACAGCCTGTATCCACCAGAAGACCTCCCTCAGATGCCTCTTTTCCCAGCCATAGTCATTGACCAATTGTAGAGCTCTCCTAGTTGCTTTTGCTCCCTTCCATAGCTTCTGACCAATAGAAAAGATCTCCTATATACACGTTTCCTCCCACAGTCTCTGGCCCAATAATTCTCAACTCTAGTCTTTAAGTCCTCTAAACAGGACTTGCTTTCAGGATGTTCACAATAAATATACATTTGATCTAATGCCAGGTTAATTTGCATGTCTTGGCTACTCAGAACTAGAGACACATCCGCATTTCCCCAGGATTTTGCTGTAACTTTCAGCATTTTCTGCGACTGTGTGTCCATGCGCTGTTTCCAAATCACCAGAAAATCATCAGATTTCCAGTCAAATTCCTTAAAAAAATTCCAGCAGAATTCTAAAACCCCTTGGTGATATGGAAACCCTTCACCCTTTTCTCCACTACTCCAACCCTCATCAGGCAAATTATCAGTAGGTCTGAGGTGGGCTCTGAAGGATTAATTAAATGAAGCAACGGAGACTGTAAGACTCAGAATAAATTAATATTCTTTTGAACAGGGCAAGCTGGCTTGGGGTAGAGTGGATCAAAATCTGCATCACCAGCTTAAGGTATTTTTATATTCTTTTGAAGGGCTATGTGAGCAGTGTGGCCCCCAGGGCACAAGTATAGAAGGGGTGCTGATGTTAGCACTGGCTTCCAGTAAGCCCGCCAAGAGTGAGTTTCTGTGCGCAGTTGGATGGGACGGGGTGCCAGGTTTGTGAGTTGCACAGGGCATTTTCTAGCTTAGTATGGCCCTGTCCTTTTGTAAGGGAGTCAATAAGATACCCCTTACTAAAGGGCTTCAGAATTCCCACAGGCTCTCCTGGTAATGAATTAACAATGGCAGAGAAAGAGGTTTGTGATGTCCCCACGGGGGAAGAGAATGTTCATCAAAACTCAAGTGTTGAGTTGGGGCCTTGTTTTCTTTCTGAGGTGTACTGGGGCTCAGGGGGAGGATGCCCAAAAGGGCTTAAGGCTTGGGAAAACTGACACAGAGTTTTATGCATGGGTTTGTTCACAGTAATTGCCTGGAGAAGCGTGAGAAGAAAAGGAGGAGGTGGCGACACTCTTGCAAAGAGTCGGGCAGCATACAGAAGAGGCTGGCTTACAGCCAGAGAGGAGCAGCTGCTTATTTCACTGCAACAGGTGTTCATCCAAATCTGAAGGGACTAGGACGGGAGTCTTCCAAGGAAAATAAAAACTGTGAATCTACTTGCCATCAGATTTTGCTCCTTCCTGTAAGATCCAAGTATCTGAACCGTAGCAAGCACAGTACAAATTGTTTCTTGTCTGTTACTGCTATTGGTTCCGTTTTCTCAGAAATTCATCAGTAAATTAAAGTTTCTTTAATACAAGCAAATCAGTATGTGCACGGAGAGCTTCCTTTTTACAACTTTACTATGCAGGGACTCTTCTGAGACCCTGAAAGAGGGCTCCCCCCTGCCCAGCCATGGCCTCAGGGGTGTAATACAGCCTCATATACCCCATCCAGAATCAGTGCTATGAAGAAAGGTGCCCCAGGTTCTACTCACACTATTCAATTACAGTTACCCGAGGTCCCCGGTTTTCAGGGATTGTCCCTGATTTTGAGGTAGTGTCACACGGATTCCATAGAAAGACTATAATCACCTTGTGTCGCCGATTTCAGTGTGGACAGAGGCAAAGGACATTGTTTCTCCTGCCTCCCCCTCTGATGCAATCCTCTCAATCTTGGTAGAAGATGGAAAATTAGCTTCTTTTCTGAAAAAAGCAGGAGGAATTTTAGAAATATTTAGTATTTTTATCTATATGTATAATATATATGTATATACATGTACACTTATAACTTGAGAAAGGCTGCTACTGTCTTGTGGAAGCATCTGAAGTTATTGAATGCTACTTAGACTGGTCATTTTGAAATATACGGGGAAAACGATGTGTGAGGAGGGAGGATACCTGCCCCACCCAGTCTAGCACAGCCTTGCCTAGGTGTTCCAGATTTACTCTCCAAATATCTAGTAAGCCTATCTATTCACATAGCAGTATTTAAATGTTATTAAGAGAGAAGCCTGATAAAAGAAAGACATCTCTAGTTTACGATAAGATATAATTGTAGTTTTTGTGTCATCTAATATGCCCCCTGCATTCTGAACCCTAGTGATAGGGGCCCTCAAAATATGTGAGCAGGCTCTGAATTTGTCCAGAAGATGGATGTGGAGAGCCATGCATGGAAGGTAGGTGAGAGACAGAGCATACAGGACTCCGAGCTGGAGAGGAAATTCCAAGCTCCTGGTGAAGTCCTGAGCTCCTGGGAGGAGGAGTCGTTTCTCCAGGGACAAGCAGTCTGAGTCAGCCATGCCTAGGTGTGCCACCCCCCCCCCCCCCCACCCTGTCACCGGATTAGCTCTCCCTTAGCTCAGAGGAATCCTATTTTGTTTTGTTTTTTTATTCCTCTGAGCCTGTTCCTTCCTCTTCCTGTTCCTGTCCCTGCCCTTACTTCCTCAATTTTTTCCATCCGTCTTCCAGGACAGACGGATTTTCAGTTCTCCTCAATTTTCTACTACTTTAACCGAAAAAAGAAATTCCCAAAACAAAACAGACTCATAACCTACCAGATAGAGCAAGGAAGAAATGCCTCTGCTGAAATACGAGACTCAGGCACTCCGAACAGGATCGCTGCCAGCCATGCCTGCAACTGGACCACCACATGCAAGCTTGTACCACCAGAAAAGAGCACAAGGAAGCCCAAAAGGATCCACAAAGAAGATTGACCACCCTTAGCTTTGACTATCTCGCTGGTGGTCCACTACAGCAACTGATTGATCACTTACACAAAGAAGTGTACGACTGCTCAGGGCTATCCCTATGATGACCACTTATATATGGAAAACAGAGGGATTATGAAAAAATGTTATCTTTTGGGGGCCCCGATGCAAAGTCACTTCTTCCTGAAACAGCAAGAGTTGCAACTCTGTTGGGTTCAGGGCCTTGACTTGAGAGCAGTTTGGGATGATTCACTTCCACAGTGAAGGTCTGGAATCACAGATATTAATTTCTCGGGCTATACACAGCTCATATTTTATCTGCTCCCTAGTAATGCTTTAGCTGGTTTGTACCAAATTTTAAAAAAAGGCAATCGGTGATTCAGCAATATGGGGGAGGCTAAAGTGGTGTGAGGCACGATGAGATAAAATCCTTGGGGTGGGAGGCAACACCTATGTCAGCCGTAAAGGCACAGTGAAGGCAGGTTAAGGACCCTTCACTGTGTGACTGATGTACAGCTGTCTCCCCCTACCTAATACCTCTGTTACATGGTGCCAAAAACATTAAAAAAATGATGCTTCAAATACAGCATATTAAATGGAAGAGTACTGAAGGTATTCTGGAAATATATAGGGAGATACTTTAACCCTTGCTTCTCAGTCAGCCCTATCCCGCAATCCAGCATATTTTGTTGGCCGTGTGAACAGTGGTGTTCAGCATCACTATAACAGAAATTCTGTGGCCACCAGAAACCATAAAATGATTTGCCCATCAGTTTTTTTTCATAGGCTTCATATCTGCTGGCCTTTAGTTTATTGTTTGAGTTACCAGACATGTTTGGAGTACACATTACCTATATTAACTGTACCGATGGTTATTAACATAAGCCCTCTTCAGTGCCAGGCTTATTGTGAAAAAACACTAGATAAGTCACTCCAGACCTATAGAGCAATTCTGCCAAATCATAACAACACAAACGTCCAGTGGTCTCACAGTAAGGGCCTACCTAGAAAAAAAGGCATAACTGTAAGCACTGCAGTGGATACTAGAACATCAATGCTTCTATTGGGAAAACCAGACAAGCTGGATTAGTTCAGATCAATCCCACCCAGACCAAATGCTAAAAGAATATGTGGCCTCTTTCACAAAACATGGATAGACCGTCACCAAATACAGAACAAGTAACCACAAGCTAAAATTAGAAATATATAGACAAAAATTAAACAGATACTCCAAGAGACCAGACTCCATATGCAGTGCAACATCTGAGTAAACACTGATGCATTTCCCCTGCACTGTGCTAAATATACAGATAGCAGATGAACTTTTCAAAAACTTGCATCCAAATCACTAAGGGTCCAATTCTGAGTCATGGATTGCGAGGCTGCAGGTCCCCGTGGGACGTGCAGCCCCGCAAGCCGTCCTGACCCTATTCCCCCTCCTGCTCTCCCCACACAGCTAGAGCAACGGGACGGGGAGAGCCGAGGGGAGGATGGCAGCAGGCAGGGTCTGGGCAGAGCAGGGATGTACAGGGCCGATTCAGGTCATGGCCCTGAATGTCCTGTGGGGTCAGAAGGGACATGCTGAATGTTCCACCTCAAAGGCAGAATAATCAGCACCAGCGGGGCGAATGGGGCCGGGGATCCCACCCCAGGGCCAGATGCAGGGGGATCCCCGCCACCCGATTCAGGCCCCAGCTGGCCAGTCATAGGTTGGGCAATGGGGAAGAGGGGGTTCTGAGCCATGGGAGCCAGGGGCGCCTGTGAGGAGGATGTCCCCGCAGCCATGCAGGGGCACACCGGGCCGTCCTCTGGCCTGATTCTGCGTGCCAAGGGAACGTTTTGTTCCTGCGGTACAAAATTGAGTCCCCTTCATGGGAACGTCTGGATGGTCCGGACGTGCCCTTTTCGGAATCGGACTCCACATGTAAAATAATTCTTTTCTACCTTTGGCCATTCTATTTGTCTAAACCTTTTGGTGCCAGAGGTTGGTTTCTACATTTCTCCGTCTTCTGTTAACTCTTTTCCCATGGTTTCCTATTTGCTACCTCCTGCCTTCTTCACCTCTTCCCCTACATCCATCTCTAACATTGATCTATTCCTTTCAACTTTCTTCCATTTATATTTCTGCTTATCAAGCCACTCAAGTTTCATTCTTTCTTACTATACAGTCTTCAGTCACCATCTTTTCTGTATCTATTATAACTTTCCATCTCTTTCCCTCATCCTGGCCCTCTCATTCCCCTCCCTCTTATTCCCCAGTCTTTCACTAGCTCTCTCTCTAATCCAGCATCTCCTCTCTCTCGCTTCCCTCACACCTCCATCTGGCATCTCACTTCTCTGTCCCCCTCTCTGTCTCTCTTCCTCCAACTCCACCCATGAATTCCCCATTTTCTCCCTGCTCCTTTGTCTTCCTATTCCCCCCTGGGTCAAGCATTTCCTCCTCTATCTTCCTATTCCCCCAGTGTCCATCATCTCACCTCCATCTTCCTACTCCCCCTCTATTCAGCATTTCCCCTCTGTCTCCTTTTCCCCCTCCCCATTTCCAGCATCTCGATTGTCTTTCTACATAAGAATATAAGATTTGTCATGCTGGATCAGATCAAGGGTCCATCAAGCCCATTATCCTGTTTCCAACAATAGCCAATCTAGATCACAAGTGCCTGGCAGCATCCCAAAAGGCAGACAGATTCCATGCTGCTTATCCCAGGAATAAGGAATGTATTTCCTTTAGCCCACTATAATAATGCTTTATGGACTTTTCCTCCAGAAACGTATCCAACCCTTTTTTAAACCTGCTACACGAACAGCTTTTACTACATTCTCTGGCAACAAATTCCAGAGCTTAATTACACATTGATGAAAATAATATTTTTTCCAATTAGTATTAAATGTACTACTTTGTGGCTTTATTGCATGTCCCCTAGTCTTGATACTTTCTAAAGGAATAAATAATTGATTCACATTTACTCATCCTACTTCGCTCGTTATTTTATAGACCTCTATCGTATCTTTCCTTAGCAGTCTCTTCTCTGGGCTGAAGAGTCCTGACCTTTCACGCCTTTCCTCTTAGGAGTATCCCTCCATTACCCTTCTCATTTTGGTACCCCTTCTTTGTACCTTTTCCAATTCTACTGCATCTATTTTCAGATGTGGTAACCAGAACTACACACAATACTCAAGGTGTGGTTGCACCTTGGAGCACTAAAGAGGCGTTATGATATCCTTCTACTAGCTCTCTTGGCTGCCGCTACACACTGCACAGAGCATTTTAACATATTATCCACGATGATGTCTTGATCCTTTCCCTGGCACACAAAGGGGAGCAGGTCCTCCTGCAGGTAATCCAGAGAAACACAAAGGGCAGGAGACGTCGGATGAGATAAAACTTCTTTATTGTAAAGGGACCCCAACGCGTTTCGGCAACGCCTTCCTCAGGGGGAGTATCTCCAATTATCTCTTAATTGGCAAACAGAATAAATAAATAATTAGAATGATAAAAAAATAATATATGATTAGAATAATAATAATTAAAAAGTATAAAACAGTAAACCAATAAAACACCTGGCATGTTATATAGTGCAAATAGACATACAAACATGTAGCATGGGAAATATTGAAATAAATACCACTAGAACATACATATACCATATGATAAACGTATAAATAAATAATTAATTACATAAAAATTATTATTATTGTATAAAAGAACTTATGAGACACAACAAAACAAATGCAGGGCTGAGCAACCATGGATAAAAACCGACAATGGGTATCTTAGAAATGACAAGGTAGAGCTAAAAAAGGCCAATTTGAGGACATACAGTGAGAAACTTCACAATGCAAGGAAAAACATCAGGGGACATGAATAATTGTATCAATAAATCAATATTAAAGACGAATGATAAAAGTCATAATATGATAATAGTAAAAACACAACAAAAGTAAGAACATTAAGGGACATAAATGATAATTAATCATGACAATAAATAAACATTAGAAACAATAAAGGTCATAATATGAAGCTTAAATGAATATTCAAAACAATAGATAATGAAAGTCATATTGTGATTGTAATAAACAATAAAAAATGACCAGCTATATTAATAACAAATAAAAACCCATTTAAGGATTCAAAACCATTGGATAGGGACAACTATCTACAGGGTAGCCAGGAGTCAGCATAGTCTTGACGATACTTAGCAACAACCAGCACTCAAAGAAAGATGCAATAAATAAGCAAATTTAAACCAAGCTATTTAATCTCAGCATAGCTGTATTTTGACAAGATTACATCTATAAAAGGGGTTCTCAACCCAATCCTTGGGACACACCTGGCCATCAGGTTTTCAGAATAACCACAATAAACATGCATGAGAAAGATTTGCATCACTGCCTCCATTGCATACAAATCTCTTTCATGTATATTCATTGTGGTTATCCTGAAAACCTGACTGGTTAAATGTGTCCCGAGGACTGGGCTGAGAACTCCTGATCTATATGATAGGTGTCATCTTCTGTGTAAAAGCTGGAGCTTTTTTGTTTCCCTTTTCAGGTATTGTCCACTGTGTTTGGGTGAAGATTGGAGGATGGCGTTACATTGGCCATCCTCCAATCTTCAGGTATTACAGACAATCATTAAAATCATCTGTAATACCTGAAGATTGGAGGATGGCCAATGTAACGCCAATTTTTAAAAATGGTTCCAGGGGTGATCCGGGAAACTACAGACTGGTGAGCCTGATGTCAGTATTGGGAAAAATGGTAGAAACCATTATAAAGAACAAAATTACTGAACATGTAAATAATCATGGCTTAATGGGAGACCGCCAACATAGCTTTAGCCAAGGAAGGTCTTGTCTTACTTTTTTTGAAGATATGAATAAACAGGTAGACAAAGGTGAGTCGGTTGATATAGTGTATCTGGATTTTCAGAAAGCCTTTGACAGGCTTCTGGCGAAATTAAAAAGTCATGGAATAGGAGGCAGTGTACTATTGTGGATCAGGAACTGGTTAAAATATAGAAAGCTGAGGGTAGGGCTAAATGACCAATTTTCCCAGTGGAGAAAGGTGAATAGTGGAGTACCCCAAGGATCTGTGCTGGGTTCGCTGCTTTTTAACATATTCATAAATGACCTGCAAATGGAAATAACAAGTGAGGTAATCAAATTTGCAGATGACACAAAATTATTCAAAGTTGTTAAAACCCATGAGGATTGTGAAAAATTTCAAGAGGATCTTGATAAATTGGAAAACTGGGAATCCAAATGGCAGATGAAATTTAATGTGGACAAGTGCAAAGTTATGCACCTAGGAAAGAACAACCAAAACTTTGGTTACACGATACAAGGTTCCACATTAGGAATCACCACCCAGGAAAAAGATTTAGGCATCATCGTGGATAACATGTTGAAACCCTCAGCCCAGTGGGCAGCGGTGGCCAAGAGAACAAATAGAATGCTAGGTATCATAAGGAAAGGAATGGAAAATAAAACAAAGGATATTATAATGCCTCTGTATCGTTCCATGGTGCGACCGCACCTTGAATATTGTGTGCAGTTCTGGTCACCATATCTTAAAAAGGATATAAGATTATTAGAACAGGTATAGAGAAGAGCCAAAATGGTAAAGGGGATGGAAGGATACCCCTATGAAGAGAGGCTAAAAAGGTTAGGGCTCTTTAACCTGGAAAAGATATGACTGAGGGAAGATATGATAGAGGTCTAAAAATTAATGAATGGAGTGGAACAGGTAAATGTAGATCAATTGTTTACCCCATCAAAATATAGAAAGATTAGGGAACATGCAATGAAGCTAACAGGGTAACCTATTTAAGACTAATAACAGAAAATATTTTTTCACTCGACATGTAATGAAACTTTGGAATTCCTTACCGGAGGATGTAGTAAAAGCTGTTAGTATAGTCGTGTTTAAAAAAGGTTTGGACAAGTTCCTGGAGGAAAGGTCCATAAGCCATTATTAAAGGGGACCTGGGATATCCACTACTTGCCCTATTACAAGCATTGTGGAACCTGTGTCCTTTGGGGAAACTGCTAGGTACTTGTAACCTGGATTGGCCACTTGGAAACAGGATACTGGGCTTGATGGACCTTGGTCTGACCCAGTATGGCATATCCTATGTTCTTAAATGTCTTCCATAAACAGCATCCAATAACCATATGGCTACTGGTCTTGGGTCACTTTGCTGGCACAGTACTGAAGTGGCTGTGTTCAGTGTCAGCTTATATCAGTGGTTCCCAATCCAGTCCTCGGGTACCCCCAGGCCAGTCAGGTTTTCAGGGTATCCACAATGAATATGCATGAGATAGATCTGCAAATAATGGAAGCAGTGCATGTAGATCTATCTCATGCATATTCACTGTGGATATCCTGAAAACCTGACTGCTTGGGGGGTGCCTCAGGACTGGGTTGGGAACCTCTGGTTTATATTATAATCCAAACAGACACCAACTGAAGCATAAGGTCTACTGTGGCAGGAGTTGTCACCTAACTGGATACTGGATAATAAAAGGTATTTATTCTTAACATAAATACCCATTGTTTAATATTATGAAATATATTGTTTGCTTTTTGTATGGCTTAAAAGCTTTGTGTGGGTGAAAGGGTGGGGAGAGGACTAGTATATATGTCAGACACTGGGGGACATTCTGGGTGAGGAGGGAACTAGTATCTATGTCAGACGATGTGACACTGGTCAGAAGGACAGAGGAGAATTCTTCATATAAAAAACAGTGACCACTGTGAAATTCAACCATTTCTGTACTTACATAACAACATAGAGCAGATGACGGTAGACACGGTGCAACTCAGATAAGCTTACGCTGCCAAGGATATATCCCACTGGTAGAAGCTAGAGCTCTTGTAAAGTATCACTCCTTATCTAAGTCAATTTCTGTTCTTTTCAAATCCTGCAAAACTAAGCACATAGCTTTCCATAACTCCATAGGCCCCTTCCCTATCCCCCATCATGGGTTAATTTACTAGTAGCATTTAGCTCATACCTTTCCGGTAGTAGTTCAAGTACTGTAAGTATTTCCCTGTCCCCAAGGGCTCACAATCTAAGCTTGTACCTGAGACAACAGAAGGTTAAGTGACTTGCCCAAGGCCAAGCTAGTGGCATTTGAACCCTGGTCTTGCTGGTTCTAGGTTGCTCCTTAATCACTAGGCTACTCTTCCACTCTGAACTCCAAGCTTATCACCAAACTCTGTAATCATCTAAAGGGCTACCAACACTATCAAGGCTGTTGCTCAAAGATCAGACCACTGATGTCCCCATGACCTTGCTGGATTGTAACCTCCCAAAATGGCTCATCCAGGTTTCCAGTAATAACCTAACAAGTTCCACTCTCACCCATCTGGACCAAGATTTCAGTGCAGCACTGTAAGAGGTGTATCTGTCTGTCCTTGAGAAACTGGATTCTTTCTGCGTTATGATCCACAGATTCTTTCTAGACTCTTGAGTAATTTCTAAATATTTATTTTTCACAGTCCTTACAGCACAGATGCAGGCTTTCTGTATGAATAAACAGTATAGGGTGAAAAGCTGAAACTAAATCAGTCCCGGCTGTGGCGTGTGGCCTTCTTCTCATCCACTGCTTAGCCTTAAAGGCACAGTCAAAGGAAATTAATCTTTAACATTGCCCTGTAGCATTTGCTGCGTGGTGCAGTTAAACAGTGACTGGAAAGTGAATATGTTTAATAACCCAGGACACATTAATCTCCCCAAATCCAGGCAAAGCTGGCATTTCCAATGTCATAATCCGGGGGCCAGCTGGTGCCTTGGAAGCCTGGGTAGGCTGTCAAATAAACTGACAAAATGTGGCAAGAGGCAACTGGATGGGCCTGCTTCCTTGCTGCTAGCTTCCTGGCTGTGTGTTCATCACATAGGCACCAGCACTAGAGGAGGGACTGACGATTTCTGCTCTTCAGTGCCGCTTTATGAGGTTTCTGGATGCCCATTAATCTACTGTTGATATGTTCTTGAACCTTGCTTACATCATTAGCAACAGCATGGCAAAGTGGTCCAGTGGTTAAAGAGCAAAATGAGGAAAGCAAGGGTTAAAATCTCTCTTCTCCTATTCACAAGAGCAGACCAAAGATCCAGCAAGACCAGCATCTTGTTTCAGTCCATAGAACAAGCACTGGCAGGATCCCAAAGAATAGAAAAAAAGGGGAGAGGGACAGCCCCTATCAATAAAGGTCCACAACAAAAAGAAAAAAGGGGGAGGGGTTCTTCTTGCCGTGTCCCAAAGAATAGGTCCATTCCTTGTTACTTACTCCCCGGGAAAAGCAGTGGCTTTCCCATGTCCCACCTTTCCTCCGGGAACTTGTCTAAATTTTGCGATGTTAATTGCTTACACCACATCTTACGGCAACAAATTCCGCAGTGCAATTGTGCATTGGATACAAATATACTTCCTCCAGTCACTTCCTAGGGACTATTTTTGACGTATTTAACTGCTAAAAAATAATGGTTGTGGGACAGTGATGATGAAATATTTTGTCAGGTTGGTTACCCAGTTGAAGAGTGAGCTATCCTACTCCATCTTTAAAAAAAATATTTGAATAGTCCATCAAGAGTTTTCCACTGCCTGGTTTGGGGAATATGTTTTGACATTTGCAAGAAGTGTATTTCAATGAATAGTGTAATTTGGAAAGGTTTTATTGTTTTTTTGTATTTATCTATAATTTTTTCCATGGATATATTTTTTGGATGTTTCAGTGGCCCGGTGGTGTATTCTTTTAGCAGTGCATTTTTCTGGGACCATTACTATTTGTGACATCTGCCATTTAAGATATTTTTCACTCAGGGAGATGCTTAGCGGTTGGAAGCTTATTGAGACAGTTTCTTCCAGGACACTGAGGTGGGACATCCAAATGTGAGCAGGTCCCTGTTTATTACACATATGGTCCAGAAGCAGCGGGCAAAGGACACACCATGTGCTGTGCCCAGACCTCATGAAGAGCAGAATTGCAAGAAGGGAGATGCTTCAAACAGAAAAACTGCAACTCATGCAACCAGGGCTGTTGCAAGGATAGTGGGCACCCTCGGGGAACCTTTAGCCTTCTGTCCGCCCTCCCCTCCCCTCCCCAAGATTGTGATCATCCAAACACCACCCCTCTCACAGCAATCCTGTAAAACTGCATAACTGGACAACATGGGGGGAGGGGATATTAACACGATTAACGCGGCTAATACCACTGAACGTCCGTGGGTGCTGCAGCTGCACGCTGTCTCACGTTGGGGCATTCTGGGGGCAGAGTGGAGGCATCAGCCAGCGAGAGCCAGGCAGCAGGGATATTGAACCACTGCCTGGTTATGGCTAAGTGGCGAACGTTAGGCTCAGAAGCTAGCTGGACGGTGTCTGAATATCGTCACCTCCTGCTTCTCCAGCTAACCCGGATGTTCAATGTCGGTGGCCGGATATGGCCCCAGCATTGAATATCCAGGTGTAAGTTTCAGGGGTGACGGCTAGCCACTGTAATCGCGCTAGCTGGCAGCACTGAATCCGCCCCCCCCCGCCCCCGACTTGCTTTCTATGTATGTGCATACCCGCTTTCCCTGCAGGTGAAGACAGGTGCTGATGACTCTGAGTTTGTCCGGCTGTCAGGATCTAATGTTTTGCTTTGACTGTTACTGCTCTTTGCCTCTCCTCAGACGCTACCACCCTAGATAGCTGCCTAGTCTTCCCCTAAAGGTTGGGCCAGCCTTGCATGCAACATGAATAAATAATTATTCCTTAAGACCTGCACCTGGAGAAATAAATTTCAGATTTTGACACTTTAAAGGATCTGCTTAGTCATGAGAGTGATTGTTCCTTGTTATGCATTTAAATGTATTTTATGCAGCTAAGTGACAATCAGGTGCTACAGGATGAAAAAGAGGCAGAGAATCCCAAGCATTCAGAACACATGGATAAGCAAACAGAATCCCAAAACTAGGAATTTTGCTCTGAGTTTAGAGAGATTAATTCCTCCATTCTGTTATGCTAATCCCTGGCTGCAGGTTTTCCCCATTGATTCATTGTAGGCTAATGGCAAAGAGGATGCAGCTTCACAGAAAGTGAAGAGGTCGAGGATTGGGAGGCATCCCCCTAACTTTTTGAGGATGAGGAAATAGCGTGAGCAGAAGTTGTGGCCGATCTGTGAGCGAGGGACAGGTTCTATGGCTCTTGTCCGAAGGACAGCGTGGATCTCCTTGTGGAGGCATAGCCAGGGCTGGCCCAACCACTAGGCAAACTAGGCAGTTGTCTAGGGCAGCAACCTCTGGAGGGTAGCAAAAGCAGGCTATTCAAAGTTAAATAATAGATTTTGACAGCCAGAGGGGGTGTAAAGCTTAAGGTTCGCCTAGGACTCCAACACTTTGGACCATCTCTAGGGTCGGCCCTGGGAGTGGCATCCTCCCCACAGTCTTTGCATGTGGGGGGAGGGGGCGGTCTGAAGGCAGGCTTGTCCTGGAAGCGGATGCAAAAACCTCAATGGATGATGTCGAGGATCCAGCAATTGGTGGTGATGGTTGCCCATGCCTTTGTGAAGCATGATAGGTGACCCTTCACTGGCATGTTTCTCACTGCTGAGTGGTCAAAAACCAAGTGAGGATTTGGCCGCTGTCATGGTGTGTGGCTTCCTTTCCCTGTGGTGTGGGTTTTGCTGGTAGGAGACCTGGTAGTGCTGAGGTTTGTTGTAATTTGTTTGGCGACGGGGATAGGAACTGTACCTACGTGAAGGGTAGTAGGACTTGTGGCTGTTATGCAGTTTTGTTGTCTGTTGTCTATTCAGTCCTTTGCTTGATCAGGTCTGAAGGGTAGTGCAGTTGTCCTTTATGCCGTCCATCGTCTCTTTCACCTTGCTACCAAACAGGTTCTCACCCGTGCATGGGGTGTTTGCTATGAGTTCATACATGTCTTCACGGAGGTTGGATGCCCTCTGCCATTCCAGGCGTCTGGTGGCGATGGCTGATCCTGCTGCACATGAGGCGGTCTCAAAGGCCTTGAATGATGACCAAAAGGGTACTTTCCGCACTCTGCAATGTCATGTAAGATGGGTGTCATTAGATTCTTAACCTCTGGGGTTATGGAGGCTAGAGTGCTCTTGGCTTTGGCCAGTAGGGTGTTGTGGTATAGGACTATCTGGAACTGGTGTGTGGTGATTTTTGCGCTTAACATGATCCTGGAAGGCCTTTTTCCCGATACTGTCCAGGATTTTCCAGTCCTTACCCTGTGGTGTGTTGGAGTGCTGACTCGAGCTTTTGGATCTCTTCATTGCCAACTCGACAACTAGGGACTGATGTAGTAATTGTGATTTTTCAAAGCCTGGCGCAATTGAACTTGGTATTTTACGTCCAGTCTCTTGGTTGTGGTAGGTGCCGTCAAGGGAGTTTGCCAGATCTTGTCTTTACAGTCCTGAAGTACTTTGTGTACTGGTAAGACCACCATGTTGTTTGGCACATCCAGATATTTTAGGAGTCTTAAAGGCAGTAAAGGCTGGCCTAATTTTCACTGTTGAAACTAACCAGGCAGTGTCTGAATATTGCCCAGGCAACCTGGATATTCAAAGCCAGAGCCCGAATATGGCCCCAGCATTATATATCCGAGTCTAAAGTCCAGCGGCAGCAGCTAGTCACTTCAGCGGTGCTAGCCTCCAGCGCTGAATATCAGGCCTTTCATTTATAATTACCCATCCCAGAGCAACAGCTGTTAGCCAAGAGGGACGCACCAGGGCTCCCTTAGAGCCTTGGATCTATGGTCTCTATGTCTAACTACTGGGTGTCCCTCTGCTTCTCCCTCCCTCTCCCTCTGTCCCCAGTGGTGTAAGTGCTGCCGGCACAGGGAACAAGATGATGGCCTGGCCTGGGAATAGACTGCAGGTCCTTCCACTTAGTGGCACGAGCTGCTGGGCCAGGCCAATTTTGGCCACTCTGAGGTTTATATCACTGAGTTACATAACTTAGGATCTCGGACACAGTAAACTTGAAGTGCATTAAAAAGCATTTGCAAGTCAGTGAAATACAGAATTTGTTAATTGAAACCTGCCTTCTATGTGTATTTAATATATTTTTGCTGCAGTTCTCTAAAGTGTTTTCCCTTAAAATGGAGCCACGTTATAAATCATTCCAATAAACCCAGGCTATAGATGCTCAGATATGCTGGATGCAAGACACGCTGAGCAAAAGGGTTTCCCATTTGTTTTTATTTACTTATTTAGCAGCTCTTGTATACCACTGTATCTACATTAATAGCTGGGACAAGAAAGAGTAAAATATTGCTGCCTAGTTAAACTTGAGTCAATGAAATAAATAGAGTTGGGCCATTCACTAGGAGAACTAGGTGGTCATCTAGGGCGGTTGGCCCCGGCGGAAGGCATCCTTTCCCCCCCCCCCCCCCAAGCAAAGCAGCAGTTCAGCACCCTTGTGGGCTTTATGAGGATTGCAGCACTGCCCAGCCCATCATGCCACCCCTGCTCCAGCATCCATCTTCTCCCTTGGGAGAGAGAAGGTGGCAAGGGATCCCTCCACTGAGTCAGGCTTTAAAGTGCCCACGCTGGTGCGCTCACAGCCTGCTGCTCCTGTCCCCTCCAAAAGGAAATTGTGTCGGAGGGGGCGGAGTGGCACACCCCCATCCCCCAGGTGGGAGGGTTGGGGGAGGGGGTGGTGATATGATGGGCTGGGCAGTGGAAATCCTCATGTTGGCCCTGGAAACAAATGCTGAAAATATCCCCTCACTGCAGACCCTTGAGTTGTAAGAATGATGTAGAAAGTGCAGGCTTCTGAAGTGGCATTTTAGGAGGGGGGAGTGGCAGCAGTATAATACCCTCTAAAATTGCTCCATCTCCATCCTGAAAAATGAACGGCCCTGTAACCGGTTATGGAGGCAAACCCTAGGCAGGCTGCAAGGCCAGGTACATTCACGGGTGCGGGTCACTCAGAAATGTGGACGTCCCTGATTTGCACAGCCTCAGAACCAGGTACTTGGATGGGGGGGGGGGGGGGCGACTATACGATGAGACTGATATATCTCGGCCTGCCATTTCAGATATTCAGACTTGCGGTGGCGGGCCTGTAATATGAATGGGGTATGTATTAATGCTCTGGGTTCTTTGGGCAGGAAATAATAACTGTGGGGATGTAAATGCATTTTGTGCTTCCTTCCCCCTCCCCTCCACGAAGCGTTACATCCATGAAATGAGCACTTTTTTCACCTTCTTCATGGTCAGGAGCGGGTCTAGGCATGGACATCTCAGCAACCAGGGCCAGACGTGCTTGTGCCAGTCTGAAATCACACTGTGGCATGCATCTCCCTTGCTCCACCCAGGCTACGCCTCTACCATGCCCCTCTTGCGCTGGGTTTGTCCACACCTGATTTCTTAAATGGTCCCAGGGACATCTCCGTGCTATACACATCTAAATGCCTGTCTTCAGACATCCAACTCATGAACAGCGCTTCTAAGATACCCACCATTTTCAAACGCATTTTATTTATTTATTTTATTGTATTTAATTTATCTAGTAGGCTTTTTATACTGCCCTATCTTTCATCCAAGGCAGTTTACATTACAACATCAACATTTTCTATAGTTATCAGATGAATTAACTTGGATAGGAATGAATATAACCTATGAATTTAGGTAAACTATTATACATTAGCATTATACAATGGAACAGTAAATCTTGTGGGTTAGATCGAAGGGGTCTTGGGAGGGTAAGTGGTCGGGAACAGAGTGTAGGGAAGATCTAGGTGGTATTCATCAAGTAAGGCTGTCATAGTGCTTCAAGAATACGAACGGCTTTGTGAAAATCCTGAAGATCATGTTGGCTTTTATGTTATCTGGTAGTGAGTTCCAGAGTGATGGTGCATAAAGGGAGGGCGCTGTGTTGCAGGTTATCTGTTTTGCTTTGGTTTTTGGCTTCAGTATGAGCAATAAGTGTCTAGTAGATGATCGTCTGTTTCTGGATCTCTCTCTATCATTGGTTGGAGGGTGATTGGTGCCAGTTGGTGAATTATCTTAAAGATGATGGTAAGCGATTTGAATTTGGATCTTTGGAGAATTGGAAGCCAGTGCAATTGTGCATGCCCATAGGGGGAACTACGTATTAAGAGACATTGAAAAACATCACCGCATGTTAGCAGGAACTGGGTAGCTCTTCTGTGAATGGTTTTGTAGGTATTTGTCTCTATTTTCTGTGCGTCTGAGGTGGAGAAGGGCGTGTATGTGCCTGTATGTGTGGCAGGGGGGCAGGGTAGGGTGGGATGGGGTACGTTTTACATGTTCATGTGGATGGGTGGGTGGGATGGGCATGTGTGCGTGCATGTATGTAGGAGGAAGGGTAGGGTGTGTGGGTGGGGTGAGCAGGATATGCACGTGTGTGGGGGTGGAGTATGCATGTGGGATGGGGTAGGGGAGGGGTTGATGTGTGTAGACCAGGGGTTCCCAAACCATGGCCCGCGGGGTCCTAACAAATGGCCCACGGACATTTTTCTGAGTGCACATTTATTTGGTTCAAAACTTCACAGCATTGGTGCTTGTCGCAGAAACTTATTATGAAATCAAGTTGGCAATATATTTAAACTCAATCATCTAAGTCTTTAAGACTTAAATGATTGAATTTCGCTTCTTAATATTTCAGGGTATTTGGTCTCAGCTAGTCGCCAATTTTTGCCAAGTTAGTGACGTCAACATTCGGTTATTAATGTTGTGTAAGAGCAGACAACCAATAGATTAGCGACATGTATATAATCGGGACTAGTCGTAGATTAGTAGAGTACAACGCGGACTCCTATTGGCTGCCACATCATCAACACATTACAGTTGTATTGTTTATTTCAGTGTTTCTTTCATTAATTTTTATAGTATTTGTATCAAAAACAAAAAATTTTAATGAGTTTATCAAAGGACAATAAAAAGCGCTAAGTGGAGGACAGCACAAATTCAATTAGTCAAGAATTTCAGGAAGAATGGAGAGATAAGTATATGTTTGTATATGGCCCCAGTGGCAAGCCAGTCTGTTTGGTATGCGGATTTTCTGTTTCTGTCGTGAAAAAGTACAATGTCGAAAGACACTACTCAAGTAATCATGCCGACATTTCTGTGAAATATCCGATCGGGTCTGAATTAAGAAGAAATTTCATTAGTAGAAAGGAAAAGTTGCTAAACTGTCAACAGTTAGCATTTGTTAATATCGAAAATCAAAATAAGAGCGAACTGACTGCTTCGTATGAAATAGCTCTTCTTTTAGCCAAGAAAAAGAAATCTTTCATGGATGCAGAAGAAGTTATCAAATCAGCATTTGAAATTGCAGCAAAAATGCTTGGAGATAAGCAAGTTTAAGAAAAATTGAATCATATTGCACTGTCAAACAACACCATGACCAGACGTGTTATTGATCTTGCCAGCGATATACATTGCCAAGTAGCTCAGCTTATACACAGCTGCAAATACTTTTCGCTGGCCATGGATGAGTCAACTGACATCTGCGATACAACCCAGTTAGCAATATTCATTCAATCAGTCAGTGATGACTTCCAATTAATTGAAGAACTCTTGGGACTGGAGAGCATCCATGAAACTACAAAGGGAAGCGACCTTTTTGAAACTCTGAAGTTGTGTGTTGAACGAAATAATATTGACTGGACAAAACTTGACAGTATCTGTACTAATGGCGCAATGGCTTTTACGGGTAAACAATCGGGAGTCATGGCATTGTTGGACAAGTTTCTTGGTCACCCAATATTGAAATATCATTGTATTATCCACCAAGAAGCCTTATATGGAAAGACGATGAGTTTGAAGCATATCATGGACGTGGTTCTGAAATGTGTCAACAAAATACGAGGAAGAGCATTGAACAGACGAGAGTTCAGGCTGTTTCTGAGTATCCTGCAAGAGGAGTGTGGAGAATTGTTGTTGCATTGTGACGTAAGATGGCTTTCAAAAGGAAAGTCACTGTCACGTTTCTGGGAGTTGAAAGAAAGTATTTATTTGTTCCTCTCGGAAATTGATGATCTTCCGACAGAACGTGAATGCATTGTTTGTGACAAGTGGCTGAGCGACCTGGCTTTTTTGGTGGACATTACCTCTCATCTGAATGCACTGAACATGAGTCTTCAGGGGAACAAAACACTATTCACAAACTCTTCAATCCCGTTCAGCCGAATGCGTAATTAACCTCGGGCATTACAAGAAAAAAGTTCAAAGTCTTCTTCATGCTTTCCAAGCCAGATTCAGTGAGTTTGATGCTGAACAAAACAATGTCATTCTGTTCACCAATCCATTTGTTTTTCCCAATCACAAAATCTGCATGCTGGAACCAAACCTGCAGCAGGAAGTCAATGATGTCAAATGCAGTTCTGTCATAAGAAGTAAATTCATGGAGATTCCATCTTCGCCGACTTCGAAAGAAATGATTCAGTTTTGGAAGACGCTTTCTACTGACAAGTTTCCACATTTACGTTCGTTTGCTCAGAGATACTTTTGCCGATTTGGTTCAACATACAGATGCGAAAAAACCTTTTCTGCCATGAAGTTGATAAAAAACAAACAGCGCTCTCGGCTTACTGATGTCAATTTGGCTGCACTTATGAAACTGGCTGTCACTGATTTGAACCCAGACATAGACTATCATCAGAACACTCATAGACTGGAATAGAGGCCAATAGCATGTGCATTAACTGCATGTGTAAAATGACAAGAACATAGATAGATTAATTAATACTTAGCCCTAATGATTAAAATGCATGAAAACTGTTTCCTTTTTTTTTTCCTTTTTAATTTTTTTTCTTATGAAACTTTTGTGGCCTGCCAAGCTTCACCAAACACTGAAAATGGCCCACGACGTGAAAAGGTTGGGAACCACTGGTGTAGACTATGTGCCTCTTAGCCAGAAACCTATGTATAACGATGGATGGACCCTCCCCAATAGGCGCTATCACTTGGGTGAAACACTCCTAAAAAATAATCTTGGACTTTTAACCCAATTCCCTGGTGCTGCTCAAGGCAGCTTACAGCATTATTTTATTTCGGATGTTTTCTGCTCAGCAGCTGCATAAAGGAATAAGAATACAAAAGTCAGAATGTGTTTTTTCATCTACTGTTATCAGTCAATAGACTAGTCATTGCTGGGATGAAGGGGGTGGGGGATGTAAGGGAAGAGACCTGATTTGCTTTCATCCACATCCAGGGGCGGCCCAAGAAGGGTGCGGGGCCATGTGCGGAGATGCGGTGTGGGGCCTCACTTGCATAAGGGGCCTCATTTGCATAAATATTTGCATAATGTTACCATACACTAACTTTTAGTAAACATGCCTCTTAATGAGTGTATGGATAAAAAAAGACTAAAAGATTTCTACATTACTATAATCCAATGCCAACTGCCAGGCACATTGGGAACTACTACAAACACTGCCCATTTAGAACCCATAGCAAACCCGCCGTATCGTAACAGCACTATCAGGACTCACAAAGCACCAAACCCTACCTATCAAAAGGCAACACTGCAAATATTAAACCAATACATTTCAGAGAATAACAATAAATGACCTACTGGGGAAAGAGAACAAGTGACATTGTCAAATAGGAATTACATAAACAGAATACCTCAGCTCGGTTACACATGCAGAACATAGACCATCACCAAACAAGGAATCACAATTTAGAAACAGGAAGAGAATAATTAAACAGGGAACCCCAAAAGCCAAACTTGGAATGTACAACACTGTAGAAATAAAACTATAAATTAACACTGTAGAAATAAAACTATAAATTAATTTCCTCTTGTACTAAATAAAGCACAGACGTTAATGATGCACATTTCCCAGAGCTGACATATTCCAGTTAATAAATTCAAAATAAAGAGATATCTTTCTACCTTTTGTGCATTTTTTAAAATTGCAATTGCTCCAGCCATTTTCTTCTGGTTTCTTCGTGTCTTCTGCTAACTCTCCATCGTCTGCTGTCCATTTGTCCTTTCTTCTCTCTTCTAGTTTTTTTTCCATTCTCTCTCTACATCTGCTTTAACATACTGATCTTTCTCCTTTTGCTCTTTCCTCATTCCTATTTCATCCACTCAAATTTTACCCCTCCATCCTCAATCCCCACTTACTCTCCCAGTACCCGGCCAATTGTAGATTTTTCTTCCCTCCCACACAAAATATTTTTCCCCTCTCCATTTCCCTCTCCCAGCTCCATCCCATTCTAATCCTCTCCCAACATCAGCTCCCTTCTAGTTCCAACCCCACCCAGCATCTGCTCCCTTCTAGTCCCCGCATCAGCCCATTTCCAGTCTTAGCCCCCCCCCCCCATCGGCCCATTTCCAATCCTTTCCTAGCCACACCATCAGCCTATTTCCAGTCCTAGCTCCTCCATCCATTTCCAGTCCTATCCCTCCATCAGCTCATTTCCAATCCCAGTCCTCCATCAGCCCATCTCTAGTCCTTTCCTAGCCCCACCATTAGCCCATGTCAAATCCTAGCTCCCCTCCACTCAGCCTATTTCCATTCCAAGCCCCCGTCCCCATCAGCTATTTGCAGTTCAAGCCTCCCCGTCCACTCAGCCCTTTTCCAGTCCTAGCAACCCCCCAACCCACTACCAGTCCTAAGCCCCCCATCAGCCCACTTCCAGTCCTAACCCCCCTATCACCCCATTTCCAGTCTTAGCCCCCCCATAGCCCATTACCAGTCCTAACCCCTCATCAGCCCACAGCCCATTACCAGTCCTAACCCCATCAGCCCACCTCAAGTCCTAACCCCCACATCAGCCCATTTCCAGTCCTAGCCCCCCCATAGCCCATTGCCAATCCTAACCCCCCCATCAGCCCACTTCCCATCACTCTATTTTCAGTTTTAGCCCACCCCCATACCCTATTACCAGTCCTAACCCCCTCATTACTCCATTTTCAGTTTTTGCCCCCCATAGCCCAATACCAGTCCTAACCCCCCCATCAGCCCATTTCCAGTCCTAGCCCCCCCATAGCCCATTGCCAATCCTAACCCCCCCATCAGCTCACTTCCAGTCCTAACCCTCCCATTACCCCATTTTCAGTTTTAGCCCCCATAGCCCATTACCAGTTCTAACCCCCATCACTCCATTTTCAGTTTTAGTCCCCCCCATAGCCCATTACCAGTCCTAACCCCCCCCCATCAGCCCGTAGCCAGTCCTAACCCTCCTCCCCCACAACAGCAAAATTAAACAACAAAAAAAAGCTGGCTGCTGCCGCTGCGGCAGTGGCAGGATCGAGTGTTCGCGGGGCCCCCCTACCCGGCAGAGCCCTCCCACCCTGCATCCATTCCCTCTCGCGCTGACTTTCAGATCCGTGAAGGGAGAGTTTCTCCCTCACGGCTCTGTTAAGCCCGCTGGGGCTGATGGGAACGGGCATTTCCTGTTTCCCATCAGCCCCAGGCCCCGGCAGGCTTAACAGAGCCGCGAAAGGGAAACTCTCCCTTCCCGGATCTGAAAGCCAGCACGAGAGGGAGCTGATGCAGGGTGGGAGGGCTCTGCCGGGCAGGGGGGGCCCCGCGGACACTCGATCCTGCTGCTGCCACGGTGGCAGCGGCAGCGGCAGCAGCCAGCTTTTTAAAAAAATTTACCTATACAGAATGTTCTTTGCGCGGGACCCCCTGAAATGTGGGGCCCTGTGCAAAAAACATTCTTGCTCAATGGACAAGCCGGCCCTGTCCACATCGCACCATCTATTGCAGTCAGAAGTTGCTCCAATCTCTCCCCCGATTTGGGGGGAAATCTCAAACTGATGAGACAGAGTCCCTTCTCCCCTTCCCCTCCAACACATACAATCACATACTCGCCCCCAGGGTCACAAATGCAGCCTCTGCTATCTCAGAGATATCAACCCATTCCTTCCTTGATGGCTCTGTGGTGGAGTCTCTGTGCAGTATCTGAGTGTGTTAAAAAAATGAACATGATTTTAATAAGTGGAGCAGAGATAAACCATTACTCAGGAAATCCACTGCTGACCCTAGAATGAGCATTGTGGAATCTGTGTGCCTTTTGTGGGAAACTGCCAGGTACGTTTGACCTGGATTGGCCATTGTTGGAAACAGGATACTGGGCTTGATGGACCTTGGTCTGACCCAGTATGGCATTTCTTATGTTCTTAGAAATCTTGGGACTCAGTGGCTGCTGGAAGCTCTATGGAGTAGGGGAGGCTGTGTGGAAGATTCCCCCTCTCCCCCAAATGGAAAGTAAGAACATCAGAATTGCCATACTGGTTTAGACAAAGGTCCATCAAGCCCAATATCCTGATTTGAAGTGTCCAGTTCAGATCACAAGTACCTGACAGTTTCCCAAAAAGTAGTCAGGGTAAAACGTGACTTTCCCCAAGTCTATCTTAATAATGGTTTATAAACGTTTTCTCCAGAAACTTGTCCAAACGTTTTTTGAAACCCAGCTATGCTAACTGTTTTTACTAGAGGAAGGAAAGCTGAAAGCAATCAACAGAGGCAGCTGGTTTCATGGAAAATCCTATATTAGAAAGCAGGGCACCATTTTATAGCTCTCCTGATATCCCTTTCTGGGTTTTCATCTTTTTATTGTTACCAGAGACTCTTTTGGAAAGTCGGGCTGCGGGCTCTGAAGTATGAGCAGCTACAGCTGGCGCAGAAAGCAAAGAGGCACAAAGGAGAATTAAGAACAGCTGACGGGCCTGGTCTTTTTCCTCAAAGCATGTCCGTATCAGCGCTCAGCCTGTTGGGTGCACCTCGGAGTCCAGGTCCGTGTCCCTTTCTGATCTTTATACTTGGAACCGTTCCCCAGGCAGGGGACTGGAGCTGGGTCTATGGGGGATTTGCCTCCTGCATTCCCAATTTTAAAGTTAACACCCCCCCCCCCCCCCGCCCTCACACACATACCTAAATTCAATACGGCATAAGGCGAAACTTCATAAATTTAAACAGCAAAGACAGTGTTTGGCAGGCAGATAGACCTTGATTCAGGAGAGGATCCCTATCTCTCCCAGCTTCTAGTTGGCAGGAGCTGACTACGAAGACTCCTTGACCCTGCTGGGAATGTTTCCAGAGTGAAGGGATTCCTGTCTCGCTTGGCCTATGTTGGAGTTGTCCCTCCTCCTCCTTACCCATATCAATTGCTCGTTTGGACTCTATATTTCCATCTTCACTCTGCTCTAACCCTCCCAGTCTTTGGGTTTTCCCCCACGTATTGGTACTAAAACCCAAGGAACTTTTATAAACTGTCATGGTATCCTTTTGACTGATGTTATATTACTATTACTACTATTTATCACTTATAGAGCGCCACGCACGCAGCGCTGTACAGCCAACCAACAAGAGTTAGCCAGAATGCAAGAGACAGTCCCTGCCCGTCAGAGTCATGCTCATCGGAGCTTACAATCTAGTAAGAACATTACAGGGTAAAGGTCAGATTAGTGCAAGGCACAGTAAGGTCAATACAATATGGTCATGAGAGTTGACGGGGGTTAAGATAAGGTAAGGATAGAGGTCAGGATCTGAAAGCGACGGTGAAGAGGTGAGTCTTCAACCTGGATTTGAAGAGGGCCAGGGAGGGTGCCTGGCATATAGACACAGGTAGGCTGTTCCAGGCGTGAGGTGCAGCAAGGTGAAAGGAGCGAAGTCGGGAGTTAGCTGTGTGGGTGAACGGCGTTGATAGAAGTGATTTGCTAGCGGAGCGCAGGTTCCGAGAGGGGATGTAGGGAGAGATAAGAGATGAGAGGTATTGAGGGGCCGCCAAGTGAATGCATTTATAGGTCAGTAGGAGAAGTTTGAATTGGATGCGGAACTGGACAGGGAGCCAGTGAAGCGACTTGAGAAGAGGAGTAATGTGGGTGTGGCGAGGCTGGTGGAAGATTATTCGAGCAGCGTGATTTTGTATAGATTGAAGGGGAAGGAGGTGGCTGATGGGGAGACCAGCAAGGAGTAGGTTGCAATAATCGAGGTGAGAGGAGATTAAGGAGTGGATAAGCGTTTTGGTGGTGTCTTCAGAGAGGAAGGGGCGGATTTTGCCAATGTTGTAGAGGAAGAAACGGCAGGTCTTAGCTACATGCTGGATATGTGCGGAGAAGGAGAGGGAGGTGTCAAAGATAACCCCTAGGTTGCGGGCTGAGGGAACAGGAAGGATAGTAGCTCCATCCACATAGACAGAGAAAGGGGGAAGAGGAGGGGAGGAATTGGGGGAAAGACAAGGAGTTCAGTCTTAGCCATGTTCAGTTTCAATCGGCAAAGAGACATCCAGGCGGCGATGTTGGAGAGGCAGGCAGAGATCTTGGACTGGGTTGCTGGAGAAATAGTAGGTGTAAAGAGGTAGATTTGGGAGTCATCGGTGTAGAGATGGTACTGAAAGCCGTGGGAGGAGATAAGCGCGCCAAGGGCTTGGGTGTAGAGGGAGAAAAGGAGGGGGCCCAAGACGGATCCCTGGGGTACACCTACGTGGAGCAGGGTAGGGGAGGAGGAGGAGCCACCAGAGCATACACTGAATGAGCGATGGGAGAGGTAGGAGGAAAACCAGGACAGTACCAGGTCCTTGAAGCCAAGGGAGGAGAGGGTGGTGAGGAGAAGATTGTGGTCAACGGTGTCAAAGGCAGCGGAGAGGTCAAGAAGAATGAGGATAGAGTAGAGGCCCTTAGATTTAGCCAGGAATAGGTCATTGGAGACTCTTGTGAGCGCCGTTTCAGTGGAATGTAAGGGACGGAAGCCGGATTGTAGTGGGTCCAGGAGGGCCTGGGAGGTGAGGAAGTCGAGGCAGCGGCGGTGGACTGCACGTTCTAGTAGTTTGGATATGAAGGGAAGGAGGGAGATGGGTCGATAGTTAGAAGGGCATGTGGGATCGAGTGAGGGTTTCTTAAGGAGAGGTGTGACAACAGCATGCTTGAAGTCAACAGGGACAGTTGCAGTGGAGAGTGAAAGGTTGAGGATGTGAGAGATGGTGGGTACAATAGTGGAGGAGATGGGGTGTAGGAGATGGGTGGGGATGGAGTCAGATGGACATGTGGGTTTGTAGGAAGTAAGAAGGAGTGTGGTTTCTTCTTCAGAGATCAGAGAGAAGGAGGAGAGTGTGGCAGAGGAAGGACGGGTGGGGGGGGGAGAATTGGGAAGGGGGGAGGTAGATGAGGGGGTGGGGGATTGGAGAGTAATCTTGTTGATTTTGTCATAGAAGTAGTCAGCTAGGGTTTGGGCAGAAAGGGAGGGCGGGACAGGGGGCGGGGAGACTTTGAGGAGCGAATTGAGGGTATTAAAGAGACGACGAGGATCAGAGGCAAGGGAGTTGGTCAGGTGGATGTAGTAGTCTTGTTTGGCAAGTGCTATGGCTGACTGGAAGGAGCCAAGCATGAATTTGAAGTGTAGAAGGTCCTCCGGGGAGCGAGATTTGGACCAAGCATGCTCAGTGGAATGTGCACAGGTGCAGAGATAACGGGTTGTGGGCGAAAGCCAGGGCTGGGGAGTAGATCGTTTGACTGGACATGGGGTAGGTGGGGTAAGAATGTTGAGAGCTGAGGAGAGTATAGCATTGTAGGAGGATAGTGCCTCATCGACGGACTTGGAGGATATAATGGAGGAGAGAGATGGAGAAATGGTGGAGGAGAGAGTCAGGGGATCAATATTATGGAGATTTCTAAATAGGTCGAACGAGACAGGAGGAGGTTGAGATGGCGGAAGCTGAAGAGTAAAGGTTAAAAGGTGGTGGTCAGATGAGGTAAGGATTGAATTGCGGAAGTTTGAGGGAGAGGAATTGGAGAAGAGTATTAGGTCAAGGCAGTGGCCGTGTATGTGGGTGAGGTCGGTGGAGCAGAGTTGGAGGTCATACGAGGAGATGAGGGCAAGGAATTTTGAGGCGCGGGGGTCAGAGGGGTTGTCGACGTGAATGTTAAAGTCGCCGAGAATAAGAGTGGGGGAAGAGGGATCAAGAAAGGCGGAAAGCCAGGAATCGAAGTCGGTGAGGAAGGTTGATTGGGATTTGTCGGGTGGACAATAAATAACAGCAACACGGAGGGGAAGTGGTAGGAGGAGGCGAATGGAGTGGACTTCAAAGGAGAGGGGGGAAGGTGACTGAGGTAGCAGGAGAGGTTGGAATTGACAGGAGGGAGAGAGTAGGAGACCAACACCACCACCACGACCAGTAGATCGAGGTGTATGGGAGAACTGGTAACCCCCATAGCAGAGAGAAGCAATGGATACAGTGTCATCTGGGGGGGATCCAGTTCTCAGGGCGAGAAGGTGTAGGGCATTAGAGATAAAGAGATCGTGGGTAAAAGGAAGTTTGTTAGTAACTGAGCATGCGTTCCACAGGGCACATCAGAATGGAAGAGTGGAGGGAGGAAGAAGAGGGATATGGATAATTTTAGATAAGTTACATGAGGATTTCTTATCAGAGTAACATGAGGCTATATTCCTAGAGAAGTGCAGAGATTTAGAGGGAACAGGGTGGGGGTGGATATGTCTGGATGTGTGTGTCCTCCAAGAGGGCCTTGAGAGAGGGGAAGTGAGGGGCGAGAGAGGGGTGATATTGCTGGTATCAGTTAGGTTATGTGGGGATTTCTTATTGGAGATAAGGTTGGGGTTGATATCTCTGTATGAGAGATTGGGGGATGAGTGAGGGAGGGAGGAGCGGGATGTGGATGAGATTAGATAAGGTACGTGAGGAACTCTTTTTAGTGTGAGAAAGAAAACGAGGGGGGCCAGGGATGGGGCTGATGTTGCCTGATGAGAGAAGGAGAAGGAGTATTAGAGAGCGTGGTAAGGCGGAGACAGTACGGCGGAAGCGAGGCTGGGGTTGCCTTAGAGAGAGAGAGGTTGATTGAATGCGGGGGATGGGGTGTTGAAGCTCAAGAGCAGATGCTAGATAAGGGGAAAGAAGTGAGGGCGAAGTGATGAAGGTAGGGGGTTAGGTGGGAGAAAAGGACAATGTGATGTGGGGCCATGGTAATGGGGAACAAGTTCTGTGCAAACACTGGGTAGCAGTTCTATGCAGGCAGTGGGTAGCAGTTCTATGCAAACACTGGGTAGCAGTTCTATGCAGGCAGTGGGTAGCAGTTCTATGCAGGCAGTGGGTAACAGTTCTGTGCAGGTGGTGGGTAACAGTTCTAAGCAGACAATGGGTAGCAGTTCATTGCAAACAATGGGTAACAGCACTATGCAGGCAGAGGGTAACAGTACTAAGCAGACAACGGGTAGCAGTTCTATGCAGACAATGGGTAGCAAGATCTAGGCAGGTAATGGAAGGGAAGATCAGTGCCAGCAGTGGGCAGCAAGTCAAGGAAAGTTACTTGAAGGTATAGGTGGTGTTGGTGAGATGGTTGGGGTCAGGAGGCGCAGTGTGGAGGAGCGATCATGCCTACTCGGTTCCAGGGCCGGCTCCAGGCAGCTACGGTGATTAGGAGGAGCAGGGTTCACGGCTCACACCAGAGCGCTCCCGGACCCGCGCCTAAGGGCCACACCAAAGGGCCCTCTGGCGAGGCCCTTAGGCGCGGGTGCGCCCACTGGAGCACGCCGCTTTTAAAGGGCTGATTGCCCTTTGATCTCCCGTTGGCGGCGCGCTTTGGGTCTCCCGCTGGAGCACGCCGCTTTTAAAGGGCCGATTGCCCTTTGATTTCCCGTTGGCGGCGTAAATAAATAAATATGTTCAGGCTCATTGATCCTATAAATTAGAAACCAATTTGTGGTCACTCATTCTTGCACATGGGCCCTGAGAAACAGGATAGAATGTCGGAACCATTCCCTGGAGGGTTATGTGATGAACATACAGTTGTGGTCAACATTATTGACACCCTTGCATTTTAGGTATGTTGTGTACAATATCTTGAGAAACAATTGGAAATATTCCAACTGTATGTCATCATAATATCTTAATAGTAAGTTCAAAAGTATACAACAAAACACAAATGATGTCTGTGCAACTTAGATGTAGTAATTTCTGAGAACAAAAAATAATAACCTTGACAGGAATGACGACACCCTGCACTAATATTTGGTTGCAGAACCCGTGGCAGTGATGACAGCCTCCAAATATTTCTTGTAGCCATCTATAAGTTTCATCTGTCTGCTGGTAGTTTCTCCCACTCTTCAAATGTGATTTGTTCCAGCTCATGAATGTTTCCAGGATTCCTTTTACCAATAACAGATTTCAGCTCTTTCCAAAAGTTCTTAATTGGATTGAGATCAGGACTCATTGCTGGCCAGTTTAAAACAGTCCATTTGTTTCATTTTAGGAGGCATTCCTAACAGGGGCTCTGCATTTCAAGCAAAGATGTGTGGCTTTTAATTACTAGCTCTCTGCCTGAGAGCTCTTAAAAGAGTTTAGGTACATTTTTAAAACAAAGTTATATTCTTTTTGGTGCTTTAGTTCAAAAGGGGAAATATTTTCTTTAGAGGTGTAGGTTTAAAACTCTGCTTTTAGTATCTTTCTCAGCTCTTTGAAGCTACTGACACCTCATCTGGTGCTAGTTCCCTCCCAACCCCTATGTGAGTGGTCTTCCTTTATAGGACACCTCCCCAATTAACTATACACGGGGACTTGGAACAGCACATTTAGAAGACACTTAAAAGAGGTTAATTGCTTTTTCTCTGAAAGGATAGCTGGGAAACCGGCTGGTACTTTGGTAAATCTCTATCTCTTTTGCTTCAACAGATACCTAAGTTCCACCAATTGAACAATGGCTGGGAAAAATCATATCACCAAAGCTGTTGCCCCCTATTTCAGCTTCTGCCTCTGCCAGTTCCCAATGCCAATTGAAGGATTGGTTCCATGTGCAGGATGTCTGCATGCTGAAACTCTCAGGAAACAAGTGGAGGAGCTCAAAGAAGAGGTGGTGAGGCTGAGGAGTATTCAAGACAGTGAGAAGTACATTGATGAGATGCTTCTTGAAACATCCATGAAATGAAGATCCCAACAAATGAATAATGAAACCCCTTGACTTATTATTTTTGACGTCTGGTGTGAGTGACGTCAGACGCCGAAACATAAAAGCAAGCTGTGCCCCCACTGAAACAGCTCACGGATTCAGAGCGGAATGGAACTGTGATCGCCAGTTTATGATGGCCTGAAGCAGGGTTGAAAAATTTGGATGCTGAACCCGAAACGTGTGGCACGTCGTCAATTTGAAATTCTGGCGTTTCTTAGTGATATGTTTATTCCTCATCTGTCTTTGACAAGCCATCGATAGAGCTAAGTGTTAAGTTTGATTCTTACGACATAATTTAAACAAATAATTTTAAGAAAAAGGAGTTGTCGCGGTGGTGTGTGGAAGTGTTCCGCTCACTTTGACGACTAGCTCCGACAAAAATAATAAGTCAAGGGGTTTCATTATTCATTTGTTGGGATCTTCATTTCACGGGTATTTATTGGATTCTGACGGGTTTGAACTTTTTGAATTCTTGAAACATCCAAGCTCTCCAGCATAGGAGAAGATGGGAGCCTACAGAATGACAAAGTTTGGACATGAGACACCAGGGACTGCAGAATCATCAGTCCAACTCCTCCAGCCCTTGAATTGAAGAACCATTATGCATCCTTGGCAGTGGAGGAGGTGAAAGCATCCCTGGAAAGGGAAGAACCAGAACTTGAGTACCCCAAAGTTGCAGAATCAGTGACCACAAGGAAGTGAAGGGTAGTGGCGGTTGATGACTCTCTTCTGAGAGGTACTGAAGCATCCAGCTGCCGACAAGACTTGATGTCCAGAGATGTATGCTGTCTGCCAGGTGCCAAAATCTGAGATGTTATGGAGAGTTTGCCAAGACTCATCAAGTTCACTGATATTACTGATGTTGCTCATCCATGTCAGCACAAATGAAACTATCAGGTATCTCTCTGAGCATATCTGGGACAGAGGGTGAAGCAGATAGATACGCAAGTAGTGTTCTCTTCAACTCTCACTGTTGAGGGTAAAGGCCGAGGCAGAGAAGCTCGCATTCTGGAGATAAATGCATAGCTGCATCGATGGTGTCATCAAGAGCATTTTGGTTTCTTGGATCATGGGATGCTGTTCCAAGGGTTGCAGAGCAGAGATGGCATCCATCTGTCCAAGAAGGGTAGACATGTCTTCAGTAGCAGACTGGCTAGAGGGCTTTAAACTAGATTCATTGGGGATGGGTGAAGAAAGCCCCTTGGTAAGTGAAACATTAAATGCCTTTGTAAAAGAGGCAACATCTGGAGTGGCACTATATGTAAAAATAATATTAAAGCTATGGAAATGCAGGGACTAAAAGGAAAGGGAGAGAGGGGGCAATGTGGGTTAAACTAGAAAGAGGGAAAGAGAAATCAATTTGCATTTGCGTGATATACAAACCACCCTCACAGGAGGATGAGGTGGATGGAGAGTTAATTGAAGACATATGCAGCATTGCCAGGAAAGGGGAAGTGCTACTGATAGAAACATAGAAATATGACGACAGAAAAAGACCACATGGCCTATCTAGTCTGTCCTTCCATATCAACGGCTACAACAGTCCCCTTTTTTCCTTTAGAGATCCTCTGTGTTTGTCCCATGCTTTTTTGAATTCAGATACTCAGGGGCGGCTCTATAATGAGGCAGAGTGAGGCGGTTGCCTCAGGCGGCAAGTTTTGAAGGCAGCAAAAAATGCCCCCAAAACAGCCGCCTCACTCCGCCTTCAAAAGTTAAAAAAAAAATTAAAAACGCTCAAGTTTCTTCTGCTGCCAAGTCCGCTTCTCAGCAGCGGCAGATTCACCCTCTCTGGCGGTGGTTGCGGTTGATCTTCAATTTAAATAAAAAACAAGCCGGTGCAAAGCCTTCCATCTCTGTGAAGGAGCCCATGCAGATGCGTCCTGCCCCCAGTGGAAGTTAATGTAACTTTCTTTGGGGGCGGGACACATCTGCATGGGTGGCTCCTCAGAGGCAGGAAGGCTCTGCACTGGCTTGGTTTTTATTTAAACTGAAGATCACTCGCACGGAGCAAGAGTGTCTGCTGCTCCTCAGGTTCTTCCCCCCCCCCCCCCCCCATCCTTTGGATGGGACTTGGGGCCACTCACAGAATGTTCCTTGGGAGAAAAAAGCACCCAGGCACAAGTGGAAAAACAAGGACAAACCAGGCAGTCCAGCACACAGGCATCCAAGGAAAAAAAAAAGGCACTCTCTTCAGCTTTAACCACAAACACTCAGCCACACTAGCTCCCCCCAAAAAACAGAGGCAAACTGGCTTCTAGATGGCATGACTAGCTCTTCTATGATGAAATACTTCCACTCCAGCCATATCCATCAAAGGCCCTCTAGTTCTGGTGAGGAAAGTGCATGCGGGTAATAGCATCCTTCACATTCTGTATCTCCCAGTTTTAGACTGTAAGCTCAAAGAGCATGTCCCTGTGCAAACAAGTACATCAGTAACACTCCAGGGGGGTTGGGGAAGGAGGCAGCCAGCACCACTCAAAAACAGCTTGTGGCAGTCAAGCTTCTCCTAGTGGACCTTAACTGGCCACTGCATGCTGCTCCCATCCTGGCTTCCATGGCTGCACTGAACTCTGCTCTAGTGCACGGCAAACAGGACCCGCCACTGCGCTGGAGCCAGGAAGTCAGATATTGCTTGTTTCAATCCATGCTGTGGTCATGCTGCTGTTCCCGTTCTTGGTCACTCAAGCTGCCGAAGATGTCAGAAAGGCCATGCCAAACCCTATTTGGTGCCAGAGCTCCATCAGAGGTGAGTGGAATTCCCATTTTTCCAGGGCAAGGATAGTGCACACATATTTTTATTTTTTACACAATATTGGGGAACTGCATCTCTTATTTATCTGATGTTGCACTGCATGTGGACTCTGTCTTCTTGGGGTTTCAGTTTAAATTGTGTCTACATATTTTTGTTTTTACTTTAGATTGTGGTTACTTATTCTGTACTTGGTGAGGGTCGATGTTGTGAGTGTGTGACTGAGGCCAGGTGTTCTCTTGACATGGAGTTTGTACATAAAGATCTATACTGTACTGTATTAATTTGACTTGTTCAGCTTTTCAGATAGGTGTATGGATGTTCCAGTGCCCACTGTAGTATTTACAGTGATGCTTTTTTGGGATGGGCTCCTTATGTGAGTTTTGGAAGTTTGTGCTGGTATGGTATGGTAGGTTTGCTTTTTGTTGTTTGTATTAGTTCACAATATGCCTCATACTTGAGAACAGTGGCTGTTGTTGTAGCCCATAATGCCCGGTCTGCCTGTATTGTAACCCTTAATGTAATGTATTGTAACCTGATGTAATGTATTGTGATGTAATGTATTGTAACCTGAGGCCCGATGTAATGTAATGTAGTGTTTAAATAGAAATGTGCAGTAGTACTATTAGTAGTAATGGGAGACAACCAACCTGGTTTTGTCCTAACTAGAATTTTGCTCTGTGTGTTTTTCGTCTGGATTAGATTGTAAGCTCTAACGAGCAGGGACCGGCACTCTTATATGCCTGTACTGCGCTGCATGTGGTAGCGCTTTAGAAATGTTAAATAGTAGTAGTAATAGTAGTAGTAGTGTTGTTGTTAGTGAGATGATCATCAGATTTTTTTTTTTAAATATTGAGTTCTGTGGGTGAATGTCCTGGTTCTGCTCTGCACCCACTATGCAAGCGGTGCAGTCACACAAGGTGCAAAGGCTTGGGGGGGGGGGGGGGGCGCATTTCGGCGGTCTGCTATTGCTCTGCCGCTGCTGGCAGGGCAATAGCAGACCGCCGAAATGCGCCCCCAAGCCTTTTTGCAGCACTTTAAGCAGGTCTGGTCCCTCCCTCCTCTGTTGCAAAGTCAGAGCAGGGAGGGACAGTTAGGCTTAAAGTGCCGGCGCCTTTCAGATCGGGCAGATGCCCCCATCCTCCTCCCCATAAATCCATCCAGCATTGCCTGCTCTTTCCCTGCTGCCGGTGCCGCCATGAAAAAAGAAAGCAGCAGGGAAAGAGCAGACAGCGCTGGACGGAGGTATGGGCAGGAGGAAGGGGGCACACACCCAAGCTGCAAGTTGCACAGAGCGCGATGGAAGCTCGGTACAGCCCTGTGTGCAAACATCTTGCATTCCCTCCATATAATCTAATCGGCTTTTTGGTTTGGTTCAGTCCCCAATTGGAGTTCTGAAAAAGCCCTGCCCCCCTCTAAAGGGAGGGGGGCACCATCTCATTCTTCCCCTCAGGCAGCAGATTGCCTTGAGCCGCCCCTGGGAGACTAGTCCACGGATCCACCACTCTTTCCGTAAAGAAATATTTCCGCATATCACTCCTAAATCTATCTCCCTTCACCCTCATCCCATGTCCCCTCATAGCAGAACTTGCTTTCAATTGAAAGAGGCTCTCCCCCTGTACATTTTTGCCACGGAGGTATTTAAACATCTCAATCATATCACCTCTATCCCACCTTTCCTCTAAGGCTCTCCCCCTGTACATTTTTGCCACGGAGGTATTTAAACATCTCAATCATATCACCTCTATCCCGCCTTTCCTCTAAGGTGTACATATGCTTTATAATGAAGACCACTAACCATTTTAGTAGCCACCCTCTGTACTGACTCCATCCTGTTAATATCCTTTTAAAGGTGTGGTCTCCAGAATTGCACACTATACTCCAAATGAGATCGCACCAAAGACCTATACGGAGGCACTATCACCTCCTTTTTTCTGCTAGCCATTCCTCTCCGTATGCACCCAAGCATCCTTCTAGCTTTTGCCATCGCCTTTTCTACCTGTTTAGCTACTTTAAGATCATCAGACACAACCACGCCTAGGTCCCGCTCTTCTTTGGTGGACAAAAGTACTTCACCCCCTATGCTGTATTGCTCCCTTGGATTGCTGCAGCCCTAATGCATGACCTTACATTTTTTAACATTAAATCCCAGCTGCCAAATTCTAGACCATTCTTCAAGCTTAGCTAGATCCCTCCTCATGTTACCTACACCTTCCTGGGTATCTACTCTATTGCAGATTTTGGTATCATCCACAAAGAGGCAAACCTTACAGCCCTTCCGCTATATCACTAACAAAGATGTTAAAAAGAATCGGACCAAGGACAGACCCCTGGGGCACACCACTGGTAACATCCTTCTCCTCAGAGTGAGCTCCATTTACCTGTACTCTTTGTCTCCTTCCACCCAACCAATTTCTAACCCAAGCAGTAACTTTAGGGTCCATCTCTAGGGTGCTTGGTTTGTTTATAAGTCGCCTGTGAGGAACAGTGTCAAAGGCTTTACTGAAATCTAAATACACCACATCTAGGGCTCTCCCTTAGTCCAACTCCCTGGTCACCCAGTCAAAGAAATCAGATTTGTCTGACAAGACCTGCCTTTGGTGAATCCATGCTGCCTCGGGTCCTGTAATTCACTGGACTCCAGAAACCTCACTATTTTCTCTTTCAGCAGCGTTTCCAATAATTGACTCACCACCGAAGTTAAACTAATCGGCCTGTAGTTTTCAACCACATCCTTACTTCCACTTTTGTGTAAAGGCACCACATGAGCCTCTCTCCAGTCCTTTGGCACCACTCCAGACTCCAACGATGCATTGAAAAAGTCAGTCAGTGGAGCTGTTAGAACGTCCCCAAGTTCTCTCAGTATTCTAGGGTATATCAAATCCGGTCCCATGGCTTTGTCTACTTTAAGATGAGCTAGTTTCTCACGAACAGTCTTCTGAAAATTGTTCAAGATGTCCCTTGCTTCTGTTCCTGTTTGTGGGTGTTTTCTGAGGTCCTGCTCCTGGTTCTTCATCTGTGAACACAGAACAGAAATATTTGTTAAGCAATTCCGCTTTATCCTCATTAGCTTCTACATATTCCTTCCCTTCACCCTTGAGTCTGACAATACCACTTTTGCCCTGCCTCTTCTCACTAACATATCTGAAAAATGTCTTATCCCCCCATTTTATTGCATTGGCTATTTCGTCCTTTTTTGAATCTTTGCTTTCCTGACTACTTTCCTAGATTCTCTAAGTTTTTCCAAATATAGATGCCTGTCTTCCTCTCTGTGATCTCTTGTATTTCATGAAGGCCTCCCTCTTTTTCTTCACCTTTTCAGCTACTTCTTTCGAAAGCCATAGTGGTCTCCTTTTCCTTTTACGTTTATTTACCAGTTTTGCCCACTGTTTTTCTACATCCCCCAGCTGTTCCCATCCCGCTAATGACTCCCTGAGGTATTGGCCCGTCTTGGCAAAGTTTGTCTTCCTAAAGTCTAAGACCCTCACCTTTGAATGGATTCTAACAGCCCTTGTCCTAATACTGAACCACACCACCTGGTGATCACTGGATGCAAAATGATCTCCCACTATAACATCAGAAACACTTTCACCATTGGTAAGCACCAAGTCCAGTATGGCCCCTTCACATGTGGAGTCTGTTACCAATTGCCTGAATAGTTCTCCCTGTAGAGAATCCAGGATCTCTTTGCTTCTGGATGATACTGCAGCAGGAATGTGCCAAACAACATCTGGCATATTAAAATTCCCTATCAGTAGCACATCTCCTTTCCTAGCAATGCTGCGTATGTCTTCAATTAACTCTCTGGCCACCTCTTCCTCTGGTGAGGGAGGTCTGTATATCACACCAATGCAAATAGATGTCTCTTTCCCTCTTTCTAGTTTAACCCACAATGCCTCCTCTCTCTCTTTTAAGCTCTGTAATTCCAAAGTTTTAATAGTATTTTTTACATATAGCTCCACTCCTCCTCCCCTTCTTCCTACCCTGTTCTTTCTGAATAAAGTATAGCCAGGTATAGTTACATCCCAGTCATGGTTTTCTGTGAACCATGTTTCTGTAACTGCCACTAAATACAAGTCGGCCACTCCCACCAAAGCTTCAACATCAGGGATTTATACACACTGCTTTCCATGTTACCCCTTTCCATAAAGGTATTTAATGTATCACTTACCTGGGGGCTTTCTTCACTCATCCCCAATGAATCTAGTTTAAAGCCCTCTTCAGTAGATTAGCCAGTCTACTACTTAAGACGTGTCGACCTTTCTTGGACAGATGCATGCCATCTCTGCTCTGAGAACAGAGAATTTCAATATGCCAGATGTTGACTGGAACATCCCTGCTGCAGTATCATCTAGAAGTAAGGAGATCCTGGATTCTCTACAGGAAGAACTATTCAGTCAACTGGTTACAGAACCCACACGTGAAGGGGCCATACTGGACTTGGTGCTTACCAATGGTGAAAGTGTTTCTGATGTTATAGTCGGAGATCATTTCTCATCCAGTGATCACCAGATGGTGCGGTTCAGTATTAGGACTTGGGCTGATAAAATCCACTCAAAAGCGAAGGTCTTAGACTTTAGGAAAACTAACTTTGCCAAGATGTGCCAATACCTTAAGGAGTCATTAGTGGGGTGGGAACAGCTGGGGGATGTCGAAAAATAGTGGGCAAAACTGAAAGGGGATATTTTAAGGGCAACCAACCTTTTTGTTAAAATGGTAAATAAAGGTAAAAGGAAAAGGAGACCACTATGGTTTTCGAACAAAGCAGCTGAAAAGTTGAAGAAAAAGAGGGAGGTCTTCATGAAATACAAGAGATCACAGAGTAAGACAGGCATCTATATCAGGAAAAACGTAGAGAAGCTAGCAAAGTAGTCAGGAAAGCAAAGATTCAAAAAGAGGAGGAAATAGCCAATGCAATAAAATGGGGGATAAGACATTTTTCAGATATGTTAGTGAGAAGAGGAAGGGCAAAAGTGGTATTATCAGACTCAAGGGTGAAGGGGAAGAATATGTAGAAGGTGAAAAAGATAAAGTGGAATTGCTTTACAAATATCTCTGTTCTGTGTTCACAGATAAAGAACCAGGAGCAGGACCTCAGAAAACACCCACAAACAGGAACAGAAGTGAGGGGCATCTTGTACGATTTTCAGAAGACTGTGTTCGTCAGGAACTAGCTAAACTTAAAAGTAGACAAAGCATTAGGACCAGATGGGATACACCTGAGAATACTGAAGGAACCTGGGGAAGTTCTAGCAGCTCCACTGACTGACCATTTCAATGTTTTTTTGGAGTCAGAAGTGGTGCCAGAGAACTGGAAAGAGGCACATGTGGCCCCTTTGCACAACAGTGACAGTAAGGATGTGGTTGAAAACTACAGGCCGGAGAGTTCTAGATGTGGTGTATTTAGATTTCATTAAAGCCTTTGATTTTGTTCTGCACCAGCGACTTATAAACAAACTGAGCACCCTAGGGATGGACCCTAAAGTTACCTCTTGGGTAGACATTGGTTGAATGGAAGGTGACAAAGGATATAGGTAAATGGAGCTCACTCTGAGGAGAACGAGGTTACCAGTGGTGTGCTCCAGGGATCTGTCCTTCGTCCGATTCTTTTTAACATCTATGTTAGTGATATTGTGGAAGGGCTGTCAGGTAAGATTTGCCTCTTTGTGGATGATACCAAAATCTGCAAAAGAGTAGACACTCAGGACGGTGTAGATAACATGAGGAGGGATCTAGCTAAGCTTGAAGAATGGTCTAGAATTTGGTAGCTGAGATTTAATGTTAAAAAATGCAAGGTCATGTATTTGGGCTGTTGCAATCCAAGAGAATGAGATAGTATAGGGGGTGAAGTACTTCTGTCCACAAAAGAAGAGTGGGACCTAGGCGTGATTGTCTGATGATCTTAAAGTAGCTAAACAGAAAAGGTGACGGTGAAAGCTAGAAGGATGCTTGGGTGCATAGGGAGAGGAATGGCCAGAAGAATAAAGGAAGCAATAGTGCCTCTGTATAAGTCTTTGGTGCAACCTCATTTGGAGTATTGTGTGCAATTCTGGAGACTGCACCTTCAAAAGGATATAAACAGGTTGGAGTCGGTACAGAGAGTGGCTACTAAAATGGATAGGGGTCTTTGTTATAAAGCATATGAGGACAGACTTAAGGATCTTAATACATATACTTTAGAGGAAAGGTGGGATAGAGGTGATATGATTAAGATGTTTAAATACCTCCGTGATATAAATGCACAGGAAGAGAGCCTCTTTCAAATGAAAGCAAGCTCTGCTACGAGGGGACATAGGATGAGGGTGAAAGGGGATATGTCTGGAGTAATTTGGGGAAATATTTCTTTAGGGAAAGAGTGGTAGATGCGTGGAATAGTCTCCCAGTGGAGGTGGTAGAGGTGAGGACAGTTGTTGTTGCATCAGGATGAAGAAATCAAAGAACTGAAGGGGAATTTCTTTGATTTCTTCAACCTGATGCAGGGTCGTGCTGTTGAGACCCGAAACGTGACACATTGTCTGATGATTCCTTTGACAGTTTTCAAGCTTGAAGCAATGATAAAGCTAAGTGTTTAAGCTGTTTACTTACCTTATATTTGATTAAAAGGGAGAAGCCGCAGCGAGGGGACGGATTTTCTCCCGTCCGCTTTTGCTTGGCAACTCCAACAAAAAGAGTTTTTTGACGACTGTTGGAATTCAGGATTTTTTCTTTGGTGAATAATCATGCCTTGGCAACGTCCCAGTTTTTATACTGTTTCCTACTATTTCTTTTTTTTTTTAATTGGCCTTGTTTATTTGGTTCTTTTATGTGTCAAATATGTGTGCATATGTAATCCAAAGCCATTTCGCTGGTCACTTTTTTTTAGGAGATATTGGACAGTAAGGGGTTGAACTGCAAGGGTGCCAATAATGTTGACCACAACTGTATATACAGTGGGATTTTAGAAAGGGCATCCAAGTGCAACCTGGGATGTCCAGAGCAGAATGTGCAGAAAAACATTGGAGACTTCTATGTTTTGGCCCAATTTTAGAAATCTAGATCTCACCGGCATCCATATAGACGCACTTGCTATGAAACCGTAGGGTGGGGATGTCCATCTCAAATGAGGTTGCATACAGAGACATCCAGTGGTATGGCAAAATGAAACTGTAAAATAAAGGGGGGTATGAGTGTACCTCGTTCTCCACACCCTCCACAGATTTATCTGACAAAAGAGCACTTTACAGATGCCTGTTCATGCCTGGATCAGGTATAACTTTTGACTTGGCCTCGGACATCCAAGACATTTCTGAAATTGGGCGAGGACATCTAAGTTCTTGGGAATGCCCCAGTCACGCCGATACCACCCCCTAATCTGACTCAAGCATCATCGCACTGGAGACGTCCACAGACCCAACTTCTAAAATGTCTCCTATGATGATTCTGTGCTTTGGAGTTCTCTATGCCCATTTCCAGATGTCCAAAGCCTAAATAAGGCTTTTAAACTAACCCTCATCATGAAGTTGAGGGGACCATGGGGTCCTACTAACCACATAATGAATAGATTTGGATTTTTCCTTTAATAACTTCCCTTTCCAAATCCAAGCTCAAGGCGAGTTACACATCAGTGTACAGTTGGTAGATCCTTGTTCTAGAAGGTTTACAGTCCAAGTTAGCACTCAAGGTAGTGGAAGGTTAAGTGACTTGCCCAAGGTCATAAACAGCAGCAGCAACAATGGAAAAGCAAGTTCTCACACCACTCTCTAACCAGTAGACCACTCCACTCCATTTCCCAAATCTGTCCTGGTGACCCCGCACTTTTTAGAAGATCCACTTTGAATATGCACGCGATAAATTTTATCTCATGCCTATTCATTGCAGAGAATCTAAAAGCTTGACTGGCTTGGGGTTACCGGGAGAGATTTGGGAAGCTCCATCACCTTAAGCATTAAGCACATATGGCAGGCAAAGTCTCCAAAGACTACAAGGGAACAGACTGTGTGGAGTCTGAAACTGGACACCGCTGCCACGGCAACCAGCAGCATCCCAAAAAGCCTTCTGTGGCCTATAGCCAGAGATTCATGGAACGATCCGAGAACAAAACAGCAAAACTGCCAAGCTGTCCAGGAACTGTGCCTGTGCTTTGAACCAGCTGAGGAAAAGCAGCCACCACGTCGGACCATCGTTCTCTACTGCAGGTTTCATGCAGCTAAGACAATCGCTCAAAAGTAAAACTGTCAAAAGAAAAGTATGAGGTAGTGAAAAATAACTTCAGGCTGTGATTTATTTAACCATCTTTTGCATCAAGTGAACGTGGACAGAGTGTGTCCTGAATGCCAGTAGTTCTGGGGAAAATTTGGATAGTTTTCTTTTGAAAATTAGCTATGTAGATGAAAAGAGATCTCACACCTTGCACCTAAGTGGGCTAGTGAGAACTGCCCCTAAATCATAGAAAGGGCAGACTTTGACTATCCTAAGTTAGCAGTCATCCAAGTGCAGAACAGAGATGACCTCCAGGCCAGCCAATGTGACCCCTACCCCTCCCATTTTCCACAGAGGTAAACCATTGGTGGGAGCGCTGTTGCCTTTCCCAGTCAGTATGCCCCCAACCCATTCCTGGTCCAGTCTTTCACCTCTTGTCTTACAGAAACTGCTGTTTTAAGTTGCTAAGCTGTACCAACTAGCTTGGTGGAAACTGTCCTGAGACTCTCATTTTACAAAGCACAATAGGATGGTCCCAGTGGTGTTCACTAGTGTTACTTACATACCTCAAGGCAGTTGGGTTGAGCTGGTAGTTGACTATTTTTAATATAGCAGTGTCTTCCTTTTAACTTTATGCTTCCAGCTCACTCAGAACCAAGGCTGGGATCTGTCACCATGCGTTTTCCTTTGCAATTACCCTGGAGGAATTTCTCCTCTATTTTATATCCTTCTCCAACTCGCTGGCCACCATTGTTGCAGTGGTAGCCTTCAGACTTTTGGAGTCCTGCAATCAAGAGCATGAATTCCAATCACTAGCTGTTGGCATTGCATGATAACTAGGACTTTCCTCCACATGAGGGGCTGTCTCTGCAGCACCCCTAACTCCAGTCAACCGAGAGAACAAAAAACAGCTTGAGGATCAGACCAGGCACCTGCTGCATAGCAATGCCTGGCACTTACCACCTGCACCATCAGACTGGCTCTAGTTGATTTACTTATTAAAGTTTAGCTCATGCCTCTTTAAGGGGAGTTCAAGGCAAGTTACATTCAGACACAGTAGGTATAATAGATTTTGCTGAAGTTAGGCAAATCACCTTTAATTTGCATTCTTTTTGATTCCTTTGTCAGATTTGACAGGCTCACCTATCTGTTACTCAAGCACTCTCAGCAGGTCTGTTACATAGAAATATGATGGCAGAAAAAGACCACATGACCCATCCAATCCATTCAAAGGTGAGGGTCTTACACTTTAGGAAGACTAACTTTGCCAAGATGGGCCAATACCTCAGGGAGTCGTTAGCAGGATGGGAACAGCTGGGGGATGTAGAAAAACAGTGGACAAAACTGAGAGGGGATATTTTAAGGGCAACCAAACTTTTTGTTAAAATGGTAAATAAAAGGTAAAAGGAAAAGGAGACCACTATGGCTTTCGAAAGAAGTAGCTGAAAAGGTGAAGAAAAAGAGGGAGGCCTTCATGAAATACAAGAGATCACAGAGAGAAGAAGACAGGCATCTATATTTGGAAAAACTTAGAGAAGCTAGCAAAGTAGTCAGGAAAGCAAAGATTCAAAAAGAGGAGGAAATAGCCAATGCAATAAAATGGGGTGTTAAGACATTTTTCAGATATGTTAATGAGAAGAGGAAGGGCAAAAGTGGTATTGTCAGACAAGGATGAAGGGGAGGAATATGTAGAAGCTGATGAGGATAAAGTGGAATTGCTTAACAAATTTTTGTGTTCTGTGTTCACAGATGAAGAACCAGGAGCAGAACCTCAGAAAACACCCACAAACAGGAACAGAAGCGAGGGACATCTTGAACAATTTTCAGAAAACTGGGTTCGTGAGAAACTAGCTCAACTTAAAGTAGACAAATCACTGGGACCAGATGAGATACACCCTAGAATACTGAGAGAACTTGGGGACGTTCTAGCAACTCCACTGACTGACCTTTCTAATGCCTCGGAGTCGGGAGTGGTGCCAAAGGACTGGAGAGAGGCTCATGTGATGCCTTTACACAAAAGCGGAAGTAAGGATGTGGTAGAAAACTACAGGCCAGTTAGTTTAACTTCAGTGGTGAGTAAATTATTGGAAACACTGCTGAAAGAAAAAATAGTGAGATTTCTGGAGTCCAATGGATTACAGGATCCGAGGCCACATGGATTCACCAGAGGCAGGTCTTGTCAGACAAATCTGATTGATTTCTTTGACTGGGTGACCAGGGAGTTGGACCGAGGGAGAGCCCTAGATGTGGTGTATTTAGATTTCAGTACAGCCTTTGACACTGTTCCTCACAGGCGACTTATAAACAAACTGAGCACCCTAGGGACGGACCCTAAATTTACTGCTTGGGTTAGAAATTGGTTGGGTGGGAGGCGACAAAGAGTACAGGTAAATGGAGCTCACTCTGAGGAGAAGGATGGTGTGCCCCAGGGATCTGTCCTTGGTCCGATTCTTTTTAACATCTTTGTTAGTGATATAGCGGAAGGGCTGTCGGGTAAGGTTTGCCTCTTTGCGGATGATACCAAAATCTGCAATAGAGTAGACACCCAGGAAGGTGTAGATAACATGAGGAGGGATCTAGCTAAGCCTGAAGAATTGTCTAGAATTTGGCAGCTGGGATTTAATGTTAAAAAATGTAAGGTCATGCATTTGGGCTGCAGCAATCCAAGGGAGCAATATAGCATAGGGGGTGAAGTACTTTTGTCCACTAAAGAAGAGCGGGACCCAGGCGTGGTTGTGTCTGATGATCTTAAAGTAGCTAAACAGGTAGAAAAGGCGATGGCAAAAGCTAGAAGGATTCTTGGGTGCATATGGAGAGGACTGGCTAGCAGAAAAAAGGAGGTGCTAGTGCCTCTGTATAGGTCTTTGGTGCGACCTCATTTGGAGTACCGTATTTTCGCGCATGTAACGCGCACCCACATATAAAGCACATTTTTTGGCCAGTCCTGCATTGAATTTCTCACATAATGCGCACGCGCGTATAACGCGCATGTGTCGACTGCACTGGGAGGTGTATAAAAGGCCCTCGGTTCCATTATACCTTATATAAAAACTTTGCGATCTCTTCTATTATAATCCAGTCATCATGCCCGGAATTAAACGTAAGTCTTATACTGCGGACTTCAAGCTGAAAGTTGTGGCAAAAGCTGAAGAAACAAGCAACAGAGCAGCAGCAAGAGAATTTGATGTTGGTGAGTCATCTGTTCGCGACTGGAGAAAGGAGAGAACGGCGTTAGAGATGAACCCGCGAAAACGTGCGCGTCGGGGTCCCAAAGAAAAGTGGCCAGAGCTTGAGAGTGACTTAAACAAGTGGATTCTGTCTAGAAGGGAGCAAAATCAAGCTGTCTCAACTATCGCAATTAAATTCAAAGCAAAACTGCTGGCCAGTGAAAGAGGAATTTCAAGTTTCCACGCTAGTTTCAACTGGATTTGCAAATTTATGAAGAGGAATGGTCTTTCTATGCGAATAAGAACAACTGTAGGCCAGAGGATTCCGGATGACTGGGAACAAAAGATGACGGACTTCGGCACATTTGTCAGCAAAGAAATTTCGGAGTTCAGCATTTCGGCAATGGATGTTATTAACATGGATGAGGTTCCTGTGTCTTTTGACATTCCACCAACCAGGACTGTAGCTGCTTCGGGTTCAAAAACTGTCGCAATAACAACAACTGGACACGAGAGGGCTTGCTTCACTGTAGTCCTGGGTTGCACAGCGAGTGGGCATAAATTGAAGCCAATGGTTATTTTCAAGCGAGTAACCATGCCCCGCGAAAAATTTCCACAAGGTATTGTTGTTCACTGTAACAAAAAGGGGTGGATGGACTCTGAGGTCATGAAAATATGGATTGATAAATGTTATAGGGTCAGGCCTGGAGGTTTCTTTTCTAAAAGGTCTTTGTTGATATTCGATTCCATGGCTGCCCATAAAGAAACAAATGTGCAAAATTATATTAATTCGGCTGGTGCCCATATCGCAGTGATACCGGGTGGTCTTACTTGCAAGCTGCAGCCGCTAGATATAGCTGTTAATCACCCCTTCAAAACGTTCGTCAGACGAGAGTGGGATAATTGGATGCAGCATGGAATTCATGAATTCACTCCATCGGGACGATTAAAGAGGGCTACATTAACGGAAATCTGCAATTGGTTGTGTTCTGCTTGGGACAAAATATCCCCGGAAACCATCAGAAATGGATTCCGAAAAGCCAGCATTGTTTATAAGAACGAGGATCGGGTGCGCAGTGATGACGAAGATGATGATGAAAACGTCGAAAGGAGTGACGATGAAAGTGCATATGTTACGGAAGAGCGTCTCCAGACGGTTTTAAATTATTTCAATGATGATGTTGATGAGGGGAGTGATTTCGAAGGTTTTATGGAATCGGATGATGAAAATTAATTAAATATATTTTTAAACCAATATGTTCTTGTAAGGCCTCTTTTTTGGGATCGGTTACTTGTAATAACGTTCAGGTATAGCGCGCCTTTGCAAATACCGCGCAGGAGGGTTGCGTGGTAGGTAAAAAAGCGTATAGCGCGCGCGGTATATGCGCGAAAATACGGTATAGTGTGCAATTCTGGAGACCGCACCTTCAAAAGGATATAAACCGGATGGAGTCAATACAGAGGGTGGCTAATAAAATGGTTAGTGGTCTTCATTATAAAGCATATGAGGACAGACTTAAGGATCTTAATATGTACACCTTACAGGAAAGGCAGGATAGAGATGATATGATTGAGATGTTGTACCTCCATGGCATAAATGTACAGGGGGAGAGCCTCTTTCATTTGAAAGCAAGTTCTGCTACGAGGGGACATGGGATGAGGGTGAAGGGGGATAGATTCAGGAGTGATATGTGGAAATATTTCTTTATGGAAAGAGTGGTGGATCCGTGGAAGTCTCCCACTGGAGGTGGTAGAGATGAGGACAGTATCTGAATTCAAAAAAGCATGGGACAAACACAGAGGATCTCTAAAGGATAAAAGGGGACTGTTGTAGTTGTTGATATGGAAGGACAGACTAGATAGGCCATGTGGTCTTTTTCTGTCATCATATTTCTATCTAGTCTGTCCTTATTGTTCAGCCAACATATGCCAAATTGCCAGGCTCTTAGACTGAATGCATGATTTATCTCATAAATATTTATGGTGGAGATTTGAACACTAGACCTGTTGGGGAGCTCTCATTGCCTATATTTGCCAAGCCAACAAGATGCATCTACGTGTAGAATATTATTCTTTTCCTTTATTAGTATAGGAATGCCCAAGACTAAGAGTTTTCAACTGGTTCCATCTCTGCTGTTCTAGTCCTGATTTTATTTCCAGTGCAAGCATTGGAATGTACGGCCCCATCTGCATTTCTTAGTGGAAATGGAGCCACTCAACAAGTCCTTTGAACACATGATGGAAGGCGTGAACTGGACCACTTTGAGACGAGCTACCACTGAACATGGCATGAGAGAAAACAGACACATTTCACAGGTTGTGAAAACCAAATATCACAGTGTTCTGAGTGACTAGATGTCCAAACTTCACTTTGCTTGTAGTAAGAATTTCCTCAGAGATGCAAAATAAGTCAGTGGGTTGGAGAAATCCCTTTAGCACACCTGGTCCCAAGATGCTGGGAAACAGCATAACTAGCTCAATGTCAAATGGGAAGACACGAGTCTGCAAAATGCGCTGAGCTGTTGGTGCCAACGTGTGAGCCTCGACATGCTGCTGACATCTCCATGGCCAACACTGCAGATGGGAACCCATAAGGCCAATTTATTTGGGCATGTTGCGTTTTCAGCATTTTGGAGGCAGCATGGAGTGAGGTAGGCAGGCTCCTCACATGCAGATATCGCAGGTGCTGCTGGCTGGAATGTAACCCTTCTGTGGCTCCCAAATGCCAGCTATGTTCCTGCTCAGTGGAAAGAAAATAAAGGCAAGGATGTGTCTTTGTCCAGAGCAGATGTCGTCAACCAGGCGGCCATTCATAGCTTCGAGACCAACTAATTCTCTGACATTCAGACTCCATAGACGGGGGTGGGGGACGCATACAACCACCCCACATATGCCTAAGTTGTCATTTACAAAAACTAAAATCTTTTACCAGCAAAAGCTCTTTTTTGTTGATTACGTCAACCATGTCTTTCCAAATTTATTCCCTACCAGTTCTGATCTGAGAGAAGTCATAATCTGCATATTAACCCACTATCCTCTCACAGAGAGTAAGAAAATCAGCCTGAACCCTTTAAACCCAGTCTTACAACTTGTGTTAAACTCCCCTATGGCCATATGGAAGGGCAGACTAGATAGGCCATGTGGTCTTTTTCTGCCATCACGTTTCTATGTTTCTTACTAAATCAATATGGTTTCTGCAGCTGAACAATTTAAAAGGTCTTCATGTCACACGAATCAATGAAAACAATTTCTATTATAGGAGATCAATTCAGGTTGCCGGTAACCTTCAAGTGGTCTGTACTCTGTATTTATTTTCTGAATTCCTGTGCCTGGTCGTATCGGCATCCATCTGTGATGGACACTCAGTTCTGGCAATTGCCATCCCTAGAATCAGTAGAGAGGCATCTTGTGCTGCTAGGATTAACACATTCTACTTAAAAAGAGGGAGATGGAAGATCAACCAAGTCTGGGAGGCGTGGGGGGGGGGGGGAAGGGGGGTAAAGGGGTACTGCGTTTCTGAACTGAAAACCAGGGATACTTTGGAATAAAGAGCAGTGGGCGAGCTGCACAGAGGGCTAGAAGAAGCAGGGCCAGGATTCCCTACTTCCATTTTTGACTACTAATCACAAAATATCCAAAAAACTGTACACTTTTATGCAACATCCATAATTCTCCTACTTAAAAAGGTAGCTCCTGATTAAATACTATAAATGCTTTACACGACCTTGAAGATTAATTGGAAATGGATACAAAAATCCAAATATTAAATATATATACACCCAGATATGTCCTTAGTCTGGTGTTGCAGGGGTAAATAGAAGACTTGCAATATCTATCTATATTTAACAAATACAGTCACAACCAAGGTTGTCAGAGATGGGGAACTGGGGTACCCAGCCGAGGAAAAGAAGGGGCATTCCGTCTTTTTGAATCAGTTTGTAAACACAGGAGCTCAAAAGTGAAGGAGTGGGGGTGTGGGAATGCTACTGAAAGCAACAATTGCCTTGGGTGCAATTTTGTCCCGTGACTGCCCTAGTCACAATCTAAGGATTCTGGGTTTTGAAAAGCACTTAGTAACAGAGGTAGGAGTTAAATTCTGTGACTTGAGAGCCAGACAGAACTGACAGGTCTTTTAGCTATTCTTCTCAAGAGAAAAAAAAAACCCTCATCCTTTTTAATCCTTTGCTTTTTATCTTTAGCTATTCTAGCACAAGCCAGGAAAACAGCTCTCAAGCAGGCATGGCCCATAACTCACGCTGCTGGGGAGGGAGAGAGAAACTGGCCAGCACAGAAAGAATTCACATGCTTTGACGGGTGAGATTTTTTCCATAGCATCAACTAAATCATTAATTAGAGCTTTCGCTGGCTCTCTTGTGTTAAGCTTCCAGCTGTTTCTGCAATCATTATCCCATCCGGTGTCCCTCAGGAGCTCAGCCGACCTCTCTGGGCATGGCTCTGATGGAATAAGGCACATGTCAGGCAGGGCAGTTCAGCTTAGCTTTACTTCACTGCAGCTCTGCAATTAAGGGCCCTGTTTACTAAAGGTCTTCTCCCATTTTGTGTCTATGGAAAAAATGCTTAGTAAACATGGCCCTAAGAGTCCAAGTTACTCTAAACCAACAATCACAGAGAGTCAATGGACAAAATATCCCTATATATGAGGGGCAGCAGAACATCTTTTTTGGTTGGAGAAGGTCAAGCAAACCAACCTCCAGCCCCACCCCCAATCTCTCTAGTCACCAATGCTGTGTTGGGCAAAATATTAGTGGGGCTATGGCCCATCCCATTCTGTCGCCTATGGAGTAAACCATAGCTCAGCTCATTCTACCCTCACCCAGGAGCGTACCAAGTTAGAAATGCACCCTGTGTGACTAATGAATCTGGTGTCATCCGTCGTCCCCCCCCCCCCCCGCCACGTGCAGTTACTCAGTTTTTGAGCTTCCGCGCCCTTACTGTGCTTGCGCCCTGTACAGTCACACCGCTCGCAAAGCCATTGGTATGACCCTGCCCTCACCCATAGACCCATTCTTCACCAAGCTTTGCCCAAACACTCCCCTCTACCCCATTCTCCAGCTACAGTGTTCTGATTTACCATGGTAGCTGGTGTTCTTGCATCAGCTCATAGCGACACATAATGGACCTCAACAAAGAAATACAGTAGTTCAATTGTGGGCTAAACAGCACATGGTGAAATGTGCCTCTTGCAGCAACAGGAAGAACAACGGTGTAGTACACTGGATTACCTGCCCCCCCCCCCCCCCCCTATATTTGTATAATTTTAGAGTTTTTCCTATTTCGGCTGCATTAACAAGACTAGATAAAAGAATCAGCAGGCCCCTGCCATCCCAAAATCAAAATGCTCTAGACTTCCAACTTTTTACGAGTTGTGTAAAAAATATGTTGTGAACAGTGTGCAATTTAAACACTGGTGCAGTTCAAACAGAGCAGTACAATCCCCATCTTTAGCACACTACAACACCTCTCACCTTTAACTTGGAACTCATTTTCTTCACTTTGGATTTAAACAAAACAGAAAAAAGACAAACTCCAGGGAAGCATGTAACATTGTGTCAGCTGAACTCAAATTAAAACATATACAATTTTGAAAATCAACAACTGCTGCTTGATTTACTGGTGTTAATTCATTAAAGCAGAGGGGCCTGGTAAAAGCTCTACCATTAAAGGGTGACATGCAAGCTTAGCCCTGTCATTGCCAGTCTTATCTGAGGCAGAGGGGAGAAACAGATGGCTGTTTTCATTCTCCCTGGTCCCCTCCAAGGGGAGAACTAATTGCTTGTCAACATGCTTTTATTTTACCAGGTCTTTACTTGCTTCTTGGAGTTTAAATATTCTGTGGAACATTGACGCCATCCGCGTTTATCCTTTTAATAGGAATTTTTGTTTTGGCTTAAGATAGCTCAAAAGCTAAACCTTTATAGGCTATTTCAGCCCATTTTGAAATTGTTTGCACATGAGATATTGTAAATATTGTAGATTATTAATTGCATTTTACTTTCAGCAAATACTAAGTTTAAACAAATGGAAGAGAAGGTGTCGGAGTTTGACATAGTGACTGGCAACCTGCCGCTCTGACTCAGCAGGGAGGGCTGACTCAAGTTCACAGGGCTTCTTGACAGACAGGGCTTTCAGACAATTTGGCCAGTGAAATTTCGTCCACATAGCTGGGGCATCTTGTCTGGAAACAATCTGATCTGATTAAGCTCAAGGAAGGCAAATGAAATGACCCCACCCACCTCAAGAAAACAAACCTATTAAAAACAAATTCTCATCTTCTCCCCTCTCTACTGAATTCAATTAAAACATGTGTATTTAATGACAAAAGCTATGCACTAAAAGTCATTTTTATACGCACATATTGTGATGCAGAATTGATGAAATTTGGGTTATAGCCCCAAAACCTTATTGCTGAGCCCTAAGGAAGGATGTTATCAAAACTACAAAAAAAAAAAGAGCTTTAAATTACAGGAATACTATGAAAACTGGGATCATTGCTTAGCTCTTGGAATCCTACTACATACTTAAAAAAAAATTATTTGCAATGCCTTGCCTTAAATTCTTTTCTTCCCTATTTTTATATTGGAAGGTATTAAAGATTTCCTGAAGTGCACTTAACAGCTAGCACGTTCGGTTTTTAGCACTGGAGCTCAGTTGGGAATCAGACCAATTCTGCTGCTTTGAATCTGCATATCTATGCATATTAATTAAGAGATACACGATCCTCAAGCCAGGCTAACTGGGCAAAGTTTACTCTAAAGTGAAGATAAGGTAACAGAATTACTGCTGTTCAGCACCGGCAGGGGTTTAAATTTGAAGGCTATGTCACCATTTATCAATATTCAAACTGAATAGACAACTGCAGATACAACTAGAAAACTACAGTTTTCAGGGGGGCGGAGCCTGATGTCCAGCGGGATAGACGCTTTGCGTTGAAGCTCCCGAGAGGCCTACTCAGAATCCTGAATTAATACCTGCATAAATTTCATTTTTTGCTCTGAACTTACCGGGGTGCCTCGGGGGGAAACGGCGGGCCACAAACCAGTGCGACTGGACCTCGGGTCTCCCTCTTCTTCACACGGAAAACGCTCCGAAACAGAGTTCTTCCCCACAGAAGATGGCCCCACTTTGGGAAAACCCCGCAACGCCACAGGGGATCTTGGAGGAGATACGCGGTATGAAGGAGCTGGTACTATCCAACGGAGTGGCGCTCCGAACCATGCGTGAAGACTTTGGCACACTTCAGAACCGGCTTGAAAGTCTCCCACTACGACAGGACAACATGGCGGAGGTCCTTGATTCGCACGCGGTGCGCTTGGTGAAATTGGGCAAGGCTGAGCGTATGATACAGAATTTTCAAAATGAGCTGGAGGATAGCAATGATCGAGCTGGTTGCAACCATATGGAGCTCATTGGAGTGCCGGAGGATGTGAGAGCAGGAGACATGCGAGAATTCTTGGTCAAAACTCTCCTCCCCTTGCTAAAGATTATTAGTTACAGAGCTCTGGAGACTGACCGAGCGCATTGTGTTCCTGCTAATATGGCGCTCAATCGGACGACCCCTCGGGCTCTCATTTTTCGATTGTTGCGATACCAATAAGTGGAGCAAACTCGCACTGCTGCCCGGGCGAACTATCATCTTGAAGTTGAAAGTCATAAAGTTTCTTTTCCCCTGACGTGGCAAAGTCCACAGTTGACCGACGGAGGAGGCTCCTTGCTGTTCGCCCTGGTCTTCAATAACTACAGGCTCACTTTGGCCTACTATATCCAGTGAAGCTCAGAGTGACTCTCCACAACCCAGCCATAACATTCGAAGATCCCGATCTACTAGCAACGTTTTTGGACTCCAAATAACGTGGATCAGATGCGCTAATCCAACAACTATGATTCAACAATCTTGATCTGTAATTCGCCGGATTTGCCCGCCATCTTGAACGGCCCGACGCGGTGATCCCAGCCTGGAATAGAGACTGCCTGGACTTTTCTTTCTATCTATAATTTACTTGGCCTTCTATCCCTCCATGATGTGCACCTCGGTGGGATTCGAAACATGCATAGTTTTACAGGTTATATGCTTTAGCTTGGGCCCTCTCTGGAGCTTCTCCCCGCAGACATTAGGTCGCCAGTAATTTCTGGGGTTTTGCTTCTTCTCTACTGCACCTCGGTGCTTATTTTTTTTTTATATGGGGCGTTTCCATGATTTTCATTAATTCATTGATTATTATGTTATGTGCACAGTCATACATAGTTAAGATGAGGGACATTGGGAAACTGTGTGCATTATTGTGTTCTTTCTCAGAATTTATAATCTTTCTTGATGGCCTTGTGTCATATCTTCTCATAAAACGTAAAAGGCATTAATAGTCCAATCAAAAGAAAGAAAATCCTTAGCTATCTTAATCATGAGCAGGTTAATTTAATGTTTCTTCAGGAAATGCATTTAAATTCCGCTGCGGCATTGAAACTTAATACCAAGCCTAATATGGCGACTGCCTTCTCTTCCGCTTTTTCCAAGCGGTGTGGGGTAGCCATTTTGGTTAAGAAGTCTCTGTAAGCTATAGTAATGGCTGGTAGCTTTGATAAGGAGGGTAGATGGGCCCGTGCACACCTTCAGGTTGAGACTGTAATTTACGTGTATTGGTATCTATGCTCCGAATGTGGATAATCCTGTTTATTATGCAAGTATTGTGCAGTTAGCACAGGCATTTGCCAGCCCTCCATTAATGCTCGGCGGCGATTTCAACCAAGTACTTGAGCCCTTGACAGCTTGGCTGCCGTCCAGAACGAGTGGTTCACCCAAGAGTCTTGACTCTTTTACTGCTTTGATTACAGATTTTGCGCTAGAAGATATATGGAGGCTGCTTCTCCCCTCACTCCCATTATCCACCTATGCGCTCAGACAGCACAGGAATTCTGGGAGCGGGAGTCGCATATAGCTTTGACCCCGGAGCATGGGAGCCTAGCCTGGAGCGGGTTGACATGGATCTCTCGATCTCCCTCACTTACTCAGACACTTTTTTCTTTTAATCCACCGAAGTTTCTATACTCCTGATAGGTTAGTCAAATGACCGCTACCCAGAGCAACAGATTTTGGATATGCCGCACGGCCATTCACATACTAACTTATATTATGTTTGAATGCCCGGTACTACAATATTACTGGAAAATACTGGGGGAAAATAGGTCCCCTCTTAATTTCAATGCATGGTGGCATTCTGTCAGTCTATACAGTAAATATGAACAAATACCTCATCTGTTGGCTTCTCTGTTCAGACCCTCTATCATTTGTCTGAATGGAGGATACTCCATGATTATGTTTAAAATGCTAAATGCTCCCATCTGACTGTTTAAATCTATTTCACATGATCAGTCTATATTGCTGATACTCTTTTGTTTGTTTGGATGTACAATCACTGCTATATGTATACGCCTCTTTGATGATACTCCTCAGTTCTAGAGAAGAAGCTTAGGGGTGGGGGGTAATTGGGGTTGCTTTCCTTATGTGTATATTTGTATTTGTCTCCTTTGGTTTGTTGTTTCGTTTGCTTGTTGTAAAATGAAAATAAAAGTTTCAAAATAAAAGCAGAAACGGAGAGGTGAAAAAAAAAAAAAAAGAAAACTACAGTTTCCTAAAAAAAAACCCCCCCAAAAAATCCACCTTTCGCTGCACTATTTGTGTATTCAGAATATGAAATCCACTGTGCATGCATCATTATTAGAAGTTTTAAAAGATGACAAACCAAGGATGAGCCGAGCTGTTACGACTCATGTCTGCCTCATCCCCTGCAGAGGGGATCCTCAGTGCTTCCTTTTAATTGCATAATATATACACTGAACCTGTTTTTCCCTCTAAACATAGTGGGGTCAAACTATCCGCTTTGGGACTAAGTTCACATGTATGCGCTAGCCAAAATGAATGCGCCCATGAATGTCTGCATCTCCTTTATAGGGGTAGATTTTTGCTTCTAAAGTATGCATGCATATGAAAATAACCTCCATACAGAGACATTTTTTTGACCACTCCATAGCCTCACAAGACTGCTCAGAAGCCGATATGGGAATAGACTGGGAGACTTGGCCATGAACGAGCTCAGTGGTTTTCCATTAACTATAAATTACAATCCAAACCCATAACCACAAGGGGTAGATAAAATGTAAACACACTTTCAACTATATTTTAAGATGTTCTATTTATAGGTATCAAAGCAGCTCCTGGCTGAAATAATATTAATATATATATACACACACACACACATATATATGTACAAATACAACATTTTACAAAACCATACACTATATAACAGCAATAGACAGTGCAAATGTATCTTTCAACAATAGAAATTAAACACTCTAGGCTTTATGGCATCTAGTCACACATAGTATGAACCAGATCTTTCACAGACTTCCCCCCTCCCAACCTTTGCCCGTCTTCTAACATATAACCCAAGCCTTTCTACGCTACAAAACAAAAAGTCATCCAACCAAACAATTTCAGTTTTAAAGAACAATTTAAAACCTTCCCCTTCTTATTTTTAACAATGCAAGAGGGAAAGGTGGTGGTGGGGGGGGGGGGGGGGCATTTTGCCTCAGGTGACAGAAGACATGTCCAGATTCTTAGGTCATTATCAATAAATCTAAAAGCTCAAACGAAAATTCCTCTAATATTTTTCAGGCTAGCAAAGGTCATTGTGGACTTTACTTACAACGGACTGTCAATCCTTGAGTGCAATGGCTAAAAGGAAAAGGGCATTTCTCTGGAAGACCCTGCTTTATGGACGTTAGGGCTTATGCCCCCCTCTAACACCCCCCCCCCCCCCAGCACAAAAACCTCAGTCACCAAGAAAAGATGCAAGGGGAAAGAAATGTTTCACCCAACATCTGTTTCAATAACACTGGCATGAAGGTCTGAGTTTGTTCCAATCTGTCCCATACTCAGTAACAGTCATTTTATTGCGTCCCCTCCAGACCTTTTAAACAAGGGTCTCTGGATGTCCAATGCTACAGGCGGCATTCACAGCTTTATCATTCTTCTGTAGTTTCGTCTGCCATCTTGGCAACTTTAGCCTGATGCATGATGGGAAAAACACATCAGCCCAAATACACAACATTAGATCACAAGTTCACGCAAACCCTCTCAACTTCTTGGCTCCTTTATAAAGAAAGATGCTTCATGTCTGCTCTTTTGGACAAGCAGAAGTAGTTCAAAGGCAGCTGAATATATACAGTTCTTCTCCCCAGAGCGACAGCTGCTTGAAATCCACAGGCAGCAGTTTGCTTCTAGTGTCCTGGCTTGTCCCCAGGTGAAGAGCCTGGATGCAGTTTTCTCTTCCGAAGTCAAACCTGTCGACATATGAGACACATCCGTTTATTGAAAGCAAACTGAACTTTTAACAATGATTTGACCATAAAAATTCAGCTGCTTGTAGCCAGAACATTCAGTGGCTATAATGTGATTCTGCGGTGTTTCCACGAGGCCTCTCCCAGTGCTACTGCCAATAAAGAGAGATACTGTGATATCACATTTTAACCATGAGGAGCAGGAAGTCTCAGCCTCATCACAAAGTTATGAGCAACTAAAACAAACCTGGGTGTCTTAAGCATTATATAAGTTAGGGTACAAATTAGTGAAAAAAAAGGTTAGTTTTTGTAAAACCCTGGATACAAGGTTTGTTTGTTTGTCAATAAAAATGTGCTTTAACAAAATGTTTAAAAAAGGAAGAGCCTCCAAGGATCTGTTAACAACTGAAGGCCACTGCCTTGGTGCCCTATAACCAGGGATCAGTCAGGCAGCTATTCTATTGGTACTTTTAACATGTTTTATCATTTTTATTTGTAGATAGGAGTGTGTGTGTTTCATTTTCATGTATGACTGTAGTGTAGTGGCCTGAGTTGATGGGAGACCTGAGCTGATGGGAGATCAGCCCATATGGTCCTGAACAAATTTCAGCCAGGGCCAACACTGGTCATTTTAAAGGACAAAACAGTCAAGCTGCTGCACTGGGTCATTTGAATATGCAAAAATAGCCAACTAGGAAAATGTAGGAGGAGAGGAGGAGAAACCCCTACCCCTGAGGTGGAATATGAATCATTGTGCTAGGAGTAATTATGAGTTTCACTCACCTTCCCTCAAACAATCAGTACTAAAGTTGTTATTTTTTGGCTGGGAGAGGGGCCGGCAGCAGAGAAATCAAACTTACCAGGCTCTGTTTGCCAGAGAAGACCAATCCCAATCCCAGCAACCCAGGGATGAGAAACAAAATAGTAACAAGTGGACAAAGCATAAAGAGCATGGATCATGGAATTCTTCCCAACCCTACTGCTTATGTGCGTGTGACACATCTGTTCATTTGGATCTGCATTGTGTGCATCTTGTGAATGTGGTGGGACAATTGTGGGAGAGGGAATTTGAAAAGAACAAATTCCCTAACTACTAGACCTCACTGTAGGTGTTTCTATGCAGAAGCTGGAATGCCTTCTCCCACAGAAATATATTGGGCTAGTTTTAAGGGAGGGGGGGGGGGGGGGACTTATTTCTTTGAAACCTCCGGTCTGATTTGGCCTTTTATCAAACTGTGTGTGTCTTTTTACCAATTTTTCCACATACCAAGTTTCATCCCATCTCTTAAATTTATGGAGAATTATTTTGTCGCAGGACAGACAGAGACATTCCAGACCCCTTTTATATAATTCTTTTCAACCACTGCTGGGTTGGAAAGAATAAATAAGGAAGGATAAAATCTTTTACTCTGGGTAAAGGGCGGTCCTGCTCCCCCTAGCATTATGCTTCCTTACCAGCTAGTTGCTCCAGAGCTACAACAGAAACACACAAAATGATGGCAGATCGAGACCATACAGCCTATCGAGTCTGTCCATCTACACCGAGCACTAAGGTCTTATAACCTTCTCCTTCCTCAGCCCTCGACCTGATCCCTTTCACCCAGGACACCTTTCTCCCTTCTCTTCCCAAAGAGGCGGAAAGATCAGTCAGTTAAGTTTCCCACGCTGCCTGGAACGTGATCTCTCCTCCAACACTGGTAGGATGCGTGTTTATTTTAATTTAAGGAGTAGCACATGTATCTTTTTCAAAGGCACTGGACACTAGGCAATAAATCCGCCAGACTGGCCCCTCTGGGAAAAGCCTTCCCAATTAGGTATTCATCTAGTTTTAACTTCCCTAGAAACATTCAATTTTACTCCCCCGGTGCATGAAATTCACCCCCACCAGTGTCACTTACATTGTGTAGTTAATTCATGCTGCAGACCACCGTAACAAACATTAACCTCCCTCCACCCCCCCCCCCCTTTTATTTTTCATTTAATTCATACAACCAAGGTAGGCTTAGGGCTCAGGAAATGTGAACTATTTGGATTGCTAGTGCCAAGCATTAAGCCAACTATTTCACAACAAAAACAAATTCATCATTTTACTGAATCTCTGGGATTTTTTTTAATTATTCAAGAGATCAGGGTTCAATTCCCACTAGCACTCCTTGTGGTCTTGGGCAAGTCACTTAACCCTCCATTGCCTCAGAAGAATCTACTGTAAGTTATCAATGTCCCTGTTTAATGTACATTACCAAGTGTAAATACAATGTAAACCACTTTGACTAAATGATAAAGCGGTATAAAGAAACCTGTTAAATAAATAAAATACATAAATAAATACTCTCTCCTTTTTTCAGGCTTCTCAAGATGGCAGTTTGTCCAAGGAAGGTTGCAAAGAGATAATGTCTGAATATATTTTAAATGAATTGGGGAAACGCGCTGCGGGAACAAAAAACACAACTTGAAAAGGTTACACAATGAGGGGTCCCCCCCCCCCCCTTCTAATAACCGAATGGATTCTACATTCCCCCAGGCTCCATCCACTGGAACACCAGAACTATCGGTAAGTAGCTTTCTTAAGTGTCATGCCGACTCATTGCATCTGGATTGATTCAGCAGCATAACAGTGATGGAGGCAATGGATGCACCATGTCATCAGGGACGCCCCTACCATTAGGCAAACTAGGTGACCACACAGGGCGGCAGCATCTGGGGGTGGCCAAGTGCAGAGCACTCTAAGCTAAACAATAGATTCTGCCAGGGGAGGGGGGGGGGGGCAGAAGACTTAAGGTTTGCCTAGGGTGTAAACAACTTGAACCAATTCTGGGGCCGGCCCTGGTGCACCCCCTGCATGGAATTGATAAAAACTTTTTAGTGGTTATGTATGCTTAAATAAATCCCCCCCTTTTCTTTTCTTTTTTTTTAACTTGGTGCGACATCCACCCCCAAGTTGACTGCACATATTATTGGTAGACAATTAGATTTAAAAAGGTACCATTGTATTTAGTACATTGGTATTGTGCCTATCAGTTCTAAGCAGATCACAAAATATTCCTCATATAATAACCAATACAACAAATATAAATATACAAATAGGAAAAATCACAAATACATTCAAATCAAAAATACATCTAAATAATAATCAGGAATTATTCTCCTACAGCAAGCACAGAAAGTCAGTGGACAATTAACGGTGTTACCTTATTCAAGATTCTTTAGGCAGAGAGATATTTCCAAGTGCTGACGAAGGCAGTGGGGATTAAGGAGTAAGGCACTGTGGTTACACTGCTCCAGGTGTCAGAGGATGGGTCATAGCAGTCTAGGGTTTTGCACCGCTGGGCACCACAGTAACCACCGACAACATAGAGTTTGTTGCCTGAAGCTACAGCCCGGCAGCTTATCCGTTTGGAACTCACATCACCTAACTTGGCCCATTGGTAGGTCTCGCTGTTGAAGCGGTAAGCTGAGCTGGCCGAGAACTCTGTGTCGCCACCTATCACAATGACATGACCACCCACAAGGGCAGCTGCCGTGTAGCGCCAGTTCTGGGGGCAGCTGGTGGGCACAGTCCATCGATTTTGACAGGGATCGAAGCACTGCACTTTGGGCAGCTTATCCCTGTTGACGCTGGTACCTCCAAACACAAACAGCTTCATTTTGGCCCCAACCACTGCGGCATTGCTAACACCTTCCCGGAGAGGTGCCACTAGGGTCCATTTGTCCGACTGGGGGTCATACTGCTCCACCTGCTTGAGAGAGACAGAGGGCGAGGCAGGGAATGAACCTGTCAGCGCTGTGTGGCCACCAACCACATACAAGCAATGATCAAGTTCTGCAGATCCATGGCCAAATCGGGCTACCAACATAGGGGCTGCCTTGGACCACTCATCATGGAGGGTGTCGTACACCCACACATCCTTCGAGGCACCATTTTCCGAACCTTTCCCACCAGTGACATAGACTTTGCAGCCGATGGCGCAGGCGCTGCACTCCTTGCGGGGGCTGGGGATGTCTGTCCTGGGGATGATTTCGCTCGTCTCGCGGTCAATCATATAGATTTTGTCACACACGAATGTCTGGCCGCCGAGCAGCAGCAATGCCTGGCTCACCTTTCGGGGCCTGGCACAGAAACCCGTCACCAAGCCATCATTTTGCAGGATTTTCATCTTGCAGCGGACCGCATCCTCCACGATTTCTGCCCCCAATTTGTGGCTGAGAACCAATTCATCCAGGGCCACGATGCTTTTCAGGTACACCTCTGGCAAGAGTGCCAGGCGGACACAGCGCAGCAGATCTGGCAGGTCATCACGGCGGTGAGGAAGGTCATACTTGATCCAGGCAATGACTGCTTCATACACAAGGCTTTCATCTTCTACTTCCAGCTCCTCGCTCAAAACTAGTTCCTGGAGTTTGTCCTTTGGGAGCCTCAGGAAGTCCTCTGTGGTATATAAGGAGGTAAAGTTAGCCAGGCAGAGCCTCCAGGAAAGCTCAAAGAGCCTGTCACAGCAGTATGTGTCTGAAAGCAACATCATGTTCACACAATTGGCAGGATGAAGGTTTCTCTCCAGGAACTCCGCCGAGGCCTCACGGATGTCCAGAAACTGAAGCATGTCACCTGCCTCTAGCAGGGACTCCGCATTCTCCTCATTGATAATGAGGCGGGCAGAGTAGGCATAGTCCAGTAACAGTTCCAGCACCTCAGGGTGCAAGGAGTCACGGAAGTTAACCTCAGCATCCCTGCTCTCCCGCAGCCCGCCGCTGAACATAGCATCGAAGTAGCGGCTGCAGGAGGCCAGCACTGCCCGATGACATGGGAAGGCTCGGTCCCCAGCCAGGAGCACAACGTCAGTGAAGAGGCAGCGTTTGCGCAGGAGATTGAGGTGCATCAGCAGACTATCCGCATGCCCCGGCTTGTGGAAGAGTTGGATGTTCATGGAGCCAGAGCTTGAACGTGACTTGCGGTTTTCGTGGCTGCTGACGGACATTTTCCAGCAAGTAACCCTGGAAGAGGAAAAGCAACAACAGACTGAATAAGAAAATCACTCAATGCACCTTAAATAGACCAAGATGAAAATGCATAGGGGGCCTTTCATGGCATCCACCACATTTTGCAAAAGAAATATTTCCTTGTGGTATTTCTGAATCTAGCAGCCTACAATTCTAGAATTTCCTTTTCCATCAAAATCTTCTAACTTGGATAAAACATTGTTTAAATTTGTTTCAAAACCTTTGGAAATGTTTTCTATTGGATACTGGGACAATAAAAGCAGTCATGAGAAAGAAAGAACCCTACAATTGTCAACTATGTAAACTCCATATCCCAAGCTTCTCTCTCTGCAGCGGGTGTCTCGGGGATTTTAATCCTGAAAACTGCAGGGATGCATCGATCCCCAGGGCAGCCACACAGAGGTTAAATCCACTCCCCACCCCCTCCAGTCCCACTAAAGCTGCATTTCGACATATTAAATAGAAAGGTGCCGATTTCAAACTGGTCAGGATGCCAGAAAAAATAAAAGGAGGAATGCAAAAGCCCCTTCTGCTCCGAGATGTTTTGTCAGCTGGTTTTCTTAGACCTGAACATTTGGAAAGCTAATAAATTTTCTCCAAAACACAATCTAGCAAGACGTGATTTGTGCATTCCTCTGGAAACCCCTCTCTCCCCATCCTATACACATTTGGAGGTTTCTGATACTACTGAAAGACAAAAGAGATTGCACTTTCTGGAACGTGGCCAACAGTAGGCCAAACAATCTACAGAAACAGCAGATTCCCACCACTGCAGAATATCATGAATTTTAAGAGCAGGTCTGTTAAGTTTTTGGGATGCAAAGGCTCCTCTCTTGCCATCTGCAAAAACAGCAATGCAGAGGGCAAGCTAATGAACAAATTGTATGTGCTAAATCATGGACAGCCTTGCTTAAAGGCTGCAAGGGGTAGGCATGTCCTGGCATATCACCGTCCCTCCCCCTCCCTCCTGATTCAGCCGCTGGCAAGGAACTGCCTATCCCAACTAAAAAGTACACAAGGAGCTTATTGTATTGTGAAGCCAGCATGGAGACGAGATACTTGTCCAGCTCAATGACAGGAATTTAATTACACAGAAGCGAACTAAGAAACAATTGCCCCCAAGTGAATACAAATTGTAGCTCCTGCACATTCTAGTGACAAGTCTCAACATTAAAAACATTTTTTTCAATGTGAATTGAAAATTCACATGGCTGGTAAGAGTGAAGTAAAGTTTTCTGATTTATAATACAATATTACTAATTACAGACTCCCTCGGTCTATCCTATCTTCTCCTAGGTGCCCTCAGCTTCTCTCCTTAACCAGTGTCTCACACTCCTGCACGTTTTGCAAGTTGCCCGTGCATTATTGCCATCTGGCTGTAAGAATTTTGCTCCAGAATTCATTCATCTCCCTTCCCTGCTATCCTTAAGCCTGTCAGCAACAGCTAAGCAAGACTGGCAGGGGATCTGATGAGAACCATAGCAGCAGCACCCCAACCCTGCCCCTGATGTAGCTAGTTGTATGCTGATGTGTAAAGAGGCGCTTTCAGAGCTATTTCTCCTCCCAAGACGAGGGAAAAAAATAAAAGTGTTTTATGCACAACTCTCTTAGGATCTGTGTATAAACAAGATACTCTGGATCTCGGGAATACTACCTTAAATCAGATCTCTGGAGGATCCTGCTTTTAACCTACCTGACATGGATTTAAACATGCCCAGCGCTAGTGTGCAGCTCCAGCCATTTTTCTATGCCAGAAGTGAACGGCTCAAGTTATATCTGGTGGATCCGGACCTAGACCTGGATCCCCCAAATCTATCTTCATACTTTCACTGCCGGAAGAGAAACCAGGTCGGTGCTGCACACTAGCAAGTGAGGTTTTTCCCGACTGCAGAGCACCAAGTTTTCTTCCTCCCTCACTACAGAGATCCGGATCCAAGTGCATATCCTCTGGATCCAGATCCTCAGCTACCAGGTTGGGATCATTGAGATCCAGATCCTACAGAGAGGAAGAAAACAGTTGGTGCTCTGCAGCCGGAGAAACCTCTGGCAGGGCTAGCGTGCAGCGCTGACCTGGTTTCTATTCCGCCGGATCTAACTTGAGCGTTTCACTTCTGGCATAGAAATAGGATTGGCGCTGCACACTAACGCCAGGGCAAGATTAAATACCCGCCGTCAAGTACGCAAAAGCCCAGTTCTCTGGGGAAGCAATTTAGTATTCCCAAGATCAAATGACTAAAGATAAAGATATAGAAGATCCAGTTTTTACCTATTTCCTTCTTTTACATGTCTTATTAAACATAAGATATGCCATACTGAGTCAGACCAAGGTCCATCAAACCCAGTATCCTATTTCCAATCCAGGTCACAAGTACCTAGCAGTTTCCCAAAGAGGTACACAGGTTCCACAATGCTTGCCCTGGGGGTAAACAGTAGATTTCCTGGGTCCTCTTTAATAATAGTTGATGAACCTTTCCTCCAGGAACTTGCCCAAACCTTTTATAAATGCAGCTACACTAACAGCTTTTACTACATCTTCCAGAAACGAATTCCAGAGTTTGACTAAGTGTTGAGTGAAAAAATATTTTCTCTTATTAGTCTTAAATGGGTTCCATTTACAGAATGAAATACATTTATCACTTACAACTGATCTTCACTTTTTAGGAGAACTGATATTGTGCCAATGAAGTCATGGCAGCTTACCAAAATCATGCCCATACCACTTTGGACAATGGTTACAGCAGTGAACAGCCCCATATGCTGGGCGAGGCTGCCACAATGAGTCTCAAGTCTCTAAATCTGGGGGTAGGTTTTTGTCTTATGTCACATATGTTATATAAGAAGCTTAGCTCATTAGTCTGCATATTCAAACCACACATGAGCGGGGGGGGGGGGGGGGGTACCATCCCCATATGCTTTGGGCCCAAAGAACCTAAAGCAATAATTAACTGTAAGAATCTGGTGAAAAGCAGCTCTTACAGCTGTGCTCTCCTATGTGGAGGCATGCATTTCAGTCCTGTTGTGCCCATAAAATGATAGCAAATGCCCATTTTCAGACATCCAAAGCACGAATAGAGCTTCTAAAATTACCCACTAAATATGAGTGCCTACTACTGCAAAAAACAGATTTCCCTAAAGGAGGAACTCATGTGGGGGGCGCTTCATTCCACTTGCATTGGCCTGATGGATATGCTATGCTTGTACACCCCATTGATTGACTTTGGTCAGAAGGCATATAAACTTTTGTAAATCAATAAATAAGAATCCAGTTAAAGTCCAGCTTTCATATCCTTGCAAAGCCTGTGAAATCATTTCGTTTTTCTGGAAGATCATTTTAAAAGGAAAACAATTCAGCTTTGCATAAGCATGCCTTACTGGAATCACCAAAATCCAGCAGCAAAAGCCAAGAGGTACAGAAGCTCATTTATCAGAGATTAAGACACAAGAGCTGATCAAAAAGCAAACTCGAATGTTATAAAAGGCTCCAGGCACAGGAGCTCAACTTTCACGTCATTTTCCAAGAATAATTCCTGTATTTTCAGCATATCAAGTGTCATCCACTGCTCTCCCTTCTGAAGAGCTACCTTAAAAAGATGCACTTTATTTTATCCCAAGCCCAAAAAGCGAAAATCAGTTCATTTCTCTGAATGTATTGTCTTTTAGTACCATCAATAGCCAGAACTACTATTTGGCAAACTAGGCAGTTGCCTAGGGTGGCAGCTTATGGGGGGATCCCCACAAAGAGCAGGGCATTCTAAGCTGAACAACAGATTCTGGCAACTGGAGGGGGGAGCATAAGACTTAAGGTTTGCCTAGGGTACCAACTCTGGGGCTGGTCCTGACTACCAAAAGCACCAGAAATGGCAAGTGGCTGAATTTAAATTCAGCAGACACCTGAGCAGTTTCAGTTCTCCCTTTCTTTGAGCAAAGCATCAGCAATCCCAATACTTATCATGCCACATATTTGTTCTACTGCTATCACCATCCCCTTCCCCTCCCACCCCACCTTAGTCACTGCTCTCTCTGGGTAAACATTCCCAGAGGCTCACATCACTCTGCATAAATGTTCCCGATCTACCCAAGTTGTTTTTCACTCATCACCACACTAGTTTAAGATCAAATCTGTGGAAATGTAACCTGCTCTATAATACTGGAGCAATGAAAAAGGTATCCATCACAGTGGCAGGATTCACTAGTCTCCTAAGCCTCAGCTTAAATGCCTTCACATTTAATGTGACGGCCTGATGACCACATTTCAAGGGTGGCTGCTAAACTCTCAGATTAGTAGGTGGAGGAAGAGTGCTTCTCAAATCTATCTTGGTATATCCCATAGTCAATCAGATTTTCAGGATATACCCAATAAATATGCATGAAAGAAATTTGCATGCATTGCCTCAACTGCATGCAAATCTGTCTCATGCATATTCATTACGGTTATCCGGAAAACCTGACTGGCTAGGAGAGGGGCGAGAATCATAGGAAGAACAATGCTAGGCTGTACCTGGAAGGAACCTGCAGGACACCCTAGGCCAGTCAGGTTTTCAGGATTCCCACAATGAATATGCATAAGATAGATTTGCATATAATGAGGCAGAACATGCAAATCTTTCTCATGCATATTCACTGTAGGAATCCTGAAAACCCTAATGGCCTAGAGTTCCCCGAGGACTGGAGTTGGGAACCTCTGCTGCAGGTCCTGATACTGTTTGCACCTCCACCCGTCCCATGTGCCTGCAGTACATATAAACCCTGCGGAGCGTACAAAGCAGCAGGCGTGGGTAGAGAGGAATGAAGAGGAACTGGGGAGAGAGGGGCGACATGTAGAAGATGGCAAAATAAGCTGAGGAATAAAAAGCGCGCAAAAGGGGGGGGGGGGGGTAAAAAAACAACGCATAGAGACATAAAGAGGGCTAGTGGAGCAGAGCTGGGCTGGTTGGAATGGCCAAGAGAAGTCTGATCCAGAGCAGCACAGGGGAATCACTGCCCTGAGTAGTGCTGAGATTGGGGGGTAAACCGCTTGAGGTTTCGTTAGTATTGTTATGATGAGAGGAAATGGGCATTGTCAAGTGCACTTTTGGAGCGCAGCTTAGCTCCAAGCTGTACTAGAATGCGAGAAGCCCGTCCTCAGCTGCAGCCTCGTTCCTAAAAAGCACGGTGCAATCGGAGGGATAGGAGTCTAGCCCCAGGCAGTGTCTAGCTGCAATGCAAAGCTAACCTCGTGCAGGGGTAGATGGTAGAACCTGACCCCGGGTCGAACAGTTAATTCAGAGTCATCGCGCAAGCGCACACTTACCTCTCCCCACACCTCACAATCTACGCCTCCCGCAGTCCTGCTGACACTGAGCTCGAGGCAGACGACCAGCACAAAGCCTACAAGAAAGAGACCCGCCCACTCCCTTCGCCAACCAATCACCACCCAGGAATCCCCCACTCCCTTCGCCAACCAATCACCACCCAGGAATCCCGTCGGAGCTGCCGCTGTCGCCGAGCCGGTTGCATCTGGGTCCTAGGGCCGTCCAAAGAAACTGATATGGTTTACTTATTATTATTTTGCTTTTTATTATTTAACATGTCTACCAGTATAAAAGAGCCACACAAGTTGAAATGGCTGTCCGGAAAAGAGCCCCTCCAGGATTATGAAAGCCTGAGATCAGGGCCCGGCTACCTTTTTGGCTGTCCTGTGCAAGTGATTACTGTACTGCCTGCCTCCTCCCCTCCCCACACAATTTCAATGGAATCCTTCACAAGACTCTCTTTTGTCCCAATTTAATGAGAGTATAAGTGTCTGAATATCGTTTATATGTGCAGTGGGGTTAAAAAAAGCTACCAGATTTCTACATGACTACCCTCCAGTGCCAACTGCCAGGTACATCATGATTACTAGCAGACCACGAAGAGCCCATAGTAAACCTGCCACGCTAGTGCCAAGCACTATGGGACTCACACAGCACCAGCCTACGGGGTCAAAGTGACACGGAGCATAAAATTCACTAGCTGAGGTTGGTGAATTACTGTGCTTCTCTTAGGGGGTGAGAATATAGTTCTCTCTCCAAGTCTTGCTTGGTACCTTCACGTGGTACAAAATCTATACTAAATCTCCGCAAGGCAACCCTACAATTGAAGTATGGTAGGAATGAAGAAGAAAAATACATACTGGCCGCACACCACCCAGGATAAAAAGGTGCCCACCCGTAGCTTAAGCATTAGGGCTAATGACGATGGCTGTGATAGTGTAGCACTGAAGATATAGATAACATCCCTGCCATAGATAGAGGACATGGTGAGCATATTCATGGATCCACTGTGGCAGGAGATAAACCACGGAAATTAATGAAAAAGTTAAGAGTATTAACTACAGTTAAGTGGACTTCTGCAGATAATGAGGAGGTAATGTACTGCTATGAGATCCTACTCCACATACTCTGGCTTAGAAGTGATGTTCAATGTTGTCATGGTATGTGCAAAATTCGAATACTACAATATAAATACCCTTAGAAACCCCAATTTACAAAAATACCAATTTCTCTAACCAATCAAACTAGGAGGTATTGACTATACCTGTTATTGAAGAGATCTGAAGAAAATTATGGCGAATAGTATTTGGTAACCTCTCTGAAAATTGCATTATCGGAATCCCTGATGAAGCCGAACAGGTGAAACAGAAGCTTTTGTCTGGCATTAAAAGTGGCCATTGAAAATTTTTGCGTTAACGGAGGATATTCGCTACTTCTTTGGAACGTCGAGTCACTGATGCAGACCGGAGTTTCTACAACACTCAGATAAGTGGATTTGTGTTACTAGAGTGTTGTATATTGCCATTAATTTGAAGAGTGTTTGGTCTCTCTTTTTCAGGAACTGAGCGGTTGGGGAGCTTCAGCTTTCCGCTAAAGTGCAGGCAATTTAAAATAATATGTAATAAACTTTTTTAAAAATTGTGAGAATCCCTAAAAAGTACTTTTTCGGGTGTAGGTAATTTGATCAGATTTGTGTTAATTTTGTGATAATTTAAATTAAAATGTAAGAAAAAAGGTTATGACCCATGATGTAAAGTCTGCCATTCGATCCTATGGTGATTTATTTCGCCACATGTAGGGGAAAGGCTATCCTGAGGTCGTATATACCTTATATAATAGTGTGATAGTCAATTGATAGATTGGTTAGAGAAATTGGTATTTTTGTAAATTGGGGTTTCTAAGGGTATTTATATTGTAGTATTTGAGTTTACCCTTTGGCAGTAGGTTAGAGTAAACTAATGTGCAAAACTCGCCCATTTGGAGAAACTGCTCCAGCCTATGTATCAAAAGGCAGCATTACAAATACTAAACCAATACATCTTCTACTGGAAGATGCAGGACTGCCAAAGATCTCGACACAAACTATACGCTAACAGAGTACTCCACCTCAGCCACCATGCAAAACATAGACATACTCTCACCCAATACAGAACAAGGGCCCACAGATTACAAATAGAAATACACAGATAACAATCGAAAAAGGAATCCCTAGAAGCCAAACTTGGAATGTAGCACAACAATGGAGAAATGAAAATAGAAATGTATTTCCTCTCATACCGAAAAGAACACAGAGATAAGGGATGCACATGTCCCAAAGCTAGCATATTCCAATTAATACATTCAAAATAAAATACTGCTTTCTAACTTTGTCTGAGCATATTTTTTAATCCTGATACTCTCTGTCAATCTTTTCTGCTTTTCTATCTTCTGCTAACAAAATTTCCAGTGTCTGCTGCGCATTTGTCCTTTCTCCTCTCTCCCTATATCTGTCTCTAACATATTGATCTTCCCTCTTTTGCTCTTTCCTCTATTACTTTCTTTATTCCTTCTCTATTCACTCAAATTTCACTCACCCTCCAATCCTCAGCCTTCTTTGGACTTTTCACCAACTTTCAGTCTCCTCCTCTTACCTCCATCCAAGTCCATCTCCCTAGCTCTCCCATTTCCTCTGTCATGTTCCTTCGCTGGCGTCTTATTCCCTTTTTTCCACCCACTCTCCATTACACTTCTACCCTCTGTACTCACCATCCTCCTCTCACTCATCTCCTTGCCCACCCTCCTCCCTCCCCCCCCCCTTAGTTCCACCATGCCTACAATCTCCCTGCCCATCCCCAAGCCCAGCATTTTCTCTCTTTCTCTTCCACGTGCCACACGTTTCCCCCCGCCCCATAGCCCAGCAGCTTCCTATCACCTCCACCTTTCCCCCACATGTGATCCAGCATCCCCCATCTCCCCCTTAGCAGCAGTAATCGGTACTGCTTATATCATTCACTTCCAGTGTGTGTAGTTCAATGGCCCCCATGCATTGTTAAAGAATGCGACAGACAGTGCCGCTGCTGCAGCTGACTCGGGGGAGGAGAGCTTAAGCTGGGGCTGGGGCTGGTGATGCATGATTTTTGCCAGGACCGTATGATCTTTCTGTCGCCAGAGCTGGGGCCTGGCTCCTGCTGACAATCTTTCAGTAGGCAGGGCTAGAGCTGGGGCTGATACTGATGCAGCCCAATTCATTACTGTGAGTCCTCGCTGCCCCCTCAGAGCTGCCACAATGTGCAAACGCATCGCTTGCACAGTGGGTCATGCCGGCCCTGCTCCACATCAAGGTTCCAATTCTACCATCATTTTTAGAAATGTGCATAAAATATTTGAGCACTTTTAAGCAGCTTTCCTATGCTACTTGTATATTAATACAAGTAGCATAGGGGATGGAAGGATACCTCTATGAAAAAAGGCTTAGAAGGTTAGGGCTCTTTAACTTGGGAAAAAGACGGTTGAGGGGAGATATGATAGAGGTCTATAAAATAATGAATGGGGTGGAACAGGTAAATGTAGATCAGTTGTTTACTCCTACAAAAACAGTAGAATGACTAGGGACATGCAATGAAGCTACAAAGTAGCCCATTTAAGACTAATCAGAGAAAATATTTTTTCACGCCCTGCGTAATCAAACTCTAGAATTCGTTACCAGAGGAGGTAGTAAAAGCTGTTAGTGTAGCTGGGTTTAAAATAGGTTTGGGCAAGTTCCATAAACCATTATTACAAGAGGACCAAGGAAATACACTGCTTGTCCCAGGACAAGTGTTGTGGAAGCTGTGTGCCTCTTTGGGAGTCTGCCAGGTACTTGTGAACTGGATTGGCCACTCTTGGAAACAGGTTACTGGGCTTGATGGACCTTGGTTTGACCCAGTATGGCATTTCTTATGTTTTACTTATTTTTGTAACTCAAGGAGGGTTATATACAGGCACAACAGGTATTTCCCTGTCCCTGGAGCACTTAGGGGCCCTTTTACTAAAGTGCGCTAAACAATTAACACATATTTTAGTGCGAGTAATCCCTCTGTACCTGCCTATGCCATGCGATCCTAAGCGCGATTGCTTTGCACCTCCCAACTCCGGCAGGAATGCTGGTGGAGGACTGCAGCGCAGCTTCAAACTGCTTGCAGGGGTTCTCAACCATGTCCTCGGGACCCACCTAGCCAGTCGGGTTTTCAGGATAACCACAATTAATATGTATGAGAGAGATTTGCATACACTGCCTCCATTATATGCAAACGTCTCCCATGCATATTCATTGTGGTTATCCTGAAAACCCGACTGGCTAGGTGGGTCCCGAGGACAGGGTTGAGAACCCAGAGAGAACATTGATGGGGAGGCAGGGTCATGACTCCTCTTCCCTACTCCAATGCCTTGCTGTTCAAACCTGGAACTAAGGTATTCCTTCCTCTCCCTTCCCCTCTTCACTACAGTTCGGATAAGTGCCACAGATTTAGTAACCATACACATGGTAAGTCTGAAAACTTACCACACTTTAGTAAAGGGACCCTAAATTTGTACCTCAGACAATCGAAGCTTAAGTACTGGACAAGACCACAAGGATTGTCAGTGAGAATCAAACCTTGGCTCCCCCCCCCCCCTCCCCGCCCTAAGTGCTAGGCTACTCCCCCATTGTTAAATTTGACAAGACTATGACAAAAAAGAGTGGGGCTTTCATATTAACCTGATAGTTGCCAAAAGACTCCAAGACATCAGGAAACACTTTGCGCCAGTACTGGTTTTAATACGTCCATCTGTCTGAGATTTGTAATCTCAGGTAAAAGTACACAACGCATCGCATAGGTTTAAGGATGGGCATTTTATAAACTGACCCTGCTGATGGGAGGTTTTCAATTAAATTGCTAGCTTTGGATTATGTCTTTCCTTCTGTGTTCTCTCTTTGGTTTGTGTTGCAACAAAGGAGATTACCAGGATATAGGGCTGGTGCCTTCAGCTTCTGGATAGTTCCTTTTTGGAGATCTGATTGCAGGAGGCCTTGTTGCACTGTGAAAAAAAAATAAAGAGGAAGAGGAAGAGTTGGCTACGGTTGCAAAGCAGATAAAATCAGAGAACAAATGCAGGGGGTGTTGCCTTCTCGGCTGCTGAGTGAATCATTTCCTAGGCATTCTAAGAATGGTCTGCACTGTAGCTGGGAGGCAGAACTGTTGCTTTGTAAGGTGGGATGAGAACCTCAAGCACAAACGTTTGGCTGACCAAAGGGCAGATGGCAAACAGAGCTTCTAAAGGGGAGGCAGCAAATATTTCTATTTCTCAGTAACAATGAGACACAGAGGTAAAGTGACTTACCTAAAGTCAGGTGGAGAGTCAGTGGCAGAAGAAAGCTGAGCTTGTGTCCCAGGTGGTAGCATAAGGTCACCAGATGTTTTGCAGGCAAATCTTGGACGCTTATGGGACATGTGTGTGTGAGAGTGAAGTGGAGGGTGGAGGGTGGGGGAGAGGAAGGGACACATTCCAGGTTTGAGCAACAAGACTTGAAAGGAGGGAAAAAGAGTTTTTACCTTGCCCCCTCCCCCCATCCATCCCATAACAGTAACAATATCACTTCCAAGCAGACAAATAGAAGAAAGAGTGATGCATTTCCCCATATTGTGCAAAATATAAAGATAATGGATGTAAATTCTAAAAACTTTCATATTCAAATCATTAATTCGAAAATAAATGTGTTTTTTAATCCCCTCTGTCCCTATCGCTGGAATCGGGGACAAGAGGCTGCCAAACAGGTGTGAGTCAAGGCACAGGTCTAAAATCAGTGACATTCCCTAAAAATTAGGGACATCAGGTAACCTTATGTTGACAGGATCTGGCATTCATTTGGGTGGGGAGGGGGAACCGGAAGAATACGCTAGTGTTATCACTCACACGTGGTAGTGAGGCAGCCATGAGGCTCTTACACAAGTGATCAGCCTGACCCTTCCCCCAAGCCATGAGGCTCTTACATGCAGGATTAACTGAGACACAGGAAGATCATTAGAGTGATTTGCCTTAAGCCACACAGACATACACACACAGTTTAGGAATCAGGTTACCTGTAACCATTTGACTTTTTTTTTAAATCTGCATGTTATATTACAGAGCTGCCAAGTTACCCAATTCCAGGAGTGAGATTTTTTGCCAGTTCTGGTTTTAAGTTTGCTTTGCCATGCAGTATAGTATTTGTAGTCCCTGATTTTACCCATTGGAATCAGTGCTGCAGGTCCCATAAGCAGGGCCGGCTCATCCACTAGGTGGATTAGGCAGCTGCCTAGGTTGGCAGACCCTAGTAGGCGACCCTACTCTGTTTTGAAAGTGGCGGCTTAAAGCCACCGCTTTCAAAACAGAGTCAGGCCTCAGCTGCCCCCGAATCCATCTCCCTCATCTTGTGGCAGCAGCAGTTTAAAATAGAGTTAGGATGCTGCGGCCGCTGCCGCAAAATGAAAAGATGGATTCGGGGGTGGCAGCAGCAATGGGAGAAAAATGGAAGAGGGAGGAGGATGCTGGTGGCAGGGGGGTGGTGGTGGTGCTGCGGGGGCTTCTGTCTGGAGCAGCAGAAACCCTTGGACCACCCCTACCCATAATGCAGCAGGATGAGATTGTCAGAAATCCAGGACTGGCTTAAAATCTCACTCCTGGAACTGGATAACTTGGCAACTCTGACATTAACAGGGATGGTGCAAGGATATGAAACACCCTAGGCGAACCCTCATTTCTGCTGCACCCCTGCTCCCGCTGCTGTCTCTCTCCGGGACCTGTAGCTGCAGCAATAACAGCAATGCAAGCACTTACCTAACGCCTCTGATCCTGCATGCTATTGATGCTGCACTTTGATCAGCTGATTCCGTCTGTTCCGGCGCAGGTTTCCTGTTTGCATGGGGTTGGAAGTGGCTAGTCAAACCTCCAACCCCAAGGAAACAGGAAAACTGTGTCGGAGGGGGTGGAAGCGGCTGGCAAAGCACAGCAACAGCAGCATGCAGTGTTGGAGGCTTTGGGTAAGTGCTGTGTTGCTGTTTTAATGTCATTAAGGTCCCGCTAAAGGTCCCAGAGAGGGGCGGTGACAGTGGCAATGAACCACCTTTGAAACTCTGATGCTCTAGGCAACCACCTCGTACACCCAGAGTTGCCAAGTTACCCAGTTTCAGGAGTGAGATTTTAAGCCAGTCCTGAATATCTGGCAAACTGATTTTGGTGCAATTATAGGACCTGCAGCACTGATTCCAATGGGTAAAATCAGAGACTACAAATGCCATACTGCAAGGCAAATTTAAAACCAGAACTGGCAAAAAAATCTCACTCCTGGAAATGGGCAACTTGGCAACTCTGGTTCACCTGACTGAGGCACAAAGCCCTGTACGTTACGTAAGGTCAGTACTATTCACTATTAACCAAATGGCTCTAACTCGGAGCATGGCTGAACCAGTTCTGGTTTTCATTTGCTTAATGGAATTGCAGATGTATAAATCCCTGCAAAGCCAAAATTGGCTCATTCCACCTCTGTTAACTCGACCCTGCCCTGAGAACCTAATTTATCTCTTCTAGAAACTGATTTACTAACCCCAGGATTTCCCAAGAAAGTTTGCTGTAGTTGCAAATTAGCTCTATAACGAACCAACATGTCAAAATGATCTTTTCTACCAGCTGCCTTGTAGTTAAATACACGTTACTGAGGTGTAATTATTTTTTTTTTCAAAACGGACTCCTGCTTTCTTCAAACCAGGCTGCTTTGCATGCCGTTGCTTCTGGGCCTCACAGCAGCTCATTATGATTTTTACATTTAACGTTTACTATAAAGTAGGGCCGAAATTTGTGCATTTCAGCATTTGTGCACACTTTGCATGGTTGTTTTGACCATTGCCCCCTTTTGCCAAAACATTTTGCAGGTAGTACATTGGTCTATTTTGTATCTATATGATAACAGGCACAAAGAGGTTTCAATTAGCAGAGGTTTGAAATGTGTGAGCAGATGCACCATGTAGATTCATAATTTAGCCTTCTTAAAATGGACAGTATACTGAAAGTGCTTATAATTTCTATAGCACTAATGATATCATATTTAATACACAGGAAATCACCAGGCCCTGTTGTTAAAGAGGATTGCATCATATTTTTTAAAATACTTTTTATTTATATTAATTTTTAACAAAACCACTTAAACCTCAGACCCAAACAATCCCTTCCCTTCCCAACCTCATCTTCTCCCCATCTTCCGTCCCTACCCACCCTTAGTCTGTCCACATTAGAAATACATCGGAGTATAGACTCCCTGGCAAATCTTCTCAAGTCAACTGGATTTTCATCCAGCAGTTGACCATTTCCCAAATTCTTTCAAAATGTGCTTTCTTGTTTGTACACAAAGTGGATAATTTTGACATCAACTATACACAATGCACTTTTACACAGGGTTTATTTATTTGAAAGGCTTATACAGTATACTGCATTTCCAATGATCAATGTAGTTTACATATAACATAACTTAACATTACTGAGAACCTTATAACATGGTAACATTTTAACTCGATTTTGCCACACTAGATGGATTTAACTGTTCCACTCCTTTGCAATTGCCTTTCGGGGGTGCAGTCAATATCAATGTAACCAAATATTGTCAATTAGCATTCAGCTTCTCCGGGAATCTTTGAGTAAGCACACATTCTTTTCATTTGTGCAGAGTGCCCTGTTATCTGTTTGACCAATTGAACAACTTCATCCAAAATTGCTGTATTTTAGGGCAATTCCGCCATCAGATATGAATAAATATACTCTCCTGGGAACAATTGCACCAACACAGGGACTCACCCATCCCATAAATCTTTTTCAGCCTTTCAGATGCATAATACTATCTCTCCAACATCTTGTACCTGTCCTCAGTTATATTTCTGGCTCATCTCTTCTTACACTGTAAATTCTCTCATATATATAGATCCAGTTCACCCAATTGCTGCCCGAACTCCTTTCCCTATACTAACAAATGGGACAAGATTTGTCAATGCTTTCTATATATATGGGAGATTCCCCCTTCATCCCTCCCCCATCCAAGGATGTTGCTTTCTCTAGAGCAGAGTTTCTCAACCCAATCCTTGGACACACTCAGGTTTTCAGGATAATGACAATGAATGTGCATGAGAGAGCTTTACAAGCACGACCTCCATTTTATGCAAATCTATCTCATGCATATTCATTGTGGTTATCCTGAAAACCTGACTGGCTAGGTGTGTTTCGAGGACTGGGTTGAGAACCACTGCTCTTGAGGCTGCTTCTCCTCCAAAAACTGCTCCTTCACCTTTCCTTTGATCAACTGGAAGTTATCATTATCGTATTCTTCTTTTGGATTTGTGAAACTCAATAACCTCCTATCTTCCAGGAACTGAGCCAAACATTTAAGATCTTTATCTTCTCACTGAGAGCAAACTTTGTCCGTATCACCTGGGAGAAAATTCACATTATATTTGAGTGAAATGAGGCGAAAGAATTGCTTCTCTTTCAACAGCCTGGTAGGTACCCTCATCTAAACTTTAAGCATGTGGACCCCATAGGGGTGGCCTGCCTCTTTTGCTTGATGTAGGCCGTCTGTAAGCCATAATAAAAAAATATGAGGGAGCAGAGGGCATTGATCTTTGCTCTAACTGGACCTATTATTTCTCTATAGTCGCATACCGCTCTAATATTGCACTTTATAGGGCAGCCAAATAGGCCCTCTCAATGATGGGTACTTGCCTCAAATGTTCTAACTAATCCCAGGTCATCTGTGTAAACCTGGGTTTGATCTGTCATTTCATTTTCATCTCAAAGTAGGAATTGTAGTCCTGTTTATTTAAGGTGATACCCCCCTCCCCCCCCAGTGTATTATATCCCAGAATGTCATAAGTAAAAAAATTGAACTGTATCCCATTGCTCAGTTGGATGAAGTTATTAAAAAATATGGAATAATTTGAATTGGATGAGGGAGGAGGATGCTGAACTTGTATTAAATCAATACCATGGAAGCAGTCAGCAGTAGCATGAGAGTGAGACTGAATAAACTGAAATTGAATCCCAGCTAGACAGAGATCCTGTGAATGGATAGATCAAAGGTTTGGAATGAATTCACTCTATTCATAATGGATTTGCTCTTTCTCCATGGACTAGCAGGATGCGTCAGCCACACCTGGTGATGTCATCTGATGGCACCATGGACGGAGTGCTCTCCTATAGCTCAGAAAGGGTAAGACCTTTTTGACCATGTGCCCTGTAGCCCCTACCCCCTCTCCCCATCCCACCCCTACCTGGCTCAGTTTTGTTTCTTACGCCCAGCTGGTAAGATGGAACACCAGCTCTCCATATCCATACTACCCAAAGAATCCTATGATGGAAAAAGATAAGAAAGGAAAACCCAACAAACCTGGCTTTAAGAAGTGCCCAGTGTGCGCCAGGAAGATGAACTCCAAAGACGCTCATGACTGGTGCATACGCTGCCTGGGGGAAGCCCACCAAATAGAGGACTGCCTCCACTGAGCCCACATGTCTCCTAGGGCCTGGTGCTCCCATAGCTATACTTTGCAGGACTTTCTAAAAGAATCCAAAAGACCCCCGGTTGGCTCATCCTCCTCCAAGCATCTGACAGAGAAGAGGAAGAAAGCATGACACCTAGTGAACAGGGGTAAGGAAACAAGGAGTAACGTGGCTGCCAACAATATGGCCACCACCAAGACTTCCACACCAGGCTCCTCTGTGGCTCAGGTATCGCCACCGGAGGCTCCCCGACACAGTGCGATGTCTTCTGCGTCCCAACAGCGAGCATTGGCAGTGCCCAAGACCTCCTGCTCATCTCTGCCTCCCTCCTCTGCAGTCCCAACGATGCAGCCAGCAGAACGGAGAAAATCATGCGGCCAAAAGCTCCGCCCTTCATCGGCACAATTGGATGGCAACAGGACAATGCAAGCCATTGCCGTGCAAATGGGGGAAGCCCCTCACCACCATGATGATGTCAGCGCTGATGTGGGAAGCCATTCTCATCACACTCACAGACCATGCCGACAGAGGAGAGCAGCTCTAGCATCAGCAGCTGCTACAAACACGCTGGAAAGGCCTGCAAATACCAACACAGCCCCAGAACACACAGTACATCTTCAAAAAGCCACGGATCATGCTCCCCAGAGCCCCCCTCCCACTGGAGACGCTACAGCATCTCGGAGAGGAGCAGCCATATGTGAAGCAGCACACCAACGCAAGGACACCAGATGGTCCTACTGCAACTACTGTCCAGTCTACTAACCCAGAAAAAGAGTGGAAGCAGCAAGCGACACAGCACTCAATGGACTCTGCATCCACAAACCAGCTCCTCCCCACTGACTATACCTGCACTGCAACCCAGAATACCTTCACCACCCAGATCACTGAGAGGCTTCTCCTTGGAGCCCTTCATAGGCAGCGAAGGGGAGGAAGCCACCAGTGCAACACCTTTGAGCAACTACCACAGGACCTTGGATGAAGGGGGACCTTTCTCACAACCCTCTACCATGCCACCACCTCCTCCTCCTTCGCTGCCAGAGGACCTGATGTACCCAAAGTTCCTCCAGAAGCTCGCTAATTGCCTGTTGCTGTCTCCCGTGGACACACCGGACCCCAGGAATGAGGTACTGGGCACCAATCCCCCATTACTGGCCCAGTCTCCTGATGCTGGGCCTTGCTCCACATGTCAGGACTGTGCGAGGACACTCACAAGTGGCTGGCAGATGCCCCCTGCATGAGCGACAACCTGTTTGGTGAAAAAGTCAAAGAGACAGTAAACAATATGGACCGCTACACCCCCTCCAATCCCTGGCCTCTGATGGCCTGGACCAGAGTACCAGCTCTTGCAAGACACAAGGATCATACCACTGGAAATCCTACTCCTCTTCCTACTCCACACCTAAGGGCCACCAGCCTTACCGCAAGTGGCATTTGCAGGGTCCCAAGCACCAGCACTACCAATCCTACCAGAAGTCTCGCCAGAGAGACCACAGGCAGCAGAAGCAAAACAATGCACTGTCGGGGAAGGGCACCCCCTCCTTTTGACGCCACAACCAACAGGCCCCTCCCAGTCGGTAGCTGTCTTTCCTCCTTCAAGAAGGCCTGGATGGACATCACCACTGACAAATGGGGCCTACAGATCATTGACTCCGGATACAGGATGCGCTTCTCCTCCAGCCTGCACCAGCAGACCCACCTGACCTCCCACACCCCGGACCACCTCCTCCACACCGTAACAGAGGAGATCCAGTCTGTTCTAGCCATCGAGCGAGTGCCACCAATGTAGATAGGACGTGAATTCTACTCAATATTTTCTCATTCCCAAGAAGCCTGGGGGACTCTGCGCCCTATCCTCAACCTGAAAAGCCTCAACAAGTTCATCCACAAGGAACGCTTCCAGATGTACTCCCTGGGAACCATCCTTCCACTGCTACAGCCTCAGTATCGGCTAGCCTCGCTGGACCTACAGGATGCCTATGCATGCATCCCTATCCATCCTATGCATTGGCAATTCCTATGCTTCTGCATCCTGAACTTCCATTACTGGCGGTGGCGACGGCCCATCTCAGAAGAATATTTACTATTTTATTGTACTTTATTTGCAATACATTTGATGTATAGTGAAAGGATGGTATATTAATTGTTCTATGTAGGAGTAGGAATTTGAATATTCACAAATGTGCCATTCACAAGGCTTACCTCTATCTACTAGGCAGCTATGTTGATCTTGAAGTATAGGTTGACACCTGCTCCTAGGTGCCTTGCTAACAAAGAGGAAATCCCTAAGTGTGGGTTGCTACCTCCTAAAGGTCTCCCACTAATGTTATAAAGAAGCATGTGAGCAGCCAATTTATAATACAACCTCATTATTAAGTGTTACAGGATATGGTATCTTCCAGTAGGGGATACTATAGTATAGGAGTGTTAGTATATAGAAAAAAAGTTAAATTTTTTATAGCTCAGGTTAAAAGAAGGCAGTGTGTCTCTGACTTGGAGACTTCCTTAAGGGAGAAAAGAAAACAGCTAATGTTGCAGCAGTGTTTCTAACTAATGGAGAGGGTTTGGGATACATGTCTATAACAGGCAGATTCTGCTATCACGTCAATAAACATTACCTGCAGCCAAGAGATTGAGAGCTTATGTTTCCATCCTGACATGCATGGAAGCATGGAGAATTCTCATCTAAATATATTTTTGGTACTGGATATGACAATTTTTTTGGTCAATGTTTTTTTTTTTTCTTATGAGTGACTGCAGCACCCTAGGTAGGTATATTGCTTATCACAATAATATCACTTATTAATTAACAGTGCTTATTCTAAAGCAGAAGAAACTACTGAATGTACATAGAAAGAAAGATAAACTGTATATGCAATTTTAGTTCCTTTCTAGGGACAGGTTCTGTGCTGAAAGCAGATCTACTAAGTGTGCTTTAGCAGTTCCCTGGCAATGAAGCAATACAGGAGTGGTGGTAAAAATGTTTTCACTGTATAGTTAACCATTTTTTTGCCCAAAAAAGGGGGAGAGTGTAGAGGCTAATTGGATGTCACTGCTTTGAGCAGTAGCACCAGTCCGTGTCCCTACTAGAATATTACAAGATAGACTGGACAATATCTAGCCAGTCCGGAACAAGGGAGGTTTCTTCTGCTGTCATACTCTGCTGGAAGGAGACTCCTCTGGGAGGGCAAAAATGCAAGACCTATTTAAACGACTTCCAAAGGAAGAACTCTGTTTTCAGCACACAGCTATTGGAGGGGAGTGTGAGGGGGCAGGGATGGGGGGGGGGGGTATCTGAGGGTGGCAAACCCTAGCTTCTCATTCCTTTTAGCCACATGCATAGGAGCAGAGGAGTAGAAAGCAAGGGAAAAGCATTGACTTTGCAAAACCTGTCAGCAACGTCTATATAAGTGACTTAGAGCCCTCCACACAAAGAAACACAGAGGAAACTCTAAGCACAAGACATCTTGAGTATCAAGGGATATTTGAGGTAGGGCACCTGCAGAGTAGTTCCAGGGACCTGAATGTAAAACAGCCACCAGCCCCCAAGAAAGGAGAAATCCAGGAACTCTTCAGTGAACAGTGACACTGGAGCAAGAATTGAATCCAGGATAGATTGGAGGATCCGTGCCTGCATCTCCACCAGCTCCAGATACACTGATAATGAGTAATAATGCAGGAGACAGGTTCCCACTCCACAAGAAACGACACCAAGTATGTAAGTGAAAGAGCAGAGAGATTAGAATTTAACTTCCAGATAGGGGCAACAGATAAATATGTAAGAAAAGTAAATAAAAGCAAGAGGAGAAGGAAACCTATTTGGTTTTCCAAAGAGGTGGCTGCTCATATAAAGGCAAAAAACACAACTTTTGCAAAATTCAAAAGCTTGCAAACAGAAGAACACAGAAATGAATACAGGATCCAACTCAAAGAGTCTAAAAGAGTAATAAAGATAGCAAAATCAAAGGCAGAGGAAAAGATGGTTAAAGATGTTAAGGGTGGCAACAAAAATTTCTTCAGGTATATTCAGGAAAGGAAAAAGATCAGAGTTGGAATTGCAGGACTCAGAAGTGCTGGGGAAGGACTCGTGGAAAGTGACACTGAAAAAGCGAAATTGCTAAACAATTACTTCTGCTCTGTGTTTACTAAAGAAGATCCTGGAGATGGACCAGCTGTGACTCCCAAATATAAAAATGGGACTGAAGTAGATACCACACCATTCACAGAAGAAGAGGTGTTAGAACAACTTGCTAAACTGAAAGTGGACAAAGCCATGGGACCGGATGGGATACATCCCAGGATACTGAAAGAGCTCAGAGAGGTTCTAGCAGGACCATTAAAGGATGTCTTTAACAGATCCTTGGAAACAGGAGAGGTTCCTCAGGACTGGAGAATGGCTGATGTCGTACCTCTACACAAAAGTGGTGACAGGGAAGAAGTGTCAAACTACAGGCCCGTGAGCCTTACCTCAGTGGCGGGAAAAGTAATGGAGGCGCTCCTGAAAGAGCGAATAGTGAACTTTCTCAAAATCAACAGGTTGCAAGACCCGAGGCAACATGGTTTTACCGAAGGACGATCTTGCCAAACAAATCTGATTGAGTTCTTTGACTGGGTGACCAGGGAACTAGATCAGGGGCATGCGATGGATGTCATCTACCCGGATTTCAGCAAATCCTTTGATACTGTTCCTCATCGGAGGCTTGTCAACAAACTCAGTAGCTTGGGGATGGGTCCCAAGATAGTAAACTGGATTAGAAATTGGTTGACTGACAGACGACAGAAGGTGATTGTACATGGAGCTCACTCGGATGAGAGGAAGGTGATTAGCGGAGTGCCCCAGGGTTCGGTCCTGGGCCCGGCACTGTTCAATGTATTTGTGAGTGATATTGCTGAAGGACTGAATGGAAAAGTCTGTCTTTTTGCAGACGACACGAAAATTTGCAACAGAGTGGACTCCCCCGAGGGAGTGGTTAACATGAAGAAAGATCTACAAAAGCTGGAAGACTGGTCTAATGCTTGGCGACTACGATTTAATGCAAAAAAGTGTAGTGTCATGCACTTGGGTAGCAGGAATCCAAGAGAAATATACACGATAGGGGGCGAAAGGTTGGTATGCACGGTTCAGGAGAAAGACCTTGGTGTGATTATCTCTGATGATCTCAAGGTGGCAAAACAGTGCGACAAGGCGGTGGCAAAAGCCAGGAGGATGTTGGGTTGCATACAAAGAGGGATTACCAGCAGAAAAGAAGAGGTACTTATGCCACTGTATAGGTTACTGGTGAGGCCTCACTTGGAATACTGTGTTCAGTTTTGGAGACCGTATCTTGCAAAGGATGTAAAAAGACTGGAGACTGTTCAGAGGAAGGCGACCAAAATGATTTGGAGCCTGCGTCAGAAGCCTTATGAGAAGAGACTTGAAGATCTAAATATGTACACTTTGGAGGAAAGGAGGGACAGGGGAGATATGATTCAGACCTTTAAATACTTAAAGAGAAATGATGAACAAACAAACCTCTTCCAAAGACGGGGAACCTGTAAAACTAGAGGGCATAACATGAAGCTGCAAGGGGGTAAATTGAAAGGCAATATCAGGAAATATTTTTTCACTGAAAGGGTGGTGGATGCTTGGAATGCCCTCCCAATGGAAGTGGTAGGGGTGAACACGGTGACGGAATTCAAAAAGGCATGGGACAAACACAGAAGATCCCTTTACAGCAATAGGATAAAAACAAAATAAACGGTACCATCTAACTTCTGAACCATATAACGTCTCAACAAATAGGGGTGTCCTACATGGAGTGGTGGGTTTACCCCTGAACAAGGATATGGGGAGGGGTGGCCTGCACGGAGCGACAGGTGCACCTGCTCTTGCCATCTTGCTGGGCAGACTGGATGGACCATGCTGGTCTTTATCTGCCGTCAACTACTATGTTACTATGTTACTATGAGATATAGAGTGTTCAGAGTAGAGCGTGATGAAAGAAGTAACCTGAGTGTAACAAGTCGCGGAAAGAGAGGAAGTAAATTGCCCTTAATCTAGTTCTTGCTGTCAGGGGCAGCCCAAGGGAGGTGCGGAGACATGTGTGGAGAACCATTACAGGGCCTCATTTGCAGAGCCATGGGACCTTGTATCTATGCTCCCATTCACCCTATTTTCTCAAATGTATAAGAGTTGTGTACCTAACAGTATAGGACTAAAGAAGGTCTGTACCTCTTAAAGTAATATTTAACAAAGAGGAGCTCAGCATTTCACAAGGCAAGGAAAACCAGAGGGTAGTAAACTCAGTTTCACTTTTATTATTTACACGGTTTCCTATTTTGTTAGAAGCCATACTCATCTAACGCTTTTAATAACATGGGCTAATGGAAAGGTTTTTTTCACTGTTGAACAGATACATATTGATACAACCAATCATAAAAGTCCAATTATGTTTAATAGGAATGGTAGCACTCAGGACTAACAATCAGATGCTTTAATTTAGTATAAACGCCCATCCCGCTAAATGCTGCACAGTTAATAACTAACAATAGGTAACATCAATGAAAACTTACAAACAAAGCCTTCCTACCCCTTTTCCCCTCCCAAAAACCCTGGACAGAGTCTTAATTAGCAAGATTCAATGCGTGCTATAGTCCTAGATACATTTCACACAGGACAAGGAATAATCATCCAACCTGAAACCTTGCTTTCCATCTCTTTCTCCTTCCCCAGCCTTTCAATAATCCCCCTGCCCAGCATCAAACCACTTCATCTGCCTCCAGCATATCTCTCCTCTCGCTCCCTTTCTCTCTGTATATCTCCCCCCTGCCCCCATAATTCCCAGAATATCCTCTTTCTCTCTTTGTCCTCATCATGCCCAGCATATTTACCCTCTCTCTCTCTCTCTCTGCCCTGGTACCTTCATCATTACCAGCATATCTTCTTTCTTTCTCTCTCTCACACTCCCCTCCCCCTCTGAATAGGTTGTAAGCTCTATTGAGAAGGGATTGTCCTTTATGTGCATATGTAGAGCACTGTGTATGCCTTGTAGGGCTATAGAATGTTAAATAGTAGTAGTACCCAGTATGCTGGTGCCCATTCAAAGAACCCTGAAACATAATTTCAAGAGTAAAGACTGAAAGACGTTTTAGAAAGCCCCTTGGAACTGTGTCTCCCTATTCTGCAAAGACTGCATCTGGGCCAGACTGCATCAACAATATAAACGATGCTAGCTAGTATGGTTTAAGGAGTACTCTGGTTAAAACTGGTTTTGATAACAACATCAAAGTAAAAAAAGTGCCCTGCTCAAGAATGTCTGCAGAGTTGCCTGGGCCCTAGATCAGCAGGACTTAAGAGATAGCAACAAAGGGATGAAAGCCTGTTCGTGGCTGTGCATGTGAAAGGAAGGTACTGGGGTTTGCAGCAGAGTTAAAGAGGCAGATGAATTATGCTTGAGAAATGCACAACTCCAAAGTACTTTTTATTTTTCCAAATTTTATTTTATTAAAATATTCGGTTGTTGAATTTTCCTGTTTGTCATTTACTTTCTCCAGAAATTTTGCTTCAAAAATATTTTAGAGAGGTTTTAGAATTGGCCTCTGTTGATTCTATTGCTATTTCAAAATTATATTACCTGACGGGACGTGGGGTTGCACTTAATTCTCCTGGGGAATTTGATGTAGTTCAGAGTCGTCCTGACCTTGAGCTCACCAAATTTCTCGAGGACTCTCAGGATATTATACTATCACGTGCTACCTTGATAGTTACCTTTGTTTCTGATAAGGACAAGGTTCTTGTATTACGAAGTTACTTCAAGAAGATGTCCTCTTTGTTTTGTGGTGCAAAAATTCAGATATTTCCTGATGTCTGTAGGGCTACACAAGTTAGGAGACATTGCTTTTTGGCGCTGAAGCCTAGAGTTTTAGCCCTTTCAGCCTCTTTTTTTCTTCGTTACCCATGTAAATGTTTAATTACATTGCAGGGTTCTAAATTTACTTTTATGGATCCATCACAACTGGAATTATTTTTGATTGGTAAAGAGGGTCAGAGTAAAGAGTAGGCGGGGTAAGGAGGAATATGTTTAATGCTGTCTTGCAATTAGAGTGAAATAACTCTTATGTTTTTCTTATTTCTTTTATTTCTTTTGCTTTGTATCTCCCCAGTATTGAGGGCTAGGATTAAGTGTTGTTTGTTTAGGATTTATGGCTTGTAATTTTTTATGGAATGTAGTTGATATTCATTGACCTCATGTGTGTATGTATAATGACACTTTGATTTGCTTAAATCTTGCTTTTGTAAGTTTGTTGAAATTTAATTAAAAAAAAAAAGAATTTATACATACAGAGGCCAATTCCAAGATGTATGTCGCCGGGACGTCCAGACATCCAGATATCCGGGCGGCCCGGGGATGCACCTGATCCTGCTCCCGTGGAGGCTAGATGGCCTATGGGAGCAGAATCGTGGCATAAGGCTTGAACATCCAGATCGTGCCCCAGTTCAGGCACCCGGGACGTCCCAACACGTATCCAGTTAGCCAAGCCAGGATCCTTCCCCGCAGCCCAACCCCCGATTGGGCCTGCCGTGGCCAGGGTCAGGCTATGGGAAACCCCCTGCACCCCCTTACCTCCCTTTCCCCGGCTGGACCCTGTATTTTCTGACATCCAGGGGTACCTCTTCCACCTCTGAGATGGAATGTCCCCCATCCACATGGCCGACCCTGGACGTACAGGGCCGACTCCAGAATCGGCCCTGTACATTCAGGGTAGGTGTCACGCCTCCAGCCCGCCCTCACGCCTCCCTCGGCCTGCTCCTCCCTGCTCATCTCTGCTGTATGTGTGGGGAGCTCTGTTGGCTGCATCGCCACCCAAGCTTTTAACGGTGATGGATATCCGGTTCGGACGTCCATTCCCGCTAAATGCTGCTCTGAATCGACCCTACATTCAATAACTAACAAACAATACGGTAACACCAATGAAAACTTACAAACAAAGCCTTCCCACCCCTTTTCCCCTCCCAAAAACCAGGACAGAGAGTCTTAATTAGCAACATTCAAGAACCCAATAAGTAAACATCAAGGGATTTCCAAGTCCTTTTTATCTTGTCGATACAATTTAAGGAAATGGAAGTAGCCCCTTCCAATTTACAAGTGTGACAAATAGCATGCCACCAGAAAGTTGCATTCAGGGTAGACACACCCTTCCAGCAGTGCATAACATGCTGAATTGCAACAGACATCAAGATATCTAGAAGTGCGTTATCATGCTTGGAAATTTTCTCTTTCAGCCATAGGGATTGAAAAAACCTGATCTGAATTGAAATAGAGAAATCCAGGCGGAGAATGTCACTGATATATTCCCAGACTTTCAACCAGGAGGGTTTAATTAAAGGGCAATCAAATAACATGTGGTTGAGAGTCCCTATATCAGTAGTACATCTCCAGCAGATATTAGATTATAAAAAAATGGCTCTGCATGCGCAGTGGGGTTCAAATAGCACGATGAGCTAAGAAAAACAAAGTTTGAGCAAGGCTACTGGACATCATGGGTCTAACTGTGCGACTCCAAAATGCATCCCAATTAATCACATCCTGTGGCATATCAATATCAGATTCCCAGATTTGTCTGAGTCCCAGAAGCGATGGGTCATTACTATCTTTTAATAATTTATAGAAAAAGGCAGTTCATTTTCCCTTTTCCATAGATGAATGACAAATTTCAATGAAATCAGAGGAGGGGCACTTCATGTCTGCCCAGAACGAGGATTGCATCAAGTACCTGGCCAAGAGGTTAAACATGGAAGCCTGTATTGATGATAAATTGTATTGTTCTAATAATCTCTGCTCTGTAATTATGGTACCATCTTCAAAAAGCTGGCCAATTCTATATAGACCTTTGTTAAGCCAACCTTTCCAGAAAACATTTTTTGGTTAGTTCGTATATGTCAATTAAACCATAAGGAAGCAGTCTCAGAGTAAGAGTATGGGTCTAATCTCTAGAAGGCATCAATCATGCGAAGGAAGGGGTGGCCTAGTGGTTGGGGCCAGGGGTTCAAATCTCACTGGAGGATAGCAATCTCAGGCTGGAGGGATTGGGGTTTCTAGTCCCATAGGCATGACTTGGGTAATCCACTTAACCCTCTGTTGCCTCAGGTACAAAACAAATTGTGAGCCCTTTGGGGGATAAGGGAAATATATACCATACCTGAATGTACACCACTTTGACCCAGTGAAAAGCAGTACATAAGCATTGCTAAATAAATATGTAATGTTTCAACATTCTGGGGGGAATTTTCATTGCAGGTAGTTCCATAAGTCTGAATGGTTTAACCAAAGCTTTTTCCATAGTATGCCAAGGGTGGGGCAAATCATTCTGCAACCAACTTATCCCATATCATACCAATGATACTGTATGATATAGTCAAAAATCGTGGAAATTGACCTCACCCTTTTTTCTAAGGAGCTTTAGTTTGGCTAGCATGATTTACGGTTTCTTGCCCTTCCATAGAAAAAGTGACAATGATTTATCAGTTGAATGTAGAAAATCTTCTTACAGAACTCAGGAAGCATACTCAGTTTATATACAGTACTGGGTAAAACCATCATTTTGTTGGTATCGGCCCTACCCCACCAGGACAAATGTAGGAGTGTCCAACACTGCAATGCTTTTTTCAATTCTGATGCAATAACAGAGCAATTAGCTTTAACTGTTTCTCCTGAGGAGGAGCAAAATAGCAAGCCTAAATACTTAATGCCCTGGGATGACCATTTGAATGGAAAAGTTGTGAAGGAACTCGCTTTTGCTCCAGTTGATTTTAAAACCAGAAGAAATGGAAAAACTATCTATTAGCCTCAAAGTATGTTCAACTGAGGTGATGGGATCGGAAAGAAATAGAAGAACATCACCTGCATATGCAGCTAATTTCCAGCAGCACCCGTTACAATTGATACCTTTAATGCCCTCATCGCTTTTAATCACTAGGAGTGGTTCCAATGCAAGGCTAAAGAGTAGGGGTGAAAGAGGGCAACCCTGCCTGGTCCCATGCTTAAGAGAAATAGCTTCAGAAAGAAGGCCATTATCCAAAAATCTGGATTGAGGAGAGATGTATAAAACCTTTACCCAGTTGATAAATGCCAAGCTACAGCCAAAGCAGTCCAAAACAAGATAAAGGAAGTGCCATTCGATGCATCTAAAGAAAGTGCCGCTGCCGGACCATCCACCCGCTGTGCCAATGTTATCAAATTATGGAAGGCAGGTGCATTTTCCCCAGTATATCTGTCCTTAATGAATCCTGTTTGTTCTTCCCTGACAAGATGACATATTACTTGACTGAGTCGTAAGGCCATTATTTTTGCGATCAACATTGAGTAATGAGATCGGTCTATAGTTACCCATGTAGTTGGGATAATGATCTGGTTGCATGGACGTGATAAAATTTCTTGCTTTTCAAATTTTCAGCAGGTTCCCAAGAATTTTACCGGTTTTATTTGAGCCTGCATAGTAACCCATTCTTTGAATGAAAATTTCTTTTTCCAGCCTTATGCATTAAACTTTATTATATTTATATCGTTGTTGTATAAGTGGTTCTAATGTGCATTTCTTCTAATTGTGCTATCTCCTTATCCAGTCTTTTAATACAGCTATTTTAACTTTTATGAAGAAAAACGTATCACATTGCCCCATAAGGTGACCTTAAAGGCTTCCGAAATCGTGCTGAAATGAATATCACCAGTCTCATTTCTTTGAAAAAAGTCCACTATAAACAAGGTTAGGTTGTCAATAAAGGATGTTTCAAGAAGCAGATGATTTTGAAACTACCAGCTTTGGACTTGGGCAGACTGACTTTGAGGTGTGAGGGTTAAGACAACAGCAGCAGGATCTGAAATGTGTAATGGGTTAATTATGCAATCTGCTAATGCAGGAAGAAGTGATTTTGTTATTAAAAAATAGTTAATTCTCGAGTACGACTGGTGGGGAAATAGAAACATGATGGCAGAAAAAGACCATATGGCCTATCTAGTCTGCCCTTCCATATGAACTACAAGGTAAATTCTTGTGATGTTGGATGAATATAGCGCCAAACATCCTCTAGGCACAAATTATCTATCATATCATTCAGCATCTTACTTGTGCTATGGTGTTGCTTTCTATTAAGGGACTTTCTGTCTACAGTATAATTCAAAATTGTGTTAAATTTTCCCCCAAGGATTGCTTCACCTGTCCCAAAGGATAGTAAAGTGTGACTAATCCCTTCAAAAAAGTTTGCAGAGTTGCATGAGGGGGCATAAATGTTCATGAAAGTATATCTGTGGCCTGCAAAAAAAACATTCACACAACTGCAACGGCCTTCATTATCAGAAGTTTGCTGTTGAATTGCAATTGGTAGATTTTTCCTAAGTAAGTTGGATACTCCATTTTTCTTATTAATCCCTGGCGCAAAAAGGTGATTGATGTTCAATCCATTTAGACCGTAACTTGATGCATAACTCGTAGTTTAAATGTATTTTTTGGAAAATATTACATCTGCATTTAATGACTTTAGATAGTTCAATATCTTTCTAAACTTAATAGGATGATTAATACCGGTCACATTCAATAAAATAAGTTTAAAACTCATTTTAGAGCTGGGAATTCATGGATTCTAAAGGATGCTTTGTATTGCAAGAAGGGAAGTAAATTATCAGATCTCTGTCTAGGACAATAGTTGTAGTTATCATGTAAAAGCCTAATGAATAATAAAAAGTAATGATAAAAACATTTATCTCCTACCCCAATCGCCCGTCCCCAATTTACCGCAAAACTCATCCTAAACCACAACATCAAAAGTCAGAGCTGCATTATAAGAAATAACTACCTAACTCATCAGTCGTAGGAGTAATCTAATTGAAGACACTGTCCTTTAATCCCTGTGTAACTTAAAAGTTCTCTATTCCCCTATTTTTCCTAAAAAGAAAGGTGTTAGCTTTATACTCCTGTTTTATAGAAGGTCGTCTTCAAGTAATAAGAAGATAAATATATGAACTGAGCTAACAATTAAACTTGCCTATTTGTTTAAACTCAAAGCAATCTAATGAGATTCTCATCTCCAATCATTTCATTCTTATTTCATTTCATATATATAGTGATGGTTCCAGGCCCACAGCATTGCCACTCCGCAAAGCCAACTATTCAGTAACTGTCCCCAGTGCTGACATATGGGAACACCCCAGTCACGGAGTCCCCACCACCCTTCAGGACCACCAATGAAGCAGCAGCCACTGGTCTCTCACAAAGCAGTCTGGGGTGCCTCAATCATGGAGCAATCTTCAAGACACATTTAACTGCAGTACCGGAAGTAAATCATCAGGGAGCACCCGAAATGCTTTGTGCTGCAAGTTTCTCATTGCTTTTAATTCTCCTTAGGACAGCCTGTCTCGGACTGCAATTTGCAGGCAAGGTAACAGAATGCACTTGCTATGGACCGTGACTGATCCACCCCGCGGCCCCAAACAGCACGGCGAAGAATCCGACACTGTCAGGCAATCCCTAAGTCAGCATCTTGTAAGACTAAGAAAAAACACTTCTGTCACCTAAACATAAATGCAGAGGGTACCCAGAGCCAGCACCGCCGAATGGGAACCCCACCATCACACATATAGCACATATCAATAGAGGGAGCATAACTAATAAAAAATATGGACATTGCTTGTATTTAATTACATTTATGTTTTTATAACATTTTAATTGAATCCAGAAAATGTCTTAAATCTTCCGGTTCTTGGAAGATCTGAATATGATCTCCATAGGACACCCTCATTTTGTTGTTGTTGTTGTTGTTAAGTGCCGTCAAGTCTGTGCCGACTCATGGCGACCTTCTGGATAGTTGTACTAAATTGTGTCGGTCTTCAGTCAGGCGGCTCATTGTTGAGAGAGTGGCACCCATAGCTGCTGTTATTGTATTGATCCATCTCATTGCCGGCCTTCCTGTTTTGCGTTGACCTTCTATCTTGCCAAGCACGATGTCTTTCTCTAATGATCTCTCTCTTCGCATGATGTGTCCAAAGTATGAAAGTCGAAGTCTTGTCATCTGAGCCCCGATTTCCTTCAACGGCTGTCGGAGATGGAGGAATTCTTTTCTGCACCTCACTGACTCTTGAGCTAAATTAGGTACCTGAGCCAATTCTTTATCCTTAACTGTTAGTTTCTCTGGATGTTCCTTGAGCAATGCAAATAATTGTAAAACTTGAGAGTAGCGACTGAGTTGAATTAACACAGGCCGAGGAAAATGCTGAGAAGGAGCTGGTAAGCACTGAGGAGAACGGTAAGCAAATTCAAATTCCAAGGGTGGTTTAAAATGATAATCAAAGATCTTGAAATATGCAGTGATGAACTTTAACAGATTGTCTCCTTCAGTTCCTTCAGGCAAACCTAATAACCAGACATTTTGTCTTTTATTGACATTTATTGCATCCTCCAGTTCTTGTTTCACTTGTTTAATTGCTTTGATAGAAGATACCTGGACTGTTTCTTTTTGAATCTCACTAACCTGAACTTCAAGGTTAGTGAGCCATGACTCCGAGATATTCATCTGGACAGTTACGTATTCAATATCTTTCTTGATGTTTAAAGAGACTTCTATATGCTGTTCCACCATCAATTTAAGGGCACATACCTCTGCAAAACCAAGTCAGAATGTGCTTCATTCTTATCAGATGTTGGTGGGCCTTTTTTCTGCTATTTTAGTCGAGAAGGAAGGTTGAATTGAGCTTCTGAGACCTGAGATTTCTTATCTGCCATTGTTTAGATGCAAGTATTCAACGTTTCTGATTCAAATGGAAGCTTATTAAACAGGAATTAAAGGAAGGCAGCAGAAATCCCATAGAGCAGAGGACTTAAGCAGCCATCTTGCTTGACTCCAGATTCCAGAACCTCCAAAGTACTTTTTTCATTTTACTCTCTTTCAATATGATCTATACTTCCCACTCCTCCTCCTCCTCCCCCCTAGATTTTTCTTAAAGGCGTGCTGGAATTTAATTTCCACTGTAAAGAAAATGTAAGAGGTGGGGTAGGAAGTCTTTGGGAGGTCCTGCCTATTCTGAAGAGTTATTAAAAGAGTTATTAAAAAAATCAAGCTGCTCTTGACTGTAAGATTACAAGTATACGGAGTGATCACAAGTGTTCAGACTGGCCTCCAGGAGTTGATGGATACTAAGCTTTGCTAAGGTACTCTGGGTCAATAAACTATGTGTTGCCTAGGATTGAGCTAAGCACAACAAATCTCAAAGCTGAAGAATGATGTTGCCAGTAGATGTTGCAACTGAGGATGTGTTTGGATTTAAAGGTGGCAGGCTGGGGTATTTAGGAGAATAATCCGCATGTCTGGAAGGTTTATGTTTATTACGATTTTATATACTGCCTTTCTTGCAAAGGCAAGGCAGTTTAGAATTATATAAAATGAAAAGTTAAAAAATGGAAAGGAACTTCATACAATTGGATAGGGCAGGAGAGAAAAGAAGAAAGGACAGGAGAGAAAAAGAGTGAAGACTGAATGACAGAAAAAAAAACCCTCTTGGAACCGTGTACCCCTGGCCTGCCAAGCAGTGTAAGGACTGCATCTGAGCTTGGATACTACATTAACAAATAAATAATCAAACAGAACACATATTAGACAAAATAATTAACAATGCTAGCATGGTTTAAGGCATACTCTGCTGCAAGAGAGGCGGGATGAAAGAAGATGGTGTTGAGGAGGATTATACTGTCCACTCCTCCTTCACAAAGTATAGTATTCCGTTCAGTGGGTGTGCCCTGGTGTCTGCTTAAATAGAGCCACCTGCCATCTTCTCATTGAGATTCACAACTAATCAGACTTACAGGGACCTGATGTTCCGGGACAGTTTCTCCAATTGGGTTAGTTCCGCGCATACCATGATATCATGAACCTCACTTCTAAGCCAGAGTATGTGGAGTATGATCTCAAGCTCTCAACTTTACTGCTAATGCTCGGCCTAGTACTTGCATCGTGCCAAAGAGAGCTTCCTTCTGGAGTTTGTAAGATGTAACATGTATGGGTAGATTGTCAAGATGTGCTTGCAAATTCTTCTTTATCAAGCTGGTGGCTCCCAACATGATGGGAAATATTTCTGTATCTTTCTGCCACATTTCCTTGGTCTCTGACTGCATCTCCTGGTATTTCACTCATCCCCAAATAGACATACACTAACCCCAAACATAATATAACACTGTTGATTACCTTGTAATGTCCAAATGTGACCTCTATGATAAATGGAACCCTCCAATTGTACTCTCTAGATCTTCTAAGTTCCCTAATGTTAAATGTTGATGAGTTCCCTTATGTTAAATGTAACACTCCATTGTGATGTGACCACTTTAATTGAAGGATAAGGTGGTATACAAATCTGTTTACATAAATAAATAAATAAAACAAATACATTTCAGGATCTTCTGCCTCTCCACACAATTCACAGAGTAGCTGCTTGGAATTGACACCTCTATAATCAATGCTCTTCTGGTGTTTTTCTCCTTTACCACTATAGCCGGCTTCCTCGCATCCAACTTTTTATCGATCGGGAGTATCCCAGGTGACCATAACCTCCTTATTCTCTGTAATTTTCTTAGGGTCATCATGACCCCAGTGTTTTTCAGGCACAGTAATGTAGTGCTTACAGGGTTTCTAATAAATGAGGCGTGCTACTTTATTATGTCTTTCTATATAGAAATTTTCTGCCATCAGAACTTCACAGCCAGCTATGAGATGAGTCACCGTTTCCAGATCTATCTTACAAAATCTACATATAACTGTGTTATTTATTTTATTTTATTTAGACAGTTTTGTATACCGCCTTATCCTTCAATCAAAGCGGTCACAACACAATTGGGGGATACATTTAACACGCGGGGATATGAGACACATACACTAATACTTACAGGGAACATGGGCAATGGAGGGTTAAGTGGCTTGCCCAAGACCACAAGGAGCATCTGTGGGACTAGAAACCCCAGTTCTTCCGGCCCAAGGTTGCTGTCCTCTAGTGGGATTTGAACCCCCGACCTTCTGGCCTGAAGTACCTTGCCCCAACCACTAGGCTACCCCTCCCTCAGTTTTTTCAATGCTCACTTTAAACCATCTCATCCGTAAGTCACTGTCCTGGGCTGCAGCTATCAGCCTCTCATCCTTTGGTTTCAGTTTACCTCTCCTTAACCATTCATGTGTCCGTTCTTGATCGACAAAGGATTCCTAGGTAACACTTTATATTTCCCACTGTAGTTTTTCTGTGCCTGCCACTTGTTTGTTGATCTAATTCCTTGAAGAGTTTTTTTCTCTTGTTTTTTCACTCATTCCTTCCAGTCATCGGAACACTTGTCCAAGTTTGATGATGGAAACAAGTTCTGGACGTTTACTCTCATATTAATTTTATTTATTAATTTTATTTATTTAATGTTTCTTTTATACCATGCTATTTGAAATCAGTGTGGTTCACATGTAACACATTTGTCCAGTGCAGGCAGGTCTGCAAGGGACTTACAATGAACGGGGTTCTATATACAGGGCTAACAGGGTAACTATGTACACTTTGGCTATTTCAGCACTTTTTGCATATTTGGATCTGATGATCAGTTAGATAGAACTGGAGGCCTATGATAGTAACTCTGTATGTGTAATTAATCTCTATGAGGCCTAGCCCTCCTTCCGCTCTAGGGATGTACACTCTTGGCATACACTAATTCTTGTAAATCACTTCATGGGCATGGAGGAGTTTTTGTGTTCACACATCCAGTTTTCAAGATTTTTAAGAGTCCAGTCCACATCCCCAAAGCTGTATGAAAGTACAGGAATTGCCAGCTGATTGATGGCTTGTATCTTATTCTGTGATGTTAAAGCACTTTTCAATAATGATTTTAATCTCCTGTAGTATTCTGTACTGATCTTTTCTCTCAGTGATTTCTGCTTGACTGTCATTCCTTCCTCTACTCCGAGATACTTATATATGCGTGATGTTCCTCTGTGTATGCTGAGATGTTGCTGCTTAGTTAATATATTTATTGTGCCTGTCTGGTCCAAAGGAGACCATGTCCAGGCATGCACAGATTATAGTCCCCTCCTTTTCGGACATGACTTTGGCTACCTGTCAAAGAGAATCTAGGCTACGCGAGACTCTTCATGTTCAGGCAAAAGCAAAGGTATCTGTACAGGCCAAAGGCCTCTTGCCAGCCTGTCAGTGCATGTCTGGGCAAACAGGAACCTTGTCCAGGCATATCTGAACAAATAAGAGGCAGAAAATCAAATGTTTTATAAGGACTGTATTTTCTGTCTGGCCAAAAGTTGTCTTAACCGCTGTGTCGGATGGAAAAGATGCCCCAAAGGAATTTTTCTTCAAGGTGATGAAGTATCACTTCCTGCTAAACTTACAATCCCTGTCTGCCAGCTCTGTGCTGTTATATCAGCGGCCATCACCACTGATCCTCTCCTATGAGAAATTTGAATGTGGGGCCAAGCCCAATGTCCCAGTGTCAATCCTGCATGCCCTACTTCAATTCCTGGATCAGGTGTTCCACACTTCATAGAAACATAGAAACATAGAAATATGACGACAGAAAAAGACCACATGGCCTATCTAGTCTGTCCTTCCATAACAACTACAACAGTCCACTTTTTGCCTTTAGAGATCCTCTGTGTTGGTCCCATGCTTTCTTGAATTCAGTTACTGTCCTCATCTCTACCACCTCCACTGGGAGACTATTCCACGGATCCACTACTCTTTCCGTAAAGAAATATTTCCGCATATCACTCCTGAATCTATCTCCCTTCACCCTCATCCCATGTCCCCTCGTAGCAGAACTTGCTTTCAATTGAAAGAGGCTCTCTCCCTGAACATTTATGCCACGGAGGTATTTAAACATCTCAATCATATCACCTCTATCCCGCCTTTCCTCTAAGGTGTACATATTAAGATCCTTAAGTCTGTCCTCATATGCTTTATAATGAAGCCCATTAATCATTTTGGTAGCAACCCTCTGCACCGACTCCATCCTGTTCACATCCTTTTGAAGGTGCGGTCTCCAGAATTGCACACCATACTCCAAATGAGGTCGCACCAAAGACTTATACAGAGGCATTATCACCTCCTTTTTTCTGCTAGCCATTCCTCTCCGTATGCACCCAAGCATCCTTCTAGCTTTTGCTGTCGCCTTTTCCACCTGTTTAGCTACTTTAAGATCATCAGACACAACCATGCCTAGGTCCTGCTCTTCTTTAGTGGACAAAAGTACTTCACCTCCTATACTGTATTGCTCCCTTGGATTGCTGCAGCCCAAATGCATGACCTTACATTTTTTAACATTAAATCCCAGCTGCCAAATTCTAGACCATTCTTCAAGCTTAGCTAGATCCCTCCTCATGTTATCTACCCCTTCCTGGGTGTCTACTCTATTGCAGATTTTGGTATCATCCGCAAAGAGGCAAACCTTACCCGACAGCCCTTCCGCTATATCACTAACAAAGATGTTAAAAAGAATCGGACCAAGGACAGATCCCTGGGGCACACCACTGGTAACATCCTTCTCCTCAGAGTGAGCTCCATTTACTTGTACTCTTTGTCGCCTCCCACCCAACCAATTTCTAACCCAAGCAGTAACTTTAGGGTCCATCCCTAGGGTGCTCAGTTTGTTTATAAGTCGCCTGTGAGGAACAGTGTCAAAGGCTTTACGGAAATCTAAATACACCACATCTAGAGCTCTCCCTCGGTCCAACTCCCTGGTCACCCAGTCAAAAAAATCAATCAGATTTGTCTGACAAGACCTGCCTCTGGTGAATCCATGCTGCCTCGGATCCTGTAATCCGCTGGACTCCAGAAACCTCACTATTTTCTCTTTCAGCAGCGTTTCCAATAATTTACTCACCACCGAAGTTAAACTAACCGGCCTGTAGTTTTCAACCACATCCTTACTTCCGCTTTTGTGTAAAGGCACCACATGAGCCTCTCTCCAGTCCTTTGGCACCACTCCTGACTCCAACGAGGCATTGAAAAGGTCAGTCAGTGGAGCTGCTAGAACGTCCCCAAGTTCCCTCAGTATTCTAGGGTGTATCCCATCCGGTCCCATCGCTTTGTCTACTTTAAGTTGAGCTAGTTTCTCACGAACACAGTCTTCTGAAAATAGTTCAAGATGTCCCTCGCTTCTGTTCTTATTTGTGGGTGTTTTCTGAGGTCCTGCTCCTGGTTCTTCATCTGTGAACACAGAACAAAAATATTTGTTAAGCAATTCCGCTTTATCCTTATCAGCTTCTACATATTCCCCCCCTGCACCCTTGAGTCTGACAATACCACTTTTGCTCTTCCTCTTCTCACTAATATATCTGAAAAATGTCTTATCCCCCCATTTTATTGCATTGGCTATTTCCTCCTCCTTTTGAATCTTTGCCTTCTTGACTACTTTGCTAGCTTCTCTAAGTTTTTCCAAATACAGATGCCTGTCTTCTGCTCTCTGTGATCTCTTGTATTTCATGAAGGCCTCCCTCTTTTTCTTCACTTTTTCAGCTACTTCCTTCGAAAACCATAGCGGTCTCCTGTTCCTTTTGCCTTTATTTACCATTTTAACAAAAAGGTTGGTTGCCCTTAAAATACCCCCTTTCAGTTTTGCCCACTGTTTTTCTACATCCCCCAGCTGTTCCCATCCCACTAACGACTCCCTGAGGTATTGGCCCATCTTCGCAAAGTTAGTCTTCCTAAAGTCTAAGATCCTCACCTTGGAATGGATTCTAACAGCCCTAGTCCTAATACTGAACCACACCATCTGGTGATCACTGGATGCAAAATGATCTCCCACTACATCAGAAACACTTTCACCATTGGTAAGCACCAAGTCCAGTATGGCCCCTTCACGTGTGGGGTCTGTTACCAATTGCCTGAATAGTTCTCTCCCTGTAGAGAATCCAGGATCTCCTTACTTCTAGATGATACTGCAGCAGGAATGTGCCAATCAACATCTGGCATATTGAAATCTCCTATCAGTAGCACTTCCCCTTTCCTAGCAATGCTGCATATGTCTTCAATTAACTCTCTGTCCACCTCTTCCTCTTGTGAGGGAGGTCTGTATATCACTCCAATGCAAATAGATTTCTCTTTCCCTCTTTCTAGTTTAACCCACAATGCCTCCTCTCTCCCTTTTAAGCTCTGTAATTCCAAAGCTTTAATAGTAGTTTTTACATATAGTGCCACTCCTCCTCCTCTTCTTCCTACTTCGAGTTCAGGGCTGCTTTTACCAATGGGCTAAAAACTGGGGCCCAGCTGCCCATAGGTAAAAGCAACTCTTTTCCTCCCTTCTGCTCTCTCAGGCCATTGCAAGAGAAGTGGGCAGCACTTTAGTGAACAGACTGATGACTTCCTGCTTCCAGTCTGCCCATTTAAGCACTGCTCATGTCATTTGCAAGCAACTTGAGAGAGCAAAAGAGAGGAATGGGGCCGCTGACACTGCTGCTCTGGATGGGGGAGACCCATGAATGGGAAGGAGGGGCCGCAAACAAGGGGACCCATGAACAGGAAGAGAGCCATGAACAGGAGGTTTATTCTTAAACATTTGCCCAGGGCCTCATAAGGGGGTGAAGCAGCCCTGCTTCAGCTAGCTGTAAATGTGTGAAGGTAGTGTTCACAATCCTAGGGGGAGTGGGGGGAGAAGGAAGGTCAATGAGTGTCGTCGATAAGGGTGACATCCAGGTTGCTGATTTAGAACTCATGATACAGAGCTCCAGAAAAAGCACTGGGGCATGGCTCCTGTCCTCAGGGCTATTCCTGTAATGACCAGACTAGGACTAGTGTGGTGGTGGGGGTGGGGTGGGGGGGAGTTACTAAAAGAAAAGAAAAATTCCTGGATGGTTGCAAATGCAAGCTCATGGTACTAAGGTCTTGACATGAGTTCTCATTACTCTAGAAAGTAGAAAGGAGGCTCCACCAAGCTGCTGGAATTAACCTTTAAAAGGAGATAAAACAGCTTTTAAACTAGAGAATAGGGGAACGTCAACAGTCAACAGTTGCCCAAGAGCACATGGTTCGGAACGATGTATCCTTGAAGGATACTAGCAAAAGACTGAAGTTAGAACATATCAACAGAGAAGTTCCAATAAAGACAAAAGTAACCCAAATGCCCTTAAGTTACAGAGCAGACAGAGCTTAAAGATTCCAAATTACCCCTGCCTGCCGATAACTAGATTAATATGAATAAAATACAACTTCTAAAATGCTTGTATGCAAATACTAGAATTCTAAAAAATAAGTTGGTAGAATTAGAATATATAGCACTAAATGAGAGGTTAGACATAATTGGTATCTCAGAGACCTGGTGGAAGGAGGATAACCAGTGGGACACTGTGATACCTGGGTACAAATTATATCACAATGACAGAGTAGATCAACTTGGTGGAGGGGTTGCACTCTATGTTAGAGAGGGCAGTGAGCCACACAGGATTGAAGTTTTGCAGGAAACAAAATACACTGTAGAATCTCTATGGATAGAAATTCCATGTAAAAAGTGGAATGTGATGGCACTGGGGGTGTACTACCGACCGCCTGGCCAGAATGAACAAATGGAGGATGAAATGCAAAGAAATTAGGGAAGCTAACAAAAGTTACAACACAATAATAATAATAGGTGATTGCAATTACCCCGGTATTGACTGGATCAGTGTCATGGCAGGACATGCTAGGGAGATAAAGTTTCTAGATGAAATAAATGACTGCTTCTTGGATCAGCTGGTTCATGAACTGACAAGAAGGGAAGCAAATTTGGACCTGGTCCTTAGTAGAACACCAGATCTGGTGCAAGAGATAAGGGTGCTGGAGTTTCTTGGCAATAACGATCATAGTATGATCGTGTTTGATTTCATAAATGGAGGAAGGATGGCAAGGAAATCCATAGTACTACCTTTCAACTTTCAAAAGGAAAACTATGATAAAATGAGCAAAAATAGTTAAGAAAAAACTAAAAGGAGCAGTTGCAAAGGTTAAAGATTTACATCAACCATGGCTGTTATTTAAAAATACTATCTTGGAAGCCCAGACCAGCTGTATTCCATGCTTTAAGAAAAGTGGAAGGAAGTCCAAAAAACTGTCAGCATGGTTTAAAGATGAGGTCAGAGAGTCTGTTGTAGCCACTGTTCCCTCTAAGCTGTGCGCGTGTGCGCGTGCACACACCTCGCCGAGCGAGCGCACATACTTTACAACAGAGCGCACAAAAATTACGGCTCTGATTCTGATAGAAAACAACACAGACGTCTTAAAATTTAAAAGTTATAATTGTAATTACTAGAAATTTCCCGCTTCATTTAGTAATTGTCTGTTTTCATTTAATTTGATTAAAATCAATGTGGTGTACATACTGTATTCTGACGTGTAGTCAAATTTTAAAGTATATAACTCAGAGTGTCGTTATGTGGCGCACAAAAATGTAACCTTCCTTCAAAAGCTGCACACAGCTGATATTTTATGTGCACACAGCCTACAGAAAATTAGAGGGAACATTGGTTGTAGCCAAAAAAGCATCTTTCAGGAAATGGAAAAAGGAGCCAAATGATGAAAACTGGAAACAACATAAGCACTGGCAAGTGCTTGTGTAGAACTGCTACCCATTGCCCCATTGAACTGCTACCCATTGCCTGCATAGAACTGCTACTCATTGTTGCATAGAACTGCTACTCATTGTCTGTGTAGAACTGCTACCCATTGTCTGTGTAGAACTGCTACCCACTGCCTTTGTAGAACTGCTACCCACTGCCTTTGTAGAACTGCTACTCACTACCCACTACTATGGCCCTACATCTCATTGTCCTTCTCTTCCTCATCCTCCCCAACTGCCTTCCCTCCTATCAACACCCTCCCTCCTCTCCCCGCTACCTCCCCTACCTTCCTCACTTCTCCCTCCACTCTGCCCCCTAGCCTAGCACCTGCTCTTGAGCCTCTCCACACCTTCCCCCACATTCAACCAGCCCCCCTCTCTACTTTCCTCACTTCTCCCTCCATTCTGCCCCCTAGCCTAGCACCTACTCTAGAGCTTCTTCACACCATCCCCCGCATTCAACCAGCCCCCCTCTCATTAAGGCAACCCCACCCTCGCTTCCGCCATACTATCTCCACTTTACTTCGCTCTCTAATACTCATTCTCCTTCTCTCTTCAGTAATATCAACCCCAACTCTGCCCCGCCCGTCCCGTTTTCCTTCTCACACTAAAGAAAGTTCCTCACATACACAATCTAATCTCATCCACATCCCGCTCCGCCCTCCCCCATTTTTCCCACAATCACTCATCCATAGATACCAACCCTACCCCCAAAAATAATCCCTCACACAACCTACCTGATACCATCAATTTACCCCTCATTTCCCCTCCCTCATGTCCCTCTCGGAGAGCACACACACCCAGACATACCCGCCCACACCCTGCTCCCTCTAAATCTCGGTACTACCCTAGAAATAGACCCCCATGCTACTCTGTTAAGAAATCCACACATAACTTATCCAACCTTATCCATATCCCTCTCCTCCCCCCTTCCGCTCTCCCATTTACTTGCGCCTTATGGAATGCTTGCTCAGTCACTAAAAAAAACACTTTTATTCACGATCTTTTCATCTCTAATGCCCTTCACCTTCTTGCCTTGACCGAGACCTGGCTCCCCTCAGATGACACCGCATCCATTGCCTCTCTCTGCTATGGGGGCTACCAATTCTCCCATTTACCTCGATCTACTGGTTGCAGTGGTGGCGTTGGCCTCCTACTCTCTCTCTCCTGCCAATTCCAACCCCTCCTGCCACCCCAATCACACTCCCCCCTTTCCTTCGAAGTCCACTCCATTCGCCTCCTCTCACCACTTCCCCTCTGGGTAGCTGTTATTTATCGCCCACCCGACAACTCCAAATCAACCTTCCTCACTGACTTTGACTCTGGCTTTCTGCCTTTATAGATCCCTCCTCCCCCACTCTTATTCTTGGCGATTTCAACATTCACATCGACAACCCCTCCGACTCCCATGCCTTAAAGTTCCTCGCTCTTACCTCCTCGTTCGACTTCCAACCTTGTTCCAGTGCCCCCACACACCTACATGGCCACTGCCTTGACCTAATACTCTTCTCCAATTCCTCTCCCTTAAACTTCCGCAATTCAATCCTTCCTTCATCTGACCATCACCTCCTAACATTCACTCTTCAGCTCCCGCCGTCCCTACCTCATCCTGTCTCCCCGGTCCTATTTAGAAACCTTCATAACATTGATCCCCTGACTCTCTCCTTCACCATTTCTCCATCTCTTTCCTCCATTTTATCATCCGAGTCCGTCGACGAGGCATTATCCTCATACAATACTACACTATCCTCGGCCCTTGACACTCTTGCCCCTCCCACCCCTCGTCCTGTAAAACAATCTACCCCCCAACCCTGGCTTTCACCCACAATCCGTTACCTACGCATCTGCGCCCGTTCTGCCGAATGAGCCTAGTCCAAATCCCGCTCCCCAGAAGACCTTCTACACTTCAAATTCATGCTTGGCTCCTTCCAGTCAGCCTTAGCACTTGCCAAACAAGATTACTACATCCATCTGACTAATTCTATTGCCTCTGATCCTCGCCATCTCTTTGAGAGAATTGAGGATGTTAAAGAGATGGCGAGGATCAGAGGCAATAGAATTACTTCCACGACTACTTCCACGACAAAATCCACAAAATTACTCTCCAATTCCCTACCCCCTCATCTATCTCCCTTCCTCCCCAATTCTTCTCCCCCATCCTTACTCCCACTGCCACCCTCTCCTCCTTCCCTCCGATCTCTGAAGAAGAAACCACACTTCTTCTTTCCTCCTCCAAACCCACCACCTGTTCATCAGACCCTATCCTCACCCATCTCCTACGTTCCATTTCCCTCACTATTGCCCCCTCCATCACTCATATCCTCAACCTTTCACTCTCCACTGCAACTGTCCCCGCTGACTTCAAACATGCTGTTGTCACACCCCTCCTCAAAAAACCCTCACTTGACCCTACATGCCCTTTTAACTATCGACCCATCTCCCTCCTTCCCTTCATATCCAAACTATTAGAACGAGCAGTCCACCGTCACTGCCTCGACTTCCTCACCTCCCAGGCCCTCCTGGACCCACTACAATCCGGCTTCTGTCCCCTACACTCCACTGAAACGGCACTCACAAAAGTCACCAATGACCTGTTCCTGGCTAAATATAAGGGCCTCTATTCTATCCTCATCCTTCTTGACCTTTCTGCTGCCTTTGACACCGTTGACCACGACCTTCTCCTCACCACCCTCTCCTCGCTTGGCTTCAAGGACTCCGTACTATCCTGGTTCTCCTCCTACCTCTCCCAACGTATACTCCGGCAGCCTCTCCTCTTCCCCTACCCCGCTCCATGTAGGTGTACCCCAGGGATCTGTCTTGGGCCCCCTCCTTTTCTCTCTCTATATCCAAGGCCTTGGTGTGCTTATCTCCTCCCATGGCTTTCAATACCATCTCTATGCTGATGACTCCCAAATCTACCTCTCTACACCCAATACCTCTCTGGCAACCCAGTCCAAGATCTCTGCCTGTCTCTTGGACATCACTGCCTGGATGTCTCATCGCCAATTGAAACTGAACATAACGAAGACTGAACTCCTTATCTTTCCACCCAACTCCTCCCCCCCCACTTCCCCCTCTCTCAGTCCATGTGGATGGATCTACTATCCTTCCTGTTCCCTCGGTCCGCAATCGAGGGGTCATCTTCGACATCTCTCTCTCCTTCTCCGCTCATATCCAGCTTGTAGCTAAGTCCTGCCGCTTTTTCCTCTACAAATCAGCAAGATCCGCCCCCTCCTCTCTGAACACACTACCAAAACGCTTATCCACTCCTTAATCTCCTCTCGCCTCGATTACTGCAACCTACTCCTTGCTTTTCTCCCCGTGAACCATCTCCTTCCCCTCCAATCTATACAAAATCACGCTGCTCGACTAATCTTCCGCCAGCTTCGCCATGCCCACATTACTCCTCTCCTTAAGTCACTTCACTGGCTCCCTGTCCAATTCTGCATCCAATTCAAGCTTCTCCTGCTGACCTATAAATGCATTCACTCTATGGCCCCTCAATACCTCCCATCTCTTATCTCTCCCTACGTCCCAACTCGAAATTTGTGCTCCGCTAACAAATCGCTTCTTTCAATGCCTTTCACCCGCACCACAAACTCCCAACTGTGCCTCTTTCACCTTGCTGCACCACACGCCTGGAACAGCCTACCTGCATCTGTGCGCCAGACGTCCACCCCGGCCCTCTTCAAATCCAGGTTGAAGACCCACCTCTTCACTGTCGCATTCAGATCCTGACTTCCATTCTCATCTTACCCCATCCCCATTAACATTTATGACCTTACCCCCGTTAACGTTTATGACCAAATTATAGACCAACTGTACCAAACTAAACCACACCATACTGCAAAATTGACTAATGCTCTGTACTGTTCTAACTAGATTGTAAGCTCCGATGAGCATGACTCTGACGGGCAGAGACTGTCTCTTGTCTGATGAGCATGACTCTGACAGGCAGGGACCGTCCCTTGTATGTTAGCTACCTTTTATAGGTTGCTGTGCAGCGCAGCGTGCATGGCGCTCTACAAGTGCTAAATAGTAGTAGTAGTAGAAGTTAGATGCAAGGCATTGAAAAAACAGGCAAAGAAATTTGTAAAGAAAAACTTGCTGTGGAAGCAAAAACATATAATACAAACATTTTCAAGTATATTCATAGCAAAATACCTGTGAGAGAGTCAGTTGGACCATTAGATGATAGAGGAGTAAAAGGATCACTAAGAAGGGGACAAGGCCATGGCAGAGAGACTGAAAGAATTATTTGCTTTGGTCTTTACTGAAGAAGATGTAGGGAAGTTATCCATGACTGAAATGGTATTTAAAGGTGATGCATCAGAAGAAATGAAAGAAAGAGCGATAAAACGGGAAGATGTTTTACAACTATTTGATAAACTAAAGAGTAGCAAATTACCTGGACCGGATGGTATACATCTGAGGGTGTTGAAAGAACTGAAAGATGAGATTGCAGACCTACTATTAGTAATCTGTAAACTATCATTAAAATCTTCTGCAATACCTGAAAATTGGCGAATAGCCAATGTAATGCCAATTTTTAAAAAGAGTTCCAGGGGAGATCTGGGAAACTACAGACCGGTGAACCTGAAGTCAGTATTGGGCAAAATGGTAGAGGCCATTATAAAGAACAAAATTATTGAACAAGTAGATAGTCATGGTTTAATGGGAGAAAGCCAACATGGCTTTAGCCAAGGAAGGTCTTGTCTTACTAATCTGTCATATTTTTTTTGAAGGTGTGAATAAACAGGTAGACAAAGGTGAGCCAGTTGATATAATATATCTGGATTTTCAGAAAGCCTTTGACAGGGTCCCTCATGAGAGACTCTTGGCGAAATTAAAAAGTCATGGGATAGGAGGCAGTGTATTATTGTGGATCAGGAACTGGTTAAAAGATAGAAAGCTGAGGGTAGGGCTAAATGGCGAATCTTCCCAATGGAGAAAGGTGAATAGTGGAGTACCCCAGGGATCTATACTGGCTTCATTGCTTTTTAACATATTCGTAAATGACCTGGAAATGGGAATAATGAATGAGGTAATCAAATTTGCAGATGACACAAAATTATTCAAAGTTGTTAAAACCCAAGAAGATTGTGAAAAATTGCAAGAGGACCTTGATAAATTGGAAGACTGGATGTTCAAATGGCAGATAAAATTTAATGTAGACAAGTTCAAAGTTATGCAACTAGGAAAGAAAACCCCAAATTATGGTTACACGATGCAAAATTCCACATTAGGAACCACCACCCAAGAAAAAGATTTAGGTGTTATCATGGATAACACGTTGAAACCCTCCCCCCAACGTGCAGCTGTGGCCAAGAAAGCAAACAGAATGCTAGGAATCATAAAGGAAGGAATTCAGAATAAAACAAAGGATATTATAATGCCTCTACATTATAATATCCTTTGTTTTATTCTGAAATCCTTACCTCTATATAAGAACAAACAAATAAATAAATAAATTCCATAATGCGACCCCACCTTGAATATTGCATGCAATTCTGGTTGCCATATCTTAACAAGGATATAGCAGAATTAGAAAAGGTACAGAAAAGAGCCACCAAAAGGGGATAGAAGGATATGCCTATGAGGAGAGCCTTAATGGCTAGGGCTCTTCAACCTGGAAAAGAGACGGCTGAGGGGAGATATGATAGAGGTCTACAAATTAATGATTGGAGTGGAATGGGTAAACATAGATCAAATGTTTATGCCATCAAAAGGTAGAAAGACTAAGGGACATGCAATGAAGCACTCAGTGCGTAATTAAACTCTGGAATTTGTTACCGGAGTATGTAGTAAAAGCTGTTAGTGTAGCTGGGTTTAAAAAAGGTTTGGAGACAAGTTCCTGGAGGAAAGATCCATAAACCATTGAGAAATCCACTGCTTGCCCCTATACAAGCATTGAGGAACCTGTATGTCTTTTTGGGAATCTGCCAGGTACTTTTGACCTGGATTGGCCACTGTTGGAAACAGGATACTGGGCTTGATGGACCTTGGTCTGACCCAGTATGGCATTTCTTATGTTCTTAAGGCCTTCCCCCCCTCCACCCCCCCAAAAAAACAGGGTAAAATACCTAGGAATTCACCTCGACCAGAGACTCAACTTACAGACTCACAAGACCACCTACAAAATATACTACAAGATGAAATGCTTGCAAAACCTAAGTCCCCTACTTGAGCAGAACCACTTCCGAACTGTATGTCAAGCGCTTATCACACCACACCTCGATTACTGCAACCTAATCCTACATGGCCTACCCAAAAGCTCAATCCAGGCCTTACAGCTAGCTCAGAATGCATCTGCTCGTCTAATCACAAGATCCAGCAAACATGACCACATTACCCCCATTTTAGAATCCCTCCACTGGCTTCCCATCAACTCCAGAATAAAATATAAAAACATAATATTGGCATTCAAAATTCAACACAACCAATCTGCCGGTTGCCTAAATGAACTAATCCGAAAAACTCCAGACAACAGATCAAGAAGAACACAGCATCAAGACTCACTTGCGAGCTCCACATCCTGCACAGGAATATCCCAGAATACTCTAAAGAGAGCATTCAAACTCTACATCCCTGCACTCTGGAACTCCCTCCCCCACCCCTTGAGAGCCACCAGAGATGTCTCTACCTTCAGGAAGCTCCTAAAAATGCACCTATTTACCAAATACTTCTATATTCCACCAATCTCGTAACGGACTACCTACTACCTCAACAGACCAAACCCTAAGCACCATGTAGAGCACAAACTCTATGTAAATAGTTAAACAGTTAAATGTAAACACAGTCAACATTGCTGTATATAGTTTTGAAAAACGTTCTATGTAAATGAAGTTCTGTTCTTTGTAAACTGCCTTGAGATTCTGAAAGGCGGTATATAAAAAATGTTAAATAAATAAATAAAATAAATATAACAAAATTGCATCATCTGGTCAATCCTCCCCATTACCATCTCTCCTTTCCCTGTCATCACCATTCAAATCTATGTCTCGGGCACCACTCCCCTAATCCCCTTCTCCATTGTTCTAGTGCTATCAGCCAAACTCTCCCTCATTACACCACCTTCTTCTTTTTCTACCCTTTTGCATACTGGGGACATCCTTACTCATACAAGTGTCTGAGAACCACTGGAGAGAGAAATAAACTGCTCACATTTATTCACAGAAAGACTGAAATGATTCATACTTAAGGTTGTCAGGGAAAGTCTGATGAGTTTTGCTCTTTCAAAGGATGAACCATATACAGTTGTGGTCAACATTATTGGCACCCATGCAGTTCGATCCCTTAAAGTCCAATATATCCTAAAAAATGGCCAGTAAAATGACTTTGGACTAAATATTCTCACATATTTGACACATGAAAGAAACAAGTAAAACAAAACCAACTATAAAAGGAAATAGTATAAAAACTGGAACATTGCCAGGACATGATTATTGTCACCATTATAAACAATTCAAATCAGTTTTAATAAAAGAACCACATTCCTACTGCAATAAAATTAGATGCACCTGTGATCAATTGTCAGTACTCATGTGACTTGAATCAATTAATGAATGATGGCTCTAGTGTTTATAATGGCCACATTCACTCCCTGTTCCATTTTCACAATGGTGAAGACAAGAGAGCTGCTTAAGACCATCAGAAAAGCTGTTATCACCAAACTTCAAAGGGGTAGAAGGCCATTTCTAAAGACCTTGGGATTCCTGTGTTCACAATGTTATGAAGAAGTTTCTTCTTGTGGAACTGTCAAGAATCTCCCAGGGTGTGATGGGAAGAGGAAAATTAATCCAACAAGTCTTTGAAGGTTAGTGCTTAAGGCTGACCTGGAGCATTCTGGAGTGGTGGTTTCAACCAACACCAAATGCTGCACATTAAACAAAGAAGGACTTCGTGGGTGAAGGACAAGGAGAACCCCACTACTCAAAGACAGACATAAAAAATTGTCATACGCGCCCCAGCCCTCCGTCTAGGGATCAGAGGGTTGGGGTTGCCATGATGTCCTTTATGCAGAAAATGACTATAGCTTTACTCCCGCTATGCCTTATGGGAGTGGTAGTTTTTAGTCCTCTGATAAAAGGATAGCCGTGAGTCGAGTGTTAGGCAAAAGTTGACAAGAAGTTTATTCCCCTTCCCAAACGGACTTAGTGCAGAACAAAACAGTACTCTTTACAGGAGCTTTTGCTTGAAGGTTATTTACACAAACAAAATAGCTGTATTTTCATACTCTTGGCTTCCAAAACGTGTAAGGCATTTTTCCATATAACAAAGTAGTAAAACAAAACAGCTTCTTCTTTTTCCTTAAAGAAGAACACTTCCTTTTCTTTGCTTTCCCTCAGCACATTCACACAATCTTTAGCGAAGGGATTTTATGTCGTCTGCCAGGCAGAGCGTATAATCCATTGGAATTGCTTCTGAGTCAACAGAAGTAAATTCCCATTGCATATCCTCAACCTCAGAGCTTACTGAGTTTTGTTTTAAGCTGTTACTGCTAGGCTTGGAATGACCTCTCTCTAAGAACTGGGGCGCTTCCCCTGGATACAGTTCTAGAGGGTGAGGTCTTGTAAGGCTTGTGGCTGTGGAGATTCTTCCCTGGCTCTCCCCTAGCTCTCTCCAGCTGCTAGGAAATGCTTTATAACTTTCTGCATTCAAATCCAGACTAGAGCACTGTCCTAGCTCTCTAGTAAAAGCTGAGCTTCTTGACTTCCCTGGTTTAGTGTTAGGCTCCCACCTGTATAGACCTCGAAGCCTTTCCTCCGGCAGTGAGATCTGAAGGGCTCCCAGCTCTCTCCGTCTAGGCAGGTTCCTAGTAACCGGCTGTGCCTTCTCTCCTTCTGCTCGGCTGGACTCACTTCCTGAACTGCAACCAGGTTCTTCACAGGGTCTCCAACCTTCTGAAGTCTCTGAGCTTCTCCACCTCTCTGAAGCTCTCTGTGTGTCAGTCTCTCCTTCCTGGCCACTGCTTCCTTCTCTGCCACGCCTTCCGCTTCTTTGCTCTCTGCCAGGCCTTCTGCTTCCCTCCTTCTCTGCCTCCTTCTCCTCCCTTCCTGGAGCTACTGAGCAGCATTTATATTTCTCCTCTCTGAAGCTTGGCTCAGCTTTTCTAAGCAGGTGAGAGTAATCAAACTCCAAGCTTGCTGCTACGTCAGAGCTTGGGTGTGTCAGCTCAGGGCCGGCCCGTCCATTGAGCAAGAATGTTTTTTGCACAGGGCCCCGCGTTTCAGGGGGCCCCACGCAAAAAACATTCTTCAGCATCCCAAGTTTAAAAAAAAAAAACCAAACCGGCTGCTTCTGCCGCGGCAGCAGCAAGAGCTCTGCCGCGGCAGCAGCAAGAGCTCTGCCGCGGGGCCCCCCCCTGCCCGGCAGAGCCTCCGTGCATCCTCAGCAGCTTTCTTCATGTCCAAAACACGGGCTTCTTTCAGAGCCGCGAGAGTTTCCTTTCTCGCGGCTCTGTTAATCCCGCCGAGGGTGATGGGATTTCCCATCAGCCCCGTGGGATTAAGAGAGCCGCGAGAAAAGAAACTCTCGCGGCTCTGAAAGAAGCCCGCGTTTTGGACATGAAGAAAGCTGCTGAGGATGCACGGAGGCTCTGCCGGGCAGGGGGGGGCCCCGCGGCAGAGCTCTTGATGCTGCCGCGGCAGAAGCAGCCAGTTTGGTTTTTTTTTTATTTTAATTTGGAATGATAGGGGGGGTGGTGGTTAGGACTGGTAATGGGCTATGGGAGGGGAGGCTAAACTGGAAGTGGGCTGATGGGGGGGGGGTGGTGAGGACTGGTAATGGGCCGGGGGGGGGGGCTGGTTAGGACTGGTAATGGGCCAGGGGGGGGGGTGGTTAGGACAGGTAAAGGGCCATGGGGGGGGGAGGCTAGCACTGGTAATGGGCTGATGGGGGGGGGGGGTTTAGGAATGGTAATGGGCTATGGGGGGGGGCTAAGTGGGCTGATGGGGGTGGTTAGGACTGGTAATGGGCCATGGGGGGTGGAGGCTAGGACTGGTAATGGGCCATGGGGGGGGCTAAGTGGGCTGGGGGGGGGGTTAGGACTGGTAATGGGCCATGGGGGGGGGAGGCTAGGACTGGTAATGGGCTGATGGGGGGGGTTAGGACTGGTAATGGGCTATGGGGGGCTAAGTGGGCTGATGGGGGGGGGTTAGGACTGGTAATGGGCTAGGGGGTGGGGGCTAAGGCTGGAAGTGGGGGGTAGGACTGGAAATGGGCTGATGGGGGGGCTAAGACTGGAAATGAGCTGATGGGGGGGTAGGACTGGTAATTGACTATGGGGAGGGGGCTAAGGCTGGAAGTGGGGGGTAGGACTGGAAATGGGCTGATGGGGGGGCGTTAGGACTGGTAATGGGCTATGGGGGGGCTAAGACTGGAAGTGGGCTGATGGGGGGGGGGGTTGTTAGGACTGGTAATGGCCAATGGGGGGGGGGGTAGGACTGGAAATGGGCTGATGGGGGGGGGGGGTTAGGACTGGTAATGGGCTATGGGGGGGCTAAGACTGGAATTGGGCTGATGGGGGGGGGGGTGGTTAGGACTGGTAATGGGCCATGGGGGGGGTTAGGACTGGTAATGGGCCGGGGGGGGTTAGGACTGGTAATGGGCTGATGGCGGGGAGGGTTAAGACTGGTAATGGGCCATGTTGGGGGGATAGGACTGGTAATGGGCCAGGGGGGGGGAGGCTAAGACAGGAAGTGGGCTGATGGGGGGGGGGTAGGACTGGTAATTGGCTATGGGGGGGGCTAAGACTGGAAATAGGCTGATGGGGGGGCTAGGACTGGAAATAGGGTGATGGGGGGGTTAGGACTGGTAATGGGCTATGGGGGGCTATGAATGGAAGAGGGCTGAGGGGGGGGTAGGACTGGTAATTGGCTATGGGAGGGGGGCTAAGACTGGAAATAGGCTGATGGGGGGCTAGGACTGGAAATCGGGTGATGGGGGGTTAGGACGTAATGGGCTGATGGGGGGTTAGGACTAGTAATGGGCTATGAGGAGGCTAGGACTGGAAATGGGCTGAGTGGAAGGAGGGCTTGAACTGCAAATAGCTGATGGGGACGGGGGCTTGGAATGGAAATGGGTTGTGAGGGGGAGGGAGCTAGGACTGGAAATGGGTGAGGGGGGGGCTAGGACAGGAAATGGGCTGATGGAGGGGCTAGAATAGGACTGGAAATTGGCTGTTGGGGGGTGCTAAGATTGGAAATGGGCTGTGGTGGGGGTTTGGATTGAAATGGACTCAAGAAGGGGCTAGAACTGGAAGTAGGCTCATGGGGGGCTTGGATTGGAAATGGGCTGAGTGGAGGGGAGCTAGGATTTGACATGGGCTGATGGTGGGGCTAGGAAAGGACTAGAAATGGGCTCATGGGGGGCTGGGATTGGAAATGAGCTGATGGAGGGACTTGGATGGGACTGCAAATAGATGGGGGAGCTAGGACTGGAAATGGGCTTATGGGGGGCTAGGACTGGAAATGGGCTGATGCGGGGACTAGAAGGGAGCGGATGCTGGGTGGGACTGGAACTAGAATGGAGCTGATGTTGGGGGAGGATTAGAATGGGATGGAGCTGGGAGAGTGAAATGGAGAGGGAAAAAATATTTTGTGTGGGAGGGAAGACAAATCTACAATTGTCCGGATATTGGGAGAGTAAGTGGGGATTGAGGATGGAGGGGTAAAATTTGAGTGGATGAAATAGGAATGAGGAAAGAGGAAAAGGAGAAAGATTAGTATGTTAAAGCAGATGTAGAGAGAGAATGGAAAAAAACTAGAAGAGAGAAGAAAAGACAAATGGACAGCAGACGATGAAGAATTAGCGGAAGACACGAAGAAACCAGAAGAAAGTGGCTGGAGCAATTGCAGCTGAAAAAAAATGCACAAAAGGTAGAAAAATATCTCTTTATTTTGAATTTATTAATTGGAATATGTCAGCTCTGGGAAATGTGCATCATTAACGTCTGCGCTTTGTTTAGTACAAGAGCAAATTAATGTATAGTTTTATTTCTACAGTGTTGTACATTCCAAGTTTGGCTTTTGGGATTCCCAGTTTAATTATTGTCTTCCTGTTTCTAAATTGTGATTCCTTGTTTGGTGATGGTTTATGTTCTGTTCATGTGTAACTGAGCTGAGGTATTCTGTTTATGTAATTCCTATTTGACATTGCCACTTGTTCTCTTTCCCCAGTAGGTCATGTATTGTTGTTCTCTGAAATGTATTGGTTTAATATTTGCAGCGTTTCCTTTTGATAGTTAGGGAATGGTGCTTTATGAGTCATGGTAGTGCTGTTAGGATACGGCGGGTTTGCTATGGGTTCTAAATGGGCAGTGTTTGTAGTAGTTCCTAATGTGTCTGGCGGTTGGCACTGGATTATAGTAATGTAGAAGTCTTTTAGTCTTTCTTTATTCATACACTCATTAAGAGGCACGTTTACTAAAAGTTCGTGTATGGTAACATTATGCAAATATTTATGCAAATGAGGACCCTTATGCAAATGAGGCCCCGCACCGAGTCTCCGCACATGGCCCCGCACCCCCCTTGGGCCGCCCCTGTGTCAGCTCAACTGCTCCCTCTCCCTGCTTGCTTCCCTTGTGCAGACTCTGAGCTGTGTGTGTTGGCTGACTGTCATTTTTAAAGGTAAAATCCACCTTTCTTTCTACTTCCATAGGCTCTGCCTGTGCTTCTGTATTACATAAGGCATGTCTTTGTCCAAACCAACCTTGAGAAATTACATTCCTGGGAAATGTTCTGTGGACAGATGAAACCAAACTTGAACTCTTTGGCAATGCAGACCAGTGATACATTTACAAGCAAAGGAATGAAGCTTTTAAGAAAAACCCCACCTTTCCTACAGTTAAATATGGTGGAGGTACCGTAATGTTGTGGGGCTGTTTTGCTGCCTCGGGAACTGGAGGCCTGGAATGTATTAAAGGAATCATGAAGTCAGAGGACTACCAAGGTATTTTGGAGCAAACTGTGCTATCTAGTGTCAGAAAGTTAGGTCTGGGTTTAATGTCATGGGTCCTCCAGTAGGACAATGATCCAAAGTGCATATCCAAAAGTACAAAAGAATGGTTAAAAAGGAAAAAATGGACTGTTAAACTGGCTAGTAATAAGTCCTGATCTCAATCCAGTTGAGAACCTTTGGAAAGAGCTGAAATCTGCCATTGGTAAAAGAAATCCTTGAAACATTCATGAGCTGGAACAAATTACAGTTGAAGAGTTGAAGAAACTATCAGCAGACAGATGTACGAAACTTATAGATGGGTACATGAAACGTTTGGAGGCTGTCATCACTGCCAAGTGTTGTGGAACCAAATATTAGTGAAGAGTGCCATTAATCCTGTCCAGATCATATTTTGTTTTAGTCTCAGAAATTACTAAGTTGCATAGATATCTTTTTTTTGTTGTATGCCTTTGAACATACTATTAAAATATTATGATTTTTATTTTCATGTATTTATTTAACTGTTTTTCTATACCATTTTCTTCTTCAGTCAAAGTGGTTTACATTGAAATAAGTAAAAGAAATGAGAAAATCACATTATAACATTGTGGAGTAAGCATTTAACTGTTAACATTAAAGTATAAATGTAGAACTATTTACATAGCATATTGTCGTGATTACATTAATGGGCTGGTGTTCGGGTGAGGGTTAACAATGGTTATGGTTTGGTGGTGGGAGGTCTGAGCTTAATATCTATAGTAAGGTGGGAGTCCATGGACAGGATGGAAAGATGGTTAAGTGGAGGTTGGTCTGTGCTACATAATGGATCCAAAATGTTCCATGAATAAGTGAGTTTTCAGCTTTTGTTTGAATTCCTTATTGTCCTTGGTGGCTCTAATGTTTTTGGGTATAGAGTTCCAAAGGGTAGGCACAGTGAAGGAGAAGGCTGTCTTGCAGGTAGCTTGATTCACTTTTGTATGCAGTACAGTGGGATGATCATGTTCTTGTTGTTGGTCCTTTTGGGCCAGTTTTCTGGGTCTCTTGTAATAAACCTTTGTAGGCTGTCTGCTGACCTGTCCTGTAGTATGTTGAAAGTGGCAAGTATTGTTTGAATTTGGTGCATGAGAGCAGGAGCGGCTCAAGGCAATCATAGTAACATAGTAAATGATGGCAGATAAAGACCAGTATGGTCCATCTAGTCTGCCCAGTAAGATGGCAAAAGTAGGTGCACCTGCCGCTTCCTGCAAGCCACCCCTCCTCATGTCTGTTTTAGGGGGGTAAACCCACCGCTCCGTGTGGGACACCCCTGTATGTAGGAAAATTAGATAAGTTTAGTTTGATTTTATCCTGTTGCTGTAAAGGGATCCACTGTGTCTGTCCCATGCCATTTTGAATTCTGTCACTGTATTTGCTCCCACCACTTCCATCGGGAGGGCATTCCAAGCATCCACCACCCTTTCAGTGAAAAAGTATTTCCTGACATTGCCTTTCAATTTGCTCCCTTTCCGCTTCATGTATGCCCTCTAGTTTTACAGTTTCCCCGTCTTTGGAAGAGGTTTGTTTGTTCATTATTCTCTCCGCCACTCCTTATGGAGTGGAGGAGTGGCCTAGTGGTTGGGGCAAGGTACTTCAGGCTGGAAGGTCGGGGGTTCAAATCCCACTAGAAGACAGCAACCTTGGGCCAGAAGGACTGGGGTTTCTAGTCCCAGAGGTGCTCCTTGTGGTCTTGGGCAAGCCACTTAACCCTCCATAGCCCATGTTCCCTGTAAAATAGCTATCTCCAAGTTATAATGCCCTGTTCAATGTAATTTCAGTTTGTTCAATGTAAACCACACTGAAGCAGAATAGCACAGTATATAAGAGAATGTAAATAAATTATTTCTCTTTAAGTATTTAAAGGTCTGAATCATATCTCCCCTGTCCCTCCTCTCCTCCAGAGTGTACATATTTAGGTCTTCGTCTCTTCTCATAAGGCTTCTGACGCAGGCTCCAAATCATTTTGGTCGCCTTCCTCTAAACCGTTTCCAGTGTTTTTTATATCCTTTGCAAGATATGGTCTCCAAAACTGAACACAGTATTCCAAGTGAGGCCTCACCAGCGACTTATACAGTGGCATTATTACCTCTTCCTTTCTGCTGGTAATTCCTTTTTGTATGCAACCCAACATCCTCCTGGCTTTTGTCACTGCCTTGTCGCACTGTTTTGCCACGTTGAGATCTTCAGAAATAATCACACCAAGGTCCTTCTCCTGATCTGTGCACACCAACCTCTTGCCCCCTATCGCATACATTTCCCTTGGATTTCTGCTTCCCAAGTGCATGACACTGCACTTCTTTGCATTAAATCTTAACTGCCAATCATTAGACCATTCTTCCAGCTTTTGTAGATCTTTCCTCATGTTATCCACTCCCTCAAGGGAGTCCACTCTGTTGCAAATTTTCGTGTCATCTGCAAGAAGACAGACTTTTCCATGCAGTCCTTCCGCAATATCACTCACAAATACATTGAACAGTGACGGGCCCAGGACCGATCCCTAGGGCACCCCGCTAATCACCCTCCTTTCATCCGAGTGAGCTCCATTTACCATCACCTTCTGTTGCCTGTCAGTCAACCATTTTCTGATCCAGTTCACCACCTTTGGACCGATCCCCAAACTACTGAGTTTATTGATGAGCCTCCTATGAAGAACAGTATCAAAGGCTTTGCTGAAATCCAGGTAGATGACATCCATCGCATGCCCCTGATCCAGTTCTCTGGTCACCCGGTCAAAGAACTCAATCAGATTTGTTTGGCAAGATCATCCTTTGGTAAAGCCATGTTGCCTCGGATCATGCAACCTATTGGTTTTGAGAAAGTTCACTATTCGCTCTTTCAGAAGCGCCTCCATTACTTTTCCCGTCATCGAGGTAAGACTCACGGGCCTGTAGTTTGTCACTTCTTCCTTGTCACCACTTTTGTGAAGACATACCACAATCGCCTTTCTCCAGTCCTGAGGAACTACTCCCGTTTCCAAGGATCTGTTGAAAACATCCTTTAGTGGCTCTGCAAGAACCTCTCTGAGCTCTTTCAGTATCCTGGGATGTATCCCATCTGGTCCCATGGCCTTGTCCACTTTCAGTTTTGCAAGTTGTTCTAACACATCATCTTCTGTGAATGGTGTGGTATCTACTTCATTCCCATTTTTATATTTGGGAGTCACAGATGGTCCTTCTCCAGGATTTTCTTTAGTAAAAACAGAGCAGAAGTATTTGTTTAGTAATTTCACTTTTTCAATGTCACTTTCCACGAGTCCGTTCCCAGCACTTCTGAGTCCTGCAATTCCACCTCTGATTTTCCACTATAGCCTTGTCCCCTCTTACTGCCCCATTTACCCCTCTATCATCTAATGGTCCAACTGACTCTCTCACAGGGTTTTTGCTACGAATGTACTTGAAAAATCTTTATTATGCATTTTTGCTTCCACAGTCTTCTCGCTGCTTTTTTTCCTCAAGAATGCTTACAGCAAAAAAAAAAAAAAAAGTGATGGTAAGGCAGAGGCAGGGCAGAGACGGCAAAATCTAAAATTAAAACAACTGGAGTGCCGCCACCGCACAAATTAGCCTGATCGCTTTTTTTTTAAACTTGAAGGCGAAATGAGGCGGCTGTTTTGGGGGCATTTGCCACCCTCAAAACCTTGCCACTTGAGGCAGCCGCCTCACTTCGCCTCATTATAGAGCCGCCCCTGCATGAGAGTATTGGGAGCCATTGTAATTACTGGAATATGGGCATTATCTGATTATGATGACATACAGGTGGAATATTTCCAATTATTTATTTATTTATTTATTTATTTAACACTTCTTTTATACCGCGCTATTACAATCAGTGCGGTGTACATTGAACAAGAACATACTACAATGCATACAAGTAACATTGAGTTTTACATTGAACAGGGAACTTCAACAATAGGACAACCGGGGGAACTATGTACAGATTAACTTAATGGTATATACAGTAATATAAAACTCGTTTGGATGTTGCAATGTGGTTCACTAATAGGACTAGAGAGAAGGTTGACCAACTAGCCCTTTTCAGGTTGTATTGAGGTGTTAGTTTTGTTAATGTCTAGGTTGACATCTGGGTAGCATTTTGTGAACAAGTGGTATTTCAATGCTTTTCTGAATAGGATTAGGTTTTTGATAGCACGGATTTCGTGAGGTAGCGCATTCCAGTTTAGAGGTGCAAATAAGGAGAAGGCCCTGTTGGAGGTGGCCTTAGTGCACTTCGTTATTATTTTTGGGACAATTAAGGTGTTCATTGATGTGGTTCTCCTTTTTCTGTTTTCCAGGATTTCTCAAGATACTGGAAACTAGGTACTCAATAGTATGATTTGCTTTCTTGCGTAAAATTTCATCACTTTCTGAGGCAGAAATTTGAGAAGGTGCAAGCAAATTAGTTAATCGCTATGCCTACGATCTGCAGCCTGAACTGGCGGAAGAATTAGTATAATTTAAGGCAGCTCCGCAAACAAAGTTGGGCAAGGAAGCATTGCAGGCGTCGGAGTCAGACGACCTGGAGGAAGATGAGAATGACAATCCAGATAATGCTACAATCTGCAGCAAGATCGAAATTCAGTTGCATCGCTTCATCGTTGATAATGGCCTCTGTAGCACGTTTGTGAACACAGAGATCACGCTGCGCATTTTCCTCTGCCTCATGGTGATGAACTGCTCAGTTAAGCCGTCATTCAGCAAGCTGAAGCTGATTAAGAATCATCTCAGATCAATGATGTCGCACGAGCGTCTGAACATGCTTAGCTTGTTGAGTATCGAGCAGGACCTTCTAAGAGAAGTTGACTCTGAGTTCATTATCCGTGACTTTGCATTAACACATGTTCGAATTTCGACATGTTGATACTTAGCTGTCAGGAGTCAGCACGTGGAATGTGCATTAATGCATTGCAAAGTTAGAATGATTGAAACTGTAAATTTCCAATTCGATTGTTAAGTGTTTGACCGCTGTTTGTGAATTGTGAAGAGACATATGATTGTCGGCTTTGTTGGTCAGTTTGTCAGTAATTGATTAAAGTTGATTTCAATGATTTGTAACGAACTGATGTCACGAGTGACTTTAGTGAGGAGTCCATCCAGGGCCCCTGCAGGCCACCAGGTGCCAGGGGCCTCACACTGGCAAAAGACGGGCCAGCCTGCACTCAAAAGGTCACTTGTGTGCACTTGCTGGAATGCAATATGGCACATAAAAGCAATATCATTTGGTGTCTATGAACAAGTTCAAGGCCCAAGGCCACTTCCTCTTCTGGAAGGGTATAAAGTGAGCAATTTTCTCTGATACAAGGTGACAAATTTTGGATTTTATCATTGGCAGCTAAGTTTTTTTTTATCTGCAGTTATATCTTCCCTACCACCTTCTATTATAGAGGCCACAGTATCACATCACCACTCTGTGATGCCAAGGATGCAAAAACATAATTCCCTCCACCACAGGGTTGCCAATTTTTTGAAAGAGAAAAAACCATCACTTTTGGCTAGCCATGTTCCACACATGCTCACCCTGCCCCATCCACAAAAAAATAACTGCAGAGAGGGCAATGTTCAGGCTTTATTGGGGGGAGTGGAGGTACAAGAGGTTGAACTCTTTAGAACCTATAAAGCTACAGTCTCCTTTCTCAGGCCCCCTCCCCCAACACACATATGCTCTCTATATGGTATTAAATCTAAACATATATTCTGCATCCACTGAACAGCCTTTCCAGCCCCTTCCCCAATAATCTGTGCAGAGCAGAGCTAGAACCTTCCCCATAAAACTTACCATACAAGAAAAAATACCTCTCAATACCAGCCATGTTGTGAATTAATCAGAGCCGGCCCCAGAACTGGTTCAAGGTGTTGGCACCCTGGGCAAACCTTACATCTTATTTCCTCCCCCCCCCCTCCCTGGCTTTGAATACCCCACTCTTTACCAACCTCCCCTCCCCTCCCCCTCCCCAAAGGTTGTCACTCTAGACGACTACCTTATTGCCTAATAGTTGGGCCAGCTCTGAAATTAATATAAAAAACTCATTCAGGGCCAAGAGCAAATCTACTGTAATGGCAAGCGCTTTGAAAAGCTCTTATTCTATCACTCACCCACAGAAGGAAAACTCTCAGACAGGCTGGAATGCAATCAGGATCTTTAATGTGCACACAGGATCAGACAGAGATACCAGCAACCTCCACAAGGGTCTGAACCCCGAGGGACGTCCTTCAATGCCTTAAATACAGTATAATTTCAAACTCATTCTGTAATCCCATTTGCCACAGGTATTTCTTGTCCACCAATCAGCAGCCCCTGGGGAAGGTACCTGGGTGACCTGTCCAAACCGGTGTGCTCTGGTCTTTTGGTTTCTGGGCTAGGGGATACTGTGCTCAGACCTGGAGTGGGGGAAGGGTGTCTAAAGAAATAGCAGGCTGATTGCCTCATGGCTTGCGGGGGAAGGGTCAGGCTGATCAGAGCCGGCTTGCAGCATGGCTTGGGGGAAGGGCTACCTACAGCTACCTCACTACCATATCAGCACTAACTTGCAAAACTCGCAGAAGGATCCTATCTAAGAAAAGGCAGCACTGTGAATATTGCAGTGAGCTCTAAAACATCAGTAAACTGATTAGGAAAGCTGAAGAAGCCAGATCGCTACACATTCTTAAGCAGACATTCCATGCTAACAGAATACCCAGTCTCACACACACACATCACATGCAGCGCAACACAAGAGAAATAGAAATGCATCCCCCCCCCCGTACTGTATAAAATAAAAGACAGCAGATATCAGGATTGGCATTAGGAGTGATGCAACCGGGCAATTGTCCTGGGCCACCAAGCCAGAGAGGGCCTCAGATTGTCTGAGACTGAAAAAGGCACAATTTGCTAACGACTTTAGGATCCTCTCAAATTTTTGCCTTGGGCTAGGCCCCAGCCATGTCCAACACCAGTCCTGACGCCTGGCAGATGTACTTTCCGAAAACCAACATTTGCCATGTAAAATTATTTTTTCTACCTACGTTGTTGGTTATTTTATGTTTCTAATTGTGTTGGTTCTAGTCTCTGTTTTTTGTTTTCTTCTGTCTTCGTTTAGCTCTCTTTTCATAGTCTCCTCCCCATTTGCCATTTCTTCTCTCTCCTCCTGTCTTCACTTCCTCCCTAATATTAGTTTTCAACACTGTTCTCCATGGACAAGCAATCTGAGTCAGCCACACCCAGACTGCACATGCGCCAACTCCAGTGGCACCTCCGGAGGTCTTGGGACCAACACAGCATAGACCACCATACCCGCAAGTCCTTAAACACCACACCCGCAAGACCCTCAGCTGGTGGAGAACACAGAAGAACCTATAGGAAGGCAAACCACTCAGGCCACCCCAATCGCAGATCACCTTGACTACAGATGCATCAAAGGTGCATTGGAGGTGGTGCATATGTAGCCTGGTCGTGGCTGACTCATCCTGCTGTCCACTGAGAATCCCTGTTATGGTAAGTAACCTTACTATCTTTTCCTTTCAGTTTTCTTCCATCTATTTTTCTGCTTCTCTAGCCAGATTTTACTCCTTCTCCTTACTAACTGCTCCTCAATTACACTCTTTTCCTTACCCCAACTCTCCCATTTCCCAGCTCTCTTTTCTTCCCCAGCCTCTTATTTCCCAGTCTTTCACTAACTCTCCCCCTCTCCATGTCCTGTTTCCCCTCCTCCAAACAGTATTTTCCTATCCCTCCCTTCATACCCACTATATTTCCTCTGTGTCTCTGGTCCCCATGTCCATCTTCCCACTTGTCCCTGTCCCTGTCTCCCCCCTGCCCAAAATCCCCTGTGTCCCTATCCCTCCATGTCCAGCATTTTCCCCTGTGTATCTCTGCCCCCACTGGGCCCGATTCAGAGGAAAACGTGCAGGGCAGATGTAAATGCAAACTCTGTCAGGAGACCCGTCTCCGCTGGCCTACTGTCCTCCCTATGGCCCTGCTGTATACTGTCCTCCCCCCGTCAGGGTTTGAATCTGTCACCCTTCGAAATCCTGTATGGATTGCCTCCTCCCTTGATTAAGGGGCTGCTGGGAGACATGGGACAGATCGGATCTCTGCTGACCCGCCAGGAACTGATAGCATTGGGCTCCGTATTGTGAAATGTTAACTCCTGGGTTCAAGAACGACTGCCAGTAACCATTGTTGAACCCATTCACCCCCACAAACCAGGTTCTGCTGTTTGGGTTAAGGAATGGAACTCTGACCCTTTGACGCCCCGCTGGCGGGGGCCATATATGGTCCTACTGTCCACCCCCACAGCTGTGAAGGTTGCCAAAGTAATGCCGTGGATTCACCATAGCCGAGTCAAGCCAGCAACCCATCCGACTAACAGCACCTAGACTGCCAGAACAGATCCTGACAACTAATTGAAGCTCACCCTGTCCGGAACAATCCAGCCCGCATGCCAATCAGCGCATCACCCAACTCCCGTCACCACCGGAAGCTGACGGGTCTACGTATGGCTGAAGACTGAGGATCGGCGACCTGGAATAAAGAACCCGAGAACCCACTGTTTTTAGACTGTATTCATACTAACAAAAGTATTATGCATACCCAGTTTACAATAGTTGTATTTCTGACGGTAACCATGGGTTCCATTAGGGCAGATTCAACACCCTGCACCTCATGTTTAAAGGTAACTAAGACTGACCACAAAATCACTCAGACCCTAGTATACCATACCTATTATTCCTGCTCCAGCACCAAACAGACCCCCTGCCACCACAATACCACCGACCTAGATTGGCCACTGTTGGAACAGGATACTGGGCTTGATGGATCTTGGTCTGACCCAGTATGGCATATCTTATGTTCTTATGACCTTACTATCTGTTACCACCCCGGGAAGGAGCCAGTGTGTTTTAATCCCAAGGTGTCTCCTGTTTATTGGACCCTGGAAGTACAGGCCGACAATTCCCAGGGACTGCTCCTTAACTCTACCACGTTTGAAGATAGCCATCCTAAGTCCTTGTTTTTCGATGCGTGTCTCGCAATCGGAAAAAACTCTCATTTTGGCGGTTTTGGGTCCCTCAAATGGGAACGCACCTATTCTACTAAAGACAAGTATATGTGCCCTCAACGTGCCTATAATTGGGGCCAATGTACGGGCGTCAATGCACCCAACCGCTGGGTTGTGGCTGCAGCAGGGTCATACTTCTGTCCCCGTTGGGAGTGTGTATATTTTGCCTCTTGGCCAGATGGGCCTACTGGCCGCCAAGGGGATGACCGTAAAGCAATTTTAACTAGGATTTCAGCCTCCCCCCATTGTCAAGCCTCTGCCTGTAATTTCCTTAACCTGACTGTTTTAAACCCTCGTCAGGCCGACTGGCGTATGGGGCAGGTTTTTGGCCTACTCGTTTATAGCCAGGGTACGGACCCCGGCACTTATCTGTAATACCTTTGATACAACAAAAATTAATAACTGTTTGGCTGATATGAATGATTGGCTTAATAACAACAATTTAAAAATAAATTCTGACAAAACAGAAGCAATGTTCATATCTAAATGCCAGTCCTTAAAACTACCAATTGAAATTAATTTATTAAACAGAGAAATAAAAATTAAAGATGAAGTAAGATATTTAGGTGTAACATTAGATAAATATTTAAGTTTAAAATCTCATATAAACAAAATTGCGTCGAAAGCATACCATTGTTTAAAGATAAGAAGACTCTATCCATCCTCTCCAATTAGTTCAGAACACTACTGCGCGTATTATAACTGACTCTACAAAGTTTGAACACATAACTCCTGTCCTCAAACAGTTACATTTCCTTCCGGTTATTGCAAGGGCAAAATATAAAAACCTAATGACTATTTTCAAAATTTTTCACCAATCCTCAGTGGATATTCTACAATCTATTATTTCAAAAGACAAGTGCATAAGACCAAGACGATCTCAAAATATCAATAAACTTAATACTCCTTTGAATTTCAACAAATCAAAACAAATGACTTTTAAAAGAGCGTTTTCCTTTATGGCACCAGAGTTATGGAATTCTATTCCTGAAGACTTAAGAACTCAGGAAGACCTTAAGAACTTTCGCAAATCTTTAAACACTTACTTATTTATAGAATCATTTGGTGAAATAACTTAAATTAACCATTATGTATATTTAATTTCACTATGATATAGTATTATAACATACTGTTTTGTTTTGTATTTATATTGTAATGTATCGTTTTTGTTTTCCCATACCCTCAATATGTAAGCCTTTGTTGTCTTGTCAACCACTTTGATTGAAGGATAAGGTGGTATACAAAACTGGTTAAATAAATAAATAAATATCCAGGTGACAGCAAAAACCCGGCAATCCCACCTGACTAGTGTTTTCCACTCCTTTTCTGAGGAGATAGCCACCCAGATGGACCCTATACCCACAGCTGTTAGAAATTTCTTCCTTAAATTAGCTGAGACCGTGACCACACAATTGAACGTAACCAATTGTTACTTCTGTGGTGGCACAAATATGGGCGACCAGTGGCCCTTGGAAACTCAGGAGTTTAGTTATTCATCCCCCTATAATCAGTCCCAGTTTAAACCCAGGGCTAATGAGTGGGTATTGAAGACTTCCATTATAGGGAATATTTGCCTTTCCTGAACCGGCCCGGGGTTCACCACATCGGTGGGGAATTTAGTATGCCTCGGCCAATTGACTTACAACTCATCATCCAGGCAGACCACCTAGTGGTCTGGCACCAATGCCTCTCGGCCATCAAATCTTTTTACGCAGTTCCCCACACTGCAGCCCCTATGGGACACTTTCTCCAACCAGACATCCTGGGCTGCCCCACCCGGCCTCTATTGGATACGTGGGAATTGGGCCTATACTGTCCTACCAAAAACCTGGATGGGTTCTTGTGTCCTTGGCACTATTCGACCATCCTTTTTCCTCATACATTGGCCCCAGGTCAGTAATTGGGTCTTCCCCTCTACTCCTCTAGATGCCGATGGCGTTCCCTCCAGATTGGCAATTGGAAAGATGCTGAGTGGCCCCCTGAGCGCATTATACAGTATTATGGCCCCGCCACCTGGGCTGAAGATGGAGCTTATGGTTACCGCACCCCTATTTATATGCTGAACCGTATTATGCGCTTACAAGCTGTTGTAGAAAATATTACTAATGACACTAGCAAGGCTTTGACTCTATTGGCCAAACAAAATACTCAGATGCGCACTGCTATTTACCAAAATCGTCTAGCCCTCGATTACCTTCTGGCCACAGAAGGAGGTGTCTATGGGAAATTCAACCTCACTAACTGCTGCCTACAGATAGACGATACTGGCAAGGTCATTGAGGAAATAACTGATCGCATATGAAAGTTGGCCTATGTTCCTGTTCAAACCTGGCATGGCTTGTCAGTTGAGGGGTGGTTTGGAAATGTTTTTAATGGCTTAGGTGGCCTGAAGTCCCTTATGGCCATAGCTGTACTGGTTGTGGTAGCCTGCATGGTCTTGCCCTGCTTACTCCCTCTATGCTTACGCAGCTTTCGCACTGCCATCGATAGTGCCGTAGAACGAAAATCTGCTGCCCAGGTCATGGCCCTATGCCAATACCATCCAGTTCCAAACACAGAACCTGCATATGACTTTAACCTTGCGCCTGCTTATAATTCTTGGCACCCTGCTGACGAGGGTGCCGAATAAAAGGGGGGAGTGTAGCAGTGTCAGAAAGTGTCATAAGTTTATGAAAGGCCTGTGGCCTATCCAAAATGTCTTTGTCTTTTATTATTTCTGCAGCCTGCCTGGTAGTAGTAGCTACGCAGTAACAAATGCATATCTTTAGCAGCTTCTCACCTTACGAAACACCCCCACCCCCCCAGCCGGCCTTATTGGGGACTGGTTAAGGGGAACTTATTATGTACCAATCATGTTGTACCTAAATTGAGATAACAAAATGTTAGTTTGCATAGGGCTAGGAAGTCTATAAGTGTAACTGAAACCTTTGTTCAGGAGCTCAGTCTTTGGAAACTATTCCACTGAGTTCACACCAGCTAATAAACTGCTGTTTGCTTTCACGAAGGCCTCCCGTGTCTTTTCTAGGTCAGGTGATCTATTACACATGTACGTTCGAAAAGTAGATGGGATTCTCTGCCCAGACGTACAGATGTGCACCCATGCATCAGCATCGGGGTTGTACGTCTGCGCCACTAAACGTCCAACGCCCGCATAAGTGGCAGGATTTTCAGCGGTGACTGGGAGCCTGTAGAAGGCGGTGGCTTGGGAAGATAGGTGTTCCTGGTTTTTTTGTATTTCTAGCATGTTTTATGCTCTGAGAGTTTACAGGGGGCAGCTACTACTGATATTTTTGATTTGGAATCACAAGTTTAAAAAAATGGAATTATATCAAACAGGCGATTGGTATAGGGTTGCCAACATTTTGAAAGAGAAAAACCCGCCACCTGTGGCTAGTCACGCTCCGCCCATGCCCATGCCCACCCCTACCCCACCCTTTCCCCGCCCCTGCCCCACCCCCTAACCCGCCCCACCACCCCCTTACTCCACCTCCTGTCCCCAAAAAAATTGCAGAGAGGGCAATGTGCAAACTGAACAAGCAAGACTTCTATAAATTCTTAAGCAGAAATTCAATACTGACAGAATATGCAGCATTGGTTGCACACACACACACGCACACACACACAATACAGACAGATCTTCATCAATAAATGAACATAAAACAAAAAGAGAAATATATAGACAAAAATTAAACTGAAACCCCAAGAAGACAGACCCTGCATGCAGTGCAATATCAGATAAATAAGAGATGCAGTTCCCCATACTGTGTAAAATATAAAGGTAGTACAAAGTCCAATCATTAAATTGAAAATAAAATGATTTTTACAACAAATAAGAACTCCCAGCCCACAATATGAAGTGTGAATTACAAAGGAAATTAAAACAAGAAATATCTCAATTAGATTGGAAAATAGAAAGACTCCTTTTAACTTAACAAGAGCCCCAAAGAATAAAAAATGTAATATGTACTTTGTGAATTGCTTGTATTACCTTGTTGGATACCTTAATAAAGAGGTTTGAAATAAAAAAATAAAAATAAATAAAATTATTTTTTCTACCTTTGTTGTCTGACCATTTTATTCTCTGATCATGCTGGTTCCAATCTGAGGCTTCTGTTTTCCAATTTTCTCTTAGCTCGTTTTCTATGGTCTATATAGTCCATCTGCCATTTCTTGTCTCTTCTTTTCTTCACTTTCTTCCACCAGCCTATTTCCAGTCCGTGCCCCCTCCCCATTACCCAGTCACTTACCAGTACCATTCCCAGGTGTCTGCTCCCTTTGAGCCCCCTCCTTACCTCCTCTGTGAGCTCTTTTCCAGCCACCTCCTCCCCCCTTTCAGCTCTCCTCCAGCCACCTCCTTTACCCTGTCAGTTCCTTCCTGCCACTTCCTTCCCCCCTCTTTCAGCTCTCTTCCAGCCCTCACCTTCCACCTGTCAGTTCCTTCTACCACCTCTTTCCCCTTGCAGCCACAGCTCCTGCTTTTTACAGAGCAGTGGCTGCAATAAAGTTAAAAAGAAAATTAAATCTGTGTGGAGACTTCCGCCCCCCCTAGGGCAGCTTCACCCTCCCAGTGCAGCTTCCCCCCCTTAGTGCAGCTTCACCCCCCCCCCCTTAGAGCAGCCTCACCACCCCCTAGTGCAGCTTCACCTCTCCCTCTTAGTGTAGCTTTGCCTCCCCTTAGTGCAGCTTCACCCCCCTTAGTACTGCTTCAACCCCCCTCCTAGTGCTGCTTCACCCCCTTAGTGCTATGCTGCTGCTTGACCCCCCCTTAGTGTTGCTTCACCCCCCTTAGTGCTGTTTCACCCCCCCTTGTGCTGCTTCACCCCCCTTAGTGCTGCTTCACCCTCCTCTGAGTGCTGTGTTGCTGCTTCACCCCCCCTTAGTGTTGCTCCCCCCTTAGTGCTACTTCCACCCCCCCTTAGTGCTGCTTCCACCCCCCTCAGTGTTGGTTCCACCCCTAGTGCAGCTTCACCCCCCCCCCCCCCTTAGTGCAGCTTTACCTCCCCTAGTGCAGCTTCACCCCCTCCCACTTAGTGTAGCTTCACCCCCGCTTAGTGCAGCTTCACCCCCCTTAGTGCTGTGCTGCTGCATCACTCCCCACCCTTAGTGTTGCTTCACCCCCCTTAGTGCTGTTTCACCCCCCCTTGTGCTGCTTCACCCCCCTTAGTGCTGCTTCACCCTCCTCTGAGTGCTGTGTTGCTGCTTCACCCCCCCTTAGTGTTGCTCCCCCTTAGTGCTACTTCCACCCCCCCTTAGTGCTGCTTCCACCCCCCTTAGTGTTGCTTCCACCCCTAGTGCAGCTTCACCCCCCCCCTTAGTGCAGCTTTACCTCCCCTAGTGCAGCTTCACCCCCTCCCACTTAGTGTAGCTTCACCCCCGCTTAGTGCAGCTTCACCCCCCTTAGTGCTGTGCTGCTGCATCACTCCCCACCCTTAGTGTTGCTCCCCCCTTAATGCTGCTTCCACCCCCCCCCCACTTAGTGCTGCTTCATCTCCCCCTCTTAGTGCAACTTCGCCCCCCCAGTGCAGCTTCACACCCTCCCACTTAGTGTAGCTTTGCCTCCCCTTAGTGCAGCTTCACCCCCCTTAGTGCTGCTTCACCCCCCCTAGTGCTGCTTCACCCCCTTAATGCTGCTTCACCCCCCTTAGTGCTGTGCTGCTGCTTGACCCCCCTTAGTGTTGCTTGACCCCCCTTAGTGCTGCTTCACACCCCTTAGTGCTGTGCTGCTGCTTCACCCCCCCTTAGTGTTGCTCCCCCCTTAGTGCTGCTTCCACCCCCCTTAGTGCTGCTTCCACCCCCCTTAGTGTTGCTTCTACCCCTAGTGCAGCTTCACCACCTCCCCTTAGTGCAGCTTTACCTCCCCCTTAGTGCAGCTTTGCCCCCCCAGTGCAGCTTCACCCCCTCCCACTTAGTGTAGCTTCACCCCCCCCCCCTTAGTGCTGTGCTGCTGCTTCACTCCCCCCCTTAGTGTTGCTCCCCCCCTTAATGCTGCTTCCACCCCCCCCCCCCCACTTAGTGCTGCTTCTGCTTTGCCCCCATGCAGCCACTGCTTCTGCATTTTACAGAGCAGCGGCTGCAATAAACTTAATTTGAAAAGGAAGAGAAACCTGTGAGGAGCCCTCCGGTCATCCTTCTGCAGCCCCTGAGGAAGTGATGTCAGAGGGCTTGGGCTCCTCACAGGTTTCTCTTCCTTTTCAAATTAACTTTATTGCAGCCGCTGCTCTGTGAAAAGCAGAAGCAGCGGCTCCATGGAGGATCGATCGCGGATCGCGTTCGCGCTCGCACACTGCGGGAGAAAAGCCGTTTTTTTGCTCTGGCCGCTCTCGAGCTCGTGGCCAGAGCAAAAAAACAGCTTTTCAAGGGCCGGTTTTATCTGTGCTGGCAGCCAGCCTGGCCATGGAAAAACCGGCCAGGCCGGCTGAAAACCGGCCGGTTGGCAACCCTAGATTGGTAGGAGAGCCATTGATGTGAGGAGGATTGGGCCTGGTTAGAAGTTCACTGTTACCATTGCCCTACCTCCTTGGATTCTGAGGCTCTTTTCTCCTTCCATATCCAGTGTTTACCTGATGTGCTGTGGGACGAATGGTAGAGTGGTGACCCTTGCAGTATCAGCAGAACCTGCTGACAATCAAATGAGGTACCCAACCTGTGCATGCAAAGGTTGCATCACAGCACTGCCAACCTGCCAGACCGCCAACATATACCTAACAGAACCATAGGTCCATCTGAAGATGGCCAGGATCCAGACCACCAACCACATTCCTAGCCACCCTCCTAGCATCCCCAACCTGTTTGGAGGGGTAGGCACCAGAAATGCACAAAAAAACACAACTATGGATGCATGGAAGACCCACAGTGGCCTGCAAAACTATCCATCCCCTCTGTGCCAGTCCTGGTCTGTAGCAGGATGTACAACATGTAAAGAAGATGGGAAGTCATGTGGACGTTAGGAAAGGGACCTCATAGTATATTGAAAATGGGTGATGGGAAAGGATAATACAATACCTTGTATACAGAAAGAAACACATAAAACCAGAAAAGGTGTGAGCACATATGTCACCAAACCTCTGTCCATGGAACCCCTAACTAAGAGCAGGTCCAACCAAAGAACCACAGATGACCCAAAAAGAGGGTAGCAGGGTCCACCTGCATGCAAGCAGTGCCACATGAACTGGCACATGATGCCTCTACAAAGATACCTGAAACAAAAGGGCCGGACCCTGCAATACCACCAAGCAAGCAACAGGATGACCAAGGAGCACCCCAAATAGGTCTGGGACAAATGTGCAGTGACAGAGATCAGGCCCCCAGCACAAATCACTATCCCAAAGATGGAGGACGCCATGAAGCATCAGAAACCGCACTAAAACAACATATGACGAACATGACACCACGACATACCTGACAGGAGAAGACTTTACCCTGAAGCCCACAGACTAGGCAAGGAGGACATAAAGCAGAGATGCCACAAGGATACCAAGGAGAACACGGAAGGAGCTGCAAAGATCCACAGTGGAGATGGGAATATCCATCCACCAGGTGGAATGTGACAAAACAGGACAGACAGAGGGGATGAATACCATTGCAATGCACTGTAGACAGAGGCACCTGTCCACCGTTGTCCATACCCCACCAAATGCACCCAGGCATCCCAGTACCATCCATTGTTGCTTGGCCCATCTGACCAGCCCTGGTAGGAGCAGCAGACACGATCATGGTCACATCCCACCCCGAAGTGAGTACAGAGATACCATGCCATACACATGGTAGTGCCCACCTAGAAAGCAGCAGTCCAAATGCCTGCACAGCAATCATAATTCAGGACATGTCAATCACCAGGTCTGACACCAGTATGCAAAGCCCATGATGTGCAGCACAGGGAAGGCAGCAAATACAGCAGGGTCCCAGATGAATGTTGCAGGCAGCACTGTCCCTGTGGCCCCCTCAGCCCATGGTCTTGCCAGTCAACAATGCAGGAACACAGGACAGAGGAGGCCTGAGGAACCAGGGCAAGCCCTGGACCAAGCTGTGGCAGCACTGGAGAAGTGGCAGCAGGATGAGACAGGGTCCAGTGTATACAGGTGGTGTTACGGCAAGCAGGCAGGCAGCTGCAGTGACAGACCTGGGGGGAGAAAGAAACATGCATATGTAAGACACCTCCTTCCTACCTCCACAGATGGTTCAATGTCCTGAGGGAGACAGAGGCATACAGGGTGCAGAGGGGACAGGGGGTGGAGTAAGGGGATGGGAGGGGGCAGGGGGTAGAGGGAAAGGATGGGAGGGGGCAGGGGCTGCAGAACAGGCAGCAGCAGAGGGGCCCTTGGGGCTCATTGCAGATCACCTACGTGGGATCAGGGGTGACCTCCAGGCTCTCACACGGGTCATGGAGTGGCTGATGGAGGCTCTCCTATCTCCATGTAGGTCATCTCAATGAGGCCCCATGGGATGTCAGAGGGCCAAGATGTTTGCTACTGAGGGGACATTGTTCATATCCTAGTGTTTACAATGTTACAAATAAAACATGTTAATTTGAAACACTGTGTCTGTGTGTATATCCGCATAGAGGGTCAGTCTGAGGCTTGAATAGTGGGGATGGGGGTCCTGTGTGGACATCTATCCCTGCCAACTGGCCACCTTTACCGACCCTGATGAACCTCTCGGTATGGACATGGTGGCTGTACTGAGAGGCTAGCCAGGAGTGGAAAAGGGGTGGGGTGATGGTGGAGAAAGGGGGGCAGTGGATGGTCTGTGGCCCTGGACATACAGGGCTGATACGTATGCTGGCCCAAGTCACCTGGGGCCAGAGGGCATGTAGTGGCAGATGTGGGGGGGAGGGGGGGGTGGTGACCGCCTGCAGTGGCCAGAACAGCTCACAGCATGGTGGACCAAGATGTGTACACATGCGGGTCCAGTCCATGCCATGAATAGTGGGGATGGACACCCAATTGGGATGTCCATCCCCGCTATCCATACCCCCTCCTGATCCAGTCTAATGTCCCCACATGTTGTATGGGGAAGATAGACAGGGGCGGTAGAGGGGCAGATTGGGGGTGGTGTTAAGGTGGGTGGTGGGTGTTTGCTGGCCTCAGACGTACAGGGCTAAGTCCAATGCTGCCACCCACCCCCAAGTTCTGCCAGCACATACAGCTTACCTCATACAAAGTGCATCTCCACGAGGAATCTCCGAGTTGCCACTACACATCTTTATCTTTATCTTTATTTAAAATTTGATAGACCGCCAGGACCAGCAGGCATACGGCGGTTTACAATAAAACAAAGGAGACTGCAGAGAAAAGGAAACAGAAAGGAACGCCATTTAATAATAGGAAAGGGACAGCATCAGGAAAGGAAGCAATAAAGGACAGCAGAAGAGGGAGAAATACCATTAATTATCGGGAAGAGGAGGGGAGGGAGGAAGATCGAAGGCTAGGCAGAAAAGATGGGTCTTTAGCTTAGCTTTGAAAGAGGGATAGGAAAGTTCCAGACGGAGTGCAGATGGCAGAGAGTTCCATAGACGGGGACCGATGAAGAAAAAAGCAGCAGAACGTGTAGACTCAAGATGAGCCTGGGAAGGGAGCGGGAGGAATAACCGGTTAGTGTGGACAGACCTAAGGGTTCTTGAGCGACAGTGAAAATGAACTAAGTCTGAGAGATAGCGTGGGAGACCGGTGTGGAGGGATCTGTGCACAAAAGTAAGGATCTTGTATTGGATTCGAAAAGGAATGGGCAACCAGTGTAAGCGAATAAGAAGAGGGGTGACGTGAGCGAATCGGGAGGTGTGAGATAGCATGCAATGGCTGGAGGGCCACAATCTCAACCTCCTCACCATCGGAAATGCTGATGGCTGCATCCAGCATGGGCTGCCTCCGACACAGGGCGTAATTATGCAGCATGCAGCACGCCAGGAATATCCTGCACACCTTTTCTGGAGCATAGAGAAGCTCCCCACCAGACTGGTCAAGGCAGCAGAAGTGGCCCTTGAGTAGGCCAAATGTCCGCTCTATGATGGAGCGTGTCAGCTGATGCGACCAGTTGTATCTCACCTCCACTGGGGTGCATGGGTTGACTAGGGGGGTCATGAGCCACTCCCGCAGTGGGTAGCCCCTGTCACCTGCATAGAGGAACAGTGGCAGGAATGTCAACAAGTAGTGTCATGGCCAACTATGCCGGTGTCATCATACCCATGAACCAAGTGCCACTCCACCAGGTCCAACATGCATGTGAGCCTCACCCGTGCCATGTGGTGCCCTACCACCCATGCCTGGGGCCAGCCAGTGCTGACCTCTGTGCATCCCCAGGTGTGGCACATCCTCAGCTCCCATGAAGTCCATGCTGTGATTGTAGCTGCCCCCCTACCATGCAATGGCCCCCCTGCCACATATGGACAACCCACAGCCATGATGTGGCCCCCTGTGGGCATGGCCTGCCTGCAGGCACACAGCAGGCCATGCCCCTGTGCCTCTGTGGGTAGGCATGCATGTGCATGTGACACCAACCTGTGTCTACTCACCAAGCAGCCAGCCACCGGTGATGGAGCCATCCTTGAAGTCAGCATATATCCCTGACTGTGCCAGGATATAGGAATCATGGCATGAGCCAGGGAAGCATGCCACGACATCCAGGATCTCCATCTGTGCTTGCAGATGACCTGAGTGGTACGCCCTCTGGTTCCTGAAGGCCACCTCATGCAGGTGTGATGGGCGAAGGGCCACATGGGTACAGTTGATGGCCCCGAAGACGGATGGGAACCCTACAACCTCGCTGAATATAAGCATGGTCTGCTGCTGCTGCTGTGGGGTTGTGGGAAGGTGATGTAATGGGCAGCATGTTCTATGAAGGCATCCAGGAACTGGGTGATGCTGCATGACACTGCTGCCTGGCTCAGTCCTGATGCTGTTCCCACCACAGATTGGAATGTGCTGGTCCCCAGGAATGCCAGAGCTGCCAGCACCTTCACATGGACAAGCACTATATCCCGTCTGTGTGCCTGTGCAGTGAGCTGTGGCCCCAGCTCCTCACACAAGTCATGTATCGCCTTACGGTCAAACCTGTACCATGTCCGTCACAGGTCATCGCTGAGGCCAAGGTAATGTGTGCGGGGCCTGGGGACCCTGGCACATAGGTGATGGCATTCAGCATGTCTGCGCTCGTGGTCAGTGACCAACAGAAGGACGTTGGAAACAGTGCTCTGGTCCTCTCCTGTGCCATCTCCTCACACCTGGCTGCTGCCCCTGGAACCTGTGTGAGAGTGAAAAAGGATGCTGGTCAGTCTGGGCCCAAGGGGGGTGCCACCTAACATCCCCCTAATGCCCTATGTGGGTGGCAGGGGGGCATGAAATGTGCTGGGTCCCTCCCCCCACACATACTAGCAGAGCACCCACTGGGTGGCCTGTCCACCATGCACCACTGCACAGGCACATATGTGCCCGAGAACATGGCTATTAGGACTGGCTGGACTCCCATATGTGCACCGCTAGGGTGTCCTGCACTCCACACACACCACTGGATCTAGGTGAGCAGGTGCTGGTTGGACACACCTACAGGTATGTGCCTGTGGGTTCAGAACATACATATATATACAGCACCCCTGGACAGAGACCACGGTACAGTTGCATAGGTATGGGGCCGCAGATGTGGGGGTGATCTAGTGCACAGGGGTACCATGTAGTCAGCCCCTACCACATTCTTATGTAAGCCAGTCACTCTCTGCCCCAGATAGCCCCATGTCCACACTGGCCTGCCCTGTGTTGGGTGCCTGCACAGGGCACCTGGGCTCTGCACCCAGGTCCATGCATACCACTGTTTCCCACAGGGCCACAGGCCCCAGCACACATATCATCGCAACCACATCATTGACCCTGTCTACCTACCCTGTCAGTGGTAGTGTTACTGTAGTGTCCGTTATGTAGCATACAATCAGCTCCAACGATAATCTAGATGCATCACACATGGAAAAGCAAAACATGTAGATCCGCAACTGGAAAAGAATGAATGCATGGATCTGCATCCGTATTTATACATTGACTGTAGAACATCAACGCACACGTGCATCATGATGTACAGACGTGTTCCGTATTCCGAGAGTTTGTACGTATACGTTGCTAGAGTCTAACTGCTATAAAATGTGCAACCCCACTGCGAATATGCCCCTGCAAAATGCCATTCTACTGTTACCCTGAAGGTAGCTTTGCAGCTCTGATATTGACAATGGCCCCCAAGGTGTTATCTCGAAAGAGAAACTTCAGTGATGGGGAGCAGACCCTCCTCATTGAAGAGGTGCTTGCCAACCACGGGGTCCTCATGGGTACCAAGGAGGTCCATATAGGTGCCTATGAGAGGCACCACAGGTGGCTCGCCATCTGCCACAAGCTTAATGCAATATACCATAACAACCGTGACATCGAGCATGTCAAGCGCAAATGGAGGCAGGTGAGATGAGAGGCCTGCAGGAAGGCACGTGCTGTGGGACCGGATGGACAGGGGGTGCGCACCTCACCGAGCTGGAGCAGCGTGTCCTCGCCACTGTGGATGTTACCACAGTGGGGGGCATTGGGGATGTGGACACCTCTTGTTGCCCACAGGTCTAAGGTATGTGTCTGTGCTGACATTCGCATATTGCATGTCCCCCACTCCGGGCCTGAACCCATGGTGAGGTGACCCCATGGACCATCCATTGCCCCCCTGGTTTGGGGTGGGGCACGCATACCCTTGTTGCACTGTCACATCTCCCACCACTGGCTCACGGGGTGACTCTGTGATGGCAGGACCTCCCTGGCCTGCTTTCCACTCTCCCAGCTGCCCCGTGGTGTCCCCGCCGTAGTGCACTGGTGCACTGGTAGTGCACTGGTAGGGGTGGGTTGCTGCATGCAGGGGTGGGTTGCTGCATGCAGGGGTCTGCATTCAGCTGGTCCTCCTTGCTTCCCTCAGCAGGTGCCACCACAGATGCTGGACCTAGTGCTGCCTCACCACCGGCGACTCCACCACTGCCACCATCAGTAGACAGGGCTGTGGTGCCACTGGAGGGGGTTGCATCACAGCCTGCACCCCCTGTGGATAGGGGTGCAGAGCCAGCCACTGCTGCAGAGCCTGAAGGCACCAACTCTGCTGATTGAGAGGATCAGCTTGCACCATCACTATCACCTGAGCCCCAACCCCAGCCTGGTGGCAGTGGTTATCATGGGTAGCGCCACCAACACACATATAAACAGTTGGTTTGGTGTTCCGAATGCCTCATTGCCCAGCAGGAGGGTCATGAGGTGCCAGCACAGGAGAAGCTGCAACTCCTCTGTTGGACTGTGCAACTGCGGGAACAGCAGCTGGCCCTCGGAGAGCGGAGGTTAGCAGTGCAGGAGGAGCAGCTGGCAGCAACGATTTGCCTGATTGCTGCCGTGTGCCACCTAGTGGCCTGCATCGATGTCCTGGTTGCCCAGTTGGCCGGGCCTCAGGGCATGCCTCTGACACCGGCTGCTGCTACTGTGCCTCCTGCTACTGTTGATGTGCCTCACCCCTCTGCCCCACAATCCACCAGCAGAGTGGCCACATGGGCCACTGCGTGAGCTGTATCTGTAGTGGGGTTCAGCAGTGTGGGGCAGTCTTGCATCCTGGGCCTTGTGCCCCGGGGTATGGGGCCCCCACTGGTCTTCCCACTCTTCCATGAGGCACGTGGGAGAGACCAGTGGGGAGAGCAGCAGCAGCAGCAGCAGTACAGTCTCAGGGGGTGTGCCATTACCCATGCCACCCAGTGGTCATCCACTGAGGCACAGTGGTGGTGCCTCTAGGTGGGGGAGGGGGAGGGGGAGGGGGTGGGGCGGGTCAGGATACATGGGGGGCAGAGGTAGGCCCAGGTAGGGTTTTCTATCATTGCTGTCATAGGGGTGGTGGGGTGGGGGTGTGGGGTTGGGGGTGAAGGTGGGGAGTTGGGATGAGGGTGGGGGCAGTGTGTGACATGCTTTTGGGGGGGCACCTGGGTGTGTAGGGTGGGTTTGCCTGGGCACTGGTGATGGTAGTGTGGGTGTTTTAGTCTATGTCATGCATGCAATAAATGGTTTTTCTCTCAACCACTGGGCTCTGTGTTTCCCTCTGCCACGGTTACTGTGGGCATCTGTCTCTTTTACCTGTGTTTCCCTGGTGCTGACTGTTCATTCTCATGCGCCTTGTACATGTCCCTCTTTTGTGCAGAACAGTATGTACATCTGCATCCTGTGCGCCCTGCTACTGCAGGTACACAGCTGGCATCACCCTCATACCTCTTGTTGGGATGCAGTGATGCGCAGAGCACTATGCCCAGCTTTATGCTGTAATGTTTCTTTTCCTTTTTTAGTCCCTCCATGTTATTCCAGGTTTTAGCAGGTATAACTTAGACATCCATGGGGAGATAACTAGACGTACACGGGATTTGTCAGAATACGGAATATACATTTTCAGGGCCAGCCACGGCCACACTCCTTCTATCTATGCCCACATCCCTCCCCTGCCCGCCCCATCTAAATATACATGTATATAGGACTGGCACATGTATTTCACGTTGCGTTCGGAATACAGTCTAGACATTTCCATGTGGCGCACGTCCCCGGCGTATGTGCAAACGGCTTATTCGCGGTTCATAATGACCTCCACTATGTCCACCATCATTCCTCTGTGTCCCTACCTCTTATGCCCTTATTGTGTCTCTAATCCCTTCTCCCCCACCCCAATGTCCAGCAAAAGACAAAGCAAGAATGAAGCACAGGGCCTACAATTCGACCATGTGTATGCTGAAATGGCTCTGTGATATCCCATTCCCCTCTAACGTCAGACGTTGGATGGGATGGGATGTCACAGAGCTGTCTCGCACATGCATCATCTAAACATAGGCCCCATGTTGTGCTTTTGCATCGTCGCAGGCCCAAGTAGTCCAATCAGGATTTTGTGGCATCTGGGTAGAATAGAGTGGCAACTGGGAAAGGGAGCGATTGGTAGTCTGTAAAAAAACAGCTTTTCATTGGCTGGTTTTACTGTCCTGCTGGGCACCAGCCTCTCATTTGTAAAACCAGCTGGGTCAAACTAAAACTGGTCAGTTTCCAATCCTACTCCACTATGTCCAATGACATTTTTAGATCAATCAGCCACAAATGACCCATAGAGTGACATCTGACGATTCCCCTCGATCCCCAGAGTCCCAAGTGCTGCCTCCTTGTTTGTGAGATTAGCTAATTGACTGCTCTCAGATGGCCTAAGCCCTTTTTGAAACTTTTTTAAGGGAATCAAAACTACAGTCCATATATGCAAGAACTGATACCCCTCAAGGCCATTCTGGGGGAGGGGGGAACAATCAGTGTGACTGCTCTGAATGTCTGACATCAGTTGGGAGTACCAATGGCGAGGAGCTAAAACAACCCACACAGTGGAGATATCAACATTGAGCAGAAGGTCCAGTTTCCCCTCTCGAAATCCTCAATATTTCAGGGGATACCTCCCCATCACCCCTTTCACTCCATATTAGGATCAGTTCTGGGTACCCCTACCATGAAATATGGTTTAGAGTGCCATTCTCATGGATGCAGACTATGAAGAAGATAAGAAATCTGTCTTTTCATGTTACCCTTTGCATAGGGCAGTGGAACAGCTTTTTGGTTTAGGGGCCAAACAAAATCATCTCCAACTCTGCTCCCAAGCTCTCTAGTTGTTAATGCTGTGTTTAGCAAAATATTGGTAGAACCATGGTCCCTGTGGTCCACCCCATTCTGCTGCCTATGCCTTTGCAAATTTCTTTTGTTCTGGACACTTGATACTATCAGACCAGTAAATATGAAATAGGATCGCTTTGAATAGCATCACTGACAGTGCAAAAGAGCTTTGACAGAAGCTTCCTAAATTGCCTCTTTAACCTCAGACACCTCCTTTTATTATTTTACTACTACTGGAACACTCAGTGTGAGGTTTTCTTTGCCCAAGACCCTCAGGATAGGTTTAGGTGGGCATTTTAGAAGCTCTATTCGTTATTTGCATTTCTGAAAACACCCATTCAAATGTGCCAATCACAGTCGCATCCCAAAAGCCATTTTAGAAGGCCCCAAACTTACAGTTGTCTGGTGCGATATTGTCTATGTCACACAAGGGCATGGGGAGGTGTGTCCAGGGCAGTCTGAAAGAGATACATGTGGGCGCCTGATTTTCAAATGAGGCCACACATCTCAAAATCATCTGACCGACTGATGGCCGTGCTTTGATATACTGAAAGAAGTGTTAGCTTTATTTAGCATCTCGTGTGTCACTCTGTGGCAGGTGCAGGCCTGTGACCCACGGTGTCTGACATAGGCAGGCCAGCATGGCTAGCTTGACCTGTAAATGAGGCCTGTGGAGAGGCATATAGGATTGCACATCCCCCAATATGCTGCTATTGTAAGAAAGAACTCAGTAGAAATATTGAATTAGCTTAGATAAGCAGAATTGCAGAATTAAGAAATGGAAAAATACAGAAAAGATGTGTTTTAAAGTTACTGATAAGAAAAAGTACATTTGCAGAGAAATATTGAGGAGTGCTGACAGATGAGTTACAGAACCTTGCTCTTCTGCACGCACAAATGGTCCCATAGCCTTGAAAGTGTGAAAGTAACAAGTTGATGAACTGACCATTGTAATTGGGACTAGAAGGGGGGCAGGCAGGTGTCATGCCTACAGAAGCCCACAGAAGGAACATAATTGGAGAAGCTTATCAGTACCGGGACCAATAGAGGGGCTACGGGAGGTACGGGAGCGTACCGGGACCAATGAATTGTTTTTCTATACCTAGAATGGAACAGAAGTCTATAAAAGTTGTTGTAATGCTTGAAAACTTTGCTCAGCCATTTTGAAATTGTCTTGCTTGAGACTTGTGCACAAATAAATGATTTGGACCTTCTGAACAGACTCCTGGTATCATTGGTTTGTCTGCGCTTTGCTGCTACATATTCCTTGGTGCGTTGGCCGGGAAGTTGTGGAATCAAAGTGTATATAGGGCAATATACCACGACTTTCCGCCTCTATAGGCTTGGTCCTGCCGGGATCGCGCCCTTCCGACGAGGGCCGCTCCCTGGCGCCACCGGTCCCTTGTATCGGAGGGAGCTGGTCGGACCTCGGCGGGCGACGAGCCCGGCTGGAGTCAACGCCTCGAACCCGAGTGAGGGGAGTCCGAGGTCCAACTCATGCGCCTGCTTGGGAAGTTTGAGGACCGGATCCGGTGAGTATAGTTTTGATTTTGGGTCTAGACAGAAATAGAAAGAGCAGTACTGCCATTGAAACTTGGAACTTGGAATTTGTAATCTCGAGATATTGGGAATTGGTAAGAGAGCTTGATCACCTCTCAAGGAAGAGCCGAGTAGCCTGGCATGGGAATTCGCTAGGTGAAACCCTCATCCTTTTTGTAATTGTACTTGGAAAAGACTAGTCAGAATAGATAGAAACGAATGCATTCTGGGAATACGTTGCTAGCATGATTGTGTGAACGAAGTGTGATTGAGAGGTCTGGCAGCACGGACCAAGTGAGAGCTGACCCCTGATTAGCGCATTTCCTGACCGGGCGACCGCGTTCAGGTCGCGAAAAGGGGGAAGCGATTGTCGTCTTGTCTTGTTATTTGTATTCCCTGTACGTTTCCAGGGCCGTGAGGACCCCTTACCCACGGTCCGCCCACCTTTTCCCTTCTGTCTGTTGTTGCGCGCACACATCGAAATGGGAGGGGCGGAGGCTACTAGGAACACTCCATTAGAATGTATGATCGCACATTTTAAAGAGGGATATTCAGGAGATTATGGTATTAAAATGACAGCAGCCCGTTTGCAGATTTTGTGTACTAGGGAGTGGCCCGATCTAGACCCCATCTGGCCCCGAGAGGGAACGTTCACCGTAGAGATTATTCAGTCAATACACCGTAGAGTGCGGGTAGCGCACCCAGATCAGTACCCCTATATAGATTCCTGGTTAAGTATTTGTGAAGATCCGCCCTCCTGGGCGCAGCGCTGTTATGAGGAACAGTGCAGAATAATGTTAGCTAAAACAGATTCTAGACAGAGAAAGGAACAGCCTAGAATGAAAGAGCAGGATAAGAAAGCCAAGAAGAAACCCATCTTGGCAGATCCCGATTCCCCAGAAGTAGTCCTCAGGCAGCCCCGAACCCCAGGTCCAGTAAGAATAGCCCGGCGGCGTCCTGCCCCAGCACCCCAGAGACCGCCGGAGCCGAGGCCAGACCCAATCCCTGACCTCCCTCCTCCTGGAGAAGAGGAAGAGAGAGAATTAGCGGAGAGAAGAGAGGAGGATGTAAAAAGTGAGCCAGAAGCGGAGCTAGAAGAAGAGGAAAGTGAGGATCCCCCAGAAGAAGAAGAAGAGGAAAGTGTACAAATAATTGAGAAAGCCAGCGCTAGCACTAGCAAGCCAGTGAAAGAAAAACCCAAAGCAAAACCAGTTGAGAAAAAGACAGCAACTCCTGCAAAGACAACGACAATAGCCCTTAGATCCCAGACTCAAATGACGCCGAGGACAGCCAAACTGTTTCCCTTAAGGCAAGTCCCGGGGGTGCCCGTAAAGAATGATAATGATGAAGTGGTAGCGGGACCCCTAACTTATGTGTATATCCCGTTCTCTACAACGGATTTATTAAATTGGAGGTCGCATTATGCCTCCTATACTAGCAAGCCCCAGGAGCTGACAGAATTAGTAACTAGTATTATGGAAACTCACCAGCCCACTTGGCCAGATTGCCGTCAGCTCCTGACCACCCTATTCACTACAGAAGAACGAGCGAGAATTAGAAAAGCAGCTATCGAATGGATGGCAGAAAACCCTGCAGCTCCAGCGCAGGGGCAGAATATAATAGATCGTAGAGAAGCAGCTCAGAGAGAATTCCCGAATGAAGACCCCCAATGGGATCCAAATACAGATGAAGGATCCACCGCCCTAGCCCGTTTTCGCCAAGGCTTTTTACAAGGCCTGCGAAGAGGAGGCCAAAAAGCTATGAACCTTTCCAAAGTAGCAGGAATTATCCAAGGAATAGATGAGAGCCCAGCAGATTATTATGAAAGATTAACTGAAGCTTATAGAATGTATACTCCCTATGATCCCGAGGCACCAGGAAGTTTATGCATGGTGAATTCTGCTTTTGTAAACCAGTCTCAACCAGACATTAGACGTAAATTACAGAAATTAGAAGGGTTTGCGGGCATGAATGCAACACAGTTATTGGAAGTCGCTCATAAAGTGTATGTGAATCGTGATACGGAAAGACAGAGAGAATGTGATAGAAAGATGAAGAAGAAAGCTGATTTTTTGGCTGCGGCCATAGTTGAAAAGAAAAGGGGAGGTGTCCCTAATCGAAGGAGCAGAGGAAGAGGGCGGGGTCAAGGCGGAGGCCGGACCCAGAGACTAGGCGTGAACCAATGCGCCTACTGCAAAGAGGAAGGACATTGGAGAGATACTTGCCCGCAACTCGAAGACGCCCAGCAAGATGACGACAACGATCATCAGTGGCGAGAAGAAAGACGAGGCCGTCCCCGAGGCCGAGGAGGAGCCAATCGAGAACAATTCCAGCGAGAGAGGGGAGGAGGAGCCATCCAAGCATTGGCCACACAGGCCCATGAAGAGGATGACGTGGATTAGGACAGACCGGGCTCCAAGTTTGCTTTAGGTCTCCAGGAGCCTATGGTCGAAATACAAATAGGAGACCAATTTATGAACTTTATGGTTGATACTGGAGCAGAACATTCAGTAATAGACAAAAAGATAGCCCCATTCACCAAGAAAGCAGTCACCATTATAGGAGCAACTGGTGCCAAAGCCACAAAGTCTTTTCTTCAAAACCGAATATGCAGTCTAGGAGGACAGCAAGTAACTCATCAATTTCTTTACATGCCCGAATGTCCAGTACCCCTACTGGGACGAGACATGCTAGCCAAGCTTCAAGCACAGATATCTTTCTCCGAACAAGGAGAAATGCAAATGACAGTGAATTCTCAAGCCAAACCAGCAGGAGTAATGCTGCTGACAGTACCCCGAGAAGAAGAATGGAGATATTACATTGATGATTCGATTCAAGATACCTATTTTGAACAAACTTTAAAGAACATTCATGCACCACTTGAAGTATGGGCAGAAGGCAGTCCCCCAGGCCTAGCCAAGCATATAGCACCAGTGATTGTAACCCTCAAGCCGAGTGCTACCCCAGTGCACGTCAAACAGTACCCTCTCCCAAGAGCCGCAATTGAAGGCATTCATCGCCACCTACAGAGATTGCTTGAGTATGGCCTACTGAAAGTATGTCAATCCCCATGGAACACTCCACTATTGCCAGTAAAGAAACCTGAGACAGATGATTATCGCCCAGTGCAAGATTTGAGAAGAGTAAATGATGCAGTTGAAACTATACATCCAGTCGTGCCCAATCCTTACACTCTTCTAGGACTGATACCTGCTGAAGCTACCCATTTCACTGTACTGGATTTAAAAGATGCATTCTTTTGCATAAGATTAGCCCCTGTAAGCCAAATATTGTTTGCATTCGAATGGCAGGACCCCATCTCTGGAAGAGGGGGCCAACTTACCTGGACAAGATTACCCCAAGGATTCAAGAATTCACCTACCATCTTTAGTGCTGCACTAAATCAAGACCTTTCAAGCTATCCAGTAGCCCCGGGGAGGAGAGTACTTCTCCAGTACGTGGATGATCTGTTGATAGCTGCCATATCAGAAAAAGAATGTATACGAGCCACCCAAGATCTCTTGCAGTTACTAAATGAAGCTGGATATAAAGTTTCCAGAGCCAAAGCACAACTATGCCAAACAGAAGTGAAATACTTGGGTTTTCGTATTACCCAAGGAAGCAGAAGATTAGGCAGAGAAAGAAAAGAAGCAGTATGTAGAATTCCAACTCCAACAACCAGAAAGCAAGTCAGAGCCTTTCTGGGAGCAGCAGGATATTGCCGAATCTGGATACCCAACTTTGCCCAAATTGCCAAACCACTGTATGAAGCCACAAAAGGAGAAGAGAAGTCACCACTGGAGTGGGGACTTGAGCAGGATACAGCCTTCCAGAAGTTAAAAGAAGAACTGATGTCATCACCAGCACTTGGACTACCAGATGTCCACAAACCTTTCCACTTGTTTGTACATGAAGCACAGGGAAATGCCTTAGGCATGTTGACTCAGAAATTAGGAAATTGGGAACGACCTGTAGCCTACCTATCAAAACAATTGGACCCTGTGGCCAAAGGATGGCCACCCTGCTTGAGAGCAGTTGCAGCTACAGCACTACTAGTGAGTGAAGCAGACAAACTCACATTAGGACAGAACATACGAGTCACTGTGCCACATGCAGTCCTTGCCCTTATGGAACAGAAAGCAAATTATTGGCTCACCAATTCCCGAATGCTAAAGTACCAGAGCATGTTATGTGAGAACCCACAGATACAACTTGAAGTGAGCCATGCTTTGAACCCAGCTACCTTGATACCCATCAGTGAAGAACTCCCAGAACATGACTGTATCGAAGTCATGGAAACTGTGTTTTCTAGCCGACCTGACCTAACAGATGTGCCCATAGACAATCCGGACCAGATCTATTATGTTGATGGGAGCAGTCTCATCCTTGACGGACGACGCTGTGCCGGATATGCAGTCGTCACGCAACATGAAGTAGTTGAATCATCAGCCCTAGCCTCAGGCACATCAGCCCAGAAAGCCGAATTGATAGCACTCACCAGAGCATTGTTATTAGGAGAAAAACTTGTGCTAAATGTATATACAGATTCCAAATATGCTTTCACTACCTTGCATGCCCATGGAGCTCTCTACAAAGAAAGAGGACTCATCACATCCGGAGGAAAATCAGTCAAGTATGGTCCCGAGATATTGATGTTACTTGATGCAGTCTGGGCCCCAACACGTGTAGCTGTCATGCATTGTAGAGGACATCAAGCAGGAAAAGGAGAAGTTGCTCGAGGGAATAGATTCGCAGATGCCTCAGCACGACAAGCAGCTATGACAGGACAGATTGCCCCACAAGCTATGCCAATGCAAGCAGCATTGTTTCCAGTACCCTTGAATTTATGGACCCCACGATATACCACCAAAGAATTGGATTACTATTGTGACAAAGAAGGGGGAGTATTGAAAGATGGATGGATTGAGCTGCCACCAGAAGAAGGCAGTCAACCTCCGGGAAGAATAGTAATTCCAGAATTGTTAGGACCAGTCTTTGTTAAAGCTTTCCATGAAGCCACCCATTATGGAAAGAGTGCTATGGAGAAAGCACTCAGACCACATTTCTACATTCCTCTGATGACAACCATATCAGCCTCAGTAGCCCGACAATGTCAAATCTGTGCCAAGAATAATGCCAAGCAAGGCCTTATTACAGCACCCCGAGTTCAGTCAAGAGGTGTGACCCCCATGCACAACCTCCAAGTTGATTTCACCGAAATGCCAAAAGCTAATGGATACCATTACCTACTAGTATTAGTTTGTACTTTCTCTGGGTGGGTAGAAGCATTCCCAACCAGAACTGAGAAAGCCCGAGAAGTTACCAAAGCCTTAATGAGAGAGATTGTCCCCAGATTTGGAATCCCAGCAGTGATAGGGTCAGACAATGGACCCTCATTTGTCTCCCAAGTTACTCAGCAGTTAGCAAAAGCTTTGCAGATACAGTGGAAGCTCCACACTGCATACAGACCCCAGAGTTCAGGGAAAGTTGAGCGAATGAATCGTACATTGAAAGCCCAAATGTCTAAGCTTTGTCAGGAGACACACTTGAAATGGCCCCAAGTGCTCCCCATAGCTTTACTCAGAATACGCTCAGCCCCTGTAAAGTCAACAGGATTTTCCCCTTTTGAAGTTTTGTATGGTAAACCCCCACCAATAGTGCAGGGAGTCAAAGGAAATCTAGCCCAGATTGGTTCAGAAGTAACCAGACAAGAACTCCTAGCTCTTAGTTTTGTTCTGCAGACTCTCCATACGTGGATCCAAGACCAGTTGCCTATCAACTTGACGGAACCCTTGCATCCCTACCAGCCTGGAACTTCGGTGTGGATCAAAGATTGGAAGAAGATACCGTTGGAACCCCATTGGAAGGGACCGTACACCGTCATCCTGTCTACCCCAACTGCAGTAAAGGTAGCCGAGATCGACGCCTGGATCCACCACAGCCGAGTCAAGCCCGCCGCCGATCCTGAACCAGAGCGGTGGACAGCAGAGCAGCACCCTGATGTACCCTTGCGAGTCACTCTGAGACGGCAACCAGCAGCATAGACACTTCATCACAAGTGCTTTGCAGTAGCCAAGTCTTTCGAAGAGGATTGCTGTTTTCCATGCAGCAACAGTTTTGTTTCAACGAACCCAATTTGCGTGTGTGATTTGACACACTACTGTGAGACTACATTGACTAAGCCAGACTTCACAAGCCAACTGAATTGCTAAGTTGGTTAATGTGTGCTGGACACCTTGAGGATCTTCAATCAACACTCAGCACCCGTTAAATTGCTTCATTAGCAAACGGGACGAAGAATAATAGACCGTCGTGATCAAGATCAGCAAGCTGAGGATTCAGAAGAACTCCAATCAACATCAACATGTATCTTTGCTTCTGCTTTGCCTTGGTTGCCTTCTTTGGAGGTTTTGAACAGACTTATGCTCTACCTCCATGCACAGCTTGCATTACTTCTACTAGAACTGGACTGAAAGTAACTCAGACTTTGCTTTACCATTCTTACTATACCTGCAAGGGAACAATAACTCGGTGTATTTATAACACCACTGAACTAAATGTTTGCACTCATGGCAAAATTAAAGCATGCTATAATCCGCATCAGAATCCATCCTATTACACGTTGGAAATAAGATGGAAGGATGCAGATGGACCTATATTAGCTGCTACACCACCACTTAAGGACATTACTAAACCTGCTGTTTTGAATTTTGATGCATGTAATGCTATTAATAGAGATAGTCAGTCCACCTGTGGTACATGGGAGAAAGCGTATCGAAATGACCATAAGTATATGTGTCCAGAAGGTGCCACGAATTGGTGGAAGTGTACAGGTAAAACAGGATCAGGGTATAGTACTGCTACAGCGGCAGACTACTATTGCCCGTATTGGGAATGTGTTTTCTATGCTACCTGGAACACTGGTATAACTGATGAGAAAATAGATAAGCGGATGGCTACTCTAACCAAGCCAACCACGAATGATAAATGTCAGAAAGATGCTTGCAACCCCTTACATTTGCGTGTACATAACCCCCATGCATGGAAACAAGGATATAAGTTTGGTTTACGTATTGCAGGAGGAGGAACAGACCCAGGGACCATTGTGTATGTTAGATTGAATACCCAAGCCCACAAGTCATCTAAATATCATATTCATAATACCTTTTATGAAGCTATGCACGTAAATAAGTTTGAGATCCCTCACCCTTCACAGAATTTGTTTCTAGAATTAGCCGGAGCAGTAGTATCTAGTCTTAAGATCACAGATTGTTATTTCTGTGGCGGAACCCAAATGGGAGATCAATGGCCCTGGGAAGCCCAAGAATTGAATTATTCCATGATTTACAATCAGACTGAATTACACAAGACTACCAGTGAATGGGTGTTAGCACACTCAATCGTTGGACGTCTTTGCTATGCCAGAACTGGACCCCAGTTCACCCAAAAGGTAGGACAGCTGGTCTGTCTTAGCCAGAAATACTATAATGCCACGACCAAGAAGGTAGCATGGTGGTCAGGAATCAGACATCCTGAACCTCCTAACCCATTAGCCAGATTTCCTGAACTTGCAGGTCTATGGACTAACCTTGCCAAAGTCCAAGCCTGGCAAGCCCCACCTGGCCTGTATTGGATCTGTGGAAACCGAGCATATGCGCAACTCCCACCACAATGGGGAGGAGCATGTGTCTTAGGAACCATCAGACCTTCTTTCTTCCTGTTAAACACTGAACATGGAGAACAATTAGGATACCCTGTATATACCACCCACAAACACAAAGGAGCATCTAGACAGAAAAGAGAGGCCTTACAGATAGGCAAGTGGGAGAAATGGCAAGGTGATGATTGGCCACCAGAAAGAATTATTGAGTATTATGGACCTGCCACTTGGAATGATGATGGTATGTATGGTTATCGTACCCCAATTTATATGATTAATCGTATTATTCGCTTACAAGCAGTAGTTGAAATAATAACTAATGAAACTAGTCATGCTCTCACGCTCTTAGCTAGACAAAGTACTCAGATGCGCACTGCCATATACCAGAATCGCTTAGCCCTTGATTACTTGCTAGCAGCTGAAGGAGGAGTATGTGGTAAGCTGAATTTAACCAATTGCTGTTTAAAAATAGATGATAAAGGTCAAGTAGTTGAAGAAATTGCTAAAGATATGCAAAGACATGCTTATGTGCCAGTACAGACTTGGCACGCCTTGAAATTTCCTAATTGGTTTGCTAACCTTTTCTCTTGGCTGGGAGGATTTAAGACTTTCGTTATCTTAGTACTAATCCTTGTTGCTGTTGTGCTCTGCTTACCATGTTTAATCCCATGTTGTATGCGCTCCCTTCATAGTGCTATTGATAGTACAGTAGAGCGGAAGACCGCAACTAGAATAATGGCTTTATACAAAGCTAGCCCTAGTGGAACTAGTAAGAATCCTTTAATCAGGATTTGAATCCTCTGGAAAGTGATTTAATTCTCACACCTTATTAAGTAATAGGGTGAGATTAATCAAAGGGGGGAATGTGGCAGGTGCAGGCCTGTGACCCACGGTGTCTGACATAGGCAGGCCAGCATGGCTAGCTTGACCTGTAAATGAGGCCTGTGGAGAGGCATATAGGATTGCACATCCCCCAATATGCTGCTATTGTAAGAAAGAACTCAGTAGAAATATTGAATTAGCTTAGATAAGCAGAATTGCAGAATTAAGAAATGGAAAAATACAGAAAAGATGTGTTTTAAAGTTACTGATAAGAAAAAGTACATTTGCAGAGAAATATTGAGGAGTGCTGACAGATGAGTTACAGAACCTTGCTCTTCTGCACGCACAAATGGTCCCATAGCCTTGAAAGTGTGAAAGTAACAAGTTGATGAACTGACCATTGTAATTGGGACTAGAAGGGGGGCAGGCAGGTGTCATGCCTACAGAAGCCCACAGAAGGAACATAATTGGAGAAGCTTATCAGTACCGGGACCAATAGAGGGGCTACGGGAGGTACGGGAGCGTACCGGGACCAATGAATTGTTTTTCTATACCTAGAATGGAACAGAAGTCTATAAAAGTTGTTGTAATGCTTGAAAACTTTGCTCAGCCATTTTGAAATTGTCTTGCTTGAGACTTGTGCACAAATAAATGATTTGGACCTTCTGAACAGACTCCTGGTATCATTGGTTTGTCTGCGCTTTGCTGCTACAACTCTTCCCCCACCACCTGCATTAACGCTTGCCTTGCGTGTTTGGCATTTAGAAGATTTCATCTTCTGGCAGAGTATTTGCATTAATAAGTTTTTTGGCTCAAGAAGTTCCTAATTTCTTCATGTACAGATTGCTGTACAAAAATATATCATTCCTTCTTCAGATGTGTGTTGTAGGCTTTCAGCTCAGATGCATTGTCTTGGTGCACCATTTCACTTTAACTAAAAGCAACATTTTAACACATGTCCACAGCGCCTGACAGGCATCTGAATTTTCTGGAAATCTGGGATGATGAAAATCTGAGGCACGTGTGAATGGGGGGGAGGGGGGCCCTTCAGTGTGAAGTTTCTTTTGTCTGACATTTCAGCAATATGATTCTTAACATTTGAATAGCGCAACCAGGCATATACAGTGCTTTACAGACAGTTATAATAGACAGTCCTTGCTTCTTGCAGGGCACATACTAATAAGCCAGACAGGAAGCAGAGACAAGACATAGAGCCCTTAGTTAGAGTAGTGGGGTCAGTTGTTTGGAATGAGGCCTAATTGTTGTAGCAAAGTGCAGTCAATGAATAAATCCAGGAGTCAAATGACAGGGTCCAAGCCAGTTTATTGTGCACAGGCCCAGTCAGTCAAAGCTTCAAAAGAAACTGAGCAACCGTTTCTACAGAGACATAACCATTTATACCTCTTTTTCAGTTTGATACATGAGAACTTTCTATTGGTTCTAACTCGATACATGCAAACTTCTCATTGGTTTTACATTCCCTGCACCTGTCCAATTAGAAATCTCTCTGGAGCCTAGCAACCAGCCCCCTCCCTTAGGATTGCTCTAACAATGGTGCAGTTCTTGATTTCGTTACTTCTCTACTGCAAGGTTATCTCTAGCTCCATGAATGCATATATTGAAACATTTCTGTTCTTTCACACACAAGAGAATAATGGAAGACTTATGAATTCATAAAAACTTCTTATTAAGCAGTTTAAAACAGTTTTCTCATTTTTCACAGATTTTTGGTTCTTTTCTAGCTATAATGGGAGTTAGGATCCAGGCCTAACTTACAGGCCTTTCATAATAGCAGGCCATGCTAGGCCATAGCCTACCACATTCCCCCCTTTGATTATTCTCACCCGCAAGTAAGAAAGGGTGAGAATTAAATCACTCATTAGTCAATTAACACATCATACAGGTGTAATAGCATCATCGTGTGGTATAGGGTAATATTGCTGAGGTAGGCTATGGCCTAGCATGGCCTGCTACTATGAAAGGCCTGTAAGTTAGGCCTGGATCCTAACTCCCATTATAGCTAGAAAAGAACCAAAAATCTGTGAAAAATAAGAAAACTGTTTTAAAATTCTTAATAAGAAGTTTTCATGAATTCATAAGTCTTTTATTATTCTCTTGTGTGTGAAAGAACAGAAATGTTACAGTATATGCATTCCAGAAGCCGAAGTTAACCTTGAAGTAGAAAAGTAATGAAATTCAGAACTGCACCATTGTTCAAGCAATCCTAAAGGAGGGGGCCGGTTTCTAGGCTCCGGAGGGATTTCTAATTGGACAAATGAAGGGAATGTATAACCAATGAAAAGTTCGCATGTATCGAGTTAGAACCAATAGAAAATTCTCATGTATCAAACTGAAAAAGAGGTATATAAAGTTATGTCTCTGTATAAACCTTTGCTCAGTTCCTTTTGAAGCTTTGACTGACTGGGCCTTGTGCACAATAAACTGACTTGGACCCTGTCAATCGACTCCTGGATTTATTCATTGATTGCACTTTGCTACAGCATATTCTTGGTGCGTTGGCCAGGAAGTGCGAGTGGTAAATAGTATTCAAGTGAGTAATCCACGTAATTCACCTTGAGGTTTGGCCCGGTTGGAACCGTGTCTGTCCGATCGCGGGGGAAACCTCAGGCGCCGCCGGCCCCTTTGTGCCGGAGAGGGTTCCGCCTGCCTCGGCAGGCCATCGGGTCCAGCTGGCCAACACCTCCGACCCGGGGGAGTCCAGGTTCCAACTCAGAAGCTGGTGTGGTATCGGGGACCGGATCCGGTGAGTAGACATTTTTGTGATTTAATAGTCAGAAAGAACAGCCTGGGACAACGTCTTGCGTGTGCAAGACTGATTTGGTATATTTAGTATAGACTAACTGGGAAATCTCGCATGAGTATGCGCGAGACAAGGGAGCCTGATCACCTCCCATAAGGGCGGTCCTAGTAAGCTCCGCGTAAGGAAAGCGGAAGCTGAAGCCATCGACCATTCTTGTTTGGAATAGTCAGTTAGTCAGAAAACCTGGGCACTTGAAATATTGAAATATATCTTGTTGAAATATGCTTGCATGTGTGAGTGAGAGGTCTTGAAATACAGACCGAGCGAGAGCGAACTCCTAAGTAGCGCAGTTCCTGGCCGGGCGACCGCGCCCAGGTCGCGAACAGGAGGAAGCGAGTGGTGTTTGTCCCCCCCGTGTTCTGTGGGCTGTACGGACCCCTTACCTGCAGCCATACTACCTATCCTTATTGTTCGTTGTCTTGTACGTCATTACGTGTACTTAGGGACGTAGGGTACGTAACGTACGCAGGTACGTTGAGTACTAGGTAGTGTACGTAGGTACGTTTAGATTATGGGAGGGACGGAGTCCACGCAAACTCCGTTAGCATGTATGATCAAGAATTTCCGTAAAGGATTTTCGGGCGATTATGGTATAAAAATGACTCCATGCAGATTAAAAATGTTATGTGAAAGGGAGTGGCCCGCATTAGCTGCTTCATGGCCCCGAGGGGGCACCTTTGATTTTGAGACAGTTTTACAACTTCATCAGCTCATATTAAGAGCGTATCCTGACCAGTTCCCCTATATAGATTCCTGGTTAAGTGTATGTGAACAGCAGCCCTCATGGATGAAGCGCTGTTATGAGGAGCACTGTAAAATATTTGTAGCTACTACTAGGGGAACCAAAAAGGCTAAGGAAGAGAAGCCACCTGTGTATTCTGACCCAGAGTCCTCAGATATTTTGGATAGTTTACCCCGGCACCCACAGAAATTAGTCCCCCACAGCCCCACAACTTGAAGTAGAGCCCGAAGAGGAGTCCCAGAAAATACCGAAGCAACAGCCTAAGAAGCACCCTACCCCGAGTGAAAGTCCCGGGTCAGGCCCAAGCACAGCAGGGGGACTCGAGTCTTCTGATGAGATAGAAAGCGGAAGCTCTCCTGCCAGTTCAGGGTCACCCACCAAGGAGACTAGTGCCCGGGAGCCTTATGATTTAAGAAGCGTAACTCCCAAGAAGAAGGAGAAAGCAGGGCACCTAATGCCATTATGCCAAGTGCCTGGAATTCCTGTTTTAAATGATCAGGGCCAGATGGCGCCAGGACCAACCAGCTTAGTTTATGTACCCTTTTCTACCACAGATTTATTAAACTGGAAAACACATTTTGCTTCCTACACAGCCAAGCCTCAGGAATTAACAGAATTAATATCTAGCATTATGCAAACCCATCAGCCTACCTGGGCCGATTGTTGCCAGCTCCTGTCCACCCTCTTCACCACTGAGGAGCGAGGCCGGATCGGGCAAGCAGCTCTCCGGTGGTTAGAAGAGAACCCTGTAGAAGGGGGGGGGAATAAATCCCCCGCAAGCAGCTGCTGCGGAATATCCCAATGAAGATCCTGGGTGGAACCCGAATGAAGAAAGGGGGCGGCGGCCTTAACCAGATTTCGCCAGGCCTTAGTGCAGGGCCTGAAGAAGGGAGGCCAGAGGGCCATGAATATCGGGACAGTATCGGAAGTTCTCCAGGGTCCAGATGAGAGCCCAGCGGCCTTTCATGAGCGGTTGTCTGAAGCTTATAGACTGTATACCCCATATGATCCCGCCGCTCAGGAAAATTTATGCATGGTAAATGAGGCCTTTGTTAGTCAGTCCCAGAGAGACATAAAGCGAAAATTACAGAAATTGGATGGATTTGCGGGCATGAATACAGCTCAGTTAATGGAAGTCGCTCAGAAAGTATTTGTGAATCGTGAAAATGAACGAGACAGAGAAATTGAACGAAAGATGAAGAAGAAGGCAGATCTTCTTGCTGCTGCTATAACCGAACGCCGTGGAGGAGGTATTCCTAATCAAAGGACCAGAGGACGTGGACGAGGCCGCAGAAGTGACAGGCCTCCATTAGGTGCAAATCAATGCGCCTATTGCAAGGAAGAAGGACATTGGAGAAATGAGTGCCCGCATCTGGACTCCGCCCCTGCACGGGGAGGAGGGAGTCCCTGGAGGACCGGAGGAAGATTTCGAAGGAGAGGAGGAATGAATCGAACACAGTTCCAGCAGGAGAGGGAAGAAGCCATTGAGGGAGTGGCAGTAGCAACGGGCTATGACCTGGACGATATAGATGAAGACTAGGCCAGACCGGGCTCCAAGTTCACCCTGGGTCCCCAGGAGCCTATGGTCAGTTTAAAGATAGGGGACCAATACATGGAATTCATGGTAGATACAGGAGCAGAACATTCAGTAGTAGCTAAGCCAGTAGCTCCTCTGTCCTCACGATCTGTCACCATTGTGGGAGCCACTGGAAATAAAGCCACAAAACCATTCTTGCAGAACCGCATGTGTGAACTAGGGGGACAGAAGATAACGCACCAGTTCTTGTATATGCCTGAGTGCCCTATTCCACTACTGGGCCGAGACATGCTTGCCAAGCTCCAGGCCCAAATATCCTTTGCTGAAGGGGGAGAAATGAAAATGACTGTGAACCCAAAGCCTGCTGGATTGATGGTGCTTACTGTTCCCCGAGAAGAAGAATGGCGGTTCTATAGTGCACCTTCAATAAAGTCAGCCAGTCCCTGTATACCTACCAACCTTATAGCCCCACCTGAAGTATGGGCAGAAGATAATCCACCTGGCCTAGCGAAGAACATAGCCCCTGTCGTTGTCACCCTCAAGCCAGGAGCGGAACCAGTGCATGTAAAGCAGTGTCCTCTCCCTCGGCCAGCCATAGAAGGAATTCACTGCCATTTAATGAAACTGCTGAAGTACGGACTTCTCAAGGAATGCCAGTCACCTTGGAACACCCCCCTTCTCCCAGTAAAGAAGCCTGGGACAGGGGACTACCGCCCAGTACAAGATCTAAGGCGAGTAAATGATGCAGTTGAAACTATACACCCAGTAGTACCAAATCCTTATACTCTCTTGGGACTGATCCCCGCTGAGGCCACTCACTTCACCGTCCTGGACCTGAAAGATGCCTTTTTCTGTGTGCGCCTAGCACCCACCAGTCAACTTTTATTCGCTTTTGAATGGCAAGACCCCACAACAGGAAGGCGGGGTCAGCTCACCTGGACCAGATTACCCCAAGGATTCAAGAATTCACCTACTCTCTTCAGTGCTGCCCTGAATCAAGATCTCTCAAGTTACCCAGTGGACCCAGGAAAGAGGGTTCTTCTTCAGTATGTAGATGACTTGCTCATAGCCACCAACTCAGAAAGTGAATGCCTACAAGCTACTAGTGAACTTTTGTACCTTCTCAAAGATGCTGGATACAAAGTCTCAAGAGCCAAAGCACAACTATGCCAAACTGAAGTCAAGTATTTAGGATTCCAGTTGTCCAGTGGGATCCGACGTTTAGGACCGGAATGCAAAGAAGCTGTATGTAATATTCCCACACCAACCACTAGGAGGCAAGTAAGAGCCTTCTTGGGGACCGCGGGATATTGTCGCAATGGATCCCCAACTTTGCCCTGATTGCAAAACCACTATACCAAGCCACCAGAGGAATGGAAAAATCCCTACTAGATTGGGGACCTGAACAAGATGTAGCATTCCAAACTTTGAAAAAAGCCCTGATGTCATCTCCAGCTTTAGGTCTTCCAGATGTTCAGAAGCCTTTCCATCTTTTTGTCCATGAGTGACAAGGAAACGCATTGGGAGTATTGACCCAATCTCTTGGCTCCTGGCAACGACCAGTAGCTTATCTGTCAAAACAATTGGATGTAGTTGCAAAAGGATGGCCCCCTTGTCTGAGAGTTGTCGCAGCAACAGCCCTCCTAGTGGGCGAAGCAGACAAACTCACACTAGGACAAACTCTTCAAGTTACCGTGCCACACTCTGTTCTGACCCTTATGGAACACAAAGGAAACTTCTGGCTAACCAATGCACGAATGTTGAAGTATCAAAGCATGTTGTGTGAAAACCCTCGGATACAGTTGAAAGTTAGCCAAGCTCTGAACCCTGCTACATTGTTCCCAATTGGTCCTGGGCCACCTGGTCATAATTGCTTAGAAACCATGGACACTGTATTCTCAAGTCGCCCTGATTTGACCAATGTCCCTCTAGAGGACCCAGAACGGACTTTCTTTGTAGATGGAAGCAGTTTGGTCATCAATGGACATCGTTGTGCTGGATATGCAGTGGTGACCCTTGATCTGGTAGTTGAGTCCTCAGCCCTGACCCCAGGAACCTCTGCACAGAAAGCTGAATTGATAGCCCTCACCAGAGCCTTGACATTAGGAGAAGGACTCCGCATAAATGTGTACACAGATTCCAAATATGCCTTCACTACTTTGCATGCACATGGAGCCTTGTATAAAGAGTGAGGGTTGATCACTTCAGGGGGTAAGGACATTAGGTATGGGCCCGAGATATTGATGTTATTAGATGCTGTATGGGCCCCCAAACAAGTGGAAGTCATGCACTGCCGAGGTCATCAAGCAGGAGCAGGAGAAGTTGCCCGAGGGAATAGATTTGCAGATGCCACCGCCCGAAAGGCGGCCACCACAGGACAAGTCAGGACCCAAGATACTGCAATGCAAGCAGCCCTATTCCCTGTGCCCCTTAGTTCCTGGGCACCCCGATACACTACAAGAGAGTTAGACTATTATTGTGAAAAGGAGGGAGGAGTCTTGACAGAACAAGGTTGGATAGTGCTACCACCCCCAGAAGGTAGTCCACCTCCAGGTCCTACCGTCATCCCTGAAGCATTAGGGCCAGCCTTTGTCCAAGCCTTTCATCAAGCCACACATTGTGGGAAAACAGCCATGAAGAAAGCCCTGAGACCTCATTTCTGTATTTCATTGCTAGGATCCTTGACCGCCTCAGTGGCACAGCAATGCCTGATATGTGCCAAAAATAATGCCAAGCAAGGTCCTGTTCCACCCCCAAGAGTTCATTCAGTAGGGGTGACCCCCATGAGTGATATACAGATAGATTTTGCTGAGATGCCCCGTGCAAATGGATATCACTATATGTTAGTGTTAGTCTGCACATTTTCAGGGTGGGTAGAAGCCTACCCCACCCGAAATGAGAAAGTCCGAGAAGTCACTAGGGTATTGCTCCATGAGATCATTCCCCGATTTGGAATACCATCAACTATAGGGTCAGATAATGGTCCATCATTTGTATCTCAAGTGACTCAACAGTTAGCTCAAGCTTTGCAAATAAAATGGAAGTTACACACTGCTTATAGACCCCAGAGCTCAGGGAAAGTAGAACGAATGAATAGAACCCTGAAAACACAGTTATCCAAGCTTTGTCAAGAAACACACCTGAAGTGGCTTCAAGTTCTACCCATAGCCCTTCTTTGGATACTTTCAGCTCCCACCAGATCCTTAGGTGTCTCCCCTTTTGAGATTTTGTATGGGCGACCTCCACCCATAGTGCAGGGAATAAAGGGAGACATGAGGCAGATAGGATCTGAAATAACTAGACAAGAACTATTAGCTTTAGGTTCTGTTTTGCAGAAACTCCAAACGTGGGTGCAAGACCGACTACCCATCAACCTGACCGAGCCTCTGCATCCCTTCAAGCCAGGAACGTCCGTATGGGTGAAAGAGTGGAGAAAGACCCCGCTGGCGCCGCATTGGAACGGACCCTACGTCGTCATCCTGTCAACCCCCACCGCCGTGAAAGTTGCAGAATTTGAACCCTGGATCCACCATAGTCGAGTGAAGCCGGCAGCTGCTCCTGATCCTGGCCAATGGACATCAGTGAATGATCCTGAGACTCCATTGCGACTCACCCTGAGACAGCCAGCTTTATAGAAGAATCTTCAGCATCCACTTACGTCACGCGAAAGTGACCATCACTACAGAAACAGAAGAAAACTCAGCACAGTTCATTCCAGTTAACCTCCAGAGACTGTAATCACAATGTTCTTCCACTATTGCCTTGTGGGAGTGGTGATCCTGGGAATCCTGGAAAAGGCCTTTGCTCTACCCCCTTGTATAGCTTGCATAACCACCACCCGAACAGGACAAAAGGTTACTCAGACTTTGCTCTATCATTCCTACTATACTTGCACTGGAACAGTCAGCCGGTGTGTTTATAAGGGCACCGAACTGAACATTTGCACAAAGGGAAGAAGTAAGACTTGTTATACCCCTCGACAAAACCCATCATACTATACATTCGAGATACGATGGAATGATGAAGATGGAGCTATCCTGAATGCGACAAAACCCCTTACCGACCCCACCAAACCTATCACCTTGAACTTTGATGCTTGTGATGCCATCAACAGAAATGCTTACCACAGATGTGGGTCATGGGAGTGAGCCTACTACCATGATGATAAATACATGTGTCCACAAGGAGCCTACGGATGGGGACGATGTACAGGAAAGAGTACTGCAGCCACTATTTACACCACCGCATCTGAATATGATTACTTTTGCCCAAAATGGGAATGTGTATATTTTGCTACCTGGAAGAATGCACCGACGGGACAAGACGGCGATCATCGCAAAGGCAGCCTAACGAAGATCAGCTTACCAGAACCTAAGAAATGCCAGAAAGGTGCCTGTAATCCTCTACAACTCTTCATAGCCAACCCCAGCCACTGGAAGCAAGGATACAAGTTTGGGTTGCGTATTGCAGGAGGAGGTGTAGATCCTGGGACTATTTTATATCTGCAATTAAACACCAAAACCCATGTATCCTCACCCTATCGTATACATCACTCCTTCTATGAAGCCATGAAATCAGAGTTTGAAATCCCTCCTGCCTCCCAGAACTTATTTCTTGAATTAGCGGGAGCAGTTGCTTCTAGTCTCCATGTTTCAGACTGTTTGTTTTGTGGAGGAACAAAAATGGGAGACCAATGGCATTGGGAAGCACAAGAACTGAACTATTCTGTTCCATATAATCAGACTAATATACGCAATACCACAAGTGAATGGGTATTGGCCCACTCCATTGTGGGTAATTTATGTTTCTCTCGCTATGGACCAATGTTCAATATGGAAGTGGGGCAGCTGGTCTGTCTCAGAGGTTTTACAACAGTACCACTAAGAAAACATCTTGGTGGTGAGAAGCCAACGCTACTGAACCCTCCAATCCTCTAGTCCAGTTTCCCAGACTTGCCAGCATCTGGACTAACCTAGCAGCATATAATTCTTGGCAAGCACCACCTGGACTGTACTGGATTTGCGGAACCCGAGCATATGCCAGACTTCCTCATCACTGGGGAGGCGCATGTGTATTGGGAACCATACGACCTTCCTTTTTCCTTCTGCCTACATCCCAGGGAGAACAGCTGGGATATCCTGTGTACAGAAGTCGACAGCTGAAGGAAGCCTTGAAAATAGGCCAATGGGACAAATGGGATGGTGAAGAATGGCCCCCAGAAAGAATCATCGGATACTATGGACCTGCCACTTGGGAGCAGGATGGGACTTGGGGATATTGTACTCCTGTTTATATGATTAATCAAATAATACGTTTGCAAGCTGTTGTTGAAATAATAACCAATGAAACTAGTAAAGCACTAACCCTTCTAGCAAAGCAAAGTACGCAAATGCCTACAGCCATTTATCAAAATCGTTTAGCTTTAGATTATTTGTTAGCAGCTGAAGGTGAGGTATGTGGGAAGTTGAATCTAAGTAATTGTTGTTTACAGATTGATAATAATGGGCATGTAGTTGAAGATTTAGCCATCCAGATGAGAGAGCAGACATTTGTGCCTGTCCAGACCTGGCACAGTTTAAAGATGAATGGGTGGTTTGGTTCATTGTTTTCTTGGATAGGTGGTCTGAAATCCCTTATGTTTATCGTACTATTCATATTAGCCATGTGCTTGTTGCTCCTTTGTCTCCTACCCCTTTGCTTACGCATGATAACATCATCAATTGATAACACTATAGAGCGGAAGGCAGCTGCGAAGGTATTAGCTATGTGGCGATATTACCCTATACCCCACGATGATGATGCCATTACACCAGTATAATGTGTTGATTGACTAATGAGTGATTTAATTCTCACCCTTCCTCACTTGCGGGTGAGAATAATCAAAGGGGGGAATGAGGTAGGCTATGGCCTAGCATGGCCTGCTACTATGAAAGGCCTGTAAGTTAGGCCTGGATCCTAACTCCCATTATAGCTAGAAAAGAACCAAAAATCTGTGAAAAATAAGAAAAATGTTTTAAAATGTTTAATAAGAAGTTTTCATGAATTCATAAGTCTTCTATTATTCTCTTGTGTGTGAAAGAACAGAAATGTTACAGTATATGCATTCCAGAAGCCGAAGTTAACCTTGAAGTAGAAAAGTAACGAAATTCAGAACTGCACCATTGTTCAAGCAATCCTAAAGGAGGGGGCCGGTTGCTAGGCTCCGGAGGGATTTCTAATTGGACAAATGAAGGGAATGTATAACCAATGAAAAGTTTGCATGTATCAAGTTAGAACCAATAGAAAATTCTCATGTATCAAACTGAAAAAGAGGTATAAAAAGTTATGTCTCTGTATAAACCTTTGCTCATTTCCTTTTGAAGCTTTGACTGACTGGGCCTTGTGCACAATAAACTGACTTGGACCCTGTCAATCAACTCCTGGACTTATTCATTGATTGCACTTTGCTACAGCATTGCCACATAGCTAATATCTTCGTAGCTGCCTTCCTTTCTACATTGCTATCAATGGCTGCTGACTTTATTCAAACTGTGATGAATCCAGGGTTCGAGTTTTGCAACTTTAACTGCTGTTGGGGTTAACAAGATGACAACATAAGGTCCCTTCCAATGTGGTGTCAACGGTGTCTTTCTCCACTCTTTGATCCACACCGTGACTCCAGGCTTGAGAGGATGCAGGGGTTCTGTTAGATGGATGAGCAGCTGGTCTTGTACCCACGTATGAAGACTCTACAAAACAGAACTTAAAACCAATAGTTCTTGTCTAGTAACTTCAGATCGAATCAGTTCCATATCTCCCTTTATTTCCTATACAATAGGAAGGGGGTCGCCCATACAGAATCTCAAAAGGGGAAACTCCTAACGACTTAGCAGGGGCTAAGTATATCCTAAGAAGGGCTATAGGAAGAACCTGGGGCCACTTCAGGTGAACCTCTTGGCAAAGTTTGGACAAATGGGATTTCAGGGTTCTATTCATACATTCTACTTTTCCTAAATTCTGAGATCTGTAGGCAGTATGCATCTGATAATATCAATATTCCGGGGCCATACTTAATGGACTTGCTTCCTGAGGTTATCCTCCCTCATTCTTTGTACAGGGCCCCATGTTCATGCAATTGTATCTGGGTGTTTTCACACAGCATACTCTGATACCTCAACATTCGTGAATTAGCTAGAAGTTTCCTTTGTGTTTCATAATGGTTAGAACAGAGTGTGGTACAGTAACTTGAAGATTGCTCACTAGGAGGGCTGTAGCTGCAACAGCTCTCAAACAAGGGGCCAGCCTTTTGCAATTACATCCGATTGTTTTGACAAATAGGCTACTGGTCGTTGCCAAGATCCAATGAGATTGAGTCAATACTCCTAGAACATTTCCTTGTGACTCATGAACATAGAGATTGAAAGGTTTTCTGGACATCGGGTAGACCCAGAACTGGTGATAACATCAGAGCGGTTTTCAAAGATCAAAAGGCTGCATCCTGTTCAAGTCCCTATTCCAATGGAGACTTTTCCATTCCTTTGGTAGCTTGATACAATGGTTTTGCTAGCAGCGCAAAATTGGGGATCCATATACGACAGTACTCTGCGGCACCCAAGAAGGCTCTCACTTGCCTCCTGGTAGTTGGAGTAGGAATACTGCATACAGCTTTTTTGCGTTCTGGTCCCAGGCGTCTAATTCTACTGGACAACTGGAATCCTAGGTATTTAACTTGTTTGACATAATTAATGCTAGAAGTCAATACCAATGCTAGAAGTATGGACTTGGGAAGTCATATGCCAATGCTAGAAGTCTAAACAATAAGATGGGAGAGTTAGAATACATAGCACTAAATGAGAGGTTAGATATGATTGCACTCTCAGAGACATGGTGGAAGGAGGATAACCAGTGGGACACTGTGATACCTGGATACAAACTATATCGTAATGATAGAGCTGATCAAATTGGTGGAGGGGTTGCGCTCTATGTTAGAGAGGGCATTGAGTCAGAAAGGATTAAAGTTTTAGAGGGAACAAAATTTGCTGTAGAATCTCTATGGATTGAAATTCCACTTATGAAGGGGAAGGTGATGGCAGTGGGAGTATACTATCGACCGCCTGGCCAGAATGAACAAATGGATGATGAAATGCTCAAAGAAATCACGGAAGCTAACAAAAGTCACAACAGAGTAGTAATAATGGGTGATTTCAATTACCCCAGTATCGACTGGGTCAGTGTCACGGCAGGACAAGCTAAAGAGGTAAAGTTTCTAGATGGAATAAATGACTGCTTCTTGGAGCAGCTGGTTCATGAACCGACCAGAGGGAAAGCCATACTGGACCTAGTCCTTAGTGGAACGCCAGATCTGGTGCAAGAAATAAGGGTGTTGGGACCACTTGGCAATAGTGATCATAGTATGATCATGTTTGATTTAATTATTGGAGGACAAATAGTAAAGGAATCCACAGTACTACCTTTTAACTTTCAAAAGGGAGACTATGATAGAATGAGGAATATAGTTAGGAAAAAACTAAAAGGAGCGGTTCCAAAGGTTAAAGACTTACAGCAAGCTTGGGCGTTATTTAAAACTACTATCCTCGAAGCCCAGACCAGCTGTATTCCACGCATTAAGAAGAGTGGAAGAAAGTCCAAAAAACTGCCAGCATGGTTTAAAGGTGGGGTCAGAGAGGCTGTTGCTGCCAAAAAAGCAACCTTCAGGAAATGGAAAAAAGAGCCAAATGATGAAAACTGGAAACAGCACAAGCACTGGCAAGTTAAATGCAAAGCATTGATAAGGCAGGCAAAGCGGGAATTTGAGAAGAAACTTGCTACGGAAGCAAAAACACGAAATAAAGACTTTTTCAAGTACATTCGTAGCAAAAGGCCTGTGAGAGAGTCAATTGGACCGTTAGATGATAGAGGGGTAAAAGGGGCAGTAAGAGGAGACAAGGCTATAGCAGATAGACTGAATGAATTCTTTGCTTCGGTCTTTACTGAGGAAGATGTAGGGATGTTACCCAAGACTGAAGTGGTATTTAAAGGTGATACTGCAGAGGAATTGAGAGAAATATCGCTACACCGGGAAGATATATTACAACTATTTGATAAACTGAATAGTAGCAAATCACCTGGACCGGATGGTATACATCCCAGAGTGTTGAAAGAGCTGAAATATGAGATTGCAGACCTGCTATTGGTAATCTGTGAACTTTCATTAAAAACATCTGTAATACCTGAAGATTGGAGGGTCGCCAACGTAACACCAATTTTTAAAAAGGGTTCCAGGGGTGACCCGGGAAATTACAGACCGGTGAGCCTGACGTCAGTACCAGGGAAAATGGTAGAAACCATCATAAAGAACAAAATTACACAGCATGTAGATAGTCATGGCCTAATGGGAGACAGCCAACATGGCTTTAGACAAGGAAGATCTTGTCTTACTAATCTGATATGTTTTTTTGAAGGTGTGCATAAACAGGTAGACAAAGGTGAGTCGGTTGATATAGTGTATCTGGACTTTCAGAAAGCTTTTGACAAGGTCCCCCATCAGAGACTTTTGGCGAAGCTAATAAGTCATGGGATAGGAGGCAGTGTACTATTGTGGATCGGGAACTGGTTAAAAGATAGAAAGCAGAGGGTAGGGCTAAATGGCCAATATTCCCAATGGAAAAAGGTGAATAGTGGAGTACCCCAGGGATCTGTACTGGGTCCGCTACTTTTTGACATATTCATAAATGACCTGGAAAAGGGAATAACTAGTGAGGTTATCAAATTTGCAGATGACACAAAACTGTTTAAAGCTGTTAAAACCCAAGAGGATTGTGGAAAACTGCAGGAGGATCTGGATAAATTGGAAGACTGGGCATCCAAGTGGCAGATGAAATTTAATGTGGACAAGTGCAAAGTTATGCACCTAGGAAAGAACAACCCACACTATAGTTACACGATGCAAGGCTCCACATTAGAAACCACCACCCAGGAAAAAGATTTAGGAGTCATCGTGGATAACATGTTAAAACCCTCCGCCCAGTGTGCAGCGGCGGCCAAGAAAGCAAATAGAATGCTAGGTATCATAAGGAAAGGGATGGAAAATAAAACAAAGGATATTATAATGCCTCTGTATCGCTCCATGGTACGACCGCACCTTGAATATTGTGTGCAATTATGGTCACCGTATCTCAAAAAGGACATAGCGTTATTAGAAAAAGTACAGAGAAGAGCCACCAAAATGGTGAAGGGGATGGAAGGCTACTCCTATGAAGAGAGGCTAAATAGGTTAGGGCTCTTTAACCTGGAAAAGAGACGGCTGAGGGGAGATATGATAGAGGTCTATAAATTAATGAATGGAGTGGAACGGATAAACGTGGATCAATTGTTTACACTATCAGAATATAGGAAGACTAGCGGACATGTAATGAAGCTACAGGGTAAACTATTTAAGACAAATAGGAGAAAATATTTTTTCACTCAACGTGTAACCAAACTCTGGAATCTGTTACCGGAGGATGTAGTAAGGGCTGTTAGTATAGCTGGGTTTAAAAAAGGTTTGGACAAGTTCCTGGAGGAAAGGTCCATAAACCACTATTAAAAAGGGACCCAGGATATCAATGCTTGACCCAGTACAAGCATTGAGGAACCTGTGTCTTTTGGGGATATTGCTAGGTACGCATGACCTAGATTGGCCACTGTTGGAAACAGGATACTGGGCTTGATGGACCTCGGTCTGACCCAGTATGGCATGTCTTATGTTCTTATATTCTTATTATGCCTTGGCTCTTGAGACTTTGTATCCAGCCTCATTAAAAAGGTGCAAGAGTTCATTGGTGGCTTATAGACATTCACTTTCTGAGTTGGTGGCTATAAGCAAGTTGTCCACATACTGGAGAAGAACCCTTTCTCCTGGGTTCACATAGTAGCTTGAAAGATCTTGATTTAAAATAGCACTGAAGAGAGTAGATGAATTCTTGAATCCTTGAAGTAATCTAGTCCAGGTGAGTTGGCCCCGCCTTCCTGTTGTGGGGTCTTGCCATTCAAAAACAAACAAGAGTTGACTGGTGGGGGCGAGGCGCACACAGAAAAAGGCATCTTTCAGGTCCAGGATGGTGAAATGAGTAGCCTCAGCGGGGATCAGTCCCAAGAAAATATAAGGATTTGATACCACTGGGTGTATAGTTTCAGCTGCATCATTCACTCGCCTCAGATCTTGTACTGGGCGGTAATCCCCTGTCCCAGGTTTCTTAACTGGGAGAAGGGGGGTGTTCCAGGGTGACTGGCATTCCTTGGGAAGTCCATACTTCAGCAGTTTCATCAAATGGCAGTGGATTCCTTCAATGGCTGGTCGAGGGAGAGGGTACTGCTTCACATGCACTGGTTCCACTCCTGGCTTGAGGGTGGCAATGACAGGGGCTATGTTCTTCGCTAGGCCAGGTGGATTATCTTCTGCCCATACTTCAGGTGAGGCTATAAGGTTGGTGGGTATACAGGAACTAGCTGGCTTGATTGGAGATGCACTATAGAACCGCTACTCTTCTTCTCGGGGAACAGTCAGCACCATCAATCCAGCAGGTTTTGGGTTCACAGTCATTTGCATTTCTCCCCTTTCAGCAAAGGATATTTGTGCCTGGAGCTTAGCAAGCATGTCTCGGCCCAGAAGTGGAATAGGGCATTCAGGCATATACAAGAACTGGTGTATTATTTTCTGTCCCCCTAGTTCACACAGGTGGTTCTGCAGGAGAGGCTTTGTGGCCTTAGCCCCAGTAGCTCTGACAATGGTGATGCATCGAGAAAACAAAGGGGCTACTGGCTTTAGTATTCTGCTCCTGTATCCCCCCATAAAGTCCATATATTGGTCCCCTATTTTCAGACTGACCATAGGCTCCTGGGGACCCAGGGAAACTTGGAGTCCGGTCTGGCCTAGACTTCATCCATGCTGTAGCCCTCTTCGGCTGCCACTCACTCTATAGCTGCTTCCCTCTCTTGCTGGAACACTGTGCTTGGTTTATTCTTTCTAAAATCAAGTACTCCCTCCTCCCCTCCTGGGGTTGGAGTCAGAATACGGGCATTCACTTCTCTAATGTCCTTCTCTGCAATGGGCGCACTAATTCGCACCCAGTGGGGGGCCCGATCATTTTCACGACCCCTTTCACTTCCTCTGCTCCTTCGATTAGGAAAACCTCCTCCACATCATTCAACTAAAGTATCAGCAAGAAGATCTGTTTTCTTCCTCATCTTACATTCACTTTCTCTGTCACATTTATTTCCACAATTCACAAACTTTCTGAACAACTTCCATTAACCGTGCTGTATTCATGCCCGCAAATCCATCCAGTTTCTGCAATTTCTGTTTTATATCACTCTGGGACTGACTAACAAAAACGCAAATTCTCCTGGGCTGCTGGATCGCATGGGGTATATAGTGAGGGCTGCCTGCGCTATTTGGATCCCACTTGGGGCCATCAAGGCTGATGGGTCTGCATAATACTGTTCATTAGCTCAATCAAATCCTACGGTTTCTTCAGTGTAGGAGGCATAATGCCGCTTTCAGTTCAATAAATCAGTGGCAGAAACAAAGCTGGCCCTGGACCTAGTGCAATGGGATAACGTGACCCTCCCCTTTTACTGGTAGTTGTACTTCTGAAGGCATACGGCAATCGGGACTGTCTGGGTTCCACTTCATGTTCTTGGGGGCTAGCTGTGAGTGACCCTGAACTGGCAAATGAATCCATCAGTGGACTGTGGCCTACTCTGAGTACTTTAAACTGTGCCGGGGCTTTCGGTCAAGAGGGGGTGTACGTCCTTCTGCTGCGGAGGTGGCTGGTGACATTTGCAGGGAGGTATCTTCCCCCCTCCCCCCCCGAGCAGAGCTGAGGGAACTGGCCTATAAAGATAATAAACGGGCAGGTTTTTTTTTTTCAAACCTTTAACCAGGAATCCTATATAGGGGAACTGATCAGGGAACATTCTCTGTACAATCTAATAAACACGGGAAACTACGGGGCCATGAAGTAACTAACACTGGCCACCCCCTTCCATAGAGCAAAGGGGCAGAGACATTTTAAGTCTGTAGTCTTTCAGCAAAGTCCTTGCTAAAATTCCTAGTCATACATTTCAACAAAATCTGCATGGACTCTGGACCCCCCCCCCCACCAAACAATCAGGCTGCATTTTCCTGTGGACTAAGCATAATGGATGTGTGCTCATTCTAAATAAGTACAATTTAGATAAAGTCCTTAAAATATAAAACTATTATTTTGCAACATGTTATAACAACATTCCCAACAGAGAGAACTATAGCTCCTAACATGACGACTACATATCTGTTACGTATGACTGGAATAAAATTACTGGGCATGAAAACTAACTGCCAGCCATAATCAGCATGTCTCTGCAAAAGAAATTACTTTAAATCTTACAGTTTTAGGTAGCAGATATTCAAAAGACATTCCGAATACTTTTTCCATAAAGTGGGTGGATATCTAGAATACATATACACTTTTTTTCTTCCTATTTTATTTTTATTAACAATAAGTATGTCTTCTATGAGGTGCTTGCCGCAGTATATCAGGAACTAGAATTCAAACACGATGAACTCCTTATTCACTCAGGATTTAAATCACTTTCAAGTTGCGATCTGGTACTACTGGCTCGGAATGCTTTATAGTCCTATCAGGGTTCTTAACCTCTACTTCGTAGGACAAAGCAAAAACAAAAGCAGTTTCCTGAATTTTTCTATCATTTCCTATTTAAACCATTACAGTACTTACTGAAGGTTTGAACATAAATAACACAAAACAAAGCTAAGCCCACAAATGCATTATACCTATAGCCCTACAAAAATTCTTCTGACTTGGTCCGTACAAGTACAGGAACTCGAAAGGGGTTAATAAGAACTTAACCCTTTCCAGGCTAAGCCCAAAAATATCGGGATCCACAAACCTGACTAAACATTCTTATCAAATGATATATAATACATGACCATAGCAGAAGGAACATCACTATTAAAACATATTGAATAAAACAGGTACAATTTTCCTGAAATAAGCACAAATTAGTCCAGCTACAGAGTGTTTAAGCCTTCACAGGGTTAAAAAGACACTGCACATTCCTTTCTTCAGACACGCCCCTTCTTTCTCCGCTAGCCAGCTTCATGCTGTGCGAAAGGAAAAAAAAACTGAAATGCATGAGACAGTTTCTTTACTGAAAAAGTGACATCTGAGTTTGTTTTCTTCTGTCTTCTTTTCTGCTTAATACTATTTCTTAATCGGTAAACTGTTCCACAAATTACCCAACAGAATAATCTCACATTTATACCAGAAGGGAAACTCGCGGTTTCAACAGGTAACAAAAATCAGATACACAGTAAGGACAGACAATACACCAAACGCTTCCTCCTTTTCGCAACCTGGGCACAGTCGCCTGGCCAGGAACTGCGCTACTCAGAAGTCCGCTCTCGCTCAGCCTGTATTTCAAGACCTCCCACTCATGCAAGCAATCATATTTTAACAAGAAATCATTTTTAAGTGCCCAGGTTTTTCTGACTAACTGACTATTTCAAACAAGAAGGATCAATGGCTTCGGCTTCCGCTTTCACTTACGCGGAGCTTACTAGGACCGCCCTTATGGGAGGTGATCAGACTCCCTTGTCTCGCACACACTCATGTGAGATTTTTCCCAGTTAGTCTATACCAAATATACCAAATCAGTCTTGCGCATACTCATGCAAGACTTTTTCCCCAGGCTGCACTGGCTTTTAAACAGGAAAATATCTACTCACCGGATCCAGTTCCTGATACCACACCAGTTCTTGGGTTGGACCCTGGACTCCCCTCGGGTTCGAGAGGTGTTGGCCAGCTGGACCCAGTGGCCTGCAGAGGGAAGGCGGAACCCTCTCCGATACAAAGGGATCGGCGGCGCCTGAGAAGTTCCCCTGTGGTCGGACAGACATGGTTCCAACTGGACCAAACCATGGAGGTGAGAAGTCGTGGTATATTCACTTGATTACCATTCACTACTCGCACTTCCCAGCCCAACACACCAAGAATATGTTGTAGGAAAGTGCAGTCAATGAATAAATCCAGGAGTCAAATGACAGGGTCCAAGCCAGTTTATTGTGCACAGGCCCAGTCAGTCCAAGCTTCAAAAGAAACTGAGCAACCGTTTCTACAGAGACATAACCATTTATACCTCTTTTTCAGTTTGATACATGAGAACTTTCTATTGGTTCTAACTCGATACATGCAAACTTCTCATTGGTTTTACATTCCCTGCACCTGTCCAATTAGAAATCCCTCCAGAGCCTAGCAACCATCCCCCTCCCTTAGGATTGCTCTAACAATGGTGCAGTTCTTGATTTCATTACTTCTCTACCGCAAAGTTATCCCTAGCTCCATGAATGCATATATTGAAACATTTCTGTTCTTTCACACACAAGAGAATAATGGAAGACTTATGAATTCATAAAAACTTCTTATTAAGCAGTTTAAAACAGTTTTCTTATTTTTCACAGATTTTTGGTTCTTTTCTAGCTATAATGGGAGTTAGGATCCAGGCCTAACTTACAGGCCTTTCATAATAGCAGGCCATGCTAGGCCATAGCCTACCACATAATGAAAGTTCCTGTGGCGGAGCAGCTTGTGGGCATGGAAAGGAGGCCATCTGTGGATTGAGTAAGTTTAGATTTTAAAAGTGTCTCACAGAGATGTGTTTTCAGGCTGGATTTGAATCTTACAAGAGAGGAGGCACAGCGTATGAGTTCAGGGCGGCTATGCCAGGCCACTGGTGCAGCAAACTGGAAAGTTACAGAATCAAGGGAGGAAAACAAAGCAAAGAGTAGTGGGGCCCAGAGCTGAGATAGGGCAGTGTCCTAAGGCAGCTATCAGTGTGGAATGCCATTCTAGAGTTGTGCATCAATGCTTGCCGTGGTATCTTCTTGCATTCAAGTGTTTATCAGGTTCTTATAAAAGTCTGTTGAAAATAAGATAAAAAGACAAAATAATTATTTCATGTTATGCTGGGAAAAGCAACATGACGTTCACCAGATTAGTGTAACACAAGCCTGTAATTGACAGGAGTTATGTCACAATGGCTTTTAAACAAGCTGTGTGACTTTGTAGCAGCACTGATAAGCATGCAATAAATAAAACCAGGAGTCTGTTCAAAGATCCAAGCCAGTTTATTGTGCACAGGCACAGTCAGTCAAAGCTTCAAAAGGAACTGAGCGAACGTTTGTACAGAGCCATAACCATTTATACCTCTTTTTCAGTTTGATACATGAGAACTTTCTATTGGTTCTAACTTGATACATGCAAACTTCCTATTGGTTCCAACACCCCCTGCACCTGTCCAATGAGAAATCCCTCCGGGGCCTAGCAACCAGCCCCCTCCCTTAGGATTGTTCTAACAATGGTGCAGTTCTTGATTTTGTTACTTCTCTACTGCAAGGTTATCCCTAGCATCAGGAATGCATGTTTTGTAACATTTCTTTCTTTCACACACAAGAGAATGGAAGACTTATGAATTCATGTAAAACTTCTTATTAAGCATTTTAAAACAGTTTTCTCATTTTCCACAGATTTTTAAGTTCTTTTCTAGCTATAATGGGAGTTAGGATCCAGGCCTAACTTATAGGCCTTTCATATTAGCAGACTACTCTAGGCCATAGCCTGCCACATTCCCCCCTTTGATTATTCTTACCCGCAAGTGAGAAAGGGTGAGAATTAAATCACATATTATACTTGTGTAAAAACATCATTTTGGGGTATATGGTAATATTGCCACATAGCTAAAACTTTTCATAGCTGCCTTCCGTTCTACAGTGCTATCAAGGGCTGCTGACTTTACTTGACTGTGATGAATCCAGGGTTCGAGTTCTGCAACCTTAACCGCTGTTGGGGTTAATAAGATGACAACATAAGGTCCTTTCCAATGCAGTGCCAACGGTGTCTTTCTCCACTCTTTGATCCACACCGAGACTCCAGGCTTGAGAGGATGCAGGGGTTCTGTTAGATGGATGAGCAGCTGGTCTTGTACCCACGTATGAAGACTCTGCAAAACAGAACTTAAAACCAATAGTTCTTGTCTAGTAATTTCAGATCCTATCTGTTCCATATCTCCCTTTATTTCCTATACAATAGGCGGGGGTCGCCCATACAGAATCTCAAAAGGGGAAACTCCTAAAGACTTAGCAGGGGCTCAGTATATCCTAAGAAGGGCTATAGGAAGAACCTGGGCCACTTCAGGTAAACCTCTTGGCAAAGTTTGGACAACTGAGATTTCAGGGTTCTATTCATACATTCTACTTTTCCTAAATTCTGAAATCTGTAGGCAGTATACATCTGATAATGTCAATATCTCGGGGTCATACTTAATGGACTTGCTTCCTGAGGTTATCAACCCTTATTCTTTGTACAGGGCCCCATATGCATGCAAGGTTGTAAGGGCATACTTGGAATCTGGGTACACATTTAGACAGAGCCCCTTTTGCTATTGTCAGTGCTCTAGTAAGAGCTATTAGTTCAGCTCTCTGTGCTGAAGTTCTTGGGGCCAGAGCTGACTTAACTACCAGATCAAAGGTCACCACTGCATATCCGGCACAACAATGTCCATTGATGATGACAAGACTGCTTCCATCTACAAAGAAAGTCTGTCCAGGGTTCTCCAAAGGAACATCAATCAAATCAGGGTGACTTGAGAATATAGTGTCCATAGTTTCTAAACAGTCATGATCAGGGGGGTCAAGACCAACTGGTAACAACGTAGCAGGATTCAGAGTTTGACTGACCTTCAATTGTATCTGGGGGTTTTCACACATCATACTCTGATACCTCAACATTCGTGAATTAGCTAGAAGTTTCCTTTGTGTTTCATTATGGTTAGAACAGAGTGTGGTACAGTAATTTGAAGATTGCTTACTAGGAGGGCTGTAGCTGCAACGGCTCTCAAACAAGGGGGCCAGCCTTTTGCAATTACATCTGATTGTTTTGACAAATAGGCTACTGGTCGTTGCCAAGATCCAATGAGATTGAGTCAACACTCCTAGAACATTTCCTTGTGACTCATGAACATAGAGACTGAAAGGTTTTCTGGACATCTGGTAGACCCAGAGCTGGTGATAACATCAGAGCGGTTTTCAAAGATCAAAAGGCTGCATCCTGTTCAAGTCCCCATTCCAATGCAGACTTTTCCATTCCTCTGGTAGCTTGATACAATGGTTTTGCTAGCAGCGCAAAATTGGGGATCCATATACGACAGTACTCTGCGGCACACAAGAAGGCTCTCACTTGCCTTCTGGTGGTTGGAGTAGGGATACTGCATACAGCTTCTTTGCGTTCTGGTCCCAGGCGTCAAATTCCGCTGGACAACTGGAATCCTAGGTATTTAACTTGTTTGACATAATTGCGCCTTGGCTCTTGAGACTTTGTATCCAGCCTCATTAAAAAGGTGCAAGAGTTCACTGGTGGCTTGTAGACATTCACTTTCTGAGTTGGTGGCTATAAGCAAGTTGTCCACATACTGGAGAAGAACCCTTTCTCCTGGGTTCAAATAGTAGCTTGAAAGATCTTGATTTAAAATAGCACTGAAGAGATTAGATGAATTCTTGAATCCTTGGGGTAATCGAGTCCAGGTGAGTTGGCCCAGCCTTCCTGTTGTGGGGTCTTTGCCATTCAAAAACAAACAAGAGTTGACTGGTGGGGGGTTAAGCGTATGCAGAAAAAGGCATCTTTCAGGTCCAGGATGGTGAAATGAGTAGCCTCAGCGGGGATCAGTCCCAAGAGAATATAAGGATTTGGTACCACTGGGTGTATAGTTTCAGCTGCATCATTCACTCGCCTCAGATCTTGTACTGGGCGGTAATTCCCTGTCCCAGGTTTCTTGACTGGGAGAAGGGGGTGTTCCAAGGTGACTGGCACCCCTTGAGAAGTTCATACTTCAATAGTTTCATTAGCTGGTCGGGGAAAATGATACTGCTTCACATGCACTGGTTCCGCTCCTGGCTTGAGGGTGACAATGACAGGGGCTATGTTCTTCGCTAGGCCAGGTGGATTATCTTCTGCCCATACTCCAGGTGGGGCTATAAGGTTGGTGGGTATACAGGAACTAGCTGGCTTGATTGGAGATGCACTATAGAACCGCTACTCTTCTTCTCGGGGAACAGTCAGCACCATCAATCCAGCAGGCCTTGGGTTCACAGTCATTTGCATTTTTCCCCCTTCAGCAAAGGATATCTGTGCCTGGAGTTTGGCCAGCATGTCTCGGCCCAACAGTGGAATAGGGCACTCAGGCATATACAAGAACTGGTGCGTTATTTTCTGTCCCCCTAGTTCACACATGCGGTTCTGCAGGAGAGGCTTTGTGGCCTTAGCCCCAGTAGCTCTGACAATGGTGATGCATTGAGAAAACAAAGGGGCTACTGGCTTTAGTATTCTGCTCCTGTATCCCCCATAAAGTCCATATATTGGTCCCCTATTTTCAGACTGACCATAGGCTCCTGGGGACCCAGGGAAACTTGGAGTCCGGTCTGGCCTAGTCTTCATCCATGCTGTAGCCCTCTTCGGCTGCCACTCACTCTATAGCTGCTTCCCTCTCTTGCTGGAACACTGTGCTCGGTTTATTCTTTCTAAAATCAAGTACTCCCTCCTCCCCTCCTGGGGGTGGAGTCAAGATACGGGCATTCATTACATTCACTTTCTCTGTCACATTTATTTCCACAATTCACAAACTTTCTGAGCAACTTTCATTAGCTGTGCTGTATTCATACCCGCAAATCCATTCATTTTCTGTAATTTTCATCTTATATCTCTCTGGGATGGACTGACTGACAAAAATGCAAATTCTCCTGGGCTGCTGGATCGCATGGGGTATATAGTGAGGGCTGCCTGCGCTACTTGGATCCCACTTGGGGCCATCAAGGCTGATGGGTCTGCATAATACTGTTCTTTAGCTCAAACAAATCCTATGGTTTCCCAGTGTAGGAGGCATAATGCAGCTTTCAGTTCAGTAAATCAGTGGCAGAAACAAAACTGGCCCTGGACCTAGTGCAATGGGATAACGTGACCCTCCCCTTTTACTGGTAGTTGTACTTCTGAAGGCATACGACAATCGGGACTGTCTGGGTTCCACTTCATGTTCTTGGTCGCTAGCTGTGAGTGACCCTGAACTGGCAAAAGAATCATCGGTGGACTGTGGCCTACTCTGAGTACTTTAAACTGTGCCGGGGCTTTCTGTCAAGAGGGGGTGTACATCCTTCTGCTGTGGAGGTGGCTGGTGACATTTGCAGGGAGGTATCCCCCCCCCCCCCCCCGCCCCAGGCTCTGCCCGGGGTGGTGGCAGAGCTGAGGGAACTGGCCTATAAAGATAATAAATGGGTAGGGTTTTTTTTTTTTTAAATTTAACCAGGAATCCTATGTAGGGGAACTGATCAGGGAACATTCTTTGTACAATCTGATAAACACGGGAAACTACGGGGCCATGAAATAACTAACACTAGCCACCCCCCTTTCACAGAGCATTTCTAATAGGGACAGAGACAGCTTATGTCTGTAGTCTTCAGCAAAGTCCTTGCTAAAATTCCTAGGCATACATTTCAACAAAATCGGCCCCCTCCCCCACATGTGCTGTCTACAGACAGAGGGGGCGGGCTGCATTTCCCTGTGCTCTAAGCATAATGGATGTGTGTGCTCATTCTAAATAAGAACAATTTAGATAAAGTCCTTAAAATATAAAACTATTATTTTGCAACATGTTCTAACAACAATCCCAACAGAAAAAACTATAGCTCCTAACATGACGGCCACATATCTGTTACGTATGACTGGAATAAAATTACTTGGCATGAAAACTAACTGCCAGCCGTAATCAGCTTGTCTCTGCAAGAAAAAATTACTTTAAATCTTACAGTTTTAGGAAGCAGATATTCAAAAGACATTCCAAATACTTTTGCCATGAAGTGGGTGGATATCTAGAATACATATACACTTTTTTTCTTCCTATTTTATTTTTATTAATAATAAGTATGTCTTCTATGAGGTGCTTGCCGCAGTATATCAGGAACTAGAATTCAAACACGATGAACTCCTTATTCACTCAGGATTTAAATCACTTTCAAGTCGCAATCTGGTACTACTGGCTCGGAATGCTTTATAGTCCTATCAGGGTTCTTAACCTCTACTTTGTAGGACAAAGGGAAAACAAAAGCAGTTCCCTGAATTTTTCTATCATTTCCTATTTAAACCATTACAGTACTTACTGAAGGTTTGAACATAAATAACACAAAACAAAGCTAAGCCCACAAATGCATTATACCTATAGCCCTACAAAACTTCTTCTCACTTGGTCCTTACAAGTACAGGAACTCGAAAGGGGTTAATAAGAACTTAAACCTTTCCAGGCTAAGCCCAAAACTATCGGGACCCACAATCCTGACTAAACATTCTTATTAAATGATATATAATACATGACCATAGCAGAAGGAACATCACTATTAAAACACATTGAATAAAACAGGTACAATTTTCCTGAAATAAGCACAAATTAACCCAGCTACAGAACGCTGAAATTAAGCCTTCACAGGGTTAACAGATACTGAACATTCCTTTGTACAGACACGCCCCTTCTTTCTCCGCTAGCCAGTTTCATGCTGTGCTGAAGGAACAAAAAACTAGAATGAATGAAACAGCTTCTTGATTTAAATGTGATTCCTGCCTTCTTAATACTATTTCTTAATCGGTAAACTGTTCCACAAATTACTCAACAGAATAATCTCACATTTATACCAGAGGGGAAACTCGCGGTTTTAACAGATAACAAAAATCAGATACACAGTAAAGACAGACAATACACCAAACACTTCCTCCTTTTCGCGACCTGGGCGCAGTCGCCTGGCCAGGAACTGCGCTACTTAGGAGTCCACTTTCGCTCGGTCTGTATTTCAAGGCCTCTCACTCCCACAAGCAATCATATTTCCACAAAAATCATTTTTCAAGTGCCCAGGTTTTCTGACTAACTGACTATTCCAAACAAGAAGGATCGATCGCTTACTAGGACCGCCCTTATGGGAGGTGATCAGGCTCCCTTGTCTCGCGCCTACTCATGCAAGATTTCCCAGTTAGTCTATACCAAATCAGTCTTGCGCATACTTATGCTAGACTTTTTCCCCAGGCTGCACTGACTTTTAAATCACAAAAATGTCTACTCACCGGATCCAGTTCCTGATACCAAACCAGTTCTTGGGTTGGACCCTGGACTCCCCTCGGGTTCGGAAGGTGTTGGCCAGCTGGACCCAGTGGCCTGCCGAGGCAAGGCGGAACCCTCTCCGATACAAAGGGATCGGTGGCGCCTGAGAAGTTCCCCTGCGGTTGGACAGACATGGTTCCAACCGGACCAAACCTTTGAGGCGAGAAATCGTGGTATATTTACTTGCATACCATCCCCCGCTCGCACATTCCCGGCCAACGCACCAAGAATATGTAGCGGCACTGATAAGCATGCAATAAATAAAACCAGGAGTCTGTTCAAAGATCCAAGCCAGTTTATTGTGCACAGGCCCAGTCAGTCAAAGCTTCAAAAGGAACTGAGCGAAAGTTTGTACAGAGACATAACCATTTATACCCCTTTTTCAGTTTGATACATGAGAACTTTCTATTGGTTCTAACTTGATACATGCAAACTTCCTATTGGTTCCAACACCCCCTGCACCTGTCCAATGAGAAATACCTCTGGGGCCTAGCAACCAGCCCCCTCCCTTAGGATTGTTCTAAATGGTGCAGTTCTTGATTTTGTTACTTCTCTACTGCAAGGTTATCCCTAGCATCAGGAATGCATGTTTTGTAACATTTCTTTCTTTCACACACAAGAGAATAATGGAAGACTTATGAATTCATGTAAAACTTCTTATTAAGCATTTTAAAACAGTTTTCTCATTTTCCAAAGATTTTTAGTTCTTTTCTAGCTAGAATGGGAGTTAGGATCCAGGCCTAACTTACAGGCCTTTCATATTAGCAGACTACTCTAGGCCATAGCCTGCCACAACTTCACTGCAGCTCATTTATGACAAATGAGTTGAAGACAGACTTCAGAATTGTTAAGGCCAAAGAGCTTAAGCTGGTCTCCAACTGGTGAACTGCTGAGTAAGAGGCAAAAGAACTGTCTCTGAGTCACTTAGTTGCGATATGGAAAGGAACCCAAACAAGCAGAAAGGACTTGATTGTTTTCCGAAGCTCAGACATGTAACATCACCTCTGATGGTCCAGATTGGTCCTCATGGACTGTGACGGCGCAGGCCATAAAGAGCATAAGAGAGAGGAGAGAAATCCAGGGATTTTCCCAGTGAAAGACAGAGAAACCAGAAGTTCAGGGGTTAAAACTTCTGAATCTGAAAAAAACTCCACACAGAAAGCTGGTAGGCAAGGGACATGCCCTAGTTCCCTAGTAACCAAGCCCATGCACGAGGGAGTGCAAGGGGTGGAGTCAGCAGGCAGTGAGAGAAACGGCAGGTATAAACATCGGAACTTTGAACAGAGAAGGGAGGAAGCCAGGGAGGAGCAAGAGGAAGCCAGGGAGAAGCAAGAGGAAGCCAGGGAGAAGCCGGAGGAAGCAGGAGGTGCAGGAGTTCAGAGAGGAATCCCAAGCAGAAGGGAAGGAGCTTGTGGAAATATCTGGAGAGCCCAGCAGAGAGGTCCTCAAACTGCCCAGCCTAGAAGTGCCCAAGAGGGAGGTGCTCAGAGAGCAGAACGGAGGTACACTGCAGGGAAAGGCAACCTTAAGGGAAGGTGCTTTAGGAGACCAGTTTCCACTGACGCTGAATCCTCTACTGAAAGAGAAAGGAGAGACAGAAGTTCCAGTCCTGAAACCAGCTCTAAGGTAATTGGGTCAGAGAATTCCAGGAAGGGAAGAAACTCTGAGAACCCAAGGATATTACCAAAGAGAGGCACTCCAAGGATGAAAGAAACCTTACCTGAGTTTCCAAGCAGAAAGGAAAAACCAGCCAAGGGTTTTAAAGCTGGCCAGGGAGAGTTCACAGACCATGTGAGTAATCCACAACATTTCTTAGAAGATTTTACAGAGATTGAGCCAACAGCTGCAAGGACAGCCAGGTGCTTATCTCCACAAAATAAGGTGAGCGTGGCTAAGACTTTTAACCATTCTAAGAGTAAGGAATTGTATGAGAGAAAAGGCATTACCCAGAAGAAGAGAGATACTGCCTTAAAGAAGGTTCTTAGATTGTTAGACCGTTTGCAGCCAGAGATAGCTGGTTTTAAACATGAGGCTATTCTAACAGAGTCTGAACCTGAAAGCATGGATTTTGAAAGTGCTATAAACCAAGAGCTTAGTTCTGAGTCAGAAATGGAATGTCTTCCTGTTTCATTACAGTAACTAAAGAGGTTTTTGAAAGCATGAAACTAGCAGCCGTGTTCAAAGGCTGAGCCGAGGGGCCTATGCAAATTAGGTTGGCTAGAAAGCCTGAGAAGCTTAACCCTTAATGTGAAAGGCTGCACACAAAGTATATTGAGTCTGCTAGAAGGGCAGATAAAGAAACCTGGTTTGAGAAAGAAAAAGAAAACCTTTTGCAGAGAAAGTTTGGCACTGCTGTTTTGCTGAAGAGACTGCAAATATTTTAAAACCATTTTTGGAAAGGAGGTTTTTATTTCCAACCTTGTTTCAATCGTATGAAGAAACTTTGTTTGAGTTCAGGAACAAGCTGCATTTGGAAGCTGTTTATTTTGTTACCTGTTTTCTGGAAATTACCTGCCTTTGTGTTGAATATTTGGGACTGTGTGTAAAGGTTCCTTTTGGCCTTGTGGAAAATAAAATCCTGCGTGCCTATATTACTGCTCGGCTGAAGTTATTTTTGCCCATATCACAACTACACCCATAGGCACTCTTATAAATAAAAGACTCTCACCACTTCATATACCTAGGCAACCGCCTAGGGCCCACAAAGTCGTGACAGGACTTATGAAAGGATGGGACGTTTGCTGAGAATAAGACATTGTTCCCAGCAACTTGAGGGCTCTGAGTTGACCTGACTTGTATATCTTGAACCTAAATATCTGTAAAAAAGTAATCTGGAATTCTGACCCAGGTGGTCAGAGTTCGGTGGAGCTGATTTACTGAGGTATCTTGGATTAATTACTAAAACCTGGAACTGAAATGTCCCAGAGGATCTCTAAGGGAAAAGAAGGGATTGTAGAGCTTAGTAGTTAGTATGGATGAATAGTTCCGCCAAAACAAATTATCAATAAATTGAGCGCCTTAGGGATGGATTCTAAAGTAACCTACTGGGTTAGAAACTGGTTGAAAGGGAGCGGATAAAGGGTTCTGGTAAACAGAGCTCACTGAGAAAAAGGACATCACTAGTGGTTTGCTGCAAGGATCGGTTTTTGATCCGATTGTTCTTAACATTTTTGAAAGTGATATTGTGGAAGGGCTGTTGGGTAAGGTTTGCCTCTTTGTGGATGATACCGAAGTCTGCAATAAGTTAGACACCCAGGAAGATGTAGAAAACATGAGGAGGGATTTAGTGAAGCTTGAAGAATGGTTGAAAATTTGGAGGCTGAGCTTTAATGCTAAAAAAGACAGGGATGGGCTGCAAAAATCCAAGGAAGCAGTACAGTATAGGGGGTGAAGTACATATGTCCAGAAAAGAAGAATGGGACCTGGGGCTGATTGTTTCTGATGATCTTAAGGTTGCTAAACAGAAAAGGTGATGGCAAAAGCGAGAAGGATGCTTGGGTGCATAGGGAAAGGAATAGCCAGCAGGAAGGAGGAGGTGATAATGCCTCTGTACAAGTCTTTGGTGAGACCGTATTTAGACACTGTGTCCATTTCTGGAGCTCACACCTTCAAAGGATATAAGCAGGATGGAGATGGTGCAGAAAGTGGCTACTAAAATGGTCAGTGGTCTTATAAAGTAAATGGGGACAGACTTGTTGTTGTTGTTGTTAAGTGCCGTCGAGTCGATGTCGACTCATGGCGAACCTTTGGATAGTTGTCCTAAATTGTGTTCAACTGTAGACAGACCCATACCCATACCTGCTGTTATTGTATTGATCCATCTCATTGCTGACCTTCCTCTTTTGCGTTGACCTTCTATCTTGCCAAGCATGATGTCTTTCACTAATGATCTCTCTCTTTGCATGATGTGTCCAAAATATGAAAGTCGAAGTCTTGTCATCTGAGCTTCTAAAGAAAGCTTAGGTTTGATCTCTTCTAGTACTGACTGGTTTGTTCTTTGGGCAGTCCATGGTATACGCAATATTCACCAACAGCACCATAATTCAAAAGCATCAATTTTCTTCCTGTCTATCTTTTTCACTGTCCAGCTTTAGCATCCATATGATGTTATTGAAAATACCATGGCTTGAACGAGTAGAATTTTTGTATGGAGAGAGACATCTCTGCTCTTGAGAATCTTGTCTAGGTCTTTCATAGCCATTCTGCCAAGAGCAATGCGTAGTCGGATTTCTTGACTTCTTGTTGCTTCTTTATTGATAGTTGATCCAAGTAGATTAAAGTTGTCCACAATTTCAATTTCTTCTCCTTCAACAATGAACTTATTGATTTTGCCAGTTGTCATGATCTTTGTCTTCTTTACATTAAGGTGCAGGCACATTTTAAGACTATGTTCCTTGATCGTGAGAAGCAAATGTTTCAGATCATCTTCACTTTCAGCCAGTAATGTGGTTTCATCAGCATAGCGAAGGTTGTTGATGAGTCTTCCACCAATCTTCACACCTCTGTTGTCTTATTTTATTTATTTTAACAAATGCTTATATACCGCTACCTTCCAGGAAGATCAGGTGCGGTTTACAATGGAACAATTTTAAACAGGGTAACATTCTGTTTTTTACATAGAACATAAGAAACTTTGGTTATACATTACAATGAAACATTTTTTAAAGAGGGTAAACATCCTGTTTTTTTTTTTACAAAGATCTTAAGAAACTGTGGTTATACATTAACAATTATACTTGCTATATTTCAACTATGTACAAACCTCATAACTATATACAAAAGTTTGTATTTCATTGGCTTATTTAAATAGTATTACAGGTTTATTTACCTATTATATATAGGGTATGATTTGAAGTGTATGTGGAATGTTTGAATGTATTATTGAAACTAGTAGGCTCATTTAAATGTTAAAATTGAAATTTGTATTGAGTTTAAATTTGTAAGCGAAAATCATAGGTCAAGATAGGATATTATTCAGGGGTAATTTTGTTGATTACAAAATTTGGTTCTGGTTTAGTCTATTATTATTCATTTAGAGATTCATTTATCCATTTTCAACAAGTGGAAAAGTGTTTTCTATTGAGTCATAGTGCATTCTGAACATGTGGGTTTTTAGCTTTTTCCTTATTTCTTTTAGTTCGGTTAGTTTTCTTATTTCTTCCGGGAGGGAGTTCCAGAGTGTAGGGGCTGCATGAGAGAATGCTTTTTTATTGGTTATCTTTTTAGCTTTGGTGAAGTCTTTTGGACATTTTATTTTATTAGCGCGGCCTCTCCTGTGAACACTGTTTGTTGAGTCTATATCAATGAGCTTGGTTAGTGTAGGTGGGGCTAAGTTATTTATTGCTTTAAAGGTAGTTATTATTGCTTTATAGTTTATTCTACATTGTATTGGTAGCCAGTGCAAGTGAGCTAATATTGGGGTTATATGTTCAAATGGGTGTACTTTCATTATGATTCTGGCTGCTGTATTTTGGGTAATTTGAAGCCGTCATACAATCCTGCTTCTCTGATGATTTGTTCAGCATATAAATTAAACAGGTAGGGGGAAAGTATGCAGCCTTGTCGTACGCCTTTGCTTATTTTAAACCATTCTGTTTCTCCCTGTTCCGTTCACACTGTTGCATCTTGATCAATGTACAGATTGTGCAAGAGAACGATCAGGTGTTCTGGTATACCCATGCTTCTTAATGTGGCCTAGAGTTTCTCATGGTTTACACAGCCAAAACTTTGCCTTGCTGTAGTCGATAAAGCACAAATAGATATTCTATTGATATTCTTTAGTTTTTTCAAGGATCCATCTTGTTCCTCGCCCTTTCCTGAACCCTGCTTGCACTTCAGGTAGTTCTTGTTCCAGGTATAGTTGTAGTCTCTGTTGATCAATCTTCAGTAGAATATTGCTGGCATGTGGGATCAGAGCGATTGTGCGATAATTTCCACATTCAGTTGGATCACCTTTCTTTAGTATTGGTATAAACACAGATCTTTCCAATCAGTTGGCCATGATGTTGTCTTTCAAATTTCTTGGCAGAGCCTTTTAAGTATGGTAACAGCTGCATCAGATTGCTGTAATACTTCTACAGTAATGCCATCAATGCTTGGTGCTTTATTCTTTGATAAGGTTTTCAGTGCTGCTTCGACTTCTTCTTTCATCACCAATGGTTCCGGATCATAAATACAGGTTGAAACGGCTGTTGGTCCACTTGATCTTTATCATATAAAAACTCTGTATATTCTTTTCACCTTTCATTGATCTTCTCAGCATCATTTAACATAGAACCTTGAGCATCTTGTAACATTCCAATTTGAGGCTAGAATTTTTTCTTTGACTCCTGTAGCTTTAGGAAAGCCGATCTTGTTCTTCCTCTAATATTTTCTACTTCTATTTCCTGGCGTATGTCATTGTAGTACTTTTCCATGTCCTGTCTTGCTGCACGTTAGAAATCTCTGTTGAGTTCTGCGATTGTCTCTCTTTCTCCTCTGACTCTAGCTTTTCTGCGTTTCTGGGCAATTTTCAGAGTTTCTTCCATAATCCATTTTGGCTGTTTTTGCTTTTTCACCTTATGTAGAGACTTCTCGCTTTCTTCCAACACAACCTTCTTGATGTCATTCCATAACTCTTCTGGAACTCTGTCATTTGTATCTAAAGCAGCAAATCGATTTTGCCGGCAGTCTTTAAATTCCAGTGGTATATTCTTAAGGTCATATTTTGCTACATTCATGAGTGACTTGCTCTTGTTCAACTTTAGCTTGAGTTTGCATACTAGTAGTTGGTTATCTGTACCACAGTCAGCTCCAGGTTTTGTCTTTGTTGATGTTATAGAGCTTTTCCATCATTGACTTCCACAGATGTAGTCAATTTGATTTTTGTACAATCCATTGGGTGAAGTCCATGTGTACAGTTGCTGCTTGTGTTGCTCGAAGAAGGTGTTTGAGATGAATAGATCGTTGGTCTTGCAGAATTCTATCAGTCTTTTTCCAGCTTCATTTCTGTTGCCAAGTCCATATTTTCCAACCACTTTGCCTTCTTCTTTGTTGCCAACCTTTTTTGCGTTCCAGTCACCCATGACTATCAGGATATCCTGTTTGCATGTTCTGTTAATTTCAGCTTCTATTTGTTCATAGAACTCATTAATTTCATCCTCTTCTGCAGTTGTTGTTGGGGCATATACTTGAATTATAGTTGTATTGATAGGCTTTCCTCGTAGACGAATAGAGATTAAACGTTCACTTACTGCACTGTATTTCATTACAGTGCTGGCAAGTTTCTTCTTTATTATAAACGTAATACCATTTCTTCTTTGTCTTTCATTTCCATCATAGTAGACTATGTGATCATCTGATGCAAAGTGCCTGATGCCAGTCCATTTCAGTTTGCTGACTCCCAAGAGGTCAAGTTGTACACGTTCCATTTCATTTTTGACCACCTCCAACTTCCCTTGGTTCATGCTTTGTACGTTCCATGACCCAATATGTAAGACATCTTTTTCACCTTATAACTCTCATTTTATGCACAGCTTCATCAGCAGTCAGTCCTGAGGGCTTTGATCTAAACACATCATAAATGCTGGCTTTACTCTGAAAATCCTTCAGCACCTCCCAGGTAGCTAGTTGAGTGCCTTCCAACCTGGGGGTCTCATCTTCCAGCACTATAGTGCAATTTGTTTTGTTGTAACTATCCATTGGGTTTTCATGGCAAGATACAGAAGTAGATTGCTGGGCCTTTTCTCCGCACATTTAAGTGTTGTTGCTGTTGCCACAGAAATGTGATCCTCTGCCGCCAACACTATCCCATTCTGCTGCTGCCCAGATGGGTGGTTTGTCTTGGTCTGGCACCTCAGCTGAGACCTGTCCATCTTGGGAGACCCTGCCAGTATTTAAATTACCGATAGCTTAGCCCTCGGCATCACTAATGCACACAAGCCCTCACAGCACGACAAGCTGCAAACCAAGTGAGGGGGGACAGACTTAATATCTATACTTTGGAAGAAAGACGGGAGAGGAGAGTTATGATAGAGACATTTAAATACCTCCATAGCATGAATGCGCAGGAGGAGAGCCTCTTTCTATTGAAAGAAAGCTCTGCAGTGAGGGGACATAGGAAGAAGGTGAAAGCGGATAGAGTCAGGAGTAATTTTAGGAAATATGTCTTTATGGAAAGGATGGCAGATGCATGGAATAGTCTCCAAATGGAGGAGGTAGAGATGATGACTGTATCTGAATTCAAGAAAGCTTGGGGCAAATACAGAGGATCTCTTTGTAAAGCTTAGTAATTGATATGGAAAGGCAAACTGGATAGGCCATAATTTTCTATATTTCCAATAAGATAAAGCTTGTTTTAAAAATGTGATTTCATATAATTTTTATATTGTTTTATCTTTGTAAACCACTCTTAATGGGCTGTATCCAATAAAGTGGAATACAAATAAAAAAAAGAAACAAATATTCTATTTATCCTGCTGTTTAAAATAAACCCTTAGTTACATCCTAGAAGAAAAGTGTGTTCAGTACTGTGGTTAGTAATGATGTGCAAGGGCAAACAATTTTCCTCCCTCCCCCCCCCACAACATTTTGGGTAATTTCACAATGCAAATGCAATGTGTACCTATGAGTCAATGCTGACTCCTGGTGACTCAGCAGACAGATTGTCAGGTCTTTCTTCCATGGCAATGGAGGGTTAAGTGACTTGCCCAAGGCCATAAGGAGTGCTAATGGAAACTGAACTCTGATCTCTTGGTTACCAAGCCAGTGCTCTAACCACTAGGCTACTCCTCCAGTCCTCTTGTCACACATTCCTTTTAATAAAAATTTATGCACACAATTCAATTGTACATGCATTAATTCCTAACTTATGTGCACTGTAATCTTTAAGACATCCAAATGAGCCCAATAGTTAGAGCAGTAGGCTGAGAACCAGAGAAACCAGGCTTCAAATCCCACTGCTGAACCTTCTATTGCCTTGGGTGCAAGCTGAGATTGTAAGCCCTCTGGGAACTGGAAAATACTTACTGTATCTTAATGTAATTTGCCTTAAACCTCTGAGAAAGGCATTAGCTAAACCCTATTCTCTTTGCCCTTTAAGAAATACACTTTCCTAGTGGTTAGCCATCTGACTAATATAAAGTATGGGGGAGAGGGACTTATGGGGTCAGAAGACCAACGGGATGGTCAGCAAGTAGCTTTCAAGCTGGGTTGCGACCTCATCCAGCCCTGATGTTTCCCCTACCATAGAAACATAGGAAGGGATATTCCAAGGTATTTACATGGTTTGCCGACTCTCCTTGAGATGCTGGCTTCAAACATTTTCAGAACAGAGATATATTTGCGTAATAGTGGTTCTCCAAAGGACTATCACAGAGTGGATAACTGTACTCCCCCTGAGGAAGGCAACAGACGAAAAGCGTAGGGTTTTTTTTAAACAATAAAGGCACCTCTGACCTCCGTATGCCACTCGCTTCCTGTGTATCTGTCTCCTACATATTGCGAGGGCCTCGCTCTCTTTTGTGGTTCCTACTCTACAGCACTAGCCAGTAAATATCCACGGGTGCCACCTCTACACACCTCGTTGCTAACCGCTTAGAATCGGGGCATGTAAGGGGCATTCTGGGGTATACCAGAGGCAGCACCAATTGCTAATCGGGCAGTGGAGATATTGAACCACTACCTGGTTAGCAATATGTGGCGAAAGACAGGGGCAGGAAACCCTGGCCTAACTTTCGCTGCGTATCGCTAACTGGGTAGTGGTTCAATATTGCCGCTGCCCGGTTAGTGATCAGCAAATACAGCCAACCCAGATATTCAATGACGGAGCCGTATATTAATCAGGCATTGACTATCTGGGTTTAATGTTCAGTGCCAGTGGCTAGCTGCTTTAGCAGTGGGCCCATAGAAACATGAAGGCTGAAAAAGACCATATGGCCTATCCAGTCTGCCCTTCCATACCAAATACTACAGTCCCTTTTTTTCCTTTAGAGATCTTCTGTATTTGCTTTCTTGAATTCAGATATTGTCTCTGTCTCTACTATTTCCACGGGAAGACTATGCCATGCATCTACCACTCTTTCCGTAAGGACATATTTCTGTTTATTACTCCCAAGTTTATCCCTTTTCACCTTTATCCTGTGCCTCCTCATTGCAGAGCTCTCTTTCAATTGAAAGAGGTTCTCCTCCCATGGAAGTATTTAAACATCTCTAACATGCCTCCTGTGTCTCACCTTTCCTCCAAAGTATACATATTGAGATCTTTAAATCTGTCCCCATATGCCTTATGATGAAGCCCACTCACCATTCTGGTAGCCACCATCTGCACCAACTCCATCCTGTTTATATCCTTTTGAAGATGTTGTCTCCAGAATTGCACACAATACTCCAAATTAGGTCTCAGCAAAGGCTTATGCAAAGGCACTATCACCTCCTTCTTCCTGCTGGCCATTCCTCTCCCTATGCACCCAAGCATCCTTCTGACTTTCACCGTCGCCATTTCTATCTTTTTAGCCACTTTAACATCAAGGGAAACAATCACACCCAGGTCCCGCTCTTCTTTGGTTGACAGAAGTACTTTGCCCCCTATACTGTACCACTCCCTTGGATTTTTGCAGCCCAAATGCATGACCCTGTGTTTTTAAGCATTAAATCTCAGCGGCCATATTCTAGACTATTCCTTAAGCTTAGCTAGATCTCCTACCTGGGTGTCTACTCTATTGCAGATTTTGGTCTGTCTGCAAAGAGGCAAAACTTACCTGACAGCTGTTCCTCAATATCACTAACAAAACTGTTAAAGATTGGACTAAGGACAGATTGCTGCAGTACGGCATTGGTAACATCCTTCTCCTCAGAGTGAGCTCCATTTACAACACTTAGAAATCTCTTGTCAGGGCTGGATTTTGGTATTGGTAGGCCCTAGGAACTTTCCCTCTGAAGTGCGGACTTCGAGGGCATTATTGAAGACTTTGCTGAAAAGAGAAGCCAAGGAAAGAACCTTTCGTAGGAAATGCCTAGATATTCTGGAATGTTGTTTTCAAAATGGAATTTTGAAGTTTTAGTTGCATTAAAGTTCTGTCTCACAATCTTTTTTCCTTATTTTAAAATTGTTTCCCTCCTTTGTATGCCCCCCCCCCAAAAAAAAAAACATTTATAGGCTCTAGGCACGGTGCCTACAGCACCTAATGGGAAATCCAGCATTGCTTATTGTTCTAATTTCACGGAGAAAAAGAGAGCTCATAATTATGTCCTGAGTATCACCCTCCTAGTTTTATCAAATTGTCATCTGAGCAGCTCCAGGCAATTAGTGCTTTGTAAATCACAATTCCCAAGCAATTATGTCAGTTGTAAATTTGCATGTTCTTTGTAATTGACCATGTATCTTTAATACGGTATCATTAATCTCTGCTATTGTTCATGGACTGGGAGGCAGTGCCTTAAAAGAGGTTTTTATGTTTATACAGTTTAATTACTTTCCACTATTAACGCCACCTTCGTTCTCTGAACAAAATGTTTCACGAGCAAGGCATGCATTAGGACATACAAAGCAATTTTTGTTGGGGAAGGGAGGTCCAAAAGTAACAGCAAAAGGAGAGCATTTAAAAAATGTTTGTCTTGTATGAGAGGAAGAGAGGGGCGCAACTAGGAGCCAGGGATCATCGTGAGAAACCAGCCTGTAGGCCAAAGGCCTGACACAAACCAGTTTCTAAAATGAAACTCATTGAATCCACCCATGTGTGTGTGTGTAATTAAGAGAGAGAGCCTCTAGCATTACATAATGTACTCATGATTCAGGCTTTGGAGAGCCAAGTAGAAACCAAAAACACCATGCATGATTATGGTGGGGGAGGAAAGAGTCCTTTGTCTTGCGAGGATGGTGCTCTAGGATCCCAGCTCTAGGATCCCAATGACCTTTATTTATTGACCCCTATTTCGCGGACTCAGCAGGGCCATGAATTCAGTTCAGTTCATAATCTGCCCTTTCCAAAGCAAAACATGATATGATAACAACTACATTAGACAAAAGCTTTGAAACTATTTCAAATAAAAACACGCAACCCCTTACCCCCCCACTTTCCCCCCCCCCCCCCCAAAAAAAAACCTAGCTGCAAAACTATCTTATATATAGCAAGAGACTTCTGAATGGAACATAATGTTCTGAAAGGCTTAGACCAGCTGCACAAGCTGAACCATATTCTTTCAATTCTCTCTAAAGTCATGGTTTTAAATTTCACCCAGGCCTGTACCTAGATCAAGTGCAGTTCCTTTAATAAAGCAATCATTTCCTCTTTTCTACCAGCTCCACACAGCATGCTGGCTGATGCATTTTGAACCAACTGCAGTGTATACATTAATTTAACCTGTCACTCCATATTAGATTTAAACTCATACCTTTCTCAGAAGTGCAGGTATAGTAAGTATTTTCCTGTCCCAGAGAACTTACAATGTAAGCATATAGCTGTGGCAAGAGAGGGTTAAGCGACTTGCTCAGGATCAGAAAGGGGATCTGAATCTGACTTTCCTAGTTTATAACCCTCTGCTCTAATCATAAGGCTACTTCTGCACCCCCGGGCCTAGACAATTTGTTTTAATAATCCAACGATGGCAGAACCAGGGCTGCAAAACTGTTTAAAATTGATTTGATCAAGAGTGGCACAATCAGAGCCCCTATTTGTCAAAGTCCAGATGTACAGAACCAAAGTTCCTCCCCCGACAGCCCACACCAAAACCTGAATATGAGTTTCCATCGTTTTGTTTCTGAATGTTAAGCTGATGTGGATTTTTGGCGATACACAAATTGAATTATGACTAGCACACATGACAGTTAAAAAACACCGTCGGACACGTTACCTCAATCATATGGGTCTTAAGTAAGCTGCTCTCTGACATAAGCATAAACTCTGGTCATATCTGGAGCTGACAGTGGTCAGAAGAGTCCTGGATACCAACCCCAACTGAGCGACCACTACACACTGTGGCCTATGATGCCTAATAAAATGCGTAGCTCTCCATTCCGTGCCACATCCTGCCCCCCTCTCTCAAGCTTCGACACCTCATCTTTAAAAACACAGATCTAAGTCCCGCCGGCACCACTGGACAGGAGTCTTGACTCTGAGGAGCATGTTTACGAAGCCCCACGCTAGTTCTGCAGGTTTGGGCTGCATTACTAGTGCAGGGCACTGAGCTAAATGTAGAGGGGTGAAGACAGCTGTCCCCCTGAATTTAGCACAGCTTGCGGAATGAATACCATTGCAGGGAGCAACTACCGCCACCGTTGTGCTGGTGGTAATTGCTCCCCACCAAATGCCAGCGTCATGGGCTTTCAAGCTCTGCGCAAGTGGCACTGTGGTGGGAACACCCGCACCTCACCCAAGTGCTGCCTGGATGCATGCTGCCCGAATAGCATGGGTTTATTAGCACAGGGCCCCATGCTACTTTTAGCACAGTGCCAAAAACACACGCTACCGCCATAGCACACTTTAGTAAACATGCCCCTGTGTCTCCTGTAGTGTAGCATACAAGGTCAGTCATTCTATTCATCGAGGTTAGCTAGGCACTACTTTACTTATTGTACAATTCATATTAATCATTTGTTGCATCAAAATCTTAACCCACTGATTTTTTATTTAGTACCTGAGCTACACTATAAATACATAGATGATTTATTTGGACGTAATTATAGCATAAAATATAGCATCATTCCCTGGCTATGGAAGGCAGAAGACACATGACTGAGAAGCTCTTGTTCATCCAGTGCCAAGTGACATGTCTTATGTTAGAAGAATATGGCTCCTTGTGGATATGTTGAACACCATAAAATCAACTATCAGTAAAAAAAAGAAGAGAAAAGTAGTTGCTTGTTGATCTCATAAGACAAAGGAATTTATTGTCTTTGTTAATACACAATGGTACACACCAGAATGCCGCCGCCGCTGACACAGGATTCCCAACTAACACTCCACTACATAATTACCAGTGAATAAATTCTGAATCCTGACAGCTTTATTTCCACATGGAAAGAAAAAAAGCATACTGGATTTCAAAGTAGTTTTTGATCATCTGCCGTGAGGAGCAGAGGCCACAGCTGGCTGGGAATACCTCTGGGGAGTGGTGGATCTTTTCCATCGTAATGAGGTAGGGCTTTCCAGCTTGACTGCATGTTGAGCTCATACTGAATTGTCTGCCTCTAGCATGGTCTAAAACTGTATTACATCCAAATATAGGAGGGCCCAATTCAACATCCACTGACTGAGGTCTGGGCTCCTATCTTACAACTAGGACATCCATGCATAACTGTGCTAGTTTTATTATAGAAAAAAAATATTGAACAAGCAGAGTACCTTTGTGGAATGTTCAAAAAGGCACCTCCTTTATAAGACCAACATAAGCATCTCGGTACCTTTATGAAATAGTCACTCAGAACTATCCTCAATAGCACACAACTACTCTTGTAAAACTTTACACCTGCTCATAAGCAGGTGTAAATATGTGTGTTTACTCTATGCAAAAGACCCTGACAACTGGCAAAATAAATAAGTTCATTGTTGACAGAGAAGAAAATGAAATAGTGGACAACTTTAACCTACTTAGATCAACTATCAATAAAGAAGCAACAAGCAGTCAAGAAATCCGATGACACATTGCTCTTGGCAGAATGGCTGTGAAGGACCTAGACAAGATTCTCAGGAACAGAGATGTCTTTCTCCATACAAAGATTCGACTTGTTCAAGCCATGGCATTTTCAGTAACGTCATATGGATGCGAAAGTTGGACAGTGAAAAGGATAGACAGGAAGAAAATTGATGCCTTTGAATTATGGTGCTGGTGGTGAATTGAAGAACAAACCAGTCAGTACTAGAGGAGATCAAACCTAAGCTTTCTTTAGAAGCTCAAATGACAAGACTTTAACTTTCATACTTTGGATACATCATGTGAAGAGAGAGATCATTAGAGAAAGACATCATGCTTAGCAAGATAGAAGGTCAACGCAAAAGAGGAAGGCCAGCAATGAGATGGATCGATACAATAACAGCAGCTACGGGTGCCAGTCTGTCAACAATGAGCTGCCTGACTGAAGATCAAACACAATTTAGGACAACTATCCAGAGGGTTGCCATGAGTAAACACCAACTTGACGGCACTTAACAACAACAACTCTATGCAAGTACTTGTGTATTTTATAAAATACACATATGCATCACAACTCTGCCTATGATTCACCCAAACCATGCCCCCAGGAAAGTAATAAGTATACACCATAGTTCAGGGCCGGCCCATCCATTGTGCAAGAATATTGTTCGCATAGGGCCCCACACTACAGGAGGCCGCACGTCAACAACATCTCGCATTCGACACTGGCAGGCAGCGCCGCTTTAGAGGGAGCCAGAGAGGCCCGGCTCACCTCTGGCAGCCGTCAAAGTGAACAGTGCCTTTTTTCTTCACTTTGACAGCTGTATTATAGTATAGGCCGCTGGCGCACTGAGTGCCGGGAAACAGGAAGTTCCCTTTGACCTCTGGTGTGCCAATGGCCTATACTACAATAGAGCTGCTGAAATGAAGAAAAAAGGTGCTCTTCACTTCGGCGGCTGTCAGAGGTGAGCCGAGGCCTCTCCAGCTCCCTATAAAGCTTGTTGGACAGCTGTGGAGCTCTTTGCGGGGGGGGGGGGGGGGGGGGGGGGGGGGGCTAAGACTGGAAATAGCTGATGGGGAAGGGGGCTTGGACTGGAAATGGGCTGAGTTGGGGGGAGCTAGGACTGGAAATAGCTGATGGGGAAGGAGGCTTGGACTGGAAATTGGCTGAGTGGGGGGAGCTAGGAATGGAAATGGGCTGATGGAGGGGCTAGGATAGGACTGGAAATGGATGGGGGATCTAGGACTGGAAATGGGCTGATGGGGGGGGCTTGGATTGGAAATTGAATGATGGAGGGGCTAGGATAGGACTGGAAATGGGCTGATGGGGGGCTAGGATAGGAAATGGGCTGATGGGGGGCTAGGATTGGAAATGGGCTGATGCGGGGGGATGGGAGAATGGGACTGGAAGGGAGCGGATGCTGGGTGGGGCTAGAACTAGAAGGAAGCTGGTGTTGGGGGAGGACTAGAATGGGATTGGGCTGGGGGAGTGAGGATGGAGAGGGGAAAAGATATTTTGTGTGGGAGGGAAGAAAAATCTACGATTGGCGGGGTATTGGGAGAGTAAGTGGGGATTGAGAATAGAAGCGTGAAATTTGAGTAGATGAAAAAGGAATAAAGAAAGAAAGGGAGGAAAGAGCAAAAGGGGAAGATCAGTATGTTAAAGCAGATGTAGAGAGAGAATGGAAAAAAAACTAGAAAAGAGAAGACAAATGGACAGCAGACAATGGAGAGTTTGCAGAAGACACGAAGAAACCAGAAGTAAGTGACTGGAGCAATTGCAACTGAAAAAAGATAGAAAAATACTTTTTTATTTTGAAATTATTAACTGGAATATGTCAGCTCTGGGAAATGTGCATCGTTAACGTCTGCGTTTTGTTTAATACAAAAGGAAATTAATTTATAGTTTTATTTCTCCAGTGTTGTTGTACATTCCAAGTTTGGCTTTTGGGGTTACCAGTTTAATTATTGTCTTCTGTAATACAGAAGCACAGGCAGAGCCTATGGAAGTAGAAAGAAAGGTGGATTTTACCTTTAAAAATGACAGTCAGCCAACACACACAGCTCAGGGTCTGCACAAGAGAAGCAAGCAGAGAGAGGGAGCAGTTGAGCTGACACACCCAAGCTCTGACGTAGCAGCAAGCTTGGAGTTTGATTACTCTCACCTGCTTAAAAAAGCCGAGCCAAGCTTCAGAGAGGGCAAATATAAACGCTGCTCAGTAGCCCCAGAGAGAAAGGAGAAGGAGGCAGAGAAGGAGGGAAGCAGAAGGCCTGGCAGAGAGCAAAGAGGTGGAAGGAGTGGCAGAGAAGGAAGCAGTGGCCAAGAAGGAGAGACTGGCACACGGAGAGCTTCAGAGAGGTGGAGAGGCTCAGAGACTTCAGAAGGTTGGAGACTCTGTGAAGAACCTGGTTGTAGTTCGGGAAGTGAGGCTAACCGAGCAGAAGGAGAGAAGGCACAGCCAGTTACTAGGAACCTGCCTAGACGGAGAGAGTTGTGAGCCCTTCAGATCTCACTGCCGGAGGAAAGGTCTCAAGGTCTATACAGGTGGGAACCTAACACTAAACCAGGGAAGTCAAGAGGCTCAGCTTGTACTAAAGAGCTAGGGCAGTGCTTTAGGCAGGAATTGAATGCAGAATGGTATAAAGCATTGCCTAGCAGCTGGAGAGAACTAGGGGAGAGCCAGGGAAGAATCCCCACAGCCACAAACCTTACAAGACCTCACCATCTAGAACTGTACCCAGGGGAAACGCCCCAGTTCTTAGAGAGAGGTTATTCCCAGCCTAGCAGTAACAGTTTGAAACAAAGCTCAGTAAGCCCTGAGGGGGAGGAGATGCAATGGGAATTTAATTCTGCTGACTCAGAAGAAATTCCAATGGATTGTACGCTCTTTCTCGCAGATGACATTAAATCTCTTCGCTAAAGATTTGGGTGAATGAGCTGAGATAAAGCAGAGGAAAGGAATCTTCTTCTTTGAGGAAAAAGAAGAAGCTGTTTTGATTTACTACTTTGTTATAGAGAAAAATACCTTGCACGTTTTGGAAGCCAGGAATATGAAAATACAGCTATTTTGTTTCTGTAAATAACCTTCAAGCAAAGCTCCTGTGAAGAGTACTGTTTGTTCTGCACTAAGTGTTTGGGAAGGGGAATAAATTTTCTTGTCAATTTTTGCCTAACACTCGACTCACGGCTATCCTTTTATCAGAGGACTAAAAACTACCATTCCCATAAGGCATAGCGGGGTAAAAGCTATAGTCATTTTCTGCATAAAGGACATCATGGCAGCCCCAACCCTCTGACCCCTAGGCAGAGGGCTGGGGGGCGTATGACACTTCCTATATCTAAACTGTGATCCCTTGTTCTTTGTTTGGTGACGGTCTATGTTTTGCATGTATAACTGAGCTGTGGTATTCTGTTTATGTAGTTTCTATTTGACAGTGCTACTTGTTCTCTTTCCCCAGTAGGAGATGTACTGGTATTCTCTGAGATGTATTGGTTTAATATTTGTAGTGTTGTCTTTTGATAGGCAGGGTATAGAGCTTTGTGAGTCCTGGTAGTGCTGTTATGATACGATGGGTTTGCTATGGGTTCTAAATGGTCAGTGTCTATAGTACTTCCTAATGTGCCTGGCGGTTGGCACTGGAATATAGTAATGTAGAAATCTGGTAGTCTCTCTTTATCCATACACTCATTAAGAGGTATGTTTACTAAAAGTTAGTGCAGGTTAACATTATGCAAATATCTATGCAAATTATGTTCATTATGCAAATGAGGCCCCTCAATGAGTCTCTGCACAACCCTCCTTGGGCCGCCCCTGCCATCTTTTCATCATGTGTATATATAACCTTGCAATTTTATATGCCATTTTCCATGTGTAAAACAGCCTTTAGAAGTGGAAAACCTTTGTAAAATTTTATAAAAGCCCCTATTTTATAAAGGCAACATAGGTACCTATGTTGCTTTGATAAAATTGGATCTCAGGAATAGGGCAAAAAGGCTGTTAAACAAATTAATATCTGCTCTGAAAAATGTGTGTGTATACTCTATCGGAGTTAATTTAAAAGCTCTATTTGTGCTTTGGATGACCAAAAACAGACGCAGAGATGTCCAAAGCAGAGACATCTCCAGAGTCATTTTAGAAGCTGACTCTGCAGATGTCTAAGTCTGAACAGGGGCATGATAGCAGTATGGTCAGGGCATGCCCAGGAGCCAGAAACATGATGGATGTCCAGGGTTGCGTCTACATTTAGACCTGCTCCAGGGACCTGAAAAGAGCTCATTTTGGCTGAAAAACATCCAGAGTGCAATGAAGAAGGCACCCAATCATCCCCAGACAACAGCAGTGGGATTTGAACCCTGGCTGTACTGTTCCTAGTCCACTACTCTAACTATCAGGCTATCCTACCTATCCAGCTCCTATGTTTTCTACTACAAATTATTGTCCTAGGCACAACAGTTGTAACTACACTGTTATGTTGAGTTCTATGTAAACTGCCTTGAACTGTAGAAAGGCGGTATATAAAAACTTTAAATAAATAAGGTTCTGGGGATGTCTACATAGATGCCCCCACAGACGTCCATATCGGGCACGTCATGTTTGTGAAATCGAGTCTGCCCCTGGATGTGCCTGCATTTTTCTTCAGACGTTTTGGCTTAGACGTCCTAGATTGCACTTGGACATCCTCTCTAAAATTCCTCTCCACATGTGTACATGTGTGTTTTATGAAATACCTGCATACACTGCAACCCTGCTCTTCTGCACCCAAACTATACCCCTAGGAACATGTACACACCACCTTGTCTGCATGCACACACATGTAGCTGGTCATGCAATTTTATAAGAGCCCTTTTCCATAGGTAAAACATGATTAACATGTGGAAAAGATTTTATAAAGTTGCCCTCAGTGTCTATGGGAATTCATGTATAATATAACTCTTACAAAAATTGCTCCAATTTGAATTTTCAGCAGCAGAACCTTCTTGAAGGGAACTCCAATTTCTGTCTATATATTTGCTCTGTTTCTTTGTTGGTCACTCTGTTTAGCAACATCCAGAAACCATATTTGTGCTGTTTTTTCAGGAGATTTAGTGACTGGATAATCACACAATGACATGCTAAGTAGTGTATCACTGTTTATACAACAGTGTGGGGTACAGGGAGTTATGGAAACGCAGCAGAATTCTGAAAGAAAGTGAGGTCAAGAGAATGCTGGGATTTGTATTTCCTGGGAGTCCTGAACTGACAAGAAGTGAGATCACAGAGGTATAGTCTGGAAGCTGTAGTTACAAAGCAGCTAAGCGAAGACAAAGAACACAGGTAAAGGCAAGTAAGCATCTGTGCCCAATTTGGCAGCCTGCTGGTGAATGCAATAAAAAGCCAGACGGTTTGTAGAAAGAGAGGCAGAGGGGACAGGCAAAGGGCGCTCCAACAACCAAACCAGAAAGGTAGCTTAAGGAGAAAGAAAAACCCCTTGGGCTTGAGGCTTCGTTATCAGAACCTTAAATAAGGTAGATACGTAAATACTGGCTAGGTTTATGTCTAAGGAATGTGGAAACTGTCAGTGTCCTGAGGTAATAACAGTGGCAATGTGTTTGCTGTGTGAAATGTCCTGATTAGAAGCCATAGAAAGAAGCATTTACCTGCTACTTTAACAGACAGCCAGTAATTCGGAAGGCACCATAGTATCGCTATAAATGTATCCTGGATTGGAGAGTTGCCGGAGAGTTGTGTGGAAGCTTGGCATGTTTCTGACCAGGGGCCCAGGTGGAGTAGCCCCCTAATTAGAATAAATGCTGTTACCTTGCCTGGACAATTCATTACTTGTAAACTAACCCTTCTGACTTGCCCTGACTGGACAATCCATTACTTATAAGCTAATACTGCTACCCTGCCTGGACAATACACTGTTTGTAGATTACTTTCAAATAACCTGCTGACCCAGGTCACTAAAATACATTTTACAAAATGCACTTCATTAACCACCACTTCATGGCCTATCTCACACTCCTCTACATGTTTGCACCGCGCACACATAGCATCAGACTCAACGAGCAAATCCCATTGTTCAACATACACACCACCCAACCCAGAGGCACACCGGCATCACACATATCCAAAGGACGCCAACAATCAAAGTATACAGCCCACAAACCATACAATGCCACACGTAACACACCCTCTCACCACACATATAACGAACACACAAACCCAATCATAACAACAGACATCAGGTGTGCTCTACTAAACGCTAGATCTATCAGAAATAAATCAAATACTATCCTTGACTTAATCCATGACAAGAAGCTTGATATAATATGCATCACTGAGACTTGGCTAGATGACTCAGACCAGGTCATACTAAACCAAGTAACTCCAACAGGATACACAGCATTTAACACAAAAGAGAGGAGGAGGAGTACTAATACTTACCAGAAAGAAATAGAGATTCAAAACAATCGCCGCCACTAACACAACCGAATCTAACACACTCACTATAGCCAACAAGTACCTATCTATCGCCCTCACATACAGATCACCTGGAACCACAATGGAACACTTATCCAAAGTAATCGAAACGATATGCGCACATAACAGAAGACACAAACCCCTCGTTGTACTGGGAGACTACAACCTAATATCCGCATCCACCAGAGAAACTGCAACGTTCTTAAAAGCCATTGAGTCATTAAAATACTGCCAGACAATTAACACCCCAACGCACCAACATGGTACAACCCCAGACATGGTCTTCATGCCAATGCAACTAGTGGAACAGAACAAGACCACAAAACCAACAATCACGCCAGTCCCCTGGTCAGACCACCATGTAATTGAATTCACCATGACCCTGAATAACCCCACCCAATGGAAAGAAGATGAAAGAATAACTAGGCTGTTCAAAACATTTGACAGAGACTCATTCATAAACAACATCATCCCACAACTTAAACAGGATCATGACACCCTGGACCTAAACATAGAAGAATGGAACTCAATAATATCCAACGCAGCATCTGCCCCAGCTATCAAAGAAGATCAAGCACGCAAGAGACCCAATGCCCCATGGTACTCACATGAAATCAGAGTTGCAAAGCGCACACTCAGAAGACTGGAAAGAAAATGGAGACTGGATAAATCACACAACCTCCTAACCCAATACAGAGATAAACAATGGGAATATAACAATCTTATAAATGAGTGTAGACAGCAACACCATACCAACCTAATCATGAAATCTACTAATAGACCAAGAGAACTCTTCAGCATTGTCCAAAAGCTCACCAAGGATGACACGCAACAAATTACCCACCATCTTGACCCACAAAAAAATGCAGACTACCTGAAGTCAAAAAATTCCAACCAAACTTGCTCTACATCATCACAAACGATCACACGACAAAAAAGCAACATCAAATATGGGAGAACTTCAACATACCAACAAAGCAGCAAGTAGAAGACATTATATCTGGACTAAACACAACAACTTCACCATCAGACCCATGCCCAATGAATTGGATCAAAGCTACAAAAAGCCAGCTCTCTCACCACATTCATAAAATTGTCAAAGATTCACTCCAACAAGGATACATGCCGCAAACCCTAAAGCATGCAATGATACGACCAATACTTAAAAGTAACAATCTGAGCCCATCCGAGCCGAAATCATATCGTCCATCTCCAGCCTGCCATTCCTTGCTAAAATCATGGAAAAGGCAGTGCAAAGGCAACTTCAGGACCAAATAGATATCAACGCCCCACTTGACATACATCAGCATGGATTTAAGCCCCAACACGGCATGGAAACACTACTCACCTCCCTCTTCGACAATCTCCTAAGAGGCATAGACAACATAAAAAACGGATACCTGCTAGTGTTCATGGACATCTCGGTGGCCTTTGACACTGTGTCACACGCTAAGCTATTGCAACGCTTACAACAGATAGGACTATACATGAATACCCTGAAGTGGTTTACATCATACTTAGAAGGGCGAATGCAATAAGTCAAATGCGACCAAAAGAAATCACTACAATTCCCCGTCACGCAAGGAATACCTCAAGGTTCAGCCCTATCATCAATGCTCTTCAACATCTATATACAGCCCATATGCAACATCATCAAGCACCACAAACTACATTATCACATTTATGCTGACGACATCATGGTGTACGCTCCAATCAATCTTCTAGCACTAAACACCACAGCAATAACAAAATGTCTCAAAGATATGAATGACTGGCTCATAGCCAACAACTTAACAGTCAACTACGATAAAACTGAGGCTATGTTCGTCACCAGGAACCCCACCTTCATACCTCCACAAACTATCAGCATCCTAGATAAACACATAGTAGTCAAAGAAGAAGTTAAATATCTGGGCATCACACTGGACAGAGCCTTGAACGTAAAGTCCCACATCACCAAAACTGCAAACAAGGCATATCATCGATTGAAAACAATCCGACAAATCAAACCAATGCTCCATCAAGACCACTTCTGCACAGTATGCCAAGCACTCATCACACCACTGCTTGATTATGGAAATTCACTATACCAAGGCCTTCTGCAACAGACACTCCACCCACTACAGATGGCACAAAACATCACAGCACACATCATCACAGACACACCAAGGACTGAACACATCACTCCCGTCCTACAGCAACTACACTGGCTCCCAATGGTGGCAAGAGCTAAATACAAAACACTCATGATCATCTTCAAGATCATTCACCATCTCTCAGCAGACGCACTCCAAAACGTTATAACAAGGGACATCAGCAATAGACCAAGAAGAAGTAATAATGACAACATAATCGGCACACCTGCAGGCTATCACAAAACCAAACAGACAACTTCAAAAAGAGCACCCTCACTACTGGCACCTACTCTATGGAACTCCCTCCCAACGAGCCTGAGGGCATTAGATGACCTCACAGACTTCTGCAAAGACCTCAAAACATGGTAATTCATAGAAACTTATAAGCATTCAGGCAGCATCCCCTACCCAAATAGAAATACCACTACCTCCACCAACTAAGTACACACCCACACACACAAGTCTACAACACCAAGGGATTAAATACCTTCATGTTAAATGTCACCTCAATTGTATTGTCTAAATGCTGTAAAGTAACTGTATTGTCTAATTATGTACACGTACCCTAATGTTAAATGTAACCCTCTAACTGTCATGTGACGTAACCACCTTGATTGAAGGAAAAGGTGGTATACAAATCTGTCTAAATAAATAAATAAATAAATGTCAGGACTCAGAGCTACAAAAGGTAAATAATATAAGCTATATAATTTCCTGGACCATGAGATGACCTGTAAATAGTTGCAATCCTTAATCCTTGTTTGAAATTGTCTCATGGCAAGTTATCTTGTAATAAGTTACATCCTGTTCTATGTAATATGTTTTGGTTCCCTGTAAACTGCCCCTGATCTCTGGAAGGGGCGGTATAGAAAAATGCAACAAATAAATAAATAAATAAATGTTCCAAGTGCCGCAGGGAAGAGATGGCGTCCATCTATTCAAGAAGGGTCGACATGTCTTCAGTAGAGACTGGCTAACCTACTGAAGAGAGCTTTAAACTAGATTCATTGGGGATGGGTGAAGAAAGCCTCCAGGTAAGTGAAACATTAAATACCTTTATAAAAATAGGTAAAGGGGGCAAGATATGGAAAGTGGTGTGTATAAATACCCGTAGTATGCAAGATAAGATCCCAGATATTAAAGCTTTAATGAGAGAGGCTGACTTGGATTCAGTGGCAGTTACAGAGACATGGTTTACGGACAACCATGACTGAGATGTAACTATACCAGGCTATACCTTATTCAGATAGGACAGGGTAGGAAGAAGGGAAGGAAGAGTGACACTATATGTAAAAAATAATATTAAAGCTATGGAAATACAGGGCTTAAAAGGAGAGAGGAGGCACTGTGGGTTAAACTAGAAGGAGGGAAAGAGAAATCCATTGACATTGGCGTGATATACAGACCTCCATCACAGGGAGAAGATGTGGACGGAGATTTAATAGAAGACATACACAGCATTGCCAGGAAAGGGGAAGTGCTACTAATAGGGGATTTCAATATGCTGGATGTTGATTGGCACATCCCTGCTGCAGTGTCATCTAGAAGCAAGGAGATCCTGGATTCTTTACAAGAAGAAGTATTCAAGCAACTGGTAACAGAACCCATTTGTAAAAGGGCTATACTGGACGGTGCTTACCAATGGGGAAAGTATTTCTGATGTTAAGGTGAGAGATCATCTCACATCCAGTGATCGCCAGATGGTGTGGTTCAGTATTAGGACTAGGGCTGTTAAAATCCATTCAAAAGCGAGGGTCTTAGACTTTAGGAAAACTAACTTGGCCAAGATGGGCCAATACCTCAAGGAATTGTTAGAGGGATGGGAACAGCTGGGGAATGTAGAAAAACAGTGGGCAAAACTGAAAGGGGATATTTTAAGAACAAACAACCTTTTTGTTAGAATGGTAAATAAAAGGAAAAGGAAAATGAAACTGCTATGGTTCTCAAAAGAGGTAGCTGAAAAGGTGAAGAAAAAGAGGGAGGCCTTCATGTCACAGAGAGAGGAAAAACTTAGAGAGGCTGGCAAAGTAGTCAGGAAAGCAAAAATACAAAAAGAAGAAGAAATAACCAATGCAATAAAATGGGGGGGGGGGGATATTTTAATGAGAGGAGAAAGGGCAAAAGTGGTATTGTCAGACTCAAGGGTGAAGGGGAGGAATATGTAGAAGCTGATGAGGATAAAGTGGGATTTCTGTTCTATGTTCACAGATGAAAGGCCAGGAGCAGGACCTCTGACAACACCCACAAACAGGAACAGAAGCGAGGGGCATCTCAAACGATTTTCAGAGAACTGTGTTCGTGAGAAACTAGCTAAACTTAAAGTAGACAAAGCGATGGGATACACCCTAGAATACAGAGGGAACTTGGGGACGTTCTAGCAGCTCCACTGACTGACCTTTTCAATGCCTCGTTAGAGTCGGGAGTGGTGCCAAAGGATTGGAAAGAGGCTCATGTGGTCCCTTTACACAAAAGCAGAAATGGGAATGGTGAGTAAATTATTGGAAATGCTGCTGAAAGAGAAAATAGTGAGGTTTCTGGAGTCCAACGGATTGCAGGATCTGAGGCAGCATGGATTCACCAGAGGCAGGTCTTGTCAGACAAATCTGATTGATTTCTTTGACTGGATACCTAAGGAGTTGGACCAAGGGAGAGCCCTAGATGTGGTGTATTTAGATTTCAGTAAAGCATTTGGCACTGTTCCGCACAGGCGACTTATAAACAAACTGAGCACCCTTGGGCTGGACACTAATGTTACTGCTTGGGTTAGAAATTGGTTGAGTTGGAGGCAACAAAGGGTACAGATAAATGGAATTCACTCTGAGGAGAAGGTGGTTACCAGTAGAGTGGCACAGGGATCTGTCCTTGGTCCGATTATTTTTAACATCTTTGTTAGTGATATTGCAGAAGGGCTGTCAGGTAAGGTTTGCCTCTTTGCGGATGATACCAAAATCTGCAACAGAGTAGACACCCAGGAAGATGTAGATAACATGAGGAGGGATCTAGCTAAGCTTAAAGAATGGTCTAGAATTTGGCAATTGAGATTTAATGCTAAAAAATGTAAGGTCATGCATTTAGAAACATAGAAACATAGAAACATGATGACAGAAAAAGACCACATGGCCTATCTAGTCTGTCCTTCCATATCAACAACTACAACAGTCCACTTTTTACCTTTAGAGATCCTCTGTGTTGGTCCCATGCTTTTCTGAATTCAGTTACTGTCCTCATCTCTACCACCTCCACTGGGAGACTATTCCATGGATCCACTACTCTTTCCATAAAGAAATATTTCCGCATATCACTCCTGAATCTATCTCCCTTCACCCTCATCCCATGTCCCCTCGTAGCAGAACTTGCTTTCAATTGAAAGAGGCTCTCTCCCTGAACATTTATGCCACGGAGGTATTTAAACATCTCAATCATATCACCTCTATCCCGCCTTTCCTCTAAGGTGTACATATTAAGATCCTTAAGTCTGTCCTCATATGCTTTATAATGAAGCCCACTAATCATTTTAGTAGCCACCCTCTGCACCGACTCCATCCTGTTCACATCCTTTTGAAGGTGCGGTCTCCAGAATTGCACACTATACTCCAAATGAGGTCGCACCAAAGACTTATACAGAGGCATTATCACCTCCTTTTGTCTGCTAGCCATTCCTCTCCGTATGCACCCAAGCATCCTTCTAGCTTTTGCCGTCGCCTTTTCTACCTGTTTAGCTACTTTAAGATCATCAGACACAACCACGCCTAGGTCCCGCTCTTCTTTAGTGGACAAAAGTACTTCACCTCCTATACTATATTGCTCCCTTGGATTGCTGCAGCCCAAATGCATGACCCTACATTTTTTAACATTAAATCCCAGCTGCCAAATTCTAGACCATTCTTCAAGCTTAGCTAGATCCCTCCTCATGTTATCTACACCTTCCTGGGTGTCTACTCTATTGCAGATTTTGGTATCATCTGCAAAGAGGCAAAACTTACCCGACAGCCCTTCCGCTATATCACTAACAAAGATGTTAAAAAGAATCGGACCAAGGACAGATCCCTGGGGCACACCACTGGTAACATCCTTCTCCTCAGAGTGAGCTCTATTTACTTGTACTCTTTGTCGCCTCCCACCCAACCAATTTCTAACCCATTTGGGCTGCAACAATCCAAGGGAGTGGTACAGTGTAGGGGGTGATGTACTTTTGTCTATGAAAGAAGAATGGGACCTGGGTGTGATTGTGTCTGATGATCTCAAAGTAGCTAAACAGATAGAAAAGGTGATGGCAAAAGCTAGAAGGATGCCTGGGTGTATAGGGAAAGGAATGGCCAGCACAAAAAATGAGGTGATAGTGCCGCTGTACAAGTCTTTGGTGCGACCTCATTTGGAGTATTGTGTGCAATTCTAGAGACCGCACCTTCAAAAGGATATAAACAGGTTGGAGTCAGTGCAGAGAGTAGTTACTAAAATGGTTAATGGTCTTTGTTATAAAGTATATGAGGACAGACTTAAGGACCTTAATATTTATACTTTAGAGGAAAGGCAGGACAGAGATTTGATTGAGACGTTTAAATACCTCTGTAACAAAAATGCACAGGCCTCTTTCTATTAAAAGCAATCTGTGCTACAAGGGGACATAGGATGAGGGTGAAAGGGGATAGACTCAGGAGTAATGTGCGGAAATATTTCTTTACGGAAAGAGCGGTAGATGCTTGGAATAGTCTCCCAGTGGAGGTGGTAGAGATGAGGACAGTATCTAAATTCAAATAAGCATGGGACAAACACAGAGGCTCTCTAAAGGAAAAAAGGGGATTCTTGTGCTGGGTGATATGGAAGTAACCAAAAAACCTTCACCCTGAGTACAAATTAATCATAAAAATCCCAAAACTCAGTGAAAGAAACCAGAGATATACTTGAAATATTTTTGTTGGAATGGCCAGCCAAGTAGAAAGGGAGATCACCTTCTACCACTGTGGCCCGTCCTTTTTAATCGCTTTTTAACATTTAAAAACAGCACTTCAAAAAATGGCTGATACTTAGCTTTGACTGCAAAGGCTATAAACAGCAGGTCCAATACTTCGACGTGCCACGTTTCGGGGGTATATCCATAAACCCCCTGCTTCAGGTCAAACCGCTGTTAGCAAAGACATAAGCCTTAAACCTATAGCTAAAACAACTGGTTTTTATAACCCAGGCGCCATAATTTAACCGAGCGCGTTTGTCAGGTGTGGTATGTGTGAAAGAACCTATCAGAACAGAGAAAAGAAACCACCAATCAGGTAACTGCTCTCCATCTGAGAGGTCAAAAAATAGTGTGCCAATCCAATTGCTGATTTAATCCTTCTGGTTGTACAGAATGTAGCCGGAAAATCCATTTTTGCTCTAAGGTCTGCAGATTCTGAACCCTGTCACCTCCCCTAGGATTAGGGGGTACATTAGGGGGTACATAGTCCAGGATCCGCCAACGAAGATCTTCAAACATATGCGAGCAGTCTAAGCAATGTTGAACCAATGTTGCAGTAAGCTGCTGTGTTCGCAGGCGGGAGGCATGTTCACCCAATCTCAACCTGCAGGGTCTTGAAGTCCAGAAGGATTAAATCAGCAATTGGATTGGCACACTATTTTTTGACCTCTCAGAGGGAGAGCAGTTATCTGATTGGTGGTTTCTTTTCTCTGTTCTGATAGGTTCTTTCACACATACCACACCTGACAAACGCGCTCAGTTAAATTATGGCGCCTGGGTTATAAAAACCAGTTGTTTTAGCTATAGGTTTAAGGCTTATGTCTTTGCTAACAGCGGTTTGACCTGAAGCAGGGGGTTTATGGATATACCCCCGAAACGTGGCACGTCGAAGTATTGGACCTGCTGTTTATAGCCTTTGCAGTCAAAGCTAAGTATCAGCCCTTTTTTGAAGTGCTGTTTTTAAATGTTAAAAAGCGATTAAAAAGGACGGGCCACAGTGGTAGAAGGTGATCTCCCTTTCTACTTGGCTGGCCATTCCAACAAAAATATTTCAAGTATATCTCTGGTTTCTTTCACTGAGTTTTGGGGTGATATGGAAGGGCAGACTAGATCGGCCTTGTGGTCTTTTTCTGCCATCATGTTTCTATGTGTCTATGTTTCTAAACCAAAGAAGAATCCTATAATGTAAATGTTATTGCCTGTCTGGAAGATCTATTTGGGAAAGTTAACTGTAATGGGGAAAGTTAATTGTGAGTTTTCTGTTTAAAGCTGCTAGCTCTAAGTTTGCTGTTAAAGGCACAAGCTGTAAGTTTGCTGTATAAAGCTCCAGCTTTATGTTGGACTATAGAAGGTCGAGTGAATGCTATGATTTGAGGAAAGCACTTTGGATTAAGTTGTGTAGGTGACTACATAAGTGATTGCATGCAGGGCTCGTGCAAGAAGTGAAGACACCCTAGGTGAGTCGCGCCATCCTTCCACTAACCCGCTGCTGGGTCTGCAGGGGCAGCAATGGCTCAGAAAATGCAGTGCAAAGCTTACCTAAACTCTCCAGCACTGTGTCACAGTTCCTGCCTTCTTCTATCAGGAAGTCTGCATCTGAGGGGTCAGAAACGTCAGAATGTAGAAGGCAGAAAGCATGATGCAGCACCATAGAGTTTAAGTAAGTGCTGTGTCGTGGTTTCTGAGCCATTGCTGACACTGTAGGCCCCAGAGGGGCAGCAGTGTTGGCAATGGAGGTCCCCCAGAGGGCCAGTTCTATAGGTGTCTGCCTAGTTTGCCTAACGGTACCACCAGCGTTGTGTACAGCACAACTCTGACCTAGCTAGTGTCCCCCGGGAACACATATACACAATCTTGCAGGTGCACATACTTATATGCATATTTATGGCCGCACAATTTTATAAAAAACCCTTTCCACATGGAAAATTTACTCTTACATGCATAGCTGAGAAAAGGGGTATTGCTGGGTTGCATCAGAGGTCAAGAAAGAGACTTTATGCACGTTAGGGGTATGTATTTGTAAGCTCTCATTCGGTTTGTTTGGGCAACTAAAAATTTTTAAACTGCATCTAAATCGCTTGAATACTTGCATGCCAATGAATTCACACATACACGATCAATTGTGTGCATTTTTAAACTCTTGCATGCATACAGTGCGTGCCTTAAAAAAAACAAATAGGTCAAACAAACGCACAAGAAAATGTCTGAAAATCAGGATAAACTCATTTTAAATGAGCATTAATCATCACTTTTTTTCAGGCCGTGCACAACCCTAATGCATGTAAATGCCTTTATTCCTTGTCAGTTTTGGCAGGTACTTCCATAAATTAAATTGCTCTATCAACGCTGAGTTCAATGGCTGGGCTTTTGCTTCCTGGGCTGGGATGCTCCAATAGTGACACTGGGAACAACAAGGGTAGCCTGGGTGGGTCATGAGATATGCTGTCCTTGGTCCAAAAGAGAAGCTAAATACTGTGTCATAGTGGAAAGCTCCTAGATGGATGTAAGTTGTTGACACCCATAGGCAGGACAAGAGAGTGGTGGGGAGATTATGGCCCTAAAGCAAGCAGGAACAAGTTCCTGTTAAGCTCAAGTATTTGTTGCCTTCAAAATTTGGCACCCTAGGCAATTTGGCTATCTTGCCTATGTTTAAATTCTGCCTTGCCTAGAGGTGCCTCTTCAGAAGAATGCTTACAAAGGGGGCCTTTTACTACAGGGCATTAGCTGATGTGTGTTCTGGCATGTGCTGAAGGCATGTTGGGACCCACGTCACCACAGACAATACAGTTAGTGCAGAATGATTCCCATGCCGTCTAAATCAGGTTAGGGTTGCAAGTGGGCGGGGTAGAGGTGGAGAGTGGGCATGATGTGCTCTGTGCTAACTGCATTAGTATGGGATCACCTAATGCCACCTATCGAGGAGATGTTAGGAGCACCCACACTAAAACCACATGCGCTAAAGGACAGGGCTCTGCATTAACTGCCAGGGAAATGCTTTCCACGCTGTTAACAGTTAACGCAGAGATATTGCACCTAACACGCCATCGCTTCAAAGCTTTTGCCGCATAGGTGCAACGTGATATGATAATTACACTTACCTGGTAATTGTAGTTCCTTTAGTGACGACAGTTCAGTCCTCTACCTCTGGGTTGTCAATCTCCTCCTGCAGCTAGGAGACTGGTATGTCCAGGGCCGGATTTACCTATACGCCATGTACGCCATGGCGTAGGGCCCACAGCCGGCAGGGGCCCACAAAAAAAGAACAAGTTAATTTTTTTTTAATACAATTTTAAAAAAAACCTGGTGGCTGCCGCCGCGGGGCCCCCTCTGCTGCCGCGGCAGCACCGACTGACCCGCGGGGGCCCCGTCTACAAGCTGAAGCCGTCGGTTCGGTTCGTTCCTCCCTCCCTCCCTCCGTGCAGGCTGCAGGCTGCAGGCTGTGAGAGACGCGAGGAGACGCTCTCCCTTCGCGCCTCTCACAGCGTGCACGGAGGGAGGGAGGGATCGACGGACCGACGGAGTCAGCTTGCAGAGGGGGCCCCCGCGGGTCAGTCCGTGCTGCCGCGGCAGCAGAGGGGGCCCCACGGCGGCAGCCAGCAGGTTTTTTTTTAAAATTAAATTTTACTTTAGGCCGACGGGGGGGGGGGGGGGGGGGTGGTTGGACGGGTAATGGGCTATGGGGGGGGGGGGGGTAGGACTGGTAATGGGCTATTGGGGGGGCTGGGGCTGGTAATGGGCTTTGGGAGGGGGGAGGACTGGTAATGGGCTAGGGGGGGGGGAAGGACTGGTAATGGGCTATTGGGGGGGCTGGGGCTGGAAATGGGCTGGGGGGGTTAAGGCTAGAGGTGGGCTGATGGGGTTAGGACTGGTAATGGACTGTGGGCTGTTGGGGGGGCTTAGAACTGGCAATGGGCTTTGGGGGGGGTTAAGACTGGTAATGGGTTGTGGGCTGATGGGGGCTGTCTGGTAATGGGCTATGGGGGGCTAGGACTGGAAATGGGCTGGGGGGTTAATACTAGGTGGGCTGATGGGGTTATGACTGTTAATGGGTTGTTGAGGGGGGTTAGAACTGGTAATGGGCTTTGGGGGGGGTTAAGACTGGTAATGGGCTGTGGGCTGATGGGGGCTGTCTGGTAATGGGCTATGGGGGGGCTAGGACTGGAAATGGGCTGGGGGGTTTAAAACTGGAGGTGGGCTGATGGGGTTAGGACTGGTAATGGGCTGTGGGCTGATGGTGGGGGGGTAGGACTGGCATGGGCTATGGGGGCTGACTGGAAAGGGGTTGATGGGGTTAGGACTGGAAGTGGGCTGATGGGGGGTTAGGACTGGTAATGGGTTATAGGGGGGGCTTAAACTGAAAATGGGTTGATGGGGGGTTAAGGACTGTAAGTGGGTTGATGGGGGGCTAGGACTGGTATTGGGTTGGGGGCACTGTTCCCTCTAAGCTGTGCGCGTGTGTGCGCGCACACACCTCGCCGAGTGAGCGCACATACTTTACAACAGAGCGCACAAAAATTACGGTTCTCATTCTGATAGAAAACAACACAGACGTTCTTAAAATTGAAAAGTTGTTGTGTATTTATGGTTTTCACAAGTTCTACAATATTTTCTAGTGCAATCAATGTGGTGTACATACTGTATTCTGACATGTAGTCAAATTTTAAAGTATGTAACTCCGCGTGTCGTTATGTGGCGCACAAAAATTTAACCTTCCTTCAAAAGCTGCACAGCTGATATTTTATGCGCACACAGCCTACAGAAAATTAGAGGGAACATTGGTTGGGGGGTTGCTAGGACTGGAAATGGGCTGATGGGTGGCTAGGACTGGAAATGGGCTGATGCAGGGACTAGAAGGGAATGGATGCTGGGTGAGGCTGGAACTAGAAAGGAGCTGATGTTGGGGGAGGATTAGAATGGGATGGGGCTGGAAGAGTAAAATGGAGAAGGGAAAAATATTTTGTGTGGGAGGGATAAAAAATCTACAATTGGCCGGGTATTGGGAGAGTAAGTGGGGATTGAGGATGGAGGGGTAAAATTTGAGTGGATGAAATGTTGTTGTTGTTGTTAAGTGCCGTCGAGTCGGAGTCGACTCATGGCGACCCTCTGGATAGCTATCCTAAATTGTGTTCGGTCTTCAGTCAGGCGGCTCATTGACGACAGACTGGTACCCGTAGCTGCTGTTATTGTAGCGATCCATCTCATTGCTGGCCTTCCTCTTTTGCGTTGACCTTCTATCTTGCCAAGCATGATGTCTTTCTCTAATGATCTCTCTCTTCGCATGATGTGTCCGAAGTATGAAAGCCGAAGTCTTGTCATCTGAGCTTCTAAAGAAAGCTTAGGTTTGATCTCCTCTAGTACCGACTGGTTTGTTCTTCGGGCAGTCCATGGTATACACAGTATTCGCCGCCAGCACCATAATTCAAAGGCATCAATTTTCTTCCTGTCTGTCTTTTTCACTGTCCAGCTTTCACATCCATATGATGTTATTGAAAATACCATGGCTTGAACAAGTCGAATCTTTGTATGGAGAGACACATCTCTGCTCTTGAGAATCTTATCTAGGTCTTTCATAGCCATTCTGCCAAGAGCAATGCGTCGTCTGATTTCTTGACTGCTTGTTGCTTCTTTATTGATAGTTGATCCAAGTAGGTTAAAGTTGTTCACAATTTCAATTTCTTCTCCTTCAACGATGAACCTGTTGATTATGCCAGTTGTCATGATCTTTGTCTTCTTTACATTAAGGTGCAGGCCCATTTTGAGACTATGTTCTTTGATTGTGAGAAGCAAATGTTTCAGATCATCTTCGCTTTCAGCCAGTAATGTGGTATCATCAGCATAGCGAAGGTTGTTGATGAGTCTTCCACCAATCTTCACACCTCTGTTGTCTTCATACAGTCCTGCTTCTCTGATGATTTGTTCTGCATATAAATTAAACAGGTAGGGGGAAAGTATGCAGCCTTGTCTTACACCTTTGCTTATTTTAAACCATTCTGTTTCTCCTTGTTCCGTTCGAACTGTTGCTTCTTGATCAATGTACAGATTACGCAAGAGAACGATCAGGTGTTTTGGTATACCCATGCTTCTTAATGTGGCCCAGAGTTTCTCATGGTTTACACAGTCAAAAGCCTTGCTATAGTCGATAAAGCACAAATAGATATCCTTTTGGTATTCTTTAGTCTTTTCAAGGATCCATCTCACATCCGCAATGATGTCTCTCGTTCCTCGCCCTTTCCTGAACCCTGCTTGCACTTCAGGTAGTTCTTGTTCTAGGTATGGCTGTAGTCTCTTTTGAATAATCTTCAGTAGAATCTTGCTGGCATGTGGGATCAGAGCGATTGTGCGATAATTTCCACAGTCAGTTGGATCACCTTTCTTTAGTATTGGTATAAACACAGATCTTTTCCAGTCAGTTGGCCATGATGTTGTCTTCCATATTCTTGGCAGAGCCTTGTAAGTACGGTAACAGCTGCATCAGATTGCTGCAATACTTCTATGGGAATGCTATCAATGCCTGGTGCTTTGTTCTTTGATAAGGCTTTCAATGCTGCTTCAACTTCTTCTTCTTTCATCACCAATGGTTCCTGATCATAAGGTATAGGTTGAAACGGCTGTTGGTCCACTTGATCTTTATCATATAAAAACTCTGTATATTCCTTCCACCTTTTCTTGATCTTCTCAGCATCATTCAACATAGAACCTTGAGCATCTTGTAACATTCCAATTCGGGGCTGGAACTTTTTCTTTAACTCTCGCAGCTTTAGGAAAGCCGATCTTGTTCTTCCTCTAATAGTTTCTGCTTCTATTTCCTTGCAAGTGTCATTGTAGTACTTTTCCTTGTCCTGTCTTGCTGCACGTTGGAAATCTCTGTTGAGTTCTGCGATTGTCTTTCTTTCTCCTTTGGCTTTAGCTTCTCTGCGTTTCTGGGCAATTTTCAGAGTTTCTCTTCCGTCATCCATTTTGGCCGTTTTTGCTTTTTCACCTTTTGTAGAGACTTCTCGCTTTCTTCCAGCACAACCTTCTTGATGTCATTCCATAACTCTTCCGGAGCTCTGTCATTTGTATCTAAAGCAGCAAATCGATTTTGCAGGCAGTCTTTAAATTCCAGTGGTATATTCTCAAGGTCATATTTTGGTGCATTCATGAGTGGTTTGCTCTTTTTCAACTTTAGCTTGAGTTTGCATACTAGTAGTTGATGATCTGTACCACAGTCAGCTCCAGGTTTTGTCTTTGTTGATGTTACAGAGCTTTTCCATCGTTGACTTCCACAGATGTAGTCAATTTGATTTTTATACAATCCATTGGGTGAAGTCCATGTGTACAGTCGTCGCTTGTGTTGCTGGAAGAAGGTGTTTGAGATGAATAGATCATTGGTCTTGCAGAATTCTATCAATCTTTCTCCAGCTTCATTTCTGTTGCCAAGTCCATATTTTCCAACTACTTTGCCTTCTTCTTTGTTGCCAAACTTTTGCGTTCCAGTCACCCATGACTATCAGGATATCCTGTTTGCATGTTCTGTCAATTTCAGCTTGTACTTGTTCATAGAACTCTTCAATTTCATTCTCTTCTGCAGCTGTTGTTGGGGCATATACTTGAATTATAGTTGTGTTGATAGGCAATCCTCGTAGACGAATAGAGATTAAGCGTTCGCTGACTGCATTGTATTTCATTACAGTTCTTGCAAGTTTCTTCTTTATTATAAATGCAACACCATTTCTTCTTTGTCTTTCATTTCCAGCATAGTAGACCATGTGATCATCTGATGCAAAGTGCCCGATGCCAGTCCATTTCAGTTCGCTGACACCCAACAGATCAAGTTGTACACGTTCCATTTCATTCTTGACCACCTCCAACTTCCCTTGGTTCATGCTTCGTACGTTCCATGTTCCAATGTGTAAGACATCTTTACAGCTTCTGACTCTCATTTCATGCGCAGCTACATCAGCAGTCAGACTTCCCGAGGGCTTTGATCCAACCACATCATAAATGCTGGCTTTACTCTGAAAAGTCTTCAGCTCTTCCCCAGTAGCTAGTTGAGTGCCTTCCGACCTGGGAGTCTCATCTTCCAGCACCATAGCACAATTTGTTTTGTTGTAACTATCCATTGGGTTTTCATGGCAAGATACAGAAGTAGATTGCCGGGCCTTCCTTCCGCGCAGTTTAAGTTTGGTGTTGTTGCCGTTGTCACAGAAATGTGATCCTCCGCCGTCAACACTATCCCATTCTGCTGCTGCCCAGATGGGTGGTTTGTCTTCGTCTGGCACCTCAGGAAAGAGCAAAAGGAGAAAGATTAGTATGTTAAAGCAGATGTAGAGAGAGAATGGAAAAAAATCTAGAAGAGAGAAGAAAGGACAAATGGACAGCAGACGATGGAGAGTTAGCAGAAGACACGAAAAAACCAGAAGAAAGTGGCTGGAGCAATTGCAGCTGAAAAAAATGCACAAAAGGTAGAAAAATATCTCTTTATTTTGAATTTATTAATTGGAATATGTCAGCTCTGGTAAATGTGCATCATTAACGTCTGCGCTTTGTTTAGTACAAGAGCAAATTAATGTATAGTTTTATTTCTACAGTGTTGTACATTCCAAGTTTGGCTTTTGGGATTCCCAGTTTAATTATTGTCTTCCTGTTTCTAAATTGTGATTACTTGTTTGGTGATGGTCTATGTTCTGCATGTGTAACTGAGCTGAGGTGTTCTGTTTATATAATTCCTATTTGACATTGCCACTTGTTCTCTTTCCCCAGTAGGTCATGTATTGTTGTTCTCTGAAATGTATTGGTTTAATATTTGCAGTGTTGCCTTTTGATTGGTAGAGTATGGTGCTTTGTGAGTCCTGGTAGTGCTGTTAGGATACGGCGGGTTTACTATGGGTTCTAAATGGGCAGTGTTTGTAGTAGTTTCCTAATGTGTCTGGCAGTTGGCACTGGATTATAGTAATGTAGAAATCTTTTAGTCTTTCTTTATCCATACACTCATTAAGAGGCACGTTTACTAAAAGTTAGTATATGGTAACATTATGCAAATATTTATGCAAATGAGGTCCCTTATGCAAATGAGGCCCCGCACCCCCCTTGGGCCGCCCCTGCTGGGGGCCCACAATTTTTGTTGGCGTAGGGCCTCACTCAAGGTAAATCCGGCCCTGGGTATGTCAGAATGATGACATCACTGGATATAGCCTGCTGCACTCCCACTTGCATCCCAGTGTAAACTATAACAAAGCAGACTCAAAGGAGCAACAAATAAGTAGCAAAACAGAAGAACAACTGTACTATCAGTAAGCCACCCCCTTCGATCAGGCCTTCTTACCTCCTGCCCCGCGATCGAGAAGGGTACAAACAAAGGAAGAGAATGAATCCAGACTCACCTGTAACCCTCTTCTGCTCAGCACGAAATCTGGAAACCTCCTAGAAACATCCGGGCGGGAAGGAGGACTGAACTGTCATCACTAAAGGAACTACAATTACCAGGTAAGTGTAATTATCATTTCCTTAGCGTTCCTCCAGTTCAGTCCTCTACCTCTGGGAAGTACCAGAGCAGTAATCAATGGGAGGGACCCTTCCAGCCGGCAGACAAGACAGCCGAGCTGAAACGAGCATCTGAAGCCGCAGCAACATCCAATCTATAGTGTTTGCTGAACGTATGCAGAGACGACCAAGTCGCCGCCCTACAAATGTCCCCCGGATGGACCAAACAATGCTCAGCCCACGAGGATGCCTGCGCTCTGGTGGAATGCTCTCTCAGTCCCACAGGCACCACACGCCCCCGAAGCAAATAAGCGGATGCAATCGCTTCCTTAAGCCAGCGGGCGATGGACGCCTTAGCCGCCGCTTCGCCCCGACGAGCTCCGCCAAAAAGAACAAACAAACGCTCAGACTTGCGGAACGACTCCGTGGCCCTCAAATACTGACGCAAAGCTCTCTTAACATCGAGACACCGAAGACCGCGATCCGCGTCATCGCCCCCCAAAGATCCTAAGACGGGCAAGCAAACTGCTTGGTTCAGATGAAAGGGAGACACCACCTTAGGCAGAAAGGACGGAACCGGACGCTAAACCACCTTTTCCCTAGAAAAGGACAGGAAGGGTTCACGGCACGACAACGCCTGCAGCTCCGAAACCCGCCGTGCAGAACAAATCGCCACCAGGAACACCGTCTTGAGCGTCAAATCTTTCACGGACGCACGACGCAAGGGCTCAAAGGGGGGCTCGGTCAGAGCCGTGAGCACAAGATTCAGATCCCACGGGGGAACGCACACCCTGCGCGCCGGATGCACACGAACGACCGCTTTCAGAAAACGACGTAAGTCTGGATGAATCCCCAACGGCCGGCCATTGATCTTGCCCCGATAACAGGACAGGGCTGCCAACTGTACGCGCAAGGAACTGGCAGCAAGACCTTTGTCAAAACCGTCCTGCAGGAATTCTAAGACTAAAGGAATCGAAGTCGAGCCTGGCCTCACCTGACGCTGCGAACACCAATCCTCAAAAACACGCCAGACCCGCACATACGCCAAGGACGTCGCCTGCTTACGCGCCCGCAGCAAGGTGGCCACAACCGCCGACGAGTAGCCCTTTTTCAGGAGTTTAGCCCTCTCAATGGCCATACCGTAAGCGAGAACCGATCCACCTGAGGCATGAAAAGGGGCCCTTGGAGCAACAGATCCGACCTGGCCGGCAGCCGCCAAGGTTCCCCGTCCAACAGACGGATCAGGTCGGCGTACCAGGAACGCCTCGGCCAATCGGGAGCCACCAACAGCACCTGTCCCGCATGCGCCCCGATCTTCTGAACCACCTGGCCTATCAACGCCCAGGGTGGAAAGACATAGAGGAGGCCGTCCGCCGGCCACCGACGAAGCAAGGCGTCGATGCCCTCCGACATCCTTTCCCGCCGTCTGCTGAAGAAACGGCCGACTTTTGCCGACTGAAAGGTCGCCATGAGATCCATGACCGGAGTCCCCCAGCGCCTGACGATCTGGCGGAAAACCGCGGGATGCAGTTCCCACTCCCCTGCATCCACGTGCACTCTGCTGAGAAAGTCCACGGTGACATTGTCTTTGCCGGCAATGTGCGCGGCCGAAATCGCGGACAAGCGAAGCTCCACCCACGCGAATAGCAGGTCGGCCTCTGCCTCCATCGCGGCACTCCCGGTGCCACCCTGTCGGTTGATGTATGCCACCGTTGCCGAGTTGTCGGAGAGAACTCTCACGGCCTGACCGCGCACCAAGCCCTCGAACGCCTGTAGGGCCCGAAACACTGCTCGAAGTTCCAAGCGATTGATCGCCCACGAGGCCTCCAGGGGGGTCCAAAGCCCCTGCGCAAACTGACTCCCGCAGTGGGCTCCCCAGCCCACCAGACTGGCGTCCGTCATCAATGGCAGGCACTCTGGCTGCTCCAGCGGCAAGCCCCCCGCCAGTGACGAGGGGCGAAGCCACCACCGAAGGGACCGCCGAACTGTGCCCGGGCAAGGGAGACGCGTGCTCAACGAATGTTCCTGATGCGACCAACGACGGAGCAGCGCTCTCTGGAGAGGCCGCATATGAAACCGGGCCCAAGGCACCGCTTCCAACGTTGCCGCCATGGTGCCCAGCACCCGGAGATAATCCCAGGCCGAGGGAGCCGCCACCGACAGGAATTGCCGCACCAGAGTCTGCAACCCCTCGGCTCGTTTGTGCGGCAGGAACACCTGCCCCTTGCACGTATCGAACCGGACTCCCAGGTATTGGGTGGTCAATGGCTCTTGGCCGGGTTGACCACCCAACCCAGCTCTTGCAAAAACTGCACCACCCTGTCCGTCACCCGGAGACTTTCCTCCGCGGACTTGGCGCGAATCAACCAATCGTCTAGGTATGGGTGAACCAGGACACCTTCTTTGCGCAATGCTGCCGCTACCACCACCATTATTTTGGTGAAGGTCCGAGGCGCCGTCGCTAGGCCGAACGGTAAGGCCTGAAACTGGTAGTGGCCCCAGGGGAGGGCAAACCGCAGTAAGCGCTGGTGTACATCTCGAATGGGAATGTGCAAGTACGCCTCCGACAGGTTGAGAGACGTCAAGAATTCTCCGCATCGCACTGCTACGATGACGGACCGCAACGTTTCCATCCGAAAGTGCGGTACCCGCAAGCACCGGTTCACCCCCTTCAGATCGAGAATGGGTCGCAATTGTCCGCCCTTTTTGGGCACCACGAAATAGATGGAATAGCGACCCAAGTCGTAATCGGCCTTGGGAACCTCCACGACGGCTCCCAAGTGAATGAGCCTGTCCAGGGTTTGGCGAACCGCCGCCGCCTTCGCGGGACCCTGGCAAGGCGACATGACAAAGGAGTCCCGCACGGGCCGGGCCAGCTCCAGCGCGTATCCGTGTTGAATTATTTCCAACACCCACTGATCTGAGGTGATGTGGGTCCAGGCGGAAAGAAACCCCCGAAGCCGACCGCCAATGGGAGGCTCCACCGCCGGGACCCGCCTCGCCTCATTGGGTCTTATGAGCAGAAGACGCCGGGAGGGAGAAGAAGCCTCTACTCGCTCCCCGAAACCCCCGAAAGCCCTGGCCCCTAGAGGGAAACCGCCCCCTCTGGAATGCTCCTGGCCGCGTGGAACGGAATCTTCTGAAATCCCGAAACTGACCCCGAACGCTCTGGGCAGACTTGGTCTGTTTCGGTTTGTCCTCGGGCAGACGTCCCGCTTTAGACTCACCCAGGTCCTTCACCAACTTATCCAAATCCTCCCCAAACAGCAAACCGCCCTTAAAGGGAAGTTTACTGAGACGGGATTTAGAAGGGCCGTCCGCGGCCCAATTACGGAGCCACAAGGAGCGATGGCCAGCCACCACGGAGCCCGTGCTGTTGGCCAGCGCCCGAATTAAGTCGTAATGCACATCAGCAAGGTAGGCCGCATCTGACTCCAAACGATCCAGCTCCTTCACCTCCTCGAGGTCAACGTGCGGGGATTGGCGCAGCCGTTGGGCCCAGCGCAAACACGCTCGAGCAACCCAGGCTCCGCAGATGGAGGCTTGAAGCGAAAGGGAATCCGCTTCAAAAACCTGTTTGAGCAGGCCGTCAACCTTACGGTCCTGGGCATCCTTCAAGGCCGCACTTCCCTCCACGGGAATGGTGGTCTTTTTAGTAACAGCCGATACCACCGCGTCTATCCGCGGCGCTCTGAAACGGTCTTTAGCGGATTCCGCCAAAGGATATAACCGGCTCATAGTGCGAATGCCCCGGAGCCCCGCCTCCGGCTTATCCCATTCGTCCTGAATCATCCTCTCGACCACCCGGTGCACCGGAAACACCACCTGAGTCTGGCGAACCGCCTGGATGACCGGATCCTCCAATTCGTCCTCCACTGCCGCTGGCGGAGCCAGGTGTAACATCTGCAAAGTCTCCGAAATCAAGGCAGCCAACTCCTCTCTGCGGAACACCCGAATGATCTTGGCTTGCTCCTCGGGCTCCGGGATCTCACCTTCCTCCAGGTCCTGTGATCCCTCTTCAGGATCCCATTCCGGATCCGGGGCTTCCGGCCAGGAGCCCTCCACTGGGTCTGCAAGCCGTGCTAGCTTCGGTGCCGGCGGCTCCGTGACCGCCGCTCCTTCCGCCACCAACTGCGGAGGCTGGGACGCAGGCGACGCCGAGCGCGGCCTCTTACCCTGCTGACGCAGGCAAAAAGCCTGATGCAGGAGAAGGACAAACTCCGGACTGAAGCCACTGAGACCGGACGGCTGAGTGGCCAAGGGTTCACCGGAGGGCCCCGGCAGCGCCTCCAAATCGGGCTCTTGTTCCGAGATCCGCAGAGAAGCAGCGCTCGCCCCCGCTGGCACCCCCTGCTCCTCCGGAGACTCCTGAGCTGCCATCTGAAGCTCCACCGCTGAAAACAGGGCTGCACAGCCCCTGCACACTCCGGTGTCAGTGACCGTGCCTCTCCTAGTGCCACACACTAGGCACTGAGGCCGGGTAGCCATAAGGATGAAGCCAAAGGCCCCTAAGGGCTGATGCCAACTTCGGCAGGCTATGGCAGGCAAATTTGTTTCGTATGTATTTATGTCTTTATTTATTATATTCTTTTTTTTTTTTTTTTTAACCTGTGCTAGAATTCTCTAATGAACTAGCTCCCAAAGAAAAGGAAGGCCCCGCAGCCCCCCCCCCACCCCGTGAACACACAGGGTCGACGGAAGAGGCTGAAGTGAGAAATAAAGACAATGAGGCCCACCCGAAATAAATCAAAGCAAGCAACCAAAAAAGAAATTAAAGAAATTAAAAGAAATTAAAAGACCGCAGCAGTGCCCCGACGAGAAAACGGGAACCGATTCTCTGTCACGCGGCTGCAGCGCGGCACACAAAATGGCCGCCGCGACTGCAAGCCGCGAAGGAAAAAAGGCGCCAAAAGCACCGCGGTGTTCCTGCACCCCCAAAACAGCGCGGCCTGGAAGAAAAGAGCAGTCGGAGGCCGGTGCAGCACTTACCGGTCCGGTCTGCCACTCCTCAAGCGCTGCCGATAGCGTCTGGGACCCCGGGCCCTGAAATCACCTGACGTGAGGTACAGCACCAGATCAGCCTCAGAGCACAGAAACCGCAGCTCCGGGAGACACGCTGTAAAGAAGGGCTCACCCCCGTAAAGTCAGGGAGGTGAGACTTCTGGGCCAAGTGGGGGGAGGGGTGAAAACTTGATCCTGAGCCCGGACCCCCCCCAGGAAGAAAACCCCAGCACCGGCACAGGCAGGGATCAAGAAGGCTTTCTTCCTGTTTGACGTTTTGGTTTCTTTTTTTTTTTTTTTTTAAAGGGACACTGCCGTGAACTGATACCAACCCACTTAATTATCCTAAAAACCTCCCTGCTCCTTATCCATTCCTCCAGAGAGCCTCTCCTTAAGGCTCGTCAAGACCTCCTGCTGCAAGGAGACTGGTTACACTGGGATGCAAGTGGGAGTGCAGCAGGCTATATCCAGTGATGTCATCATTCTGACATACCAGTCTCCTAGCTGCAGGAGGAGATTGACAACCCAGAGGCAGAGGACTGAACTAGAGGAACGCTAAGGAAAGTGCACTTTAGTACAAGGGCTCCAAAGCGTATTGGTGGGGCAACATGTGAAAGGCCTACCTGGGTACTGCTTATTCTTCTGGATAGCGAATGGCTTTCATTTGCAGATTGTTTTTCCTAATCCTGGTCTGTTTCATTTCACCAAGCACACAAGAGGAAAAAAATCTTCATGGACATTGAGGTCAACATTTAAAAGCACTTACACAGACAGCGGTAGCGCCGACCATAGACGCGCTTTTAGAACAAAACTCCGCAACATTTGAACAGATCATTTTAGATATATAAATTGTTATATGACCAAAAATGTTCATCTCCAAAGGTACAGAGAGCCCGATATTTAAAGCAATTAATGCAGTTAGCAGACTTGCCAACGGTGTTAGTCCTGCTAAACCGGGATATTCAACGACAGTACCGCTGAATATCCGAAGGTGCCACCACTGCCCGCTCCGATGCCAGCCGGCTAGAATCAGGGCATTCCAGGGGGGAGAGGGGCAGCACCCGGGGATAACCAGGCAGCAATAAAGGGCATCCTAATATTCGCTGCTGAATATCGCCACTGCCTGGTGCTATCCAGCTGACCGAATATTCAATGCCAGTAGCCGGAAATGTTCCCAGCATTGAATATCCAGGCCTAAGGTTCAGCAACTGCAGCTAGTCGCTTTAGAATGACGTCACGTCCCCTGATTATTGGGCCCGCAGGATGTGGGGCATTCTGGGGATGGTGGTGCCATTTCGATGTATAACTTATAACCAGCGATTATTTAGTCACTCAAGAGGTAATGCTATAAAGTTATTCCCACACTTATGATCTTTTATAAACTACCAATCAGAGTAAAAGTATGGGCAAAGTCTACACATACACACGTAGATTATAGGGTAGCTTAATCTACAAATGTGCGTTCATCAGCAGGTGTAAGTGATTGTGCCTGTATTCAAGGGGCACCCTCTGTCACATATACTAATATTTCATAAAGGTAAGTAGGTGCTTACTTGTGCTTATAAAATAGTGCCTATGTAGGCACCTATCCATGGCACTCAATTCTAAAATTATCCTCCACACCTATACGTTTACCATCTAGGGCGGCCGCGCAAATGGCAGGCATCACTTGAAAGGTCTAATTTAGACATTTTGAGATATACGTGGACATTCAGCAGTACTTCCTAAATGGAAAGTGCAGCTGAATGTGTGCATGATTTGAAAACATCTGAGTTACTGTAGACAAGGGTGGAAATTCAAAGGGATTTATGCGGTTTGTAGACCTGTAAACCATGTAAATCCTGCTCACCCGCTTCAGTGCCCCATCCCTAACCAGTTAGCGACAGGGCGTTCCGGGACAGAGTGGGGGCGGTGCCAGTAGCTAGCCGGGCAATGGCAGTATTCAGCTAAATGTCTAAAGTTAGGGCAGATGAAAAGCTGTCCTAACTTTAGGCGGTTTTGCAATCCAGCTAGTAGTTCAATATCTCCACTAGCTAGATTGCAAAGACACAATTCGGGCAAACCGAATAGTTGGCGCCAATTGCTGGATATGGCCTGGCACTGAATATATGGTTTTAAATTAAAGTGGCTATGGCTACCCCCTTAAATAGCACTAGCTTCTATCAATGAATCCCCCTTCAACCCCCCCTCCGTTTTCAAATTGCACTTTCATCACATGACTGAATACTGACCTCCTTACATCTGACAACTGCTCCCCACAACAGAGTTCCCAGATTGCTCTCTCCTTCTTCTCTAGGGGGTATGTTTACTACACTGGGCTAACGGTTAACCCGGGCTATCTGCAACTAGGTCCCACTGAATAATATGGGACCTAGTGGCAGATTGCCCAGGTTAACCGTTAGCCCGGTTTAGTAAACATACCCCTAGGTGTCCTTCTCACAAGCTAGATGTCATTTTCTAAAACTGTGCACTAGCAATGGCTCTTGCCTTTGTTGCAGCAGGGTCTTCCAGGTTACAAGGGACAGCTTGAGTCCGTCCTGGTAGTGTACTAGCTTAGTCTGTCTTTAATGGCCTGAAACCATCCACTGATCTTTACCTTATAAAAAGACTCAGCATGCCCTTGGCTGCCCCTTCGGACTGCTTGCGGTGTGCCATTTTATGTTCTGGATGCCTAAGCTGTTCAACTAAAACAGACTAATGAATGAAATTATCCTTAATGAATTACAGATTACTCTTTTCCTTTGCAGGAGCTTCTGGGCAGATCTAAGCCAGGAAATTTGATTTGGACATTACCGGCTCTGGTTTTTGTGATGGGCTGATAAATCTTCATGATTGAACTAACAGGCCATTTCAATTTACCTGATTGATTCTTTCCTGGTGCAATTTACAAAGGGCATCCCACCCTTCTGTATTTCTCTCTGGACTCCCACTTACGGGAGAGAGAGCTTCGGCATCTTTAAGCCCTAAAGAGGCAGGTTTCTTCTTAATAGTTATTTTTCTTATTACAAAAATTGGTTGCTTTAAGCAGGTTCTGTAATACTTTGATATGCACCATTGCAAATGATTAAAATTCAGTTTTTCGGAGGTCATGTGATGTGGTGAGGACAGCGGTCGCATCTCGTGTGTGCTCCGGTGCCCCCGAATCAAACCGGCAAACTAAGCCTGCTTAAAACCTCCGATATCTGACTTTTGATACCCCTGCTTAATTAAGCGGCTTCTGAGACCAAGGGGATCTGGCGGAGAGTGGCGAGAGGTATGGCTGCAGCGGCTAAAACAGCTCGGAGAGAGCGAGAGCGCGTGGTCGGCAATGGCAAGATGGCGGAAGTGGCAGCACCGTCAAGCCCGTTGGTATCCCCGGTCTTTTTTGAAGAAGTGTCAGCTGCAGTAGCAACTGCCTTATCATTGCAGTTTGCAGAGTTAAAAGAGAAGATTGATGGGCTGCAGGCATCGTTTGTGGGCATGGGGACCAGAATTCAGGAGGCAGAAGGCCGTATCGGGCAAGTGGAAGATACCGTGGAAGCGCTGGTCACCCAGGTGGCTGGCCTGAAGTCACAGCTGCAGCTACAGGAATCGAAGCTGGACGACCTCGAGAACCGATCTAATAACCTACGGATCATGGGTGTCCCAGAGTCGGTCGGTGATAAAGAGTTAAAAAACTATCTGGAGTCTCTACTGCTGTGGCTGTTGGGGAGTACAGAGATGGGAGAGAAGCTTTTCATTGAGCAGGCCCATCGTGTGGGCAGCAAACAGGCCCAGGATCGCCATCCGCGTATAGTCCTAGTAAAACTCTTGCAGTTCCCCCAGAAGGAAGAGATTTTGCGGGCAGCCCGTAGCAAAGGAGAAATTGTGCATGAAAATGCTAAGCTCCGGATTGCCCAGGACTATTCTATAGCGCTTAGTCAGAAGCGCCGGGCGTACGCTCCTCTATGTGAAAAACTAATTGGCGCTAAAATAAAGTTCTCTGTCCAATATCCGGCCAGACTCCATGTACTGCACACGCCGCATATTTGAATCTGCTGTGGAGGCGGCCCCATATGTTGCAACGCTTACTGGGCAAGAGACGGCGCCATCATCATCTGCTGGAACAATGTGACTTTGTGATGCTGAACGGTTCTTTGGCTTGTTTTTACCTCCCCACATTTGGGGGATCCTGGCCTCCTAGTTAGTTGATGTTCTGAGGAGGGCCGGGACGTTTGACTTGGCCAGGGTTTTTCTTTTTGGGGAGGGGAAGGGGGCTTAAAGAATTGAGGGCTGGTCCTTGGCCTTGCTGGGCTGGCGGTTTTTGAATGCCGGTTTGGGCAGTGGAATTCTTGCCTTCCCCCTTCTCGGGGCAGTTGCCTCACCCCTTACTCAGGGCCACCCTCTGGGGTCCTGTGGCTGTGGTAGTGGGGCTGTCGCTCAGAGTTTGAGGAGGCCGTGCCAGTCCTCCGGTTGTACGGGGCTCGGACGTCCTTCCCTCGTGTTTCGGGGGGGGGGAGGACATTTTGAAATTTTGCATGTCATGTGCTCTGAATGTTTTTGGAGGGTAGTTTGGTGAATTTGATGGGGATTGCTGGGGGGTCAGTTTCTTTCTGTTTCTTTGTAGATGGTGGGGTATTGGTTTTAGGGTGGGAGGTGAGGGTTGGGTTTGGTTGGCTTTGGGGAGTGATGTTTGGGGTTTGGGGGCACTGGTCGCATCAATCATGGCCTCAATAGGGATTTTGGCAGTGGAGTGGGGGGATGTGGCTCCTGGGTTATGGATAGGAGAAGAGGGGTGGGTGGGGATGCGTTTGGGGGGGTTTTGCTGTTGGTGTTGGGGGGGAGTGGGTATGGCAAAGAGGGGGGGTCAATAGCCCTTTGCTGGTATATGTGAAGGATACGCAGATGATTGGGGATAGGGGCATTGGGAGCGGGCTACGGGGTAGGGGGGTAAGGGGTACAGTCCTTAGCCACATGACAACAGTGGGACATGAAGTTAGGAGCAATTTCAAATCTAGGGGGCGGCCTCAGGCTGGGGAGGTCGGTCCCTTTGGGAAATAGAGGACCTTGAGATGTATGATGATAATTTACCCCCCGGCCTGAAGGTTAAAACATGGAATGTATGTGGGGTGGGTAACCCTATTAAGTGATATAAAGTGTTACAGGCTTTGGCTAGGTTGAACAGTGATATTGCTATGTTACAAGAAACCCATCAGTCCGCGGAGGAACACGCCAAATTGAGGAGGGATTGGGTGGGCCAAGTTTGGGGTGCCCCAGCTTCAGGGAAGAAGGGTGGAGTGGTCATATTGATTAATAAGAAGATTCGGTTTGACCGAGAACAGGAATACATTTATTTTATTTATTTATTTATTTTATTTAATATTTCTTATATACCGCACTATTGTCATCAGCGCGGTTCACATGGAACAAAAAACATCTACATACAGGATAATTGTAGTACATTTTACATGTAACAGGGATTTGAAAACTTGGAAGAAACAGGGTAGTCTATATAAATCATATACAACGAACTATATACATTAAACGCAGTCGAAATTCACTAGAGCTGAACATGGAAGGTTTATACTGGAAAATGGAAGGTTTATACTGGAAAATAACTTAGGAATAGGTAGTGCTTAAGACTTTTCCTGAATTGTGTTAGACTGGTTATGGCTCTCAATTCTGGTGGGAGGGTATTCCATGCTACTGGAGCATGAATGCTAAAGGCTCTTTTAGATGTTTCCTTGGTGTATTTGACTGTTATTTTCGGGACGATTAGGGTATTTATTGCTGATGTTCTTCTGGCTCTGTTGAGGGCTTGGGTGTGTAGTAGGTTAGTGATGGTTGAGGGTGCTTGGTTGTTTAAGGCTTTGAATGTGGTGATTATGATTTTGTATTGGATTCTTGCATTGATTGGTAGCCAGTGGAGTTTTATCAGGATTGGAGTTATGTGGTCTGACTTAGATATTCCTTCAAGCACTCTGGCGGCGGTGTTCATCGCTAATTGGAGAGGATTTAAAGTAGATTGAGGGAGCCCGTATAGGATTACATTTGCAAAATCTAGATGTGGCATCACTAAGGCTTGGAAGATGGTTCTGAAATCTGTGGGTTCTAGTAGAGGTCGTGTGTGGCGTAGTGTGCGTATCTTGTGGTATATAAATTCCGTTATATTTTTTATGTGAGTTTTCATATTGAGACGCTGGTTAAGGGTGATGCCTAGGTATCATATAGTAGGTTTTACTGTCGATTCCTTGTCCTTTATCTTTAATGTAGAAGGGGGTGTGAAGTTTTGGTTCTTCGTGATGAACATAACATCGGTCTTACTGTGGTTGATTCTTAGGTTCTGTGTGAGGAGCCAGTCTTCTACTGCTTGGAAGCATTGTATCAGTGGAGTGAAATCAGGATGGTTGATGGAGAATGGCATGTATAGTAGAATGTCGTCTGCATAGGCTAAGCAAGTAACTTTAAAAGAACGGATGAGGTCACAAATAGGTTGCATATAAATGTTAAACATTAATGCTGAAAGTGAGGAGCCTTGCGGTACTCCTTGATCTTGCAGGAATGGGTCTGATGTTTTTTCGTCAATCTTTACCTGTTGCCATCGGTTAGATAAATAGGAGTTACACCAGTTCAATGCAGAGCCATGTATTCCTTTTTCGTTATGTTTCGTTAACATAGACCCGGATGGTAGATATATGCTGTTGTATGGGAGCTTAGAGGGGAGGTCTGTTATTCTGGGCAATATATACAGTCCGAATGTCTTGGATAGGGTGCTATATGCGCGGTTGGCCTCCAGAATTGAGCAATAGCCGGATGTTCCGTTGATATAAGCTGGAGATTTTAATGGGGTGTTCGACGTCGCGATGGATACTTCCGGAGGGGGAGGGGAGAGAACTCGGGCTTCAACTGCGAGGGTGTTACAGCGTCTGTGACGCCGGCTAGGCATAGTGGACCCTTGGCATCTATTGCATCCAACAGAGAAAGATTTTACACACCAGTCGAGGGCACATGGCTCTAGTGCCAGAATTGATTATCTTTTAATTTCTGAAAGGCTGTTTGCACAAGTAATAGACGCGCATATTGGCCCTACTGAGATATCGGATCATGCGCCTGTGTGGGTGGAGACCTTTTGGGGTGCTGGGGCATCTCGGAATAGAGTCTGGCGGTTCCTCTTGGGGCTTTACCGGGATCTTGATTTTCATGTTTATCTCAAACATCGTTGGCAGGATTTTATGCTTCACCATGAGGAGCATAAAGGGGACCCAGAGTTACTCTGGGAAACAGCCAAGGTAGTCCTGCGTGGGGACATTATCGCATATGCAGCGCGGAAGCGTAAACTAATGGCAGCGCGGATTGTCCAGTTGGAAAGGCAATTGGTACAAGACAGGCGGCGGTATGCGAGCGATCCCTCGAGGGCCAATATGAGGCGACTGCGGGAGACAGAGACCTCCCTCAATGAATTACTTCACCAGAGAGCCAAAAAATCTTTTCTGTACTATCGATATCAGTTATATCGCTTTGGAGATAGACCAGGGAAACATTTGGCGCGATGTCTTCGTGGTAGTCGGGGTGCGCGGTCCATTGTGGCCTTATGAGATGAGCAAGGGCACTTACACAAAGATAGCAGAGCGATAGCACGAGTTTTTCAAGCATATTTTCAAAAGTTGTATGCTGGGAGGCAAGGAGATTGGGCCAATATGATCCGATATCTTGGTGAAGTGCAACTCCCCCAGCTGACTGTGGATCAGCGAGCCCAGTTGGATGCTCCAGTGTCTAGAGAGGAGGTGCAAAAGGTCATCTTGAAGGCCAGTGGTTGTCGTGCACCTGGCCCAGACGGCTTTGGGGCCGAATTTTATAAGCTCCTTAAGGACCAGGTGTCTCCTGCCCTGGTTGCCCTGTATCAAAAACGGATAGCGCAGGGGTCGTTCAGATGGGGGATGAACCATGCGCATATTACCCTGATACCTAAGCCGGGGAAGGATCCGTTACAGACTTCTTCCTATAGACCTATATCTTTATTAAACTTTGATCTGAAGGTGCTGGCCAAAATTCTGGCGGATCGATTGGCCCCTATGTTGGGGGATCTGGTGCATGAATCGCAGGTGGGGTTTGTGCGGGGGCGCTACGCGGTGCGTAATTTGTGGAAAATTTTGGCATCGCTTGAATGGCTCCGGGAGAGGGAATTACAGTCTTTGCTGATTAGTTTTGATGCGGAAAAAGCATTTGATCAGGTCAACTGGGATTATTTAAAGTACCTTTTGCCCCATTATGGGATCGGTGACGCGTTTTGCGGGATGGTGGCGCTGCTCTATGCTGGCCCCACTGCTGGGATATTTTGTAATGGGGTGCTTTCGGATACTTTCAAGTTAGAAAGAGGAACTCGTCAGGGATGTCCACTCTCTCCCTTGCTTTTTGTGTTAATTCTGGATCCTTTGGTGCGCAGAGTTGAGGAATCCGTAAATATCCGGGGAGTGTGGATTGGGCGGTTCGGGTTTAAGATAGCGGCCTTCGCAGATGAACTGCTGGTACATCTTCTGATGCCGCAACGTTCGCTGCCCCACTTGCTGGATGAATTGGCTTTGTACGGTAGCTTCGCTGGACTGCGTATTAATACCGATAAATCGGAAGCTATGGATGTGGCGGGTACCCTTCAAGGGCTTTGGCGAGTCCCCTTTCCCTTGCGGTGGGCGGGTGAGTCTTTTTTCTACCTCGGTATACTGTTAACCAAGGATCCGGCTGCATTGTATAGGAGCAATTTGGACCGAGTCTGTTCGAAACTGCGAGTGCAATTACAGGCTTGGGCTCCCCTCCCGTTGACTCTCTTGGGTAGAGTGGCGGCCTTGGGGATGGTGGTTTTTCCGAGATTGCTTTACTGGATGCAAACCCTGCCTGTTTGGCTGCTGCATCGGGACCTGCTGCGTATCGAGCGGGAGATTCGCGGATTCCTTTGGAAGGGTGCGAGAGCGCGTATTCCGTTAAACCGACTTAGAGGGGGATGGAAATCGGGAGGGGTTGGGCTCCCTGATTTGTGGAAATATGCTCTGGCCTGTCAATCTTGACATCTTGGGGATTGGTTGGGGGATACTGAGGATTATACCCCTCGGGCGCTGGAAGAAGCGTTAGTGACTCCTCATGCTTTGACAGCGGTTCTGCATTTGGATCGTTCATTACTACCTAGCAGGCTGGTGAATAGTATTTTAGTAGCGCCGCTTCGCCGTACTTGGCAGCAATTGAACAAATATTGGGGTACTTCCCCGGTGGTTTCGGGTTGGCTACCCCTGCGGGGCAATGCCAGCTTTACCCCGGGAACGGAATCTGCACTTTACAAAAAGTGGGGACGATAGGGGATACGAAGCCTTGGACATGTGGTTACGCTAGAAGGGGGGGTGTAAGACACTGGCCATGCTTTGTAGTGAATATGAATTACACTCAGGGCAGTCCTTTTTTGCATACCTGCAACTTTCACACTACATTGGTGCCCTGTCAAAGCGAGAACTGCGAGTTGAACATTCGGCGCAGATATTGGAATTCTTTGCCTTGGGGAAGGGGGTGCCCCCTACTATAGCTGAGTTGAAACGTAGATTGGATCAGTATGGTTCTCCTCCTGACTATTCGAATGAGGAGACTGCTTGGGCTAGAGAGTTGAGCTGTGAGTTGGCCCCGGGCTCAGTGGGCGATGCACTGGGTCGGATTGTGAGTCTGACTGGTGGGGCTAGATGGCGGGAAGTGCAGTTTAAATGTATTATTCGGGCCCATTTCTCCCCACGGCGCACACTACGTAGTCATCTTACGGATTATGGGGGATGTCCGAAATGCTCCTGTCCCTTGGCAGATCTCGGTCACATGTGGTGGGGGTGTAGTTGTATTAGGCGATATTGGTGGCGAATTATGGCCTATCTGAGTGAGTTGTTGCGGCAACAGGTCCGGTGCACCGGACCGCTCATTGTGTTGGATCAGTTGGGACCACTCCACCCGAAGGGCAGATGGGAACAAATTTTAGTGCAGGCTTGCTTGGTGGGGAAGGGGCCTATACTCCATTGGTGGCGGGAACATAGGGCTCCTTCATTTTGGGAATGGCGGAATAGTTTCCACCAGTTTATGCTTTTGGAAAAACGGGCGGCGAGTGGAATGGTTCAGCGATGGGCTTCCTTTTTGTTGATCTGGATGCCTTATATCCAGAAGTTGGGGCCAAAGGCCTGGAGTGAGGTGTTAAAGGTGGGTTAGGATGGGGAGATGTGGGATAGGGGTTCCCGATGGGCAGGCGGGGGTTTGTGTATTCTGCGATTGGTTTGTTTGCTCCATGGAGAGGTGTTTTTGTTCTTGTGGCTGGGGGTGTGGGGTGGGGGTACAGCGGGGGAGCACGTCTTTACTTCTTATTACGTCTTGTGTAATGTATGCTTTTTTTTTTGCTATTGTTATGTAGCCCCATGGGTGGTGGATAAGGAACAACCCCAACCGGGGTGTTGTAAACTAGAAAATGAGGCTGTTCTTTTTTGTGCTGCTCTCTGTTTGGTTGTACTGCATTAATAAACAGATTATGGAAAAAAAATCAGTTTTTCAGCATATATGGATTAATCAGGTCTGAGCATAATATGCAGCTGTACGAAGCAGCTCCCCAGGCACTAGCCAATCAAAACTCCTCATCCTACCTCTTACCCATCCATCCAAAGAGCAAAACTGGAAAATACCACTAGCCTCTAGTTAGGCAGCACATTAGCAGAATCAGAACCAGCAAAGCAGGAGCGATATGGGCGTCACTTCTTCCTTTTGAAGACTAGTGGATGGGTTAAGAAGGGTCTTGGGGAAGGGGGCAGGGATATAAATGTTGTGGGTTGCTGAGATAGCAATTCATTTTCATCGACTAGTTTGACTGGGTGAGGCTCCAGACCAGACCCCCATCTAATTTTGTTTTTCTGTTATTTTATTTTATTTTGTTTTGGCGAAACACCTATCCTGTAGTGTGAATACATCAAGCATGATCCCAAATGCATGATAACACTTTTGCCTTATTGTTAAATACTTACGCACAGACACACTTCTCATATAGGAGGTGACCTCGGCTTCTTCCTGCCTTTTATGCTGTCCCTAGTCATGTCTTTATGATGCGGCTTGCTCCGATTAGTCCTCTGATGACGCATCATAGCCTAATTGTTTCTCTGAGAATGCATCTCCTCTGATTGGTCTCCTGCACCTGTCTAAACCCAAGAACTCCCATAGGGGACATAGGATAAGGGTGACAAAGATAGACTCAGGAGTAATATGCAGAAATAGTTCTTTATAAAAGGAGTGGTAGATGCATGGAATAGTCTCCCAGTAGAGGTAATAGAGACCAGGGCAGTATCTGAATTCAAGAAAGCGTGAGACAAACACAGAAGGTCTCTAAAGGAAAAAGAGGGACTATAGCAGTTGATATGGAAGGGTAGACTGGATATGCCATATGGTCTTTTTCTACCATCATGTTTCTGTGTTTCGTATTCATGTTTCTACTCTACCTCACCCTTGAATAGGTCTCTCATGAGAGTTCCTGGGTGTGTTATATTTTTTATCTCCTGTTACTGTCTTTCTTACAAGGGTCAGATAAGGCATTTTCCCAGGGCAGCAGACATCAGGGGGGCAGCAGTACGGCCTTTGCACAGCCAGCAAGAGCAAATGGCTGTCAGTATGACAGCACACCTTTAAACACCAGCATGCATGCTCGAGGCCTGCTACTGCCCCTCTGACAGGATGTTTAGGTTGGTGAAAGCAGGACCAACAGGTCTTGAGTGTGCAGTGACAGTGGCTTGCTCTGTTGCTGTCTTGCCAGACTCTTTGTTGAGGGGAAAGGGAAGATGGGGGGGAGGGGAGCTAGGGAAGGGAAGAGAAGATTGGGTAAGGGTGATGGGAAAGGGATACGCTGGACATGTTGGGTGGAGGTGTAGGGAAGAGAAGAGTATGTACTGAACAGCTGGGGGAGAGGGGGAGAGAAGGGAAGGGAAGGAAAGGTGCTCAATTATGGGGGGGGGGGGGGAGGTAAGACCCTGAGCCATCTCGGAGGGAGGGCACATGGCTGAAGTTTCACCTAGGAAGGCAGCTACCCTTGGGCTGGCCCTGTTTTTTTTAACCTATGGCCTCTAAGGCCGGCGCTATGCTGTAAGCGTGAAAAGCATGGCAGGGGGGTGCTGACATCAGGGGGGCACTGGTGCTAGCTGATCCCCCCTCCCCACATACACACATAAGGCGGAAGATGAATTTTGACCACAGGAATAGTGCAATCACGGCCAAGACAGGCAAATTGTGCAAAAAGGAACAGCATGTCATGGGTCCAATCTGCCTGTCTCAGCCATGATTGCAGCCTTGCACTGCTCTTCTGTCCATGGGGAGCAGCATGTCCTGCAGACAGAAGAGCAGTGCAAACCTGCGACACAGATGGGGATTCTGCTGATGGGACTTGCTGCTTCCGCGGGCAGAAGGCAGCAATCGCAGCCCACCGAAGGGGTCCTGCACACCGGACATGCTGCTCTCACAAGCAGAAGGCAGTGCAAACCCGCGACACAGATGGGGATTCTGCTGATGGGACTTGCTGCTTCCGCGGGCAGAAGGCAGCAATCGCAGCCCACCGAAGGGGTCCTGCACACCGGACATGCTGCTCTCATGAGCAGAAGGCAGAGCAATGCCACAATCGCAGCCGAGGGAACTGGATCCTGCCTGATGGGAGCAGCATGTCCCACAGCAGATGCTGGACAAGGGGGAGGAGGGTCACAGGGAAACAGGGGAGATGCTGCAATGGGTGGAGGGCATTGGGAGGTGGAAGGGAGACGCTGTATGTGGAGGGGCACAGGGAGACAGAGATACTGGGAAGGGAATGGGGAGGCAGAGGGTGCATGTTGAGGGGCTAGAGAAATAGTGGACTTGGGAAGGGGCATAGCGAAAACAAGCTTAGGGATAAAGGAAGGGGGCATAGTGAGAACAAACGTAAGGAGAAAAGCAAGGCGAGGAGATTTTTTAGGTGGAGTGTTGATGCTGGACACGGGGTTATAGGGAGACTATGGGAAGATGCTGGACATGGGGTTGGAACAGAGAGAGACAGAGAGGAGACTGGACACAAGGTAATAGGGTAGGGGAAATGAAGGATATGGGGTAATAGGGAGAGAGAGGGGAGAAGATGGATATGGGGTAAATAGGTTGAGAAAGATGGAGAGATGCTAGACATGGGAGTAATAGGGAGGCGATGGTACAATATGGTATGGAGAGGGGGAGATGTTAGACACAAGAGGATATGGAGATGATAGGAGATACTGGCGGATAGAAATGGAGAGGGAGAAATGCTGGACATGAGGAGGATAGGAAAGGAAGAGGGGGAAATGGAAGGATAGGGAAAGAGAGAGAGAGAGTGCAGAGATACCAGATAGAGTGAAAGAGAGCAAAAGAGAGAGACACTGGGTGGGGGGATCGAGATGTTAGACATGGAGGGGAGAGAGAGAGTGAGCAAAAGACGGGGGAATAAAGGACTAGAGAAGAAGAGGTGGGGAATGGGAGGATTGGGGTTAGGATTGAAAAGTGGTATGTAGATGGAGTAAAGAAGAGGGGGCTTGACGACTGGATAGTAAGAAAGAGTACTGAAAACTGAACAGACAGAGAAAAATAAATGGAAGACAACTAGAAGGAAAAGATCAATATCCAAGCTGGAAGGAAATCAAAAAAAGAAAATGGAAGAAAAGAAAAGAAATGGCAGATGGACTAGAGACCATAGAAAGAGAGCTAAAAGAAAACAGAGGAAAGCAGAAACTTCAGATTGGGACCAGTATGATCAGAGAATAAAATGGTCAGAAAACAAATGTCGAAAAAATTATTTTCTTTTCAAGTTAGTGATCAGACGTTGTGCTATCTTTATATTTTGCATGGTGCAGGGAAAGAGTAGTTACTTACCTGTAACAGGTGTTCTCCAGGAGCAGCAGGAATCAGTCCTCACATATGGGTGACGTCAGTGCCGACAGAGCCCCCGTGTGGAGCATTTCCCCAGCTTTCAAAGAAAGCCTTTGGGAATGCAGCGCGCCTGCGCGGTCCCCTTCCCGCCCAAGGGTGCCATCTTGATCAGTCTGATGACATAGCTAAAAGACAGCAAAAATCAAAATAAAGTATATGACTGCAACTCCAGGGGAGGAGGGAGGGTCGTGAGGACTGATTCCTGCTGCTCCTGGAGAACACCTGTTACAGGTGAGTAACTACTCTTTCTCCAGGACCAAGCAGGAAGTCAGTCCTCACATATGGGACTCCCCAGCTCTAGGCTACCGGGAACCCAAAGCTGAAAAAATGGCTCCCTCTCAAGAGCCTCAGCATCTGTGATAAGAATATCCTCTGAGAATGCCCCCGTACGGTAGCCCAACACAAGGGCCGGAGGGTAGGAGTTGCCTAAACCTCAAAGAGATTACGGAGTACCGCCTGTCCGAAAGCACTGTCCCTTCGGGACTCTCTCTCGAGGCTGTAGTGGGCTGTAAAAGTCTGGCTTGAAGACCAAGTAGCGGCCCGGCAGATGTCTGCCAACGGAACAGAGCGGAGATGAGCTACTGACGCAGCTTTCGCCCTGACACGGTGGGCCGTGACTCGACCCTGCAAGGGAAGGTCGGCTGCCTTGTACGCCCAGGCAATACAATCTGCTACCCAAGTGGACAACGTACGCTTGGACCCAGTAAGGAAACGTGGACAGCAGATAGGAAGGAAATTCTTTTATTGGTCAACAGTAGCCTATGGCCCGACACAGGCCGTATTTCGCAACCTTCATCAGGGGCAGGCTAAACTAAAAACATAAATCATAAATAAATAAATAACATCAATGATAAAAACATAAATAAATCAATCATAAAAACACCAAGAGCATAAAATCAAAACAGATTAACACATATGTCTGTAAAGTGCATAAACATTAAAATTATAAAAATGTAAAACAAATGATACCCTATACTCATTATTTATCTATCTTATATATCTCACATGTGCATGAAACACATGACTAGCACAGTCAATAAGAAAGGATCTGGATGATAAATAAATAAAAACACTTGTACAATAGAAGAATTGGTTAATGGACATATAAAACCGAGAGGAATAAAAAACATCCATAAAAATATACAAATAAAGGAAGGATACAAAACTTGTATAGTGTGTATTCAAATGCCTCAAAAAATCCATATATATAAAGTAAAAGGATGGATATATAAAATAAAGGGACATGCAATATCAGGAAACAGTGGAATCAGGGGAACCAAAAAAACATTATTCTCAACATGACATAAATATCAAAACCAAAATAACTTGTACATTCATATATTTGAATGAAAAATCGTACAGGGAAACTTAAAATGGGGACATCAGCTAAAAGGATTCAATGGAAACATGGGAAAAAAAACCCTTAGCAAAATCACCACAAGCTGTGTTCAAAGGAGCTATACCAAGTAAATAGCACATCTACCTGCAAGACGAGACCTCAACCTTCGAACCTTATATCCTCACTAATTGCCGATTCTGATGATAAACAAGAAGGGAGAAAACAATATTAAAAATAAATGAAACATATACATATCACCTGCCTATTATTAAAAACTACATAAATAAAAGCGCTAAACATGTAAATGAATCTATCTTACAAACGAGATCTTCAGAACTACCCTCATCGCTAGAACCCTCACCAGCGCCCTTGTGCTCCTACTTAAAAAATTGTTATTATTGATGAACAAAATGAAAAAATCTATGCAAACCTCTCGCTACGGGAAAACACTACCTCCGTAGTGCATAAACGCAAGTCCTTAGGTTTCAACAATTCTTTAAAAAAACTCCATAGATTTAAAACACCGGCAGCACAACACCCGTGTTAAAAGAATGATTAAAACAAGCCAAAAATTGTAAACCAATATCCAGCCTTAAGAATTATCCTGCAAGGAACTTACAGAATGAAGTACACTATCAGCGCGTTCAATATTCTCGCCGTTGCACAGGATAAACGCCAGCGCTTGCGCAATTCGAGCTCCAGGCAATACAATCTGCTACCCAAGTGGACAACGTACGCTTGGAGACAGGTAACCCCAATTTATTAGGGTCAAAGGAGACGAAGAGCTGAGTAGCCCTTCGATGCCCCCGCATACGTTCAATGTAAAAGGACAACGCCCTCTTACAGTCTAGAGTATGCAAGACTGTCTCAGCCTGGCTGGTATGCGGCCTGGGAAAGAATGTCGGAAGAACCACCTTCTGGTTGAGGTGGAAAGAGGAGACAATTTTTGGAAGGAACTTCGGATGAGTCCGAAGGACCACCCTGTTCCTATAGAACCGTGTGTATGGTCTATCAGAAACCAGAGCTTGTAGTTCCCTCACACGTCTGGCCGAGGTAAGAGCTACCAGGAAGAGCACCTTCCAAGAAAGGAAGCGTAAATGGCAAGTAGCCATCGTCTCAAACGGTGGGCGAGTAAGTTGTTGCAAGACAACGTTCAAATCCCACTCAGTGGCAGGTGGACGAATCGGAGGCTTGAACAAAAGAAGGCCTCTGAGGAAGCGGGACACCAAGGAGTGAACGGACAGAGACTGTCCCTCCACCGGTGAGTGGTGTGCTGAAAGAGCACTGAGGTGGACCTGAACAGAGTTGGACTTAAGGCCTAGGTCTGACAGGTGAAGTAGGTATTATAGCACTACTGGCACAAGGCAGGAGAAAGGATCTTCATTGTGCTGAGCACACCACACTGAGAACCTGCACCACTTGAGTGCATAGGACTTTCTGGTGGATTGCCTCCTCGAGGCCAAGACCACCTCCTCAACTTCCCTAGGTAGATGTAAGGGAGCTAGCACTATCCTTTCAGCAGCCAGGCCATCAGATTGAGGGATCTGAGATTGGGGTGCAGAAGGGAACCCTGATCCTGACACAGGAGATTGGGTTGCAACCCCAGAGGGAATGGAGTTTCCACTGCCAACTGCAAAAGAAGTGGAAACCACGGCTGCCTCGGTCATCTGGGGGCTACCAGAATGACTGAGGCTTTTTACCGTAGAATCTTGAACAGAGTTCGGGCCACTAGGGGCTTGGGAGGAAACGCATACAGGAGGCCCGTAGACCAAGAGATCAGAAACGCATCTGCTTCCATTCTCAGGGGATGCGGCTGTCTGGAGCAAAACCTGGGCAGCTGATGTTTCAGTGGACTTACAAAGAGATCGATGGATGGAAGCCCCCATCGTAGAAAGATCTGCTGGACCACTAGTGGATTCAACTGCCATTCGTGAGGCTGGAGATTCCTGCTTAGTTTGTCTGCCAAGAAGTTCTCCTGACCAGGTAGATAAACTGCTTTGAGAAACATGCCTTGTTTGACTGCAAAGGAGCAAAGGGCATGTGCCTCCTGACACAGGAGTCTGGACCCTGTGCCCCCTTGCTTGTTCACATAGAACATTGCTACCTGATTGTCTGTCTGAACTAAGACAGACTGGTGAGAGAGGGCATGAGAAAAAGTCTGTAGAGCCAAGCGGATTGCCCGCAGCTCCAAAAGACTGATCTACTGTGTGGCCTCACGAGGAGACCAGAGGCCTTGAGTGCACCTGCCCTGGCAATGTGCACCCCAGCCCTTTAAGGAAGCATCGGTCGTCAGCACCCTTGTGTGTGCTGGGGCCTGAAAGGGTACCCCCCTGAGAAGGTTTGGGAGATGTAGCCACCACTGTAAGGAGTCCAAGAGCGGTTTGGACACCTTTACTCTGTCTCGGAGGACGCCTGTGGCTTGCGCCTACTGAGCTCTGAGGCACCACTGAGCCGCCCGCATGTGCAGACGGGCATTCAGGGTCACGTGTACCGTGGATGCCATGTGACCCAGGAGCCGCAGGAAGTGTCTGGCGGAGACCTGAGAATTGCCTTGGAACTGGCTGGCCAAGTCCATCAGCCTGTGGGCCCTGTCCTCAGGCAAGTAAGCTCTTGCCTGCAGGATGTCTAATCTTGCCCCTATAAACTCTAGGTTCTGTGAGCGGAGCAAAGTGGACTTTGTGTAGTTGATGACAAAGCCCAGATGCTGAAGAAGAGAGACAGTGCGAAGAGTGGCTTGTCTGGCCTCCTGGAGAGACTGACCCCTGAAGAGCCAGTCGTCCAGGTATGGGAAGACAAAGATTCCCTGATTTCTGAGATAGGCCGCCACCACCGCCAGGCATTTGGTGAAAACCCTGGGGGTAGAGGTTAGGCCAAAGGGAAGTACTCTGTACTGAAAATGGTTTCCTCCCACCACAAATCTGAGATATTGTCTGTGGTCTGGATGGATGAGAATGTGGGTATAAGCATCCTGTAGGTCTAAGGAGCATAGCCAATCTCCCTACTGGAGGTAGGGCAGCAGTATCCCAAGGGTAAGCATCTTGAACTTTTCCCTCTCCAGAAACTTGTTTAGGTTTCGCAAGTCTAGGATAGGCCGGAGGCCTCCTGTCCTTTTTGGTACCAGAAAGTACCTGGAATAGAAGCCTCGCCCTTCCAGGTGGTGAGGCACCGGTTCCACCGTCTGTTCCTTTAGAAGACTTGCCAGCTCCTGAAGGAGGAGGTTTCTGTGCAGAGGGAGTCTTGGAGGCTCCCATGGAAAGTAGGAGGGGGGTATCTGGTGGAAGTGGAGCATGTACCTCTTTTGGACTATGCTGAGGACCCAGGTATCCCCTGTTATGGCTGGCCACCTGTAGGTGTACAGGGTCAGCCGACCTCCTGTGCTGAGTGGAGCCAGCTGTGGAGAAGAGGCTATGCTGTGGGAGTCAAAACCCCGCTCCCTGCTGTGCAGGAGCCGGAGCTGATGGCTTGGGGGTCTTCTGCCTACGGGGCCCATGCCCCTGCCCCTTGGCCTGCTGGCCCTGTTGGGGAGCTGGAGAGGCCTGATATTGAGGGTAGGATTTGTAGGCAGCACCCTTCCTCGGGAAAAAGGGCTTCTTTCCCGAGCCCTTCTTTTTCTGAGAAGGGGCAGAAGTCTTCCTGGACAGCCTTGTCCTGGTGAGAGTCTCAGTCTCGATTTCTGAAGCCTTTTCAGTCATGGACTTACCAAAGAGGTTTTCACCTCAGCAAGGGACATCGACCAACTTGTCCTGCACCCATGGCTCCAGGTCTGATGACTGTAGCCAGGCCTGACGGCGTGCACCAATGCCGGCCGCGGCTACCCGGGCCGAAGCCTCGAAGCCATCATAGGCTGCTTGAGAGATAAACTTTGAGCACTCTCGAATCCCTGTTGACAAAGCCTTGAACCTCTGCAAAGGTTCCTCGGAGAGGCCAGCTGAGAACCCGGCAATCTCCTTTGCCAGGTCTCGTAGGTACATGCCCATGTACAGCTGGTAGGTCTGGACATGGCAAGACAGCATAGAGCCCTGGAAGCACTTTCTACCGAGGGCATCCAGGTTCCGGGTCTCCCGGCCGGGGGGCACCAAGGAGTGCATCTTCTGACTCTTCAGACAGTGCATGGCCGATTCCACAACCATGGAGTGGTGCAGTACCTGTGCCTTTTGGAACCTAGGGCTCTTACAGACTCGATAAATGGAATCGACCCGTTTGCTAAGAACTGACGTCAAGGCCGGTGCCTCCCACATAAAGAAGAGCAGCCGTTCCAGCATCAGAGGAACCGGTACAGTAAAGGCTTCCTTCGGAGGAAAGTCATACTGGAGGGCATCGAGCTCCTCGGCTCGAGGCTCCTCCTCGGCGTCCGCAGGGAAGGCCAAGGCCTTGGCCATGTCCCTCACGAAGTCCGAGAACCGGGTATCTTCCGGGGGGGGGGGGACCTTCTCCGAGGCTCAGACTCCGGTGAGTCCGAAGGGACGCACCGGGTCTGGAAGGTGTCCGGGGACTCCTCGTCCTCCGTCCCCCACTCCGACTCCTCCGAGGAGGAATCGAGCGGCTCCAGCCGTGTGGGCCTCGGTGCCACCCGCCCCAATGCTGAGGGTATCAGCGTCGACGACCTCGGCCCCACACGGGGGGGTCGAGGGGGACCTTGACCGAGGATCGACTCGAGACTTCATCGAATCGAGGATCGGCTCGGTCTCCGGGGTCGACTTAGATGTCGAGGTCCCAGTGGTCGGGGCAGATGCACCGGTCAGACCGGCGATCAGCACCCGCTGCTGCTCCACGAAGGCAGCCAAGCTGCTCTCCAAGGCCGTCAACCTGTCCAAGCTCAGGAGACTCAGTAGCCCCCGACTCGGGCCCCAATGGCATCGGGCCCAACGTCGGCTCCCCCGGAGGAGAGTCTACGAGGACAACCACACTTACGTGACTTGGGGACGCTGGCTCCACACGAGGTAGCTTGGAAGGCCTCTCTGACTCTGAGAGCCCGGGGCGGCGGTCAGGGCTACGTGACCTGGCCCTCAAGGAACCAGGAGCCTCCACCGATGCCGTCCTCGCGAGCTTTTTCTTCCTTCGGTGCTCCCGGGAAGGAGACTCCCTTTCAGAGGAACCCCGACGGCGCTCAGGGTCGGACTCCCGAGATGTCGAGGCCTCTGACGAAGTCCGGGCCCGGCCGGACGCGGAGTCAGAGAAAATTCTCTCACGTTGATGCTGACGGCTCCGAAGCGCCTTCGACGACATTTTGCCGCATGGGCCACAGGCCAGCGGGTCATGATCGGGCCCGAGGCATCGGAGGCAGCAGTCATGTGTGTCGGTGAGAGACATAAGTTTCTTACAGCGATCACACTTTTTGAACCCGCTGGCAGCCATCGGGGGAAAAAGGGGCCCCTGCAAGGTCAAAAGACTGGGCTGCCAGTGAAAACACAAAAAGAGCGCAAACGCTAGTCACGAAGGACAAAAACCGAAAATCACAACTCCGGACTCGATACCGGTGTACCAAGCCCAGGCGGGAAGGGGAACCGGCGTCGAACCGGATAAGACAAAGTGAAAATCACAGAAAAAAATCAACTTTTCCCAGGTGACACAAACTCACGTCCATCGGGCTCCACAGAAAAAGAAAGACTGAGCAAGATGGCACTCTTGGGTGGGAAGGGGACCGCGCAGGCATGCTGCATTCCCAAAGGCTTTCTTTGAAAGCTGGGAAAATGCTCCGCACGGGGGCTCCATCGGCGCCGATGTCACCCATATGTGAGGGCTGACTTCCTGCTTGGTCCTGGAGAAATGCAGCTTTTTCTGTTTCTCTGGTGAGTCTGGCTTCTTGGGGTTTCAGTTTAATTTTGTCTACATATTTTTAATTCTATTTTAGGTTGTGGTTACTTATTCTGTGTTTGGTGAGGGTCTGTGCTCTGAGTGTGGGAACATATAGCTCCCGCGGTTGCAGAATCAGGTACAAATCGGCTCCCTTATAGTTTTTGGCCGTCCAGACGGCCTGGATGTGCCTGGTTTAGAATTAGCTTCCACATGGTTTATAATAAATCTAATAAGAGATAAAGAGTAATAAAAATAAAGAATACTGGAAATAAAATCCTCCAGATGGAAATAAAATGGCCTTAAAACAATTAACAATAAAGCTATCGAAGGCCTATGATCCATGGTGTCTGAAATAAGCAGAGAGGCCTAAGCAGCTTGACCTGTAAATGAAGCCTGTGGAGAGGCCCAAAGGAATTACACATTCCCCTGAATGCTGCTACCATAGAATCAAAACTTAACTGAGCACAATTAAGTATAGCTAAGCAGAATCGAAACTTAGAGATTATAGAAAAACAAGTTTAATTGGTATTGATAAGAGAGTGAAGCTTCTATGGAATTAATTAACTCTGCTGAAAGAAAAGTTACAGTGCCCTGCTTTCCCACATGTGCTAGTTAGCTAAGTGACCTTGGAGGAGAAAAGTATCAAAGCTGGAAGAACTGACCATTGTAATTGAGACTGTAGGGGGGGTAAGCAGGTGCTGAGCCCAGTCAAAGGTCTTCATTGGATGACTACGTAACGGTACCGGGACCAATAGATGGGGTGAAAGGGGTTACCGGGACCAATGGGAAGTTTGCCTATACCTAGAATGGACAAGAAAAGTATAAAAGTTGTTGTTTTACTAACAGCCATTGCTCAGCCATTTTGAATGTGATTCTGCTTGAGTCTTGTGCACAAATAAATGATTTGGACCTTCTGAACAGACTAATGGTATTATTGGTTTGTTTGCGCTCTGCTGCTACATATTCTTGGTGCGTTGGCCGGGAAGGTGTGGTAATAGAGGTTTGGTCCTGCCGGGATCATGCCCTCCTGACGTGGGCTCGCTCTCTGGCGCCACCGGTCCCTTGCATCGGAGGGAGCTGGCCAGACCTCGGCGGGTGCCGGACCCGGACGGAACCAACACCTCGAACCCGTGAGGGGAGTCCGAGGTCCAACTCATGCGCTTGCTTGGGAACTGGGACCGGATCCGGTGAGTATAGTTTTGATTTGACTAGACAGAAGAGTCAGAGCAGAACTGTTGTTTGAACTCTGGAACTTTGGGATTTGATATTTGGTAAGAGAGCTTGATCACCTCTCAAGACGGTCCGACTAACCCTGCATGAGTATGCGCGGGGTGAAACTATCGTCTTTTTGATTTTGGAATTTGATATAGCCTAGTCAGCAGAGACAGGATTGGGCTGTTTTTGGGATACGTTGCTAGCATGATTGTGTGAATGAAGTGTGAATGAGAGGTCTTGCAATACAGACCAAGCGAAGGCGGACTCCTGAGTAACGCATTTCCTGGCCGGGCGACCACGTCCAGGTCGTAAAAAGGAGGAAGCGACCGTCGTCTTGTCTTGTTATTTGTTTCCCTTAAATGTTTCTAGGGCCGTGAGGACCCCTTACCCATGGTCCGCCTTCCTTTCCCTTCTGTTTGTTGTTGCGCGCACACATCGATATGGGAGGGGCGGGGTCCACTAGGAACACTCCGTTAGAATGTATGATCAAGTATTTTAATAAAGGATATTCAGGGGATTATGGAGTAAAACTGACTGCCTCACGATTACAGCTTTTGTGTACTAGGGAGTGGCCCATCACAGACCCCATGTGGCCTCGAGATGGAACGTTTAACCTAGGAATTATTCAGTCAGTTCATCGGAAGGTGCGAGTAGCGCACCCCGATCAGTATCCCTATATAGACTCTTGGTTAAGTATTTGTGAGGATCCGCCCCCTTGGGCAAAGCGCTGTTATGAAGAACAGTGCAGAATAATGTTAGCATTAACAGACCAGACCCAGAAAACAGGGACAGTTGAGAAACCAAGTCAGAAACCTGTTCTTGTAGATCCTGAGTCCCCGGGAGCTGTAACTAGACAGCCCCGAGCCCAGCACCCAGTGAGAGTACCTCCGCGTCCTGCGGCAGCACCGCGGCGACGGCGGGACCCATCCCCAGAGTCAGACCCAGACCTCGAAGGGCAGATAGATGACCCCCCCCCCTTGATGAGGATGCTGACACACCCGAGACTGAAGAAAAAGCTGAGTCAGAGTAAGAAGAAGAGGGAGAGACCTCTCAGGGCGAGGAAGATAGCGTAAAATCAGTTGTCAGTGCAAGTTCATCTGTTGCAAGCAAGGCTCCCCAGACTAAGCGAGTCTCAAAGTTGAAAGCCCTCACCAAAATAACGAAAGTCACTACTAAGAAGCAGAAAGCTCTCCCGAAAGTAATTGCCCCCTTGCGACAAGTCCCGGGACTGCCCGTGCGAGATGAGCATGACCAGATAGTAGCGGGACCCCTGAGTTTAGTATATGTGCCTTTCTCCACTGCTGATTTGTTGAACTGGAAATTGCATTATGCTTCTTACACTAATAAGCCCCAAGAATTAACGGAGTTGATGCATACCATCATGGAGACTCACCAACCCACTTGGGCAGATTGCCGTCAGCTCCTGTCTACTTTATTTACTACTGAGGAGCGGACACGAATTAAGTGAGCAGCCATCGATTGGCTAGCAGATAATCCCCTGGCAGAGGGAGGGGGAGGAGCAGGAATAGTGGGATGGGAACAGCTGGGGGATGTAGAAAAACAGTGGGCAAAACTGAAAGGGGGTATTTTAAAGGCAACCAACCTTTTTGTTAAAATGGTAAATAAAGGCAAAAGGAACAGGAGACCACTATGGTTTTCGAAGGAAGTAGCTGAAAAAGTGAAGAAAAAGAGGGAGGCCTTCATGAAATACAAGAGATCACAAAGAGAGGAAGACAGGCATCTGTATTTGGAAAAACTTAGAGAAGCTAGCAAAGTAGTCAAGAAGGCAAAGATTCAAAAGGAGGAGGAAATAGCCAATGCAATAAAATGGGGGGATAAGACATTTTTCAGATATACTAGTGAGAAAAGGAAGGGCAAAAGTGGTATTGTCAGACTCAAGGGTGCAGGGGGGGGGGGGAATATGTAGAAGCTGATAAGGATAAAGCGGAATTGCTTAACAAATATTTTTGTTCTGTGTTCACAGATGAAGAACCAGGAGCAGGACCTCAGAAAACACCCACAAATAAGAACAGAAGCGAGGGACATCTTGAACAATTTTCAGAAGACTGTGTTCATGAGAAACTAGCTCAACTTAAAGTAGACAAAGCGATGGGACCGGATGGGATACACCCTAGAATACTGAGGGAACTTGGGGATGTTCTAGCAACTCCACCGACTGACCTTTTCAATGCCTCGTTGGAGTCGGGAGTGGTGCCAAAGGACTGGAGAGAAGCTCATGTGGTGCCTTTACACAAAAGCAGAAGTAAGGATGTGGTTGAAAACTACAGGCCGGTTAGTTTAACTTCGGTGGTGAGTAAATTATTGGAAACGCTGCTGAAAGAGAAAATAGTGAGGTTTCTGGAGTCCGGTGGATTACAGGATCCGAGGCAGCATGGATTCACCAGAGGCAGTCTTGTCAGACAAATCTGATTGATTTCTTTGACTGGGTGACCAGGGAGTTGGACCGAGGGAGAGCTCTAGATGTGGTGTATTTAGATTTCAGTAAAGCCTTCGACACTGTTCCTCACAGGCGACTTATAAACAAACTGAGCACCCTAGGGATGGACCCTAAAGTTACTGCTTGGGTTAGAAATTGGTTGGGTGGGAGTCGACAAAGAGTACAAGTAAATGGAGCTCACTCTGAGGAGAAGGATGTTACCAGTGGTGTGCCCCAGGGATCTGTCCTTGGTCCGATTCTTTTTAACATCTTTGTTAGTGATATAGCGGAAGGGCTGTCGGGTAAGGTTTGCCTCTTTGCAGATGATACCAAAATCTGCAATAGAGTAGACACCCAGGAAGGTGTAGATAACATGAGGAGGAATCTAGCTAAGCTTGAAGAATGGTCTAGAATTTGGCAGCTGGGATTTAATGTTAAAAAATGTAAGGTCATGCATTTGGGCTGCAGCAATCCAAGGGAGCAATACAGTATAGGAGGTGAAGTACTTTTGTCCACTAAAGAAGAGCGGGACCTAGGCGTGGTTGTGTCTGATGATCTTAAAGTAGCTAAACAGGTAGAAAAGGCGACGGCAAAAGCTAGAAGGATGCTTGGGTGCATACGGAGAGGAATGGCTAGCAGAAAAAAGGAGGTGATAATGCCTCTGTATAAGTCTTTGGTGCGACCTCATTTGGAGTATGGTGTGCAATTCTGGAGACCGCACCTTCAAAAGGATGTGAACAGGATGGAGTCGGTGCAGAGGGTTGCTACTAAAATGATTAATGGGCTTCATTATAAAGCATATGAGGACAGACTTAAGGATCTTAATATGTACACCTTAGAGGAAAGGCGGGATAGAGGTGATATGATTGAGATGTTTAAATACCTCCGTGGCATAAATGTTCAGGGAGAGAGCCTCTTTCAATTGAAAGCAAGTTCTGCTACGAGGGGACATGGGATGAGGGTGAAGGGAGATAGATTCAGGAGTGATATGCGGAAATATTTCTTTACAGAAAGAGTAGTGGATCCGTGGAATAGTCTCCCAGTGGAGGTGGTAGAGATGAGGACAGTAACTGAATTCAAAAAAGCATGGGACCAACACAGAGGATCTCTAAAGGTAAAAAGTGGACTGTTGTAGTTGTTATGGAAGGACAGACTAGATGGGCCTTGTGGTCTTTTTCTGTCATCATGTTTCTATGTTTCTATGTTGAATAGACAATCGCGAAGCACCTCATAAGGAATTCCCTAATGAAGACCCCCAGTGGGATCCGAATACTGATAGAGGATCCAGGGCCCTATCACGGTTCCGCCAAGGCCTCATGCAAGGTCTGAAAAAGGGGGGTCAGAAAGCCATGAATCTCTCTAAAGTGACCGAAGTTAATCAGGGCATAGATGAAAGCCAAGCAGTATTCTATGAGAGATTGACTGAAGCGTATAGAATGTATACTCCCTATGACCCAGATGCCCCAGGAAGCCTATGCATGGTGAATTCTGCTTTTGTGAACCAGTCCCAACCAGATATTAGATGTAAGCTACAGAAATTAGAAGGGTTTGCGGCATGAATGCAACACAGTTATTGGAAGTCGCTCATAAAGTGTATGTGAATCGTGATAATGAAAGACAGAAAGAAAGTGATCGAAGGATGAAGAAGAAAGCAGATTTTTTGGCTGCGGCCATAGTGGAACAGAAAAGGGGAGGTGTCCCTAGTCGAAGGAGCAGAGGAAGAGGGTGGGGCCGAGGAGATTACCGGCCCCCATTAGGCACAAACCAATGCGCTTACTGCAAGGAAGAAGGACATTGGAGAAGTGCATGCCCGCGACTCGAAGAGGCCTCACAGGATGGAGGGGAACACGCCCCTTGGAGGGAAAGAGAGAGAGGCCGACTCCAGAACCGCAGAGGAACCAATCGAGAATATTTTCAACGAGAACGCGCGGAGGCCATACAGGGAGTTGCAGCAGCAACGGCCTCCGATTTAGATGAAGCAGATTAGGACAGACCGGGCTCCGAATTCGCTCTAGGTCTCCAGGAGCCTATGGTCAGTATACAAATAGGAGACCAATTTATGGACTTTATGGTTGATACTGGAGCAGAACATTCTGTAGTAGATAAACAAATAGCCCCGTTTTCTACAAGAGCAGTTACCATTGTTGGAGCGACTGGCGCAAAAGCCACAAAGCCTTTTCTTCAAAACCGCATATGTAATCTAGGAGGACAGCAAATAACGCACCAATTCCTTTATATGCCTGAGTGCCCAGTACCATTACTGGGATGAGATATGCTAGCCAAGCTGCAGGCCCAGATATCCTTTACTGAAAAAGGAGAAAAGCAAATGACAGTAAATTCCCAGTCAAAACCTGCTGGACTAATGGTGCTTACTGTTCCTCGAGAAGAAGAATGGAGATATTACAGTACTGAGCCAAGTTCTGAGCCAATCATTGATACCTATTTTGAACCTACTCTGAAAAGCATTGATGCCCCTCCTGGAGTATGGGCAGAGGGCAATCCACCAGGCCTGGCCAAACACATAGCTCCAATAATTGTGAATCTCAAGCCTAGTGCACAGCCAGTACATGTCAAGCAATACCCACTTCCAAGAGCAGCAATTGAAGGCATCCATCGCCACTTGTTAAGGCTACTGGAGTATGGCCTACTCAAAGTTTGTCAGTCACCATGGAATACACCCCTCCTGCCAGGAAAGAAGTCTGGGACAGGTGACTACCGCCCAGTGCAAGATCTAAGGAGAGTGAATGAAGCAGTTGAAACCATACATCCAGTTGTGCCAAATCCCTACACACTCCTAGGATTGATTCCTGCTGAAGCCACCCACTTTACTGTTTTGGACTTGAAAGATGCGTTCTTTTGCATAAGATTAGCCCCAATTAGCCAATTGCTGTTCGCCTTTGAATGGCAGGACCCTGTCTCGGGGAGGCAGGGCCAACTCACTTGGACACGATTACCTCAAGGATTCAAGAACTCACCTACCATTTTCAGTGCTGCACTAAACCAAGATCTTTCGAGCTATCCAGTGGCCCCTGAAAGAAGAGTACTCCTCCAATATGTAGATGACCTACTGGTAGCCGCCACATCTGAAAGTGAATGTATACAAGCTACTACTGACCTCTTGCAACTATTGGATGAAGCTGGATACAAAGTTTCCAGAGCAAAAGCACAGCTATGCCAAAAAGAAGTAAAATACTTGGGCTTTCGTCTAACCAAAGGAAGCCGACAATTGGGACGCGAGAGGAAAGAAGCCGTGTGCAGTATCCCAATCCCAACTACCAGGAAGCAAGTCAGAGCCTTTCTGGGAGCAGCAGGATACTGCCGGATATGGATACCTAACTTTGCTCAGATTGCTAAACCACTATATGAAGCCACCAAGGGAGAAGAAAAGTCACCACTAGAATGGGGACTTGAGCAAGACACAGCTTTCAAGACCCTGAAGGAAGAATTGACGTCATCACCAGCACTCGGGTTGCCAGATGTCCACAAGCCTTTCCATCTATTCGTGCACGAGATGCACGGGAATGCTCTAGGCATGTAGACTCAGAAATTGGGACATTGGGAACGACCCGTAGCGTACCTATCAAAACAGTTGGACACTGTGGCCAAAGGATGGCCACCATGTTTGAGAGCAGTTGCAGCTACAGCATTATTAGTGAGTGAAGCAGACAAGCTCACATTGGGACAGAATCTACACGTCACAGTACCACACGCGGTACTTGCCCTTATGGAACAAAAAGCAAATCATTGGCTCACCAATTCTCGAATGCTGAAATACCAAAGCATGCTATGTGAAAATCCACAAATACAATTGGAAGTGAGCCATGCCTTGAACCCACCTACCCTGATACCAATTAGCGAAGACCCTCCAGAGCATGACTGTATAGAAATCATGGACACTGTATTCTCAAGTCGACCTGATCTGACAGATGTGCCCCTAGAGAACCCTGATCAAACTTATTTTGTGGATGGAAGCAGTCTCATTATCAATGGACGACGTTGTGCCGGGTATGCAGTAGTCACTCGGGAGAAAGTCATCGAATCCTCAGCTCTTGCATCAGGCACATCAGCCCAGAAAGCAGAATTGATAGCACTTACCAGAGCACTAGTATTGGGTGCGGGACTTCTGCTGAACGTATACACGGACTCCAAATATGCCTTCACCACTTTGCATGCACATGGAGCTCTCTACAAAGAACGAGGGCTCATTACGTCGGGAGGCAAATCAATCAAATATGGCCCAGAAATATTGATGTTATTAGATGCAGTATGGGCCCCGACACGTGTAGCTGTCATACACTGTCGAGGACACCAAGCGGGAAAAGGAGAAGTTGCCCAAGGAAACAGATTTGCTGATGCTTCAGCACGTAAAGCAGCCATGACAGGCCAAATTTCATCACAAGCCATGCCAATACAAGCAGCATTGTTTCCAGTACCCCTTAATTTATGGACGCCACGATATACTACCAAAGAATTGGATTACTACTGTAATAAAGAAGAGGGAGTACTGAAAGATGGATGGATTGAGCTGCCACCTCCCGAGGGCAGTCAACCCCCAGGACGAATAGTGATCCCTGAATCATTGGGACCAGCCTTTGTCAAGGCCTTTCATCAAGCCACACATTATGGGAAGAGTGCTATGGAGAAAGCACTTAAACCACATTTTTGTATCGCTCTATTGGGAGCCCTGTCAGCCTCAGTAGCCCGCCAGTGTCTAATTTGTGCCAAGAATAATGCCAAACAGGGTCCCACGCCACCACCACGAGTTCAGTCGGGAGGTGTAACCCCCATGCACCACCTGCAAGTAGACTTTACTGAAATGCCAAAAGCCAATGGATACCGTTACTTGTTAGTATTAGTTTGTACCTTCTCTGGGTGGGTGGAAGCCTTCCCCACCAGGACTGAAAAAGCCCGAGAAGTTACTAAAGTTTTGTTAAGAGAGATTATCCCCAGATTTGGAATTCCAGCAGTAATAGGGTCAGACAATGGACCCTCCTTTGTATCTCAAATTACCCAGCAGTTAGCAAGTGCCCTACAGATACAATGGAAGTTCCACACTGCATACAGACCCCAAAGTTCAGGGAAAGTTGAGCGAATGAATAGAACTTTGAAATCTCAGATGTCCAAGCTATGTCAGGAGACCCACCTAAAGTGGCCCCAGGTTCTCCCAATAGCATTACTTAGAATACGCTCAGCTCCTGTAAAATCATCAGGATTTTCCCCTTTTGAAGTTATGTATGGCAAACCTCCACCAATAGTGCAGGGTGTTAAAGGTAGTTTGCCACAGATTGGTTCAGAAATAACCAGACAAGAACTTCTAGCTCTTAGTTCTGTTCTGCAGACTCTCCACACGTGGATACAGGACCAGTTGCCTATCAATTTGACGGAACCACTGCATCCCTACAAGCCTGGTACCTCGGAAGGGACCATACACCGTCATCCTGTCTACCCCAACTGCAGTAAAGGTAGCAGAAATCGATTCCTGGATTCATCACAGCAGAGTCAAGCCAGCAGCAGTTCCAGATCAGGACCAGTGGACAGCAGAGCCACATCCTGACGTCCCTTTGCGTCTTACCCTACGGAGGCAGCCAGCAGCCTAGAACTCATCGGGGACACTCATGAGCCGCAGTGTCCTACAGCAGCCAAGTCTTTCGAAGAGGATTGCTGTTTCTTATACAGCAAAGACATTTGTTTTCTTCATCGACTAACTGTGCCTTCATAAGCTTTCGTCAGGCCAACTACACTTGGTAAGTTGGCATCACAGCGGGACATTTGAGGATCTTCAATCAACATTGACACCCGTTGAATTTCTTCATTAGCAAACGGGTCAGCACTGTGTCAAGAAGAAGAAGACGTCGTGGTCAAGATTTTCCAGCGGAGATCCGGAAGAACTACAATCAACATGCATCTTTGTTTCTATTTGGCTTTTGCTGCTTGCCTGGGGAACTTTGAACTGGCTCATGCTTTACCCCCATGTACTGCCTGCATTACTACTACTCGGACTGGAATGAAAGTAACTCAGACTTTGCTTTATCATTCTTACTATACCTGTACTGGTACAGTAAGTCGGTGTATTTATAACACCACTGAACTGAATGTTTGTACTAAGGGTAATACTAAAGTTTGCTTTAACCCACATCAGATCCCATCTTATTATACCCTAGAAATAAGATGGAATGATGCAGATGGAGCTTTACTTAATGCTACACCCCCACTTACTGATCCTACAAAATATGCTGTTTTGTATTTTGATGCTTGTGATGCCATTAATAGAGATAGTCGTTCTAAGGGGCTTGTTTACAAAGCCGCGGTAGCGGTTTACGATCGTAATCGGAGCCGCGGCCCCATTGATTTCAATGGGCCGCGGCTGCGATAACGATCGCGAACCACTACCGCGGCTTTGTAAACAAGCCCCTAAATGTGCCAATTGGGAGAAAGCTTATGCCAATGATGATAAGTATATGTGTCCTGAAGGAACCACAGGATGGGGGGCCTGCACAGGTAAACGAGTTTTAGCAAATGTATATAGTACAGCACCAGTTCAAGACTATTATTGCCCAAAGTGGGAATGCGTGTTCTATGCCACATGGAAAACTGGTATGACAGAAAATACCAGAGACAATCGAATGGCTGCGTTAACCAAGCCATATGTGAAGAATTCAAAAAATTGTAAGAAAGGTGCCTGTAATCCACTAGAGTTATTCATAGCCAATCCCAATGCATGGAAACAAGGGTATAAATTTGGATTACGCATTGCAGGTTCTGGATCAGATCCAGGGACCATTGTATATATTAGACTAAATACCCAAGCCCATCGATCATCACGGTACCATATATATAACACTTTCTATGAAACCATGCATATAAACAAGTTTGATATCCCTCACCCTTCTCAGAATTTGTTCCTAGAGTTGGCTGGAGCTGTGGTCTCCAGTCTCCGCATTTCAGATTGTTATTTTTGTGGTGGAACCAAGATGGGTGATCAGTGGCCTTGGGAGGCCCAAGAACTGAATTACTCAGTAACCTACAATCAGACAGAGCTACACAAGACTACCAGTGAATGGGTATTAGCACACCCAATAGTTGGACGTCTGTGTTATGCTCGAACTGGACCCCAGTTTATCTCGAAGGTAGGACAGCTTGTCTGTCTTAGCCAGAAGTTCTATAATGACACCACAAAACAGACATCCTGGTGGTCATGAATTAATGAATCTGAACCCACCAATCCATTAGCAAGATTTCCGGAGCTTGCCCCTTTATGGACTGACCTTAACCAACCTCATGTCTGGCAAGCCCCACCTGGCCTATATTGGATTTGCGGAACCCGAGCATATGCTCAACTCCCTATCCACTGGGGAGGGGCGTGTGTCTTAGGAACTATCCGACCTTCTTTATTTTTATTGCCCACAGAACATGGAGAACAACTAGGCTACCCAGTCTATTCAAAGAGACAGAAGAGAGCAGCTTTGCAGATAGGCAAGTGGGAGAAATGGGATGGTGAGGATTGGCCACCCGAGCGAATCATTGCCTATTATGGACCTGCCACTTGGGAGCAAGATGGCATTTGGGGATATCGTACCCCAATTTACATGTTGAATAGAATTATACGCTTGCAAGCAGTAGTTGAACTCATCACTAATGAAACTAGCCAAGCACTCACACTTTTAGCTAGACAAAACACACAAATGCGCACTGCAATCTATCAAAATCGCTTGGCACTAGATTACTTATTAGATGCTGAAGGAGGAGTCTGTGGTAAGCTGAATCTCACAAATTGTTGTTTGAAGATAGATGATAAGGGTCAGGTTGTTGAAGAAATTGCTGAACACATGCGGAAGCAAACTTATGTGCCAGTACAGACCTGGCATAGTCTTAAGATACCCAATTGGTTTGCATCTATCTTCTCTGGATTAGGAGGATTCACTACTTTTGCTATGATAATACTAATATTTGTAGCCTTGTTTTTCTTGTTACCATGTATAATCCCATGTTGTATGCGTTCTATTAACAGTGTTATTGAGAATACAGTGGAGAGGAAAACTGCAACTAAGATTTTAGCCTTATGGCACCCTAATCCTGCTACATATGGTCGAAACCCGACTCCAGTGTAATTGAGTGATTTAACTCTCACACCTTATTAGTAATAGGGTGAGATTAATCAAAGGGGGGAATGTGGTAGGCGAAGGCCTATGATCCATGGTGTCTGAAATAAGCAGAGAGGCCTAAGCAGCTTGACCTGTAAATGAAGCCTGTGGAGAGGCCCAAAGGAATTACACATTCCCCTGAATGCTGCTACCATAGAATCGAAACTTAACTGAGCACAATTAAGTATAGCTAAGCAGAATCAAAACTTAGAGATTATAGAAAAACAAGTTTAATTGGTATTGATAAGAGAGTGAAGCTTCTATGGAATTAATTAACTCTGCTGAAAGAAAAGTTACAGTGCCCTGCTTTCCCACATGTGCTAGTTAGCTAAGTGACCTTGGAGGAGAAAAGTATCAAAGCTGGAAGAACTGACCATTGTAATTGGGACTGTAGGGGGGGTAAGCAGGTGCTGAGCCCAGTCAAAGGTCTTCATTGGATGACTACGTAATGGTACTGGGACCAATAGATGGGGTGAAAGTGTGGTAGGCGAAGGCCTATGATCCATGGTGTCTGAAATGAACAGACAGGCTTAACAAGCTTGACCTGTAAATGAAGCCTGTGGAGAGGCCCATAGGAATTGCACATCCCCCAATATGCTACTATTGTACAAATAAAGCTTAGCAAAAGAATAATCAGCTTAGCTGAGCAGAATTGAAACTCTGAAAATATAGAAAAATAAGTTTAAATACCACTGATAAGAAAGTACAGCTGCAAAGAATTTAATTAAAACTGCTGACAGAAAGGTTACAGTGCCCTGCTCCCCACATGTGCTAACTAGTTAAATGGCCTTGGAGGAGAAAAGTAACGAAGTTGGTGAACTGACCATTGTAATTGGGACTAGAAGGGGGTGAGCAGGTGCTAAGCCCAGTCAAAGGACATAATTGGATAGCCTTATCAATACCGGAGCCAATAGAAGGGGTACGGGAGGTTACCGGGACCAATGAAATGTTTTCCTATACTTAGAATGGAGAAGAAGTCTATAAAAGTTGTTGTTTTGCTAGAAACCATTGCTCAGCCATTTTGAATTTGATTCTGCTTGAGACTTGTGCACAAATAAATGATTTGGACCTTCTGAACAGACTCCTGGTATCATTGGTTTGTCTGCGCTCTGCTGCTACATATTCTTGGTGCGTTGGCCGGGAAGGTGTGGTATTAGAGGGTATATAGGGCAATATACCACGACTTTCCGCCTCTACAGGTTTGGTCCTGCCGGGATCGCACCCTTCCGACGGGGCTCGCTCCCTTGCGCCACCAGTCCCTTACATCGGAGGGAGCTGGCCGGACCTCGGCGGGTGCTGGACCCGGCTGGAGCCAACACCTCGAACCCGAGTGAGGGGAGTCCGAGGTCCAACTCATGCGCTTGCTTGGGAACTTTGAGGACCGGATCCGGTGAGTAGAGTTTTGATTTGGTATGTCGAGACAGATAAGAAAGAGCAGTACTGCCACTTGAATTTTGAATCTTGAACTTGGAACTTGGTAAGAGAGCTTGATCACCTCTCAAAGACGGGCCGATTAACCCTGCATGAGTATTCGCTGGGCGAAACCCCCGTCTTCTTGTATTTTGGAATTTGAACAAGACTAGTCAGAATAGACAGGATTGGATTGCATTCCTGGGATACGTTGCTAGCATGATTGTGTGAATGAAGTGTGAATGAGAGGTCTGGCAGCACGGACCAAGTGAAGGCGGACCCCTGAGTAACGCAGTTCCTGACCGGGCGACCGCGTTCAGGTCGTAAAAATGGGGAAGCGACTGTCGTCTTGTCTTGTTATTTGTTTTCCCTATATGTTTCTAGGGCCGTGAGGACCCCTTACCCACGGTCCGCCCTCCTTTTCCCTTTTGTCTGTTGTTGCGCGCACACATCGAAATGGGAGGGGCGGGGTCTACTAGGAACACTCCATTAGAATGTATGATCGCACATTTTAAAGAAGGATATTCAGGAGACTATGGAATTAAAATGACTGCATCCCGATTACAGATTTTGTGTACTAGGGAGTGGCCCGATTTAGACCCCACCTGGCTCCGAGAGGGAACCCTTAATATAGGAATTATCCAGTCAGTTCATCAGAAAGTGCGAGTATCGCACCCCGATCAGTACCCCTATATAGATTCCTGGTTAAGTATTTGTGAAAGCCAGCCCCTTTGGGCAAAGCGTTACGAAGAACAGTGCAGAATAATGTTAGCACGGACAGATCATAGTCAGAAAATAGAACAGTCTAGAAAGAAAGGGAAAGGTGAGAAGTCCAGACAGAAACTCGTCCTGGCAGATCCTGATTCCCCAGAAGTGATCACTCGACAGCCCCAAGCTCAGCGCCCAGTAAGGGTAGCCCCGCGTCCTGCCCCAGAACCCCGGAGACAGCGGGAACGGGACCCAACCCCCGAGCCATCACCCGAAGAGCAGGTAGATGAGCTCCCTCTAAATGAAGAAGAAGATTCTACTGAGACCGAAGAGAAAGGTGAATCAGAGACAGAAACAGAACAGGAGGAAACTGAAATTTCCCAGAGCGATGCTGACAGTGTAAAAGCGATTGTCAGTGGTAGCTCGTCAGGAAAAAGTAAATCTAAAGCAAAGCACATAGAGAAAAAGACAACCCCTGACAGGAAAGTTACGAAAATCTCTCTCAGATCCCAAAAGACATCTACTGCCAAGATGATGCCTTTACGGCAGGTCCCGGGAATGCCCGTAAGGAATGAGGACAATGAGGTGGTGGCGGGACCCCTAAGTTATGTATATGTGCCCTTCTCTACCACTGATTTGTTAAACTGGAGGACGCACTACGCTTCCTATACCGATAAGCCCCAGGAGCTCACAGAATTAGTGCATTCCATTATGGAAACCCACCAACCTACCTGGGCAGATTGCCGTCAGCTCCTGTCCACCTTATTTACTACGGAAGAGCGGACACGAATTAGAAAGGCAGCCATTGACTGGCTGGCGGATAATCCCGCAGCTCCTGGAGAAGAGGACGATGCCAGAATAGATAATAGAGAAGCGGCCCAAAGAGAATTCCCAAATGAAGACCCCCGGTGGGATCCGAATACAGAAAGAGGATCCAGAGCCCTAGCCCGTTTTCGCCAAGGCCTCATGCAAGGTCTGAAAAGGGGGGGCCAGAAAGCTATGAACCTTTCTAAAGTTACTGAAGTTATTCAAGGCATAGATGAGAGCCCAGCAGTGTTTTATGAGAGATTAACTGAAGCGTATAGAATGTATACCCCCTATGACCCAGATGCGCCAGGAAGTTTATGCATGGTGAATTCTGCTTTTGTAAATCAGTCACAACCAGACATTAGACGTAAGCTACAGAAATTAGAAGGGTTTGCGGGCATGAATGCAACTCAGTTACTGGAAGTCGCTCATAAAGTGTATGTGAATCGTGACAATGAAAGACAGAGAGAATGTGATCGAAAGATGAAGAAGAAAGCTGATTTTTTGGCTGCAGCCATAGTTGAACAGAAAAGGGGAGGTTTCCCCAGTCGACGGAGCATAGGAAGAGGGAGGGGCCGAGGAGGAGGCCACCCCCAGCTAGGCGTGAACCAATGCGCCTACTGCAAGGAGGAAGGACATTGGAGAGATACATGCCCGCAACTCGAAGACGCCCACCAAGATGACGAAAATAATCATCAATGGAGAGAAAGAGGAAGAGGCCGTCTCCGGAATCGCGGAGGAGCCAATCGAGAACAATTCCAACGAGAAAGAGGAGAGGCCATTCAAGCATTGGCCACAACAGCCAATGACGAGGATGATGTGGATTAGGACAGACTGGGCTCCGAATTCGCTTTAGGTCTCCAGGAGCCTATGGTCGGAATACAAATAGGAGACCAAGTTATGAACTTTATGGTTGATACTGGAGCAGAACATTCAGTAGTAGACAAAAAGATTGCCCCATTTTCCGCAAGAGCAGTCACCATCGTGGGAGCAACTGGTGCCAAAGCTACAAAACCTTTTCTTCAAAACCGTATATGCAGTCTGGGAGGGCAGCAGATAACTCATCAATTCCTCTATATGCCTGAATGTCCAGTGCCATTACTGGGACGAGATATGTTAGCCAAATACAGGCCCAAATATCATTTTCTGAAAAAGGAGAGATGCAAATGACAGTAAATCCTCAAACTAAACCTGCAGGAATAATGCTGCTTACTGTACCCCGAGAAGAGGAATGGAGGTATTACAGTGATGAATCCACCCAGGATACCTATTTTGAGCAAACTTTAAAAAGCATTGAGGACTTCCGGTGATGCGGTGAGCCCGGGCGGACGCACACCGCTCGAGCTCTGGGCCCCCTTGCTCCCCCGGCGCCGAATAATGCCCGATCGGGGCTAGAATCGGGGTTCCCCTGCACCCCCCGAGCTGCCTTACCCAGGTTGGAGCCCGGAAGGAGAATCCGGCGATCCCCTCTCCCCTGCGCCTGAGGATCGGCGGCGGCGGCCTGGAACCACGCGGCTCGCGCTGCAGGCACCGCGCTGGGGTGAGTGCCACGTGGAGCGGAGACTGGGCCGGTCGGTGAGCCTGAATCGGGACGGCAGGGGGCCCCGTGCGGCGGCTGCGGCTCCATAGTCGGGCTTCGTTCCCCCTCTCTGCTCCTGCCTCCAACTTGTCTGGCTGAGTTCGCTCTTCCCAAGCTTGGGTGTTTGACTGGTGAGGGACCGGGGGAGGCTGTGCTCCCAATCTGGGCCCGGCTGTGGGCTGTCCTCGGCTCTGCCTGCTTCCACCCACCCTCCAGGGTACCCACGCAGGGCTGAATGGTTCTGTCTCCAGCCCTCCTTCTACTTTCATGGGAAACAGAGACTAATGCCTTCTTCTGCCCGACGGGGGCCTTCCGGCGTTGGGGCATGCAGGATTAGCCCTTGATCTCCCTGTCTTCTGCATCTTGGAACCTCTGTCCGGTGCCCTGCCCGCAGTGAAAACGAGCCTGTGACCTGGGACTGATGTTCTTTCTTCACTGAGCCGCCCCACCCTTGGCATCTCGGGACCCCAAGTCCGTGCGTGACCCCAGTGCACCAGAGCTTGTGACTCCGGCCCTCCCTCTAGCGCTCGGCTGACCGGGACCCTTGCCTTTCATCTAGCTCCTCTGAGGCCCGAGTCCGCATTTTCTTTCCTGTGTACAGAGGCCTGCGCTGCCCAGGCGACGCCTGAGGCTCGGATCTGGGGACTGTGCTGTGATCCAGGGAAGTCGACGCCTGAGACCCTCGTCGCCCGGCGTGTGGAGCAGGGACGGGAGAGAGCGACCTCCCCTCTCTTCGAGGGGACTACAGCAGCGGCCCTGGCGATGGCGGCGAAGGGAGGCCGCCGGGTGGAGAAGGAGAAGACCCCCCTCCCGCCTAAGGGTGGGGAACCATCCTCACCGCTGAAGGGGGAGGCCAAGACCTCAGCAGGGATGGTGGATGAAATCTCCAAAGCCGTAGTGGGGGCGCTGTCGGCTCAGTTTGAGGACCTGCGGGGCCGTATGGACCTGGTCCAGACCTCCGTGGAGACCTTGGGCGGCCGCCTACAGGAGGTGGAACACCGGATCGAGAAGTCAGAGGAGCACGTGCTGGAGCTACAGCGGGAGATGGTCCGGGTAAAAAAACTACTCCAGGGGCAGGAAGCCAAACTAGAGGACCTCGAAAACAGATCCCGCCGCAATAACTTGAGGTTCCTTGGGATTCCAGACACCGTTGAGGATCGGGCCTTACAATCCTACTTGGAGGATCTGGTGAAACTACTCCTGGCAAACGACCCGGAGGGGGCCTCGGTGCAGCTGGAGAGGGCACACCGGGTTGGACCTAGGAGGACCAATGATACCCGACCCAGGGTGACAATTGCACGATTCCTGAGATTCCCACAGAAAGAAGCGGTTTTGCGTGCAGCGCGGAAAAACAAGGGACCATCCAGAAGGACAACGCTCGGATACGTATCGTTCAGGACTACTCAGCAGCCCTAGGGCAGCGGCGGCGAGATTATGGACCATTGTGCCAGACCTTGATAGACAATCACATTAAATTTATGGTGCACTATCCCGCCCGTCTGGTCTTCACCCATGACGGGATTCGTCGGACTTTTGACTCCGCGGCAGCAGCAACGCCATACGTGGAGGAGATACGCCGGAGGGCCGCAGTGGCAGCCGAGACCTGAGGCTCGGAGGAGAGGACCGCAGCCTTGGTGAACAAGTTTGGAGCATTTTGTGTTGGACTGTAACATGAGGGTGATGGTGATTGGGGAGGGGGTGGAGGGCTGCCGGGCTTGTTTTGATTGTCTTTGAGCAGAGATGTTGTGGGCTTCTCTGGGTGTGGGGGATGGGTGGGGGGAGGCCCGGGAGGTGACTGTGTTTTGGGGGGGCCGGGGGGTGAGCCGCCCTATCGTGGAGACGGGGAGCTGGGGGAGTGGGGGGGTGCCACACGCATCTAGGAATTCACGGAAGAGGAGAGGAGGATGGTAGTAGAAATTAAGGATCGGAGGGGGACGGGGGGAGGGAGGGGGAGGGGAAGAGAGGGAGAGGGAGTATTTCAGGGGGGGGAGAGGGGAAGAGGGGGGATAGGGGTTGGGGGGGGAGATAAAATGCTGTCTTCTCAGGGACCAGTTGAAGAAGGGACGGATCCAGGACCGTCTTTGAAGGGTGGTGGGGGAGGGCCCCAGGCTGGGGGGGTGTCTTCCCTATATTTTGTATGGTATATAACAGACATCTCTGTGCCTAATTCACTGTTGCATGCCACTTAAGATAATTTCCTGGAATGTTTGTGGTCTCGGTAGTCCAATTAAGCGGGCAAAAATTTTGCAGGCCCTGGCTAGGCAGGGAGCAGACATCGCTATGCTTCAGGAAACCCACCAGACTGCGGACGAACACCGTAAACTCTGCCGGGAGTGGGTGGGGCAGGTCTGGGGGGCCCCAGCTCTTGGTAAGAAGGGCGGGGTGGTGCTTTTGATACACAAACGTGTAAGGCTGGAGGTGGTGAAAGACCTCGTTGATCCGACGGGCAGATATGTACTGGTGCGGGGAGTCCTTGAAGGGAGGCCGGTAGTTCTTGGCAGTGTGTACTGTCCCAACGCACTGGACCTGTCCCTGTATGCGCGCATTGCCTCCACACTGGAGACGTGGCCGGAACATCCCGTTATTCTGGGGGGGGACTTTAACGGGGTCATGGATGTTGACCTCGATACCTCTAACGCGGGGGAACACAGAGACAGACTGGCGACGGTTCGGGCAATGCGACGTTTCTGTTCTAGGCTGGGGCTAGTGGATCCCTGGCGACTATTGCATCCGGTTGAGCGGGACTATACACACCAATCTCGGGCCCATGGCACAAGTGCACGTATAGACTACTTGTTGTTATCCGCTGGGCTGTTTGCCAAGGTGGGGGACGCCCAGATCGGCCCTCTGGAGATATCTGACCATGCATTTGTGTGGATGGAGGTCTTCTGGACTGGGAGTACTTCACGGACCTTTCAGTGGCGTTTCCCCTTGGAATTATACAGAGACGCTCAATTTCGCTCGTTCCTTCAGCGGCGGTGGCAGGAATTTGAAGCTGATCATAGGGGTCACCAGGATGACCCAGAATTGCTTTGGGAAACCGCGAAGGTTGTACTGAGGGGGGATATAATTGGCTTCCTTGCCAGAAAACGACGCGTACGGGCCGAACGTATTATGGTTTTGGAGAGGTTGGTGACGAAGTTGCGACGCCGTTGGGCTCACACTCCCACCGCAGGCTTGAAAAAGCAGCTGTGGGATTCTCAAGTGGAATTAAACGAACTCTTGCATCAGAGAGCAAAGAAGTCGGTCTTGTATTATCGCTATCAACTGTACCGATATGGGGACAAGCCGGGGAAGTTATTGGCCCGGTGCCTTCGTGGACCCCGGGGCTCTAAGTTGGTGCCTGCCTTGCGAGATGATCTTGGGACCCTGCACAGGGACAGCCCGGCGATAGCGCGTGTTTTTCGCACCTTCTTTCAGACCCTCTACGCCGCGGAGGCGACTTCCCCCACGCGGATGGCGGACTATGTGAAGGGACTGGACTTGCCCCGTCTCTCCATAGAGCAAAGGGCCCAGTTAGATCGGCCAATTACGGTGGCCGAGTTGCAAGGGGCTATTTCTAAGGCCAGTTGCTACAAATCCCCAGGCTCCGATGGTTTAGGTGCCGAATTTTATAAGATACTGAATGAACAGATTTCCCCGACACTGGCTGCTGTACATAATCGGAAGAGAGCGCAGCAGGGCTCATTTCGGTGGGGGGCTAACCATGCTCATATTGTTCTTATCCCCAAACCAGCAAAGGACCCGCTTGCAGCGGCCTCGTATCGTCCGATTTCCTTGCTTAATTTCGACCTTAAATTAATGGCCAAGATCTTGGCGGACCGTTTGGCGGAATTTTTGGGACAGCTGGTCCATGAGTCTCAGGTCGGTTTTGTTAAGGGGCGTTACGCGGTCCGTAACTTACGCAAGATTATTGCGTCCTTAGAGTGGGTTCAGCATAGACATCTGCCCTCCCTCTTGATTAGCTTTGATGCGGAAAAGGCCTTTGATAGAGTGGACTGGCAATACCTGAGATTCATCCTCCCTCAGTATGGTTTGGGGCCGTCGTTCTGTAGTATGGTTGACAGCCTGTATGCCAACCCCACCGCAGCGATACTCTGTAATGGGGTCCTCTCGGAGCCTTTTTCATTGCAGAGGGGGACCCGCCAGGGTTGCCCCCTCTCCCCTCTCCTCTTTGTCCTTTCTCTGGACCCTCTTCTACGCCGTGTGGCGGACTTGCGGGCAATCAGGGGGGTAAGTGTTGGGTCCCAGGTATTTAAGGTCTCGGCCTTTGCAGATGACTTATTAGTGCACTTGCTTTCTCCCGAGGATTCCCTGCCCCTTCTATTGAGAGAGTTCCGCGCCTTTGGGCAGTTTGCGGGGTTCAGTATTAATAGGGATAAGTCTGAAGCCCTTGATGTTTCTGGCCGACTTAGGGGCAGTTGGTTGGGTGACTTTCCTCTTCGATGGGCGGAGCACCAATTCCTCTACCTGGGGATTGTACTGGCCTGTCATTCCGGTCAGTTATATAGGGCCAATTTGCAACGGATGTTGACCAAGGTGAGAAATCAGCTGCAGGCGTGGCTACCCCTCCCTCTGTCCCTTATGGGGAGAATTGCGGCGATCAAACTGGTCCTCCTGCCGCGGATCCTATATTGGTTACAGACCCTCCCGGTTTGGCTTCTTCGTCGGGATGTCGGGCGCTTTGAGGCGGAATTTCGGGGCTTTCTCTGGCGGGGGTCGAGAGCTCGTATCTCCTATCGTAGACTAATGGGGAGGATTCGTGGGGGGGGATGGGGGCTCCCAGATCTTGGTGCTTATGCTTTGGCCTGTCAGGCCCGCCATCTGGGGGACTGGCTTGGAGATACCGATCTTTATACCCCCCGAGCACTTGAGGAGGCCTACGTGGCGCCCCACTCTTTACGAGCCCTCCTACACCTGGAGGCAAGCAGGTGGCCTACGCATCTAGTGGACAGCGTGTTGCTGGCCCCGGTTTATAAAACCTGGCGGAAATTGAATGCCTACTGGGGCCGCCGGTGGCAGGTGTCTAGCTGGTTGCCTATTCGGGGCAATGCCAGTTTTACCCCGGGCACTGAAACCGCGGCGCTTCGGCTGTGGGGGGAGAGAGGAGTGTTGACTCTGGGCCATGTGGTGGACCTGGAGGGCAAACCTAAGCCCTTTCAAATGCTGGCCCGCGAATATGAATTGGGGCCCCTACATTTCTTTGCCTATATGCAAGTGGCCCATTATGTGGCTTCCCTTCCTAGGTCGGAACTCTGTGGCGACCGCTCGGCCCAGATAATAGCGTTCTTCGGGTTTGGCGAACTTGAACGGCCGTCTATTCGGACCTTTCATTCTCGGTTGGAACAATTTCGACCACAACCAGACTATAGTGGTGTGGAACGAGCCTGGGGGGTGGAACTGGGTCGGGAGATTCCTCGGGGCACTGTCTTGGCGGCCCTCCGGAGAGTGGCAAGCTTGGCAGATGGTGTTCGCTGGCGAGAAATTCAAATTAAGTGTTTAACTAGGGTTCACTTCTCCCCGCGGCGAGCCCTTCGTTGTCATTTGACAGCGGATGGCCGCTGTCCACGCTGTGCGGAGCCCCTGGCGACTTTGTATCATATGTGGTGGGGCTGCCGACGCATCCGCCCCTACTGGCATAGAATTGCCCTATTTATGGCCGACATTCTTGGACAACCTGTTTACTGGATGCGGCCTTGATCGGTTTGGATCTCCTGGGTCCCACCTCTCCAAAGGGGAAATGGAGTCGCTGGTTGGTGCGGAAGGCATGTCTGGTGGGTAAGGGCCCGATCCTCCGGGGGTGGAGGGACAGCCACCCTCCCTCTTTTTGGGAGTGGCGGAACTCCTTCCATCAATTTATGCTCCTGGAGTGTCGGGCCGCGCGAGGTCATGTGAAGCGATGGTCTGCTTTCTGGTTACTATGGGAGCCCTATATTCAAAAGTTGAGCCCTCGGGCACGTAATGTAACCCTGCAATTGGGCTGTTGATAGCCCTCTTTGTATGTGGAGACCTATGGAGGCTCGGGAATGTTATATATCCTGGTCCAGGTGGGTATAGCCTTTAGGTGGGAAGGGGGGGGGTAGGGTTTCTTGGGGGGGAGGTGGGGTGGGGGGGGATCTGGGGGTACTATACTTAAAAAATTATGTAACCATCTATGTATCGCGCACCTCGGGGATAAGAGTCTACCCCAGGGAGCGATTGTCTTATGTTCTGTATTTGCTGTTTTGTTTGATGGTTCAAAATAAAATATTGAAAAAAAAAAAAAGCATTGATGCCTCGCCCGGAGTATGGGCGGAAGGCAATCCCCCAGGCTTAGCCAAGCACATAGCTCCAATAATTGTGAATCTTAAACCCAGTGCTACACCAATACATGTCAAGCAATACCCGCTCCCAAGAGCAGCAATTGAAGGCATTCACCGCCACTTGTTAAGATTACTAGAGTATGGCCTACTAAAGATATGTCAGTCCTCATGGAACACTCCACTCTTTCCAGTGAAGAAGCCTGGAACAGATGATTACCGTCCAGTGCAGGACCTAAGGAGAGTGAATGAAGCAGTTGAGACCATACATCCAGTTGTGCCAAACCCTTACACACTTTTAGGACTAATCCCTGCTGAAGCTACCCATTTTACTGTTTTGGACTTAAAAGATGCGTTCTTTTGCATAAGATTAGCCCCCATTAGTCAATTGCTGTTTGCCTTTGAATGGCAGGATCCTGTCTCTGGAAGACGGGGCCAACTTACTTGGACACGATTACCCCAAGGATTCAAGAATTCACCTACCATCTTCAGTGCTGCATTGAACCAAGACCTTTCCAGCTATCCAGTGGCCCCGGGGAAGAGAGTACTTCTCCAATATGTGGACGATCTGCTGATAGCTGCTGTATCAGAAAGTGAATGTATACAAGCCACCAAAGACCTCTTGCAGTTACTAGATGAAGCTGGATACAAAGTTTCCAGAGCCAAAGCACAGCTATGCCAAAAAGAAGTGAAATATTTAGGCTTTTGTCTGACTAAAGGAAGCCGCCAATTAGGAAAGGAGAGAAAAGAAGCTGTGTGCAGAATCCCAACCCCAACTACCAGGAAGCAAGTCAGAGCCTTTCTGGGAGCAGCAGGATATTGCCGAATCTGGATTCCCAACTTTGCTCAAATTGCCAAACCACTGTATGAAGCAACGAAAGGAGAAGAAAAGTCGCCACTAGAGTGGGGACTTGAGCAGGATACAGCCTTCAAAACGTTAAAGGAAGAATTGATGTCATCACCAGCACTTGGACTACCAGATGTCCACAAGCCTTTCCATTTGTTTGTACATGAGACACAAGGGAATGCTTTGGGCATGTTGACTCAGAAATTAGGAAATTGGGAAGGACCTGTAGCATACCTGTCAAAACAATTGGACACTGTGGCTAAAGGATGGCCACCTTGCTTGAGAGCAGTTGCAGCTACAGCCCTGTTAGTAAGTGAAGCAGACAAGCTCACATTAGGACAGAATCTATGAGTCACTGTGCCACATGCAGTCCTTGCTCTCATGGAACAGAAAGCAAATCATTGGCTCACCAATTCTTGAATGTTGAAATACCAGAGTATGCTATGTGAAAATCCACAGATACAATTAGAAGTGAGCCATGCCTTGAACCCAGCTACATTGTTACCTGTCAGTGAAGAATTGCCAGAGCATGATTGTATAGAAGTCATGGAAACTGTCTTTTCAAGTCGACCAGACCTAACAGATGTGCCCCTAGAGAATCCAGATCAAACCTACTTTGTGGATGGAAGCAGTCTCATCATCAATGGACGACATTGTGCTGGGTATGCAGTAGTCACCCAGTATGAAGTAGTTGAATCATCAGCTTTAGCATCAGGCACATCAGCCCAGAAAGCAGAATTAATTGCACTTACCCGAGCATTAGTATTAGGAGCAAAGCTCGTGTTAAACGTATACACAGACTCTAAATATGCCTTCACCACTCTGCATGCTCATGGAGCTCTTTATAAAGAACGAGGGTTCATCACGTCAGGAGGAAAATCAATTAAATATGGCCCGGAGATATTGATGCTACTAGATGCAGTATGGGCCCCAACTCGTGTAGCTGTCATGCACTGCATAGGACATCAAGCAGGCAAAGGAGATGTTGCCAAAGGAAATAGGCTCGCTGATGCCTCAGTACGACAAGCAGCCATGACAGGACAAATTTCATCGCAAGCCATGCCAATGCAGGCAGCATTGTTTCCAGTACCCCTCAATTTATGGACACCCCGATATACCACCAAAGAATTGGAGTACTACTGTACTAAGGAAGAGGGAGTGCTGAAGGATGGGTGGATTGAGCTGCCACCAGCAGAGGGCAGTCAACCCCCAGGACGGATTGTAATTCCTGAATTGTTGGGACCAGCCTTTGTCAAGGCTTTCCATCAAGCCACACATTATGGAAAAAGTGCTATGGAAAAAGCACTCAGACCACATTTTTGTATTACTATGCTAGCAGCCCTATCAGCCTCAGTAGCACGCCAGTGCCTAACTTGTGCCAAAAATAATGCCAAACAAGGCCCCACACCACCACCCCGAGTTCAGTCAGGAGGTGTAACCCCTATGCACCACCTGCAAATTGACTTTACTGAAATGCCAAAAGCAAATGGATACCGCTACTTGTTAGTATTAGTTTGTACCTTCTCTGGGTGGGTGGAAGCTTTCCCCACCAGGACTGAAAAAGCTAGAGAAGTCACCAAAGTGTTGCTGAGAGAGATTATCCCTAGATTTGGAATCCCAGCTGTAATAGGGTCAGATAATGGACCCTCATTCATGTCTCAGATCACTCAACAGTTAGCAAAAGCCCTACAGATACAATGGAAGCTCCACACTGCATATAGACCTCAGAGTTCAGGGAAAGTTGAGCGAATGAATCGCACCTTGAAAGCCCAAATGTCTAAGCTTTGTCAGGAGACTCGCCTGAAGTGGCCCCAAGTACTCCCAATAGCTTTACTCAGAATACGCTCAGCTCCTGTGAAGTCAACAGGATTTTCCCCTTTTGAGGTTTTGTATGGTAAACCCCCACCAATAGTGCAGGGAATTAAAGGAAGTTTAACACAGATTGGTTCAGAAATAACCAGACAAGAACTTCTAGCTCTTAGTTTTGTTCTACAGACTCTCCATACGTGGATACAGGACCAGTTGCCTATCAACATGACGGAGCCCCTGCATCCCTACCAGCCTGGAACCTCGGTGTGGATCAAAGATTGGAGAAAGACACCGTTGGAACCACATTGGAAGGGGCCATATACCGTCATCCTGTCTACCCCAACTGCAGTAAAGGTAGCAGAGATCGATTCCTGGATCCACCATAGCAGAGTCAAGCCCACAGCCGTTCCAGAACCCGAGCAGTGGACAGCAGAGCAGCATCCTGATGTACCTTTGCGACTCACCCTGAGACGGCAACCAGCAACCTACATACTTTTGGGATCATCCCAACAACCACAGTGCCTTGCAGTAGCCAAGTCTTTCGAAGAGGATTGCTGTATCCAATGCAGCAAGAGTTTGCTTAAATGAACCTCATGAGTGTGTGATTTCACACACTACTCTGATACTATATTGATTGACAATATTTAGAGCCAACTAAAGTTGATAAGTTGGTTGACATACGACTAACATTTTGAGGATCTTCAATCTACACTCAGCGCCCGTTGAATTGCTTCATTAGCAAACGGGACGAAGAAGAGGACGTCGAGGTCAAGATTTTCAAATTGAGGATTCAGAAGGACTCCAATCAACATGCATCTTTACTTTTACCTTGCCCTGGTTGCCTGCCTAGGAGGCTTTGAACTGACTTGTGCCTTGCCTCCATGTACGGCTTGCATTACGTCCACTCGGACCGGAATGAAAGTAACTCAGACTTTGCTATATCATTCTTACTATACTTGCACTGGTAAAGTGACTCGGTGTATTTATAACACCACTGAACTAAATGTTTGCACCAAAGGGAAAACTAAAGTTTGTTTCAATCCACATCAGAATCCATCCTATTACACTTTAGAAATACGATGGAATGATGCGGATGGACCTCTGCTTAATGCCACACCCCCACTCACTGATCCTACGCAGCTTGCTTTTCTGTATTTTGATGCTTGTGATGCCATAAATAGAGATAGTCGTTCCAAGTGTGGTGATTGGGAAAAAACCTACTCACACAATGACAAATATATGTGTCCGGAAGGAACCACTGGATGGGGAGAGTGTACAGGTAAACGAGTTCTAGCTAATGAATATAGTACAGCCCCGGAAGCAGACTCCAAAATGGGAATGTGTTTTCTATGCCACATGGAAAACTGGAAAGATGGTAGAAAATACCAGAGACAATCGAATGGCTTCCCTAACTAAGCCATACGTCAAGGATATAGCAAAATGTAAGAAAGGTGCCTGTAATCCATTAGAGTTGTTTATACGCAACCCCAGTGCATGGAAACAAGGATATAAATTTGGTCTACGAATTGCAGGATCTGGATCAGATCCAGGAACCATAGTATATATAAGATTAAATACCCAAGCCCATAGATCATCCAGGTACCATATCCATAACACTTTCTATGAAACCATGCATGAGAATAAGTTTGATATTCCCCATCCCTCCCAGAATTTATTCTTAGAATTAGCTGGAGCAGTAGCATCCAGTCTTCATATCTCAGACTGTTACTTTTGTGGTGGGACACAAATGGGTGACCAGTGGCCATGGGAAGCCCAAGAGTTGAATTATTCCATGACTTACAACCATACTGAATTACATAAGACTACCAGCGAATGGGTATTAGCACACCCAATAGTTGGACGTCTCTGTTATGCCAGAACTGGACCTCAATTCAATCTACCGGTGGGACAGCTGGTCTGTCTCAGCCAAAAGTTTTATAATGACACCACGAAAAAGACGACCTGGTGGTCAGGGGCCAAAGAACCTGAACCCCCTAATCCATTAGCAAAATTCCCTGAGCTTGCTGATTTATGGACTAATCTTGCCAAACCTCATGCCTGGCAAGCCCCACCTGGCCTATATTGGATCTGTGGAACCCGAGCATATGCCAGACTCCCTATACACTGGGGAGGGGCATGTGTCTTAGGGACCATCAGACCTTCTTTCTTTCTCTTACCCGCAGAACATGGGGAACAATTAGGATACCCAGTGTACACTACTCACCGAGACAAAAGGGCACTAAGACAAAAGAGAGCACCCTTACAGATAGGCAAGTGGGAGAAGTGGAAGGGTGATGATTGGCCACCAGAAAGAATCATTGATTACTATGGGCCTGCCACTTGGAATGATGATGGTATGTGGGGCTATCGAACCCCTGTATATATGATTAATCGAATTATCCGCTTACAAGCAGTAGTTGAATTAATAACCAATGAGACTAGCCAAGCACTCACACTTTTAGCCAGACAGAGCACACAGATGCGCACTGCCATATATCAAAATCGCTTAGCACTAGATTATCTATTAGCAGCTGAAGGAGGAGTATGTGGAAAATTGAATTTAACCAATTGTTGTTTGAAAATTGATGATAAAGGTCAAGTAGTTGAAGAAATTGCTGAAAATATGCGAAAACAAGCTTACGTGCCAGTACAGACTTGGCATGGATTGCATTTTTCTAACTGGTTTGCCTCTATTTTCTCATGGCTGGGAGGACTTAAAACTTTCCTGATACTAGTACTAATAATTGTTGCTGTATTTTTGCTCTTACCATGTATAATTCCCTGTTGTATGCGTTCTATCAACACTGTTATTGAGAATACAGTTGAGCGGAAGACCGCAACTAAAATCATGGCCTTATGGCATCCTAGTCCTCCTGCATATAGTCGGGATCCTCCGACCATGGTATGATCCAATTGAATGATTTAACTCTCACACCTTATTAAGTAATAGGGTGAGATTAATCAAAGGGGGGAATGTGGTAGGCGAAGGCCTATGATCCATGGTGTCTGAAATGAACAGACAGGCTTAACAAGCTTGACCTGTAAATGAAGCCTGTGGAGAGGCCCATAGGAATTGTACATCCCCCAATATGCTGCTATTGTACAAATAAAGCTTAGCAAAAGAATAATCAGCTTAGCTGAGCAGAACTGAAACTCAGAAAATATAGAAAAATAAGTTTAAATACCACTGATAAGAAAGTACAGCTGCAAAGAATTTAATTAAAACTGCTGACAGAAAGGTTACAGTGCCCTGCTCTCCACATGTGCTAACTAGTTAAATGGCCTTGGAGGAGAAAAGTAACGAAGTTGGTGAACTGACCATTGTAATTGGGACTAGAAGGGGGGTGAGCAGGTGCTAAGCCCAGTCAAAGGACATAATTGGATAGCCTTATCAATACCGGAGCCAATATAAGGGGTACGGGAGGTTACCGGGACCAATGAAATGTTTTCCTATACTTAGAATGGAGAAGAAGTCTATAAAAGTTGTTGTTTTGCTAGAAACCATTGCTCAGCCATTTTGAATTTGATTCTGCTTGAGACTTGTGCACAAATAAATGATTTGGACCTTCTGAACAGACTCCTGGTATCATTGGTTTGTCTGCGCTCTGCTGCTACAAAAGGGGTTACCGGGACCAATGGGAAGTTTGCCTATACCTAGAATGGACAAGAAAAGTATAAAAGTTGTTGTTTTACTAACAGCCATTGCTCAGCCATTTTGAATGTGATTCTGCTTGAGTCTTGTGCACAAATAAATGATTTGGACCTTCTGAACAGACTAATGGTATTATTGGTTTGTTTGCGCTCTGCTGCTACAATAAGAGATAAAGAGTAATAAAAATAAAGAATACTGGAAATAAAATCCTCCAGATGGAAATAAAATGGCCTTAAAACAATTAACAATAAAGCTATCAAAAACTGCAGAAACATTCTGAGAATTGCATCGCTTGGTTCCCACGGGCATTCCTGACATGAAATGTTTACACAAGTGAAGGCACATTTCAGACAAGCCATTTAGGTGCAATTTGGGACATACACATCAAGACATCTGAAATTCTGTGGGAGAGGCAGCAATGAAGGTGGGCACATGAAAGCGTTTTCCAAAATTGGCCTGTCTCCACCCCAAAAGATTAACATCTCCATCAGATGGAAAGGCCCCAGGGGCATGCAGAATCAGGGCCGGCCCAACCATTAGGCAAACTAGGTTGTCACCTAGGATGGCAGCTTCTGTGCAGTGGCAAAGAGCAGGGCATTCAAAGCTAAACAATAGATTCTGACAGCCAGGGGGAGTTTAAGCTTAAGGTTTTTCTGGGGCACGACACCTTGAACCAACTTTGGGGCCAGCCCTGTGTAGAATTATACTCTAGACACATGCAAGTTTCAAGTCAATTTTAGGACAGGTGTGGGTCTGGCAACACAGACATGTCTATGATTCTATTCCAAAACAGGCACATGCATCTCATACCACATACACATCCCGGCCTACTGTCTTGCAAGCGGAGACATGCAGCAGTTCAGCAGCCATGAAAAAGGTCTGTTTACCTGTATGCCTTTTTGGAATGGCATTTGTTTGCTGAAACAAGCAGGTCTTTGGTTGCTGAAACAAGCGCTTTGCCTATGCCCATTCATGGCCAGGGGTGGGTATAAACATTTGAGAAAATGACTAGAGGAAACTTCTACTTTAATTCTTCCTTCAATTGCTTTATGTTTTTATACTTTTTTTACTCATTTTCTTTGTGTATATTTGTAAAAGATGAATGCAGGTCTCAGACTCACATTGGCATCGCTCTGAAGTTTTCAGAAAGCAAAATGCCTTATCGCATCAATGACCTTATAGCATTCCTCATTCAATTAAATAAATGATGCCTTACTTTTTTATTCCATTAGACCTTTCTTCAATTTTATCAGATTCATAGAACAAATTGTTGTTAATAAAGGATTGTGCTTATCTTGTCATACTGTTGTAGATTAAACTCCCCGACGCCACCAAGTGGGTACCGCTAAATGCGTTTCGAGTCCTTCTTCAGGGGGAAATTTGTTTTAACAGCACGATCTAGGAAACAACAAAGAGGTTATAGACCTAACAATGCCCAACTTGCATTTTCAATCAACAGTGTGGAAAATTATAACTGAATCTTCTACCTCTCATCATACCGCGGGATACTGCATTCTGTTCCACCAAACCATGTGAATCACAGAACTTGTTCGATATGCAGCAAAAAGTGCCGTGCATGCGGGCCAGCTTTCCCAGAAGAATTTAAATGAGGATGACGTAACTACGAGCAACCAATCGGTCAGCTCCTGCTCCGTTCATGCAGAGTGTCAGAATGAATGGACAAAGTGAACTACTCAGATTAGATACAAACACGCCATTCAATTGAGCTGTTTAAACCAGTCGCACCTGTTGTCGCCAATCGATAAATCCACTTCTGTTCTTGTATTAGTAACATCTGGGCTCTTGATCCCGTGGTATGATGAGAGGTAGAGGGTGGAGAGAGGGTGGGGGGAAGGGGTCAATGGGCGGGGAGAGGCTTCCTGCACACTAACGTGCTGAACTGAATGGCTGAATCCTACCGCGAATGAAAACCTGCCGTTAGATGCACGTTTGCAGGAGAGAGAAACCATTTCAATGTCAGCAATGTACAGCATAGACAGGGAGCCCAAGCAACGTGATAGTAGTGCTCCATTTCGAGCAACAGCATAGTGCCCAAGTATGAAAGGCCACTATGGCGATGGTGCAAGTGGGGCATAGGGGGCTGCAGGCGGGACATGTAGCGGGGGCAGCTGGGGCACAGGGTGGACTAGGCAGGCGCCTAGGAACATAGAAACTGGAAATCAGCATGACAGCAGCTGACAAAGGCCAAACACAATCCACCTACATCTACCTGGTCCACCCGAGCTAACAGTTGCCAGGGCACTAACCCGACATCCCCCCAGCCAACCCTCCCCCAAGTGGAAGAGACAGACTATTGGTAGGTGGTGATGGGAGGGGGATGCGAGGATGCTCATGTATGCCCCATGCCCCAGACCCTAGGCGACCACCTACCCACATATTGGATGGCCTGAGACTGCGCATTACCAGCACTGACAGCATATGGTCATGTCAGCATGGCAGGGGTGTGTGTGCCCGTGCTAGAGGGGGCAGTGGCACCTGCCTGCAGTGGACCTAGGACATCCCCTGTACCAGTACGTGGTGTGCAGTGCAACATAAAAGGTCTGGCTGAGGAAATGTACAGGTAGCCCCAGGGACCACCATGCATCTGTGGCAACAGTGTGGTGCAGTACACCCAGCCAGTCTGTTCAGAAGCAGAGGGTCACAGGTTCAAGCCCCAGCTGTGGTTCCTGCAGAGCATGTCCCTATGTTTTACCCTACAATGCAGATACAACAGCAACATGTGCAAAGCAAAAGCAGCGGCGAACAGAGGTACAAACACCCACTCACACAGGCTCCACAATCCAAAGATGCATGGAGAGTCAGGCTGTTGGCCCCAGCATTGAGCTGCAGTTATCACCAGGGCACTACTACTACCTCCTGCACAGTTTAGCACTGTCGGCACTGTGATCAGGACCAGTGTGGTGGGCAGGGTTGCCAACCAGCCCTATCTTTGCACAATGCTACAATAGGAGTATGTGTGTGTATGTCTATCCATTGTTTTGTGGCTGCCCACACCTCACCGGGCTCACAATGTCCCACTGTTAGCCTCAATATGTGCATAATGAGGAGCAAGGTGTTGTGGGTATGGCCCGGACAGGGCGGATTGGCCAGGATGCATCTTCATAGGGTGTGGGGCAATGGCTTGGACACTGTAGTGCCCGACCACTGCCTGCATGGACAGGGTGGCCACAGCATGGCATGCTGGGAGGGCACTCACTCTGACCAAGCAGTGACCATGGCATGTCTAAGTTCCCACATAGCGCTCTACATTATGTACCTCCAGTGATACTTTTGTGTTCCCAGTGCTGGGGCCCCCAATCACTGAGATGCCTGCTTGGTGCACATAGTTCCTCTGTGAGCATGCACTATGGATTGGCTAATGGACTGTCTGCAGTTAGACTGTGCATGGTCGGAACACCTATACAGTGCAGTCTGACTGTGCTGTCTGCTGGTGACTGGCAGACAGTGGTGTGAGGCAGTTGGGGTTTTCTGGAGCTAACCCCATCATTGTTGCTGGTCTGCCACTGCCCTAGCCACAGGTATGGCTCTGGCCCACCAACCCTGGAGGGCTGTCCTATACCAGCAGGATGGAGGTTGCTTCACAGGGGCTTGGGCACCTGTCCCTTATCTACAAAAAGCGGTATGCCACTTTGACCTATAAAGGCACTGCTACACAAACCTCATGCAAGTCTGGAAACCCCTCTGCCCTGATAAGAGGTGCCCATGTCAGCCAGACCCTAGCACGGGGTACACACTAATCTGGGTGGTGTCTGGTCCCAGAGGGCCACATGTGACTGCAGGATAAAGATGGACACTGAATTACCTTCAGCTGCACTACAAGGAACACCTGTCACACACTGGTAGTGATGGGGATGTACAGCAGGGCCTCTCTAGCACCACATGTACTGCAGACCTAGTGCTGGGCATCCATCCTATCCCTCAGGGAGAACACAGAACCTGCACAATGGCATGGTCTGTAGCTACTCTGTGCCAGTATCACGCACTGTCAGTTCGTCTTTCCAAGCTGAGGTACCGGAGAGGTGCAGACCCCATTTGCTGATCAGCTGTAGACAGCTATTCAGCATGTGCATTGCATCATGGGTACTGGTGGGGTTACCCTATCCTGGAACTCAGAGCAGACAGTTTGTGCGGTGACCTACAGTCCTTCTGTACCCAGCCATTGCCGTGACATACACCACGGAGGTATAGCCTACTGGTTAATACAATGCCATTCTTGGCAGTGTTCATGGGTTCAATTCCTCATTGTTCCCTCCTCTCATGCCTGTCCTACTCAAATAGTGTGCATGCCTGTAACAGTCATATTTTTGAAGATTTGTGCTGGCAGACCATAATACCCTCACCATAATTGCCAACATTCCCTCGGTCCGTCTATCTGCGTCTGTCAACTGTGTAGAGTCCTGTCTGCCTGTGCGGGCTGTCACCCCATGTCCTGCACGGCTACCCTTTCCTGCATTGCGCCTCTTCATGCTCGCCTCGCCTGTGCCTGATCTGCATGGCACCACCACTCCTCTGTCCACCCATCATTGTAACTATCCTGCCACCTCCGCCTCCACTGGGGGACACGTATTCCCATCGTCTGCCACCAACTGTCTTTCCAGTACTTTACATTGCCAACACCCTGTGCTGTGGTACAATTGCCCCCACCATGTTTGTCATGAGTACTGGCAGCCACATGGGATGCCCGCAGATATGGCAGGTCCAGCGGTTCCCAGCTCTCCCTCCTTCACTCACCTGTTCATTGCCTTTCCTGAGTGCTCTATCTAGTGTTAGGGCTACATCTGTCTCTGTTCCTCACAGGTCATGCATGTCATCCTGCAGCACCTTGCAGCCCTTAGGCCACACTAACCTAGGGCACCATAACCTTGTTAGGCAACCTTAACCTATGGTTCCGTAACCCAGGGTGCCTTCTAAGGTGCCTTGTCCAGGGGTGCCTAGTACGGCGCTTAACCTAAGGAGCCCTACTGTATAGGGCACCTTACAAAGCGCCTTATGAGGCACCTTACAAGGCACCTTATAGGGCACCTAACAAGGCACCTTATAGGGCACATTACTTATAAGGCACCTTACAAGGCACCCTACAAGGCACCTTGTAATGTGCCTTGTAAGGTGTCTTATAAGGTGCCTTGTAATGTGCCTTATGAGGCATCTTGTAGCGCGCGTTAGTTTGTAACATGCGTTAGCTGATACAGCTTGCTGTAACGATGCACTGCCCACGCCTTTATATGGGCATCTGTACCTTTACCGCGGAACCTAATGCGAATGACATTACCGCAGTTTAGTAAACATACCCCTATATTTACAATGTAAGAAACTTGGTAGAGGCCTTTTTGCAAATTAAGTAAACTGTTGAAGAAGAAAAAGCATTGTCTAAATGATTATGTTACAAAAAGTAAAGAAGCACTGCTTGTGGAAATTTGCAAAAACATAGTTCCTTAAAACAACGTAAGCACAAACAGAATACAAGAAAGAAATCACCCAGAATAGAATGGACATTTGGAAAAAGAAGCTACTGTATGGTTAATATATTAGAAATATTGAAGGAAAGGGGAATGAGATCCTAATGAGGGAATGGTTAACATCTGGAGCACCGAAAAAAGAAACAGAAGGCTTGATAATGGCAGCCCAAGAACAGACTTTAAAAACGAATGCCATCAAAACTAAAATTCAACATATTTCAGATGGCAGCCAGTGTCGATTGTGTAAATCCAAGGATGAAACTGTGAATCATATAATTAGCAGCTGTAGTAAAATTGCACAAATTGATTACAAACAAGGCACGACTGAGTGGCAAAGATCATCCACTGGAACTAATGTAAAAAATATGGTATTCCTGTGGAAAACACTTCTGGAAACATGCTGTAGAGAAAGTTGCAGAAAATGAATTGGTCAAGAACCTGTGGGACTTCTGAATACAAACAGACAGACATTTAGAATACAATACACCTGAAATTACTCTTATAGAAAAGAAAAAAAGTATGGTTTATAGATGAGGTAATCCCAGGTGATACCCGAACTGAGGCAAAGAATGAGAAAAATTGACAAAACATAGCGATCTTCAGTTTGAAGTTAAAAGATTTGGAAGAAAAAGTATACTGGAATACCAGATGTGATTGGAACTCTCAGGGCAAAACCTAAGGGACTCCCTAAATATTCACAAATTTTGGACCTACAGGACTTGACTCCACAGATCCTACAAAAGATGACTCTACTTGAAAAACTTACATCTTGCGCCGATGCCTGCATAATTCCTAGGTTCTTGGATAGAACCCGAATCACAGGACTAAAGCTAGTCCTAGACTCTGTCTTCCAATGAAGAATCCAATATAATAATAATATTTTTACCCCAGACACTGGGACTGGAGCTATTGCAGCATGGTGCCCCTAAAAGTGTGGGGCCTGGAGCTCCAGTTAGCCTCCTCTCTCCTTCTCCACCAAAAATGGCCCTGCCCCTCACCCCGGTGCTGCAGGTAGGGATCTCCCTTTCCCAATCTCACCACTTCATAAGACCTCCCATGTTTGTTTAAAGGGAAAATGTTTCATTTAGGGGTCTGTCCACTAAACCACATGACCTGCTACCACGGGGCTAATGTAGAAATACTGCCTACTAAACCACGCGACCTGCTACCACGGGGCTAATGTAGAAATACTGCCTACTAAACCACGCGACCTGCTACCACGGGGCTAATGTAGAAATACTGCCTACTAAACCACGCGACCTGCTACCGCGGGGCTAATGTGGAAATACTGCCTGGTGGTGGCAGCTAATGTGGGGAAAGTGAAGGCATTGCGGAGCATTTCCATGTTGGCTGCACTTTCAGTGGAAGTTGCAGGCAAAGGATAGATTAGGGCAGAGAGTGGATGGTGTGTGGGTGGGCTTGCTGGGCGCAGCTACTGTGGGCAATTGCCTCACACAGTAGCTGCTCTAATTTGCAGGCTTTGCGGATGCAGCAGCAGCCGCCTGAATGGGTGGCGATAGCCTGCATCCGCAAAGCTCTCCCCTGTGAAACCAGCCTTTCCTCTGCGGTATCTGCAGGGAACATGCTGGGAAGGCCCCCTGCAGATACTGTGGGCCTCTTGCAGCTAACACGGGGCAATAACTGCAAAGGCACACATTGACTGCAAAAGGCTAACGGGGTTTAGTAGACAGACCAATAAGCCTAATGATTTGTTATGATGCCTATCGTCGTATATAAAGTGGTTCACAATGAAAGTTACACTAGTGGAAAGAATTGTGGATACACCTGTAAAATTTGAGCTCTCCGCGATAATATCTATCTTACTTACGTTAATTAAATATTCTATATATTAGATACTCTATGCAGATTGTAATATGTTCCCAAATGTTATGGCAACAATCTGCATAGAGTATCTAATATATAGAATATTTAATTAACGTAAGTAAGATAGATATTATCGCGGAGAGCTCAAATTTTACAGGTGTATCCACAATTTTTTCCGCTAGTGTATATAACCATTGGAACATACTTAACTAAACAAGCCAGTATGTTGCACTTACAGGGGCACACCACTTTCCTATAGGGCTGGTGCAAGAATATTAGTACTTGCTCTAGGCAAACGTCAGGCTCCCTATAATAGAACCAGTTATTGCAATGAACCCTAGTGGTTGTCTGGTGAATCTGGGAAGGCAGCGGCATCCGGCACTCCTCATCCTATCTGTTACTGCAATCTAATTATAGACCTGACATGTCTGCACTCATCCAGACACACTTCTGCAAACTTTACAAAGTAGTTTCTTTCTCCTGTCATACTGTGAGTCTTACTCCTTCTTTTCCTACTCAGATATGTCATGCATGAGAAGATCAGACATCTGAGGACATAAACAGCCTTCTGTCCTGAAGGGCAATATCGAGGTTAAAGTAACAGGTGCTCAATCCCTCTGTCCTCTGCAGTTCATCGGGCAGGAAGGAGGGAAATATGACCTATTAGATGGAGCATCAGCTCATGAATCAATAAAGTTTATTGGCCCCCTTTCTGTGACGCTAACCAAATCACATGCCTCTCTGTATCTGTGCTGTCAGGCTTTCCACATGACAGGTGGCTGCATGTACATGTCTGAAGTACCACACTATGAAAAGGGACGGGCCAAGCATTAGGCAACACAGAACAGAAATATTTATTAAGCAATTCTGCTTTATACTCATCAGCTACAACATATTCCTCCCCTTCACCCTTGAGTCTGGCAATACCACTTTTGTACTTCCTCCTCTCACCAACATATCTGAAAATCTTTTTGGCCCCCCATTTTACTGTGTTGGCTATTCTTTCTTCCATTCAGGAAAGCAAAGATACAAATGGAAGAAAAAATAGCCAACACAGTAAAATGGGGGGACGAAACATTTTTCAGATATGTTATAGGAGAAAGTTCAAAAGCGGTATTGTCAGATTGAAAGGTGAAGGGAAGAAATATGTAGAAGCTGATGAGGATAAAGCGGAATTGCTTAACAAATATTTCTGTTGTGTTCACAGATGAAGAACCAGGAGCAGGACCTCAGAAAACACCCACAAACAGGAACAGAAGTGAGGGGTATCTTGAACAATTTTCAGAAGACTGTGTTCGAGGAGCTAGCTAAACTGGAAGTAGACAACACAATGGGGCCGGATGGAATACATCCGAGTGTACTGAAAGAACTTAGGGAAGTTCTAGCAGCTCCACTGTCTGACCTTTTCAATGCCTCTTTAGAGTCTGGCGTGATCCCAGAAGGCTGCAGAAAGGCGCATGCAGTCTCTTTACCTAAAAGTGGAACTAAGGATGAGGTGGGAAACTACAGGTCGATTAGTCTGACCTCTATGGAAAGGCTGCTAAAACAGAGGATAGTGAGGTTTCTGGAATCCAGTGGATTGCAAGATCCAAGGCAGCATGATTTTATGAGAGGCAGGTCTTGTCAGACAAATATCATTAATTTCTTTGACTGGGTGAACCAAGGGAGAGCTCTAGATGTGGTATATTTAGATTTCAGTAAGGCCTTTGACACTGTTCCACACAAGCGACTTATAAATAAATTGAATGCCCTAGGAATGAACCCTAAAGTGACTGACTGGATTAGAAATTGGTTGAGTGGGAGGTGACAAAGGGTACAGATAAATGGTGCTTACCAGTGGTGTGCCACAGGATCTGTGCTTAGTTTGATTCTTTTTAACATTTTTGTAAGTGGCCTTGCGGAAGGGCTATTGGGTAAGGTTTGCCTCTTTGCAGTACCAAAATCTGCAATAGTGTAGACACCCAGGAAGGTGTAGATAACATTAGGAGGGATTTAGCAAAGCTTATAGGATGGTACAGAATCTGGCAACTGAGATCTAACGCAAAAAAATCCAGAGTCATGCATTTGGACTACAAAAATCCAAGGGAGCAGTACAGTATAGGGGGACAAAGTGCTTCTATCCATGAAAGAAGAGTGGGACCTAGGCGTGATTGTTTCTGATGATCTTAAGTTGGCTAAACACGAAACTGTTTAAAGTTGTTAAAACCCATGAGGATTGTGGAAAATTGCAAGAGGATCTTGATAAATTGGAAGACTGGGCAGATGAAATTTAATGTGGACAAGGGCAAAGTTATGCACCTAGGAAAGAACAACCCAAACAATGGTTACACGATGCAAGGTTACACATTAGGAACCACCACCCAGGAAAAAGATTTAGGTGCCATCATGGATAACATGTTAAAACCCTCCACCCAGTGTGCAGCGGTGGCCAAGGGAGCAAATAGAATGCTAGGTACCATAAGGAAAGGAATGGAAAATAAAACAAAGGATATTATAATGCCTCTGTATCATTCCATGGTGCGACTGCACCTTGAGTATTGTGTACAATATTGGTCGCTGTATCTTAAAAAGGATATAGCGTTATTAGAAAAGGTTCAGAGAAGAGCCACCAAAATGGTAAAGGGGATGTAAGGATACCCCTATGAAGAGAGGCTAAAAAAGTTAGGGCTCTTTAACCTGGAAGAGACGGCTGAGGGGAGATATGATAGAGGTCTATAAATTAATGTAGTGGAACGGGTAAACGTAGATCGATTGTTTACATCATCAGAATATAGAAAGACTAGGGGACATGCAATGAAACTACAGGAAAACTATTTAAGACTTAGAAGAGAAAATATTTTTTCACTCAAAGTGTAACCAAACTCTGGAATTTGTTACCGGAGGATGTAGTAAAGGCTGTTAGAGTAGCTGGGTTTAAAAAAAGGTTTGGACAAGTTCCTAGAGGAAAGGTCCATAAACCATTATTAAAAGGGACCCGGGATATCACTGCTTGACCCAATACAAGCATTGAGGAACCTGTGTCTTTTGGGGAAACTGCTAGGTACTTATGACCTAGATTGGCCACTGTTGGAAACAGGATACTGGGCTTGATGGACCTTGGTCTGACCCAGTATGGCATATCTTATGTTCTAAACAAGCAGAAAAGCCAACATCAAAAGCCAGAAGGATGCTTGGGTGCATAGGGAGAGGAATGGTCAACAGGAAAAAGGAGGTGATAGTGCTTTTCTATGTCTTTGGTGAGACCTAATTTAGAATATTGTGTGCATTTCTGGAGACCACACCTTCAAAAGGATATAAACAAAATAGAGTTGGTACAGGGAGTGGCTACCAAAATGGTCAGTGGGTTTGATCATAAGGCATATGGGGAAAGACTTAAAGATCCAGAATTTGTTACCGGAGGATGTAGTAAAAGTTATTAATGTAGCTGGGTTTAAACAAGGTTTGGACAAGTTCAGGGAGGAAAGGTCTATAAACCATTATTAAAGAGGACCCAGGAAATGAACTGCTTACCTCGGGACAAGCATTGTGGAACCTATGTACCTTTTTGGGAACCTGCTAGGTGCTTGTGACCTGAATTGGTCACTGTTGGACCTTGGTCTGACCCATTATGGCATTTCTTATGTTCTTATCTCAATATTTATACTTTGGAAGAAAGATGGGAGAAGGGAGATATGATAGAGACATTTAAATACCTCTGTTGCATAAATGCATAGGAGGTGAGCCTCTTTCAACTGAAAGAAAGCTCTGCACAAATGAGCATAGGATGAAAGTGAAAGGGGATAGACTCAGGAGTAATATGTGGAAATATTTCTTTATAGATAGAGTGGCAGATGCATGGAGACCAGGACAGTATCCAAATTAAAGAAAGCATGGGGCAAATACAGAGGATCTCTAAAGGAAAAGGGATTGTAGAGCTTAGTGGTTTGTATGGAAGGGTAGACAGGATAGGCCATATGGTCTTTATTTGACATCATGTTTCTATGTTTCAATCTAGACGGTCACCTAGGGTGGCACCTTCTTTGGGAGGGGGGGAGAAGATGGAAAAGGCAGGAGGGCAGCAAAGAGCAGGGCATTCAAAACTAAACAATAGATTTTGACAGCTGGGGGGGGGGGGTGTAAAGCTTTAGGTTTGCCTAGAGCACCAAATCCTTGAACCAACTCTAGGGCCAACCTGACTATAAAAATGTTGAGAGCACATCTGACATTATTAAACTGACAGACCATCCTTTTAGCTAATGATAGAACACAGCATGTTCTGAATTCAATGGGGCCACCGCTGCTTAGTAAACGTACCCTAAGGAGAGAACTTGGTAGTGCTGACTTAAAGAGGTTGCATACATGATAGGTAGGGACCAACCAAATTCACGGGAAAAATGCGCTATTTCACGGGAGGTCTTTGAAAATTCAACATATTTCACGGAAAATTCACGGGCCTTTATTTCAATGTTTTATGCGAACCTTAACTAGCAGTTATAGTGTCTATTTCAAGTAATTGCTGTCAACTGTCAGAACGGAGGACAAAAACCACGGCCAACACAAGGAATATCCAAAAATAACTTTATTGAAGAAGACACAATTAAACAACAAATGCTCAGGCATTCACAGTTTTGAGTTCTTTGCAATAATCACTTGATTTGTCAAATTGCTCATCAACAGTCTCTGGCGCTGCAGTGCACTGACAGTTGTGTATTGGCTCACACTCCTTTCAGCATCAACACTGTTTGTGGGCACAGATAAGTATCGTAGCACCAACTGGCTCAACAGCGGGAATCTGCCAGTGCTTGCAAACCACAATGATGTGACAGACGTTTCTGCGGAAACATCTACAGCCACTGCTTTGTATGCTGGAAATTCAGCTAAGAGATGACGGTCATCCATTCCAGGTATGTTCTGTATCAACTCATCACATTGCAAAAGCAAGACCAGCATAAAGTCAAACACTCTGGCCGACTTCAAGAAGTTCAGCCCTGGTTGAGAGAATCGTTGACGACCTGTAGGTTTGTAGTATTGACTAAGCTTGTCAGCGGTATCTTCGAAGACCTTTTTGTACTTGGCGACAATGGCGATACTTGCTTTGTATTCTGCCCAAGCCAGAACGTCTATCACTTTGTTGTACGCCAGATGGATGCGAACATCGGTGGACTCAAACCATGTGAGCAAGTCTACAAGCTTCAGTGCATTAGCAGCGATGAAGTTCACATCTTCTGCGACGACAGCAGGATCATCAAGAAGCTCGTACAATTCAGTCAGTGCATTTGTTGCATCTCTCAGTTGCAATTCTTCAGGAATGAAATCTTTGTAGAACTGCATGAATTTGGCATGGTACATAACAGTTTTAAACCCGTTGTTCCACCTGGTAACTACTGGGATAGGAGGCAGCGGCACTTCTGTTTCAGTTTTCACAGCCAAGAACACCTTGTATCTGCGCTTCCTAATGGAGCAGTAACTAAAAATGGACTTGAACAATGCCACCAGATGATCGATGTGTTTGAAGTTTTTTCGCCAGGTCTCGCCAACCAGGCTAACAATGTGCACGTTGCATGTACAGTGAACAGCGTTCGATAGCACTGCTGCTATTTTCTCAAATGCTTTGGACATGTATGATGCATTATCAGTTACAAAAGCACTAACGTCATTGTAAGAAATTCCCATGTTAGCCACACAGGCAAGTACAGCTTGGCTAACAGTAACTGTATTTACCTTTTCAAGATAAATGACATCAGCTAAATAAGCAGTCGGACGAGCTGCAGACGCTTTAACTTCAGTAACAAACAAAATATGCAAACAAAACCTGTCCTGAGAATCGCTGGCTTCGTCAGTAACAATTGCAACGGATGGCGCAGCTGACAAAAGTTCCTTCAATTGCTGTTTGTGGTTGGAAAAAACTTTCTGTTGGAAGTCTGTTCGCAGGTGTTGTGAAGCAGGCAACAGCCCGAGGTCCGGGATGTGGTTTTGTAGGTAGGAGCGCAAGGTGGGATGATCTAGTTTTTCCAAAGGAATGTTAGCTTCAGTAAATGCTTCAACCAATTCAAATACAGCCATATTGCGCACGTCCCTCGCTTCCGTGCTGCGTGAAAACATTCCCATAACCGTCGCTTGCTTTTTTGCCTTTCTATCCAGTGCTTCTTCTGCTGTTTTTCTTTGGGAAGCATGAACTGACGATTCTAAGTGCCTGTCAATACTTCCTTTCCTGGTGTGATCAACAGTAACGTTACAGTACGTACAAAATAATTTTCCAGAATCGGCATGTAAAGTTCCTTTTGGATACTGCTTAGCTCATTCTGCACAAGAGACATGTTCAGCTTTCTTCATTATCGACATCATTGATGCACTTTGACATAATTCAATTTTTAATTCAGACTAAATGCTCCCAAATTGAAGCTCCCTGCCTTCAAATTATGGTGGTGGCAAAGAATACTGTGTATACTGTGGACTACCTGAATCAGGCTGTAAGTAAACACTCCCAATTGAAGCATCCTGCGCAGTTCTTTTTATCGGGGCCCAGAGATGACGTCAGAAGGGCTGCCACACACAGGTCAGCAGCTCCCGAACTGGCTCTCTCACCCCTTCATGGGAATTTCACATTTTTCACGGAAGACGACCAAATTCACGGAAAATGCCACGGCCATGAAATCGTGAATTAGGTTGGTCCCTACTGATAGGTCTCATAGGCTGGCACAAGAATTGCCTTCTATTTAGGGAGAAATTCGGGGTTCCTTGCTTCTTGCATTTGCTGCAGACACCCCAAAGACAGGACTGTGGCAAGGGGAAGACAATAACGGTAACTTCCCAGGATGGCAAGTTGGGGGAGAAGGGGATACCACGCCACCTTTATGATTCTGTCTGCAAGGCTGCAAGCACCTAAGCCCGAAGGGGAAGCGGAGGAAGGGCTGCTGGAAAGAACCTTTGCCCTACAGCGCTTTACTCTCCAAGATCAGGTGTGGGATGGGGGAATAAAGGTTGCAGGACACCTACAAAATATATTGAGTTCAAACAGTAACAGCAGATCCCAAGATACAGCAAGCCTCCCAGGACTGAACAAAAGTAAATTATTTATCTGGGCATTAATGAACATAGACTGACCTAAAATTAGACTCAGCTGTGGCCTCTCAGTAAGCAGGAACAAAAAACTCTTATGGTGGATACCCCAGCGGTTATTACAAAGTGCCAAGCAGGAGCCCTAGGACACAGTGTTTTCCATTCCATCTAGTTCAGTTATGCCAGTGACTCTCAACCCATTTCTTGGGATTTCAGACCATCCCTCATGAATATGCATGAGATATATTTGCATACATTGGAGAACTGGTGCCTACAACTGTATTTCAGGCAAAGTCACTGCAGATATCTTCTGAAAGAATCATGAGCTAGAGCTAAGATGCAGGGTGAAAAAAACATATTTATGTAAAGGTGATAAAAAGAAGGATATTTCTTAATGACATCATCGGAGGCACACTGGGAAGGTCCTGGCTGTGGGCAAGGCCGGGCCCCAGAGTTGGTTCAAGGTGTTGGCGCCCTAAGCAAACCTTAAACCTTACACCCCCTCTAGCTGTCAGAATTTGTTGTTTAGCTTTGAATGCTCTGCTCATTGCTGTCTCTCAGAAGCTGCTGCCCTAGGTGACTACCTAGTTTGCCTAATGTTGGGGCCAGCCCTGGCTGTAAGATTTGCCTATCAATACACTAACTTCAGGTGCTGGTGAAAGTCCTCTTAAAAATACACACTAGCAAAGTTGGGAGCAGGGGGAGTGAAAAACTCTTGCAATTGCTTCCAAATGAGAAAACAATTGGTGCATGGTGGGGGGAGGGAGGGAATAATTTTATTATAGGGTGCTTATGTGACAAGCAGAAAGACGTCTATTTTATGCCATTCTTTGAAATGTGCTGCCCCAAACATGTATTTGCTTTCCTGATGCCTAAAGCCAACTCTGATTCTGGGAGAGTTAATACAAAAAAAGAAAAAGAAATGAAATAACCCTCCAGTCCATCAGGGACACTGAGTCAGTCTGGAGTTTCTAAATGTTTATTCTCCAGCAAGTTAGGATTAGTCTTCCTGGTTTTTGTCAGTACTACAAATCCTGGAAAACTTGGACTTCAGGTTTTAAAAACCAGGATGGGCGGAAAGCGTTCTGGATGGGTTGGATTTTTCAGGCCATCCAAAATGAATATTCAGAAGGCATACATGCCTATATTTAGTCTGAGAAATGGATTAAAGTGCATAGCAGGCGTATTTGGGGCCTCTGGAGGATCAGAATGGTGTATACCTCTGATTTACTACCTAACCAAAAAAAAAAATGTCAAAGCAATTTAGAAGAGGGTTGGTATTCTTTTGGCAATAAAGCCACCAAAAACTAAATTTCTGATATTAGTACTGCTAATGAGGTAATTTGAATGTCTTTCTTCCCAAAAAAGCTTCACGATGATATTTTAAAAGGTTTTAGAAGCATGCGTGTAGCCACTTCCAAAGGGAATGGGCAGGTAGCCCCTGGAGTGCTTAACAGCTTCCAAAAAAAAAAAAAAGATCCAGAAGGCTCAAAGAAGTTATTACTACTGTCACCTTCATTATAGGTAGCAGATCCCAGCCGGGCGAAGAGAGGCACAGGGAGAAAGTAACTTGCTGGAGGTCAGAGAGACTCACTGGCAGGGCATTAGCCTGGCGGGACAATCCTGCTTCCTGCATTTCCAGATGAAAAGGTCAGTAATCCCAGCATTAGCCAGGCTATGATGCCGAGAGCCCTCTACCATAAAGGTTAATAAGCAGAAAGGACTGGTTAATTTCCAAGTGACCTTTTGCTATAAAACAACCCAGGATGAAAAGTAAAGATTAGAAATAGCAATATGTCCCGTGAAGTTCATAGGCAAACCCTAAGCAAGTCAGCCAAGGTTTTAGCTTCAGTCTGGTTAAGAGCTAACCTACCTACCTTAAACATTTTGACTCCCTAAGCCTGGAATTTGCACCCAGCTCCTCCTATGTGGCCCTTCAAATTCAGATACCGGATATTTTTGTTTCTGTGAAGCTAGTTTGGTAGGGTTTTTTTCAATCATTTGTGTAGGGAAAGCAGCAACATGTCCTAGACTCTGCAATGTTCCCTCTAATTTTCTGTAGGCTGTGTGCGCATAAAATATCAGCTGTGTGCAGCTTTTGAAGGAAGGTTAAATTTTTGTGCGCCACGTAACGACACTCGGAGTTATATACTTTAAAATTTGACTACACGTCAGAATACAGTATGTACACCACATTGATTGCACTAGAAAATATTGTAGGACTTGTGAAAACCATAAATACACAACAACTTTTCAATTTTAAGAACGTCTGTGTTGTTTTCTATCAGAATCAGAACTGTAATTTTTGTGCGCTCTGTTGTAAAGTATGTGCGCTCACTCGGCGAGGTGTGTGCGCGCGCACACGCGCACAGCTTAGAGGGAACAGTGCTCTGGAGACACATGGGAGGTAATTTTATTAAGTCATTCTCATGAGTATGTGGCCACACATGCATGCGAATGACCTCTTATAAAATACTGCCCAGTGTAAAAGTGCATGCTTTGGTCCATACTGCACCACTGGATGAGTATAGCAATGAACTGAGGGAGAAGCAGTCCTCACAGTGCCCTGCTAGAGGCACTGGAGGGTTCTTTATGAGAGCTGAATGGACAGAAAGAAGCATTATGATGAGTAAGAACTATAGCCGATTTAAGAATAATGGGCCCGATATTGAACAAGGCGCTGATGCAGGCCCTACCCAGATAAAGATACCCGTTCAGTAAAAGTGAAGGAATCGTGAATCAGGCGGCACCTAAATGGGCAAGCAATGAAAATCAGACATAAACCTAGCACTACAGCAGGCGTGTATATCATGGCATAGACGGGTAAGAGCCTGGAGCCGATTTTGGAGTACGTGCGTAAGAAAAAGCAATTCTGCACTGTGATACCCGTGTAAGAGCCCCATACAAACCCCAAACACCAGGTAGGTGAACAGGACGGTGCATGAGGAGAAACCCGTGTAGCGGCCATCCAGAGTACCTGTGCAGTAGTGACATCATCAAGCAGGCCCTGTGTGGCTGGACTGATAGATAGCAGTGGTATGGCATTGAGAAGGATGGCAAAATTCAGCCCAGATGAGGCAGAGACCCTTGCATGGTCCGTGCTTATGTACAAGGGGGTGCTGTACCCCAGGGGGGGCTGGAAGCCGAACTTGAGGATGTCCATGGCCATCTGGAGAGGGATCCAGCTCTGCCTGCCCAGTTGAGGAGTCATGAATGGGCAGGGAGCATGGGGGGGGGAGGGGCTGAGCATCAGGCCAGGGCAGACACATGTGGAAAGGCACAACTGCGTGTCTGAAGATGCAGACAGGGATGTGGGGCTAAAGCACATGCTGGTGCCATCACCAATGGGGGCAGAACAGGTGCCAGCGAGGGGATGTACCACACAAAGTACAACCCTGCCAGCCCTGGCTGGCCACAGCAGTAGCCATGTCCAGACACAGCAGGTGTGGAAGCTGCTGCTCCCCCTGGTGGGGGATGGCAGCAACACCACATGGCAGCCACAGTGGAGGCATGGCCCTGCGCATGTGGAGCTTTGAGTTGGGCAGGCATGCCCCAAGGGTACCTGCTGGCTGAGGCAGAAGCACCAGCCAGGTGCCCCCACCCCCAGCTGCTGCACCCCATCTATGGGGTCTGAGAGGCAAGTGGCAGTATCCACAAATGTGGTGTCTGTGTGCTGCTGCAATTGGATTAGCCACCACTGCCTGCCTTCCCCCAAATGGAAGCTGTGGCGGCTGGGAGGTGTGGTGGCATGGTCTGCTATGCAAGCTGCCACTCACCACATGCAGATGCTGTTGCTGCTGCCCATCCCAGGGCCCGCAGCCCTAGGCAGCTGCATAGGTTGGCAGGGGAACAGGCTTGCCCTCCAGGGGGATGTTCAACCATTGCCAGGGCTGCCACCAGCCCCCACACCATAGCACAGGCAGAAGAGACAACCATGTGTTGACAATATGATGTCACAGGACATGACAAATGTGCAATCCCCAGCATGCACAAACCACGAAACCCTGTGCTGCACCGAGCAGACCAAACCATGCAACAATGTGGGTTGTGTAGTAGCAGATGGCCAATGCCACGATACCTGAATACAGCCCAAGCCGAACACTGTTTCCAACCATGTACCAAGGTACCAAGGCCAGACAGTGTGCAACAGATGGGAGCAAGGGAAGGGAGGAAAATGAAAGAGGTGGGAAATAGGGTCCAGAGGGGTGTCAAAGATGATTGTGGGGCAGAGATGCAATGTTAGTGGTGGCAAGGGGCATGTGGCATGGGCCTGGAGATGGCAGAGGGGGTGAATCTGGGGGTGATGCCAGAGGTGTACCATCACATGTGCCCCACACAGGATACAGATGGAAATGCTCCTGCCACCTGGATGCCAGCCCATCAGGCACTGGCAGGATATAGGAATGCGCAATAGGTGAGCTGGTAACATACAACTGACCCCATGTGGAATCCCCACCTCTCATTCACAGTGACTAGGGCGTGTTATGCACCCTGGAGGCCTTCAAGTGCTGCTTCAGAATGATGCGTCGCCAGTGGCCCAATCAACTGCAGTGTATCCAAGAGCAGTTGGCAGTAGATGCAGGTTAGTGAGGTACACGGCAGACCCCAGCAGTCACAGGGAGCGGCAGCCATGGCTGCATGTATAGTGCAAACATCCAACCAAAACAGCACTGCACACTTGCTGAGAGACACAAAACCACCAGGCTAGAACGAAGTGTGGTTTCAAACCTTTTATTTATTGCTTTACCCCTCAGGCGACTTATAAGGGACACCCAACACAGCTGTGGTTCAGTACTACCTTGGGGATTGGCCTATGCAGACAGCATAGTTACTCACCTGTAACAGGTGTTCTCCAGGGACAGCAGGAATCAGTCCTCACATATGGGTGATGTCGGCGCCGATGAAGCTCGCATGGAGCATTTCCCCAGCTTTCAAAGAAAGCATTTGGGACATGCTGCCATGCATGCGCGCTCCCCTTTATGTCCAAGGGTGCCATCTTTCTCAGTCAGATGACATAGCTAGGATGGTAGTAAAAAATAAAACAAGGTAGGGAGGCAAGTTCCAGAGGAGGAAGGAGGGTTGTGAGGACTGATTCCTGCTGATCCCAGAGAACACCTGTTACAGGTGAGTAACTACGCTTTCTCCAGGAAAAAGCAGGAAATCAGTCCTCACATATGGGACTCCCTAGCTCCAGGCTGCCGAGGACCGAACCACAATAGCACCAACAGCAACCAATGGGGTAACAGTGAGTTGCAGAAGATGAGTCCCCACTGAGAAACTCAGCAGGACCCTAGCATCCAGTGGCACTATCACTCCAGTAGCCTGAACACGGGTCGGAGGGCAGGAGTTGTCTATACTCCGAGAATATTATGGAGTACTGCCTGGCCAAATGCACTCTCCTGCGGGACTCGCTCTCTAGGCAGTAGTGAGCTGCAAACATATGAATTGAAGACCATGTGGCGGCCTTGCAGATCTCAGTCACCAGCACTGAGCGCAGGTTGGTCACTGACATGGACATCACCCTCACATGATGCGCTGTGATCTGGTGCTCAAAGGAGAGGCCAGCTTGCTCGTAGGCGGGGGCAATACAGTCCGCCATCCAAGTGGACAGAGTTCACTTAATCACAGGGAGCCCCAGTCTGCTGAAGTCATAAGGCACGAAAAGCTGAGGAGTTTTGCGATGGGCCTGAGTAGAAGGACAGTACCTATTTGTAATCCAGTGAATGAAGTACTAGTTCCTCCCGGCCGGCGAGAGGCTGCAGGAAAAAGGTGGGGAGGACCACCTCTTGGTTGAGGTGCAAAGGAGATACCACTGTCTGCTGGTTGCTCTCTGTACTGTGTGATTGAGCTTTTCTTCTTTCCTATCTTATGTTTATAGTTCCTTTCCTTTTCCTAGGCCTAGGCCTTACCTTTTTATATTTGTAAATTGTACATTGCCTTGATGTTTGAGGGGTGGTATATGAAGTGATGCAATAAACATAAACATAAACACCTTCGGGAGGAATTTGGGATGTGTGCGGAGCACTACTCTGTTCTTGTAGAACCTTGTATATGGTGGATCTGCCACCAGGGCCTGGAGTTCACTCACTCTTCGAACGGACGTGAGGGACATCAGGAAGGCCACCTTCCAAGAAAGGTGCTGCAGGTGGCAAGTGGCTAGGGGCTTGAATGGCAGTCTGGTGAGCTGTGAGAGCACCACGGTGAGGTCCTACTCCACCACCGGAAGGCGGAAAAGGGGCTTGGATAACAGGAGGCCCCAAAGGAACCTGGAGATCAGGGGCTAGCCCGAGAGGGATTTTCCCTTGATAGGGTGGTAGTGAGCAGCTATCGCGCTCAGATGCACCCTCACAGAGTTAGACTTCAGCCTGGCATGTGACAGGTGCAGTAGGTACTGGAGTACTAATTGCACATTACAGGAGAAGGAGTTCTCCCTCCTTTCTGCACATCAGGTGGAGAACCTTCTCCACATGAAGGCATAAGCCCGTCTAGTGGAGGGTTTTCGAGAGGCCAGTAGGATCTCCTTGACTTCTCTCGGAAGACTGAAAGGAGCCAATGCTATCCTTTCAGCAGCCACGCTGTTAGCGTTAGCGACCCCAGATTGGGGTGCAGGAGGGGAGGAGGGGACCCCTCTCCTGGGACAGTGGTACTGGAAGTGCCATCAACAGGGAGAGCAGCAGTGGAGACCAAGGATGCCTGGCCCACCTAGGGGCAATTAGTATAATTGACATCTTCTCACTCTGGACCTTCAAGAGGGTCCTGGCAACCAGGACGGTCAGTGGGAATGTATAGAGTAGGCCATTGGACCACGAGATCAGAAGGCATCTGCCGCCACTCTCTCCAGGTGCGACTGACATGAGTAGAAGTGAGGCAGCTGCGTGTTGTCCAGAGAAACAAATAGGTCCATTATGGGCCTGCTCCAGAGGTGGAAGAGCCATTGTGCCACCCTGGGGTTGAAATGCCATTCGTGTGGCCAAAGGACTCTGCTCAGACTGTCTGCTAGGCAAGTGTCCTGGTCCGGGAGGTAAACCACTCACAAAAGCATATTGTTGCAGGCTGCAAATGAGAGGAGGGCCACCGCCTCTTGGCAGAGGGAGTTTGAACCTGTACCCCCTTGCTTGTTGATGTGAAACATGGTGACCTGGTTGTCCGTCTGGATCAGTACAGGCTGGTGTTGCAGGCGGTGGCAGAATGTTCATGGGACTAGGAAGATTGCCCTGAGCTCCAGGAGATTGATCTGTAGCAGCGATTCCTCCTGAGACCACTTGCCCTGGGTGCGGTGGATGTGCCCCCCAACCCAAGACGAAGGCACCCATGATCAGGGTCCTCTGAGGCGCGGGTGCCTGGAAGGGCATTCCCGCCTGGAAATGGCCCAAGTTTCGCCACCAGTTGAGGGATTCCACCAGTTGGCGAGTAAACTTGACCCTGTCCCGTAGCCTGCCCATGGCTTGAGTCCACTGTGAGCAGAGGCACCACTGGGCTGACCGTATGTGCAAGCAGGATGAGGGCGTTAAGTGGACTGTAGAGGCAGAGTAGGAGACGATCTGGTACTGACCAGTGGCATTGCACCTTTCCTGCCAGTTGTCTGAGGTGTTCTGCCCTTTTTCTGGGGAGGATGGCCTTGACCTGTAGCGTGTCCAGCTGAGCACCTATGGACTCCAAACTTTGGACTGGAGAGAGGTGGGATTTGGGGTAGTTGATGAAGAACCCCAGGGGCTGCAGAAGGAGGGTTGCATGCTCTGCAGCCTGACTGGTCTAGGTAGGGGAAGACGAAGGCCCCTTGTAGGAATAGGTGGGTGGTCACGATCACCAGGCATTTGGTAAAGACCCTTGGTGAGAAGGCCAGGCAGAAGGGTAGCACCTTGTGCTGGTAATGCCCTCCTCCTACCATGAACCATAGGTAGTGCCTGTGGGAAGGGTGGATTAGGATGTGTGTGTATGCATCCAGGGACAGCTCTACCATGAGGAAGAGTGAGGCGACTGCCTCAGGCAGCAAAGTTTTGGGAGTGGCAAAAAACGCCCCCCAAGGGCAGCCACCTCACTCTGCCTTCTGTTTAAAAAAAAAAGTATTACAGTTTACCGCCACTTCCATAGGGTCTGTGGGGGTAAACTGGAATACTATGGCATGACTCCCCTCAGATCGGTGGCAAGCAGCAGACAATGGGTTTGGAGGAGGAAAAAACCCCCCACAAAAGCACTGGGTCTTCGAGACTCTGGCATGTTTAGAAAGCCTTGCTGGTCCCACCCCCTTCTGACGCATGCCTCACATCAGAAGGGGGAGGGTCAAGCAGGGCATTCAAAATGCACTGGAGTCACAAACATTCTGCACTTTTATTTATTTACTTGCCGCTGCCGCCACTACCACTACCGCTGCTGCTACCGCTACCACTGCTGCCCACCAAGGCTGGCCACTGCTTTCCGCCAGATTCCAGAAGTAAGTAGAGTGGCCTGTCAGAGCTCCCCCTTAGCTCGGTGTTAACTCGATGCAAGCCTCATCCACCAGCTGAGATGGCAGCTCCTGCTGCAATCTGCGGCCTCCCGTTGTAATTGAAGCCTCAAGCAGCTGTGATGTGTCTCTGTCTCTTGGCAACGACCTCTGCCACCAGCCTGCTCACTGCCACAGGGCCATGGCTGCCCACAAGTGCCTGCCCGAAATAGACTAAGCTTCCATGGCTCTCAGCTTAGCGCTGCTTCTGGGACCAAAAATAAAACTCGGGCCCACAGCCAGCAGCCCTCATCCCCTTTGAATGAAGGCGGCTGTTTGCACTGCAGCCTCTACAGGCAGGTAAAAAAAAAGCCATATATATTTTAAGGCTCCTCTCTTGTTTTCTGTTTTCACTTGCACTAATATTTTGAAAAACACGGTCTTTTTAAAGTATTTTAAATACCGTAGGAGAAAAGATTTCCAATGTTTTTTCAGTTCTTCCAAAGCTTCTAATTTTTCCATTTCTGACCTCAGGGAAATAAAACTTCAAGAAAAGAAACATTTGAGAAAAGTTTCTTTTCTTAAAGTTTTATTTCCCAGAGGTCATAAGTGGAAAAATTAGAAACTTTGGAAGAACTGAAAAAAAAACACATTTGAAATATTTTCTCCTAAGGTATGCTTGGGTGTGTGTGGGTGTGTGCGTGCGCTGAGGGTATAGGCACAAAGCCCTGTGATTATGCAAATTATGTAAATGAGTCCCCACAGTGAGTTTCCACACATGGACCTGCATTCCCCTTGTGATGTCCCTGGCTGAACATTAACGCGGGGGGGGGGGGGGGGGGGGAGAAAGGGAGCATGGAGGGCAGCTGCCTGACATGGGATGGAGTGGAGGACAGTTGCTGGCCATGAATTGATGGGGTAGATGGTGGCAACAGGTGGGGAGGAGCACAGGATAGATGCGAGCCACAGGGTGGGGGTGGTGGAGAACAGATGGGGGGGATATGGGACAGGGTAGAGAGCAGATGCTGGACAGGGGGAGGAAGAGAGAGAGGAGTGATGCTGGGCATAGGGAGGGAAAGAGAGGAGAGATGTGGCACAGTGGGAGGGGGAGAGAATAGAGATGGTGGAGATAGGGGGAGAGAGAGACGAGGACATGTGAAATGTTGGATATGGGGGGTGGGGAGAAGTGTAAGAGAGATGCTGGACACAGGGGAAGAGAGACAGGAATATATTGGACACAAGGAAACGAATAGGGAGAGAAGGGGATGGTGGATACAATGAGGTGAGAAAAAGGGGATGAGACGCTGGATAGAGAGAGGGAAGAGGCACTGCATAGGGGACAAGAGGAGGGGCCAGATACTGGACATAGGAGGAAGAAAGAAATGTGTGGGTTAAAGACTGGGGAATAAAAGAAGTCCAGCAATCCAGACCAAGATCTCAGCCTGCCTTTCCGACATCGCTGCCTGGATGTCCCATCGCCACTTGAAACTGAACATGGCCAAGACTGAACTCCTCGCCTTCCCCCCCCCCCAACTCTGCCCCTCCTTTCCCCTTTCTCAATCTCAGTGGATGGATCTACGATCGTTCCTGTTCCCTCAGCCCGCAATCTGGGGGTTATCTTTGACACCTCTCTCTCCTTCTCCACACACATCCAGCTTGTAGCTAAGACCTGCCGCTTCTTCCTCTTCAACATTGGCAAGATCCGCCCCTTCCTTTCTGAACATACTACCAAAACGTTTATCCACTCCTTAATTTTCTCTCGCCTAGATTACTGCAACCTGCTCCTTGCCGGTCTCCCTGCGAATCATCTCTTTCCCCTTCAATCTATACAAAATCATGCTGCTCGACTAATATTCCACCAGTCTCGCCATGCCCACATTACTCCTCTTCTCAAATCACTTTATTGGCTCCTCATCCAATTCCACATACAGTTCAAACTTCTCATACTGACCTATAAATGCATCCACTCTGCGGCCCCTCAATACCTCTCATCCCTTATCTCTCCCTACATCCCCTCTCGAGAACTTCGCTCCGCTAACAAACTGCTTCTATTTAGGCCTTTCACTTGCACAGCTAACTCACGCCTACGCTCCTTTCACCTCGCTGCACCCTACACCTGGAAAAACCTACCTATGTCTATACGCCAGGCGCTCTCACTGGCCCTCTTCAAATCCAGGTTAAAAACCCACCTCTTCACTGTCGCCTTCAGATTCTGACTTCCACCCTTATCCTAACCCGATTCCCTTCAATCTCCCATGACCGAATTACACAGACCATATTATGCTTTGCACCGAACTGACTATCGCTTTGGACTGTTATCCGAGTTTACAATCTAGTACGAGTATTAGATTGTAAGCTCGGATGAGCATGACTCTGATGGGCAGGGACTGTCTATTACATGTATATCTTCTATATGCATGTCATACCTGTACAGCGCTGCGTGCTCCGCGCTATATAAGTGCTAATTAGTAGTAGTAGTAGTTAAGGGTTTCAATTAAGGGTTGAAACGTGGTAGATGCAGTAACAAGGGGGGTGTTGAGGACTGGATGGTAAGAAGGAAAAGTAAAATCTGGGTTGATAGAGAAAAATAAATGGAAGAAAGCTGAAAGGAAACGATAGATGCCAGAGTTGTAAGAAAGTGATAAAGACAGGAAGGGGGAGAAGTGGCAGATGGGCCAGAGACCCTAGAAAACGAGTTGAGACAACAGAGGAGAGCAGAAATCAGAGATTGAGATCAGCATGATTAGAGAGTAAAATGTCTAGTCTACAAATGTAGAAAATTAATTTTCAATTTAGTGATTGGGGTATGTCAGTCTTTGGAATGTACATGCTTTATCTTTAAAGTTTGCACAGTACATGGGCACATACGTCTCTTTCTATTTCCCTGGTGTTGTACTGCATGCAGGGGGGTAGCCAAAGGTGGGCAGTGGCCTCTCCATTTTGGCATGAAGCCCACCAAATCATTGGCAGTAGAGCATTTGAATGAGAGGATAACTAGAGGCAATGTCAATATTTTCACGGCTTTATGCCTACCCGTATTAACCAAAGGCTCCACCAAAAAATCAGTCTTGGCTACGCCACTAATGCAGAGCCTGGCTTCTTGGGGTTTCAGCTTAATTTTTATCTATATATGGCGATTTTTGATGTGTCAATTTATTCCTTACGTGATGAGGCTCTGTTTTCTGAGTGTGCGACCAAGGCATGGAGTTCATATGTCAGAATTGGTAGTAATGCAACTTGTTCAGTTTTCTGGATACGTGTATGGATTTTCTATGGCCCATTGCAATATTTACGGTGCTCTCTTTTCTAGATAGGCCCCTTGTGTGAGTTTTTGAAGTTGTTGCTGTTATGATATGGTAGATTTTCTCTTTAGAGGTCAAGTAATTTTTGTAAGGTTTTGTATTACGTTACAATATGCCCAGTACTGGTGAGAATTTATATTGCTGTTACTGAGATGACACTAGAATCATAAATTACTTGTATGTTGAGTTCTGATTGAAATGTCCTAATTCTGCTGTGCACCTATTGTAGGGAGAGGGGTTTCTTTGGTTGGAAAATATTATATTTAAAAAAAAGCAAGAACTACAGCACAGTTTGAATTTTATTTTGGTGTTATAAACTGCGCTGTGGTTCTTGCTTTTTCTTTTTTGCTCCTTGGTATGTGGTCACTTTGCATTTCCTTTGTCTTTTGCAGAATATATATTTGCATTACATACCATGACGGTCTAGTGTGCAGTGTCAGGAGTCAATGTTTTATATTAGATTTCCAGGCTATATAATTGCTACAATTTTTGCTGAATATACACATTGCAAAATTTTAAAAACATGATATAGGCTGGGAAAATGTTGCTTCCTTTATTCGTGGAGCAACCACCTGACTGGTGTCCTGAGTGAGGGGACTCCTGTTTCCTGACTAGAGCTCTGAGGAGGCTCCTCCATTTTGGCTTGGGGGGGGGGGGCGCCAACTCATCTCTCGCCTCAGGCAGCAGATTGTCTTGAGCTGCCCCTGTATGCATCCTTTCGATCCAAGGAGCACAGCCAATCTCCCTGGTGGAGGAAAGGCAGCAGAGTGCCAAGGGAGAGCATCTTGAACTTCTCCCTCACCAGACACTTGTTTAAGTTTCGCAGGTCTAGTTTGGGTCTGAGGCCTTTAGTTCTCTTTGGGACAAGGAAGTATCTGGAGTATCTTTATCTTTTATTAGGGTACTTGATTTACTGCATCTTTGAAACATCAGGGTGGTTTACAATATAGCAAAATGCACAGTGGCCAAGGCCAGAAGCAGAAAGGAACTGCAATTGTTGACAGAAAAGCACACAATCACACCAAAAGATGAGAAGAGGAGGGAGGGAGGGAGGACAGCAAAAATTAGCAGGGATCAGGAGAGGGAAGACCATAGGCAGAGTAGCAGAGATGTGTCTTGAGAAGAGCCTTGAATTTGGGATAGGACTGTTCTTGATGGAGGGCAGGGGGAAGTGAGTTCCAGAGAGAAGGTCCTAAAAAAAGAAAGCTGACTGACGGGTCTGTTCCAAATGCACACATGTTGGAGAGGAGAGATGCAATCGGTTTACGTGCACAAAACAGAGGCTACGGGGCACAGAATAAAACTGCAGGGAGTCGGCCAGATACTGTAGGATATGAGTGTGGAGTGAATTATGGGTCAGGATCAGAAGTTTGTAAGTGATGCAGTGGGAAACAGGTAGCCAGTGTAGATGAATGAGATGAGGAGTAATATGACTGTAATGCCTTTAACCTTTCCCAGCCCTCGCTGCTTCACAGAAACAGCTGCCAGCGTGCGGGAAAAGACTCTTCATGCTGGCGGCTGTGCAGAGGGAGCTGGGGCCTCGCGTGGGCTTCCCCAGCTCCCACTGAAGCCCCTTAGATGGCCACAGGGCTGTTCGGAGGGGGGGGGGGGCTAGGACTGCAAATGGGCTGTGATGATGGGGGGGGGGACTTGGACTGGAAATGGGCTGTGATGATGGTGGGGGTGTAGGACTGCAGATGGCCTGTGATTGGGGGGGGGGGGAGCTAGGACTGGAAATGGGCTGTGATGGGAGGGCTAGCACTGAAAATGGGCTGATGAGGATCTGGAAGAGGACTGGAAATGGGCTGATGGGGGGAGCTTGGAGTGGAAATGGGCTGATGGGAGGCTGGAATGGAACTGGAAAGGAGCATATGGGGAGCTAGGACTGGAAATGGGCTGATGAGGAGCTGGAATAGGACTGGAAATAGGCTGATGGGGGAGCTTGGACAGCAAATGGGTGATGGGTTGGAATAGGACTGGAAATGACTGATGGGGGAATAGGACTGGAAATGGGCTGATGGGGGCTTGAATAGGACTGGAAGTGGGTTGTTGGGAGCTGGAATAGGACTGGAAATAGGCTGATGGGGGGGAAGGGAGAATGGGACTAGAAGGGAACAGATGCTGGATGGGTCTAGAACTATAAGGGAGCTGATTTTGGGGGAGGAGTAGAAGGGGATGGGTATGGGGAATGAGAATGGAGAGGGGAAAAGATATTTTGTGTGGGAGGGAAGAAGTCTACGATGGGCTGGATATTGGGAGAGTAAATGGGGATTGAGAATGGAAGGGTGAAATTTGAGTGGATGATAAAGGAATAAAGAAAGAAATGGGAGAAAGAGCAAAAGGGGAAAGATCAGTTTGTTAAAGCAGATATAGAGAGAGAATGGAAAAAATCTAAAAGAGAAGAAAGGACAAATGGATAGCTCGCAGAAGACACAAAGAAACCAGAAGAAAGTGACTAGAGCAATTGCAACTGAAAAATAAAATGCCCAAACAAAAGGTAGAAAAATACTTTTTATTTTGAATTTATTAACTGGAATATGTCTGGTCTGGGAAGTGTGTATTGCTAACATCTTTGCGTTTTTGTTTAGTGCAAGAGGAAATTAATTTATAGTTTTATTTCTCCAGTGTTGTTGTACATTCCAAGTTTGGCTTTTGGGGCTCCCAGTTTAATTATTATCTTCCTGTTTCTAAATTGTGATCCCTTGTTCTTTGCTTGTTGACGGTCTATGTTCTGCATGTGTAACCGAGCTGAGGTATTCTGTACATGTAGTTTCTATTTGACAGTGCCACTTGTTCTCTTTCCCCCAGTGAGATGTATTGGTATTTTCTGAGATATATTGGTTTAATATTTGCAGTGTAGCCTTTTGATAGGTAGGGTTTGGTGCTTTGTGAGTCCTGGTAATGCTGTTATGATACGGTGGGTTTGCTATGGGTTTCTAAATGGTCAGTGTTTATAGTACTTTCTAATGGGCCTGGCGGTTGTCACTGCAATATAGTAATGTAGAAATCTGTTAGTCTTTCTTTATCCAGACACTCATTAAGAGGCAGGTTTACTAAAAGCACATGTTAATATTATGCAAATGAGGCTCCTTATGGAAATGAGGCCCCGCAATTAATCTCCGCACATGGCCCCGCACCCCCCTTGAGCCGCCCCTGGGAACTATGTAAATATCTAATTAATGTTGCGTGTTGTGGTGGTTTCCACCGTGCTGAGCTGGATACATAGGTAGTAGGTGCAGTGGGTCGGGGGGGAGGGGTTCAGAGGGGGATTAAGAGGAGGAAACAAAAAAAAACATAATGCCAGATATGACGGTGAGCATCTCTGGGACACCTCTAAAGAAGCAAAGATTGCATGATATTTCACAAACATAAACATACTTACGGATGGGATGGATAGTACTGTAGTTTATTGATCATTATTGATGGTGATAGTTATTGTCTGGTATTGATTGTCTTTGCAATGATCAGAAGACGCTTCTGTATTAGGCAGAAATATATGCCTATTGCAGTATTGTGTTGTTCAAGGGGAGTGGGCTGTGGATGAATAAACAAATGTACTCGTTATTCTTCATTACTGGCATTGAATAAAAATAATACACAAAAAAAAGAGCGGCACTGGCTCACGTAATAGTAACGTAGTATATGACAGCAGATAAAGACCAGTATGATCCATCTAGTCTGCCCAGTAAGGTGGCTAGAGTGGTTGTAACTGCTACTTCGTGCCTCTATGCCTGTGTTTAGGATTGTACTTGCTGCTCGGTGCATGTCAGCCCCCCTCTATTTATTGACGTATAAAAGATACTTAAGTTAGCTTTGATTTTATCCTCCTGCTAGAAAGGGATCCACTGTGTCTGTCCCATGCCATTTTGAATTCCATCACTGTATTTGCCCCACCACCACCATCAGGAGGGCATTCCAAGCATCCACCTCCCACCACCCTTTCAGTGAAAAAGTATTTCCTGATGTTGCTTTTAAGTTTACCACCTTGCAACTTCATCATATACCCTCTAATTTTACAGCTTCTCCTCCTTTGAAAAAGATTGGTTAGTTCATTGATTCCCTTTAAGTATTTAAGAGTCTGTATCATATTTCCCCTGTCCCTCCTCTCCTCTAGGGTATACATATTTAAGTCTTCAAGTCTCTTCTCATACGTCTTCTGGTGCAGGCTCCAAATCATTCTGGTCGCTTTCCTCTGAACATTTTCAAGTCTTTTTATATCTTTTGTGAGATTTGGTCTCCACAACTGAACATAATATTCCAAGTGAGGCCTCACCAATGACTTGTACGGGGGCATTAATACCTCCGCCTTTCTGCTGGTTAGTCCTCTCTGTATACAGCCCAGCATCCTTCTGGCTTTGGCTACTGCTTTGTTGCATTGTTTCGCTAGTTTGAGATCCTCAGACACTTAGCACTCCGAGGTTCCTCTCCTGGTCTGTGCACATCAACCACTCTTCTCCTATTGCATACATTTCCTTTGGATTTCTGTATTCCAAGTGTGTGACTCTGCACTTCATCGCATTCAATCTTAAGTGCCAAGCATTAGACCATTCTTCCAGTGTTTGTTGACCTTTCCTCGTGTTGTCCACGCCCCCAGAAGTGTCCACTCTGTTGCAAATTTTCATATCATCTGCAAAAAGGCAGACTTTTCCATTCAGTCCTTCTGCAATATCACTCAAAAATACATTGAACAGTATCGGTCCCAGGACCAATCCCTGAGGCATGTCACTACTCACCTTCCTTTCTTCTGAATGATTTCCGTTTACCACCACCTTCTGTCATCTGTCAACCAATTTCTGATCCAGTACACCAACTTGGGATCCATCCCCAGGCTGCTCAGTTTACTGATAAGCCTCCTCTGAGGAACAGTATCAGGCTTTGCTGAAATCTAGGTATATCATATCCATCCCATGCACTTGATCTAGTTCTCTGGTCACCCAGTCAAAGAACTCAATTAAATTTGTTTGACATGATCTTCCCCTGGTAAAAACCATATTGCCTTGGATCATGCAATCCATTGGGTTCCAGAAAGTCCACTATTTTTTCTTTCAATAGTGCCTCCGTTACTTTTCCTACCACAGAGGTAAGGCTTATCAGCTTATAGTTTGTCACCTCTTCCCTATTCCACTTTTGTACCACATCAGCCCTTCTCAAGTCCTGCGGAACTTCTCCTGTCTCCAAGGATCTATTAAAAACATTCTTTAAAGGCCCTGCCAGAACCTCTCTGAGCTCTTCAGTTTCCTTGGATGTATCCCATCCGGTCCCATGGCCTTGTCCACTTTCAGCTTTGCAAACTGCTCAAAAACACCATCTTCTGTGAATGGTGTGGTATCTACTCCATTTCCATTTGTATATTTGTCAATCATACATAGTCCCTCTCCAGGATTTTCTTTCATGGATATAGAACAAAAGTATTTGTTTAGCATTTTTGCTTTTTCAATGTCACTTTCCACAAATCCGTCCTCAGCACTTTTGAGTCTTGCAATTCTACCTCCAATCTTCCCTTTCTCTCGAATATACCTGAAAAACGTTTTGTCTCCGCGCTTCACATCCTTAGCCATTTTTTCTTCCGCCTTTGCTATCTTTGTTTCTCTCTGTCTCTTTTAGCTTTATCCTGTATTCTTTTCTGTGTTCCTCTTTTTGTGATCTTCTAGATTTTGTGAAAACTGTATTTTTTTGCCTTTATTTGGGCAGCCACTTCTTTGGTGAAACATATACAATTCCTTTTCCTCTTGTTTTATATACTTTCCTTACATATATGTCTGTTGCCTCTTTTAGTTTAGCCTACTGCAATTCCATTTCCCTTATCTCCTTCCACCCTGCTAACGTATCCTTCGGGTACTTTCCCATTTTACTGAAGTCGGCGTTTTTGAAGTCTAGGGGGTATGTTTACAAAGCAGTGGCCACGGCTCCGATATCGCACAGAGGCCGCTACCGCTGCTTTGTAAACATACCCCTACGACTTTCAGTTTGCTGGTTGACAATGGTACAATAAATAAAGTTGTGACCTTGTACTCCAATAGCAATTTGTGTGCGTGCTTGATTACTGTGGTGGAAGAAGGTGAGAGAGATAATAGCTACGTGGCCACCCACCTCCCCACCCCCACCCCCACCCCAAAGAAAAAAAAGCTACTGGGGTTGTAGACTCTCAGTAAAACTTTTTTTTTTTTTTTATTGAAAGGCTTCCAAGGAATACATAAAAGAAACAAGAACCACAAAGATCATCAAAAAGAATGCAACAACAACAGCATAACAGCAGTTCACAATAGTAGTCTGCAAAACGCCTTCAATTTTATAGTTTTAGGATAAGGAAACGGGGAGTTGCAACCCCCCCCCCAAAGTGAAACTATTTTTTAATTATTCAAGGACATTTTAGAGAGAAAAAAATACTCCAACAGTGTTTAAAATAAAATTTAGGCACCTTGAACTATCATAGATCCAGATAGGAAGTGACACTTGGCTTGCATAATGATCTCACGGTGCGTAAGAACAAAAATATTGTTCCTAGACCAGAATGATGCTTATCAGGCTTGGAAATGCTAGTCATGGTACGATAATGCCACCATTTATGGGAATGGGATGCAGGGGGAGGGGGGTAATTTAGAAGCTCTATTCATGAGTTGGATGTCTAAAAATGGGCACATGGATGTGCAAATCATGGAGACATCCCTGGAACCGTTTTCCAAAGCCGGGTATATAGACATCCCCAGCACGAGAACGTCCGTGTAGCATGGGGGAGGGGGGGGGCGCGTAATGGAGGCCTGCCTTGGGCAGAGCAAGAGAGATGCATGTCGTAGTGCTTTTTGGAGAAAGAACAAAATATGCTTTCTTCGCCACAGTTAATATCTCCTAGCCAAAGAAACCTGCATGTAAAGACATCTTGCTGCTGTTTCGTATGAACGCTGGTTCCCTGATCTCGCCATCATTAATGCCTGCTTGGCATCTGTTGCATCTTGGCTCCACACCAATCACTTGAAATTGAATCCTATAAAGACCTCTGCATTGTGGCTCTCGGGCCCATTTTCTCCATCTCTCCACCGTCTGTTGGCCCTTCTCTTAATGGGCAACAGATCCCAATTGTCACTCAGCGTAGGTACATTGGTATTGTCTTAGATTCAGCTCTCTCTCTTTCCAGTTCCATATTAGCTCCATCATTAAACGATGCTTCTATACTCTACGACAGATCCGTGCTATTCAATCCTTTCTCTCTGTCATCCATTGCAACTCTTCTGCTTACTCTTGTTATTGCCAGGTTTGATTATTGCAACATTGTGCATCTCTGTCTTCCTCATTATCAAACTAAGCGTCTTCAGTCTGTTCAGAATACAGCCATACGGTTACTTCATCATGCATCCAGATTCAATCATATTACCCCACTCTTCAAACAATCGCACAGGCTTCCACTTTCTTACCATTCTCAATACAAGCTGCTTACAATCATTCGTAAAGTCTTCCCCTCTGGTGTCCCTTTATATCTCTCTTCTTTTTTGGTTCCATATGCACCTCTTTGAGTCCTTAGGTCTGTACATGTGAATCGGTTAAACCTATCTTCTCTTGCACAAGCCCGGTTAGAAAGGACCAGATAATCTACTTTTTTCTTTTTAGGCCCATCGTCATGGAATTCTTTGCCATCCAGTCTTTGGTTAGAACCCTTATATTCAAAATTTAAGGCTTTGTTGAAGACACACCTATTTTCTACTGCTTTCGACATTCCTTTTTTTTTTCCTTTTAGTGCAAACAAGTTTCTTGACAATGTATCACCGGAAGTAGATTGCCAGGCCTTTTTCTTCTGAGGTAATGGAGGGTAAGTGACCCCTTACTGCTTTTTAATTTCTTTTGGCCTTTTTTCCTGTTTATTTAGGCAGCATGTACTGGTCTCCAAGATTTTGCTTCCCTGTGTTCCCCTTATTCACCTTCTCTCTTTTATTTCTCCCCATTTTCCCTTCTCTTTCCTGTCAGTTTTCTCCTTTTAAATAATGTTATTATTGTACACTATTTTGACGTGACCAAAAGGTGGTATATCAACTTTTTTAATAAACCATAAACCATACTCCAAACATATCACAGGCCCATTGATGCATGCCCAAAAATCTGAAATGTCAGGCTGGGACGTGCTAGCCTCATGAAATGTTGCTCCCCTTCTGAAATACCCCGGCTGGGACGTCCAAGTACCCGGTTCTGCAGGTGTGCAATTCGGCAATGCCCACATTTATGAAATGGCCAATACCCATACACATACCCGGTCTTGCTAGCTGTACAGAACCAGGGTTTGAATCCTATTGGCGCTCCTTGTGGTCTTGGGCAAGTCACTTAACCCTCCATTGCTTCAGGTACAAATTTAGATGGTAAACTCTCCAGCTACAGGGTAATACTTGCAGTACCCGATTGTAGCTCACCTTGAACTACTATTGGAAAGGTGTGAGCTAAATGCTACTAAATAAATAAAATAAAAAATAAATTAAAATACAGTTACTGGGACATTCATTCTTCAGGGTGGCAATGAAGTGATTTCAGAAGACCAGTGGTATAAATTCCACCCAAGCAGACCCCACAATGCAGGGAGAGGGGGGCCCAGGCAGGAAGGGATCCACACGGTAGCGCAGCAACTTTGAATTGTTTGCCGAGCTGCCTCTGTTCCAGGACTGGCAGCTTTACCTCCTGGTTTGAAGTCGCACGATAACAGACGCACCGCAAGACTTCGACCCATAAAGAACACCTGCCAGGTCTGGAGCACAGACAGCATGGCAAACAAAATAAGTTTGTCGGGGGGGGGGGGGGATGTGTGCTACAATGGGGAGTCACCATGGGGGGGGGCACAACAATAGGGGGATCACCGTGGGGGTGAGCAACAATGGGGGGGCCCTCAGAGCTTTCCCCATGGCAGAAGGCACTTACACCTGCCTCCCTTCACTGTTGACACCCGCCCTGGATTTTTAGATGTTCTGCTCTGGACATCCCAGATTCTTCCTAGACATCCTTTCTAAAAAGCCACTTCACGTTTCTGCAGGCTGGATTCAAATTTCTCAATAACACGGAGTTTGGTTGGCAAGAGCTGGAAGGAAAGGAGGCCAAAGCCAGTCCCAGAGTCTGTGGTCCTGTAACTATCCAGAACGTAAGGACTGAGGTCTGGCAAGAAATCAAAAGGGAACTAATCAGCAGAGAAGGGAAGCAGAGACTGTATGGGTAACCACAAGCCCACAGTCTGGCTTAATTAAAACACGTTAGTCACAAATCTATGGAAAGGTTCTAATTATCGCTGGCTGCAGTGGGCCTAACAAGGTTAGAAGAGACCGCAAAAGTCTATATCCTTTAAATCAGCAAGAAAATCTTGCAGATTAATTGCAGAATGCACTTCGAAGTCAGAGGGAAGTATATTATACGTAATTGGGGCTCAGACATTGAATACAGAGTCACCCAGAGACAAAAGTAGATTCCTCTGCCGTGCAGATGATATAACCATAAACAAGATTGTTGGGTTTCTCATTTAATATAACACCTCACTTCAGAACATGAGAGCTCAGAGGCCCCATGCTGAATTTTGTAAATTTACTGCTGCTCCTACTTGGGGACCAGGAGCGTAGGTAAGGAGGACATGGTGAGAGGGCAGAATCTGGTGAAAAAGGGGGGGGGGGGGGGGAGGTGCAATAGCAAAGGAGCTCTTCCTTGCCCCCTCCCTCGGGCTGTCTATGGGCATCCACAATGGAAATATAGCTGAAGAAAGGGTCTCATTGTTTTCACAATCCTGCCCACAAATATGCTTTTACATAAACCTTCCCTTGCCCATGTTCCCTGTAAAATAGTTATCTCCAAGTTATAATGCCCTGTTCAATGTAATTTCAGTTTGTTCAATGTAAACCGCCTTGATATCATGAAAGGTGGTATATAAGAAATGTTAATAAAATAAAATAAAATAAATAAAAGCTTGTGAAAAAAACTGAGTTGAATGTGCATTGTCATTTTGGTTTATATTTGGGAACGAGTGTAATCCTGCGAGAATGACCCTTTGTGTTTGCATTGTATTGACAGAATATAAATACTTGTTATGTAAAAACATTAGACAGCAAGCAGAAAAATATGCTGGCATCTATCTGCTACCTTCTTACAAACACACGAAAGGACTGAAATGCCAAAAATTACGTGTAAGCAGAGATGCCAATTGTCAAGGCTTCAGTCCTCTATTACTGACCATTCCCGCATTTCTCATATGAGCCATTTCCATCCATAATTCAAACACCATTAAAACAAGACAATAAATGACTGCATTAATCCTCCTCATACTGACGACAGGGGCTTAGGCAGGTAATCTTTAAGAGCCCCAAGCTAACACTCTCCAAACCTTTATTAGCCAAACACTTGCTTGAAGTAGGAAGTGACATCACATAGTAAATGACAGCAAATCGAGACCAAGTGACACATCTAGTCTGCCCAGTTGAGATTCTTCTTCTCTGATTATCTACCTTTTACCTGCCCTTTGAACCCTGTTCTTACGGATGCCTTCCATGTCCAAATTCCACTACCTTCCCTCTTGGAATATAGATAGGCCTGAAAATGGCCTATCTATATTCCTCTTTGATTTTTACAAGTTGCATATTTAATTCAACGCCCAGGCCACCCTTCCATGTGTTAAAATTATAGCACACCACAGTTACCAAAATTGGTGAGGCTGTGGTCCAAATCATTTGCCCACATCTTGCTTATTGAAATTTGGCCACTCCATGAAGGCAACTGCAGTGCTGATAGGTCTGTGTAGGTTAACCCAATGTTCTCGGAAGCCCGATGCAGCTGTACTACAGCTGAAAGGGTTTTTCTCTACTCCTGAAAGTTGTCCCAGCACTATTAGGGCTGGAACAATGCTCATTCCATGAATATCATAGGATTTCTTTTTTAATAGGTGATTAAATTATGAATGTTTATGAAAAATGCTTGGAAAGTAACTGAGGGTCGAAGGCTTGATGGACAGGCGCTACTGTTCCTGAGTTTCAAACTTACTGTAATTCAGCCTCCCTTCCTTTATGTTTTAATTCAAAATTTTGCCTTCCAATTCCACTTGGTAAAGAGTAGTTACTCACCTGTAACAGGCGTTCTCCAGGAGCAGCAGGAATCAGTCCTCACATATGGGGTGACGTCAGCGCCGACGGAGCCCTCGTGCGGAGCATTTCCCCAGCTTTCAAAGAAAGCCTTTGGGAATTGCAGCGCGCATGCGCGGTCCCCTTCCCGCCCAAGGGTGCCATCTTGCTCAGTCTGATTACATAGCTAAAAGACAGCAAAAAAATTAGCAAAATAAATCATATGACAGCAACTCCAAGGGGAGGAGGGAGGGTTGGGAGGACTGATTCCTGCTGCTCCTGGAGAACACCTGTTACAGGTGAGTAACTACTCTTTCTCCAGGACCAAGCAGGAAGTCAGTCCTCACATATGGGACTCCCCAGCTTAAGGCTACTGGAGATCTCAAGCCGAAAAAATGACCTCCCTCTAGCTCGGCAGCACGTTAGGAAGGAATCTTCTCTGAGAACGCCCCCGACCGGTAGCCCAACACCAGGGCCGGAGGGTAGGAGTTGCCTAAAGCCCAAAGAGATTATGGAGTACTGCCTGTCCGAAAGCACTGTCCCTGTGGGACTCCCTCTCAAGGCAGTAATGGGCCGCAAAAGTCTGGCTTGAAGACCAAGTAGCGGTCTGGCAGATGTCTGCCAACGGAACAGAGCAGAGATGAGCCACTGACACAGCCTTCGCCCTGACATGATGAGCCGTGACTCAACCCGCCAACGAGAGGCCGGCTGCCCCATAAGCCCAGGCGATAGTCAGCGACCCATATGGACAAAGTACGCTTGGAGACAGGTAGCCCCAACTTATTGGGGTCAAAAGAAACGAAGAGCTGAACAGTCCTCCGATGCTCCCGTGTACGGTCAAGGTAGAAGGACAACACCCTCCTACAGTCCAGGGTATGCAGGACCATCTCAGCCCGGTTGGCATGCGGCCTGGGAAAGAAGGTCGGAAGAACCACCTCCTGATTGAGGTGAAAAGGGGAGACAACCTTAGGAAGAAACTTAGGGTGAATCCGTAAGACTACCCTATTCCTGTAGAACCTAGTGTAAGGGGGATCAGACACTAGTGCCTGCAGTTCACTCACTCGCCTAGCAGAGGTAAGAGCTACCAAAAACAAGGTTTTCCAGGAGAGAAAATGGAGAGGGCAGGTAGCCATAGGTTCAAAGGGCGGACAAGTAATCCGCTGTAAGACCACATTCAGATCCCACTCAGGGGCTGGTGGACGCAAAGGAGGCTTAAGCAGAAGGAGGCCTCTGAGAAAACGAGCCACCAAAGGGTGGTTGGAAAGAGGCCTTCCATCCACCGGCAAGTGGTGCACTGAGAGAGCACCGAGGTGCACCCGGACAGAGTTGGATTTAAGGCCTAGATTGGAGAGGTAAAGCAAATATTGCAATACTACCGCTACCAAGCACGAGAAGGGATTCTCGCTGTGCTGAGCACACCATGAGGAGAATCTACGCCACTTAAGAGCGTAGGATTTCCTGGTGGATTGCCATCTAGAGGCTAAGACTACATCTTCCACCTCACGAGGCAGTAGTAGGGGAGCCAGGACTACCCTTTCAGCAGCCAGGCCATCAGATGAAGGGACTGGAGGTTGGGGTGCAAGAGAGTCCCCTGATCCTGAGACAGGAGATCGTGCTGAAACCCCAGAGGAAGAGGGGTGTCCACCGCCAGTTGCAGCAGAAGCGGGAACCACGGTTGCCTCGGCCACCTGGGGGCTATCAGGATCATTGAGGCCCCGTCCTTGAGGACTTTGAACAGTGTTCTGGACACTAGTGGCGTGGGAGGAAACGCATACAGCAGGCCTGTGGACCACGAGATCAAAAACGCATCCGCTGCTACTCAGAGGACACGGTTGTCTGGAGCAGAATGTCGGGAGTTGCCGGTTCAGAGGACTGGCAAAAAGATCCATGGTGGGGAGACCCCACCTGAGAAAGATCTGCTGAACCACCAACGGGTTCAATCTCCATTCGTGTGGTTGCAGGATCCTGCTCAGTCTGTCCGCCAGGTAATTTTCTTGACCTGGGAGGTAGACAGCCTTGAGGAGGATTCCGTGATTGACGGCCCAAGAGCACAGCCGTTGTGCCTCCTGACATAGAAGGAAGGAGCCTGTGCCTCCTGGTTTGTTCACGTAGAACATGGCAACTTGATTGTCCGTCTGGACTAGTACAGACTGGTGAGAGGCGAGATGGGAGAAGGCTCTCAGAGCTAGGCGTATCGCCCGTAGCTCCAGGAAGTTTATCTGTTGAGCAGCCTCCCAAGGGGTCCAGAGACCCCGAGTACATGTCCCTTGGCCATGTGCTCCCCAACCTAGAAGAGAAGCATCTGTCGTCAGCACTTGAGAATGCGGAGGGGATTGAAAAACCACTCCGAGTACCAGATTCAGAAGATGAAGCCACCATTGCAGAGAGGAGACTAGCAGGTCGGATATTCTTACTGAGTCCACTAGGCTTCCTGTGGCCTGATGCCACTGAGTGCGAAGGCTCCACTGAGCAGGCTGCATGTGCAGGCGGGCATTGGGGGTGACATGAACCGTGGAAGCCATATGGCCGAGTAGTCTCAGGAATTGCCTGGCAGAGACCAGGGAATTGCTGTGAAACTGCCCGGTCAGATCCATCAGCCTGTGGGCTCTGTCCATTGGCAGAAAAGCCTTCGCTTGAAGGGTGTCCAGCCTTGCTCCTATGAATTCTAAGTTCTGGGACGGGAGCAAAGTGGACTTTTCGAAGATTATGACAAACCCCAAGTGCTGAAGCAGAGCCACAGTGCGAAGGGTGGCTTGATTGGCCTCCTGGGAAGACTGGCCCCTTATGAGCCAGTCGTCCAGGTACGGAAACACAAAAAGACCTTGAAGCCTTAGGTAGGCCGCCACCACTGCCAGGCACTTGGTGAACACCCTGGGAGCGGAGGTCAGGCCAAAGGGTAGTACTCTGTACTGATAGTGGTTTCCTCCCACAACAAATCTGAGATATTGTCTGTGGTCTGGATGAATAAGGATGTGAGTATAAGCATCCTTTAGATCCAAGGAGCATAGCCAATCTCCCTGCTGGAGGTAGGGCAGCAGGATTCCAAGGGTAAGCATCTTGAACTTTTCCCTTTTTTCACCTCGGCCGGAGACATTGACCAACTTGTCCTGCACCCATGGCTCGAGGTCGGATGACTGTAGCCAAACCTGTCGGCGGGCACCGATGCCGGCCCCGGCTTCTCGGGTCGAAGCCATCGTAGGCTGCTCGAGAGATAAACTTCGAGCACTCTCGAACACCGGTGGACAAGGCCTGGAACCTCTGCAAAGGTTCCTCGGAGAAACCAGCAGAGAACCCGGCAATCTCCTTTGCCAGGTCTCAGAGATACATGCCCATGTAGAGCTGGTATGTCTGGACACGGCAAGCAAGCATAGAGCCCTGGAAGCACTTCTTACCGAGGGCATCCAGGTTCCGGGCCTCCCGGCCGGGAGGCACCGAGGAGTGCATCTTCTGACTTTTCAGTCAATGCATGGCCGATTCCACAACCATGGAGTGGTGCGGTAATTGTGCCTTTTGGAACCCGTGGCTCTTGCGGACTCGATAGATGGAATCGACCCGCTTGCTTAACACCGGCGTCGAGGCCGGGGTCTCCCACATGCGGAAGAGCAGCCGCTCCAGCATCGGAGGAACCGGTAGAGTAAAGGCCTCCTTCGGGGGAGAGTCATACTGGAGGGCCTTGAGCTCCTCGGCTCGAGGCTCCTCCTCGGGATCCGCGGGGAAGGCCAAGGCCTTGGCCATATCCCGCATGAAGTCCGAGAACCGGGTATCCTCCGGTGGGGATCGTCTCCGAGGTTCAGACTCCGGCGAGTCCGATGGGACACACCGAGTCCGATAGGTGTCGGGTGACTCTTCGTCCTCCGTCTCCCAGCCCGACTCCTCGGAAGAGGTGTCGAGCGGCTCCGGTCGGGCGGGCACCGATGCCCTCCGCCCCGACGCCGAGGGTACCGGCGTCGACGACCTCGGTCCCGAACGGGAGGCCAAGGGAGACCGCGGCCGAGGATCGACTCGAGCCCGCATGGACTCTAGGATCGGCTCGGCCTCCGGGGTCGACTTGGACGTTGATATCCTGGTGGTCGGGGCAGATGCACCGGTGAGACCGGCGATCAATGCCCGCTGCTGTTCCATGAAGGCAGCGAGGCTGCTCTCCAAGGCCGTCAACCTGAGTCCGAGCTCAGGAGACCCAGCAGCCCCCGACTCGGGCCCCGACGGCAGCTCCCTTGGAGGAGAGTCCACGAGGACTACAGCACTCACATGTCCAGGAGACTCCATCTCGAGACGAGGTTGCTTGGCAGGCCTCTCTGACTCCGAAGACCCAGGACGGCTATCAGGGCTATGCGACCTGGCTCTCGAGGAACCAGGAGCGTCCACCGACGCCACCCTCGCGGGTTTCTTCTTCCTGCACTGTTCCCGCGAAGGAGACCCCTGCTCAGAGGAACCTCGACGCTGCTCGGGGCCGGAGTCCCGAGACGTCGAGGCCTCTGACGAGGTCCGGGCCCGTCCGGACGCAGAGTCAGAGAAGATCCTATCCTTCTGGTGCTGCCGACTCCTCAACGCCTTCGAGGACATTTTGCCACACGGACCACAAATCATCGGGTCAGAGGCAGCGGAGGCAGCAGTCGTGTGTGTCGGTAAGAGACATATGTTTCTTACACCGATCACACTTTTTAAACCCACTGGCAGCCATCGGGGGGAAAAAGGGCCCCTGCGAGGTCAAAAGACAGGGCTGCCAGTGAAAAAAGAAAAAATGGCGCGAACGCTAGTCACGAAGGACAAAAACCGAAAAAGGTGAGAGTGGGCTCGATACCGGCGTATCGGGCCCAGGCGGGAAAAGGATTCGGCGTCGAACCGAAGGAGAAGTACAAAAAATAAGGAAATCAACTTTTTCCTCAGCGAAAAACGAACTACGTCTGTCGGGCTCCGCAGAAAAAAAGACGACTGAGCAAGATGGAACCCTTGGGCGGGAAGGGGACCGTGCATGCGCGCTGCAATTCCCAAAGGCTTTCTTTGAAAGCTGGGGAAATGCTCCGCACGAGGGCTCAGTCAGCGCCGACGTCACCCCATATGTGAGGACTGACTTCCTGCTTGGTCCTGGAGAAGAAATGTTTACTCTCGCCCAAGGAGCAGGCCTCGAAGGCTGGCAAGCCATCTCAGAGACTAGAAAACAAATGATTCAGAACCATTTAAGCAGCTACTAGATCATCAGAGTGATGAACAAATGCTGAGCAGAGTCATCATTCACAAGGCCGCAGAATCAATCTCCAGCAGTGAGGGGGCAATCAGTTGTGCCACAGTGATCAACAAAACCATTACCAATAACACTGACAATAGATTTAATTACTGGATATGTTAGTTGGTGGCTGAAGTGTTCCACTCTTCACATTTCTTTTAATCTATCTCAGCATGATGCTTACAATGGACTTTGCAATGCTCATAATGTACTCTAATAACCATAAGGTCATGCTGGTCTTCTTAGTAACCTGTTAATTGCCATACAATAAATGTGGATGACAGATCATTCATCAGCAACCCAGAAGCCATCTACAGTTGTGGTCAACATTATTGGCACCCTTGCATTTTAGGTATGTTGTGTACAATATCTTGAGAAATAATTGGAAACATTCCAACTGTATGTTACCATAATTGTTAATAGTATGTTCAACAGTATACAACAACAAAAAAGATGTCTGTGTAGCTTAGGTGTAGTAATGTCTGAGAAAAAAACCCACAAAATAAAATAAGACCTGGACAAGATTAACAGCATCCTTCACTAATATTTGGCTGCACAACCCTTGGCAGTGATGGCAGCCTCCAAACGTTTCTTGTAGCCATCTATAAGTTTTGTACATCTGTCTGCTGGTAGTTTCTCCCACTCTTCAATTGTAATTCGTTCCAGCTCATGAATGTTTCCAGGATTCCTTTTAGCAATGGCAGATTTCTGCTCTTTCCAAAAATTCTCAATTGGCTTGACATCAGGATTCATTGTTGGCCAGTTTTAAACAGTCCATTTGTTCCTTTTTAACTATTCTTCTGTACCTTTGGATGTATGTTTTGGATCATTGTCCTGCTGGAGGACTCATGACCTTTGACCCAGACCTAGCTTTCTGACACTAGGTAGCACATTTCACTCAAAATACCTTGGTAGTCCTCTGACTTCGTGATTCCTTTAATATATTCCAGGCCTCCAGTTCCTGAGGAAGCAAAACAGCCCCACAACATTATGGAACCTCCACCATATTTAACTGTGGGAAGGGTGTTTTTTTCCTTATAAGCTTCATTTCTTCACCTGCAAATGCATCAATGGGCTGCATTGCTGAAGAGCTCTAGTTTGGTTTCATCTGTCCACAAAACATATTCCCAGGACTGTGGTGTCTCAAGGTTTGAGCAAAGATCAGGTGTACCTTTTTATGTCGGTCTTTGAGCAGTGGGATTCTCCTGGGCCTTTAAGTCCTTCTTTGTTTAGTGTGCAGTGGATGGTGAGGGTTGAAACGACCAATACAGATTGCTCCAGGTCAGCCTTAAGCTCTTTGGATTTTGTACGTGGTGTTTTCCCAACACTTTGCACTAACCTTCAAAGCCTTCTTGGATTCATTTTCCTCTTCCTAACACATCCTGGGAGGTTCTTAACGGTTCCATGAGCAGAAAGCTTCTTAACAACATTGTGAACTGTAGACAACAGGAATCCCAAGGTCTTCAGAGATGGCCTTGTATTCTTTGAAGTTTGATATTTGGTGATAATGGCTTTTCTGATGGTCTCAGGCAGCTCTCTTGTCTTCACCATTGTGATAATGGAACAAGGAGTGAATGTGGCCATTTTAAATATTAGAGTCATCATTCATTAGTTGACTCAAGTCACATGAGCATTGATTGATCCCAGGTGCATCTAATTTTACTGCAATGGGAATGTGGTTCTTCTGTTCAAACAGATTTGAATTGTTTATAAGGGTGCCAATAATCATGCCCTAGCAATGTCCCAGTTTTTATACTAATTTCTTACTATTTCCTTTTTTAACTGGTCTTGTTTGTTTTTATTCTTTTATGTGTTAAATACGTGTACATACATAGTCCAAAGTCATTTCAATGGCTACCTTTTTTTTGTAGATATTGGATGTTAAGGGGTTGAACTGCAAGGGTGCCAATAATGTTAACCACAACACTGTATTAAAACCAGGACTCCCTCCTTCTTAATAATATTCTCTCCTTAAGCCATTTTAATAGCTGTAATTGTGGATTTTATACTTGATAGTTACTAAACTTTTTTTATTCGTCTTTGAAAGACTTTTGTGTTCGGTGCCATTTCGTCTACTTGATACTGTACCAAACCCCTCCCTCTCCTCTAACTACTACTACCACGCTAAACATATAAGTATGTATATAAGCACATACTGGTCTATTTATATCTGCACCAACTTGCCAGATGTAGTCCCCTGTATTTAATGTAAGCCAAGTCCTTCTGCAGTGGACCACATCAGCGGTGCCATCTCTTCTCTGTTTCCTCTCATCTACACAGCAGGCTACCATCACGGCGCCAATGAAACAGCTTGAACAGCTCCAGGCCAAAACCCACAGAGCTTAATCAAAGCAACTATGAAAGAAAGAGAACTGAAAGACATTGAGCTTTGTACAGAATGCCTGCATAAGATCCGTGGGCGAACATGCAGTTCTTGCGATGTTCTGCTTGTTGTGCTCAATGGGAAACACACACCTCCTTTGAGTTCCTTTTTTTGAGTTAATGCCAAGAAAATTCATTGAAACTACTTTCTTCCATTTGGTGCCATATAAAACTTTTTTAAAAATGTATATGTGTTAACCCAGTGGCTGAATGACAGTGCTGTCTGCTGCCCAACTGCGATGCAGAATATCTAAGTATAATTTCCTGATTGTCTAAAGCTCAGAATGTTGACGTGGTAACACTCATAGCTCTTGGCACGAGGGTGTCTCTACTGTTGGGATATATTTGTGCCTGGCTCTGAAGGGAGTTGCAGTCAGGGTTGCCAACTGACCAGACTGGAGGCCGGTGGCCAGCAGGACGTTAAAACTGGCCAATGAAGGGGCAGTTTTCTGCCAACTGCTGATCTTCCTATCCATCTTCAGCAATGGTGGCAAGGAGAGAAGCTGACTGCCCTTGAGGATCCCAACCCCCATGGGCAGAAGTGCCTAGATGGCCACAATGGCAGCTGGGAGAGTAGTTGACTGCCCGAAGAGATCCCAACCCCTGTGAGCAGAAGTGTCAAGATGGCCAGGAGAGCAGGTGATTGCCTGCAGGGATCCCATCCCCCATGGGTAGCAGAGGTGCCAAAACAGCTCTCCCGGCTGCAATAGATGACTGCACAGCCTAACCAAAAAAAAAAAAAGGTTACTAGGTTTGCTGTACAGATGACTGACTAAATTAAAGAGGCAGTAATCTTTTTTTTTCAGGCAGGCTATGCAGTTGACTTTTCCAGCTGCCTCAGGCCTTCTGTGAAGAGGGCAGGGGTGAGTGCAAGGGGAGGGGGGAGGGATAGCAGGAGAGGGCTTGGAGTAGGGAGGGAAGGGATGAATGCATGGGAAGTAAAGGACACAATGCACTGTGCAAGTACAAAAGGCACACCCCTGTCCCACCACAAGTGTACATGCAGGCACCCCCACCTCCAGGGCTGCTGCAAGGAAATCAGACACCCCAGGTGAACCTCATCCCTTGCGCCTCCTCCCCCCGCACCCATTGCTGCCACTTTCTAGGACCAACAACTGTGGCAATAGCCACAAACAACTCCACAGTGCTTATCTTCAAGCTTTGGCACCACAGGGCAAACAGGAAGTCAGCATCGGGTGTCAGAGAGGGGCAGAAGCAAACAGCCCTACGGCACCAATGCTTGAAGGTAAGTGCCGCAGGGCTGTTTCAAGCCATCGCTGATGGTCCTGGAGAGGGGTGACAGCAATAGCAGAGAGTGCCTCTGGAGGGGCGGTGCTCTAGACGACCACCTAGTTCACCTAATGGTATCGACAGCCCTGCTCAACTTCACACCACACATACATGGAGGCAGCCCCATCTCCGCAAAACACACACACACAAGTGTAGCTTAATGGGTCAGTAGGGGTGGTGGGAGAGGGAAGAGGAGGAGGAATGGGCCATGCCTTTTGTTGGCACGGTGCAGTGGCCCTTTAAGAGCCTGATTTACTAAGCTTTTTACCATGGAAAATGGTGTTAGTAAATTAGGTCCTAAAAGCTAAAAAAGGTAACTGCAATACACCTTTTTGAGGGGGAGGGTCAAGCAGCTTAGGATGCCAACACTTTGAATTAACTCTAAGGCTGGCCCTGATTAAATTCCCAATATGCTTGGTATTGAGAGGGATTTGTTCTTGTATGGTAAGTTGTATGGGGGAGATTCCACAGGTACACCAAAAAAAATTTTTTTTAAACTGCCTCTAATGTTTCGATTGATTTTTACGTTTTTTGGTGCGCTGAATCCAAATCTGGTAACCAATTTGCTCCATCACGTACAGATTTTTTGCTACATTGGGTTAGCAGTTTGAGGTGAACGTTTCAGATTGAGTGCGATCGAGATAAAAGTTTCTTGGATGAATTCTTTATACTAATTGTTTAGTAGTTATTCAAATAAGAATAAAGAAAATTGTAACAAGGCAGCACATAAGAATAGAGTAATGTCAACAAAACACACTGTGATGGTAGCAAAATTGTCTGCACTTAAAACAGCCACATACATGTGCACAAACATTGAGCATATAAGAGCGAGGTTAGACACAAAGCAAAGCAAAGAAATGTGCAAAAAATGTTGTACAGGTATGTATGTAAGAATAGAAAACGCAAACCGCACCATTGCAATACATGAAGACAAACACCCGATGGTGTGAAAATAAAATTCTAATAAATGAGATCCGACACTGTGGTAATAACTAGCAAATTTTTATTTCAAAGTTTAGTAAAAACACGATATTTGTCAACACAGTTTAGATTTTAAAGTCATTCTTGGGTCAATCAATCTCCTGGTGGGCCCGTTTCTTCTTCCCCCGAATGCTTCTCTTGGTGCACTGCTTGGCGTATTTTTCATCTGGGGTTTCCCGCAGCAGCAACCAGCAGAAATCAGCCATCATAGTGGTGTTCCATCTTCCTTGGTACCTTCTCTCTGCGTCCTTGATGTCCTGGTGAAACCTTTCACCTTGTTCTTCACTGTACGCCCCCAAGTTTTCGGGAAAGTAGTTCACATGGGAGTGCAAGAAATGGACTTTCAGGCTCATGTTACAGCCTTGTTCTTTGAAGGCATTGAGCATCCTGGCAACAATATCCTTATAGTTCTCATCCCACCTGTTCCCCAAGAATTTGAGAACAACATCCTTGAAGGAATTCCAGGCTTCTTTTTCCTTCTCAGACATCGTTTCAGCGAATGCTCCATCTGAAATGAGTTTCCTTATATCAGGGCCAACAAACACTCCTTCCTTTAGCTTTGCTTCAGAAGTCGGGGGAACTTTGAGCAAAGGTACCGAAAGCACTCACCATCTTTTGGAAGGGACTTGATGAATTGCTTAATGAGACCCAACTTAATGTGGAGAGGTGGTAATAGAATTTTATCACGAGGTACCAAGCTCTCATGAAGAACATTTTTCTCACCGGGTCTCAAATACTCCCGAATTGGCCAGTCTTTTTTTCCCCCAGTGTAGGTCGCGGGCCCGGCTATCCCACAAGCAAAGGAAGCAGGGATATTTGGTGAAACTGGATTGCTGCCCTAATAGCATGGATAGAATTTTAAAGTCTCCACAAATCATCCACTTATGCTCATCATAACGAATCTTCTGAAGAATCAGGGCCAAATTCTCGTATTTTTCTTGGAGAATAACAGAGTGAGCAATAGGAACTGAAGCGAATGTGTTGCCATTATGAAGAACAACACCTTTTATGCTGTCTTTTGACGAATCAATGAACAGCCGCCATTCAGCAGGATCATACTTGAGTTTAAACTTTTCCATCACTCCGTATATATTGTTGCAAAATACCAAATCTTCCTCTTTGCTGAAATACTTCAAAAATTGTGTATCGCGGTTGCGGTACCAATAAAAAGTGGTTCCTGGTGACAATAGATTTTTCTGTTTAAGCCGAGAACCTAGCAGTTGGGCAGCATCTTTTGGGAGTCCTAAATCCCGGACTAAATCATTCAATTCAGCTTGAGAGAAAAGTTCAGGTTTCGTATCTCGTTCAGTTTCAAACTCGGAAGTACTGGACTCATCGGGAAAAGCCATCTGATGAGTCTCATCATGATCAGAACCGTCCACACAAATATGATCCAAAGATTTTGGTGGTTCAGGCACAGGTACTTTGTTGCTATGAGGCATAGGCCTAATTGCTGAGGGAAGGTTGGGGTAACTTATTACGTTCTTATTTTTTAAGTTGTATCCCTTCACAATGCAAGAGCAAAAATAGCAGTCACTGCTGTGGTCTCTTTGTTCATGTCACATCATAGGTATTCCGAAACGAAAATGGAAATTACACTAACCTGGTAATTGTAGTTCCTGGAGGGTCCAGTTTAGTCCTCCAACATCGGGTAGTGCCCCTCCTCCTGCAGCCGGGAGACTGGACCAATCAAATCTTCTGTAGTATATATGCAGCAGGAGCTCCCAGAAGTCCCCAGTGTACTAGTAACAAAGCATACTTAACGAAGCAACACATTAGATTAATATACAAAATGACCTAATTAAAGAACAATTTGTTCCCCCCCAAGGAATATCCAACCCCCTCCCCAAACGAGGAAGTCAGAACACTGCATTGCGCCGGCACCGACGCCTCAGGAATCAAAACACCGCTCCCCACCAGAAGTTCAGGAGCTGCCTGAACCCCCGAGACAGGGAAGAGCCTCTGCAAAAAACGCGGCTGCCACAGAGGGACCGAACGGCAAGAGGAACCGTCTTAATATCAACCGTTCGGAAAGGCGCGCCGCACCACATTAGCAGATAGTCGGGAGGGAAGGAGGACTAAACTGGACCCTCCAGGAACTACAATTACCAGGTTAGTGTAATTTCCATTTCCTGTTCGGTAATCCAGTTTAGTCCTCCAACATCGGGATGTAACAGAGCAGTTAAGACCGGGCGGGACCTTGCCATCCGGCGCGCAGAACCGCCGAACCAAAACAGGAATCCCGAGCCGCTGACACATCTAAGCGATAGTGTCTACTGAAAGCATGCAGAGACGACCAAGTGGCCGCCCTACAGATATCTGCCGGCGGAACCAGGCTATACTCCGCCCAAGAGGTCGCCTGAGCCCTAGTAGAATGAGCCCTCAGACCCTCCGGAACAGACCGCTGTTGCAACAGATACGCGGACGCGATCGCCTCTTTGAGCCATCTAGCAATGGAGGCTTTAGCCGCCGCTTCCCCTTTACGCGCACCCCCGAAAAGCACGAAAAGCCAGTCAGATTTCCGAAAAGACTCGGTAACCTTTAAATAACGATGGAGCGTACGACCCACATCGAGCCGGAGAAGACCTTTGTCCGTTGACCCGACAGATTGCGAAGAAAGCACTGGAAGAAACACTGCCTGATTCATGTGAAAGGGAGACACCACCTTTGGCAGAAAGGAAGGAACCGGACGGAGAACGATCCGAGCCGCGGAAAAAAGACAAGAAAGGCTCTCGACAGGACAATGCATGCAGATCTGAAATGCGCTGTGCCGAACAGATGGCTACAAGAAAAACCGCCTTCAGCGTGAGATCTTTCAGAGACGCCCTGCGCAGGGGCTCAAAAGGTTCACGAACCAGGGCCCTCAGAACTAAATTCAAGTCCCAAGGAGGAACGAAAACTCTGCGGGAGGGCCGCAAATGAAAAACAGCCGTAAGGAATCAGCGTACATCCGGATGAGCCCCGAGCAGACGACCCAAAACCTTGCCGCGGTAACACGAGATAGCCGCCAGCTGGACTTTTAGGGAACTAGCCACAAGGCCCTTATCGAAACCATCCTGAAGAAAACTTAAAACGACGGGCACTGAAACCGTCGCCGCCCGGACTCCCCACCGGGAGCACCAGTCTTCAAAAATCCTCCAAATCCGAACGTAAGTAAGAGAAGTGGACGTTTTCCTCGCCCGCAGAAGGGTAGAAATCACCGCGGGGGAGTAGCCCTTCCTTTTCAGCCGAGCCCTCTCAAAGGCCAAACCGTAAGCGAGAATCGATCCACTTGGGGCATCCGCAAGGGACCCTGAAGAAGAAGATCCGGTAGAGCGGGCAGGAGCCAAGGAACGCCGTCGCTCAACCGGACCAGATCGGCATACCAGGGCCTCCGGGGCCAATCCGGGGCCACCAGTAACACGCGACCCCGGTGGCTCTCGATACGTTGTACGACCCGGCCGATCAGAGCCCACGGAGGAAAGACATAAAGAAGACCGGACGTTGGCCACGGCTGAATGAGAGCGTCGAGCCCCTCGGACATGCGCTCCCTTCGCCTGCTGAAGAAGCGCCCTGTCTTGGCTGATTGAAAGGTCGCCATGAGATCCATGATGGGTGAACCCCACCGCCAGACGATTTGTGCGTAAACCTGTGGGTTTAGCTCCCATTCTCCGGGGTCCACCCGCACTCTGCTGAGAAAATCGGCCTGGACATTGTCTACGCCCGCAATGTGAGCCGCCGAGATTGCTGGAAGGCGAGTTTGCACCCAGTTGAACAAGGCCGCCGCTTCTGCTTCCAGGGCCACGCTGCCGGTACCCCCTTGGCGATTGATGTAAGCTACAGTGGACGCATTGTCCGACAGGACTCTCACCGGCCGTCCGAGAACCAGGGTCTCCAGGTCCACCAGGGCTAGCCGGACTGCCCGCAATTCGAGACAGTTGATCGACCAAGAGGCCTCCAGGGGAGACCATTCCCCCTGAGCAAAGCGGGACTCGCAGTGAGCCCCCCAGCCGGTTAAGCTCGCATCCGTCGTGAACGGAACCCACAGAGGAGGCTCCAAGGGAATCCCTCGCGACAGGTTCTCGGCGGAGAGCCACCACCGGAGGGATCGGCGAACCGTCTTTGGGCAAGGCAATCTCTTGTTCAGCGAGTCAAACTGGTTGGACCAACGTCGCAGAAGAGCACTCTGCAGCGGACGCATGTGGAAGCGCGTCCAAGGCACCACCTCCAAGGTCGCCGCCATCGTGCCGAGGAGCCGCAGGTACCAACATGCCGACGGAGCTGGCATCCCCCAGAAGAGACGGACCAGAGCCCGCAACGCCAGCACGCGTCGCTCCGGAAGGCACACCAAGCCCCTTGCTGTGTCGAAGCGGACTCCCAGATACTCGAGATCCTGTGACGGAGACAGACAACTCTTGCATTCGTTCACCACCCATCCGAGGGACCGAAGGAGATCCACCACCCTGCTCATGACTTGCACACACTCCCGACCGGACTTCGCTCGAATCAACCAGTCGTCGAGATATGGATGGACCAGGATGCCCTCCTTGCGCAACGCCGCCGCGACTACAACCATTACCTTTGTGAAGGTGCGGGGAGCCGTGGCGAGTCCGAACGGCATGGCCCGGAATTGAAAATGGCCCCACGGGAGCGCAAAGCGGAGAAACCGTTGATGGGAGGGCCGGATGGGAATGTGTAAATAAGCCTCTGTAAGATCGAGGGATGTCAAAAATTCCCCTTGACGCACCGCTACGATGACTGACCGCAGGGTCTCCATGCGAAAGTGCGGTACTCTGAGAGCGCGATTCACGCCTTTGAGATCCAAGATCGGACGAAGGGAACCGCCCTTTTTGGGAACCACAAAATAGATGGAGTAGCGACCTGCGCCTCTTTCCAAGGGCGGGACCGGAACCACGGCCCCCAGAGAGGGAAGCCGATCCAGGGTCACGCGGATGTCCCGCGCCTTTTGAGCTCCCTTGCTGGGAGACAGAACAAACGAATCCGGAAGTGGGTGCGCAAACTCTAGGGCATAACCTTCTTCTATAATCTGCAGCACCCACCGATCTGACGTAATTTGGGCCCAAGAAGGAAGAAAGTCGCGCAAACGACCCCCGATGACCGGGTCTTCCTCTAGAGCCCGCCTCGTTTCATTGTGGCTTGCGATTAAAGGAAGAGGCCGAGGAAGAGGCGGCTCCGGAGAAGCCCCTTCCCGCTCCTCTGAAACCACGAAACCCTTGATGACGGGTTCCAAAACGACCGCGCTGCGAAGTCCACAGCCGGGAAGAACGAAATCTGCGCACATCCCGAAACTGGCCGCGCGCTGAGGTGGACGACCTATTAAGCTTAGGCTTATCCTCTGGAAGCCGACCACCCTTAGACTCACCGAGATCCTTCACCAACTTATCCAGAGCCTCACCAAATAACAACCTGCCCTTAAAGGGTAGTTTACTGAGGCGAGACTTGGAAGAACCGTCGGCCGCCCAATTGCGCAACCAGATGGACCGTCGTGCCGCTACCATGGAGGCCATGCTATTAGCTAGGGAGCGTATTAAATCATAACACAGATCCGCCAAGTAGGCCGATCCCGACTCCACGCGGGTAACGTCCAACAGCCCCTGTTGGTCCATACCGGACCCCGAGCGCAGGTGCTGCGACCATCGCAAACAAGCTCGAGCTACCCACGCCCCACAAATAGAAGCTTGTAACGATAAGGCGTTGGTCTCGAAGGCTTGCTTCAACAAATTATCAACCTTTTTGTCCTGAACATCCCTCAGGGCCGCGGCCCCTTCAACCGGGATGGTGGTTTTCTTAGTCACTGCCGAAACGGCAGCATCCACCCGTGGAGACTTAAACAAGTCCCTGTCCTTGTCTGCAAGGGGGTAAAGACGATTCATGGTCCGAATCCCTTTCAAAGCGGATTCCGGTTGCTCCCATTCCGCATGGATCATCTGCCCAACTACTCGGTGCACAGGAAAAACTACCTGGGCATCCCTGACCGCCTGAATGAGAGGATCCTCGAGACCCTCCTCCTCCAGCGGCCGCACCGCAGAGAGGTTAAGTGCTTGGAGAGACTCCGTGACCAAAGGTACCAGCTCGTCCCTTCGAAACACCCGAATGATGCGAGCCTGATCTTCCAGTTCTGGAAGCTCTCCGTCTTCTAACTCCTCCGCCTCAATATCCGGATCCCCCTCAGTCTCGGAATCCGGGAGGCAAAGGGTGTCCTGACCCTGGTCCCCCAACCTGGGCCGCTTGACCGCGGGTTGGGAAGACCGCTGAACCCCCCCCGCGGATGCTGGGGGGAGAGAGGCGGGCCAAGCCTCCGGCAAATGACCAGACCGGCTTAAGCGGAAGGCCTGATGCATGAGAAGAACAAAATCCGGGGAAAAGTCTATAGGCGACGCTACCATAGCCGCCTGCTGGAGCTCAGGGACCGACGTACTAGACGCTGGGCCCAGACCAGAAGGAAGGATGCTCGGTGAAGGGACACTGTCCCCCGAAAGGGAAGGGTCCCCGGGCACATGCTGTTCCTTAATTTCAATAGGCAGCTCCAGTTCTGAAGAAACTGCAGCATAGCTCTTACAGATTCCAGAGTCAGTCATTGTACCTCTGCGGGAGCCACAAATTACACACTGAGGTTTGGCAGCCATGCCAAGGCCACCTGCTCTCAGGGAAAAATAAGGCAACAGGAACAGGGAAGCCCACACCAAGGGGACTAACCTTATTCAATTCAGCACAGTATTAAATTTAAAACCTTTTTTTTTTTTTTTTTTACAGTAAACAAAATACTCCCCAGAATCCTAGGGGTGCCCTGAGCAAAATCGCCAGCAAAAGAAACCCCAAAAACACCAGGGGAACCCGTGCGCAAGTGTTAAAAAGTGCCCTTAAAAAGCACACTTTAGAAATCCAAAATGGCCGCCGCACTTTTTCACCCTCGGTAAAAAACGGCGCGAAAATACAAAGGTACCCAAATAATATGGAAAAGAAAGAAAACGACCCTCTAATACAGGGCAAGCGAAAAAAAGCAGGAAAAAGTGCAATTTGGAAGCCAGGGGAGCCGACAGAGCCTCTGCCCAAGCAAAGAACAGAGAGCTTAAAACAAGGAAAATTCCTACCAGCTCTGGGAACAGCAAGGAACTCAGCCCACTTCTCCAAGTGACAGGCAATGTTGCAGCCGGTATGGCTCTTCCCCGAACAGCCTTGGGGAGAGCTCAACCCAGGCTTCAGAGATTCCCAGGCAGAAAGGCAGGAGCCCAAGGCAGGTCTGGCTTTCCTCAGAAAGTCTCCTGTGTCTTTTTCTTTTTTAAAGATACAGCTACCTAGCAAAAGAAATAGAATATAAAGGGCCAGAAATAAACCCCAAAAGAACTAACTAACTAGTGTTGCTCCTTCAAATGTCACTTAGCGTGCCCAGCAAGGGCACAGAAGTCCTCCAGCTGCAGGGAGACTGGACACACTGGGGACTTCTGGGAGCTCCTGCTGCATATATACTACAGAAGATTTGATTGGTCCAGTCTCCCGGCTGCAGGAGGAGGGGCACTACCCGATGTTGGAGGACTAAACTGGATTACCAAACAGGAATGCTTGTTTTTTACCTTTCATCCATAAGCGTAGATCTTCCTCACATGTCTTGCACACTTTGTGAGGAGCCCACGGTTTGTCTTGATCGCCTAACTTCAAACCGAAATAGGCGAAATATACTTTTTTAATAAATGCAGAAATGTTCCTCTGCCCGCTTTTTCACGGTATATTCCCCACAAATAAAACAAAAAACTGTCCGGAGAGTTGACGCAACCTGTGGCTCTGTGAGCCATCACAAATACACAGCACTGCAAACTACAACTGTAGTGAACCACTTCGGAATAAAGCTGGATTACGACTGAGCAAACAAAAGGTAATAATGAACTTGCAAGAAACTGAAATTTGACAGGAACGTTCATGTCGCAAACCACCGTGTTTGAGCAAGCGAACGAGGCGAGGCGAACAGGAAAGAACATGCGCCAGCGCGAGTACTGGATTTAGCCCCCCGCCTCCCAATTGTCCTGTTAATGTATAAAATGAATACAAAACACTCTAAAATATCATGAGGGAGTGTTTTCTAGTTAGTTAACCATTACAACCTCTATTTTGGGCCAAGAAAATAAACTGCAGTCGGCTAAAAAGAAATTATGTGAACATTCCTTATATGGGTAAGAAATCTAATTTTGCAAGAAAACGTGACGTGATGGAACATTTTGGCTATTTTTCCTGGATTCAGCACCCCAAAATCTATAGGAATCAGGGGCGGCCCAAGGGGGGTGCGGGGCCATGTGCGGAGACTCGGTGCGGGGCCTCATTTGCATAAGTGGCCTTATTTGCATAAATATTTGCATAATGTTACCATACACTAACTTTTAGTAAACATGTCTCTTAATGAGTGTATGGATAAAGAAAGACTAAAAGATTTCTACATTACTATAATCCAGTGCCAACCGCCAGGCACATTAGGAACTACTACAAACGCTGCCCATTTAGAACCCATAGCAAACCCGCCGTTTCCTGACAGCATTACCAGGACTCACAAAGTACCATACTCTACCTATCAAAAGGCAACACTGCAAATATTAAACCAGTACATTTTCAGAGAATACTGGGGAAAGAGAACAAGTGGCAATGTCAAATAGGAATTACATAAATAGAATACCTCAGCTCAGTTACACATGCAGAACATAGACCATCACCAAACAAGGAATCACAATTTAGAAACAGGAAGGCAAATTAAACTGGGAACCCCAAAAGCCAAACTTGGAATGTACAACAACACTGTAGAAATAAAACTATAAATTAATTTCCTCTTGTACCAAACAAAGCGCAGACGTTAATGATGCACATTTCCCAGAGCTTTCATATTCCAGTTAATAAATTCAAAATAAAGAGATATCTTTCTACCTTTTGTGCATTTTTTTCAGTTGCAATTGCTCCAGCCACTTTCTTCTGGTTTCTTCATGTTTTCTGCTAACTGTCCATCATCTGCTGTCCATTTGTTCTTTCTTCTCTCTTCTAGTTTTTTTTTCCATTCTCTCTCTCTACATCTGCTTTAACATACTAATCTTTCTCCTTTTGCTCTTTCCTCATTCCTATTTCATCCACACAAATTTTACCCCTCCATCCTCAATCCCCACTTACTCTCCCAATACCCGGCCAATTGTAGATTTTTCATCCTCCCACACAAAATATTTTTCCCCTCTCCATTTTACTCTCCCAGCCCCATCCCATTCTAATCCTCCCCCAACATCAGCTCCCTTCTAGTTCCAGTCTCACCCAGCATCCATTCCCTTCTAGTCCCTGCATCAGCCCATTTCCAGTCCTAGCCCCCCATCAACCCATTTCCAGTCCTAGCTCCCCCATCCATTTTCAGTCTGAGTCCCTTCATCAGCTCATTTCCAATCCTAGCCCCCATCAGCCCATTTCTAGTCATTTCCTAGCCCCACCATCAGCCCATGTCAAATCCTAGCTCCCCTCCACTCAGCCCAAGTCCAGTCCACGCCCCCCATGAGCCTACTTCCAGTTCTAGCCCCTCCATGAGTCCATTTCAATTCAAGCCCCCACCACAGCCCATTTCCAATCTTAGCTCCCCCAACAGCCCATTTCCAGTCCTATCCTAGCTGCTCCATCAGCCCATTTTCAGTCCTAGCTCCCTTCCCTCACAGCCCATTTCCATTCCAAGCTCCTTCCCCATCAGCTATTTGCAGTTCAAGCCTCCCCTTCCACTCAGCCCATTTCCAGTCATAGCAACCCCCCAACCATTACCAGTCCTAGCCCCCCATCAACCCACTTCCAGTCCTAACCCCCCATCACTCCATTTTCAGTTTAAGCCCCCCTATAACCCATTACCAGTCCTAACCCCCCATCAGCCCACTTCCCGTCTTAACCCCATCAGCCCATTTCCAGTCAGCCCCCCATAGCTCATTGCCAGTCCTAACCCCCCCATCAGCCCACAGCCCATTACCAGTCCTAACCACATCAGTCCACCTCAAATCCTAACCCCTCCCCATCAGCCCATTTCCTGTCCTAGCCCCCATAGCCCATTATCAGTCCTACCCCCCCCATAGCCCATTAGCAGTCCTAACCCCCCATCACCTCATTTCCAGACAGCCCCCATCAGCCCACAGCTCATTACCATCTTAACCCCCCCAGCAGCCCACTGCCCATTACGTCCTAACCCCTCCCCATCAGCCCATTTCCTGTCCTAGCCCCCCCCCCCCATAGCCCATTATCAGTCCTAACCCCCCATAGCCCCATTTCCAGACAGCCCCCAGCCCATTGCCAGTCTTAACCCCCCCAGCCCAGCCCAGCCCAGTGCCAGTCTTAACCCCCCCCAGCCCAGCCCAGCCCATTGCCAGTCTTAACCCCCCCCAGCCCAGCCCAGCCCATTGCAGTCTTAACCCCCCCCCCCCGCCCAGCCCAGCCCATTGCAGTCTTATACCCCCCCCCCGCCCAGCCCAGCCCATTGCCATTCTTAACCCCCCCAGCCCAGCCCAGCCCAGCGCCAGTCTTAACCCCCCCCAGCCCAGCCCAGCCATTGCCAGTCTTAACCCCCCCAGCCCAGCCCAGCCCAGCCCAGCGCCAGTCTTAACCCCCCCCAGCCCAGCCCATCCCAGCCCATTGCCAGTCTTAAACCCCCCCATCCCATGCCATTGCCATTCTTTAACCCCCCCAGCCCAGCCCAGCCCAGCCCAGCCCATTGCCAGTCTTAACCCCCCCCCCAGCCCAGCCAGCCCATTGCCAGTCTTAACCCCCCCAGCCCAGCCAGCCCATCCCATTGCCAGTCTTAACCCCCCCCCCCAGCCCAGCCCAGCCCATTGCAGTCTTAACCCCCCGCCCAGCCCAGCCCAGCCCAGCCCATTGCCAGTCTTAACCCCCCCCAGCACCCAGCCCAGCCCAGCCCATTGCCAGTCTTAACCCCCCCCAGCCCAGCCCAGCCCATCCCATTGCCAGTCTTAACCCCCCCCAGCCCAGCCCATCCCATTGCCAGTCTTAACCCCCCCGCCCAGCCCAGCCCATTGCCAGTCTTAACCCCCCCCCGCCCAGCCCAGCCCAGCCCAGCCCATTGCCAGTCTTAACCCCCCCCGCCCAGCCCATTGCCAGTCTTAACCCCCCCAGCCCAGCCCAGCCCAGCGCCAGTCTTAACCCCCCCAGCCCAGCCCATTGCCAGTCTTAACCCCGCCCCAGCCCAGCCCATTGCCAGTCTTAACCCCCCCCAGCCCAGCCCAGCCCAGCCCAGCACCAGTCTTAACCCCCCCCAGCCCAGCCCAGCCCAGCCCAGCCCATTGCCAGTCTTAACCCCCCCCAGCCCAGCCCAGCCCAGCCCATTACCAGTCTTAACCCCCCCCAGCCCAGCCCAGCCCATTGCCAGTCTTAACCCCCCCCCAGCCCAGCCCAGCCCATTACCACTCTTAACCCCCCCCAGCCCAGCCCATTGCCTGTCTTAACCCCCCCCAGCCCAGCCCAGCCCAGCGCCAGTCGTAACCCCCCTCCTTGCCAGTCTTAACCTCCCCCAGCCCCCCATAGCCCATCAGCACTCCTAACCCCCCAGCCCCCCCATCGCCCATCAGCACTCCTAACCCCCCCAGCCCATCAGCATTCCTACCCCCCAGCCCCCCCCATAGCCCATCAGCATTCCTAACCCCCCCAGCCCATCAGCATTCCTAACCCCCCCCCAGCCCCCCGCCCATCAGCATTCCTAAGCCCCCAGCCCAGTCCAGCCGAGGGAATTTTTTTTATTTTTAAAGCTGTCTTCTCCGCTGCCGGGGCCGCCGCGGCAGAAACGCGTGTGCCGCGGGGCCCCCCCTGCCTAGCACAGCCTGCCCTCCCCCTCTATCCGTTCTCTCGTTCAGCTCACACTCACCCCGCGCCGGCCTGCAGAGCGCGAAGGGACTAGTTTCCCTTTCGCAGCTCTGTTAAGCCCGCGGGGGCTGATGGGAACTTCCCATCAGCCCCCGCGGGCTCAACAGAGCAGCGAGGGAGAAACTCTTCCCTCGCGCTCTGAAAGCCGGCGCGGGGTGACTGTGAGCTGAACGAGAGAACGGATAGAGGGGGAGGGCAGGCTGTGCTGGGCAGGGGGGGCCCCGCGGCACACTCGATTCTGCCGCGGCGGCCCCGGCAGCGGAGAAGACAGTTTTGTTTTGTTTTTTAATTTTACTTTAGTAGGATCAGAATGTTTTTTGCGCGGGGCCCCCTGAAACGCGGGGCCCTGTGCAAAAAACATTCTCGCTCAATGGACGGGCCGGCCCTGATAGGAATCAGTTGCAAAACTGGAGGCAGTTTTTTGGTAGTGTACCTGTGTTCTAGCTCTGCTCCGAACAGACTGGGGGGGGGGGGGGGGGAAGGAGTGAGGCAGGGCAGGGTTCAGTGGATGAACAACATATGTTTGGATTTAATGCCATGGGAGAGCATGTGTGTTGAAGGGGACTATGATGAAGAGTTCAGCCTCTTGCTATAGCCTGCAGATACTAAAGCCTGCTCGGTTGCACACGCTGCTTCATTTTTTACAGGCAGAGCATGGCTAGTCACAGGTGGTAGGTTTTCTCTTTCAAAAAGTTGGCAACCTTAGTTTCAGTCTGTGAATTGGCCGTGCTGAATGGGGGAGGGAAGGGCATAGCACAGTTTATAAATAGAGAGAAAAATGAAAGGTAGTTATGAAGGAAGGCTTAGAGCAGGAGTTCCCAAACTATGACCCCGTTTCCCCTGGTCTGCATCATCACTGCACTGCAACCAACTCATGCCAGCAGCTCAGAAAATTCCAAGTTATCAACGTCCCTGTTTAATGTACATTACCAAGTTTAAGTTACAATGTAGACTGATAAAAGCAGTATAAAAAAACAACTATTAAAACATAAAAGTTAAACACTCTCTCATGTTCCCCAGCTCCACAGTCCAGCATTGCTCTCTCTCTCTTCCCTCCTTTCCCCTGCGGTCCACCCACTAGCTTTTACCTGCAGTGGTTTTTGGACACTACAGGTATTTACAAACACTGTCCCTTGCCTGCCAGAAACCAGAAGTTGAGTCAGAGAGAGCAGTATGCAAGAAGGGGCTGTCAAAAGGCAGTGTTTGTAAATCGCTAGAACTTCCAGCACGTAAGGGCAAGTGGGAGGGAGGTAGCGATCACTGCAAGGAAGGGCTATAGGGGGGGGGACAGATGCTGAACCTCGGGGTGAGGGGGAGGTGATGCAAAACTATGAGGATGGAGGAGAGCAGGAGAGATGCTGGACCAACAGGGGAGGGGAGGGATGGAAGAGGGAGGCAGATATGCTACAGCAGGGGAGGGTGAGGCCTAAAACCTTTGTCCCAGAGCCTCAGCAGCACGTGTTGCATGGAGTTACAGGAAAACAGACAGGAGAAGCTACTTTTTTTCTTTTCTTTAGGGGGAGGGGACCCTCCACCCCCACTCAGCAGAATCCACAGCTCTTTCAACATCTGAAAGTTACTTTGTGGCCCTTAATCTAAAAATTTGGGCACCATAGTTTATAAAATTGTAGGAAACTGCCATCTTCGACATCTATTTTATTATTTAACTGTTTTTATATCACTTTATCATTTTTTAGTCAAAGCAGTTTACACTGTAACAAACTTGGTGATGTACATTAAACAGGGACATTGATAACTTGGATTCTTCTGAGGCAATGGAGGGTTAAGTGACTTGCCCAAGGCAACAAGGAGGGCTAGTGGGAATCAAACCCTGCTCTTGTGGTTCCTAAGCAAGTGCTCTGATCACAAGACTACTCCTCCACGCCACAATAAATTAAAATAAAATAAAAAAAATGAAAAAAAAGGGGGGAGGAAGTAAACTTATCTGTAGCTTACAACACATTTCCAGAGGGCACAAAATACTTGCAGTAGCCTGCATTTCTTACCAATAAAAATATGTTAAGGCCCATAAGTTATCACCATAGGTTTCTTCAATTTTAAACTGTAAGAAATGTGTGACAGGAGCAATGAGTTCACTTTGGAATAACGATTATTGCAAACCACTTTTTTGGCCAGTGCTTTATAAACCTCTCAATACACATATGTACATTAATAACAGCTATCCAGCCTAAAGCATTTCTGTGAATTTAGAATAGCACGTTGAGGCAGCCAGCGATTTGGGAGAGGTGCTCTCCCAGTAACCCATCACATCACAAAAGCGCTCCTCCAACATGGGCACTTAGTGTTTGCATTATGTTCACACCTTGTTAAAATGTCATTCTAATAGCATAAACGGAGTGCAAAGCACTTTAATTACTACTTATTAGAAGCAGGATTTATTCTAATCTCCCACATGTGAGAGATGAGTTTCAGAGCCATCCTGAGCTATGCAAATACCTCCCCCATGAAGAATAGGAAACAATGCTGCATTTTGCATGATTTCTTTTCTCTCTAACCTTTTTGAAAGAATTATATAACTATTTATTAAATAATATAACCACTGGAGAGTGGCAGGAAAAGAGATTTTTGGAGGAAGGTTTTGTAACTAACTGGGTTCTTTATGCTGGGTCAACCTGTGCAGCCTTTATTGGAATTAAGCAATGGCACCAGGATTAACAGCCCTACTGCTGGGAAAAGCATTCAGAAAATAAGTCTTTGTTTAATGTCTGATTAAAAAGAGCAATGTCTATGTCTGCTACCACCATGCAGGGCATCTGAGTCACAGCTGGTTAAGAGGAGAGGGAATCTCACAAAGTTTTCTGGAATGGAGGTTTAGAACAAGGTGCCATGATCTGAAACTCAAGGGAGGAGTATAATTAGGAGCAAGAGGGTAAAACAGGGTTACTTACCTGTAACGGGAGTTCTCCATGGACAGCAGGATAAATCAGCCACACCTGGTGAAATCCCCCAACGGTGCCGTACATGGAAGTGCTCTCTAAAGCTCAGATCTTTGAGCATGTGCCAGAGGCCCAACCCACTAGCCTGCCCCTAGCCAGCCAGTGAGTGAGTTTCTAGCTGTGCCCGGAGGGCCCATGGCTAGGGGCATACAGAGGCCTACCTCGGCCTGGGGAGGTGGGTGGGATTGTGTGGCTGACTTATACTGCTGTCCACAGAGAACTTCCGTTACAGGTACGTAACTCTGTTTTCTCCTTGGACAAGCTGGATTAGTCAGCCACTCCTGGTGCCTCCCTAGCTGCACGATAGAGCGAAGGAGCCGTGGAAAGGGAGGCCGAGACTAGGTGAAGTTAACGAGCGTTTATTTTCATAAGCAGTGTGCACAGCTAACATGGTTTTGGCTAACATAACTTACGTTAACTGGGTGGCCAACATGGCCGAACAGCAAGACCAACATGGCCGGAAACGGTGGCCAACATGGCTGGAAATGGTATACTGGTAAATTGAGGTTCAATGTATACAGTGATTTCAAGTTCAATGTGATTAGCCCAGCGGCTCAGTCACAGGTCTGATGGAACCTCTGGTAGCGGTGGAGAGTACCACCTGTCCAAAAGCAGCACGGGTCTTGAGTGTCAAGGTCCAAGCAATAGTGTCTCTGGAACATGTGGGCAGAGGACCAAGTGGCAGCTTTGCAGATGTCCATCAGGGGAATAGAGCGCAGGCTCGCGATGGTGGCTGCCAGCACCCTGAGTTGGTGTGGTCACACATTTGGTGAAGCTTGTACGCCCGCCAGCTCATGACAGAGACTGATGCAGTCAGAGATCCATTGGGTCATGGTGCGTTTTGTGACCAGGCATACCGGTCTGTTGGGATCGTAGGACATGAACAGCTGAGAGCCCTTCTGAAGTGGGCCTGTCTTGAGGATATAGGTTTGGAGGGCCCTGGTACAGTCCAGTGTGTGTAGCCTCTGCTCCACGGGGGAGGAGTGCTGCTCCGAGTAAAATGTTGGTAACTCGATTACTTGGTTAATGTGGACATCCGACGCCACTTTGGGGATGAATTTGGGGTGAGTACGTAGGGTGGCTCTGTCATGGAGGAGCTGGGTGTATGGGGGTGTGCCACCAGCACCTGAAGCTCGCTGATTCTGCGGGCTGACGTGATAGCTATCAAAAAGAGCGTTTTCCATGTCAGGTGCTTCATTGAGGCTGAGAGCATAGGTTCGAAGGGTAGTTGAGTCAGCTGCTGAAGGACAACGTTCAAATCCCAAGCCGGGGCGGGAGCCCATGTAGGGGGCCACAAGTTGTTGAGCCCTTTCATAAAGCTTGCTACCAGGGGTAAGGAGGCGATGGTTGTGTCACCCTCATGGTCATGGAAGGCTGCAATGGCTGATAGGTGGACCCAGACGGAGATGGTTTTCAGCCCCTGTTCCTAGTGTGTCGCAAGGTACTGTAAGATACGAGGGACAGGGCAGCTTGACGGGTTAAGCCCCTTGGATACCTACCATAGGCTGAATCTTTTCCACTTGAGTCTGTAGGATTTCCTGGTGGAGGGGTATCTGGCTGCCAGAATAATGCATTGAACCTCCTCCGAGACATTAATTGATGAGAGGTTCATCCTTTCAACCTCCAGGCTGTCAAGGCAAGGGCCTTGAGGATGGGGTGCAGGGTGAGTTCGTCGTCCTGTGTGAGCAGACAGCTGGAGGGGGAGGGGGAAGGGCTGCTCCTGAGAGAGGCATAGGAGGGTTGGAAACCACATCTGGCGGGGCCAGTATAAAGCCACCAGGATGATGTGAGCCTTGTCTTGGATCACCTTCTGCAGTGTCTTGGAGATCCAGGGGGGGTGTGGTGGGAAGGCATATACTAGAGACCACTCCCCCCAGCATACGTCAAAGGCATCCAAAGCTATGCTGTGGACTGACGGGCGTTTGGAGCAGAATAAGTTGCACTTCTTGTTCTGCTCTGTGGCAAAGAGATTGAGCTGGGTTGGCCCCAGCGGCTGAAGATGTCGCTGGCAGTCGAGGGGTTCAGGGTCCACTCGTGTGGACTCAGCTGTCAGCTCAATCTGTCCGCCAAGGAGTTCTGTTCTCCCGGGAGGAAGGATGCTTGTAGCCAGCAGTAATTCTCCAGGGCTAGTGCCCAAATGATGAGGGCCTCTCCTTGCACAAGGGTCGGGAGCCTGTTCCTCCTTGTTTGTTGAGACAGAACATGGCAACTTGGTTGTCTATCTTGATGAGTATGGATTTCATTCCGATGTGTGGTTGGAAGGCTTGTAGGGCGTATTTTATGGCCCTGAGCTCCAGAAGGTTTATGTGGAGGCACGCTTCTGTCACTGTCCAGGCTCCTTGCGTGCGAAGGTGGCCCATGTGGGCTCCCCAGCCCGTGTTGGACGCATCCGTAGTGATGGTGATGTGGTGGTGGGGTTGTTGTAGTTCCTTCCCCGCAGTGAGGTTCTGTTTGACCATCCACCATTGTAGGCTTCTTCTGGTCCATACATCAAGGGTGATGTTGGCAGAGAGGGGCTGCGTGCGCTGGTTCCAGAAGAACATAGGTGCCACTGGAGAGTGCGCATGTGCAGCTGCACTAGAGGCAACACTTGGGTGGTGGCGGCCATATGGCCCAGGAGTCGCAGGATGGTCCAAACTGTTGAGTCAGTCTGGAGGGAGACTTCCGCCGCTAGAGCGGCCAACTTCTCCGCTCGCTGCGCGGTGAGAAACACTTTTGCTTGTACAGTGTCTGTCGGCCCCAATGAATTCTAAACGTTGAGTGGGGGACGAGGTGTGATTTCCTGTAGTTTATCAGAAATCCAAGGGAGGTGAGGAGGCGGATGGTTTGTCTGACTGCAGTCTGTGTGCCTCGTGCTGATGGTGAAGAGAGAAGCCAGTCGTCCAACTATGAGAAGACGTGGATGCCTTGCTTTTGCAAGTGCGCAGCTGCAATGACCACACAATTCGTGAATATCCGTGGTGCTGGGGAGAGTCCGAATGGTAGGGCCCTGTATTGGTAGTGCCCTTCCAGGGCTTGGAACCGCAGGTACTGTCTGTCCTTCAGATAGATAGGGACATGAGTGTAGGCGTCCTGCAGGTCCAGGGATGCGATCCAGTCTCCAGGTTGGAGGAGTGGTAGGATCGAGCCCAGGAAGTGCATACAGAATTTTTCCTTGTGGATGAACTTGTTCAAGTTCCAGAGGTTGAGGATGGGGCACACCCCTTTTGACTTTTTAGGAACCAGGAAAAATCTGGAGTAAAAGCCCAGGTTGGTCTGGTCGGAGGGGAACTTGAGATGCCAGAAGACATATCAATTCGTGATGCATTAGCAGAGGTCTTTCATTGGCCTGGGCCGATGCGGAGCGCTGGCAAGGGGGAGCGAGGAAGCGTAGGTGGTAACCCTCCCAGATGATCTGTAGGACACATGTGTCTGTAGAGATAAGTTGCCAGGAGGCCGAGAAGGCAGTTAATCGCCCTCCCACGGGAATCACTGTTGGCTCCACCAAATGCTGATTGTCAAAAAGAAGGACCGCTATTTCCCGCCTGGGGCTGTTTCTTTTGTTTTGTCCCTTTGGTGCTTCTGTTGGTTTGAAGCGCCGTAAGAGGAATGGTATGATGGCTGCTTGTAGCGCGGTGGCTGCCATTTGCAGTAGGAGTTGTATTTTTTGTGTGTGGGGTAGGTCTTGCGGCTGTAGTTTCCCTTGGCATTGGAGCTACGTTTTAGACCGTCTTTAGCAAGGGTATGCAAGGTGGTGCAGTGGTCTTTCATGTTGTTGACCATGTCAGTGACATTTTCTCCAAAGAGTGACTCGCCATTGCAGGGGGCATCCGCGATGCATTCGTGTGTCTCTTCGTGCAGGCCTGATGCCCACAGCCATGCCAGCCTCAGGGTGGAGATGGCAATACCGGCAGTACATGTGGCTGTCTCAAAGGCGTCATGTATTGTGCTAATTAGGTGTTTTCTGCATTCCTTGAGATCCCCAATCGTGGATGTAGTTTTAGCTTTTTCCTCAGGTGTGAGAGCTGCAATGGTGTCTTTGAAAGTGGCTAGCAGAGAGTCTTGGTAGAGTATATGCTGAAACTGGCGCACAGCAATCCTTGCGTTCAGCATCACCCCTTGAAAGACTTTCTTCCCCACATCATCTAGAAGTTTGGGGTCTCTCCCGGGGGGTGGAGGGGGGGGCGGAATTGGCATGGTTGCGCAATGACTTGATGTATTTTAAGGCTGAGGACATGACGATTGAGTAGTGAGGCAGCTGATTTTTTCCGAATCCCAGAGCCTGTTGGACCTGGTATTTCGCATCCAGTTTTCGGGGGCACACAAGCGACAAAGCCGGGTTCTTCCAGAGCTTGGCATGCGCATCTAAGAGGTGTTGGTGTATTGGTAATGTAGCCGGTGTTTTTGGGGCATTGAGGTACATGAGAACCTCCGGTCCGGGTTGTTCCGAGGACTCAGACGGTGTAAGGCTTAAGGTGGATGCTACCTTGCACAGGAACTTGGGATCTGTGATATCTTCCGGAGGAGGAGCCGGCGCAGGCGGTAGAGTTGATGGTGGAGCCCCCGGCCGAGTCTGACGTTAAGGCAGATTGAGTGTCCTTATTTGGGAATCCTGCTCCAAGCGGGGTCATCTCCTCCTCTTCTTCGTCTTCAGAGCTCAGGAAGGAAAGAGGCTCAGAGGTCTCTGAGGCAGTCTCCACGCATTGCGTGGAGTCATGGGTGGAGCCTCAAGGTCCCTCGGAATTCACTATTGGAGTGGTGGAGGCTTCCGTAAGGCCTTCCCTGAGGAGGTTCGTGAGGCTGGACAGGAGCTGTAGTATAGCTCCCTGGTTAGGAAGCGGTTGCAGAGGTGTTGGATGCTGGCATCTGTTGACCTCCTTGTGCAGGGCTAGATGTTATGGGTGTAGCCTTTTTATAGGGCCTGGTGTCTGGGCTGCCCGAGATGCCTCATTTGTGTCGTTGGTGGGATCTGTGGGGTTTGCGCTCCCTTACGGATGCGTTGGTGCTGCAGGAGTGGTGGTGCTTGTCTCTGTGCTGGCCATGCTCCCGACTCCGATCTCTGCCCCAAGCTCCTCTGTGATCATCGTCTCTGCCCCGATCGCTGCCTCTGTCCTTGTCCCGATGCTTTTTGCTGACTGGCTGTGCCAGTGGGGAGACAGTGCCGGTGTTATAGGAGGCGCCGGAGTCAGCGCCGCTGAGAGGGGGCATGTGACCATGCGGCTGCCCAATGGGATGCTTGGAGGCAGAGCTACACTGCCCATGACGCTGCCCAATGGATGGTGAGTGGGCGGAGCTTCCAGCAACAACATAATCAACATGGCGGCCCCCAGGAGCGGCGTGGAGAGCATGGCATGCCTGATCACAGTGGGGGGGGGGGGCACCGGAGGAGCTGTGGTGAGCCGAGGATGGGTGCGCCTTCTCTGCCGGAGTCTCAGCGGTGGTTGCAATTCAGTCTCCATTGGAGGTGGGTTTATGACCCGTGGGAGCTTTCGGTGGAACCAGGAGGTCTGGAGTGCTGTGACTGGGGATGAAGGCCCCTCGGGGCACATCCTGGGTCTGCGAGGAGCTGCAAACCATCGGGGAGACCTCCGGAGGCAGCAGAGATGAGAGGAAGTCTTTCAGAGTGTGGCCTCTTGATTTTAGGGCTCTGGGAGACATCTGTGAGCAGTGCTGGCAGTCAGAGACCGGGTGGTTGGCCTCTAGGCATCTAACAGACCGGTCATGGGCATCGGAGCTGCTCATCTTTCGGGAGCAGAGGCAGCATTTCTTAAATCCCAGTTTGGATGGCATTCTTACTGTGAGTAGATGTTCTTTCTTCTCTGGCTGTGGTTAGGAGAACAGGAAACCGCGTGTGTACGGCACAGCAGAAGAAAAAAAGACTAGCTGGCTGGGGGCAGGCTAGTGGGTTGGGCCTCTGGCACATGCTCAGAAAGATCTGAGCTCTAGAGAGCACTTCCGTGTACAGCACCGTCGGGGGATGTCACCAGGTGTGGCTGACAAATCCTGCTTGTCCAAGGAGAATATTTCTTCCCAGAAAGAGAAACATTCCAGTGGAGGCAGAAATGACTGACAGTGAATTAAGCACAGAATAAACTCTTGGTGAAAGGAGGTTAAGCTGCATTATTCCAATAGGAAAGGAAACAGACAGGGTAGATGGTCTCCATCGGCCATTATATTCTAGATTTACTGAGCAACATCCATCACTTCCTATTTGACCTGGTTCTCCAGATCCCATCCAAGCACTGGCAGGCTCTAGCAATCAGATGCACACAACTACAGTCAAGTAGCTTGCATTTCCCATCTTGTCCTAGGTCTTGGAGAAAAGGTCAGTGATCACATGTCTCTCTTTTATTGCATAAATGTTGTACTATGCATTCGTATCTGTTTCATTTGTCTGGATTCTGTTTTTCATATGTCTTACTGGTAATGTATAAGTTTTACCCTTTGTATTATTATAAATGGTCACAATGTTATTTCACAAATGGCAGTATACCAACTCTTTGAATAAATAAACAAGGACACCCACGACTTCTAAACCACTTATTCCCTTGAATGCACTTAACAGAAAAAAAATAATGCTGGATTATCCTGGTACATATTCAGGAAAAGAGGAAAGTGTCTCATCTAAGCAGATTAAAATAAATCAAAATGCCTAGGATTTTGAAGTCCAAATGTTGCTCATATACAAAACAGATTATATCGTATCACCTCTTATTATTACTAGAACTCTATCATTACATTTGTAATATGATCTTCAGCATACTGTTCAACATGACATATTTCAAGGCTTTTCTGCAGCCCTACACTTATCACACAGAAGGGTTATATTGATCACTTTGGGCTTCTGCAGCCTGGACATCCATTCAAAACTCAGCCACAGGGCTAATCATCAGCCAGCGTTACTATGCCCATTACACCCCTTTTCTCAAGTCACTTCATTGGCTCCCTCTCCAGTTCAAACTTTCCCTACAGACTTACAAGTGCATTCATTCTGCAGATCCTCTTGACCTCTCTTCTCTCTTCCTCTACGGGCACTTTTTATTTGCACCCTTCTCCTCCCCTGCCCACTCCAGACTCCCTTCGTTCCATCTTGCTGCATCGTATGCCTGGAACAGACTATGCTAGGCTCCATCACTGGTCCTACTCAAGTCCAGGCTAAAAACGTATCCTGTCAAGGCTGCTTTTGGATCCTAACCATCTTATTCTCCCCGCTTACCACCCATGTGTGCTAGAATAATTTCCCTTTAGTTTTACCTTAGTCCCCTGGCTGTCGTCTGTCTTGAGTAGATTGCAAGCTCTATTAAGCAGGGAGTCTCTCTATTACACGTATGTTGACAGTGCTGCATGCACCTTGTAGCACTATACAAATAAGCAGTAGCAGGAAAGGCTTTGATGCTACCAAACCCCATGAGATAAAACTCTCAAATTGGACCTCAATGACTGCCACAGGAAGAGAATGGACTACTTATCTTCACTGATCATATTATATGCCCCAATCAGCGCGTTTCATGCTCTACATGGGTTCAGGCTCCACTTTCCATCTCCATTATTGACCAAGTATGAAAGTACTCAAAAATCTGCCGCCTTTGCTGCAGCTCCTCCCTCTTGGAATAGTTTACCTGCAACTGTTAGGACTGAACATGACTATAAGACGGCACTCAAAACATTTCTTTTTGAAGCAGCGTTTGGATTAGGTCCCTCTATGACTTAAGATAGGGGAACTGAATTAAAACTTGACACAGAACTGTCAGTGTAGCACAAGTTTAAGATACCACATGAAGGAAGAAGGGGAAGGGTATTATCCCTCCTTACCTCTTGGGTCACACATGTTTCAAGTATTTTCATTTGTTGTATTTCTTTTCTATCAATAATGGAGTTTATGTTAGTAGTAGTTTGCTTTTATGTTTATTTTATACTTTGTAAACCACATAGGTTGCAGTACAGTTTTGGCAGTATATCAAATAAAATTTAACCATAACCATGGGAAGGCAGCAAGAATAAGCTGTAGTTCCAGTCTTCTATGGTATATGATAACCAGAAGTAAATGTGCATCATTGGGCTCGTTACTCCAGGTATGCAATTGTTAGGTGGCTGTGAAAGGAACTGAATCAAACAGAATTTTTCATTGACTGCTGAGTCCCAATAGCGAGAGCACAACTAAGGGAGCATCCAGGAGTGGGAATGGAGAACTTCCCTTCCCAATTCTATCACCCTAGTATCTTTCAACAAGCAATGAATACAGAATCATTAAACAAGAATCCTTAGTGCAATGGCGACACCTTGTGGTCAGTCTTATGGGCCCAGTGATTTCTTAAACTAGCCCAAGCCAAAGCAAATATCTACATTTTCTCTAACATGAGTTCTACTCTATACCCCACTTTTGCCATATATGTACAGATCAATTAATTAGTAGTTTGATATGCTTCCTACTAAAGACTTTGTTGATCATTTAACGCTGACAGCTAAGACCCTAAATGATGCCTACTCATCTGTGAGATGGGTTGGGATTTGTTTTTTTTTAAACTAGCTCCAGTTCATTTGAGACCTCTCCTTCTAGTTTACAAAAAAATAGGTCTATAAATTTCAAATTAGTAATTATTAAATACAGCTATCCCAAATGGCAGATTGAATTTTCATACCTACCTGCCTCCTTTCCAACACTACATAATTCTTAAACGATACACTATTTTATAACAATTACACTGCAGTTGTTCTCTTAAGCTTCTACAGCTTCTATCACGATTGTTGCAGTTTTCCGGATCATGCCACATCTTAGTAAGTGGAACAGACGTTTCAGTCATCATGTTGTAGGTCTGCTGGCTAAAACATCAGTTCCACCTAGTAAGAAGTGGCATGACCCGGAAAACTGCAAAGATTACACTGCAGTTATTCAGCAGAAATAGCTGTGACTACCGGTTAAGCAGGTAAATCAGACTACATCCAGTTTCCTTAAAGTGACACTAATCGGAAGCTGGCTCCCTCCTCCACACCAGAACTACATAGAAAAAGACCTTCCCAAAACCAGCACTGAACAAAGGTGTCTAGCCCCTTCAGAAATGTGCCCCTTCTGACAACTGAAAACTTGCTCACCTTGGCATCCTTTGTTGATGCCAGGATGCTCAGGTCCAGTTCCTCCCAATGCTGGAGAATTAGTTGAAACACTAAGAGCAAGGGACTACGCTCTTGGATTAAACATATTCTAAACTCAGGAAATCCACCTGAACTTTCTCCTTTCTTGCTACATGCATGAGAAGTAGAGCCATCTCCTCCACTACCAGAGCACTTTGCGTGCCACCCTGGTGAATGATGTAAGTGTAGCTGTCGCACTGTCCAACAAAATTCTGACCACTGAGGAATCAATGACTGACAGACAGCAGAAGGTGACAGTAAACAGAACTCACTCGAAAGAAAGGAGATTAGCAGTGGGCCCCATTGTTTAGTGCTGAGACCGGTACTGTTCAATATAATTGTGAGTGATATTGCCGAAGGGCTGAATGGAAAGTTTGTCTTTTTGCAGATGACACCAAAATTTGCAACAGAGTGAACTCACCTGAGGGAATGGAGAACATGAGGAAAGATCTACAAAAGCTGGAAGAATGGTCTAATGCTTGGCAGTTAAGATTGAACGTGAAGACGTGTAGTGTCATGCACTTGGGAAGCAGAAATCCAAGGGAACTATATGCAATAGGAGGCAAGAGATTGGTGTGCACGGACTACAAGGACTTCAGAGTGATTGTTTCTGATAATCTCAAGGTGACAAAACTGTGTGACAAGGCAGTGGCAGAAGCCAGAAGGATGCTGGGTTGCATACAGAGAGGAATTACAGCAGAAAGGAAGAGGTACTAATGCCACTGTACAAGTCCCTGGTGAGGCCTCACTTGGAAAATGGTTTTCAGTTCTGGAGACCGTATCTCGCAAAGGATATAAAAAGGCTGGAAATGGTTCAGAGGAAGGCGACCAAAATGATTTGGAGCTTGCATCAGAAGACTTGAGAAGAGAATTAAAGACCTAAATATGTACACTCTGGAGGAGAGGAGGGACAGCGGAGATACAATTCAGACCTTTAAATACTTGAAGAGTATTAATGAACAAGCTTCTTCCAAAGATGGGGAAGCTGCAAAACTAGAGGGCATAACATGAAGCAAGGGGGTAAACTGAAAGGAAGTGTCAGAAAATACTTTTTCACTGAAAGGGTGTTGGATACTTGGAATGTCCTCCCAATGGAAGTGGGGGCAAATACAATGACAGAATTCAAAAAGGCATGGGGCAGGCACAGTGGATCTCTTTATAGCAACAGGATAAAATCAAAATAAACGTAACTATCTCTTATATCTCAGCAAATAGGGGTGACCTACATGGAGCGGTAGGTACACCCCTAAACAAATGCATGGGGTGAGGTGACCTGCACGGAACGGCAGGTGCACCTACTCTTGTTGCCTTGCTGGGCAGATTAGATAGACCAGGCTGGTCTTTATCTGCCGTCATATACTATGTTACTATGTAATGGGAGGAAGGCCTGAAGAGCCAGAAAACGCTCTCATTTCCAAGCAGTTGATCGACCTCTGGCTCTGTTCCTGAGTCTACTGAGTTTGTGGCACTTAAGTCAGCCAGCAGGTACTCCAGTCACTCAGGTTGGCATCCATAATCAGCACCACTCAAGAGGTTCCAATAGCATACTTAAGACCTTCTTCAGATCCAGCCACACCAACCCTTCTCCTGCAAAGGAAGGTGCATTCACAGAGACAGCAACTACGGCAACCACTACGACAGCAATGCTTTCTGTAAGGGAAGCAAGTGGGCTCTAGCCTATGGCACTAAATCCAAGGTCACCACTATTGATCCCAACACCTGGAAATAATCCCAGAGCCCAGGGCACCACACCTGCAAGAGGCCCCAGATCAGAGCCTGCAACTTCAGCATCCTGGTCTCCGTAAGAGAAACCCTACCTGTCTCAGTTTCTAAACAATTGCAGAGATACTTTGCAAAATTGATGATAATTCAGTTTCTGGAGAAACTGCACCATGTGTTCCCTAGCCTGTCTGCCCAGTCTCGTACAGAGACTTCACCCAAATCAACCAATCGCCAAGATAAGAATGCATGAGAATCTCCTGCTTCTGTAAGGCCGCAGCTGCCACCATCATTACTTTGGGGTAAGCCCTGGGTGCTGAGGCCAATGCAAAAGGTGAAGAGCCTGAAACTAAAAATGCCCATTGGGACCATAAACCATAGATGCCTGTTCATCTGTGGCATCAAAGTTATGTGACAATAAGCCTCCAATAAATGCAAGGTTGTCAAATAGTGCCCCTGCCACACCACCATACTGACAGACCGGAAGGTTTCCATTCAAAACCTGGGCACCTATAGGCATTTGTTCAACCCCTTCAGATCTAGAATGGGTCAAAAGGAAGCCTTCCTTCTTGATAACCATGAAATAGAGTACCTACCGCATCCCTGTTCCTACAGAGGAATACACACTACTGCCCCAAGGAACAGCAACCACCACAGACTTCCCTAGCGCCGAGCAGGGTGACTCCATAAAAGCATCAGAAAGGGGGCAGGCTACCTCCAGGACATAAAACATCTCATATCACCTCCAGCACCCACTGGTCTGACATGATCTGGCAGTAGAAGTGCTGCAAGTATCTGCCAACTGGCTGGACCTCGTCCCAGGACTCACAAACCTTCAGTGGGAACACTTGGCTCCAGCTGAGAAGCTGACAGCTCTGTCTTTGCCTCCTCTCTGGGCTCCCTAAAAGGACTGGCCCCAAGGCACAAATCTGGACCTCCAAGCAGAACCCCTATGGGCCAATCAAAAAACTTCAAGGCATCTCAAAAACAACCCCATGAGGAAGAGAAATGTCCTGCCCCATATGGCCTATCCTCTAGAAGCCTAGGAACCTTAGAGTTCCCAAGGAATTTCAAACTTCTCCAAGTCCTCCCTGAAAAGCAATTTTCCTCCAGCCATGTTCGCCAACCAGTTATGCAGCTAAAAGACACCATTACACAACCACTGTTGCCATGTTGTTGGCCGAGATCCTAATCAGATCATACAGAGCCTATGCCAAAAAGGTCAATCCAGACTCCAACCTCGCTGCCTCCAAGAGGTTGCTGGAGACAAAGAGATCACTAGGAAGCTGCTGTGACCTTCTCAGACAAGTCCTGGCCATGGAGATGGCCTCCTGCAATGCCGTAACCTCAAAGGACTGTTTTAGCAAAGCCTCCAGCTTACAATCCTGCAAATCTTTCAGCATCACAGCACCTTCCACCAGGATGATGATTTTTTTCACAGTCAATATGAGCACATTGACTCTGGGCATCTGAAACCTCTCCTCCTCTTCTGGGGGCAGAGGATACAACTTGGACATAGTCCTGCTGTCTCTGTAGCAATCATGTCTTGAAGGGCTCTGTGAAGGAGGAAAGGACCTCCAAGGCTTATGAATGCCCTTCAACAAAAGATTCTTCACTGCTGGACCGTCCTCAGAAATTTCCAAGGCCGCCAAGGCTTGTGATATTAAAGATAACAGCTCATCCTGATGAAAAATACACACAACAGTTGAGTGCTTCCCCCCACTGGGAACTCCCCCTCTTCCAGCTCCTCCTTGGGAGCCATGTTTAACAGGACCAACCTCTCCAAGTCCTACTCTTCTAGATTCTTTCTGATCCCTGCGAGGCCTCTTTGCTCTGTGGGAAGATCTCCAGATGCCACAGCTATAACCTTCAGAGGAAACCCCTCCAAGTCACCCTCTGCCCCTGTTTCAAACAAAACATCTGACATAGCAAGTGAACAAACTCTGGGGAGAAGGTGTTTCTTCTCATAGAGGCCATGCCCCCTGGCTTTCTGGCCTGGCTCCATACCCTGGATCTGGGAGCTTCTCCCACAGCAGACTGGGGCCTGACTGCAGTAAGGCTTCTGCTGTAAGCTGCTCTCTTGCAGCCATAACAAAAAACAGCCTCCAAAGGTGCAGCCATGTACCCCTCTCTTGCTCACAGTGCAACTAACCTGCTTCTACCGCACTTGCTCCCATAACAGGGAAGCCAGTGGTCACTGGCCTTCCCTCTGCCTCAGATCACTGCTTCCCTCACCTTTTTTTTTTAAAATAAAAAACTTTAAGGAGAGCCAAAAAGTCAGATCTGTACCCAACCCCCAGCTCTCTCCTAAAGGTTGGGGAGGAGGAAGAGAGGTGGAGCCACCTCAATTCAAAGAGGGGAGGGCCTTGAGAGGGGAGGGGGGACCGATACCAAAAGGTTTTCTTTCCCCTCTCCCCAAAGAGGACGCAGATAGACCCAAAGTCCCTGTCACAGACTGCACAGGCTTATGCATCCTCCATCTGCTGGAGGCTGACTGGTTTTTGGCTGAACAGAAGCCTCTTAAGGTGACATTAAACCAGTGGTTCTTAGTCTGCATCTGCTAGCAGAAGTGTGTAAACCTACACCTCTGGGCTGGAGGTATGTTGAAAAGTCTCCTTTGAGAATAAACTGCATGCTATAAGATATTAAAACCTTACTTATTTGTCCCAGATTTGCTTACAATAATGCAGGCAGGGGCCCTATCCCATCTGCATTATTGTAACTTATTTGACACAGTACACACAGAACATCTTATCATGGAGGTAGGTATATGCTGTTATAAGCTGAATCCCTCCAAGCCTTTAAGAGCCACATTAGCTTTCTATAAGAGAGTGATGTTTGTTTAAAGCAGGACAGTGACATTTTACTTACCAGATAATATCCTTTCCTTGAGCCCTGCTAGACCAGTCCAGACAAGTGGGTTGTGTTCCCCTACCAGCAGATTAGGGGAGACAAAGAACCAATGAAAAGCTGAGGTTTCAATGACATTACTCCCATGCCTCTCTATCCACCTCCATTCACCTCAGCCACCAGTCTCTTGAGTATTTGTCCCAAAGCCTTCAGGAGAACATGGCAAGCCTCACACAATGTCAATGTGGGCAACAATAAGTAAATTGAACAGTAGCAAACTATGTACAGAAAAGCATAAACAAAAGGCTGAACAAACAAAGAGCAAGGGTGTAGGAGGTCACTGTTGTAGTTTATTCAAAAAATACCCCAACGCGTTTCAGCAAGATGCCTTCTTCAGGGGGCACATCTTTAAAAATTAAAAACATTAATAAATATACAGTCAATCATAATAGCAATAGTAAAAAAAAAAGATAACACAATATAAAATAAAACCACAAAACCAAAAAATAAAATTAGATATATGTAAAAGTAAAACATACTAAACAGTAGTGAAATGTTACATACTAAATAGTACATATACAGAAACAATAATAAAGATGGTAAAAACCAGGAAGACTATGGGTATTGATAGTAAAACTATATGAGAGACGAAGGAGATATTACTTACAAAGGGCACAGTATAATCTGCAGTGGTCTTTAAAAAGACTTCATTTGTTTATACTGGAGAAACTGAAATGTCATCTAAGCTGATCAAAAGTAATCCAAAGCAATCCCAGAGCCAGAGGGGAGTAAAATACAGGGAGACAAAAAGATCAATTAGTTTCATTGTCAAAAAAAGCATATCCTACTTGAACTGAACCCATATGTACTAGATGCAGAGGTGGCAAAAAAAGTTTGTTATAACCAAGCTCAAAGGGGAAACAGTAAATGTCAAGATACATTAAAAAGGAAAGGGGACACAACATCATAAAAAGCATCTTAAAAAACGTAAGCATCTGTAAAACCTATTAAGGTTCAAACCCATGTACCAGACAGATATCGAAAAAAATTAAAAAGGATCATTTAAAAAGGTACATATTGAATTTATAAAATTGCATAAAAAATGGAAAGGGGCACAAGATGTTAAAAAATGTGTTAAGGGGGCACGGTTCATATAACACTCAAACAGAGAGCTTGAAATAAAGCAAAACATTCTGTAGTGCATATTGAATGTTCATAAAAACAAATAAAAAAATAGTGAGGAGCACAGCATATTAAAAAAATATTTGATCTGACAAAGATCAAAGCCATGTAGCAGGCGCCATCGATAACTTGGAAAAGATCAAAACATTTTCTTACAGAAATGAAAGCGTCAAACATACATGACTAAGGAAAGCGCTGTAAAACAAAAGAAAGGTTGGGCAACAAAAAATTTAAAAAGCCGTACGAGTAATCAAATCATAAGTCAAAGAATTTTTAAGCTCAGCGAACCATGTTTCTTCTGAATAAAAAGGGGGGGAAAAAACAACCAACAGTAAAATCATTTGCATTAAAAGACCTTCTCCACAGCGTCGGCAAGCAGCTCAGACAACTTGACAACCATTTTTGATTGTTTACACAGTCCCCGGACGGGCGCACAATCAGCACATACATGGTATATACAAATAAAAACATGTTCAAGAATGCATTAAAAATAAAGAGGGGCACAGCATCCTAGAAACATATGTTAAAAATCTTCAATGTTGCAAAGTTAAGCCAGCAAACATCGATGACTCAGAAAAGATCAAAAGTAAAAGCTGTGCACATTGAATCTTAATGCCAAGCTAGCATGACTAAAGAAACCACGATGCAACAAACGAAAAATAATGGATTAAAAAAAACGTATGAGTGATTAGCCAAAAAATGTTAAGCTCTGCAAAACATTGAGGAAAAAAGGAGGATACCAGTGATATCATTTGTACTGAAAGAACTACATACCCGATATCTTAAACGAGGTCTGCACAGTGTCAGCAAACAGCTCAGACAGCTTGAAGGCATTTTTTTTATTGTTTTAAATAGTCCCCGGATGGGCACGCAATCAGCGCATGCTGATAGCAATCGCTGACGTCAAAGGGTGGTAAGGTAGTCTACGCATGCTCATTAAGAAAAACAAGTGAGCAGATATGCATAGCAACCGCTGACGTAAAAAAAGAAGAATTAAACCAGTCAATGCACGTTCAGTCCGATTAATGGATAGTGATGATCACCTTAAAAAGACACAATAATGGCAAAATATAAAAATAAAAAATAAATAGAATGAAGTAAAAAATATAAAAATCTAAACAATGAGAGATAAAAATGCCATGTGGGCTTATGCAACAATTATACATAGATAAAAACATTCATACTAAAAAAAATTTAATAAATAAAGAATTAAAACGAAGTGTAAAAAAGGAGTGCCAGGGTCAAGGGAATACACCAGATACAGTCTGTTGAAATCCAAAAATAAAATCCAACATGACAAAACGATGAACAGACCCACATAATGAAAATTAGATTCTACAAAAAAACAGAAAGATTTGCTTCTTGATGTAAACTAAAGGGGGGTCATGGTCTGAAGTTCATAAATATATCTTTGTTCCAGTTTAAGTAGCACTTTATCCAGATCGCCTCCTCGCCAGTGAGGTTCCACTGCTTTGATCACGAGGAACTGCAAATCTGAAACTTGATGTGCCTTCTCAATCCAGTGAGCCAGAGATTTATCTTGAACTCGTCTCAGAAGACAGCTTTTATGTTCAATGATCCGCTTCTTTACCAGACGCTTAGTTTTGCCTACATAAAGTAGTTCACATGGGCAACGTATGACATAGATCACATGAGATGTATCACAATTGGAAAAATGATGCAGGTAAAAAAAACCTTTTACCTTGATGGGAGAAGCAGGTTTTGGTAACCAGTGTTAAAACAAACCGAACATTTGCCACACCGAAAACGACCTTTTACTTTTTGGAAAATTCTAGGCTTAGATAGTGCTGAAGGGACAAGAACATTGGCTAGGTTGTGATTCCGTTTAAATGTCAATGAGTTGTTTTGACTTAAAAGCTGGTAAGGAAGAAAGGAGATTCCATTCTTGTTTTAGGATCTTCACAATATCCCTTGAAATATTGGAGAAAGTCAGAGCACAGACCAATCTGTTATCAATGGGTTGTTTCTTAATATCCAATAGTGAGCTTCTATCCGTCTGTTTGGCCCTATTATACGCTTTTTGGATACAGTCATTGGGATATCCACGTGACAAGAATCTGTAGCCCATAGATTTGGCGTGACGGTCAAAATCTTCTTCGATTGTGCAGAGACGTCGAAGCCTTAGGAAATGACTCACAGGAAGATTCCTCTTGAGGGAATTGTTGTGAAAACTATCGTACCTTAGTAAATTGTTCCTGTCAGTCGGTTTACGAAACAAATCTGTACAAAAAACCAGTGTCACTTTTCTTGATGAGAATGTCCAGATAGGAGATACATTCTGTACTGTAAGTACCTTCAAAACATAGATTAACATCAAGAGTTAAGCCACTCAAAAAATTCCAATAGCTGAACTTCTGGACCATTCCAAATTAAAACATCGATGTATCTTTTCCATAATTTAATTTACATTTTAAAAGGGTGATCGCCAAATAAATACAAATCTTCAAATTGTGCAACGTATAGGTTTACGACATCTGGAGCCATTGATGAGCCCATGGCCACTCCTTTTATAAAACAAAAAAGTTCTGTCATTGCTAAAATAGCCATTTGAAGTAAAAAGGAGGACGGAAAACGTACCGGGCGATCCCTGCTAAACAGAGTGCCTTCTATGATGTCTAAAGCTGCTTGCTGCGGGATATCCAAAGTAACTAAAAGTAATTGATCATTAAAATCAGGTAAAATAATAATGTGAGTAGAGTCACAGATGTAGGATTATTTTGGGCACAAAGGGTCTAAGAAAAAAATCGAAAAATTTCAAAAAAGATTCAAGAAGGGACCCAATAGGCTGTCCTGGAGGGTTATCCAGGGATTTGTGTATCTTTGGGAGCATGTATATGGTGGGGGTAACCTGATATGGAACTGTAAGAAATTCAAATCTCTTTCTTCGTGAGGTACCCTGCCTGTTGTCATATATATATAATGGTATCTGCTCTCTGTTTTAGGGTTGGTGTGGGGTCGTTATAGATTTTTTTCATAAAAATTCTGATCATTCAACTGTCGGAGCACTTCTGTGACATAGGAGTCCCTATCTTGAATAACTAAGGCTCCCTCTTTATCCGCTGGTTTGATAATGATAGCAGTATTGTCTGAAATTGCTGAGGGCCTTTAATTGTAACTTAGTTAGGTTGTTAAAGGACCGACGCAATCATGGATCTTAGCGGTAACTATTTTTTCAAAGGCACTTATAAGAATGTCATGTGTGCCTGGAGGATTCGATGTAGATTTTTTTTTTTTTTAAACGGAGTTATCAGGAAAAGATGTATCTTGACTATGGAAAAAAATCAATAATTTTAAGTTTCCTGAAAAATTTATAAAGTTCTACATGACTACCAAACTTGTCATATATTATTCAGAAGAAACATGGTTCGCTGAGCTTAAAAATTCTTTGACTTATGATTTGATTACTCATACGTTTTTTTTGTTGCCCAACCTTTTTGTTTTACAGCGCTTTCCTTAGTCATGTTAGCTTGATGCTTTCATTTCTGTAAGAAAATGTTTTGATCTTTTCCAAGTTATCGATGGTGCCTTCTACATGGCTTTGATCTTTGTCAGATCAAATGTTTTTTTAATATGCTGTGCTCCTCACTATTTTGTATTATTTATTTTTTATGAACATTCAGTATGCACTACAGAATGTTTTGCTTTATTTCAAGCTCTCGATGTTTGACTGTTACATGAACCGTGCCCCCCTTAACATGTTAAACATCTTGTGCCCCTTTCCATTTTTTATGCAATTTTATAAATTCAATATGTACCTTTTTAAATGATCCTTTTTAATTTTTTTCGATATCTGTCTGGTACATGGGTTTGAACCTTAATAGGTTTTACAGATGCTTACGTTTTAAAGATGCTTTTAAACTAGCTTTTTATGATGTTGTGTCCCTTGTCATTTTTAATGTATCTTGACATTTACTGTTTCCCCTTTGAGCTTGGTTATAAACAAACTTTTTTTTGCCACCTCTGCATCTAGTACATATGGGTTCAGTGCAATTAAGATATGCTTTTTTTGACAATGAAACTAATTGATCTTTTTGTCTCCCTGTATTTTACTCCCCTCTGGCTCTGGGATTACTTTGGATTACGTTTGATCAGCTTAGCTGACATTTCAGTTTCTCCAGTATAAACAGATGAAGTCTTTTTAAAGACCACTGCAGATTATACTGTGCCCTTTCTAAGTATTATCTCCTTCGTCTCTCATATAGTTTTATCATCAATACCCATAGTCTTCCTGTTTTTTTACCATCTTTATTATTGTTTCTATATATGTACTATTTAGTATGTAACATTTCACTACTCTTTAGTACGTTTATTGTTTACTTATACATATCTAATTTTATTTTTGGTTTAATCATTGAGCGCGGTATAAAAAATAAATAAATAAATAAAATAAATATTTTATATTATCTTTTACTATTACTATTATGATTGACTGTATATTTATTAATGTTTTTAATTTTTAAAGATGTGTGCCCCCTGAATAAGGCATCCTGCTGAAACGCATTGGGGTATTTTTTGAATAAACTACAACAGTGACCTTCTACACACTCGCTCTTTGTGTTTGTTCTGCGGTTTGCTGTGAGGGCCTGTTGCTCTCCTTGTGTTGCCTAAACAAAAGGCTGTCCATAGAAGATGAACCTGCAGAGCAGAGTATATAAATCAGAGCGTATTCAAGGGGGCGGGCAGGCCCTGGACAGGTCCAGCAGGACTCAAGGAAAGGTCATTATCTGGAAAGTAAAATGTCACCTTCCATATCATTCTGCCAGATCAGTCCAAACAAGTAGGACGTACCATAGCTACACCACTGGGCGGGAAGAAGACACAGCAGCTTGCCAAACCTTAGAGTCAAAGGCCATCTCCGCTTGAGCGTGGAAATCCAAGCAGAAATGCTCAACAAAAGTAGAAATTGATGCCCACGTTGCCACCTGACAAATATCAGCAGGGGCTACTGAACTCCACTCCACCCAGGAGGATGCTTGTGCTCGGGTAGAAGGGCACGCAAACTGTCCGGAACTGGTAGTTCTGCAACAGATCTGCCAAGGCAACAGACTCCTTAATCCAGCACCCCAATGCAGACTTAGCCACCACATCACCTTGTGCTGGCCAGCAAACAGCACAAAAGGATGGACTGACATATGAAAAGTATTTGTAACCTCCAAGAACTGTAGAGGCATCCTCCAGACATCCACAAGGCAAACGTCCTGACCATTCCACTGACCCTGCTCCTCAGAGAAGGCGAGCAGGTAGACCTTATGGTTCACATGAAAGGAAGAAATCACTTTAGGGAAGAAGGAAGGCACAAGCCAAATGGAAACAGTCTTCTCAGAAAAAGACCAAAGGATCTTGGCAAGGCAGAGCCAGGAGCTTGGAATCCTCCTTGTTGAATAATTCACAACCAAGACCACCATTTTCAGTACCAAATCCTTCAGAGCAGCACGCTTCAACAGTTTAAAGGGCTCAGACATCAGGGTCCTGAGCACTCGACACAGATACCAAAAAGGGATCACTGACCAGAGGGGAGGACGCAGATGCCAAACCCCCTGTCAAAGGCACAAATCATTTGGGTGTAAGGCTAGAGACTTACCAGCCAATGGACCTGAAAATAGGCCAAAACTGCCACCTGCCTTCAGGGAGCTAAGAGAAAAGGCCCTTCTCCAGAACATCCTGCAGAAAAGGCCAACAGACAACACCTTGGCTGCCTCAGGAGCCACCATGCACTGCACCAACACTCAAGGCACCAGACCTTCACTTATGCCAGGATGGCAGACCTCCTCTGGGCTCTGAGCAGAGTGGAAAACCACCACCAGAGAGTAGCCTTTAGGCACCAACCATCTCCTTACAGGAACCAAGTTAGTTGTAAGCAAGAAGGGAGCTGGGTCTGTAAAGGCCTAAGAGTCTGTTTGCTATATCAGCAGCATAAGGGTTAATAGAGAAACCGTGTGAGTAATTCAGCACAGTTTTCTTCGGCCTTGAAAGACAGATAGAGACACTGAAGAACAGGGTGCAACAGAAGATAGGAACAGGAATGTGCAGGAGTACAGACATAAATGTAACACACCAGGGGCAGGATATGAGTTTAAAAAATGAGACATGAAGTCTGGGAACAAACTACAAAGGGGTGAGAAAAAAAAAAAAAAAAAGACTATATGCGTTTCACACGCACATACGTACTGAAAGGCCTATAAGGTAAGCAGGAGAAGAAATATACAGGGGGAGTTAGTGGGAACAGAACATGAAGGTGGGCTGTACAGACCTCTCTCATATTAGGTAAGCTTATGCTATCTGCTTGCTAGATGTAATTAGATAATATACTCAAGTTTCTATAATAAAGATTTCTTGTTACACGTGCTAGCAAGAATACAAAATCAAGTGTTGCAGTGCTTTATGTGTGCCTGAGGGGGGAGGGGAGGATATGGTATAGCAGGCAAAAGCTATCCCAGGTAATTCCCCAGCACTTTGGAGTCACTAGGTGAGTGTCAAAGGAGTGTCACCTCCGAACCTGAGCGGAAGGTAACCACTAACATACTGGCGAGCCCTGCTAGGAGTCCTAATGCTAGGAGGCGCTACAGTGCATGGTGGCGCACATCTGAAGAAGTCCAGGACTGGCACTTTGCATAAGGTAAGATACATTTATTATGTTAATACTTAATGCACTGTTTCTCATCATCTTTGCAATATATATCTTTTGCTGTTGCTGTTAGTAATTTGCATAGTTAAGTAAGTTGGATCCTTAAGAAAAGAGAAACCTATAGGTTGTTAAAAGGCAAGCCTCTCCTGAGTGCATTCAGCAGTGATTGTTATTCAGCTAATCAGGGCTTGTTTTTGGTACTTCTGTAGATGGGGAAAAAAGGCTTTCCAAGCCAGCAGAGACAGGTGTCCCAAGACTCCTTTGAGTCCGACCAGCACACCTGTGAGGAGCAGGTGAAGGCTGATGGAAAAGTGGCTCCTGTCCACTTAACAGGCTCCTTGGACCTGTCCTCCAGAAGTTGGTAAGATGTCATCTCACCCAGGTCCCTTCACCAGCTTCTCCAAATTGGACCCAAGAGAAGTTTCCTTCAAAGGCCAGATGGGCAACTGTGCTTTGGAAGATGAGTCTGCTGCCCTCTATCAGAGTCATCAAGCCAATGCCATGTCACTGTTGACAGGACACAATCCATGCCCGCTAGATGTACCAGGCCATACATGGCATCAGAAAGGAAGGCTGTAACAGACTCCAAATGAGGGGTAGAATCATCCGGCAGAAGAGACTGAATTCAACAAAGAAGGGCTCCAGACATCAGGCCTTCAATACCGCAACTGAAGAATAGCAGCTGCTGCAATGAACTATTTCTTCAACATGAATCCACCTTTCTGTCCAGAGTATCCTTTAAGGCCAATCTGCCTTCCACAGGAATAGTAGTCTGATTGGTAACCGCTGTGACCTGTGCATCCACCTTAAAAATATCAAACCACACAATGCACTCCTCTAGGAGAGCATGCATCTTCTTATACACCCTTAGCTCCTTAGGCGGCAAATCGGGAGGGATCCCACTCTGACTGAACAGGCCCTTGAGAGCACCTCTGGGGACAGGTAAACAGTAGTGGATTTCCACACCCCTTGGAGTGGATTTATCTTCAGTTCCTGCTCCATGCCTGGAGCATCCTCCAAGCTCAAGGTGGATAAGACCCTGGGAATCCATGTCTCTAGTTCCTCCTTCTTGAGCAAGTGGATAACAATTGGTCTCCTTACAAACCTCTGAAGGCAAGAGCATTTCTTCATCCAAAGCAGACATCTGAATCCAAGCCGCAGTCCAAATCTGACAGATCCCAGCTAATCCCCATCTCCAGGAGTCACCCTTTGCCGGGGACGCTTAATCATAGGCAATCAAACAGGGCTTCCACTCTCAGCCTGCCCCTCACGAGACTGTGCTCAGAGGAACCCAGAAGCCACATGGTCTGAATTTTCATGCCAGAATGACCAGGCCTGTTAAAAGGAAACAAATTCCAGGGAGGACAATACGGACTCTAGAAGCTCTCCTCACAGAAATGAGCCCCTCCTACACCAGGGAAAGTCGCAGTCGATCCCTTAGAGGTTGGGGAGCAGTGCAAAACACAGTCACTGGAACCTCCAAATCAGCTGGTTATCCTTACTCAGTGCCATCCGCCATCTCCTGCCCTTAAGCAGGCAAGACCAGATTAACTGCATCCCCCAGTGTAGAAAGAGGGAGCAAGCCCTCCAGGAACAACTCAGGAGCTGTCATGCCAGAAGAGCAGAGTCCGGAAGCTGGAGATGAGGTACTACATATGCCACAGGCCAAACAACAATTCCTGAAAGAAGACACAAGAGTTAAGTATCACATCACATGCTAAGCTCGCAGCCGCCTAAAGGCATGCATTAACTACTACTACTACTACTATTTAGCACTTATAAAGTGCCTGTGCATTTACTGCAAGCGTTACAAGCACTAGGGTAGTAATGTACATTGGAGTCACTTGGGCAGAATGCGCATACAGACCATGTGACCTCCAGGTGCACAATAGGAGAAAACACTACTAGCACGTGCAGAAAATGGCAGGAACCCCCCCCCCCCCCCGGGCCAGCAGTCTATCCTGAATTGTGTCCCACATAGACAGAAAAGTGTAGTTACTCACCTGTAACAGGTGTTCTCCAGGGACAGCAGGAATCAGTCCTCACATACGGGTTAAATCCTTGCGGGCTTCATTGGTACAGAAGCATCTTCCCAGCTTTCAAAGAAAGCCTTTGGGAGATGCCACCATGCATGCATGGTCCCTTTCCCACCCAAGGGTGCCATCTTGCTCAGTCAGATGACATAGCTAGGACAGTAGTAAAAATAAAGAAAGGTAGGGAGGCAACTCCCAGAGGAGGAGGAGGAAGGGTTGTGAGGACTGATTCCTGCTATCCCTGGAGAACACCTTTTACAGGCGACTAACTATTCTTCTCCAGGAACAACTACTACTACTATTTAATCACTTATAGAGCGCCATGCACGCAGCGCTGTACAGCTAACCAACAAGAATTAGCCAGAATACAAGAGACAGTCCCTGCCAGGGCCGGATTTACCTTGAGTGAGGCCCTACGCCAACAAAAATTGTGGGCCCCCAGAAAAAATAAAAACGAGATCAACTTACCAAAACAGAAATGGCAATAGATGTATAGAATTGCCTGACATAAAGAGGCAATAGGGACAAAATCAGCATCGGAATTCAAGAAATACATTAAAAATTGTCTTATCCATCAGGGAAGAGGATCACTGAATGATCTGGCAGTACTACAGCAGCTACAGGAAACGGACCTGGCCGTCGCTGCTCCCCGGTACTCACTATGGCTTTGGTGTAACAGGCCACCGCCTCCTGGTACTTGCGGGTGACGAAGAGTCTGTTTCCCTGCTCCTTTAACTCCTGAGCGCTAGTGCTCTTCTCCGGACTCCCGCCTCCCCCACTCTCCTTTTCCTCTTTCCCCTTCATGCCAGAGCCTGGAGAAGCTCGCGGACGGCCCCGTTCAGCTAGGCCGCAGCAATTTCAACTCTCTCTAGAGAGCGAGGGATCCAGGCTCGCACAACCTCGCCTCTCACTCTGACTATACCCAACACACCCACAAATAGGGTTGCCAACTTTTTCACCGAGAAAAACCCGACACCTGTGGCTCGCCATGCTCCACCCATTCTCTGCCCCTAGTCCCACCCCTGCCCCGCCCCCAGCCCCACCCACAAAAATTACCGAGGATACGTGTAGGCTAACTTCCTTGGTCAGATAATAATTAAACTGGGAACCCCAAAATCCAAACATGAAATGTACAACACTGGAGAAATAAAACTATAAAGTAATTTCCTCTTGCACTAAACAAAAACGCAAAGATGTTAGCAATACACACTTCCCAGACCAGACATATTCCATTTAATAAATTCAAAATAAAAAGTATTTTTCTACCTTCTGTTTGGGCATTTTTTCAGTTGCAATTGCTCCAGTCACTTTCTTCTGGTTTCTTCGTGTCTTCTGCGAGCTATCCATTTGTCCTTTCTTCTCTTTTAGATGTTTTCCATTCTCTCTCTATTTCTGCTTTAACATACTGATTGTTTCCCTTTTGCTCTTTCCCCCAATTCTTTCCTTATTCCTTTATCATCCATTTAAATTTCACCCTTCCATTTTCAAGCCCCTCTTACTCTCCCAATACCCAGCCCATCAGACTTTTCTTCCACACAAAATATTTTTCCCCTCTCCATTCTCATTCCCCATCCATTCTAGTCCTCCCCCAAAATCAGTTCCCTTATAGTTCTAGACCCACCCGCATCCACTCCCTTCTAGTCCCATTCTCCCATGCCCCACATCAGCCCATTTCCAGTCCTATTCCAGCTCTTCATAAGCCCATTTCCAGTGCTAGCCCTCACATCACAGGCCATTTCCAGTCCTAGCCCCGCCCCCCATCACAGCCTATTTCCAGTCCTAGCCCCCCCCCCAATCATAGTCTATTTCCAGTCCTAGCCCCCACCATCACATCCCATTTGCAGTCCGAGTCCCCCTGCACCATCACAGCCCATTTGCAGTCCTAGTTCCCCCCCCCCCACCATCACAGCCCATTTCCAGTCCCTGGCCCCCCCCCCCCATAGCCCATTTCCAGTCCAGGTCCCCCCCCGCCCATAGCCCTTTTACAGTTCAGGTCCCCCCCCCCAATCACAGCCCATTTGCATTCCTAGTTCCCCCCCCCCACCGCCCATTTGCAGTCCAAGTTACCCCCCCCCCATAGCCCTTTTCCAGTCCAGGTCCCCCCCCCATCACAGCCCATTTCTTTACAGTCCAAGTTCCCACCCCCCATAGCCCTTTTCCAGTCCAGGTCCCCCTCCCCATCACAACCCATTTCTTTCCAGTCCAAGTCCACCCCCCATAGCCCTTTTCCGGTCCAGGTCCCCCCCCCCAATCACAGCCCATGCAGTCCTTGCCCCCCCGACCAGCACCACGGCTGTCTGAGGGGCTTCAGAGGGAGCAGGGTAAGCTCGCGTGAGGCCCTGGCTCCCTCTGTACAGCCGCCAGCGTGAAGAGCCTTTTCCTTCACGCTGGTGGCTGTATCTGTGAAGCCGCGAATGCTGGGAAAGGTTAAAGGGTATTGCCTTTAACCTTTCCCAGCAATCGCGGCTTTATAGATACAGCTGCCAGCGTGAAGGAAAAAGCTCTTCATGCTGGCGGCTGTACAGAGGGAGCCGGGGCCTCGCACGAGCTTACCCTGCTCCCTCTGAAGCCCTCCGGTGTGTGGGCCGGCCCCAGGTGCGGGTTTTCTCAGTCCTGGGGACTCTTGTTTGTGGGCCCTTGCCAGCTGTGGGCCCTACGCCACGGCATACCTGGCGTATAGGTAAATCCGGCCCTGGTCCCTTCCCATCAGAGTCATGCTCATCGGAGCATGAAATCTAGTCAGAACATTACAGAGCATTGGTTGGGTTAGTGGAAAGGAACAATATGGTCAATACAATATGGTCATGAGAGTTGATGGGGGTAAAGATAAGGATAGAAGTCAGGATCTGAACGTGAACAAGAAGAAAGTCAGTCCTCACATACGGGACTTCCTAGCTCCAGGCTGCAGAGGACCGAACCACGACAGCACCAATGGTGACCAAGTTGGGTAGCCGTGAGTTGTAGAAGATGAATCCCCAACTGAGAGACTCTGCAAGACCCTAGCATCTAGAAGCATTATCACTCCGGTAGCCTGAACACAGAAGGGTCAGAGGGCAGGAGTTACCTACACCCCAAAAAGATTACAGAGTACCACCTAGCTGAAGGCACTGTCCCAATGGGACTCGCTCTCCAGGCAGTAGTGAGCTGCGAACGTATGAAGACCATGTGGCAGCCCTGCAGATCTGTCACCAGCACTGAGCACAGGTTCGCCACCAATGTGGCCATCGCTCTCACGCGATGAGCTGTGATCAGGTGCTCCATGGAGAGCCCAGCTCAATCATAGGCGAAGGCAATATAGTCTGCCACCCAAGTGGACAGAGTTCACTTAGTCATAGGAAGCCCCAGCCTGCTGGGGTTGTAAGAAACAAAAAGCTGAGGAGCTTTGCGATGGCCCTGAGTCTGCCGTAGGTAGAAGGACAGAGCCAGTTTGCAATCCAGTGTATGGAGTATAGTTTTCTCCTGACCTGCATGACGCCACAGGAAAAAGGTGGGAAGGACCACCTCCTGGTTGAGGTGGAAAGGAGATACCACCTTTGGGAGGAATTTGAGGCGAGTGCAGAGCACCAACCTGTTTTTGTAGAATCTTGTATATGGCGGTTCTGCCACCAGGACCTGGAGTTTGCAAGCAGTCGAGGTGGCAGAGAAGTCACCACCCCTCAAGGGACTCCACCCGCTGGTGAGTTACCCTGATCCTGTCCCACAGTCTGCCCATAATTTGCGTCCACTGCAAGGGGAGGCACCACAGAGTTGTCTGCATGTGTAGTCAGGCTAACAGGATCACATGGACCATGGAGGCCAGGAGGTGGAGGAGGCAGTGGGCTGGCACAGAACTATGGCACTGCATCTCTGCAGCTAGCTCCCTGAGGCAGTCTGCCCTTTCCCTGGGACGAAAGGCCTTGGTCTGCAGGGTGTCCAACTGAGCGCCTCTGAATTCCAGGCTCTGGGCTGCAGTGAGATAAGATTTGTGGTAGCCGATAATAAACCCCGGGAGCTGCAGCAGTAGGGTTGTGCGCCCTGTGGCCTGATGGGCCTCTCCAGCTGTGCTGCCCCTGATGAGCCAATCATCTAGATATGGGAAGACAAGGGCCCCTTACTGACATAGGTGGGCAGTGACTACTGCTAGGCATTTTGTGAAGAACCTTTGCGAGGAGGCCAGGTAGAAGGGTAGCTCCCTGTACTGATAGTGTCCTCCTCCTACCACAAACCTTAGGCACTGCCTGTGGGAGGGGCAGATCCTTTAGTCCAAGAGCAAAGTCAGTCTCCCTAGTGGAGGTAGGGCAGCAGTGTTTTCAAAGGAGAATATCCTGAACTTCTCCCTCACCAGAAATCTGTTTAGGTTTTGCAGGTCTAGGATGGGCCTGAAGTCCCTAGTCCTCTTTAGAACAAGTACCTGGAATAGAAGCCTTTGCCCCACAGGTGTCTGGGTACAGGTTCTACTGCTTTGAACCTAAGAAGACCTGTGAGCTCTATGAGCAGGGTCTGGTGAAGGAGGGGTTGTACTAGCTCTCCGGGAAAGAACCTGGGTAGAATCTGCTGCTGGTGGAGGAGATATCCCTCCCTGACCACCTGCAGTACCTAAAGGTCCAAGGTGATTGAGGCCCATATGGGGGCGAAAAGCACCAGGCGCTCCCTTGTGGGCTGATGAAGGGCTCCTGGGGGAGGGAGGCCCTGCCCTGAGAGTCAAAAGCTCCCCCCCAGGCTGGGTGGGAGCTGGAGCCTGGGCTTTAGATGTTTTCACCTTCTGAGCCTTGTGTGCCTGCCTCTTGGGGGTGAACTCTGCTGATGGCCAGAGTAGGGTTGGTACTGGTGACCCTGTGTAAAGACATCGTTTTTCCTCGGGAAAAGGGGCCCTTTCCCCGATGGTTTTATGTGGAGTTGAGATGAGGTCTTCTTAGAGAGCCTCTGATGGGTCAAACTCAGCAGCTTTGTCAGCGATGGGTTTGCTGAAGAGGTTCTCAGCAGTATAGGGGACATTGAGTAGTTTGTCCTGGACCTGCTGCTCAAGGTCGGAGGATTGCAGCCATGCCCGATGCTGGCTGCTGCAACTCGAAGCTGTCATAGGGAGATCGGGAGAGAGCAGTCCCTCACTCCTGAGATCAGGGTCTGGAAATGTTAGAGGGGCTCCCCGACGAGGCCTGCTGCAAACCCAAACAGCTCTTTGGCCAGTGCCTTTTAGGTACATGCCTATGTCAAGATCATAGGCCTGGATCTGGCAATCCAGCATGGAGCCCTGATAGCATTTGGGCCCGAGGGCATTGAGGGCCTGGGCCTCCCTGCCAGGAGAGACTGAGGAGTGGGTGTTTTGGCTTATGAGCTTCTGCATGGTCAACTCGACGACCATGGAGTTATGTGGCAGTTGGGGTTTGTAAAATATAGACCCTTTCTGTACATGGCATCGAGCTGACAGCTGACTATAGGCACCGATACCATAATCTCCCACATTCGGAGGAGCAGTTTCGAGAATTGGTTGTATGGGCATTGAGAGAGTCTCCCCTAAGTAGAGTCTCATACTGGAGAATCTCCAGCTCCTCGGTACGTGGGTCCTCCTCCGCCTCCGTTTGCACCGAAAGGGCCTTGACCATATCCCTTTTGAAGTCATGAAAGGTTATGTCCTCGGGAGGAGAATGGTGTTGAGGTGCTGGGGGAGATGGGTCTGAAGGAATGTCTTGGTGCCTTCTGGTGTTAGGGGACGCCTCGTCTTCCGTCTCCCACTTGGAGTCAAGCAGTGATGAGGAATCAGAGGCCCTGTGACTCCTCGTGTCAAGGACATACCGAAGGGCTGACGGCAATGTTCCCTCTAACCTGCACTGGGTCCACTGCCAACATTCCTGCCGGCGGGGAGGGGGGGGGGCAGAGCGATCAACACACTGCCCCTCCCCCACCGGCAGGAATGCTGGTGGTGGATCCAGCGCAGATTAAAGAGAACATTGCAAGGGTGCTGCGGCATGCAGCACCCTCGCAATGTTCTCTTTAATCTCCGCCGGGTCCTCTGCCGGCACTCCTGCCAGTGGGGGGGAGGGACAGAGCATCAATTGCTCTGCACCCCCCTGCCCCGCCGGCAGGAATGTTGGCAGCAGACCCGGTGCAGGTTAGAGGGAACACTGGCTGACGGCCTGTGGAATGAGTCGGATATTGGCCGGCGAAGACCGGATACCTGCCGAGCGAGACAGACACCTCGACTGGCACCGAGAAATCTCAAGGCAGAGGGCACTTGATGCTTGCCTTGATGACAGGGGACTCCCTCGCAGTCGAGGACCCGGTCGTCGAGGCAGAGGAACCTCCCTATCATTGCCTGCTGCAAGGTCAGCATAGCATTAATGTTCTGCTCCAGTGCCACCATTCTAGTTTCCAAGCCAGAAGGCTCCTCAGCCTTCGGCACGGGCATCAAGGATTTTGGGCCCAGCACCAGCACTCTAGGGAGTGCGTCCTCGACTATGGCCTTGAGGAACCTTGTACAGTCTCCACTGGCCGAGGAATCTTTTGAGGACCTCTGTGGGGTGCTTCTTGGAGTCACCCTAGTCCCTCAACAGGGCTTTATTGGGTTTCTCCAATGCAACCTCAGCAGACTTCGATGACCTTCTCCAGCTCCGGGGCCTTCTCAGAGAACCGTAGCCCTCCGAGGATGCTAGGGCATCATGGGATGTGGTGGGCTTGGAGCTCAGTGCGGGGAGGCAGGTGCCGAGTCGGATCTAGGGAACAACTTTTACTGCAACTCCCTTTTCTTGTTTGTTTTGACCAACATGGCCTGGCACAGATCGCAGGAGGTGGTGTCATTGTCTGGGCCCAGGCAGCAGTCTAGTAATGGACATGGATTAAATGCAGCAGTCACACATTTTGAACCCACCAGGAGACATGGTGGGAAACACCCAGTGGGGGGCAACAACCCCTAGGCAAAAAAAGGCACAAACACCAATCAAGGGAGACCTTGAGAGAGAGAAAAAAAGGTGGCTGAGAATGACACCCACAGGTGCCGACTCAAGGCAGGAAGAGGAACTGGTACACCTACCAGAAAACTAACTTTTAGAAACAGTTATGACCAGGATTTTTCCAGGGAAACAGGACATACATCCATTGGACTCCATGGGAAAATGGAGACTAAGCAAGATGGTACTCTTGGGCGGGAAGAGGACCACGCATGCATGGTGGCATCTCCCAAAGGCTTTCTTTGAAAGTTGGGGAGATGCTTCTGCATGGGCTCAGTCGGCACCAACGTCACCCATATGTGAGGCTGACTTCTGCTTGTTCCTGGAGAATCGGGAGGCCCTCAACAAGAACAATGACTAGGTCAAGTCTTGGTACTCACCCAGAGAGCCCCAGGCAGATGATCCGTGCCAGGCTCAGCTCTACTCCCCTGATACTGCTACACTGGCTTTTTCAGCACTGTGTTTAAGGTGGCTGGCAGGCAGATTCCTCTGACAGCCTTCTGCAATCTTTGGGAGAGAGCAGCGGGGAAACAGAGGAGGAGGGAAGGGCACTAAGGTTATGTGAGCTCTTGCACTCTTCCAGATTTTTCCAAATCCTTCCAATTTCTGGTTGCTCAATAGGCTCTTATAAGTGCGTGGAGCTGAACCAACTACCCCATCTCCTATGACTACCAAAAAAATCCAGTCTAGTGGAGCCTCCCCATCACACTCAAAGTAAGAGTCACCCTCAAGGTGGTCTTTTACAAGCATTTAATCAATTTTTTCCTCTCAATCTTCAAAATGTTTTTCAGAGGGGAGAAAAAACATCTACCATCTGCTGGAGACAAAGAAATAATGAGGAGACCTCTAGTGGCTGATGCACATAGAGTCATGGGAGTGATGTCATTGAAACCTGGGCTTTTTATTGGTTCTTTGTCTCCACCAATCTGCTGGTAGGGAAGTTTAAATTAGACTTACCTGCTAATTGTAGTTACTTAAGGATTCTAGTCCCGGAAACTCTGGGTTGTGATCCTCTTCCAGCAGCTTGGAGACTGATAAACGTCATTCTTTGACACTGGTATAAGGACACAGGCACTGTCTCCTCACTCCAGTAACCTATTGACAAAGTAGACTCACCGGAGCAACAATTAAGTAAGAAAACAATTATAAACAAACTGTAAGCTAACCGTGTAAACCACAGGCTGAACTTCCCTGCGATGCCCTAGTATAACTGCGGAGGCTCTCGTTTCCCCTCCAGGGAGAACCTCAGCCTTAATATACTTCCCCATACTAAAATTCCCTGCCCGAACCCAAAGCCCCACAGTTTACCTTTCTCTTACCTGTGAAATCCACTGCTTCAGACTCCAATCCTTCCAAAGGACTGGGATGGGATCCGGGACTAGACTGGAGTTCCTTCAGGAGCTACAATTAGCAGGTAAGTCTAATTTAAACTTCCTTATCGTCCCTCCAGTCTAGTCCCGGAAACTCTGGGGATGTAACAGAGCAGTAAAAGAACTCAATAGGCGGGACCTGTTAGGCCAGCCTGAAGCACCGCTGCTCCAAAACAGGTATCCCTACTCGCCTGAATAGCCAGATAATGTTTGACAAACAAATTTAATGACAACCACTTCGCTGCCTTACAAATTTCTACTGCAGGAACAAATCTGTACTCCGCCCAAGACGCAGCTTGCGCTCTAGTAGAATGCGCTTTTAATCCCTCAGGTACCAGCTTACCCTTCAACAGGTACGCTGACGCTATTGCCCCTTTTATCCATCTGGCAATAGACGCTTTTGATGCTGCTTCCCCTTTGCGAGGACCCCCAAACACCACAATCTTTCAGATTTTCTGAACTCTGCCGTCCGTCAGATGTACTTTTTCAAGGCCCTCCGGACATCCAACAGATGCAACTGTCGCGATGAAGGGTCCTCTGAGACCGTACGGAACACTGGTAGCAACACTACCTGATTCACGTGAAAAGGAGATACTACTTTCGGCAGAAAGGACAGCACCGGCCTCAACACTACATTTGACTCATAAAAGGACAGGAACGGCTCCTTACAAGATAATGCTTGTAACTCCAAAATTCTCCTTGCCGACACAATCACAACTAAGACCACCACTTTTAGAGTAAGATCCTTCAACTTGGCCTTAGCCAAAGGCTTAAACTGCTGCCTTCCTAACGCTCCCAAGGAGAAATTTCACTTACCGTTAATCTCCTTTCCTAGAATACAGCTAGACCAGTCCAGACAAACGGGTTGTGTCCCCCTGCCAATCTATAGTGACGGACAAACGTGGACAACGACGACCAAGTCGCCACCCGGCAAATGTCGAGAGGAGCTACTTGAGACCGCATGGCCCAAGACGAAGCCTGAGCCCGAGTGGAGTGAGCTCGGAGCCCTGCTGGAACCTGCTTGCCTTACAGTATAGAAGCTGCCTCAATAGCTCCTCGCAATCATCTAGAAATGGTGGATGTGGAGGCTGCGGACCCCCGTCGAGGGCCCGCAAACAGGACAAAAAGATGATCGGTCTTACGGAAGGCGTTCGTGATCTTAAGATACCGATAAAGCACTCTCTTCAGGTCCACAGCACACAATTGACGAAGGCGACCGGAACACTGCTCTTTTTCAAAGGTAGGCAAGAAACGAGGCTGATTGACATGAAACGGGGTAAGCACCTTAGGTAAAAAGGATGGAAGAGTTCGAAGAGAAACTCCTGCCGAAGAAAACGAGAGAAAGGGGTCTCGACAAGAGAGATCCTGAAGTTCGGAAATCTGACGTGCCGAGGTTATGGCCACTAGGAAAACTGTCTTTAGCGTTAAATCCTTAAGGGAACATGCCTTCAGGGGCTCAAAAGGGAGGAGCAACAAGGGCAAGAAGAACGAGAGCGAGATCCCAAGAAGGAACTAAAAGGACGTATCGGGGGCCGTAATGCCTGAACCCCTTTAAGAAAATGCGAAACGGCCACATGCGAGGCGAGAACACGCCCCGCTATCGGCCCTCGAAAACAAGTTAGCGCGGCAACCTGCACGCGCAAGGTCCCGAGCGCCAGACCCTTATCTAGAATGGCCTGCAGAAAGGAGAGAATATCCGGGATGTTGCAACACCAGGGCGAGATGTGACGTAGCGAACACCACGTGTCAAAGAGACGCCACACACGAGCGTAAGCCAGCGACATCGAAGACCACTGTGCCTTAAGCATTGTCACCACCACACTCTACGAATATCCCTTCTGAACTAACCTGCGGCGTTCAAGAGCCAGGCCGTAAGCGAGTAAGGAGCCGGGTTTCCCCATTTCCACCGGACCTTGGAGCAGGAGCCCTGGGAATGCCCCCAGGCGTAGAGGAGATGCCCGAGACAGCCAGACGAGATCCGCATACCACAGTCTGCGAGGCCAATCTAGTGCCACCAGGACCACCGGGCCACGATGCTCCCTGACTCTTTGGAGAATCTTGCTGATCATGGACCAGGGAGGAAAGACATACATAAGGAGATGGGTTGGCCACGCTTGAGACAGTGCATCTATCCCGTGCGACCCGTTGTCCCTCCAACGGCTGAAGTAGATCGGTACCTTGGTATTCTGCGCCGTAGCCATGAGATCCATTGCCGGTAGATCCCATCGTCGAACAATGGACTGAAAGGACTCTGGTGCCAGAGCCCACTCGCCCGGATCCAGAGCATGTCGGCTGAGGAAATCGGCTTTTACATTGTCTAATCCCACGATATGTTGCACCGAGATCGCCTGCAGATGCCTCTCCGCCCACGGAAGGAGAAGACTCATTTCCTTCGATACACCTGGACATTTCGTGCCCCCCTTGGCGGTTGAGGCATGCCACTGTCGTAGCGTTGGACAGAATTTGAACCGCCTGACGCCGCAGAAGCGGCTGAAACTTTCACAAGGCTAAGCGCACCACTCGCGTCTCGAGGCGATTGATGGACCACCGAGCTTCCTGAGGAGACCAAATCTCCTGTGCCGAGTGTGAGCCGCAATACGCTCACCAATCGGAGAGACTGGCGTCTGTCGTTATCAACACCCAGCGTGGAGTCTCCAAGGGAACCCCTCAAAGGAGATTGCGGGGCCGGAGCCACCAACGGAGGCAAAGTCTCACCGCCGGTAGTAGAGGCAACCAAACGATAATCCTCTGACACCATGCTCGAGGCGAGACCTGTGCTAGGAGACTGCGAACTTGAGAAGTTAACTTGAGGAATCGAGGCATTGACAAAAAGACCCGTCCTAAGGCTGTATCGAATCGAGCTCCCAAAAATTCGATCTCCTGGGACGGCTGAAGACAACACTTGTCGCGGTTGATTACCCAGCCAAGGCTTCCGAGAAAGGCAACAACCACTGAGACTGTGCTGCAAGCCTCGGGGAGAGAGTCTGCGTGAATGAGCCAGTTGTCCAGATAAGGATGAACTCTGATGCTGCGGCTGCGTAAGGCCGCAGCAACTACCACCATTACCTTGGAGAAGGTTTGAGGCGCCGCAGCTAGACCGAAGGGCATTGCACGAAATTGGAAATGTTGACCGAGTACCGCGAATCGAACGAATCGCTGATGCCCCTCTCGAATGGGAATGTGAAAGAATGCTACCGCAAGATGGAGGGAAGCTAGAATTCCCCCTTGCGTACCGCTTGAATAACGGATCGCAGAGTCTCCATTTGAAAGTGTGGTACTCGCAGACTGCGATTGACACCTTTGAGATCCAAGATAGGATGAAAGGAGCTGTCTTTTTTTTTTTTGGCACCACGAAATAGACAGAGTAAGAGCCTAGTCCTCTTTCCAACGGTGGAACTGGACGAATGGCATCTAAACGCTGGAGTCTGAACGAAGCAACATCCGCTGCCCATTGACGCAGCCAGAGCCATCTCCGAGCTACTGTCACCGGTGCTACGGAGCGAGCTGACAGCCGCAAGAGATCAGAGAAGGCCTCTGCCAGGAATGCAACGATGGATTCTAAACGAGCCAACTCGGGATCACCTGGAAGCTGCTGAATCCATCGAAGGGAGGCCCATGCTACTAGACCTCTGCACACCCCTCCTTGAAGGGAAAGAGCGGACGACGAAAAACCCGTCTTTAGCAGACTCTCAACTTTTTAGGTCTTGCTAGTCACGGAGTGCCGCTCCGCCCTCAACAGGAATTGTGGTATGCTTGGTGACCCCGGTCACTAACGCATCAACTTTCGGGTATGTCAGCCAACGGTCCAAGCCCGAGGGAGACCAAGGGTATAACTGACCAATACCGCGTGCCGTACGTAGAGAGGACTCTGGAGAGTCCCACTCTCGAGATACCATATGCTGTAACTCAGCTGGAAAGGAAAAAGCTTTGGAAGGCTTACGAATGCCCTGTAAAATGGGATCCGGCTGCAACAGGGTTTGAGAACTGAGGATCAGGCGTGTCAGCTAGGCGTAGCGACTCCATCACCTATGTGATTAGGGCCGGCAACTCCTCTTTCTGAAAAAGTCTGATATCTTGAGAGCCCTCGTGAACTGTCAGCGAAGAATCAGACGGAGAATATTCCCCATTTTCTTTCTACGAGTCAGGGCTCACCTCTGACAATTTAAAGTCTTCTTGAACATCCGTAGTGTCCCGCAAGCCACAAGCAACGTTCCTGGAAGGATGTACTGCTTTAAGGTCTGAGGACTTTTGGGACCGTTTGCGAGACCCCACCATATCCTTGTCTGCTACCAGGCGGGTGCTGGAGGTATACCAAAAGACTCAGAACGCAACAGGTGCCATGCCTGGCAGAAGAGCGTCAGGAACTCACCGTCAGCCAAGGCTGCCGTGGCTTCCAGCGGCTGTGGAAGCAAAATGGGAGCTGACTGAGTCCTTTCTGCAGGAAGATCCTGCTGCAGGGGCTCTAAGGAGGGAGGAGTTAAGGTGCTGATGTCCCCAGCTGGCAGCGCAGTGAGAATGGAGGAAGAAGATTCTCCTGGATGCAGCATGCAGGTGGAACACAAGCAAGCTATAAACTCATTTTTCTTATTATTACATATAATACAGCTGTGCAGAGAAACAGGCATTGCAGAAGCTTAACCCCCTTTTTTTTTTTTGTAAACAAAAATCAAGATAGGCTTAGAGAAACATAAGACTCTTCAAAGAAAAAAGGGATTTTGAAACTCCCTGTGCCTTCACAGCATGTTTAAATGTTTTGAAATGGCCGCCCAGAGCTTCTCCCTCCAAAACAAAAAAACACTGAAGAGAAATCCCTCCTGATTTTCAAAATGGCCACTGGCACAGAAAAACTGCAAAATAAAAGTTTCCTAAGCTCTAAAAACCTTAAAAATGCAGCAAAATCGCTAGGGAAGAGGCAAGGAGCGCTGCTAGCAAGTTAAAAATTCAAATTCTGTATCACCAGAAATGGAGGGGAGAAGGAAACTGTCAGTTATTCACTGTGCTGGTACAGAGGAGCTGAGTTCCCCATGGAGGAGAAGAGAAACTTTCAAAGTCAGTGTAAGGTAGTTACAGCGACTGAAAGGTAGGGAAATTAGAGTTTGATCCCTCTGCAGCCACTTAGACCCTCATGGCAGATGCTGGAAGGTGTTTCTGGAGAAAAGAGGAGCTGCACAGACAGTGAAATCAGAAGCTCAAACCCTGCTGTATTGCTGATTACAGCTATTAAGGAGGGAAGCCTGGGAAACCCAGAGAAACAGCTCTTGTGTGCTCTGGGTAAATCCAGGAAATAAAAATGAAGAAAGGAAAATAGGAACTTCAAACCCCAGTTGAACAGACCCTGATGAAACCGGAAGTGAAGGAATCAGGTCAGAGACAGCCAGTCCCGATGCAGTTGAAATAAACCCAGGGCAGCTGAGGCAAGTAAGAAAACAGTTTACTTACAGTTTCTCTCAGAAACTGATACCTGATCCTCCTGCTGTCTAAGCTCTCGTGGCAAAGACTCAGCGCTGCTTAAAGAAAATCAGGAGCTCTATTGAAAACAGGCCCAGGAGCTCCACAAGTTTATCTAGGGAATCAAGTTACTCTGAGTTTCCCAGCAACACCTATTGTGAAATCTGGGTGCATCCAGGAGCCTCAAGATACAGAGAAACCTGATTTTAGGGAGGCCTTCGTCCAGCTAACAAGCCCTCATGGCCAGATGCTGGGGATTCTTCCTGTCAGTAAGCTCTACTGTGTCAGAAACAGGAGCTCAGCTGCAAACACCCTGGTGCACAGTGAAACTATACTGGCAGCAACAAGCAAGTGGAAATATCAGTCCCCAAAGGTGAGGCAGCCATGAGGCTCTTACACAAGTGCCTGACCCTTCCCCCAAGCCATGAGGCTCTTACATAAAGTAATCAGCCTGCTATTTCAGTGGACACCCTTCCCCCACTCCAGGTCTGAGCACAGTATCCCCTAGCCCAGAAACCAACAGACCAGAGCACACCGGTTTGGACAGGTCACCCAGGTACCTTCCCCAGGGGCTGCTGATTGGTGGACAGGAAATACCTGTGGCAAATGGGATTATAGAATGAGTTTGAAATTATACTGTATTTAAGGCATTGAAGGACGTCCCTCGGGGCTCAGACTTTTTGTTGGAGGGTACCGGCTCTGTCTGATCCTGTGTGCACATTAAAGATCCTGTTTGCATTCCAGCCTGTCTGTGAGTTTTCCTTCTGTGGGTGAGTGATTGAATAAGAGCTTTTCACAGCGTTTGCTATAACATTTCTGGTGCATTGGCCAGGAAATTTTAAAAGAAAAGCCTCTCTCTCATCGCACCCACAGTGGGAAGACTACTGCTTTTTGCAGGATCGGGGCCTCCACCGGTCAGGGACCGACCCCTCCAGGTGATTAACGATCCTTGGCGCCACGGGGCCCCTTTGTGCTCCCAAGGACTCTTTGACTTGTGTGGTCAGTCGGTCCCTGCGGCTGAATCCCCGATTGAAAACCGGCTGGATAGACTGGCATCCAAACTACCTGTCTGATCAGAGTTCTGGTGAGTACTGCTACTTTCTGTACTCTTATCTGTGAGTCCTGGTAATTTCTGGGAACCTGTAGCGGCCCGATCAACCGCAACGAGCAGTCCTAATAGGGGCCTTAGTGGCCCTGAAACCATTTCTCGTCCTGTCTGTATCTGTATCTGAATCTGAATAAGAAAAAAAAGGGGGGGGGGGGGCGCTTGCTTGCGAGCGCCAGTAAATGACTGCAGTATAAATTTAACTTTGCCACCTCGGGCCCCTTAAAGGTATTTAAAGTGCAGCGCTGCCAAAGTTATTTTAAAAAATTGCCTAAAATATTAGTACTTAACCCCCTTAAGTGTGCCTTTCAAGAATAATTGCGCTGATCGCAATTCTCCGATGATCGGGGTGATTTATTTAGAGCCTTTGCCCCATGTGCTCCTATAATGGGGGCTTTTTTGTGTTGCCATGTGCTTTTAGTGCTGGGGGCTTCTTTTGTATTGCCATGTGCTTCTCGTGTTGGGGCTTTTTTGTGCTAGTGATCCTGGAGCTCCATCTAGTGGACATTAGAAAAATAGCTAGCTACTATTATCCTCATGGAAAAAGTTAAATCCTATGCTAGTGTGTGTAATGTGTATTTGTAACATATTCGCTGCTGAGACGTCTCTGTTTTCCGTTTTCCCTTTTTCTTTTTCCCTTTGTGGTCCTGTGTGTTTTGTGCAACCAAATTCTGCCTGTTGCCTGGATTATATTGTATATTGTATTCCCAGAAGTGGGATTGGAAAGTTTACACTGAACATTGCATTCCTAGAATTGGGATTACAAGATTTGCACTGTAAATTGTGATTTTGCAAATTGTGATTAGAGCATGGGGTCCGGAGGCTGAATTGTGGTGGGGGAGTATCCGGACCAGCTTCCCTGTATAGATTCATGGCTGGCCCATGTGGTAAATGTGCTGTTATGTAAAAACCTTTAGTGTCTCTGTGTTTAGTTGTGACATTAGGGAAAGAAAGTTTTTGTCCAGACATTAGGTCTTTATATTTCAGGATTGATTTTGATACTCTTATCAGTAAAAGGTGAAGTTATTGACGAGTCGCCCCTGTGTCCCCAAACAGTGAAAAACACCAGGTCTTCTGATTGCAGGGAAGGGGACAGTTTGGAAAGGGGGGTGGGGTTTGCTGTGTGTGGACTGTAGTACTGGTATAGCAGTGAAGGAAGACAATTGCTTTGTTTGATGCATATCCAGTTTCATTGCTATGTTTCATGCATGATCAGTGGTCAGGGAACCAGGTGTTTTGGTCACACCTCTCAGCAGTGAGTGGGGGGTGATTGAAACTGCTGAGATAGTTCGCATAGCTATAGAAAGATACTGGGAGGAGTTCCTTCTTCTAGCAGATAAATGGAGGCACATTAGAGAGGACAAACAAAAAAATCACCTAGGAGTCTTTCTCCTAGTAAACGCCACACCTAGTCTCCAAACAATCCTCTGGTCATCAATTTAGATTGTAGCGTTTAAGCTTCTGGAACCATGGGGGGTGCCTCCTTTGAGCATCCTCAAAATGTCTGAGCGGCATCTTGACTGTGTAAGGCTGAAGAAGGACTGTCAAATTACTGTTAACAATATCTGTAGGGCAAAGCTGATGTGTGAAAATTAGCTGCAACACATTTGTTAGAACTTAAAAGGGGAGAGAAAATCCTTATAAGATTATGAAGAAATGAAGATATTTTTACTTGTCTTTTTAAAGCCTGAATTTTATCTCTGGTACATATATTTGGTTTTGACTGCATATACAAAATTAAAAGGGATTTTATATCCTGTGGCAAGCACCTCATAGAGGGTTTTCAGATCAGTTTGATGCCAGTCTCAGGTATTATTAGGTTTTAAATTAAATGTGAAAAGTACATTTAATTTATTGGGAAGATGGAACTGAGTTCCCAGAAAAATATGGAAATATTTGTAAAGTTATTTACAAATATAACAATAACATTAACATGAGTTGATTGGACAAAACCAAATCTTGCTTGTCAGCAATGATCCAGGAGAGGTTTAAAAAAGAATGAGAGAAAAGAAACAATACTAAGTTTTTAAACAATTGTTTAATGTTCCTTAGCAGCCTTGCCAAATAAGGATACATAAGTAGGGTTAAAAAACATGAAAGGGACCTATGTATGTGGTTGGTGGAATGATGCATGTAATGGGGGAGTATGTGGTTGGTGGAATGATGCAGGTGATGGGGGAGTGTTCTGAGGGATGAAGTGGGATATTAAGAGGAAGGACTCTGATAGACAGTAAACTGATGAAGGTAATTCAATGATGTGAAGTGATGTATCTGGCTAATGAATATGTAAACAAAAAAATGATGAGCACTTTATTCAACTATGCCATCTCCAGAATATTCAATTTAGGAATTCATCTAGGCCCCAACACATACTCAATAATTGGAAATGGACACCTGGAGACAGGCTAGGTGCACCCTGATGGGTTTTGGAGGACCTACACTGGCCATGTGGTACTTCCAGATGCTTTTTTGCCTCCTTTTTGCCTCTGCATGTCCTGGCCAGGCATGCATGGGCAAAGGGGGAGCATGTAAAGGTCAGTCAAGGGCATAATGGAATGTTCACTACCAGCAAGTGAATCTCCAGTGACAGAGAGACAAGAAGTTAATCAAACTGCCAGATAAAAATTGACACCATACGAGATAGTTACTGATAGACCATTGAAAGCTTAAACAGCAATATTTGTAGGATGTGATCTTGGTAAATGTGGAGGAAGTTAAGTTTATTTCATTGTGAAATCTAATCCAGCATATTTAGTTGTTTTTTTTTTTCATTCAATATTGGTGCTGCTTTTCTGAATAAGGCCTGGAGCCATGTCACCAATTGCAATCCAGAGAGTCCAGCAGAGAGAAGAGGCCGAGGTCCAGATGGAGCAGACCATCCCGAGAACTCAGAGCTGCCCACCGTTGAGATGTGTGAAGGAGTCCCTATCTGGATCAGTGTGTCACATTGAAGGCGGGCCAGGGTGTCTGCCTATGAGAATGAGAGGTTCAAATTTTGAGAGAGACATTACTTGAACTTCAGAGAAAGGTGAAGCACACTGCGAGGTCCTGGGGAACTGCTGAGAGGCAGGAAAAATAACTGTTGGACTGACTGGGGGGGGTTTTGGGGGCTTCTGTGAATGATTGTATTGTTATCCTTTTAATAGTGTTTTCTTAGAAAGTAACTGAAATCTACAAGCCATTTCGGCTTCAGCAACTGCAATACCCACACCAGCTCAAGCTTTTGCTGTACTATTCTCAGAACTTTATTTATCACATTATTAAGCACTGCTGCTTTTAACATACTTTCATGTTATGTGTTTTCAATATTATTGACCAGCTGCAAGAAAATGATGTTACAATGTATGTTGTCTCTAGGGAACAGTACCAGAAGCTGCTTTTCTGATGACCCCTATCTGTCTCAAATGGTTGCTTGTCCATTGCCCTTAGTGGGATTACCTTTGCCCCATAAACAAGAAAAGAAAAAGAAAAATTGGGAATGGAGAGAAATTGGCTGATAGGTATGTCTAGTATGGCTGCATCCTTGCCTGAGGCTGTAATACATTATGATGGCACGGAAAAAGCATGTGGGCTAAAAAAATGAGTACCCAGAGCCCAGCACAACAAGAGTAAAGCCAGGGGGAACCATACTCTGAACAGAAGTGCACAGAGAATGGACCTAGCTAAGAAACAGGTCAGGCCTGAAAGTGCACAGAAAATGGACCCAGCACAAGAAAAGACATGCCAGGCCTGAACAGGTTAAACAGGCCTGAGCAAGCTAGGCAAGCCTGGACAAGTTAAACAGGCCAAACAAAGCTGGTGATACAAAGTACTCATATGCCCTGAAGACTACAGTGCCAGTGATTAATGAAGCAAAGGGAATGGCAGGGTGCAGCCAGAATGACTCAACACTAGCAAGAATAAAAGCCATTAATATGCTGATAAGGGTGGATCCCAGGGAAAGAGCCTTTGCCCCAAAGGAAAGAGGCCTCTGCAGACTTTTTGCACATGGCCCTCCTTTGTCCCAAAGGAAAGAGGCCTCTGCAGGCCCTGCAACCTTTTACAGTCAGAACAACAACTTGTGCACATGGAACAAAAACTTTTGTGCAGGAGTTGCTATAGAGGGTATAGGGTATGTGTTGTTTTAAACTCACTGATGCAAGTGTTTCCATTGAACACTCTATCCAAGATCTAAGTGATCTAGTTAATCATATTACTGACCCGTCCATGGGTCCTGGGTGGTTTATGAAGTGGTTCAGTTGGCCAGGGGGACTAAAAATCCCAGTGGTAGGGGTTCTTTTTATTTACTGCTATGTGCCATTCTGCCATGTTGTATCCCCATTCTTTACCGCTTCATTACCAACACCCTTGACACCCTGGTAGAACACAAGGCGATTACCACTATCATGGCCCTGACCCAATACACCCCTCTGCGGCTTGCCTCCAGTAATGCAGCCCTCAACCGCCTCTAGCGGTTGAGGTCTCACTTAAAAAGGGGGGAATGAGGCAGCCATGAGGCTCTTACACAAGTGCCTGACCCTTCCCCAAGCCATGAGGCTCTTACATAAAGTAATCAGCCTGCTATTTCAGTGGACACCCTTCCCCCACTCCAGGTCTGAGCACAGTATCCCCTAACCCAGAAACCAACAGACCAGAGCACACCGGTTTGGACAGGTCACCCAGGTACCTTCCCCAGGGGCTGCTGATTGGTGGACAGGAAATACCTGTGGCAAATGGGATTATAGAATGAGTTTGAAATTATACTGTATTTAAGGCATTGAAGGACGTCCCTCGGGGCTCAGACTTTTTGTTGGAGGGTACCGGCTCTATGTCTGATCCTATGTGCACATTAAAGATCCTGTTTGCATTCCACCCTGTCTGAGTTTTCCTTCTGTGGGTGAGTGATTGAATAAGAGCTTTTCACAGCGTTTGCTATAACAAAGGGATTCTAAATAATTTTAAAGATTTTGAGGGAAAAACAAAAGCAACCAAATCTGCTGGAGACAAAAAAATACTGAGGGAGACCCCTAGGGGTAGGGCCATATCACCAGAGTCCAGCCTATCAGAGCTCTGGTAGAATTCTCTGTCTCCAAGATCTGCTGGCAGGGGGACACAACACGTTTGTCTGGACTGGTCTAGCAGTATGACTTGGAATACCAATTGCAGATCCCAAGGGGGCACTAGTTGCCTGCACGGTGGTCTCAAGAGTCCCACCGCTCTCAAAAATCTCTTAATATCTGGATGAGCGCCCAGCGCTTGCCCCTTGATCTTACCCCTATAACAGGATAGCGCTGCCAACTGTACTGTTAAGGAAGACCGCTAACCCTTTTTGAAAACCATCCTGCAAGAACACCAAGACCTGCGGCACTGACTCTCGTAAGGCTTCAATTCTTGTCAACACACCAAGCCTCAAAGATGCACCACACGCAAACATACGCTAAAGTAGATCTCCTACGAGCCCCCAACAAGGTAGCAACCAACGCTTCCGAGTAGCCTTTAGCTCTTAACATTGCCCTTTCAAGAGCCATGCTGTAAGCGAGAACCGAGCTACCTGAGGCATAAACAACAGGCCTTGCAACAACAGATCCTCTGACTGGTAGACACCACAGCTTTCCCACTACCAGCTTCCTGAGGTCCACATACCAAGGCCTTCTCGGCCAGTCCGGAGCGATCAGAATCACTAATCCTCTGTGGCATTCGATGCGTTGCACTACACATCCTATTAGCACCCACGGAGGGAACACATACAGTAGGCGATCTACTGGCCAGGCTTGTATGAGAGCATCCAGCCCCTCCGACATTATCTCTCTCCTTCTGCTGAAAAACCAATCGACCTTTGCTGAATTGAAAGTCACCATGAGATCCATTATCGGCGCCCCCCAGTGCCGTACCACCATGTCGTAAACATCCGGATGAAGTGTCCACTCTCCCGGGTCTACCTTTACCCGACTCAAGAAAATCGGCCGTCACATTGTCCACCTCTGTCACATGCGCTGCCGACAGCCTGAAGGTTTTGCTCGACCCACTGGAACAACAGATTTGCCTCGGCTTTTAAAGGGAGCACTGCTGGTGCCCCCCTGCCTGTTGATGTAGGCCACTGCGGTCGCATTGTCCGAAATCACCCTGATCGCTGTTCCCATTAGATACGGCTGAAATTTCAGCAGCGCCCACACTACTGCTCGCAGTTCCAACTTGTTGATCGACCAAGTTCTCTCCTGTTCTGTCCATCGACCCTGTACGAACCTTCCTTGAAAATGCGCTCCCCAGCCTAGGAGACTTGCATCCGTAGTCAGTGGTAACCAGCTCGGCGTTTCCAAGGGCATGCCTTCGCTAAGGACTCCGGAAGCCAACCACCACTGCAACGCTTCCCGTGCCACTTCTGAACAGAGTAGTCTCTGGGACAGTGGGTCGTTTTGGTGAGATCACCTTCTGAGTAACTCTCTGCAACGGCCGCATATGAGCCCTTGCCCAGGGCACCAACTCGATCGTCGCCAGCATTGTTCCCAGGAGCTGTAAATAATGCCACTTCGGATGTGGCCTGCTGAGAAATCTTCGAACCAACTTTCGCAATGCAACCGCTCGATGTGGAGGCAGGAAAACCTTGCCCGCCACATTGAAACACGCTCCTAGGTATTCCAGGTTCTGAGATGGTACTAAACTGCTCTTGGCCATAATGACCACCCAACCTAAAACTCTGAAGGCAGCTGACTACCTTGGGAGGTAGCCTCCTCGCTTTCCATCCTTAATTTTGCTTGAATCAACCAGTCGTCCAGATATGGATGAACCAGAACACCTTCCTTCCTCAAGGCCGCCACTACGACCACCATGACCTTGGTAAACGTCCGTGGTGCAGTCGCCAGCCCGAATGGTAATGCCCGAAACTGAAAATGCCCCACTGGCATCGCAAACCTGAGGAACGTTTGATGCTCCTGACGAATCGGAATGTGTAAGTATGCCTCGGATAAATCGAGGGAAGTAAACTCCCATTTTCTGACCGCCACGATGACCGATCTCAGCGTCTCCATATGAAAATGCAGTATCCTGAGACACCGGTTCACCCTCTTTAGGTCCAAGATTGGAAGATAAGTTCCTTCTTTCTTCGGAACAAAATTAATGGAGTATCGAAGTAAAACTGCATTGGTCTCGAGGCACCAGTACTACCGCTTTGAGATCTAGGAATCTTTTCAATGTCTGTTTGACCGCCTCGCACTTGCGAAGCGTCTTGCACAAGGACTGTACGAACGAGTCTGTTACTGGTCGCTGAAATTCTAACGCATATCCTTCTCGAATCACCTCTAACACCCACTGATCTGACATAATTTGGACCCAGGCAGCATAAAAATCCTGTAAACGACCTCCCACTGGTACGTCTACCTGGGTCTCCCTGACTTCATTGCGGCTTTCTGAGACCCAAAGTGACAGCAGCAAAACCTCTGCTTGCCCCTCGGAATCCCCAAAACCCTTGGTTTCTATAGGGAAAACGTCCCCTCTGACTCCAAGTGAACCTGGAGGAACGAAGACGACAAAAATCTCTGTGGCATTCTAGCCATCCTCCGGAAGCCTTCCACCTTTGGAATCTCCTAGATACTTAATCTTGTCCAAATCTTCTCCAAAAAGCGGCTTCCCCTTAAAGGGAAGCTTACTTAACCTGGCCTTAGAAGACACATCCGCTGCCCAATTTCTCAGCCAAAAGGTACCTCCTTGCTGCTATCACTGAAGCCATACTGTTCGATAGCCCCCTAATGAGGTCATAATGTATATCTGCGAGATACGCCGCTCCTAACTCCAGACGAGCCGCCTCACCAACAGACTCCTCGATCCGCTCTCCCTGGACTCGCTGAGACCAGTGCAAACAGGCTCTTGCCACCCACGCTCCACAAATAGATGCTTGAATGGAAAGAGCATTAACCTCAAAGACCTGCTTTAACAAAGCATCCAGCTTTCTGTCTTGAGTATCCTTGAGAGCCGCACTCCCTTCCACCAGAATAGTCATCTTCTTAGTCACCGCAGATACAGCCACATCCACTCTAGGTGACTTAAAGAGCTCCTTATCTTGCTCCACCAGCGGATAAAGACGAGACATCACCCTCGAGCCCTTGAGCGTCGCCTCTGGCATGTCCCACTCACCTTGGATCATCTCCTTTATCACTCTGTGCATGGGAAACGCTCTTTGCGTCTTCCGAAATGCTTGTAAGAGAGGATCTTCTAAACGTAGCCTCCTCCACCGGGCCCGACACCAGCATATTAAGTGCCTTATGTTTCTCAGAAGTTAGCGCAGGCAACTCTTCTCTCCAAAAAACATACGCACTACTCTAGCCTGGTCCTCCTGCTCTGCAATCTCTCCTTCTTCCAACTCCTTGTCTATCTCCGGATCTTGCTACCCGTCTTCTGTGCGCAAATCCTCCAACTGCCCCTGTTTTTTTATCTCCATTCGAGCTCTCTTCGGCAATACCACCAAAGCTGCCACCGATAGGAGTCCCCTGGCCTTTTCTGTCCCAAATCCCCCCCCCCATGGGACCAGAAGAAGAGGAAGAGGCTTCTCTTTGTGAGCTGAACACCCTTTGAATCAGAGCTACAAAGTCTGGGGAAAAAATTGACGACAAGTCACCAGACAAGGATGCCTGAGCCAGCGGGACATCCAGTGCCGAGGACAGCCCCGGCATGGGCTCCACCAGATCTACCACAGGAGACAGGGGCCCCTGTATGGCCACCTCCCGTTCCTCCACCATATCCAACTGTTGGAGTTCTGCGGTGGATGTTTGGCTACAGCCCCTACAGATTCCTGCATCCAAAACTGCCGATCTCTTTACTCTGCAGAGTAAACAATGTCTTTGCAGGCATCCTGACCCCTTGGCACTCGGTCCAAATGCTCCTAAGGCCCCCCTGAAGCCAAACCCCTTCCAAGGGACCCCCAAACAGGAGCTCCGCTGAACCAGCCTGTGTATCCTGAGACTTTTTTTTTTTTTTTTTTAAACTACACCAAAATTGAGCAGGGGACTTCCTGAGTTGAATTCCATCAAAATAAACTGAAAACGAAGCTCTGCTGCCAAATTACACGCGTTTGTTTCCCCGCCGCCGCTACCAGCATTTCCCGCTTAAAATACACACGGCACGGGTCTGCCGTTTAATCGGGCCCTGGCCAAAGGAATCTCTCTGTACAAATACTACCGCGGCTTACCTTGCTCTGAGCCGCATCCTCAGCCTCTTACCTTCGAAGGCTTGAGTTAGACTGGTGCCGAGAATCAGCATGCCATGCTGCTACCACAGCTCCCCTCTGCCAGGTCACCCCAGTGCTTACAGGCAATCCCTCTGTGAGGCGCTGGGGAAGGCCCCTTTCAGGGTTGTTAGTCCCTTCCGATCAAACCGGACTGCCCCCGGAGTCTGTTCCTCCCTGCTCCCAACTCGTCCCCGAGAAGGAGGAAGGGGAGAGAGGCCTTCAGCAGATAAAATTTAAAGGTATATCACCTCAAAATCAAATCCTCACCAAAAGAACTACAAAATAAACAAAACCCCAATGAAAATCAAACACCACCCAATTTAAAGGCAATTTAAACCCCAAAAACTAAATCTAGCTTCCACTAACTGTCCTTAATTGTTCCTCTAGTGAGTCAGGAACTCCAGCTCACATCCTCCAGCTGCTTGGAGACTGATATAACTGGAGTGAGGAGGCGGTGCCTGTGTCCTTATACCAGTGTCATCAAAGAATGACATTTATCAGTCTCCAAGCTGCTGGAAGAGGATCACAACCCAGAATTTCTGGACTAGACTGGAAGGATAAGGAAATACAGGTTGATATGGACACAAATCCTAAGAGATCTAGCCCCCATGTAAATAGCAGCTGAGGAGACAGTTAAATTTCAATCCAAATATGATGAAATCTATGGTAACTCATTGTTGAGCTTGTTCAGAGTTGCCTGAACTCTATGTAATGTGTTAAAAACAATTTGAGCAGAAAAAAAAAATTAAATTATAGTACATGGTTTTTAGAGTTTTACAAAAGTGGCTTTTTAACCAAGTTATCCAATATGGCCTTGCCTAGTTTATCTCCTTATGTTTGGCATTGGCTTCTGATCTGGATTTTTTGTTGTTTAATTTTACTGGCACTGATGTGCTATTCTTACTGAAATTCTAATGATGTTCTATTGACAAAAATAATGATTTATGGTATGGCTCTTATTATGCTTTTATGATTTCTGTAATGTTTCAAATGTAGCTTGTAAGTTGTTAGTCTGGTCATTGCTATGAAAAGGTAGGTTATAAACAATGCAAGTAAATTAAATTCTTAGTGCTCTTGCTTCAACTGGTCTAACAAGTTTGGTTGATTACAATGATATAACCAGTACCAAAAAATACTTTAAAAAAACCCACAAGCACTGTAGTATGCCAGAGCATCACATGACACATGGATGGGACAAGACAAACACAGGAAGTTGTGTATATACTTGTCCCTTGGCCCCATTCTGACAGCTCTCTCACTTTTTTTTTTAATTAGAATTTTTCAAAATTACAGTGCCATTAAGACAAAGAAACCATTTACAAAATACAAGAAACATAAAATTACAAAATCATAAAGGAAATACATGATCAAGCCCACATCAAGGGAGAAATACCAGGAATCATAACATCACATCAATCACAAAAGAAATAAAGCGCCAAGAAACACTAAGCACCATAATAGCAGACATTTCAATTAGCTTCCCACAGCCTAAATCACCTATTCTCTCTATCCCTTAAGTTTGCAGTTGGGACGCATCAAAAAACAAAACAAAACAAAAACGACGACATGTCAGAGCCTGCCGGACCACCTCACATTTGCAGGGAAAACTTTAAATAGAAGGTTGCCCACAACTGAGTAACCCGCTGTTTCAATTACAAAAATTGACATCTTACGCATTTGAGTCTAACGGGTGATGTCTGGGAAGATATTCAAGCCACAGAATAACTCATTTTTATGCTTAAAGAAGGCCTTAAGTATACAAAATTTCAATGATTCCAACTCTAGCAAAACAACTAAAGGTACTACGATTAATAACAGCAGGAATGCTGCTAAATCTTGGCTAGGGTTAGGGCATAAGGGATCCAAATTCCCTTCTCCCAAAACAGCCTCTCTAGCCTTCTGAGAACTATAAAACACCTGTGTGACTTCAATATCTTCAGTGAGTTTAAGAATCTCCACAAAATACTTTAAGCAATATCTCTGGGGCAAGAAGATGAGTAATAGGAAATTTTATGAACCGTAAATTTCTGGCTCGTGCTGTTCTCCAAAGCCTCTGGTCTAGTGTATGTCATAGAAACATGATGGCAGGAGACGACCACATGGCCTATCTAGTCTGCCCTTCCATATCAACCACTACAACAGTCCCCTTTTCTATAGAAATATGATGGCAGACGACCACAAATCTTTAATATGGCCAAAGAATCTTTAATATAGGTGACATTAGTTGCAACACAGGACTGAGTTTGGGACTGAACACTTTGCAAAGAATTATGCAAACTGAATACTTGCTGATCTAAGTCAGTTAATTTTTCAATCACCCCATGAGTAAATGATATAGTTGAAGAAAGCTTAATATCAGTATTATTAATTGCGCCCCAAAGGTCTTTGAGAGTAATATCCCCATCAGAAGGAAGGGGTATACTAACCCCCATTTCCACCAGAAGAACCGGCTTCAGTACTGGAACAGAAACAACATTATTATGACTTCTTCAGGAAATGTGGGAGATAAAGACAGAAAAGGAGGTGGCAGTGAAGTCCAGATACTGGAGCTCAATGATGCTCCATCTGGAGATGGACACTTTGTTCCCCTGGCATTCATCATGCTATCAAGGGGACCCACCTTTTGTCCATGTATCACCAAAGCAGAACCCCCCTTAGTGGTATACCTATATTCTTTGGTTTGCCCAATACCATCAGTCCCAACAGTCACTTGCTCCTTTGTTTGCTCCAGTGCATCGAAAGGCTGCCAGAGGGGCATGTCCAGCCCCTTTTGGTCACACCCTTCGGCCACGACATACAGGTGTGCGTGCTATCCATAGTTCTTTTAAGGGACGGTAAGGTCTTCCCTGGAGATGTCCTCCTCACGCCTGTCTGTGCAACAGCAGAAACATTGGCCACACAGCTCACAAGCCAACAGGGCACATGTCAGCCCTAGCAGGCTCTCTCCTCACAGCCCGATAGTACTCCCTCTTTCACTTTTATATTTTTTGTATTTCTGTATGTGCGTTGATATTAATAAAATATCCTTTTTTGAAGGGGGTTTTCTTTTTCAGACACATTTAGTGATGGCATATGATCTACTAACCAATGGCAAGGCAGTTCTAATAACGCTTGACGACATCTGTTCTGGTGAAATTTTCACTAGAAGTACAATAAAAGGACATAAAAACTTATTTTCAAAGTGAAATATGTCCCAGATCATCTTTAAAGCTTGGCAATACCCTCTTCAGTTCACAAATGAAGGTTTTTTTATGTCCTATCTTGGACAGGGAAGATATTCACTCCTGCTCTGTATCTCAATTTCTCCAGGGCACAGAATTAAAATATTACAATTTATATTTATCCCGAGTTCTCATTAGATACAATCACAAATTTCTGATCATGGTCAAATCTACACAAAGTATGATTTAAAGCCAAATACAACTGTTACGTATTTCTTTGAACATATTGTTAGCCATGGCTTATACTGAGAAATGGCCAGGGTGATCTTGGCTGGCAGATGTTCCAAAATTCAATTGTTCAAAGCCCAGAAGACCATGGTTTATGCCTATAATCAAGCTTGGTGGCAAGTCTGATCTTAAATGCCAGCCAGATCCATAAAACAGTATATGATAGCTTTATTCCTGTTAAAACCATGGCAGTGGTTAATTCTGTTAAACACTGCCATGATTCTCACCCATTGTGGTCCTATAAATGCCAATCAGTGAGGAGACTGTACCCATCAAACCCACAAGCCAGGGTTGGAACTGTCCAGCCCACAGAAAGCCAGGTGGCATCCAATGAATGGCATTAGCCAGATCTGCCAGGTTGCTCATGATGGTCAAGGCTTCAGACTTCAACAGGGTTTTCATCTGCTTTCGGTCCAGCTGGGAAGATTCTCTAGAAGAAAAGAAGCCAAAAAAATTCATGTCTCTACTGAATTTAGGAATATCTAGAATCTGACAACATCACGTAGCCTCCATTTATGCAGCTGTAGTTGAGTAGTAACAGCAGCAGCAGCAGCAACAATAGAAAACCTTTGCCATCCTTCTCCCATTTATAAGACGTTGTGCCATACAGATGCTGGAAACATGCCACCTACCTCTGAGGTAGCCACATAAACATTAAGCTGTGAAATGTGCCAACTGAACATTTTTATTAAATCCTTTTTCATTGTAATACAATTGTGCTTAATATTTTTGCATCTTTAATTACAATGTGAAACAGATAAGAAGCACCAAGATGTACAAACTGCAGCATCAGAACGGACTAGCGCTATTGGATGCCACAATTGTACACATCCACTGTGATGCGACATAGCAGGATTCCAAATTCTTTGGATTTATGTTGACAATAATAAGAATGGGGCTGGCGCTATAGGAGTTCAAAATTCTCTCCTCTGACATTCTTAATTGTAATATCAAGCCAATACATATATCAGATCATGCAGCAATGTGTCTGGGTTTTCGAACATGGTCTTAAGAGTACCCAAAGACCACCATGGCGGTTCCAGAATAGGCTTCTGGATACCACTGTAATGGATAAACTAAAGGTGTTTTATTTAAGATTTCTTTTTAAGAAATGAAAACAAGCAAATAGGATTATGGTATCACATGGGAGGCTTTCAAAGCAGCTCTGTGTCATGAGATCATTAGCCTTTTGGCTTGGATGAGAGAAAAAATGGCAAATAGATTAGAGGAGGAGATTAGCCACTTGCAACAGATTCATATCAGATCAAATTGTAATTTAAATCTTCCAGCAAGTCACAAAATTTCAATAGGATTATAATAAAATTTGAATGCAGTAAGCTGAGCAAGATATATTTGTTTATCATATAGGTTACAATGCGGGAGGCGATAAATCAGGAAAGTTGCTCATGCAATTATTGAAACTCCAGAAGAAGCAGCATTTTATTTCTTCAATGTAGAAGGGGTGATACTGTCACTAGTGCAGAGGATATCTCGAAGACCTTAGTAACTTTTTATAGGAATCTTTTCACATCTGTCTAAGTAGTAAAGATAGAAGGGAGGCCTTCTTGAGAGCAATTGATCACCCTGTCCTTACTGACCTGTAGAGGGAACGTCTAGGGGCCTTAATACAGGTTAGGGAAATTAAGAGCCTATCAAGAAACAAAGTGTCTCTGTCTGTAGAAGTCTATCAAGAGTTTGCGGTAATTCTGGCACCACAATTGCGGCTACTGTTTCAGCAACGACGTCCCTCATCAAATCTTTCAGAAGCTAATGTGCTCATTGCTAAGCCTGGTTGTGATGAAACATCTATCTCCCTCCTTAATGTTGATTATAAGATTCTTGCAAAGAGCTTGGCAACTAGGCTTAGTAAAATAATCCACTATTTAATTGGGCAGGAACAGACTGGGTTTATAAAAGGGATATTTATTAGTGACAATGCAAGGTCCTTTCATAATTTGTTGGAGCTTTCTCAGCATATGAGTAGTCCTGCAGTTACATTATCTTTAGATGCCAAGAAGGCATTCGACATCTTGGAGTGGTCGTATTTGTTTTGAATATTAAAGTGGTTCTGACGTGGCCTTGACTTTGTTCGTTGGGTTGAGGTACTGCATTTTATCATCAATGCATTTTATCTGATCCCGTCTGCTTGGGTAAAGGTACTAGACAAGGTTGCCCTCTCTCTCCATTGCTTTTTGTAATGGCTCTGGAGCCTTTGCTTCTATTTATTAAAAAAGAAAAGGACATTAAGAGGCAAAATGTCTAGTGAAAAATGCTGGAAGTTTGCCATGGATGTGGATAATGACTCGTTTTTCCTTTCAAATCCTGTGCCTTCTCTAAGAGCTCTTTTAAATGTGATGAAATGGTTTGCATGTTTCTCTGGATTTAAGGTCAACTGGGGTAAGTGTGAGGTTTTACTGCTTAATGATATCACCACACAGGAGGATATGGAGGAGTTTCCTGTCCAGTGGGTATTACATGTTATAAAGTACATAGGCATGCAACTTTATTCAACGCTGAAGACTATTAAAAGTTAATTGCTTTGATATTTTGGAGGATTTAAAGGATCTTTGCAAAGACCATCTCCCCCTGGGGATGTCATGGTGTGGGTTAGATTGGATGCAATCAAGATGATGGTTCTGCCGAGTGTGATCTATAAGCTGGGGATGTTACCAAGCTTTTGCAAGTCCAGTTTTTATATCCAACTGGATAGGATTCTTGTGAACTTTTTAGGGAAAGGAAAAATACCACATAATGCTCTCACTAAATTGAAATTGTCTAGGGATAAGGGAGGAGTGGGCTTCCCAGATTGTAAGTCTTATATTGCATTGCTGTTAAGATTTGGAATGGAATGAGTGCTTGGGGTCTCTAGAGCATCATGGTTTGAAATAGAAAAGGAATTAGTTCCTTTTTAGCTATAAACATTGCCTACTATGAGTATTCCAATATCTAAAGATGGGAGTGGAACTCATTAATAGTACCATTAAGGCTGTGAGGGCTGGTGATTCTTTCTGCAAGACACCTTATTCAGAGTCAGCAGCTTCATCCCTCTGGTATAACTCACATGGGTCAACGGAAGAAAACTCTTTTGGAAGGGATGGATAGAAAAGGGTATATTTTGTGTAGGCCGGTTGTTTGAAGGAGGCGGGGGGGGGGGGGGAGAACAATTTTGTGCTTCAGGAACAAATGACAGACATTTTTATTTTGTCTATACCTCAGGCTGAGTATCTGGCATGGAGCTTGATGCAGGATTTGCCCTGGTCAGATGGGGTATGCCCTTGATATTTGCAGCAATGGAAAGTTATCATACTTTTACAATCTCCTCAGGTTGAACGATGGTACTTCCGAGGGGCCTCTGTAGGACCTGGGAGTTTGATACCTTCTGACACCATGAAGTGGAATATCTTTTAGAAGCATACGATGAAGCAGACCATGTATTTTGTCACCCATCAGGCTGTCTGGACCCCTTATGAATGTTCAGGGCTGGCCTGTGGAATTCCAGTATGTATTGGCGCTGTTCCAGCATGCTTGGTACACTGACAAAGGTTATTTGAATGTCAATGCATAAAAGCTCTTCAGGGATGGGGTTTTGTATGTGAAATTTTCAAAATTGACATAAACATTAACATTACAAATAGTTATGTTTTAGATCCTTATGCAAATCAGGTGGTCCTAGAGAAATATGAAAAAAAGATTTGATATTTTGATTTCTATAGCAGTACAACATTCTTCGGAACTGGAAAGACTGGTCTTCCTTAAATGTTATCGTTTGGTGGCATGTGATTTGTGTCATTAGGAGACTGGAAGGTACTGTGTCTGTGTCGCGTCATTGTATTGACAAAGTGGAGAGGGTATGGAGAACTCTGGATGCATATTCAGTATCTAAACCTTTTCTATAGATAAATGATCATTTTATTTCTAAATAGACCTCTAATGCTTTGTTTTTGTGAAAAACTGGTCATTCTCTTGTTTGTGCTATTGTTCTTTTCACTTTGAAAATCAACTTGACAAAATTCACTACTGTGTTTTCCATGGAGGCTGCTCAGGGTGGGAGGGGAGAAGACTTCTGCAAGCGTGACCTCCTTTGACAGCTGGTGAGTAGCTGCAAAAGTGAGGCTCAAAGAAAGTTCCTCTCCAACCTGTAACCTAAAGAGATTACCTAGTTCCACCCAAGCAAGCCATTCAGGAGGTGGGGGACAAGTCCACAGCAGAAAGAAAGAAAAAAAGCCCTTAGCCCTTTCTTGGCTATCACTAAAATCACACAAAGGATTAGACTACAAGCTTTTTTGCTTTTGGAAAATATTTGATGGTAAGCCTTTAATTATATATTATAGTGAACTAGCTGAAAAAAAAAGTCATACCCAAAGCTTTCTTTCCCCTTCCTTAATTTTGTTAGCATATAACACATCCTCAAGGATCTGAAAAGAAAGGCAGAGATAAGGTGGTAAGATCTCTCCATCTAAGCACAGTGTGTTTCACATAGACCAACAGTCCAATATGAAAAGGTAAAGCACCTTTGATTGCTATTCTTCATAACTAAACACAAAAAAAATATCAATATTCACCAAGATGGGCAACATTAACAGAGAAGTGACTTGTTTGAAGCTATGTGGATTTTCAACGGAACAATACATTCAAGGGTGAACACTGAAAAAGCCAGCATAACTTTAGCTAGAGCTTATCTATATAGAGGGTAATATTATAAGAAGCCATGGAAAGTTACACGTATAAGTAATGGATTTTTAGTAATTCACACACATTAATGGGCCATTGCATGTGTCCTTTAGACGGTCATTATTCTATAAATACATGCATAAGGCCAATGGCCTACTCTCACTGTGGGCATTCACACAAGCAGTGCTTGGGTAAATGTAAGGCCGCGGGGCAGGATCCTGGCGGCCGCCCATAATCGGGTGTTCGGCCGGTGCAAGGACCCTGGCTCGAGGCCGTCGGCGTCGGAGGGGGGGTGGGGGGGGGAAGGGACAGAGGCGCGAGGGCGCCTGGATCAGATTGGCTACACCCACGTGCATGAGTGCAGTGGAGCCAGGGAGACGAAGGACGGCGCGATGTTGAGGGGGAGAAGCCAGGAGTCAGCAACGGTCACCTGCACTCCTGCTCCGCGGATGCTAGTACTGGCTTGGCCTGCTCCTCCGCTGGGAAGATTGGCGCGGTGAAGATCGGTGGGTACCCTGCCAGCTGGGATCGCTAGAGGCCCATTGGGTGCAAGCGGGCAGGCGGGAGCAAGAAGAGCTGAGGCAGCAGAAGCAGGTGATCCTTTCCTCAGGCACAGGCTGAAGCAGGCGTCGGCGAGCTGCTGCACTGCAGAGTCAGTGGGGGTTCTTCGATCACCGGGAGAATTTGGCGGGCCTCGGTTGTAGGGGCAGTGTTGCGACGATCTGAGTGAGCAGAGGACAGCTTTGGAAGGCCACGTGGAGGAGGCAAGTGTGGTGTTTAAAAAAACCCCAAACAAACCGGGAAAAGGAGTTGGGAGGGTTACGGCGTTGGAGCATGGGCTTGGGGGGAACCTAAAGGCCAAGAGTGGATTCCTCTAACACTCTTTGGGAGTGCAAGTCAATTAACACATCATTGTGCAAAAAAAAACCCCACAATTTCTTTCAATAAATGAATTCAAACCAGTTTATAGGAGGCGGGAAGAGGATGGAGGGGGGGGGGGGGATGAGGCATGGTTAAAAGGAAGTTAAAAAAAAAAAAAACCAACCACCCCTATATAGACAAATGCCTTCGCGTCTGGGATGGCAGGGCCGGGTGGGATGACATGGCATGGGGGGGGGGATGGGAGTGCCATTGGGCAGCGAGACCTCCATTCCCAAGGGATTCAGGGTGGGGGGGGGGTCTCGGATGGGTGGGACACGAGCTCAGGGTCAGAAAGGGTCCCTTTGGGGGGCAAAGGGGGTAACATGCTAAATGTCCGTGGGCATGGGGGGCAGCAGGATGGTTGATGAGAGTAATGCAACCTAGGGAGGAGGGCAGGATAGCTGCAGCAGGGTGGGGCAGCAGACAATGCACGGATAAATGGCACAGAGTGTGGGCTTGTGCCAGCCACACAGTCTTGCTTGGGGTGAGAGGGAGTTTGGGGGCATTCTGCTGTCAGTGCAAGGGGTCCCCAGTTTTAGGGGTCAAGGTGTTTCTTCCCCTGTAGGCTGGCTTAGAGGAGGACAAGGTCAGTCTAGGGCCGAATGGGCAGGGGCTTGGCAACTTGCGTGATCGCCGTTATTCCCCCCCTCCTGTTTTTTCTTATGTCTTCACAGGTTCCAGTAACGACTCTGCATGTGGCGGTGCATGGTATGGGAGGACAGTCGCGAGTGGAGAGCAGGGATGCAGGAGTAGCGGTTCAGCAGAGTTTCGGTGGAGATGACGACTGCATCTGGAGACGGATTGCACCAGCAATGAAAGGATATCCACCAGTCGGCGAATCGTCTGACAGCCTGGTTTGCGGCAGACTGGGGGGGCGGGTGTGTTGCATGAGGCACAGGAGGAGGGTTGGAAGGGAGTAGCTTGCAAGAAACAGAAGCAGTCCGGTAGGCAACGTCATAGCTCGGAATCGTCCTCGTCATCTTCCGAAGCTCCGTCGTCGTTGCTGGGAGCTGACTGAGTGTGGCAAGGAGTGGGCGGCAGTAAGGCGGCGGTGAACAGGTTAGAAGGCGGAGACTACGGTAGTCTCTTTTTCCAAGTTAGGGGAGGGGGGCCAAAGAATTTGCAAAGTAAGATTATGAAGCGGCAGTCTATGGATATACTCCACTTGCTGGAGGGGCGGAAGAGGTGGAGAGGGAGTAAGAAAAGGTGGAATGAGGATGGGTAGGCGGGCCGGATCAGGAAGGTCTCTTGGAATGTGGTGAATCGGAAAGGAGATTTTTTGGTAATGTGGTCAACTAGACAAGAGTTTTGCGATTAGCAAGCGTATGGAGCCATCACCATCCTGAGCATTTTGTGATCCATGACTGTGGGGCATGTTTCCATTATGACAAGCAGTTGGGGGACAGGAAAATGGAGGAGAGCAAATAATTGTCGAGGAGCACGCGGGATTACCTGGGGGCTGGCACAAATGTCAGTCAGTGCATGTACTGTGCGATCAGGGGGGGGCTAAAGGAGGGACAGTTGATGGACCAGACCTTCTCCAGTTCCGTCCATTGCCCCTGAGCGAATCTGCCTTGGCAGTGAGCCCCCAGCCCCTGAGACTGGCATCCGTCGTCAGAGCAATCCACGCTGGGGCCTCCAAGGGCATTCCTTATTCCCCAACATCCTGGGCGCAACCACCACCACCACTGCAGAACCACCACCACCACCGCAGAACCACCACCACCACCACCACCACCACGTGCGTCTCCGGATGGCAGGGCAGATGCTGTCCCAATAGATCCTTCTGATGTGACCACCTCCGTAACAATGCTCTCTGCAACGTTCTCATGTGAGCTCTCACCCACGGAACTAACTTGAGTGTCGCCGCCATGGTCCCTAGTAGCTGCAGATAGCTCCACGCTGTGGGAGACTGTTTCCTGAGAAACTCTCGGACCATCTTCTGAAGTCCTAGCGCTCGCAGCTGCGGAAGAAAAATTCTCCCCAAGCTCGTATCGAAGTGTGCTCCCAGGTAAGTCCAGGCACAGATGGAGACAACTTGCTCTTGGACATGTTGACCACCCAACCGAGACTTTGCAGAAAAGCTACTACCTTGGCTGTAGCTGCTTTGCTTTCCATTCTCGATTCCGCTCGGATCAACCAATCGTCTAGATAAGGGTGCACACTAACACTCCCTCCTTTTGCAGAGCCGCTGCCACTACCACTATCACCTTGGTGAATGTTCGCGGTGCCGTTGCCAGTCCAAAAGGCAGCGCTTGGAATTGAAAATGCCCCATAGGAACCACAAGTCTGAGGAACCTCCGATGCTGCCGCCATATCGGAATGTGCAGATATGCCTCTGACAAGTCCAGGGACGTAAGAAATTCTCCTTTCTGTACTGCCACGATGACTGATCGCAAGATTTTCATTCGAAAATGGGACACTGAGACAGCGATTTACCCTTTTTAGGTCTAAAATTGGCCGAAATGTTCCCTCTTTCTTTGGCACTATGAAATATATGGAGTATCAACTGCTGCCGCGTTGGTCGGAAGGAACTGGCACTATTGCCTTGAGGGCTAACAGCCTTTGTACCGTGCCGTGCACCGCTTTGCGCTTGAGACTTGCTCCGCATGGCGACTGTATGAAAGAATCTGTCACTGGCCTTTGAAACTCCAATGCATAACCCTCTCGAATCACCTCCAACACCCACTGATCTGAAGTGATCTGGACCCAGTCAGGGTAAAATTCCCGCAACCGCCCCCCTATGGGAACCAGCCCCACCTGGGCTCCCTCGGCTTCATTGTGATTTCCTAAGACTTGAGGTAGAGGAGGAAGCCTAAAATCCCCTACCTGCTCCTCGAAACCCCCGAAACCCCTGGTTTCTATAGGGAAAGCGCCCTCGCTGAGCTTGTCCAAACCTGGGGGAACGAAAGCGCTGAAATTCCCTTTGCTGACCCTTAGGCCCGGGAGTCGAACGCCCCTGCTTTTGCTTGTCCTCAGGCAATCTGCCGCCCTTAGTCTCCCCTAAATCCTTAACTAACTTTTCTAACTCCTCTCCAAACAATAGCTTCCCCCTAAAAGGGAGCTTACTTAATCTCGCTTTGGAAGAGCTGCCGCTGCCCAGTTGCGTAGCCAAAGATACTGCCTAGCCGCAATAGCCGACGCCATACTCTTAGAAAGACCCCGGATAAGGTCATAATGAATATCCGCTAGATAGGCCACCCCTGACTCCAACCTGGAAACTTCTGCCATCATCTCCTCGGTCTGTTCTGTCTGAATACGCTGTACCCATCGCAGACAGGCTCTAGCTACCCAAGCTCCACAAATAGCCGCTTGCATAGAGAGTGCATTGACATCGAAAACCTGTTTCAACAGTTTCCAGTCTACGATCTTGGACATCCTTAAGGGCCGCACTACCCTCCAATGGAATGGTAGTCTTCTTAGTAACCGCGAAAACAGCGGCATCCACTCTGGGAAACTTAAACAACTCACTTTCCTGGTCTATTAGCAGGTATAGCCGCACCATAATCCTAGACCCCTTTAGGGCGGACTTGGGCAAATCCCATTCTTCTTGAATCATCTCTTTAATCACCTTGTGTACCGGGAAAGCTCTCCGAGTCTTTCGAAATGCCTGCAACAACGGGTCCTCCAGGGAAGAATCCTCCATCGGACCCCGTGAGGGCATATTCAGCGCTTTTAGTGTTTCCGAGATCAGCACCAGTAACTCTTCTCTCCGAAAAACGCACATGACCCTTGCCTGGTCTTCTTGCTCCGCAATCTCGCCTTCCTCCAGGTCCTCCTCCAAGTCCAAATCGGGATCCGTCTCCTCCGAACGGAGACCCTCTGATACCACTGACTGCTCAGACCAATCCCTGTTGGGCCTGGAATTTTTTGCCACTATTTCTGCCCCTCCCATATCCAAAGGAGTCCCTGACCATTTAAGCCCCATGATCACCTCTGTGTTACTGGGGGAAGGCTTTCCTGAAGGACAGCCAAAGGCATGCTGGATCAGGGTAACGAAATCCAGCGAAAATATCGCCGCCAAACCCCCTGGTAACATGGGCTGCGGACCGGAGAGGCAGGGAGCCAATGTACCTGGAATGGGCTCTAGGGATGAAAGGATTGGGGAGTCTGGCTGGTGAAGGGCTATGGAGGCTCCCCCCTGAGCCAGGCTCCAGGGCCGCAGCCTCCTGACTGCAGCCCTTACAGATCCCCGCTTCAGAAACTGTGCCCCTTTTTGCCCCACAGAGCAAACAGTGCGGCCTAAGCATCCCGTCACAGAGAAAGTGTCTTAACACCCACCTGGAACGCGCCAATACTGATCCACAAGCCACAGCTGCCCTAGAGCACTGCTCCAAGGACGTTCAATGTGCCTTTTTTTCCCCCAATTAAGCACCTCCAGAGCCTCCAAGTGCCTTCCCGCTCAAGCTACTAGGCACCCCAACTCAAAACAAGGCTCCCCAGATGCATACCACGGCTGAGTAAAACCTACAAAGGAAGCCGGTGTTTCCCAAGCTTCCGCCACGCGGCTCGGCCTGCCCAGCCGAAGCCGCATCTCAGCGCGCCGTCATTCCTGTGCCCCGAGTTCTCCCCACAAACAAAAGGGCCCCCCTTACCTGAGGCCAGCAAAAAGCAGAGAACAGGTTTCCTTCATGGACTCTACCGCAGCTGCTGTGTCGAAGCCCTTCCTGCCAAAGCTGGCCGACTGAGGCAAGTCAAACGCTGCGCTCTCTCTCTTTCTCCCTTGTCGACGGCCCAATAGCGCTAGCAGGCACTGCTTCTGCATGCCAAAGGTCTCGTCTACACTCCATCTCCCCTGCTATCGGGATCGGAACGGAACTTTCTCCCCTTCAGTAGCCCTCTGCCCAGCAAGCAGATTCCACCCAGTGGGGGGGGGGGGGGGAGAAGGGAGGGCGGGCCTCAGCACCAATGGCACAGTGAAAATGCTAACACAAAATAAAAGACCTACTCTACTTTTTTTTTTCTTCAACAAATCAAATCAACTAAAACTAAACTACCTTAACTCTTCTTAATTGCTCCTCTAGTGAGCCCTGCAGTGCTAGGCTCACTCGTCTTCCAGCTGCTTGGAGACTGAGGTGACTGGTGGAAGAAGGCGGTTCCAGAGCTTATGTACCAGTGACATCACAAAAGTGACGTTTCTCAGTCTCCAAGCTGCTGGAGGAGGAGCAAAACCCAGAGGTTTTGGGACTAGACTGGAGGGACGCTAAGGAACTTCAAACTACACGATGCAGTCCCAAAAGAATTATTTATTGTATGTATGAGGTGCCAGGCTGTCCACTAACCCCTTGCAGAACTTATAGGAAGGCCCTGGTGGAAGCATGAAAAGCTCATCAGGTTTGCTGAGGAATTCCCAAGGAAGGAATACGATTTATCTTGGCATATATCAAGTGATTATTATTAAATTATGTTCTACTAGGTTTTTTACTTTTATTTTTTTTTGGGGAGGGGGAGGAGGGGGGGGGGGAAGTAGGATTTGAAACACTATACAATAACACTATGCACCCACCAAGGTAGGGGAGATGTTCAATGTATCTGACTTCTGAGTTGGTCAAATTGAAATGCCACTTTGAGAATGCTTATAGGCAGCCTTTTTGCAGTGTGGATCCAAGTACTCGGCCTAACTATTCAAGTATAGAGAAATCTAACAACAAAATATTCTGAAACAGCTTGCAAAAAACTTAGAAGCTAGCATGATAAACTTGCAGTTCAACTTTTACAACAAGTCTTCAGCAATTGCAAAAAAAACCAATATATATATATATAAAACATATTTTATAAAAGATTAATTGGCTGTTGAGTGGATTGAGCAATGATCGTGTCAAATAAGAAAATCTAAATAAATGGCTGGTGTTCAGGAAAAGCTAGGCTCACCTCAGTATTCCCAATAAGAGGGAAAGCCCCCAGAGAACTATACTAAACGTCCACCACTTGTCAGATTTAGTGCGAAGGACCTTGGCATCTGCAGCCCAAGCAATGTGCTCACATGGATAGTACAGCTGGTCTGCCACATTCCCGAGCACAGAGATCCATCGAACAGCCGCATCTTCTTCCTTCAATCGTAAACAAAGCAGATACACAGGAAAAAACACACTCATAAAATACATATTGTTTTACAATATCTTGTTTAACTTTATTTGGGCTTTGCATTGTGGGACTGTTTAACTGGTTTATTAAGTCTGAACTTGTGTTGTATTTTCTGTACTACATCTTAGATTTACAATGTTATTGATACTTTACATATGTTTCATAACTTCTTTATATTGTGATTTTGTAAGTCACCTTGTTCAGTTTTAGTTCTGTAAAGGTGGTGTGTAAGTTCTTTAAATTAAACCTCCAGGGTTCTAGAGAAAGACACTGTGCCCCTATGCCAGTCTCGGATGACAGCAGGAAAAATGCAGCCATCAGTGATGTTGAGGTGATGGCAGCTGCGCGAACACTATCAGCGGCTTTCTATTTAAAACTCGCCTCCCAATGCCTTGGTGATCTTCTGCCAGCAATGGCAGTCCCTCATCAGTTTAATGAATCTGCTTGTTTTTGGGGGGACACAGTGCACAAACACAAAATTTAAAGAGCAAACAAAACAAACACTGAATCCAGCATATAACGCTCTGCAATCACAAAAGAAGAGAAAGATGGAGGTTCTTGCAGGGGGTACACAATGGTAAATCCTCTTAATGCTGCTTGCCCAGTGGGCCAAAGTAAGGTACCCACAGGCAAAAGAGACTGCTTAAGGAAACCTACCCCGTGACTCTGCACTTATCTTCAGAGGGAGCTATCTTCAGGACTACTGATTCTCTGGAACATCTTGATAGATATTACCTACTCCTCCCACTTCCAGGCTGCAAGCAACAGAGCAAGGTTATAGGATAGGAGACCATGTACTATTGTGGAGCAGGAACTGGTTAAAGATAGAGAACAGAGTAGAACTAAATGGCTAATTTTCTCAGTGGAGAAAGGTGAAGAGTGGAGTACCACACGGATCTGTGCGGAGCCCGCTGTTTTTTAGCATATTCTTAAAATGACCTGGAAATGGGAAAAAACGAGCGAGGTGATCAAATTTGCAGATAAACAAAATTATTCAAAGTTATTAAAACACAAAAGGATTGTGAAAAATTGTAAGAGGACCTTGACAAACTGTAAGGCTGGATGTCCAAATGGTAGATGAAATTTAAAGTGGACAAGTGCAGCTATGCACCTAGAAAAGAACCACCCAAACTATGGTTACATGATTCAAGATTCCACATTAGGAACCACAACCCAGGGAAAGATTTGGGCATCATGGATAATATGTTGAAATCCTCTGCCCAGTGTGCAGCGGCAGCCAAGAAAGCAAATAGAATGCTAGGAATCATAAGAAAAGAAATGCAGAATAAAACAAAGGATATTGTAATGCCTCTGTATCGCTCCATGTGACCACACCTTGAATATTTGGGTGCAGTTCTGGTTGCCATATCTTAAAAGATATAGCAGAATTAGAAGAGAGAGACGAGTTACCAAAATGGTAACGGGAATGGAAGGCTGCCCGTATGAGAAGAGGCTTGAAAGGTCAGGAATCCTCACCTTGGAAAAAAAAAAAAAGAGATGGCCGATGGGAGGTATGATAAAGATCTATAAATTAGATCAGCTGTGTACTCCTTCAAAAAGTAGAAAAAGGGGAGGGGTGCGCACTAGGGAGCCCACTAGAGATGGCTGCACTTTAATATAGCTCCAAGCCCATCTGCCTGGAGAGTTATGTACCAGATGGATCCCAAATAGCTCCTACTCTTTGCTCCGTACATGTGAACTTAACAAGATCAATTGGGGGATGGTTGCGCTGTGCCATTTCCCTCTCTGCCGCTGAATGCCCACTCCCTCTCTGAGATGCGCCTACAGCCCAAGGCCACCGATATTCCAGGAGCACTGGTGAGCCTGCCACAGTGATATCATCGGTAGCGCTCTGCTGAACTCGGGGGCTGAAAGGGAGAAGTATCACAGTGACTGATCATTCCCTGCCGCTGCTCTCGCCTCCTCCCTCATCGAGCTAACACACAGCACACTGAAGCAGTTTGAGCAGGGGTCGGATCAGTTGAATGCTGCCGGCGAGATACTGTAGTGTAATCCGCAGATGAGTATTGAACCGCGCATGTTGAATTGTCCCGTTTGAGGTGTTGGGCGCTGGAACGGAGATCACTGGTCTCTTTTGCCTCCCCGATACTGCATTCAAACAGCAGCCATAACCACGTGATTGTGGCACACATGGCTGAAACGCAAACTGCAGCACAGAAGTGGGAAGTGTCTCTCTTCCGGTCTCCTCGGTGTGACTGTTGAGCTCCGGAGGCAGAATTCCCCTCAGTGCATGGAAGATTGCTAACAGAAGACCCGCAAGTAAACTCCCTCGCAGTTAAAACCAGCTATAGAGACCAAGCATTAGTTGGTTCCATGGAGTTGGAGCTCCCTCCAGTGGCTGATGCAGGTACTGTTGATCAGTATCTCTGTATACCATATAAACCCTATGGGGGTCATTCTGAGCAATGAATAGCAGGGATGGATGTCCCATTGGGATGTCCAACCCCGCTATTCATGCCCTTTCACGGCCCCGTCCTCCTTCCATGCGCATTGTACAGGGAAGTTAGACAGGGGTGGGACCAGGGCACGGATAAGGCAGCAGGGGACAGAGGGCATTCCCCGTGGCCTGCCCCTGGCAGGCCAGATCTTGGGTCAGGCTGCAGGGAAAGCACTTTGGGAGCCAGCAGCCGGGGATCGTGGCTTTTAAATGGAACCGTGATGCTATAGCAACTGGACACCATGGTGCCATTTAAAAGCCCTGAGTGGGAGATCCCACGTGATGCGTGAGTAGGCAAGGTGCTTTCTTGCTTGCTCCGGGGCTGCCCCGAGAAATCTTTATCTTATCCTACTTATTTGTCGTCTCGGGGGAGTGCTGAGGAGAGTGCTGGATTTGGGAACTCTGCCTACAGCCCTGGGAGAGAGTGGTGAACGTCCTCATGCCGAGCCTGCCGAAAAAAGATAAGGAGAAGCCGACTAAGGGGACGGGAGCAGGCCCGTCCAAGATGGCGCAGCCGTCCTCGCCGAGCACGGGCAGTGAGTCAGTGACGGAGGAGCTAGCCAAAGAGGTGGCCGCTGTGCTGGAGCCGAAGTTTGACCAGCTTATTAAGAAGCTAGACTCGCTGGGTGACTCTCTAGCGGAGGTCGGTCGGAGAGTGGAGGAACTAGAACATCGGGTCACCAGCGTGGAAGAGGGCGAAGGACGCTTAGAAAGAGAGCTGGCCGCACAACAGAAACAAATAGAAGCGCTGCTGGTTAAGACTGATGATCTAGAGAATAGATCGCGGCGCAACAACCTGCGGGTGGTTGGTATACCGGAATCTACTACCGACGGCATGCTGATTCCATTGTTTGAGGCCTGGTTACCCAAAGAGCTAGGCCTCAACGCGCTGGTTGGAGTGCTCAAAGTAGAACGGGCGCATCGCCTCGGTCGCCGGCGGGAAGATCAGCAGCGCCCACGTGTTGTCATTCTGCGGATCCTTAACTTTCAGCACAAGGATCAGCTTCTGCGGGCCTACCGTGCTAAGGGGCAATTGAGCCTGGAGAATCAGAGAGTCCTGCTCTTCCAAGATTACTCAGCGAAGGTCATGGACCAGAGAAAGGCTTTTTCGGGCATCTGTGCTGAACTATTTAAAATGCAAATCCGCTTTATGCTTGCCTTCCCTGCGACCCTGCGTGTGTGGCAGCATGGCAAGTCGTTTACCTTCCAGACGCCGAAGGAGGCGAAGACCTTTCTGGAGTCCCTTCCTAAGGACAGTGCAAATGGGCGCGAAGGCTGAGTTTGGTTCTGTGAGAACGAGGGATATGCTGAAGATGGCTGGGGTGAAATCGACTGATGCAATCGACTGGTGTGAGAGTACTAAGCTGCGTTTGACTGCTAAACGGGGATTGCTGACCTGTGCCCGTGCCAGCCTGCGGGGCCTGGCCGGGCCTGAGTTTTGCGTTTGACTTGAGTTCTACGTGGGGGGGCTTTGATCTTGATTTTGGCAAGGGGGGTCTGATAACAGTGCAAACTAACAATCTTGTCATCTTATGTTTCTGTGTTTTGTACTTCCATTGCTGGCCTGAGCCTCTTTGGTGGTGGGCTCTTTCTCAATTTCTCATTTTTCATTTTTCCCTGTTCTTTTCTTTTCTAGGTTCCTCAGCTCTTCGTTTCTGTGGCCTGCCTGTACTGTGGGACCCTTGGGGCAGCCCTGCAGCATCACTTTAGGGATCGCTGCTCAGCGAGTGAGCTGGGGTTGAACTGTGGATGTTTGGATGGGGGGGGGGGGTGGGGTTGAGTCTAGAGGGGTTGCGTTTGGGGGGGTTGAGCTTAGTGGGGGTGAGTCTGGGGATAAATGTAGAAGAATGTGTCGGGGCCTGGGGGGGGAGGGGGGAGGTGGGAGGGGGGTGACTGAGACTATGTGTGACTGCTGTGGTATGCGTGAGTTTGAGGTGACAGTTGCTTACAATTGCTGTGCGTGTAGTCAGCGAGGTGGTACTGCTGATGTACAGACTTCTTCTTTTAGCTCGGGGCTGAGGCTGGGCAGCCCTGGGTGTTTGATGTGGAGGAATCTATTGGTATGGCCCTCTGCTGATCTGTATGACCCATAATCTCCGAGTACTTACCTGGAATGTGGGAGGCATTGGGACTCCAGTGAAACGAACAAAAATATTACAGGCCTTAAAGAAATCCAAGGTACATATTGCTTTATTGCAAGAGACACATTTGTCGTCTGAGGAGCATAAAAAGCTCTGCAAAGATTGGGTGGGCCACGTATTTTTTGCCTCTGCGGGGGTGCGGAAGAGGGGGGTGGCGGTTTTAGTTAAGAAGGGAGTTGCTCTAGAAGTGATTGCGGAGGAACGGGATCCCCAGGGATGTTTTCTCTTTCTGCATACACGAGTAAACGGGGAGGAGCTGTTTTTGGGGAACATTTACGCCCCTAATACGTATGAGCACCCCTTTTTCAAGGCACTCCTGCAGAGGATTATGGGCGCCCCTAAGGTTCCGTTGGTAATTGCTGGAGATTTCAACTGCCCCCACGACCCTCTTCTGGATAGGTCCGGGGGGGGGGCCGGGGAGGACGTGGGCGGCTGTGGGACAATAAGGGGGTGGATTTTCTCTGTCGCTGGGGAGACCTTCTGGACATTTGGAGGGTTTTACACCAGGAGGAACGGGACTATACCCATCTCTCCAGGGCTCATCAAACCTGGTCCCGGATTGACTATATCTTGATTTCCCGGGACCTGTTCAGTAAAGTGGAGAGATCGGAGATTGAACCGATCGTGGTTTCAGACCATGCCAAGGTCTTTTTGGACCTCAGAGGAGGTCAACGCCCGGGGGGTAGATGGTCCTTTCCTAGACATCTCTGGCAGAGGGATTCATTCCGTGAGTTTCTCACACATCAGTGGAGGGAGTACCAGAGTGGGAATGAATCCCCGGAGATCTCGGCGACCACTTTCTGGGAAGCAGGGAAGGCGGTTTTACGGGGGCACCTAATAGCTTATGTAGCCCGGGAGAAGAAGCGTGTAGATGCTCAAATCGTGGCGTTGGCATGTGCCCTCCGAGAGGCAAAGAGAACAGCCATAGCGGATAACACTAAACTGGGGCTCTATATTGAATGTCAGCGGACTTTAAATGTTGCCCTCCAGGAGCGTGCGGTGTACTCGGACCAGTATTATAGACATCAGCTATTTCGCTTTGGCAACCGCTCCGGTAAGCTTTTGGCTCGCCTAGTTAAGGGCAGGGGAGGAGTTCAGGCGGTCTTGGCCCTTCATGATAGAGCTGGGGTGCGGCAGATGGGGGCAGATAATATCTTGCAGATCTTTGAGCGCTTTTATCGTGATCTGTATACCCCTGACCGCGAGGATCGTGCGGTGGAACAGGAGTTTCTTGAGAAAGTCCCCTTGCCTCAACTAACCGAGGCGGATAGACAGTATTTAAATAGGAATGTTACTGCGGAGGAGATTCGCAAGGTAATTCACCATGGGAAACCCCATAAGGCACCCGGGCCTGATGGTTATGGTGTGGAGATGTATAAAATTCTGCTAGATCAGATTACTCCCACTTTGATGGCTGTGTTTGAGGAAGGACGGGAACGACGGTATTTTCCGCAAGACATGCGGACGGCGGCGATTACGGTGATTCCTAAGGAGGGCCACGACCTTGAGAGCCCTGCTTCATACCGCCCTATATCCCTCATTAACTATGACTTGAAGCTGATCGCATCAGTCCTGGCCAATCGGTTGCAGAATTTCTTGCCGTAGTTGGTGGGTTTCCATCAAGCCGGGTTTGTTAAAGGCCGGGATGCCTTTGCGAATATCACTAAGGTGTTGTTGGGCATGGAGCGTTGTGCGGAGAATGCCGAACCGCTGCTACTTGTGAGCTTGGATGCGGAAAAGGCTTTCGATCGGGTCTCGTGGCCGTATATGTTTAATGTCCTGACGCGCTTTGGGTTTGAGGGTGCGTTCTTTGATTGGATTGCAGCGTTGTATGCGCAGCCGTTGGCGTGTATCTGTAGTGGTGGCCGGTACTCTTCCTCTTTTGAGCTCCAGAGAGGCACCCGGCAAGGGTGCCCGCTGTCCCCGCTACTCTTTGTCCTGCAGCTGGAGCCGCTGTTACTTACTATTTTGAATGATCCGCAAATCCGTGGCATTGCCTGGCGGGGCGGGGGGGTTAAGCTTAGTGCTTTTGCAGATGACATTATGCTGTGCCTGTGTGACCCTCAAAACTCGCTGGAGCGTGCTTTGCAAATTCTAGGTGCATTTGGTTCTTTCTCGGGCTTGCGCATTAATTCTGATAAGTCTTTTGCCTTGGATGTGGGGGGAACGCTCAAGGAGTGCTTGGACGGGGGCCTTCCCGCTGATTTGGGCCTCTGGTCAGATTAAGTATTTGGGAATCTATATCCCCGACTGTCTTTCACGTCTGTATGAGGTGAATGTGCGACCGATGCTGGAGAGAACTTTGGCACGCTTTCTCAAGTGGAGGGATTTGCCCTTATCACTGATGGGTAGAGTGGCGCTTGTGAAAATGGTGGAATGGCCGCGCTGGCTATATTTGTTGGGGCACCTCCCCCTTTGGTTGGCTCGACGAGACCTCGAAATTTTGCAGAAAAATTTAGCTAAAATTCCTTTGGAGAGGGCGGCGCTCTCGGATATCGATGGAGGCTCTTTCGAGATCTGGCGAGGAGGGGGGCCTTGACCTCCCCTCTTTGCGCCAATATAATTTTCTGTGTTTACTTCGACCCCTTGCGGATTTGATTCTGGCCCGGGGGACCCTTCTTCCCATGGAGATGTTTGATGAGATGGCAGGTCCCCTCCATAGAGTGTCTTTGTTGCATGTGGGCCGTCAAAGCATGTCTCCTGCTAGTCAGCACTCTATATATTTAGGGGCTCTTCGACAGACCTGGCGGCTGCTCTGTCAGTTGCGGGGCCTCCGTTGGCGCTATACAGATTGTTTGCCCTTGGGGGGAAACCCGATGTTTGCGCCGGGACGGCTCTGTCGAGCGGGGCGACAATGGGCGAGCGCCGGACTCGTTTATATAGGGCAGTTGCGGATGCTGGAGGGGGTAGAGTTAGACTCTTTCCAATCTTTGGCCCAGCGCTTTTCTTTGGATCAGCGCTCCTTTTACTTTTACCTGCAGGCTCGGCATTATATTCGTGAGCTTATGACTGCACGGGGCTTGCGGTGGGGTACAGAGGGACTTTGGGAGCTTTTTGCTTCGCTAGGAGAGGTCCTTTCGCTGAGGGATCTTCGGTGGGTTTTTTGGCTGGAGGGAGAGGCGAGACACCTTGAGGTCTTGAGCAAGAGGTGGGCCCGCGAGGGTTTACCATGGCTTACGCCGATGCTCCTCCAACAGGCGTTCTCTAAGGTAAAGACGAGCTCGGAGTCTATGCGGTTGCGGGAAATCCAGTATAAGTTTCTCTGGCGGGCATATGTATCGAATGTGCAGGCCGCTAAGATGGGCCTGACCTCCATGGATTTGTGTGGGTTGTGCCAGCTGGAGAGCGGAACCTTGCTGCATCGGTTTTGGCAGTGCCGTGTAATTCGGTGCTTTTGGGACGCTGTGTTCACCAAACTGGCAAGTTGGAAGGGACTGGATGTTCAACCTTCGGCAGAGTGGTGTCTTTTTGGACTCTACGTGGCTGTCTCCCCTTTGGCGGTGGGGTGTCGTTCCCTTTATGAACGGGGCTTCGTGGTTGCCAAACAATGCGTTTTGAATAGCTGGCTGGACACCCGGCCCCCGACCCTTCATTCTTGGGTTCGGGCTATGCGGGAACTGCAAACTATGGAACAGATGACGGCTTCTCTTTTGGGAGGGCGGAAATTAGCTGATATGACAGATACTTGGGAGGGCGTCGATTAACTGTTGGGGGTGATGGGGCCCTCTGTCTCTTTGTCTATTATGCCCGTGCGCATTTCTGCCTCTGTTCTGCTCCTGGATGGAGGTCTGTTACGTAGCTACATGCCTATGCGCACCTATATACCTATGCGCACCTACATACCTGCACACAGCTACCTACTTACCTACATACTTACATACCTACTTACATGCCTCTGCTTGATGTTTGCTGCTTATCACAGGTCTCGGTGGGGGGGGGAAACTAGATTAGGGGGTTAGCGGGGGGGCTTGGGAATGGGTGGTGGGGGGGGGAGAGATGTTCTATGGGGTATTATCTATGGACGGGGTTGGGGGATGTATGCTAATGGGGAATTGGTGTTGGGGTCTCTGAGCTGTTGACTTTTCTGTGGATCTCTACGGTATCTTCTGTGGGGGAGCAGCTTTCTATCCCCTGGGAGGGTGCGACTTGTATCCTTTTCAACCTCTGTTATTGTAATTCTGTTTATTTGCAGATTGTGCTGTTCTTTGAGTGTTGCAGTGTTCTGTTTGATATTTGACTTTTATTGATAATAATAAAAATTATTTTCCTAAAAGCCCTGAGTTAGCTGGACAAGGCCTGTACACACAGGCCGGGATGAATCGCGGTACAGGCCTGTTCACAATTCTGATCCCGTGGGGCTAGATGTGCCCTGCGGGATCAGAATTGCAGCTCCCTCTGTGCGTCTGGTTCCGATTGGGCGCACAGAGGGCCTGTACGTCCCGGATGAAATCAGGCCCTATGTCTATAGCTTCGAAGTGCTTTAGAGTATTATCAGAGCGTGAGATTCTTGACTGACAGAATTTCCTGGCCAGCATCCTCTCCAAGTGCTCATCTCTGTATGCGAATGGCCCCACTGATCTGCTCCTGGAATCGTGTCCTCCAAAAACATCTATGTGGCAGCACTGTAAGTACTCTTGAAAATCAGACACCAATTCTGGCAGCCCACTAAGGGCTCAAATGCAACCCTCTAGCTCCCTCACATGACAAGGAGATGAAGGTGACGGAGAGCAACTGGTTACTAAAGCTGACCTGTTGATAATACTTCAGGAGTTACGCTCCTTTCAGATGTATTTCTCTAAAGCAATAATCAGACCTCCGGTCTGACATGAAATCCTTGGGATGACCACATGACACAGAATGAAATTAATACATGAGAACAAATTGATGCCACAGCCCTGTTTCAACTGAAGCTTCACAAGTTGGATCAATTGAGGATCTGAGGGAGAAAAGTGATGAAATAGAGAACAGACAGACACTCCAATATTCGCATTCTAGCGGTGCCTGAATCCTTAGGAGGTTCAGAAAGTGTCATGTAAATTGTGCAGGACATTTATGCTTTAGGGTGACCGAATCCTCAGCTCCTGTAAAATTTTATAGAGGTGAATCTATCCGAACAGGATGAGATTCCCACCCATGCCCTATTATAGCCTGCTTCAGCTTCTTTGAGGACAAAGTGGCCTTGCTGCAGTATTTGCAGGGTAAAACGCTCCATTTTCTTTCAGGAGTTGGAAATACAGATATATCGGGACTTTTCTTAATATACACTAGAGAGACGGTGGAGTTTTAAGCCACTTACTCAGCTGCTACAAACTAAGTCTATCAAATATCCATAAAAAGTCTATCCATAAAAAAAAAAAAAGACACATCAATTCGACCAGTACACAAAGGCAAATTATTAAGCACCTCTGACCCCAAGTCATATCGTCCGATTTCCAGTTGACGATTATAACAGGAGTTCTAACTCCTGTTATAATGTAAACTCAGTCTTGACTGCACCGAGCTCTCATTGTTGAATGTAAACCGCACTGATAACAAATAGCGCGGTATATAAGAATTGTTAAATAAATAAATCTCGAAGGTTATAGAGAAAGTAGTTCAAAAACAATTCAGGGATCACATAGAATCATATGCATCATTGGATTTACACCAACATAGCATCAAACCATTTCACAATGCGGAATCTCTACTTATTTCACTATTTAATAACCTCATAACTGGCCTGAACAAAAAAAGTGTTTTTCTTTTAATATTTCTTGATATCTCAGCAGCATTTAACACCGTATCTCATTCAATAATGCTCCAACGTCTTTAAGATACTGGCTTATGTAACTACACCCTTAAATGGTTCACATCATACCTGAGTAATCGTACACAAATAGTAAAATGTGGAGAAAAAAATCCTCTCAAATCCCCGTCACACAAGGTATACCACAAGGATCAGCTTTAATCATCCATTCTTTTTAATATCTATATTCAACCCTTATGTCAAATTATTAAACAGCATGGAATAAATTACCATCTCTACGCTGACGACATGATCTATACTACAATCGACCAAAATTCTTTAGACACAGTAATAATTGATAAATGTTTGATTGACATGAACTGGCTTGCAAATAATAATTTTAAAATAAATTCAGATAAAAACGAAGCACTATTAATCTCTAAATGTCAAAACCTAAAGGCTCCTAAAGAAATTAATATCCTAAACAAATCCATACAACTTAGTGAAGAAGTAAAGTACCTTGGTGTAACCCTAGATAAACATTTAATTTAAAATCACATGTAAATAAGATTCAAATAAAGCTTACCATCGTTTAAAAATCATTAGAAGACAAACCAATTTTGCATACAAATCATGTCGAACAGTATGCCAAGCAGTTATTACACCTTTACTTGACTTTGGAAACATCCTTTATCAAGGTCTTCCCAAAAATACCATCCACCCCCCCTTCAAATGGTTCAAAACACCACTGCAAGAATTATAATGGGATCCACAAAATATGAACATGTAACTCCTTTGCTTGAAGAACTTCACTGGCTTCCAATCACTGCAAGATCAAAGTACAAAAATCTGATGATCATTTTTAAAATTCTTCACGGACCATCAGCAGATATTCTAAAATCTATTATTTCTAAAGACACATGCTCAAGACCCAGACGTTCCCAAGCTACCAACAGACTTAATACCCATCTTAATTTTAATAAATCTAAACAAATGACTTCTAAAAGGGCTTTTTCATTTATGGCACCAAAACTATGGAACTCTATTCCTGAGGAATTAAGATTTCAGATTGACATGAAAGACTCCGGCAAGTCCCTTAAGACATATCTATTCATCGAGGCTTATGGCAAACAACCTATCACATAAAAGTTCAAGATAACAAATTGAGTAGAAGCAGTTAGTAAGGTATGTTATAGTATAATATTATAGTTTATCTTTATATACTATTACAATGTACTGTAATTTATTGTAAATTAATATGAAGTACTGTAATTACAATGTTTTGTATCTCTGTCCTCTATGCCCCAATGTAAACCTTTTTGTTGTCCTGTTAACCACTTTGATTGAAGGATAAGGTGGTATACAAAACCAATTAAATAAATAAATATCACTGGAGCTTTCCCTTCACACTGGTGTTCGAGTGGAATAATGGCCTACACTAAATATCGGAGGCTTGTGGCTTGCACGGACTTTGTGGATCAAATCCAGAACGAGGGCTGTCGCACACAAAGACAAAGAAATGTGCTGAGTGGGAGGTCTCTACTCCAAAACGCCAGAAAGTCCCTCACTCATGCAATCACTGTGAAGCGGACTCCGAGGAATTACAGAACAAGGCGATGTATGTTACTGCAACTTCCCGAGTGGCTGCACTGAGGTGCCTGGCTCTATCTTAGCCTGTCCTGTGGGTCCTAGCTGAGGATCTTATGGACTTTTGGACTCTTTTATGGTTGATGTTTTGATGTTTCACTCAGTTGACTTGGCTTTTCCTGGGGTGTTCAGACTGATGTTTAATCAACCCTACTTAAACAAATTGCAAGGATGTAAGTGGGATAGAGAGGTGGAGAGGAAGGGGATCTATGACTTGGAACGGGAGCAGGGCAGAGGGAGCTGGTAGAGGGAGTGAGGATGTTAGCGGCATGGCACATTGATGTGGGTAGAGGAGAGGCGGGGGTAATTGGCTTGACTAGGACTTGAGTGGGAGAATAGGTTTGGCAGGGGTGTCTCTCTGGGCTCTTGTACTAATCTTCTCAGTAGAGGCAATGATGAAGTTAGGTTGGATGGGGATTTGTAGACCCTCTGTATTGAGGGCTAGGGGTATTAATGTAGAGGGTAGGGAGGGGGAGGGATGGTGTTGGGAAGATTTTGATTCAGTACAGTGACCCTCAGGGCCGATTTTTGATTGTAGTGGGATCACTACACAATACAAAGATATCTTTGGTGAATGTCTACATTCTGCCCACATATATTTCAAGTTCGCTCTCAGAACTGCTCGTGTTACTCAAAACTCATACTCAGGGAGAGATTCTAATGGGTGGAGACTTCAACTGTACCTTTTCAGTTATAGATAAGTTGGGGGGAGGGGTTGAGAGACTATGTACTCCCGCACTTTAGCCTCTATGTCTGCGGAACTTGACTTAAGTGATGTATGGAGAATGCACCATCCTGGAGAGAGAGACTACACCTTTTATTCAGCTGTGCATCACTCTGATTCGTGCAGACATGTAATTAGTTTCCCAGTCCATGCTGTCACTGTTCTGGCGAGTCATGACACAGACTATGGGCCCCTCAGATCACCATATAATGAAGCCAGAGTGGCATATGGAGGACTTAGAAACTCCACTCTGCTCATGGACATTACCCCGCTATCTACTGAAGAATGAAGAGTTTTTAGCTGATATATGGAAAGGATGGCAAGAGTATCTGCACTTCAAGGAGATTGAAGAGATGCTGTACTCTCTTCTCTGGGACGCGGGGAAGGCAGTATTGCGAGGGCAGCCGATTTCACTCTCTACAGCCTTCAAAAGACAAAAAGAGAAGAGGTGGGACAAGCTGCAAAAGAAGATAGCAGAATTAGAATTGAAACATAGGGATGTCAGTTGATGCCACACCGATGGAGCAGGCTGTCTCCAAAGGGGAAATCACCTCTCATCTGCTGCCTACTCACCGGCACTTCTATGAGCATGGGAACAAAGCTAGTAGATTACTTCTGTGGCAGCTGAAGAGACAGTGTCAATCCCATCTAATTGTGGCGGTGTCAACAGCACAGTGGTCCACAACATGGAAATAGTTAGAAACATAGAAAAATGACAGAAAGAGACCACATGGCCTATCTAGTCTGTCCTTCCATAATAACATTCCCCTTTTTTCCTTTAGAGATCCTCTATGTTTGTCCCATGCTTTTTGAAATCAGATACCGTCCTCATCTCTACCACTTCCACTGGGAGACTATTCCACAGATCCACCACTCTTTCCGTAAAGAAATATTTCTGCATCTCACTCCTGAATCTATCCCCTTTCACCCTCATCCCATGTCCCCACGTAGCAGAACTTGCTTTCAATCGAGAGAGGTTCTCCCCCTGTGCATTTATGCCACAGAGGTATTTAAACATCTCAATCATATCACCTCTATGCCACCTTTCCTCTAAGGCAGCGATGGCGAACCTGTGGCACGCGAAGGCCTTGCAGCTGGCACGCGGGAAGGTCGCACATTTAAAAAAAAAAAAAAGCTGCCCGCTGCCGCCGCGGCGGCATGGAGTGTCCGGCGGGGCTCCCTCTGCCCGGCAGGACTCTCCCGGCGCTGCTCAGCCCCTCTCTGCCGGCTTGCAGAGACGCGAAGGGAGAGTCTCCCTCGGGTCTCTGTTAAGCCCGCAGGGGCTGATGGGAAATTTCCCATCTGCCCCTGCGAGCTTAAGAGAGACGCGAGGGAGACTCTCTCTCCCTTCGCGTCTCTGCAAGCCGGCAGAGAGGGGCTGAGCAGCGCCGGGAGAGTCCCGCCGGGCAGAGGGAGCCCCGCGGGACACTCCATGCCGCCGGGGCGGCAGCGGGCAGCTTTTTTTTTTTTTGTAGTGCCATGAGCCGAGGGAGGGGGGTTAAGACTGGCAATGGGCTAGGGAGGGAGAGAGGGGGGTTAAGACTGGCAATGGGCTAGGGAGGGAGGGAGGGGGGTTAAGACTGGCAATGGGCTAGGGGGGGGAGGGGGGTTGAGACTGGCAATGGGCTAGGGAGGGAGGGGGGTTGAGACTGGCAATGGGCTAGGGAGGGGGGTTAAGACACAGTGGGCTATGGGGGGGAGTTAAGACTAGCAATGGGCTGTGGGCTGATGAGGGCTGGCAATGGGCTATGAGCTGATGAGGGCTGTCTGGAAATGGGGTGATGGGGGGGTTAGGACTGGTAATGGGCTATGGGGGGGTTAAGACTGGTAGTGGGCTGATGGGGGGGGTTAGGACGGGTAATGGGCTATGGGGGGTTAAGACTGGTAGTGGGCTGATGGGGGTGTAGGACTGATAATGGGTTATGGGGGGGGCTAGGACAGGAAATGGGCTGATGGGGAGGGGTTAGGACTTGAGGTGGGCTGATGTGGTTAGGACTGGTAATGGGCTGTGGGCTGATGGGGGGGTTTAGGACTGGCAATGGGCTATGGGGGGCTGACTGGAAATGGGCTGATGGGGGGTTAGGACTGGTAAAGGGTTATAGGGGGGGGCTTAAACTGAAAATGGGGTGATGGGGGTTAGGACTGGAAGTTGATTGACGGGGGGCTAGGACTGGTAATGGGTTGGTGTGTTGCTAGGACTGGAAATGGGCTGAGTGGAAGGGGAGGCTTGAACTGCAAATAGCTGATGGGGAGGGGGCTTGGAATGGAAATGGGCTGTGAGGGAAGGGAGCTAGGACTGAAAATGGGCTGATGGAACAGCTAGGATCGGACTGGAAATGGGCTGTTGGGGGGAGCTAAGATTGGAAATGGGCTGTGGTGGGGGCTTGAATTGAAATGGACTCATGGAGGGGCTAGAACTGGAAGTAGGCTCATGGGGGGGCTTGGACTGGAATTGGGCTGAGTGGAGGGGAGCTATGATTTGACATGGGCTGATGGTGGGGATAGGAAATGAGTAGAAATGGGCTGATGGGGGGGCTAGGATTGAAAATGAGCTGATGAAGGGACTTGGACTGGAAATGGGCTGATGCAGGGACTAGAAGGGAATGGATGCTGGGTGAGACTGGAACTAGAAGGGAGCTGATGTTGGGGGAGGATTAGAATGGGATGGGGCTGGGAGAGTAAAATGGAGAGGGGAAAAATATTTTGTGTAGGAGGGATGAAAAATCTACAATTGGCCAGGTATTGGGAGAGTAATTGGGGATTGAGGATGGAGGGGTAAAATTTGTGTGGATGAAATAGGAATGAGGAAAGAGCAAAAGGAGAAAGATTAGTATGTTAAAGCAGATGTAGAGAGAGAGAGAGAGAATGGAAAAAAAACTAGAAGAGAGAAGAAAGGACAAATGGACAGCAGACGATGGAGAGTTAGCAGAAAACATGAAGAAACCAGAAGAAGGTGGCTGGACCAATTGCAACTGAAAAAAAAATGCACAAAAGGTAGAAAGATATCTCTTTATTTTGAATTTATTAACTGGAATATGTCAGCTCTGGGAAATGTGCATCATTAACATCTGCGCTTTGTTTGGTACAAGAGGAAATTCCTATTTGACGTTGACACTTGTTCTCTTTCCCCAGTATTCTCTGAAATGTATTGGTTTAATATTTGCAGTGTTGCCTTTTGATAGGTAGGGTATGGTGCTTTGTGAGTCCTGGTAATGCTATCAGGATACGGCGGGTTTGCTATGGGTTCTAAATGGGCAGCGTTTGTAGTAGTTCCTAATGTGCCTGGCGGTTGGCACTGGATTATAGTAATGTAGAAATCTTTTAGTCTTTCTTTATCCATACACTCATTAAGAGACATGTTTACTAAAAGTTAGTGTATGGTAACATTATGCAAATATTTATGCAAATAAGACCACTTATGCAAATGACGTGCTGGCACTTTGAGGAAATTCTTTGGTTTTGTGCGGCAGTTTGGGCACTCGGGCTCAAAAAGGTTAGCCATCACTGCTCTAAGGTGTACATATTAAGATCCTTAAATCTGTCCTCATATGTTTTATAATGAAGATCACTAACCATTTTGGTAGCCACCCTCTGTACTGACTCCATCCTGTTTATATCCTTTTGAAGGTGCGGTCTCCAGAATTGCACACAATACTCCAAATGAGGTCACACCAAAGACTTATACAGAGGTACTATCACCTCCTTTTTTCTGCTAGCCATTCCTCTCTGTATGCACCCAAGCATCCTTCTAGCTTTTGCCATCGCCTTTTCTACCCGTTTAGCTACTTTAAGATCATCTGACACAACCACGCCTAAGTCCCGCTTTTCTTTAGAGGACAAAAGTACTTCACCCCCTAATATTGCTTCCTTGGATTGCTGCAGCCCAAATTCATAACCTTGCATATTTTAACATTAAATCCCAGCTGCCAAATTCTAGACCATTCTTCAAGCTTAGCTAGATCCCTCCTCATGTTATCTACACCTTTCTGGGTGTCTACTCTATTGCAGATTTTGGTATTGTCCGCAAAGAGGCAATCCTTACCCTACAGCCCTTCCGCTATATCACTAACAAAGATGTTGAACAGAATCAGACCAAGGACAGATCCCTGGGGCATACCACTGGTAACTTCCTTCTCCTCAGAGTGAACTCCATTTACCTGTACTCTTTGTCGCCTCCCACTCAACTAATTTCTAACCCAAGCAGTAACTTTAGAGTCCATCCCTAGGATGCTCAGTTTGTTTATAAGTCTCCTGTGAGGAATGGTGTCAAAGACTTTCTGAAATCTAAATACACCACATCTAGGGCTCTCCCTTTGTCCAACTCCCTGGTCACACAGTCAAAGAAATCAAATTTGTCGGACAAGACCTGCCTCTGGTGAATCCATGCTGCCTCGGATCCTGTAATCCGCTGGACTCCAGAAACCTCACTATTTTATCTTTCAGCAGCATTCCCAATAATTTACTCACCACTGAAGTTAAACTAACCAGCCTGTAGTTTTCAACCGCTTTTGTGTAAAGGCACCACATGAGCCTCTCTCCAGTCCTTTGGCACCACTCCCGACTCGAGGCCTTGAAAAGGTCAGTCAGTGGAGCTGCTAGAACATCCAAGTTCCCTCAGTATTCTAGGGTGTATCCCATCCGGTCCCATCGCTCTGTCTACTTTAAGTTCAGCTAGTTTCTCATGAACACAGTCTTCTGAAAATTCTTCAAGATGCCCCTCGCTTCTATTCCTGTTTGTGGGTGTTTTCTGAGGTCCTGCTCCTGGTTCTTCAACTGTGAACACAGAACAGAAATATTTGTTAAGCAATTCTGCTTTATCCTCATCAGCTTCTACATATTCCTCCTCTTCACCCTTGAGTCTGACAATACCACTTTTGCCCTTCCTCTTCTCACCAACATATATGAAAAATGTCTTATCCCCCCCATTTTATTGCATTGGCTATTTCTTCCTCTTTTTGAATCTTTACTTTCCTGACTACTTTGCTAGCTTCTCTAAGTTTTTCCAAATAGAGATGCCTGTCTTCCTCTCTCTGTGATCTCTTGTATTTCATGGAGGACTCCCTCTTTTTCTTCACCTTTTCAGCTACTTCTTTTGAAAGCCATAGCGGTCTTTTACCTTTATTTACCATTTTAACAAAAAGGTTGGTTGCCCTTAAAACATCCCCTTTCAGTTTTGCCCACTGTTTTTCTACATCCCCCAGCTGTTCCCATCCTGCTAACTCCTCTCTCTGAGGTATTGGCCCATCTTGGCAAAGTTAGTTTTCCTAAAGTCTAAGACCCTCGCTTTTGAATGGATGCTAACAGCCTGAGTCCTAATACTGAACCACACCATCTAGTGATCACTGGATGCAAAATGATCTTCCACTATAACATCAGAAACACTTTCACCATTGGTAAGCACCAAGTTCACGTGTGGGGTCCGTTACCAATTGCCTGAATAGTTCTCCCTGTAGAGAATCCAGAATCTCCTTACTTCTAGATGATCGTTTAACCCACAGTGCCTCCTCTCTCCCTTTTTAAGCTCTGTAATTCCAAGGCTTTAATATTATGTTTTACATATAGTGCCACGCCTCCTCCCCTTCTTCTACCCTGTCCTTTCTGAATAAAGCATAGCCTGGTATAGTTACATCCCAGTCATGGTTTTCTGTGAACCATGTTTCTGTAGCTGCCACTAAATCCAAGTCAGCCACTCCCACCAAAGCTTCAACATCAAGGATCTTATTTCCCATGCTACGGAGATTTATATACACTGCTTTCCGTATGTTACCCTTTTTAGCCCATTTCCATAAAGGTAATTAATATTTCACTTACCTGGGGGCTTTCTTCACCCATCTCCAACAAATCTAGTTTAAAGCCCTCTTTAGTAGATTAGCCAGTCTACTATTGAATATGTGTCGACCTTTCTTGGACAGATGGATGCCATCTCTGTTCTGCAACTCTTGGAACAGCATCCCGTGGTCCAGGAAACCAAAACGCTCTCGATGAATGCATGGCTGCGTGGATGGTGTCATCTCCAGGATGCGAGCCTCTCTGCTTTGGCCTTTACCCTCAACAGGGAGAATTGAAGAGACCACCACCTGTGCACCTGCCTGCTTCACTTTCTGTCCCAGAGCCATGAAGTCACTTTTGATACACTCAGAGGGATACCTGGCAGTATCATTTGTTCCGACATGGATTAGCAACATTGGGTAATAGTCAAAGGGCTTGATGAGTCTCGGCAAACTCTTCATAATGTCTTGGATTTTGGAACCTGGCAGACAGCATACCTATCTGGACATCAAGTCTGATCGGCAGATGGACGCCTCAGTACCCCTCAGAAGAGAGTCACCAACCACCACTACCCTTTGCTTCCTTGTGGTCATTGATTCTGCAACTTTGGGGTACTTGAGCTCTGGTTCTTCTCTTTCCAGGGATGCCGGGTGTTTTGCTGAGTTTTATTGTAATTTATACACCTCTCAATTGACTGCAGACAACAACTCTGCATAAATGGCTAGATGGGGTGGAGTTGCCACAATTATCTGGAGATGAAAAAGAAGCACTAGATCATCCAGTCTCAGTGGCAGAGGTTCACTTGGCCATTAGATAGCTAAAAAACACTAAGGTGGCAAGCCCTGACTTTCCCCTGGCTGAGGTATACAAAACAATACTGGATCTGGTTGTCACGGTATTACTAAAAGGTTTTTGATGACATCTTGCCCCAAAGAAGCCTATCCAGTTTCATGTACCAAGTTTCTATAACTGTGATCCCTAAAGGCGGCAAGGACCCTCTGCTTTGCAGTAGCTACTGTCCTATATATCTTTGCTTAATATAAATTATAAGATTTTCACAAAGATTCTCGTGGCTCGCTTAGAATCAAATCTCTGAGATCATGCACCCCCGACCACACTGGTTTTGTTAGGGGACGTTATGGCTTTGAGAACATTTGTCATCTGCTGAATGTCTTGTTTAGCTTAAGACATGTTTCAAGGAACTTTGCCATTTTATCCCTGGATGCTGAAAAATAATTTGATAAGATGGAATGGCGTTACTTATTAACAGTTCTGGAACACTTTGGATTTGGGCCGGCATATAGACAATGGATTGTAGCCCTCTATAAAAGCTCCTTTGGCTTCAGTTCAAGTGAATGGGTTCTACTCCTCTTCATTTGGACTAGAACGAGGGACAAGACAGGGCTCTTTCCCTGCTCCTCTTTGCCATGGCAATTGAGCCTCTGGCAATCTGAGGCAATATGCTTTGATCACTGGTGTGACCTTAGATGGTCAACTTCACGCAGTTTCTCTATATGTGGATGACACTAATCTTTTTGCAAAATCCATCAACACTTTACCCATCATAACTGATCTTTTAAAGGACATTTTCTAATATGCATAAATCGGCACTTCTCCCATGTTTAACCACCTATGGAATATCTAAGATTCTGAATACCCATGGCTTTCTGAAGGTATCACAATTTTGATACCTGGGTATCAGTATCCCACAAAACCTGTCTGATCTGTACGTGCTTAACTATAAACCTCTGCTACAGTCTGTGGGCCTACTTCAATGGCACTCTCTTGGTTGGGGTGGGAAAACACAGTTAAGATGTTGCTGTTGCCAAAAGTTCTTCTTATTTCTCCAGTTCCCTATTTACACACCACAGCCTTTTTTTTTAAGCTCCATTGTTTACTGACAAAGTTTATATGACAGGGACACTATCCCAGGTTAGTTGACGGACTTTAATACGATCTAAGTGCTTGGAAGGCAATGAGCTCCCGGACTTTGAACTCTACTACAGGTGCGCCTACATATGTATTCTTCACTTTTGGGCAACCAACTCTGGTTCCTCCTGGTTGGCTACAGAAGTAGCTTGGGTAGACCTGATGCCTTTGATGGCCACCCCTTTCATCCAGGTATGCTCATCTTATTGGCCCAGTGTGTCATGCATGGCAATACTTGTGTAAAAGATCACACCTCTTGCCACAGTTCTCTCCGTATATGCCCATAGGGTCCTTACCATTCGTTCTTAATTTTGGTAAGCAATTGCATAAGGAGGGAGGTTTGAGGCAGTTAGCTTCATTCTTTGATCGTCTTTCCCTACACAGTCGGGTGTGAACCAAGTACTAGGCACCCCAGTTTCTACTTTTCAATACTTCAGCTTCCACACTGCTTGAATAAACTGGCGATAATCTCTGCAAGCACTCGCTTGCTTAGAGTTTGGGCGAGAATTATTTAATTCTCAGCAGCCAAAGGCACTACCTTTCTCACCTGTATAAGGCAGCAGCTATGGAGGTCCCAGTTGGGAAAATTATCTGGCCTTTCAGAAAAATTGGGATTTATCTCTCCCGAACAAATCCGATGACATCTGACTGGATGCGTTCCAATACATGCACAACTGTTCTTTATCACCTTCCCTAGCCAGTACACAGTTGAGAATTATTTACCGCTTATTAGTAGTCTGTTGATTTACACAGGTGGGGAAGAGCAGATGATTTCCTTTGTTGGAGATTATGTGGTCAGCAAGGTACCTTTTTCCATACATGGTGGACATGTCTGAAAATACAGAATTTTTGGACACAAGTTCATAGTTGTCACACACATACTTTGGAGACAGATTTCCCTTTGGAGCCAGAGGATTGTGTCGGGGTTTTTTTCCTAGATAATACATTGACAGTGAACACTCAGCGCCTGATTGATGGTCTGTTGTTGGCGGAAAGTTCTGTTATCAGTCGATACTGGAAAAAAGCCCTGGGCCCTTCTATAACAGAGTGGATGGAGAAGCTTACAGCTGATCTAAGAGGACAGCCGAGCCAACTACTGTGTATGTGGTCACAATTTCTATCAGTATCTGAGCGATCCTGGCTGAGACAGCAGATGCTGACCATTGATCTATAGCCTTTAACCCATCCTAACGTGGCCACATATTTATAGTTCACATCCCTTCATGTAGACATAACGCTCCTTCCATTGTTTGGGATGAACTGTGAATCTGGTTTGTGGTGGAGGGGGGTGTATGAAACAAGGGGGAGGGAGGGAGGGATGAGGGGGGAAGGTTGGGGTGGTGTAAAAAAAAAAAAAAAAGAGGGAACAAATGCGCTAGTAAGAGATCTCATCATGTTTCTTCCCTTCAATCCGTGTTTGAGGACCAATAACCTTAGAAGGCGTACTTTCTATTTGGAAAGAGAGCTGCGATGGTCCAAGGCGTGCTCCAGGTTTTGTTTTCCTCTGGCCAAGCATTATATGTGTTTTTGTTGCCTTGCTATATGGTTTCATCATGCTTTTGTGTCCGTCTGGACTTGATATGTACAGAGATCATGTTTGTCTCCTGGATGTATCTGTACTATACGTAGAATGGTTCCTCATTATTTTTTTATGCCCTCCATAAAATAAATTACACAAAAAAAAAAAAATAGAAAAAGACTTGAGGGCACTCAATGAAGCTACAATGTAGCCCATTTAGGACTAAGAGAAAATGTTTTTTCACTCAACAAATAATCAAACTGCAATTTGTTACCGGAAAATGTAGTAAAAGCTGTTAGTGTAGCTGGGTTTAAGAAAGGTATGGACAGGTTCCTGGAGGGAAAGTCCATAAACCATTATTAAAGAAGACCAGGGAAATCTACTGCTTACCCCAGGATAAGAATTGTGGAATCCGTGTACCTTTTTGGGAACCTGCCAGGTACTTTTGACCTGGATTGGCCACTGTTGGAAATAGGATACTGAGCTTAACAGACCTTCGTCTGACCCATATGGCATTTATGTTCTTCAGTATCACTGTGTCCTTTTGGTTGTCCTCCTTCCACCAGGTCTCTGCACCTGGCATTCCAGAGTGGTCTCCCATCCAAGTACTAACCAGGGCCAACATTGCTTAGCTTCCCTAGTACAGGCAAAATTTAAAAAAAAACACACACAAACAAACCCTGATTGCAATCAAGATTGTGAGCACCAAGTTGAGAAGTGTATTGAAAGCAATTCAGAAGAGAATATTAAATGTTCTGACAGGTTGCTTTGCAATAATGAAGGAAAAAGGACTGTATGAAAAAACAAACAAACCAGTACTCAATTCCCCACCAAATCAGACAGAATGAGCACATACGAAATCGTCCCATTGTCCCAGAGGGGCAATAGATGTACAACATTAAACAGAACTCACTTGATGTACAGTTTTTAAAATTTCTGCCAGTAGCCACAAGCACAAGATTTGAATCTTTTAAACTCTGCACAATGAGGACTGTGGCTGTACCTTGGGTTGCTGCTCTATGGCATCTCGGCACTCTTTTTGATACAGGGTGATGTACCTGGCGCATCATATGCCACATTAAATTAAGAAACATACAAATGCTGCTAAATAGTATCAAGTGTGCTCTACATTCTGTTCAAACCATGATGCCTTTGAAATAGCTTCTAGAACGACAGCCATAGCAAGTGCTGCCCACAGAACAGCTGGGCTCAGAGGCTCTTGTCTTTGAAAGGCTCTTCACAAATGGTTAGCTGATGCACCATGCTTGGGGGATAACCTACTTACAATGAAGTTAAGAATGTGGTATCTCAGATTAAAGATCATTGCTCTACTGTTTGAGAGCTTCTATCCATTCAACATCTTGAGAAGCACTTCGACTTCCTATAGGCATGAAATGCCAGCAACAATATTTTCAGAGCTACTACAGAAGCACCATCAGCCCTATCAAAAGGCTGCACAACTACATAACTCCAACCAAACTTTCCCCAGTTAGCAGAGATTGAGAGAAGCAGCAGTCTTCAGCACTTCTGCTAGTCAAAAGCCCTGCCCTAGTTTCCGATTTCTTGTCTATAGGAGAGAGGCCTCTACTTCAAAAATCCTCAACAAAACCATAACCAAAGACAAATGGTATTGAAGATCATAAACCTCAGGTACAGAAAAGTTGCCAAATACAAAATCTTGCAAACATTTTGCATCAGCACACCCCTGGAAGCATGTACTTATTCTAGAAGCAGAAATCTATTCACTTCTTGCAGCAAGAGCACTAGCAGAGCTTCCAGAAAGAGAAATCAGTCTAGTTTTCTGCTTGAGGTAGTCCCGATTAAGACATCAGGTGGCCTCCATCCCATTTTGGACACCAGGGATTTCAATTTATTCATAAAAATGGAAATGTTCAAGATTAACTTTTTGGCAAATATCCTGCCTTTGATTCATCAAATTAATTGGTTAGCTTTGCTCAATTTAAAAGAGGTCTATACCCATATTCCAAGCTATCCTCTTCATTGGAAGTACCTAATTTTCTTTTCAAAAATCAACATTACCAGTATCTGGTGTTACCTTTCAGTCTGTCATCAGCTCCACAAGTGTTCACCAAGTGTCTAACAGTAGCAATGGCCCACCTCAACAATTTGTTAATTTTGTAGAAACTCAAGAGAGGTGTTACTGTCTTAGCAGAAGACTAACTTTGCTTAAAAAATTTGATTTTTTAATGTTTATCAAAAAGTCTGTTCCATACCAACTCATACTCTGATCTTCATTGAAGTCTGTTTTGCACCCTCCTTGGGCAAAGTTTCTCCTATCACAAGACAGAAGTCACAACAAATTATATTGTACAAACATAAGCAAAGCCAAAAGAGTTACAGTACACAAGATTATGAGAATATTAGGATACATGGCAGCATCAGTTCATGTGGTTACCCAGGCAAGATTGTGCCCGAGACCATTGCAATGGCTGTTCAAGTACCAACTGAAGCAAAATTCTCAAACTCTCTCTCACTATCAAAGTGAATGCACTTATGAGATATGCTCTCCTCTGATGGCAGGAACTGTCCAACCTTCAAAAGGCTACCCCTTTTGAAGGTCACAATCTTTATCTTTATTTCAATACGTTATATACCGCCCATTGTCAGGACATTAGAGCAGTTTACAAAAGAAAAATAAGTCTACGCTAAATAAAAAATGAAAAGACCACCATAAAAATATAGGAAAGAAGAAGTGCTAAGTACAGTGCTTCCAATGCAGAATGGGGAGCTCAACTCCAAACTCAAAAGGTCAATAGTCACAATGGTGACATTTTACTTACCAGATAATGTCTTTTTCTTGAGTCCTGTTAGACTAGTCCAGACAAATGGGTTTGTGTTTCCCTACCAGCAGAATGGTGGAGACAAAGAACCAATGAAAAGCTCAAGCTTCAATGACATCACACTCAAGGGCTAAATGGCCAGTTATCCCAATGGATAAAGGTGAATAGCAGAGTACCCCTGGGATTTGTGCTGGGTCTGCTGCTTTGTAACATTCATAAATGACCTGGAAACGGGAATAGAAAGCAAAGCGAAGTAATCAAATTTGCAGATGACGCAAAATTATTCAAAGTTCTAGCCTCCCTCTTCCATGATCTCTCCTTTATTCAACACGTGACCTGTCCGACTCATGTATCCGGCCATACCCTGGACCTTGTCCTTACTGGCACCTCCTCCCCTTCTCTGCCCTCCGACATCCGCTCCCTTCCTCTCCCCTGGTCTGATCACTACTATTTGTTATTCTCTCTCTCTTCCTTCGCCGGCCTCCCCCTCTAGCAACACCTCCTCACAGTCTTTCAGGCGTCACCTCACCCCCCGCACTCTCGACTGTTTCCCCCCAGCTGACTCCCTTCTTCCTCCCAACTTTGTCTCCCTCACTGTAGACCAGAAGGTAGATTCCTGGACCTCCACCTTCTCCACCATGTTCAATACTCTTGCTCCACTCCGTCCTGTCATGCTCTGTCCTTCCTCCCACCACCCCTGGTTCCATCCTGGACTTTATCTACTTCGTACACATCTTCGCCGTGTCGAGCATCACTGGCAGAAGAAACCCTCCCCTTCTCTCTCAGCATTTCGTCAGGCCCAACTCCACTACCGATCCGCGATCACTTCCGCTAAGAAAAATTACTATTCACACCTTCTAACTCCTCCAGGCAACTATTTCAAGTTCTTAAGTCCCTTTCCTCTCCCTCCACTGCCCATTCTTCCTCCTCTCTCTCTCTCTCTAGCCTAACCACGCTCGCCTCCTTTTTCTCTGACAAGGTCTCCTCTCTCCGTTTGTCCTTCTTGGCTTGTCCTTTACCTCTCCACCCCCCCCCCCCTGCTTTCCCCCTCCTTGGATTCCCCACCCGTACCTTTTGCCCATACCTGGGGTACCTTTAGTCCCATAGCCTCTCCCGAGCTTATTAAGGCTATATCTTCCTCCCACCAAACCACCTGTCCTCTTGACCCATTCCCTTCTTCCTGGCTTAACTCGTCACTTCACTTTATTCCATTTGTTCTCACCATCCTTAATGCTAGTCTCACTACTGGATGTTTTCCCTCTAGGTGGAAGCACGCCATCGTTCGGCCCCTCCTTAAAAAGTCCACACTAGACCCAGCCGTCCCGGGTAACTGGCGTCCAGTTGCTAATCTATCATTTCTTTCCAAGGTTCTCGAGAAATTGTTTTTTTCCCAGCTCTCCACCCACCTTGATGCCACATTTTCTCTTCACCCCCACCAATCAGGATTTCGCCCCGGTCACAGCACCGAGACTATTCTTCTGGCACTTCTCTCCGAGATACATTGCTCTCACAATCGTGGTGATCTTTCCCTTGTTGTTTCTCTGGACCTCTCTGCTGCCTTTGATGTTGTTGACCACCGTACACTCCTATCACGTTTGTCCGATCTGGGTATTTATGGTACAGTCCTGCAATGGTTCTGTTCTTTTTTCCTCCCGCTCCTTCACTGTTCACATGGGCCCTGACGTCTCCCCGTCCTTCCCATTACATTGTGGGGTTCCCCAGGGCTCTATTCTTGCCCCCTTCTTTTCAATGTCTTTCTTGCCCCCCTCGCCTTACTCATTCAGCAAACCGGTTATTTCTTCCTATATTTACGCTGACGATATTCTACTGGTTTACCATGTTTCCCCCTTAGCGCTTGACCTTGCCCCTCTCAACAATTGCCTTAATCTCATCGCTTCCTGGTTCAGTCAGAATTTCCTGCACGTCAACCCGCCCAAGTCCTCCGCCATTTGGTTCTCCTTTCAAAACCCTCCCCTGACCTGTCCCCCACCATGTCCTCTCTTCCTATTCCCTTGGTCTCTTCCCTCCGTTATCTGGGTGTTACCCTGGACTCTTCTCTTTCTTTCCACCAGCACATTTCCTCTGTGGTACACTCTTGCTTTTTCCATCTCCGCCAAATCAGATCAATCCGCCCTTTCCTCTCATCTTCTGCTGTCACCACTCTTATGTCCCTTGTAATCACCCGGTTGGACTATTGCAACTCTATCCTTGCGGGTCTCCCCTGTCACCAGTTACATCGTCTCCAATTAGTTCAGAACACCGCTGCCCACCTGATCACCTTTTCCCGTTTCCACCCACATCACTCCTTCTCTTCTCTCTCTTCATTGGTTTCCAATCAAAGTCCGGTTCATCTATAAACTCCTCACTATCACCCATAAGGTCCTCTTTACCAGCACCCCGCAATACCTGGCAGACACCATTCATCTTCAGCCTGCCCCCCCCCCCCCCGTCTTCTCCGCTCCGCACACGGTAACCGTCTTTTCCTTCCCTCTCCCTCCCAGGCCCACCTTGAAAGCACTCGATACTCTGCCTTCTTCTTTCTTGGCTCTGCCTTATGGAACTCGCTCCCCCACTCCCTCCGCATTGAACTCTCCTTTCCACACTTCAAAGCTCTCCTTAAAACGCACCTTTTCTGCCAGGCTTTTGACCTCCCTCTTCCCACCGATGGCTCTGGTCTCCCCTCGTCTGACCTCCCCCCCCCCCCCCATCTGCCACTTAGCAACTCCCACTCTCAGAACGTTCTCTCTCAACTATTTATTACTCTCTCTCTCTCTTCTTTCCTATCCTCCAATGGCGTTCCTTTCCTCTGTGTCCTTGTAGTCAACTTATTGTTTTATTGTACACCGCCCTGACGGCTTGTCATGGGTGGTATATCTCAAACTCTGCCAATAAAGAATAAAGTTGTTAAAACCCAAGAGGATTGTGAAAAATTGTAAGAGGAGCTTGATAAATTGGAAGACTGGATGTTCAAATAGTAGATGAAATTTAATGTAGATGGAGTGCAAAGTTATGCACCTAGGAAAGAACAACGCAAACTATAGTTACATGATGCAAGGTTACACATTAGGAACCACCACCCAGGAAAAAGATTTAGGTGTCATCATGGAAAACACATTGAAACCCTCTGCCCAGTGTGCGGCGTCAGCAGCAACCAAGGCGGCAAATAGAATGCTAGAAGTCATAAGGAAAGGAATGTCTCTGTATTGTTTCATGGTGCAACCGCACCTTGAATATTGTCTGCAATTCTGGTCGGCCTATCTTAAAAAGGATATAGCAGAATTAGAAAAGGTACAGAGAAGAGCCGCCAAAATGGTAAAGGGGATGGAAGGATACCCCTATGAGGAGAGGTTTAAAAGGTTAGGGCTCATCAACCAGGAAAAGAGACAACTGAGGAGATGATAGAGATCTATAAAATTAATGAATGGAGTGGAACAGGTAAACGTACATCAGTTTATCCCATCAAAAAGTAGAAAGACTAGGGAACATGCAATGAAGCTACAGTGTAACCCATTTAAGACTAATAAGAGAAAATATTTTTTCATTCAATGGGTAATTAAACTCTGGAATTCGTTACTGGAGAATGTAGTAGAAGCTGTCAGTGTAGCTGGATTTAAAAAGGTTTGGACAAGTACAGTAAGTAAAGGAAATTATGCTGGCTTCCAGAAAACCATCAGCCATAAAGTCTTGCTGTTCTAAATGGATATGTTTTCCTACATGATGTTTTAAATAGGTGCCGTCCATTCACTCACGTCATAAGTGATATTTTATCCTACTCACTACACCTGTCCAAATCAGCTTGAAAACAAATTCTGTATGAATGCATTTGGCTGCTATATCTGTATTATCATGATCACATAGAAACAGGAACCTAATATTCCTCCATCCTTAGATTTCCAAATTCATGCTGTGGTAGGCTATGGCCTAGCATGGCCTGCTATTATGAAAGGCCTGTAAGTTAGGCCTGGATCCTAACTCCCATTATAGCTAGAAAAGAACCAAAAATATGTGAGAAATGAGAAAACTGTTTTAAAGTGCTTAATAAGAAGTTTTTATGAATTCATAAGTCTTTCATTATTCTCTTGTGTGTGAAAGAAAAGAAATGTTTCAATACATGCATTCCTGGAGCTAGGGATAACCTTGCAGTACAGAAGTAACAAAATCAAGAACTGCACCATTGTTAGAGCAATCCTAAGGGAGGGGGCTGGTTGCTAGGCCACGGAGGGATTTCTAATTGGACAGGTGCAGGGAGCGTAGAACCAATGAGAAGTTTGTATGTAATCGAGTTAGAACCAATAAAAGGTTCTCATGTATCAAACTGAAAAAGAGGCATAAATGGTTATGTCTCTGTAAAAACCTTTGCTCAGTTCCTTTTGAAGCTTTGACTGACTGGGCCTGTGCACAAAAAAACTGGCTTGGACCCTGTCAATTGACTCCTGGATTTATTCATTGACTGCACTTTGCTACAGTATATTCTTGGTGCGTTGGGCCAGAAAGTGCGAGTAGTAAATGGTATTCAAGTGAATAATTACGAAATTAGCCTCGAGGTTTGGTCCGGTTGGAACCATGTCTGTCCGACCGCAGGGAAACTTCTCAGGCGCCGCCGATCCCTTTGTATCGGAGAGGGTTCCGCCTGCCTCGGCGGGCCATCGGGTCCAACTGGCCAACACCTCCGACCCGGGGGAGTCCAGGGTCCAACCCATGAACTGGTTTGGTATCAGGAACTGGATCCGGTGAATAGATATTTTCTTGTTTAAAAGTCAATGCAGCCTGGGGAAAAAGTCTTGCATGAGTATGCGCAAGACTGATTTGGTATAGACTAACTGGGAAAAATCTCGCATGAGTGTGTTCGAGACAAGGGAGTCTGATCACCTCCCATAAGGGCGGTCCTAGTAAGCTCTGCGTAAGTGAAAGCGGAAGCCGAAGCCATCGACCCTTCTTGTTTGAAATAGTCCGTTAGTCAGAAAAACCTGGGCACTTGAAAAATGATTTCTTGTTAAAATATGATTGCTTGTGTGAGTGAGAGGTCTTTAAATACAGGCCGAGCGAGAGCGGACTTCTGAGTAGCGCAGTTCCTGGCCAGGCGACTCTACCCAAGTCACGAAAAGGAGGAAGCGTTTGGTGTTCGTCTGTTCTTACTGTTTGTTGTTTGTCTCTGATTTTTGTTATCTGTTGAAACCGCGAGTTTCCCTTCTGGTATGATGTAAGATTATTCTGTTGGGTAATTTGTGACAGTTTACCGATTAAGAAATAATAGTAAGAAAAGAAGAAAGAAGACGCAAACACCTATGCCAGAGTCACTGTAAAATCAAGAAGCTGTTTCACTCATTTCAGTTTTCCTTCAGTACAGCTGAGGCTGGCAAGCGAGAGAGACGGGGCGTGTCTGAAGAAAGGAATATATAGTAGCCGTTAACCCTGTGAGGGCTTGTTTTCAACATTCTGCAGCTGGGCTAATTTGTGCTTATTTCACGAAAATTGTACCTGTTTTATTCAATATGTTTTAATAGTGATGTTCCTTCTGCTATGGTCATGTATTATATATCATTTGATAAGAATGTTTAGTCAGGATTGTGGATCCCGATAGTTTTGGGCTTAGCCTGGAAAGGGTTAAGTTCTTATTAACCCCTTTTGAGTTCCTGTACGTGTATGGACCAAGTGAGAAGAAGTTTTGTAGGGCTATAGGTATAATGCATTTGTGGGCTTAGCTTTGTTTTGTGTTATTTATGTTCAAACCTTCAGTAAGTACTGTAATGGTTTAAATAGGAAATGATAGAAAAATTCAGGAAACTGAACATAAGAACATAAGATCATAAGATATGCCATACTGGGCCAGACCAAGGCCCATCAAGCCCAGTATTCTGTTTCCAACAGTGGCCAATCTAGGTCATATATACCTAGCAGTTTCCCCAAGAGACACAACTGCTTTTGTTTTCCCTTTGTCCTACAAAGTAGAGCTTAAGAACCATTCCGAGCCAGTAGTACCAGATCGCGACTTGAAAGTGATTTAAATCCTGAGTGAATAAGGAGTTCATCGTGTTTGAATTCTAGTTCCTGATATACTGCGGCAAGTACCTCATAGAAGACATACTTATTGTAAATAAAAATAAGATAGGAAGAAAAAAAAAGTGTATATGTATTCTAGATAACCACCCACTTTATGGAAAAATTATTTGGAATGTCTTTTGAATATCTGCTTCCTAAAACTGTAAGATTTAAAGTAATTTCTTTTTGCAAGAGACAGGCTGATTACAGCTGGCAGTTAGTTTTCATGCCAAGTAATTTTATTCCAGTCATACGTAACAGATATGTGGCCGTCATGTTAAGAGCTATAGTTCTTTCTGTTGGGATTGTTATAACATGTTGCAAAATAATAGTTTTATGCTTAGTCCACAGGAAAATGCAGCCTGATTGGTGGGGGGGGGGGGGTGGAGGGGTCAGAGTCCATGCAGATTTTGTTGAAATGTATGACTAGGAATGTTAGCAAGGACTTTGCTGAAGACTACAGACTTAAAATGTCTCCGTCCCTATTAGAAATGCTCTGTGGAAGGGGGCGGCCAGTGTTAGTTACTTCATGGCCCCGTAGCTTCCCGTGTTTATTAGATTGTACAGAGAATGTTCCCTGATCAGTTCCCCTACATAGGATTCCTGGTTAAATGTTTGAGAAAAAACAAACAACCCTGCCCATTTATTATCTTTATAGGCCAGTTCCCTCAGCTCTGCCACCACCCTGGGCAGAGCCTGGGGCAGGGGGGGGGGGGGGATACCTCCCTGCAAATGTCACCAGCCATCTCCGCAGCAGAAGGACATACACCCCCTCTTGACCGAAAGCCCTGGCACAGTTTAAAGTACTTAGAGTAGGCCACAGTCCACCGATGACACTACAAGCAGGGATTCATTTGCCAGTTCAGGGTCACTCACAGCCAGCGCCCAAGAACATGAAGTGGAACCCAGACAGTCCCGATTGCTGTATGCCTTCAGAAGTACAACTACCAGTAAAAGGGGATGGTCACGTTATCCCATTGCACTAGTTCCAGGGCCAGCTTTGCACTAGCCAGCTGACCAGCTTTGTTTCTGCCACTGATTTACTGAACTGAAAGCTGCATTATGCCTCCTACACTGAGAAACCATAGGATTTGATTGAACTAATGAACAGTATTATGCAGACCCATCAGCCTTGATGGCCCTAAGTGGGATCCAAATAGCGCAGACAGCCCTCACTATATACCCCATGCAATCCAGCAGCCCAGGAGAATTTGCGTTTTTGTCAGTCAGTCCCAGAGAGATATAAAACAGAAATTGCAGAAACTGGATAGATTTGCAGGCATGAATACAGCACAGTTAATGGAAGTTGTTCAGAAAGTTTGTGAATTGTGGAAATAAATGTGACAGAGAAAGTGAATGTAAGATAAGGAAGAAAACAGATCTTCTTGCTGATACTTTAGTTGAATGATGTGGAGGAGGTTTTCCTAATCGAAGGAGCAGAGGAAGTGAAAGGGGTCGTGAAAATGATCGGCCCCCACTGGGTGCGAATCAGTGCGCCCATTGCAGAGAAGGACATTAGAGAAGTGAATGCCTGTATCTTGACTCCACCCCCAGGAGGGGAGGAGGGAGTACTTGATTTTAGAAAGAATAAACCAAGCACAGTGTTCCAGCAAGAGAGGGAAGCAGCTATAGAGTGAGTGGCAGCCGAAGAGGGCTACAGCATGGATGAAGACTAGGCCAGACCGGACTCCAAGTTTCCCTGGGTCCCCAGGAGCCTATGGTCAGTCTGAAAATAGGGGACCAATATATGGACTTTATGGGGGATACAGGAGCAGAATACTAAAGCCAGTAGCCCCTTTGTTTTCTCGATGCATCACCATTGTCAGAGCTACTGGGGCTAAGGCCACAAAGCCTCTCCTGCAGAACCGCATTTGTGAACTAGGGGGACAGAAAATAACGCACCAGTTCTTGTATATGCCTGAATGCCCTATTCCACTTCTGGGCCGAGACATGCTTGCTAAGCTCCAGGCACAAATATCCTTTGCTGAAAGGGAAGAAATGCAAATGACTGTGAACCCAAAGCCTGCTGGATTGATGGTGCTGACTGTTCCCCGAGAAGAAGAGTAGCGGTTCTATAGTGCATCTCCAATCAAGCCAGCTAGTTCCTGTATACCCACCAACCTTATAGCCCCACCTGAAGTGTGGGCAGAAGATAATCCACCTGGCCTAGCGAAGAACATAGCCTCTGTCATTGTCACCCTCAAGCCAGGAGTGGAACCAGTGCATATGAAGCAGTATCCTCTCCCTCGACCAGCCATTGAAGGAATCCACTGCCATTTGATGAAACTGCTGAAGTATGGACTTCTCAAGGAATGCCAGTCACCCTGGAACACCCCCCTTCTCCCAGTTAAGAAACCTGGGATGGGGGATTACCGCCCAGTACAAGATCTGAGGCGAGTGAATGATGCAGCTGAAACTATACACCCAGTGGTACCAAATCCTTATATTCTCTTGGGACTGATCCCCGCTGAGGCTACTCATTTCACCGTCCTGGACCTGAAAGATGCCTTTTTCTGTGTGCGCCTAGCCCCCACCAGTCAACTTTTGTTTGTTTTTGAATGACAAGACCCCACAACAGGAAGGCGGGGCCAACTCACCTGGACTAGATTACTTCAAGGATTCAAGAATTCACCTACTCTTCAGTGCTATTTTAAATCAAGATCTTTCAAGCTACTATGTGAACCCAGGAGAAAGGGTTCTTCTCCAGTATGTGGACAACTTGCTTATAGCCACCAACTCAGAAAGTGAATGTCTATAAGCCACCAGTGAACTCTTGCACCTTTTTAATGAGGCTGGATACAAAGTCTCAAGAGTCAAGGGATAATTATGTCAAACAAGTTAAATACCTAGGATTCCAGTTGTCCAGCAGAATTAGATGCCTGGGACCAGAACGCAAAGAAGCTGTATGCAGTATTCCTACTCCAACCACCAGGAGGCAAGTGAGAGCCTTCTTGGGTGTCGCAGAGTACTGTCGTATATGGATCCCCAATTTTGCGCTGCTAGCAAAACCTTTGTATCAAGCTACCAAAGGAATGGAAAAGTCTCCATTGGAATAGGGACTTGAACAGGATGCAGCCTTTTGATCTTTGAAAACCGCTCTGATGTTATCACCAGTTCTGGGTCTACCAGATGTCCAGAAAACCTTTCAATCTCTATGTTCATGAGTCACAAGGAAATGTTCTAGGAGTGTTGTCTCAATCTCATTGGATCTTGGCAACGACCAGTAGCCTATTTGTCAAAACAATCGGATGTAATTGCAAAAGGCTGGCCCCTTGTTTGAGAGCTGTTGCAGCTACAGCCCTCCTAGTGAGCAATCTTCAAGTTACTGTACCACACTCTGTTCTAACCATTATGAAAACACAAAGGAAACTTCTAGCTAATTCACGAATGTTGAGGTATCAGAGTATGCTGTGTGAAAACCCCCAGATACAACTGAAGGTCAGTCAAGCTCTGAATCCTGCTACGTTGTTACCAGTTGGTCTTGACCCCCCTGATCATGACTGTTTAGAAACTATGGACACTATATTCTCAAGTCACCCTGATTCGACTGATATTCCTTTGGAGAACCCTGGACGGACTTTCTTTGTAGATGGAAGCAGTCTTGTCATCATTAATGGACATTGTTGTGCCAGATATGCAGTAGTGACCCTTGATCTGATAGTTGAGTCCTCAACCCTGGCCCCAGGAACCTCAGCACAGAAAGCTGAACTGATAGCTCTTACTAGAGCACTGACAATAGGAAAAGGGGCACTGTCTAAATGTGTACCCAGATTCCAAGTATGCCCTTACAACCTTGCATGCATGCACATGGGGACCTGTACAAAGAATGAGGGTGGATAACCTCAGGAAGCAAGTCCATTAAGTATAGCCCCGAGATATTGATATTATCAGATGCATACTGCCTACAGATTTCAGAATTTAGGAAAAGTAGAATGTATGAATAGAACCCTGAAATCTCAGTTGTCCAAACTTTGCCAAGAAGTTCACCTGAAGTGGCCCCAGGTTCTTCCTATAGCCCTTCTTAGGATATACTTAGCCCCTGCTAAGTCTTTAGGAGTTTCCCCTTTTGAGATTCTGTATGGGCGACCCCCGCCTATTGTATAGGAAATAAAGGGAGATATGGAACAGATTAGATCTGAAATTACTAGACAAGAACTATTGGTTTTAAGTTCTGTTTTGCAGAGTCTTCATACGTGGGTACAAGACCAGCTGCTCATCCATCTAACAGAACCCCTGCATCCTCTCAAGCCTGGAGTCTCGGTGTGGATCAAAGAGTGGAGAAAGACACCGTTGACACCGCATTGGAAGGGACCTTATGTTGTCATCTTGTTAACCCCAACAGCAGTTAAAGTTGCAAAACTCAAACCCTGGATTCACCACAGTTGAATAAAGTCAGCAGCCACTGACAGCAATGTAGAAAGGAAGGCAGCTACAAAGATATTAGCTATGTGGCAATATTACCCTATACCACACGATGATGCTATTACACCTGTATAATGTGTTAATTGACTAATAAGTGATTTAATTCTCACCCTCTCTCACTTGCGGGTGAGAATAATCAAAGGGGGGGAATGTGGTAGGCTATGGCCTAGCATGGCCTGCTATTATGAAAGGCCTGTAAGTTAGGCCTGGATCCTAACTCCCATTATAGCTAGAAAAGAACCAAAAATCTGTGAGAAATGAGAAAATTGTTTTAAAGTGCTTAATAAGAAGTTTTTATGAATTCATAAGTCTTTCATTATTCTCTTGTGTGTGAAAGAAAAGAAATGTTTCAATATATGCATTCCTGGAGCTAGGGATAACCTTGCAGTACAGAAGTAACAAAATCAAGAACTGCACTATTGTTAGAGCAATCCTAAGGGAGGGAGCTGGTTGCTAGGCCCCAGAGGGATTTCTAATTGGACAGGTGCAGGGAACGTAGAACCAATGAGAAGTTTGTATGTATCGAGTTAGAACCAACAGAAAGTTCTCATGTATCAAACTGAAAAAGAGGTATAAATGGTTATGTCTCTGTAAAAACCTTTGCTCAGTTCCTTTTGAAGCTTTGACTGACTGGGCCTGTGCACAATAAACTGGCTTGGACCCTGTCAATTGACTCCTGGATTTATTCATTGACTGCACTTTGCTATAGCAATGCAAGGCCTCATGCAAATAAGGCCACCAATTTGGCATCCACTTCCATCATGGGATTTGAATATTGCACTAGGTCAACTTTTAAAAAGCCCTTTTGAACCATTAGGTTGTGTTTCTGTTCAATTTCAACGTTTATATACCGCATTTTATCCAAGCAATTTACAGAATTTACATTAATTTATAATATGTACAAACATACATCATTATGCAAACCAACTGCAGGTACAGTCAAGGGTCACTTTCCAACTCCCCCTCCCACTGCCCCCAATCAAACTGTGTAAGCCATGGGGAAAAAATATGTTTTATTGGTGTAAGATCTGGCTGCCTGGGGTCACAAACAAGCTGGATATCATCTGCAAAAAATTGTCCATTAATACCTAATGGCGGAGCAAGCCCCCGTAAGTCAAAGAGTAAGAGGGAAAAGGGCCGATTCTTTGGGTACCCAACACAAAGAAAATGATTTGGAGGTCAAAGACTAATGTTACCATATAGGATCAAAAGTCCAGAAAAGATTTAATTCAACTAAAAACCTTGCCTCTTAGACCCATTTCCCTCAGAGCAGTAAAAGCTGCTGATCTACTAAACTGATGACAAGGGAAGGTCAAGGGAGATAAGTGCAACCTTCCCCTATCCATAGACCCCCCTCACCTCACTTGTCAAAGCAAGTAAGATGGTCTCTGCACTACGCTTTGCTCGGAAGCCCAATTGGTGAGGGTGGAGTGTGCTAGTTTTAAACACAAAATCCTTCAGCTGAAGACAAGTGGGGTCCTATAACTGTGTTTTATCTGTGCGTGTCTGTATCTTTGTAGGCTGGTATGTCTGTGTGTGGATGTGTGCCTGTGTGTGTCAGAGCATGTATGTTTGTATATGTGTGGAAAAGCTTGCATGTGTGGCTCTGTCTACTTGGGTGCGTTAGAGAGGATTTGTGTGTATTTACATCTATGTGTGGTTCTCTGTGTTTCTCTGATGAGGCGAGGAGCTGAGAAGGGAGGGTTGTTTGACGGGTGCAATTTTATAACTGTTATGCTGCTGGAACTGTTTTTTTCCTAGAGAAATGCCATGGGGCTTCATTTCTCTTCTAACTCCCACACATACAGCAACTACTTGCACAGCACAGAATCGTTTCCCAGTTGATCTCCTTCCTTTGTGACCAGACCTGCATTCCAGTGCTCCGCCCCCACAGCCTTCCCATTGGCTGGATCCTACTGTTGCTAGTTACACTGGAAGTAGGCAGGGCAGGCTCATTCACACTGAAGGGGGGGGAACAGAGGCAAGAATTAAAGAATTGCAGATAATAGTTTTAAACTCAGAAAAATGTCTAGGCATGTTAGCCATCCTTCTAGCTTCCAGATATTACTGTAAAAATCAGTACAATCCTGAAAAGAAGTAGACAGTTGTGCTCAGGACGTGGGAGGGTAGGATTAACATCTGACAGTACCCCTCTAAACTTTGGATCCTAGATATGTTCCTAGTTTGCAATGCCTTAATCTATTTCCTGCCCATGGCAACAGATATTGGTCAACTGCAATCAATAAGAAAGCTATAGAATTCAGTCAATAGGTCTCACAGTAAAAACAATGAAATATTTATCAGAATAACTTAATATGCAGTACATCAAACAATTTGTAATCCCTATGTGTTTGTGAAGACAATCAAGAGTCTCGCTGTTGGAGTCACAGAGGCTGCTTAGCCTGAAGTGAGTCAAGGAAAAATAACCTAGAGGCGGTGGAAAAAGCTGCCTGCCCTTGGAGAATTTCTGCCCACTGGACCAGCAAAAGGTGACCATATATAGGGAAATCCAGGCAGACATATCCTTGTTGTTTCAATAGGTCTTTTCTAATCTAATGTCAATCTGGCTCCCTTCATTTTCCTAGTGGAGTGTGGCTTCTTTCTCCAGCTCACTACCAAGACTTCCAGCTCTTAACTCTTGCCTGGATCTTGCTCAAGTATACTGCTCCCTGCTTACAACCCCTGGCTCCTGATCTACACCTAGTTCCTGATCCTGCCTGGCACCCGCATTGCTGTGCCCTGGGTCTAGCTTCTCCACGCTCCCACCCAGGGTAGGCTCTCTGACTGTGTGTGTGAGCATTTTTTTGTTGTGTTGTGTGTCTGTAGTAAGAGTCCCTCCACGCCTTAGATTGCAGAACAGCCATGTTATACTACCTTCAAGCAACATGTCCCATAAAGTTGTCATCTCAGTTATTTTAACCTTCAGCCCTACCAATCTACACTTACCTGCTATCAAGCACACCCTTTCAAGGTGGGTTTTAGACTGCATATCTTTTTGCTATACTGTCTTCCATCTCCTAATCAGGTCAACTTAAAGCAAAGGCAGCTACTATTGCAAACCTACACTCTTCTTCAGTAGAGGCTATTTGCAGAGTAACTACATGGTCACCAGTATACATTTTTATGAAGCACTATTGCCTAGACATTTCATCAAGATCTGATAGTGCTTTTGGCCAATCAGTCCCATGCAATTTCTTTGCTTGATTAACTTTTCCAACCAACCGAATAATTGCATCCTGGGGTGCAAGATTTTATTGCAACCCTCAGTTCTGGAAATCAGCAGCACTGATGGCTTCATTTTGCTGCTATTGGAGAAGGTAGAATTGCATACCTGTAATGGCAGATCTCTACAGATGACCAGGAAAATGTAGTCACATCTCCCACCCACCACTTGCACTTTGGAGACATACTCTGTCCCCCAAGCATAAAGTGATGAGGAAGTGCCGTTGCTGGCATGTCAGGAGTAAATGTAAAGCTGCTAATGGACTGTGCGTGCATGGCTGCTGCCCTGAGGGATCACCACCAGCGTTGATGGCTGCATTTTCTTACTGTCTATAGAGAACCTCTGTTACAGGTAAGCTACTCTGCTTTCACTTGTAGGATTGAATGGTTCATAGGAACACAGAACCTTTCATCCAGACGACTGAGGAGCTCAGGGGATAGAAACAGGAATACAAAGTCTTTCACCACTAAGACTGGAAAGCTTAAGAGTACCTAAGCCCTTTTCATCTCTTACTGGATACCAGTAGCTTGTAATGTAACTAAAAAAAGAAAAGTAATTATTCCCAGTATGTACTCGAATCTGCATATGCTTTCTATAAGAAAATGCTTTTATGCCCAAAGTCAAAGGAGAAATTAGGTCTTACCTGCTAATTTAACCAGACCAGTCCAGAATGCCAGGATTATGCCCATCAACCAGCAAAGAGATAGAGAGCCAGGAGTTGTGTTTTCATTATAAGAGGCACCATGCAGCCAACTGTTCTCTCATATCATAACAAAATAAATGAAAAGCAACCAAAATGCCCCACCTCCCGAGGGAGGAGAATATCCAGAAATACAAGCCCCAGATATAAATAACCTAGACAACCAGACCATCCAGGTTCCCCACTAACCTGCAAAACAAGAAACACAATTACAATAAAGTCACTGAATCAGGGCAGGCCTCTGGACTGGTCTGGTTCAACTCAAGAAAAAAAAAATCAGCAGGCAGGACCAATTTTTTTCTTTCCTTTTGTCTATCAGACCAGTCCTTAATGCATGGGATGTATCAAAGCACCTTTTATTTATTTTTCTGCTTTATCTATACCGCTTTATCTGGGAATCAAAGCGGTTTACATAAAAACACATTAAACTGTGTTACATAACAAAAATAATGATTATGTCTAAACGATAACAAATAAGTAACACTGAACAGATATAGTTTGGTTGAGGTTTAGTTTTGACAAAAGAAGGTAACAATGTTAGTAATTTGGCTCTTTAGAGACTTATGCTGTGTATAACAGATCTAGGCTGTTGGGGGGCGGGGGGGTGAGGTATAGGGATTTCTTGCAGGGGAGAGAATGCTGAAGGGAGGTGTCTAGTTTATGGGGTATCTAGAGTCACATAGTGTCCTATTATTAGTCTTTGAAGTGTTCTTTGAATATGCTGGGCAGGATGAAGAGACTCCTCTCTCAAGCACCTCAGCTCCATAAAAAGAGCATCTTTCCTGGAGAGAACATCCAAGCAACAGTGCTTAGAAAAGGAAACAGAGACCACTACAGGTAGGACTTGTCAGATAAACTTGATCAATTTCTTTGGGTGACTGGGGAGTTGGACCAAAGGAGAACCTTAGATGTGGTTTACTTAGATTTCAGTAAAGCCTTTAACACCATTCCGCACAGGTGACTTACAAACTCAGCACCCTAGGGATGGGCCCTAAAGTTACTAACTGGGTTAAAATTGGTTGAGTGGGAGGCGACAGAGGGTACAGGTAAATGGAGCTCACTCTGAGGAGGAGGTTACCAGTAGTGTGCCGCAGGGATCTGCCCTTGGTCTGATTCTTTTTAATATCTTTGGTTAGCGATATTGCGGAAGGGCTGTCTGTTAAGGTTTTCCTCTTTGCAGATGATACCAAAATCTGCAATAGAGTAGATAACATGAGAAGGAATCTAGCTAAGCTTGAAGAATGGTCTAGAATTTGGCAACTGAGATTTAATGCTAAAAGAAATGCAGGGTCATGCACTTAGAAAGATAGAAACATAACAGCAGAAAAAGACCACATGGTCTATCTAGTCTGCCCTTCCATGTCAACCACTACAACAGTCCCCTTTTTGCCTTTAGAGATCCTCTGTGTTTGTCCCATGCTTTTTTGAATTCAGATACTGTCCCTCATGTCCACACCTCCACTGGGAGACTATTCCATGTATCTACCACTCTTTCCGTAAAGAAATATTTATTTATTATTACTCCTTTAAGTCTATCCCCTTTCACTCTTATGCTATGTCCCCTTGTAGCAGAGCTTGCCTTCAAATAAGAGACCCTCCTGTGCATTTATGCCATGGAGGTATTTAAATGTCTATAATATTGCCCCATCCCACCTTTCTTCTAAAGTATACATATTAAGATCTTGAAGTCTGTCCTCTCATGCTTCATAATGAAGACCACTAAACATTTTAGTAGCCACCCTCTACACAAACTCCAACCAACTTACATCCTTTTGAAGGTACAGTCTCCAGAATTGCACACAATACTCCAAATGAGATCGCTCCAGAGATTTATACAGAGGCATTTTATCACCTCCTTTTTTCTGCTGGCCATTCCTCTCTCCCTATATACCCAAGCATTCTTCTGGCTTTTGCAGTCGCCTTTTCTATCTGATTAACTACTTTAAGATAATCAGACAATTACGCCCAGGTCCCGCTCTTCTTTTGTGGACAGAAATACCTCACCCCTATACTGTACAGCTCCTTTGGATTTTTGCAGCCCAAATGCATGACCCTGCATTTTTTAGCATTAAATTTTAGCTGAAAAATTCTAGACCATTCTTCAAACTTAGTTGATACCTCCTCATGTTACTGACTCCTTCCTGTGCGTCTACTCTATTGCAGATTTTGGTATCATCTGCAAACAAGCAAACCTTACCCAATCGCCCTTCCGCAATATCACTAACAAAGATGTTAAACAAAATTGGACCAAGGACAGATCCCTGCAGTACACCACTGGTAACTTCCTTCTCCTCAGACTGAGCTCCATTTACTTGTACCCTTTGTCACCTCCCACTCAACCAAATTTCTAACCCAATCAGTGACTTTGAGCACCCTAGAGATGGACCCTAGTTTGTTTATAAGTTGCCTGTGTAGAACGGTATGAAAGGCTTTACTGAAATCTAAATACACCACATCTAGGGCTCTCCCTCGGTCCAACTTCCTGGTCACCCAGTCAAAGAAATCAGATTTGTCTCACAAGACCTGCCTCTGGTGAATCCATACTTCCTCAGATCCTGCAATACATTGGACTCTAGAAACCTCACTATTCTCTCCTTTAATAGCCTTTCCACTAATTTACTAACTACAGAGGTTAGAATAACCCCTGTAGTTCGCAATGTCATCTTTACATCCATTTTTGTGTAAAGGGACCACATGTGCCTTTCTCCAGTCTTCTGGCACCACTCCTGACTCAAAGAGGCATTGAAAAGGTCAGACAGTGGAGCCGCTAGAATGTCCCCAAGTTCCCTCAGTATTCTTAGATGTATCCCATCCGGACCTATGGCTTTGTCTATTTTTCGTTTAACTAGCTCCTCACGAACAGTCTTCTGAAAACTGTTTGAGGAGTCACTTCTGCTCCTATTTGTGGGTGTTTTCTGAGATCCTGCTGCTGGCCCTTCATCTGTGAACACAGAACAGAAATATCTGTTAAGCAATTCTGCTTTATCCTCATCGGTTTCTGCATATTCTCTTCCTGGACACCCCTCTCTCCCCACCCCCCCGCGAGTCTGACAAAATACCACTTTTGCCCTTCCTCCTCTCACTAACCTATCTGAAAAATGTCTTATCCCTACATTTTATTGCATTGGCTATTTCTTCTTCTTGTACCTTTTCTTTCCTGACTACCTTGCTACCTTCTCTTAAGTTTTTCCAGCGTACTACAGTCATCTGGATCTGTCTGATACCACAAGAAACACCAATCTGGGATGAGCCTGCACTCTTCAAAGCACTTGGCCCATCAGAAGCCAGGGGAAGAACACATAGAACTTCTTTCTGACAACTGCCCTCCCCCACCAAATCTAGGGAGAATCTATTCAAAAACATTTCCCTGATCTACACCATTCCTCAGAAGATCTAATGTGAGAGGTAACTGGTTTTGGGACGCTTGGCAATAGCGATCACAACATGATTGCATTTGACTTAATAAATGGAGGGAGGATAGCAAGGAAATTAACTGCACTAGCACTCAGCTTTCAAAAAGGAGACCATAATTAAACGAAGAAAATGGTTAAGAAAAAGTAAAAGGGGCAACTGCAAAGATTAAGAGTTTACATCAGGCTTAGGCATTATTTAAAAATACTATCTTGGAAGCCCAGACTAGATGTATTCCATGCTTTAAAAAAGGGGGAAGGCTGCCAAAACAACAGCCAGCATGGCTTAAAAGTGAGGACAGAGAGGCTGTTATTGCTGAGAGAATCTTTCAGAAAATCGAAAAAAAGAGCAAAGTGACGAAAACAGGAAAAAGTACAAGTACCCGGCAAGTTAAATGCAAGGCATTAATAAGGCAGGCAAAGAGAAAATTTGAAAAGAAGCTTGCCGTGGAAGCAAAAGTGCATAATAAAAAATTGTAAGTCTATTCATAGCAAAACACCAGTGAGGGAGTCAGTTGGACCATAAGAGATGGAGGGATAAAAAGGTGCACTGAGAAAGGTAAGGCCATAGCGAAGAGAATGAATTAATTTTTTGCTTCAATCTTTACTGAAGATGTAGGAAAAAAACTTATCCATGACAGAAACGATGTTTAAAGGTGATGTATCAGAGGAATTGAAACAAATCTCGATAAATGAGTAGAATGTAATACAGCTAATTGATAAGAGCTGCGAATCACCTGGACAGATGGCATACATCCCAGAGTGCTGAAAGAACTGAAATATGAGATTGTAGAACTACTATTAGTAATCTGATCATTAAAATCATCTGTAGTACTAGAAGATTGGAGAGTGACCAATGTAATGCTCATTTTTAAAAAGGGTTCCAGGGGTGACGTCTAATGGGCAAAATGGTAGAAACCATTATAAAAAAACAAAGCGGTATATAAATCCTTTTAAATAAATAAAATTACTGAACATGTAAGATAGACATGATTTAATGGCAGAAAGCCAACATGTATTTAGCCAAGCAAAAAACATTTGTCTTACCAATCTCATATTTTTTTGAAGGTGTGAACAAACTGGTTTGCAGCCACAGCCTTGAATTTCTCTTCTCAAGCCCTCCTAGATGCACTTCAGTTTGGTTTTTGTCCCTTTCATTCTACTGAAATGGCTCTTACCAAAGTCTCCAGTGACTTGTTCCTGGCTAAGTCCAAGGGTCTTTACTCAGTTCGCATTCTTCGCAACCTTTCTGCTTCTTTTGATATGTTCTTGTACAGTGCATACACCTTGTAGCACTATATAAATGATTCATAGTAGTAGTAGATAAAGGTGAGCCAGCTGATATAGTGTAAATGGATTTTCAGAAAGCCTTTCACAAAGTTACTCAAGAGAGTCTCTTGGGGGAAATTAAAAAGCCATGCAATAGAGGCTATGGATCAGGAACTGGTTGAAAGTAGAGCTAAATGGCCAATTTTCTCAATAGAGAAGGGTGAATAGTGGAGTATTCAAAGTTGTTAAAACACAAGAGGATTGTAAAAATTTGCAAGACCACCTTGATAGATTGGGAGACTGTGTCCAAATGGCAGATGACATTAAATGGTGGACAAGAGCAAGTTATGCACTTAGGGAAGAACAACCCAAAGCTATGATTACACGATGCAAGGTTCCACATTAGGAACCACCATCCAGGAAAGGGATTTAGGCGTCATTGTGGATAATATGTTGAAATCCTCTGTCCAGTGTACAGCAGCAGCCAAGAAAGTATATAGAAGGATGGGAGTCCAAGAAAGGAACGGAGAATAAAATGAAGGATATTATAATGCCTCTATCGTTCAATGGTGCAACCACATCTTGAATTATTGTGCAATTCTGGTCATATCTTAAGGATATAGCAGAATTAGAAAAGGTACAGAGAAGAGTGACAAAAATGATAAAAGGGATGAAAGGGATGAAAGGATATCCCTTCAAGGAAAGGCTTAAAAAGGTTAGGGCTCTTCAGTTTGGAAAAGAGAAAAGATTGAGGGGAGATATGATAGAGGTCTATAAAATAACGATTGGAGTAGAACGGGTAAATATAGATTTGTTGTTTACTCCTTCAAAAAGGTAGAATGATTAGAGGACACTCAATGACGCTACAATGTAGCACATTTAAGACTAAATCGGAGAAAATATTTTTTTCGCTCAATGCATTATCAAACTCTGGAATTTGTTACCAGAGAATGTAGTAAAAGCTGTTAATGTAGCTGGATTTAAAAGAGGATTGGACAAGTTCCTGGAGGAAAAGTCCATAAGCCACTGTTAAAGAGGACTAGGAAAATCCACTGCTTATCCATTGGACAAGCAGCATGGAATATGTCTACCTTCTTGGGACCCTGATAGGTACTTGTGATCTGGATTGGCCACTGCTGGAAACAGGATACTGGGCTTGCTGGACCCTTGCTCTAACCCATTACAGCATTTCTTATGCCCAAGCCTTGTCCAAACCCCCAGAAAGGGAGCTACTGCCGAGTCCAGAAGGGTTTGTAACTCATGGACCAAATGGCCTTAATGTCGTCAGTATCAACTAGTCTGGAGGCCTGTCCTGCATGCAGTACAGCAAGTACCTGGCATTAAGCTCCATGCCAGACTTATTTCTGCCTTCTAGATCCACAGATGTGTCTCAGGACTCAGTCTGCATCACCCAACAAGACAGCAAACAGACTATACAGACCACATGCTAGCATGAATCCAAGAAACAAAGCTGAGAGATGCTGCCACAGGACTGATGATCCGCATAAAGTCCCAGGCCTCTGAATCCTCCTGGCAGCCAGAACTGGACCCGTATTGTAATCATTTTCAGCCTGGTAAGAAGATCCTTGTGTAAGAGCCTGTTGCCTAAATTAAAATGCACTAAAATTCCCTTCCATTGAAGGACCACTGCTGCTACCACCATTACTTTGGTAAAGGATCAAGGAACAGTAGTGAAGCCAAAGGGAAGCATCCTGATATGGAAATGGTGACCCAGCACCTCAAATCCAAGCAATCTCCAATGAGATTCCCAGAGAGAAAGGTGAATGTATGTCTCCTTGGAGGATAGTACAGTTAGACAGTACCCACTATATGCTGCCAAAAATTACAGATCTCAAGATTACTATATGGAAGTGCAGGAGATGGAAAGCTAAGTTCAGTCCCTTTAAACTCAGAATGGAATGAAGCTCTCCTTTTTTGGAATGATAGGATAGATGGACTACTATCCGAACCACCCTCAGGAATTAATTCCACCAAGTACTGCAGCCTGTCAAAGATAGCCACCACTGCTGGTCCTTTGGCCGTTGCCCGACATGTACATGTACATGTTCCCTGTAAAATAGTTTTCTCCAAGTTATAATACCCTGTTCAATGTAATTTCGGTTTGTTCAATGTAAACCGCGCTGATGCAGAATAGCGCGGTATATAAGAGAATGTAAATAAAATAAATAAATAAATGTAGACACTAAATATAAAGGTGGCGAGCTGGTGGGAAAGATAAATATCTGTCCCACAAGTTCCAGTACTCACTAGAAGGAAGTAATGAGAGACTATACCCCTTAGCACATAGTCGACTATCTGCTGCTTTGAAGGACAGACTCCCAAAACTACACTGGGCTCCCTTAAAGATTCTTGGGTCTTTCTGGTCTTGAAAATCTGTGTCACAGTGAAAAGATTGATATGCAGAATGAGTAATCTGAGAGGATACCCTTAACAAGGGCGATGCCACTGAGAATCATGCAATCTAGATTTTCCAGGTTTTGATTAAGTTTCAGCAATTATTTTTTCTCCAATAATCTTGAGGTTTCATTTGCCCAAGATCCTTACAATTGTTTTCATTGTCTCTTCCAGAAGGGAAACCTGCTCAGCTGAATCCGAGAAGCCATACTCACTGATCCTTTCCTAGGGCAAATAAGGTATCTAACCGAAACCAATACAGCCATTGTCCTGGCTGAAGTGCAAATGAGGTCATACAGGGCATCTGCCAAGTATGCCAAGCTGGCTTCTAAGCAGCTGTCCTCCTGTCTATGGTTGGTTTCCTCTGCACTACCAACAACTCATGTCTGTATACTGCATAACTCGCTCTTGCCATGTAGGCCTACAAACTGCTGCCTGCAGACCCAAGGCAGCTGCCTTAAAATTTACCTCAAAGGAAAACTCCAGCTTCCAATTTTTTATTTTATTTTTTTAAGTTCCGGGCGATAGTGGCTTTCCTAGTCACAAGTGTAAGCAAAGCATCCATCTTCAGAAGCCTTTACTTCTCTTCTTCTGATAAAAGGTTACTGATAGCTCTTTCAACCCTCAGGCCCGATTCTGGAGCATGCCACTCTGTTGCGATAAGATCCTGAATTGCTGTATGGGGGATGCCTTGGTGGGATTCTGAATACCTGTTGGAAGAGGTTTCCTTTTGCCTCTTTATCTCCTGCAAGTGGAGGAGGTACAAGCAATAGTACAGAGAGCCTCCAGGTCTAGTTCTTCTCAGTGGAAGAGATGGACTACCGTAAGGTCATTCCCTTGCCAAAAGAAGCTTGCTTGCTTGCTTCCGAGGGATACGCCAAGGTGTATTTTTGTTTTTAAAGCACACTGGTCAAGTTCTGACAATTAGAACCCAATATGGAGACCTCTAACAGGGCCTCTCAGTCACCCATCACCTCCAGTCATGATCACTTAGCCAGAGAGTGTGTTACGCGGAATCCTTGGCCTGAATCACCGAAACTGGGGCTACAGAGGAGCTCTGAGCCCGATTTACTAAAAAAAGGATTTATGTACTAGCAGCACAACTCTAGAGAAAAAAAAACACCTGCTAGACCTAGAAGGCCTGAAACCATGGGCACTCTCCTGATAGAGACTAACAAAAAACTGCTTCTGAGGTCTTGCAGGCTACAGGCTAGCAGGAGGGCTGGAACGTTCTGTTAGATCATGGAAAGACAAAACGGCCACCTCTTTGGCACTTTTTTTTTTGATACAGCCAAAGCGAATCAAAGGCAGATGCAGACTCCCCTTCAGACCCTAATTAGCAATTGTAAAAACACTCCTGATGCTGAAATGCCTGTGCTAGGCTGTACAGATGCCGCAGACTTGCAATAATTACACAGGCCGTTACTCCCTCGCCAGCTGTCATAGAAAGAGCAGTGTTCTGCTCATCCTGGTGGCACTGCATGGCAATTGACAAGTTGCGAAAAGCACACCCACGGTCAGCCCCAGAACTGGTTCAAGGTGTTGGCAACCTAGGCAAATCATAAGCCTTGTGTTCCCCCTGGCTATCAGAATCTATTGTTTAGTTTTCAATGCTCTGCTCTTTTGCAGTCTCTCCCCCCACCCTAGAAGCTGCCATCCTAGGCAAGCAACCATCTAATTTGCCTAGTCTAGTGGTTGGGGCAGTCCTGAGCACATCCCCAGGCCACACTGAGGCCTCCCTGAAGCTGCCCACAGTGCGATCAGACTCCCCTACCTCAGCTGAAACAGAGAAGGTAATTTGGGAGCTACCCCCACTCAGACCTGGTGGACATTCTGAAGGAAACCCACTTTAGAAGGAAGAGCAAGAGTAAAAATAAATTCCTTCCTGTGGCTAGCAAACAGGAGAGGGACCTGAACTTCAAGTATCTGCCAAGTGTACAGTTATCGAATGCAGGGCAAAGCAATAATCTCAGCCTTGCTGGTTGACAGCGAATGAAAAACCATGGGACTGAAGCTTTACTTTTATCTTTGGATGGTCTTCTTACTGGCTTTGATCAATTAGTGTTACCAGATATTTCTGCAGCTTTTGATACAATAGATCATGCCTTACTGTTACAAACTGCATCTCAAATGCCAGAAAGAGAGAAACATATCAGAGCAACGCAGGGAGCTCTCTCCTACAGCTCTGAACACAGTTCAAAGGCCCTTTCCCCAGAAACAGTTCCCTCCTGAACTTTACTGAGGGAACTGAATGACCTCAGGAAAGAAAAACAAAACAGTGTTCTTAAAAACACATTTTAAAAACAAAACAAAAGAAGAAGAGGGAAGTAAAAGAAAAACTTCTCTGCAGTCTGCAGGGCCTGTGAGGAGGGAACTGGACGCCTCTAGGTATCCTCAAAGTAGTGGTCGGAGGATTATCCCAAGGCCAACTGGGTACCCAGTTCTCCATCCTGGCTCAGGAGGCACCTCACCGGTTAGTCCTCTGCTGCATGGAATGCCCCACCATCATCCACGAGAGAGAATACTGCAGAATAGGCGGCTGCATGGTGCCTCTTAGAGACTCTTAGTTCTCCGTCTCCATCAAAGGGCATTTAGCACTCTGGATGAAAAGAAACCGCTTTTCATACCATCTAAGGAAGAAAGGATAACAGATGGACCCAAAAGAGAAAGCAGTTTATTTGCATAGGGGCTGCATATATAAATTTAAGATAATTTGGTAATACTGGCTTTAAATTTTGCTTTTCAAAATTGAAATTTCAAAAAATCAATCCTTCAAAACAACAACATTTTATAAAAGAACAGTTCATGGAGGATGACCACTGGAGTTGGTCTAACTCTTAATACTGGGACCAATATTCAGCCCCAGTCAGAATGCGTAAGATGGCTACCTTTTAGCCAGCTATCTATTTTAAACTCAGTTTCAGCCACAACCTAGCCACATAATGCTAATGTTCAGGCACAGACTAATATTCTTAGTTGATTAATCATATACATCTCACAGAAAAATTGGTCATGCTTTTTTTTTTTTTTTTTACCTTTTTTCCCAGTCCATATTGAGTGGAATAGGCAAACATGGATAGATCATCAAACAGTCTGAGAACTGTACGGCAGTGACTAAGCTGGGATGCCACAGCTAGAAGACGTTTTCCAGTCTCATACTGGTCACTGGTTTTCTCAGCCAGGACACCACCAACCAGCTGAGAACTGTAACACAGCGTTCTGATCTAGAAGGAACAGGAATTCGTATTAGATACAGAACCATCAGGCTACCCAGAGGTAACAATCCCTGAGCAAGCAGCTAATAAAAGCAATTGGCATATTTGCTTAGGGATTTAATTTGTTACTATAAGCAGGTACTACTGTTTTTGAGGTTAGGCATGGGATTCACAAGGATGTCAGTTGTGAGACATCAGAAGGAGATGTGTGATTACAACTTTCTTTATTCTTCTTCTTCAGCTATCTGTAATTGAGCAGTGTAATATTACTATTTTGCAAATCTGCTGCAGTGCCATGGCAGCTGTTTTTCTATCTGAATTTGGTGTCTGGGGTTCTAGGACTGTAACGGCATGTGGGAATCCTATATGGAAGAAAGTGGAAGCTGCCACTCAAACGGTTCATTTGATAGGGAAGGTAGGTTATTATTCATAGAAGACAGTCTGGTTCAGAGGAGAATGAACCTTGGGCCACAGATACACATGCAGTCACGTTATGCAAATTAACTTTTTCTCAGATCAAGTGTGTGCAAATATGTCCAATAAAACAGCTAATCTGAAAACCAGTCTTGTTTGCAGTCCTCAAGGTCAAGGCTGTGTACCTCTGCTTCATTATCTGGTGGTTAGTACACTGATTTATAATTTAAGAAATATTCCAGACACAAAAATTTAAGATGAAGTTGGCTCTGTGCCTTCTTCCAAGTCAGTTTCACTCCCTGGGCCTGTATTTGCCTTAACCAAATTGTTCCAATGAACACATTTGAAAAGTGCTCTACTAAAAGTAACAGAGCAGATAAACAGTCAAGCTTTAGAAAAATGATTTTATCTTTTTTCTTGTACAATTACTTTTTTTTAGTTCAATTTTTTTATTACTTTTCAATAAATAGCAAAACAAAAACCAGAGATGAAATAACAAACAGTCTTGCACACAGCCAACCACCACCAAGGGGCAAAACCTTACTGATTCAGGAACTTATCTATAGATGCTCAAACCTTCAAACATTTGTGCAGATATTGCTTTTTCTCAGCAATCATTTTTTCATATTTAAAAGTGAGGCATGTAAGTTCCACTGTAGAGTGATAGGCTGAATTATTGATTTTTACTGGATTCGGTAATATTTTACACATGCATTAAAATATAAAAACTGCCTAGAGAAACCTATCAGCTGAACTGAACACCAAGAAACAAATTACTGTCGCACTCTTTCACCTAACCCAAGCAAGATCAGTTTCAACCTTCTGCTGATGCAATGGACTATACAACTTCTTACTTATGACTCAAATATACAACAGACTGATTCCATGGAATACATAAAGCAAGCTTCATCCGTTTGTTGATTAAAGGGAATACACAATACTGCTAAACATCCTATTTAAAAAATTTATATTCCGCACTACATCCTAGGCGGATAACATACATAAAATTACAATAAAATCAAACAAAATGGACAAATACCCCTGAGCTAGTTGTCATATTACTTCACAAAGTACTTGCTTCACAGAAACTAATGCTGTAAAGCCTGTTGGAATAAGTGCACTTTAATTTCTTTCTGAATATCAGAAATACAAGGCAAGTCAGCTGGTAAGGCATTCCAGATACAAAAAGCAGCCATGGAAATAAAATTCTAGGGAAAAAGGTTTTGAAAGTGTATCTTCCAAAACAATGGAACATCTAATAATGTATCCTGTGAATGTAAGGCCCTAGGAGGACAATAAATCGCAAGACAGCCAATAAACTGAGTGTGCCTGATGGTGAAGGCCTTTAAATACTAACAGAATCGTCTTGTATATTATCCAAAATTTAACTGGTAGCCAATGCAGATTATATAGATCACGAGATACGTGATCAAAGCATTTACTACCAAATCAAAAGACGTGCAGCAGTATTCTGAACCGATTGCAAAAGGCTGAACATATAAAGGAAGACCTCACAATAAGCTGTTACAATAATCTAATGGTGATAACACCAACATTTGGACAACAGTGCAAAGATTATCCACAGATAGAGTTTACATTTTTGAAGCAGATGCAATTTGAAAAAAAAAAAAGCAGCTTTGGCAAGTTATTGTATATAAGCTTGCATATTCAATTGAGTATCAAGATCTCAAACTTCAAAATTCACTGATGGCAAACAAATTACATTCTGTACAGACAACAAAACAGGATCTGAAAGCACCCAAGATAAATACAAAATCTGTCTTCATAACATTCAAAGCTATCTTATGTATTATCCAAGATTCTACTGTACTAATACATAGATTCGTGTATTTCACAGCATTTAAAGAAGATGATATGGGAACTAAAAATTACATCTGCATAAATTTGATGCATCACATCCAAACCATTAAAGATCTTGAAAATGGGAGCAATATATATATGTTGAATAAAATGGCAGACAAGGCAGATCCTTGAGGGACACCATCAGAAATAATTTGCCAAGAACATCATTTTTCCTGCCGACCACACTTGAAAACGTCTATTAAGTAAGAGAGAAACAAACTAAGAATATACAGTTTGACGAATTCCGATGTCACACAATCTAGTTAATAGTAAGGCATGATCTATTGTATCAAAAGCTGCAGAAATATCTGGTAACACTAATTGATCAAAGCCAGTAAGAAGACCATCCAAAGATAAAAGTAAAGCTTCAGCCCCATGATGGAGACAAAACCTAAACTGAAAAGTAGTAAGTACATTTCTATCAATGTAATCTTGAAGTCGTTGCAAAACAATTTTTTGATAACCTTTGCTTAGAAAGGCAAAGAAGAATTAGGACAATAATTCAATGGAGCACTTTTATCTGAAGAAGGGTTTTTCAACAAAGGACAAACCGCTTTCTTCAGCACATCAGGAACAGAACCGTGCAACAAGGAACTTCTCACAATAGCTGTAACCGACTTACTCAAGGGTTCTTTTAAAGTTTTAAACAATTGAATAGAGCAATTGTCCAAAGGACTAAAGGTGTTATTCAAAGAGGATATAACCTCAACTACCTGAGATTTTGTTGCCAATTCCAATGTTGCCCAAGTGCTATAGTTGTCTCTATCAGCTCTATCTAGCCCAGATTGTTCTACCTTTTCAATAAGCTGTCCAGGCTTCGCAGAATGTACAGACTCGGTTGAAAAAGGATCAAGACTTTCCTTGATACTAGAGATTTTATTACCAAAGGATGTCAAGAAAAGTTCAGGAGCTATAGTCTCATTGGTAATTAATTCTATTCTACAGATAAAACAATCAAGGGCCTGCTGAGGGATGAAGTCATATTATAATTCTGTATTTCCACAAGATATAAAATAGCACCAGAAGGGAGACCAGTAACATCTTTAGAATAGCAAAAAGAGCTCTCTACTGTCTAAAGAAGAAGTGTGAGACATCCCTGGTAGAATAGCAAAGCAGACAGAACTCTTCCAAGCAACCATCTCCAGAAACGCCAAAGAAACAGCACACTAGCCAGAACATATACAAGAAGAAAGAAACCACTTGCACTCAGCGTCTGACCACGTCACTAATCCATGCTACCATGGCCCCAGCAACCCAAAATTCTAACATAAACAAAGATGCTGCAATTTTCCAGACAACCAACTCCCTCCCAACACAAACCTTGAAAATGAGGTCAGTCTCCCTTATCTCTCAGCATACCCTCCCCAGCTCTTTGCAGATACCATAATCTGACAGAATCCTCACCGCCTTTCCCTGCAACCAGGACACAAAGGCCTGTATTATCCACCACATGGCTCTGGTCTCCAGATGACCGATAGACCAACTCATTTCCTCCAAGGACCACTGTCCCTAGGTTACCCTGCCCATGCAGTGCACTCCCCTCCAAGCTCCTCAGACTGGCATCTGTAGTCAACAAAGTCCATTCTGTGTCCGACCAGGGCCATCACTAGCTACCAGCAGAGGCTACTCCTTGCTGCTCCTCAGAGCAGTAGAATCACCCCAAGGTCTTGGAATTGAGGAGACCACCAGCTCAACAACACATTCTGCAAGAGTCAAATGTGAACCAGCACTCACTATACTAAGTCTAGGGCTGCTAATACCGGTATCATCCCCAACACCAAGGAATAATCCTAGACCACAGCTCTTGGTTCTAGCAACAGCGCCTAAATCTGCAAATGCAGTTTCCATATCCTCTCTTCGGTCATGAACACCAATCCCACTTGAGTGTCAAGTATTTCAGGATGTCAAGTTCTTCAACCTAAACTCTCCAGGAAACTGGTCACCATAGTTGTGTGGCTTCATGTTCCTGGTACGACTTTGCTCAAATTAGCTAGTCATCCAGATACGGGTGCAATAGGATCCCTTTCCGATGCAGAGCTGTCTCTATCACCACCATTACCTTGGAAAAGGTTCTGGGAGCGGTAGTGATTCCAAAAGGTAGAGCTTGGAACTGGTAGTACCTGCCCAAAAACAATGAACGGCAGAAACCTCTGAGGCTCCTTCTAGATGGGAATGCCTAGACTCAGGGAAGGCATTTGAATACAACCATGCTTCTCTCCGTTTTTAGCAATATTAACAGAGAGAAAGCTAAATGCAAATAAAACTAGCCAAACATTATAATGAAAAATCTCTTGAATTTACCACTCCCACAGCCCGTCCCATCCGTTACTACCTATTCTATTTATTCCTCACTTTTGAAGAAAGATTTAAATAACCCTTTTTTAAAATTCACAAAACATAACACAGAATATGACAGAGTAGCCCAGTGGTGTAGAGTGCCGGAAAACATGAAGTCAAATCTTGCGTCTGCCAGTATCAGTCCCTCTAGCCTTGGGCAAATGATCATTTTGCCAGCCTGTCCCCCATCTCCCAGGTCCACGCTCTTGACCGTGCGTAAGCTCTTGTGGGAAGGGATTCGGTGCAGACTGTGTGCAATCGATAGCATGTTGTTCCTATATTAAACGTTAAAAGCGAAGGCGGGAAGAGAACTAAAGATCCGGAGCTGTGCTGCAAGCCCGCATCCCATCCCTCGTGGGCCGCTAAACTCACCACCCGGTCTCTGCCCCTGTAGGACTCCAGCGTGGTCGCGAGGCTCGTCAAGGCAGCAGCCATAACGGCTGCAAAACAATTTACACAGAAGCGGCCCGAACGAGAGGGTTAGTTTGGCGGTTGTCAAAAACACCTTTCTCTCCTACCCCTGACTCATGTCATTCTGCACTTTCACCTCCAATGGAGAGGAGAAAATGCGTTCCAAGCCTCATTCTGGGGTAAGGCTCCAGCATCTCTCTTCCCTGATTGATCGAGCAGAATGGGATAAGGTGACAAATTGTTGCCTCCATCAGCTTTCCTGTCTCGGGGAGGGGGTAGAGCCTCTTGTTACGGATATTGAAGAGATTGTTGGGTTTATTTGCCTCCCCTTATCCGAGTGACGAATCGTGGGAAGGGGGAGGAGCCTCCTGGATCTGTGACGCTACGAGGCGAGGCATAGGTGGTGGCTACTTGTTTGGGAGAAGAAAATGGTACAAGGATTGGGCGGGGTTGTCAGGTAGCCTTTAGGCGGCTAGGAAATGAAAATGACATAGGAATGTATCTAACAAGGATTTTTTTAAACACTAAGAAGAAAATGATGTGGAGGAAATGGGAAGATAGGACAAGTAGCACAACCTGTGATTTGTCAGAGCTTTCCTTTTTTGAAGGCTGGTAAACACATCATCAGGGGCGGCCCAAGGTGGGTGCAGGGCCATGTGCGGAGACTCGGTGCGGGCCCTCATTTGCATACATATTTGCATAAGGTTACCATACACTAACTTTTAGTAAACATGCCTCTTAATGAGTGTACTGATAAAGAAAGACTAAAAGATTTCTACATTACTTTAATCTAGTGCCAACCGCCAGGCACATTAGGAACTGCTACAAACACTGCCCATTTAGAACCCATAGCAAACCCGCTGTATTGTAGCAGCGAAGTGCAGGCAATGAATAAAACCAGGAGTCAATTGCAGGTTCCAAGCCAATTTATTGTGCACAGGCTCAGACAAGAAGCGCATCCAAAAGTGACTGAGCAATGGAGAACAGAGGCAAATTCCTTATATACAATTTTCACAGTTTGATACAGGCAAACTTTCTATTGGTCCCAATGCCCCCTGCACCTTTCCAATCGGGGACCCTCTCTGGGCCTAGCACCCTGTTCCCCCTTCGCAGGCTATTCTAACAAAGGCCCAGTTTTTAGACATAGATACATTTCTACTGCAAGGTCATTTCTAGCTCAGAGAATGTGAGAATGCAGAACACTGGAACATATCTATCATCAGCATGGAAGAATTTAATAATGGATTCATATAAACTTATCAAAAGCAGTTTAAGGCAGATTCTCAGACCTTCACTGACTTTGGTCTTTCTCAGTGTAGCAGCCAATCAGCTTAAAGCTCTAATTCTCTCACTCACCCACAGAAGGAATACTCACAGACAGGCTGGTATGCAAACACAGGATCTTTAATGTGCGCACAGGCCCAGACAGAGAACCAGCAATCTCCACAAGAATCTGAGCCCCGACGGACGTTCTACAATGCCTTATATACAGTATAATTTTAAACTCATTCTATAATCCCATTTGCCACAGGTATTTCCTGTCCACCAATCAGCAGCCCCTGGGGAAGGTACCTGGGTGACCTGTCCAAACCGGTGTGCTCTCGTCTGTTGATTTCTGGGCTAGGGGATATTGTGCTTAGACCTGGAGTGGGGGAAGGGTGTCTACTGAAATCTTAATGCCTTCTCTTAGCAGGCTGATTACTTTATGTAAGAGCCTCATGGCTTGGGGGAAGGGTCAGGCTGATCACTTGTGTATGAGTCTCATGGCTGCCTCATTAGCACTACTAGTCTCAGGTGGGGGTGGGGACTCAGGCCTAGCTTACAGGCCTCCCATACGTTCACAGGCTATTGTAGGCCCTAGCCTGCCACAGTATCTTAACAGCACTACCAGGACTCACAAAGCACCAGACCCTACCTATCAAAAGGCAACATTGCAAATATTAAACCAATACATTTCAGAGAACAACAATACATGATCTACTGGTGAAAGAGAACAAGTGTCAATAGGAAGTACATAAACAGAATACCTCAGCTCAGTTACACATGCAGAACACATAGACCATCACCAAACAAGGAATCACAATTTAGAAACAGGAAGACAATAATTAAACTGGGAACCCCAAAAGCCAAACTTGGAAGAAATAAAACTATAAATTAATTTCCTCTTGCACTAAACAAAGTGCAGACGTTAATGATGCACATTTCCCAGAGCTGATATATTCCAGTTAATAAATTCAAAATAAAGAGATATCTTTCTACCTTTAGTGCATTCTTTTTCAGTTGCAATTGCTCCAGCCACTTTCTTCTGGTTTCTTCATGTCTTCTGCTAACTCTCCATCGTCTGCTGTCCATTTGTCCTTTCTTCCCTCTTCTAGTTTTTTTTCCATTCTCTCTCTACATCTGCTTTAGCATACTAATCTTTCTCCTTTTGCTCTTTCCTCATTCCTATTTCATCCACTCAAATTTTACCCCTCCATCCTCAATCCCCACTTACTCTCCCAATACCCGGCCAATTGTAGATTTTTCTTCCCTCCCACACAAAATATTTTTCCCCTCTCCATTTCACTCTCCCAGCCCCATCCCATTCTAATCCTCCCCCAACATCAGCTCCCTTCTAGTTCCAGCCCCACCCAGCATCCGCTCTCTTCTAGTCCCCGCATCAGCCCATTTCCAGTCCTAGCCTAGCTCCCCCATCCATTTTCAGTCCTATCCGAGTTGTCCATCAGCTCATTTCCAATCCCAGCCCCCCATCAGCCCATTTCTAGTCCTTTCTCAGCCCCACCATTAGCCCATGTCAAATTCTAGCTCCCCTCCACTCATCCCATTTCCAATCCAAGCCCCCCATGAGCCTACTTCCAGTTCTAGCCCCTCCATGAGACCATTTCAATCCAAGCCCCCACCACAGCCCATTTCCAATCTTAGCTCCCCCAACACCCAATTTCCAGTCCTATCCTTGCCCCTCCATCAGCCCATTTCCTGTCCTAGCTCCCTGCTCTCACAGCCCATTTCCATTCCAAGCCCCCCTCCCCATCAGCTATTTGCAGTTCAAGCCCCCTTCCACTCAGCCCATTTCCATTCCAAGCCCCCTGTCCCCATCAGCTATTTGCAGTTCAAGCCTCCCCTTCCAATCAACCCATTTCCAGTCCTAGCAACCCTCCAACCCATTACCAGTCCTAGCCCCCCCCCCCATCGCCCATTACCAGTCCTAAGCCCCCATCAGCCCACTTCCAGTCCTAACCCCCCCATCACCCCATTTTCAGTTTAAGCCCCCCCATAGCCCATTACCAGTCCTAACCCCCCCATCAGCCCACAGCCCATTACCAGTCCTAACCCCATCAGCCCACCACAAGTCCTAACCCCCTCCCCCCATCAGCCCATTTCCAGTCCTAACTCCCCTCCCCCCCAGCAGCCCAGGGAAAATTTAAAAAAAAAACAAAAGCTGGCTGCTGCTGCCGCTGCCGCAGCAGCAGAATCAAGTGTCCCGTGGGCCCCCCCCCCCGGCCTGGCAGAGCCCTCCCTTCCCACTTCAGTCCCTCTCCGCACCGTTTTCAGAGCCGCGAATAGAGAGTTTCTCCCTTGCGGCTCTGTTAAGCCTGCCGGGGCTGATGGAAAAGTTCCCATCAGCTCCTGCGGGCTTAACAGAGCCACAAAAGGGAAACTCTCCCTTCGCGGCTCTGAAAGCCGACGCAGGGAGGAACTGAGGCGGGGAGGGAAGGCTGTGCTGGGCAGGGGGGGGCCCCACGGGACCCTTGATTCTGCTGCGGTGGCAGCAGCAGCAGCCAGCTTTTTTTATTTTTATTTTAAAATTTACTTTTAAAGCAGAATGTTCTTTGCAAGGGGCCCCCTGAAACGCGGGGCCCTGTGCAAAAAACATTCTCGCTCCATGGACAGGCTGGCCCTGCACATCATTATTGTTTTAGGAGCAGGACTGGTGCTAGGGTTTCTGGTGCCTCCCTGCAAACTATAGATCGGTGCCCCCTCCCTCATTACTCTTAATGCTGGCTACAATTTTCCAAAACTCCTTTCTGAACTCTTTTCACATGATGCTAGAATTTCTCCTTCAGATCCAATATTATAAGAAAATTGCAGTGAAGGGACACATGCATAGCCAGATTAAAATAACTACTGAGCAGTAAATACTTGTGTTGTTGTTAAGTGCCGTCGAGTCGGTGTCGACTTATACCAATCCTCTGGATAGTTTTCCTAAACTGTGTTCGGTCTTCAGTCAGGCAGCTCATTGTTGACAGAGTGACACCCCTAGCTGCTGTTATTAACATAGTATATAATGGCAGATAAAGACCAGTATGGTCCGTCTAGTCTGCCCAGTAAGGCGGAAGAATAAGTGCACTTGCTGCTCCATGCAGGACACCCCTCCCCATGCCTTTGTTTAGGGGTGCACCCACCGCTCCGCTCTATTTGTTCAGATACTGTATAAGAGATACTGTAGTTGTGGTTATTTTGATTTTATCCTGTTGCTATAAAGGGATCCACCGTGTCTGTCCCATGCCATTTTGAATTCTGTCGCTGTGTTTGCCCGCACCACTTCCATCAGGAGGGGATTCCAAGCATACACCACCCTTTCAGTGAAAAAGTATTTCCTGACATTGCCTTTCAGTTTACCCCTTTGCAGCTTCATGTTATGCCCTCTAGTTATACAGCTTCCCTGTATTTGGAAGAGGTTTGTTTGTCCATTAATACTCTTTAAGTACTTAAAGGTCTGAATCATATCTTCCCTGTTCCTTCTCTCCTCCAGAATGTACATATTTAAGTCTTCTTCTCATAAGCCTTCTGATGCAGGCTCCAAATCATTTTGGTCGCCTTGCTCTGAACTGCTTCCAGCCTTTCTATATCCTTTGCGAGAGACGGTCTCCAAAACGGAACACAATATTCAGTTGGGGCCTCACCAGCAACTTGTACAGTGGCATTAGTACTTCTTCCTTTCTGCTGGTAATTCCTCTCTGTATGCCACCCAGCATCCTTCTGGCTTTTGCCACTGCCCAGTCACACTGTTTCACCACCTTGAGATCATCAGAGACAATCACTCCAAGGTCCTTCTCCTGGTCCATGCACACCATTCTATTGCCCCCTATCTCAAACAATTCCCTTGGATTTCTGCTTCCCAAGTGCATCACACTGCACTTCTTCACATTAAATCTTAATTGCCAAGCATTAGACCATTCTTCCAGCTCTTGTAGATCTTTCTGTATTTTCTCCACTCCCTTAGGGGAGTCCACTCTATTGCAAACTTTCATGTAATCTGCAAAAAGACAGACTTTACCATTCAGTCCTTCGGCAAAATCACTCACAAATATATTGAACAGTACCAGTCCCAGGACCAAACCCTGGGGCACACTGCTAATCACCTTCCTTTCATCCAAGTGAGTTCCATTTACCGTCGCCTTCTGTTGTCTGTCAGTCAACCAATTTCTGATCCAGTTCACCACCATGGGACCCACCACCATACTGTTGAGTTTATTGATAAGCCTTCTATGAGGAACAGTATCAAAGGCTTTGCTGAAATCCAGGTAGATCACATCCATCGCATGCCCTTGATCCAGTTCTCTGGTCACCCAGTCAAAGAACTCAATCAGATTTATTTGGCAAGATTGTCCTTTGGTAAAATCATGTTGCCTTGGATCATGCAACCTGTTGGTTTTGAGGAAGTCCACTATTCGCTCTTTCAGGAGCTCCTCCATCACTTTTTCTGCCACCAAGGTAAGGCTTACTGGCCTGTAGTTTGACACTTCTTCCCTATTGACATTTTTGTGGAGAGGTACCATATCAGCCCTTTCTAGTCCTGTGGACTTCTCCCGTCTCCAAGGATCTATTAAAAACATCTTTTAAAGGCCCTGCAAGAACCTCTCTGAGCTCTTTCAGTATCCTGGGATGTATCCCATTTGGTCACATAGACTTGTCCATTTTCAGTTTTGCAAGCTGTTCTAACACATCATCTTTTGAGAATATTTATCAGTCACATGTGGTCCTTCTCCAGGATTTTCTCTAGTGAAAACAGAGCAGAAGTACTTGTTTAGCATTTTCGCTTTTTCAATGTCACTTTCCACGAATCCATTCCCAGCACTTTTGAGTCCTGCAATTTCACCTCTGATTTTCTTCCACTCCTAAATATACCTGAAAAAAGTTTTGTCACCACACTTCACATCTTTAGCCATCTTTTCTTCTGCCTTTAATTTTGCTATCCTTATTTCTCTTATTGTTAATTTTAGTTTGATCTTGTATTCTTTTCTGTGTTCCTCTGCAAAAGAGAAAGAAGATCTCATTGCTGGCCTTCCTCTTTTGCATTGACCTTGCATTGCATTGACCACCTTGCCAAGCATGATGTCTTTCTCTAATGATCTCTCTCTTCGCATGATGCGTCCAAAGTATAAAAGTCGAAGTCTTGTCATCTGAGCTTCGGAAGAAAGCTTAGGTTTGATCTCCTCTAGTACTGACTGTTTTGTTCTTCCGGTTGTCCATGGTATACATAGTATTCGTCGCCAGCACCATAATTCAAAGGCTTTCATTTTCTTCCTGTCTATCTTTTTCACTGTCCAACTTTCATATCCATATGATGTTATTCAAAATACCATTTATTTATTTATTTTATTTATTTATTAACAGCTTTTATATACCGCACTTTTGTCATCAGCGCGGTTTACATTTTAACAACTTTGTACTTAAGCATTAAACATATGTCAAGTTTACAAGTCAAATCTTTGGAGAGAGACATCTCTGCTCTTAAGAATCTTGTGTAGGTCCTTCATAGCCATTCTGCCAAGAGCAATGCATTATCAGATTTTTTGACTGCTTGTTGTTTCTTTATTGATAGTTAATCTAATAGGTTAACGTTGTCCACTATTTCAACTTCTTCTCCATCAACAATGAAATTATTGATTTTGCCAGTTGTCAGGATCTTTGTCTTCTTTACATTAAGGTGCAGGCCCATTTTAAGACTATATTCCTTGATCTTGAGAAGCAAATGTTTCAGATCGTCTTCACTTTCAGCCTGTAATGTGGTATCATCAGCATAGCAAAGGTTGTTGATAACTCTTCCACCAATCTTCACACCTCGGTTGTCTTCATATAGTCCTGCTTCTCTGATGGTTCTGCCTATAAATGAAACAGATAGGGGAAAAGGTATACAGCCTTGTCATACACCTTTGCTGATTTTAAACCATTCTGTTTCTCCTTGTTCCATTCGAACTGTTGCTTCCTGATCAATGTAAAGGTTGTGCAAGAGAACTATCAGGTGTTTTGGTATACCCATGCTTCTTAATGTGGCCCAGAGTTTCTCATAGTTTACACAGTCAAAAGCCTTGCTGTAGTCAATAAAACACATATAGATATCCTTTGGTATTCTTTTGTCTTTTCAAGGATCCATCTCATATTTGCGATATGTCTCTCGTTCTTTGCCCTTTCCTGAACCCTGCTTGCACTTCAGGCAGTTCTCGTTTCAGGTATGGTTGTAGCCTTTGCTGAATAATCTTGAGTAGAATCATGCTGGTATGTGGGATCAGAGCGATTGTGCGATAATTTCACAGTCAGTTGGATCACCTTTCTTTAGTATTGGTATAAACACAGATCTTTTCCAGTCGGCCATGATGTCATCTTCCAGAGTTCCTGGCAGAGCCTTGTAACATAGTAACATAGTAAATGACGGCAGATAAAGACCAGTATGGTCCATCTAGTCTGCCCAGTAAGATGGCAAGAGTAGGTGCACCTGCCACTCTGTGCAGGTCACCCCTCCCCATGTCTTTGTTTAGGGGTGAATCCACTGCTCCGTGTAGGAAACCCCTGTTTGTTGAGAAATTAGATAGTTAAGTTTATTATGATTCTATTCTGTTGCTGTAAAGGGATCCACTGTGTCTGCCCCATGCCATTTTGAATTCTGACACTTGTAAGTATGGTAACAGCTACATCAGATTGCTGTGATACTTCAATGGGAATGCCATCAATTCTTTGTTCTTTGATAACAAAGCCCAAAACACCTGTTCTCAAAGAAGGCTCTGTATTAACACCAAGAGAAATTAATGTATACTATTTTTGTCGGACCTATGGGCTATGTGAGGACTTAACCCCTACTACAGTCTGTGTCCATTTTAATCAATGTATGCAGTAGAGCACACTTAATAAACATAAAACACATCTTGTAGTCAATCCATTGTTGACTGTTGATTTAAACACAATCTCTACAATTCATATGGCAACAGCCAGCATGGGGTACGACACAGCAATGCGTTTCGGATCCATTGAATTTCAAAGACACTACATCAGGCAAACTTCCCCAAACAAACGACAAAGATCGTGAAAGCTTGAATTGCCACGGTAGAACTTTCTCATTTAAAAAACGGCGTGTGACATCATTATCCTGCTGACTACTGCTCAGGCCAATCGGGAGGCGAAGGCAACAATGCAAACCCCTACCACAAAGGCTCTAATCATATAAGGCTATATCAATTGAGTTCCTGATTAAGCCCCAAAGGGGAAACTGATTTTAATGTAAAAATCCATCTCTGTTCCCACAATTGAAGGGCTGACTCACGGTCACCCCCTCTATTAGTGGAGGAAGCCAATCCAAAACTCTCCATTTAAATTGAGAAAAAGAATGTTGAAACTGTATGCTATGTTGAACAAGAGGAGCTGACATTGTCCTAGTACAAAGATGAGATGCATGCTCCAACAAACATTTTTTGAGAGGGCGAATTGTATGGCCTACGTATTTTAGATCACAAAGACAAATGATAAGGTAAACCACAGAATCTGTAATACATGTTGTGTAATAGCGTGCTTGCCATTCTTTCTGGGATGCAGTGTCTAATCAAGATTCTCCCCCCCCCCCCCCCAAAGTGCCAGTGCAGAAGGAGCACTCCCCACATGGGAAATGGCCTGTCCGCTCCATCCGAAACTGTGGGGTCCGAACCTTGTGCGCCAAACGATCCCATAGAGTATTACTTCTGGTATATGCTACTAACCGTGGTAGGTCAGACCCAGTGCTCCATCCCTTCCATCCCTTCCAACCCATGAACAACCACCCTCCCCCCCCACATTCCTCCTCCCCCTTTGCCCACAAACTTCACACACAAACCGTTCTTGGAAAACAACTGGTCGCAGCTTTATTACCTTTATAACATATTGAACATTACATACCAGAATAATCCTCTTAACAATCCAAAACAGTGGAGCAATGCCTCACCATCCATGTAATTAGCAAGGTGACCTCGCCTCCACTTCTTCCGTGGTCATGCCACCGGCAAACTTCCTACCACCCCCCTTCCCCGACCTCGCCATGTAATTAGCAAAAGTTGGCTAGGGGTTGTCCGGGTCAGGGGCACCCCACCCCCACCCAAGTATAGCCTAAGGCTCCGGACCCCCGGAAACCTCCGGGATCCTGCCACCGCAACAGGCGACATTAATGTCCATGCGCCGCCCCCCCCCCCCATCAAGCTGTGACCAGCGAGCATCCTGTTGAACCACACATTCCAAGGCCTCTTGCCAGTCATTCAAAAGCAAATCGACACCTACAGGGGATAAGTGCACCCCATCCCGCCTATACAATCCTGCACAATCAATCTCTACCCAGGAATGCATGACTTGATAACCTCCCTGCTCGCATACCCAACGGCTTATCTGCTTATTAATTTTTGTCAGTCCTCACGACCAACGCCGCTGGTCCCAGCATGCAGGCCTTGGAAACAAAAACAGGGAGTACCCCAAGGATCTTCCCTTTCGGCGTTGCTATTCAACATTTACATGCAGCCAATCTGTGAAATTACCCGTGCATTCGGCATATCGTGCCTCATCTATGCGGACGATGTACTATTATACACACCTATCAAAGTCACGCTTCCAGACTACACGACCATCATTGACTGCTTCAATGAAATTACAGACTGGCTCTTCAACAATAATCTGAGAATAAACTTCAAGAAAACAGAGGTGCTAACCATTACGAGAAACAAAACCTTCAAACCCCCTCCAACCCTAAAGGCCAGAGACGCCGAACTACCAATCAAGTCCACCATACGATACCTAGGCGTGTTACTAGATCAACGGTTAACCTTCAGAGAGCATATAAGCCGCACAGTAAAGTCCATCTATCACAAGATCAAGACTCTCAGACACCTTAGACCCATGCTGGACCCCGATAACGTCCGTACAATATTCCAAGCTCTAGTCACACCCCATTTTGACTTTGCAAATATTGTACTCCACGGCCTCCCCAAGAACTCATTGAACCCGCTCCAATTAGCGATGAACGCTGCCGCACGGGTCCTGTGTGGGATACCTAGGAGCGACCACATATCCCCCATACTAAGAGAGCTACATTGGCTTCCAGTAAGCTGTAGGATAGAATACAAAGCCTTCCTAATGACGTTCAAGGCCTTAAATAACATATCACCCTCATCAATCTCAACGCTTCTTACAAAACCCCCCGACAACAGACCTAAGAGAGTACTGGCTGACAATACGCTAATCATCCCAAAAATAACCACAAAATGGGCTCAATCAACAAACAAACGGGCATTTATATCCTTTGCCCCAAGTGCCTGGAACAACCTTACTCACAACATAAGATCAATTAGAGATCTTATGCAATTTAGAAAAGAAATCAATCACCACCTGTTCCTAATGCACTACTCGCAACACAATTACCCCACCACCACACCCCCCTCCTCTCTACCCAATATATCACTTTGAACTTCATGCCCTCAAGAGGCAGCTGACAGGTCAGGTAATATAGCCTTCGCTAGACACACCCTGCTGTCCTACAATCACTCCGATTAACTGAACATTTCTAAGAACAACTAAGGTTTGATGTGATAACATCCAAATTGTACATAGTTTCCCCAGTTGTCCCATGTTGCTTTTCCCTGTTTTATGTAAACTCTGATTGCCTTTGCTGTCACTGAGTCATTTGTTATCTGTAAACTGCACTGATTGAAAAGAGCGCGGTATAAAATAAATTTTAAATAAATAAATAAATGATATCAGACCACATTAAAACTACACCTTGGAACATTCGCAGCACCATGGCATGATCCCTTTTTGCCGCTCTTATCAGTTGCTTGCATGTCCATGATACCAAGTCATTGCCCCCCAAATGTAACAGTATAAGTGCAGGCTTGTTCCTTAATCGCTCATGGTGCCGAAGCAAAAGCATCAGCTGTGTCCATCGGAGACCGCGCTCGCCCAGCCATAAAACCGACACCAAAGCAGGATCGAGTCCCAAGTTAGGCCCGACCAGTTGCACCGCTGCTCGCTGACCAGCCCAATATACGAAGCAATGCCCAATCAGCCAACAGCCCCGAGCACTCTGTCCCCCATCTGCAAAAGAAAATATCAGTTAATGTCGAAAGATAGGTAGTCTTTTGTGCACGTCACAGACGAACATAGCCAAGAAAAGCCCGAGACTGCCATCTACCAATGCTTTGTATCTCTTGTTCCGACAATCCTGCCACAGCCGCGCTGGTTGCAGCGCCAATGCGGAAGGAATGCACCACAAACAGACTCGGGTCTTTGCCTATATGTCGCAGCACCATCCTCAGCAATGTGGACACTTGAAAACGCGTCAACAGACGTGCATCCTTATGGATGAATAGCCCTCCCTCTGGCGCGGGACGCAACCGTAAGTAGTCCCTCAATGTGGCCACCGGGCATGTTGGCAGGCCAACAGTCTCCTTCAGGACCACCCACAAGCCTTTCCCTTGCTGGTCTGTCTTAGATTTAGCTAGCAGGACTCATAACTATCCTATCTCCACTTGCACATGCTGGCGCTGCAAACTGCCACCCACCCCTGACTTGCTAGAGTTCGCTACCAACTCCCCAATATGGAACGCACCAAAAAATGCAAGACTAAAAACTGCCCGGAAGAGGGTGGCTTCATACCGTGATACTGCCACCATAGAAAAGGCCGCGCATAGTCTTACTAGCAACTCATGCGTAATCGGCCACCTGTAGTCACGAGGTGTTGGCCTCGAACGCTCCCATCCTTGTAGCAGCCTACGGGCTAGGAATCCCCCCGCTAGGGAGCTCCATTCCACTGCTCTAGCAAAAAATGCAAAACCCGCTAAATGGTTACACACCGATGATCTGGCGACCCCTCTTTCTTTGGCAAAAACTATATACTGTCCTATTAAATGATCGGACACTGCACCAGGCTGCCACCCACGGGCTTCCAAAAATTCAACCATTTTATCACAACCTCGCCAATATGCAGACCATGTCCCCTTCGACACCAAACTCCACAGCAGATTCATCATTTCCTTTGGCCAACGCTCCATAATTTCCCCGGGACCACAAATCCTTCTGTGTCCGCTTCTGGTGCCAGCCTCCAAAACTGGTCCCACTTGAAACGGGAAAGAGCGCCAGCAATCTCATTAGTATGTCCTGGGATATGTTGGGCCTTTAGTGACACATTCAGACGCAAACATGCTAATACAACTTCCCTCATTAAAGTTGCAACCTGCACACATCGTGGAGTGTAATGATTAATCACGCTGACCACTTTTTCATTATCACACCACCATATCACCCTGTGGTTGCAAAGTCTATCGGGCCACAACTCCAATGCAACTAAAATGGGAAAAAGTTCCAAGAAGGTTATGTTGCTGGACAGTCTAGATTCGTGCCACGCTTGCGGCCAACTATCAGCACACCAGGCCCCCCAAAATAAATTACCAAACCTATAGCTGCAAATCTACAGTGGAGATCTCGGCCTCCATCATCACCAAAGTCCTGTTAAAGTCTTTCAAAAAGACGTCCCAAACCTGCAAACCTATAGCTGCAAATCTGCACTGGAGATCTTGGCCTACATCATCATCAAAGTCCTGTTAAGTCTTTCAAAAAGACATCCCAAACCTGCAAATCTGCCCGCATAACTTTAGAGACTCTAATACGGTGATGTGGTTTACGTACCCCAGCTGTTGACGCCACTAGCTGACGAAGGAATACCCGACCCATCGGGATGACCCTGCAGGCGAAATTCAGAGATTCTATCAAAGCCTGCATTTCTTTCAACATTAATTTAGTTGAAGCCAACACATTAGCAACTAACACCCGCAATCTCAACACCTTCTCTAGCGGAAGACGAGCCACCATTTTTTCCGAATCCAACTCCACTCCCAAAAAGGTGATCCTCATCGCCGGGCCTTCTGTCTTGCCTGCTGCCAATGACATACCCAATTTGTGTGACAATTCAACAAAATCTTCTAAAAGCTCGCGGCACCCCACTGACTGAGTAGCTCCTACAAACAAATAATCATCTAGGTAATGAACCACATTCGCACAGCCTACCTTTCGCACTAATGCCCACTATAGGAAAGTACTAAATTTCTCAAAGTAGGTGCAAGAAACTGTGCGGCCCATTGGCATGCATTTGTCAAAATAAATTCCATCCTCAAAGTGGAAACCTAGCAAGTGAAAAGCTGACGGGTGCACTGGCAACAAACGGAAAGCAGATTTGATATCCACTTTTGCCATCAAAGCCTTGTGACCAGATTTCCTGACCAACTCCACCGCCCGATCAAACGAAGCATAGCGAACTGTACACAACTCCCGAGAGATGTGATCATTTACCGATGCTCCCAATGGAAAGGACAAGTTATGAATCAACCGGAACTTCCCCATTCTTTTTTAGGTATGATTCCTAACGGTGATATCACCAAATTCAGGAAAGGCTGCTTTGTAAACGGGCCCGCAATTCTGCCTAATTTCAACTCAACAGTCAACTTCTCCCTAACTATGGTTGCAAAGTGCCGGACAGAGGGCGAATTTCGCGCTGTCAACACTTCGACATTTCCTCTAACTGGTATAACAAAACCCGACTGAAACCCAAACTGCAAAATCTCCTTATCCTCCTGCTTTGGGTATTGGCGAAGCCAAATGCTTAAAACCTCTACCCATATCAGTGTTGGGGGCCAGGCCGAACCCAACATTATTGCTTGGGGACTGGCAAAGGGGCCATGGAGGCCCCTTTTTTAATGCATTTTGTCGCTGAGTGTGCTCCGCTACAGACTGAGCACACATATCTGAATTTGCAGTCCGGAAAAGGGCAAGAGGACTTATTAAACTTCCAGCACACATCCCCAGCTCCGCTACCAACCGATCTCTGTTGCAACGTGGCCCCTCCCGCACGAAAGGAACACCCCGCACCTGCATTGGTCCCTCTCCCCCCTTTTCCCCCACCCCCTCCCCCGCACTTGCCCGCATCTGTGTCAGCCAAAGGTTAATGTCCTGCATGCCCCATGATAATATTTGTTCTCTTCCATTTTATCCTGAAACCTCTCATCATAATTTAACCATGCCCACCCATCATGGGTCTGTGATAATTCCAGAATCGAATCTGCGTACGCAAGCAACATCTCATAATGCTTCAGATAGTGATGGCCCCAAACACTTGCCAAACGCAAAAAGGCTCTCGTCCAGTTCACTACGTTATGAGAGACCTTCTTGATCTGGCCTGCCTTCTCATCCTCTTTTCGCTTTTTCTTACTCTCCCTTGACCACTTCCAACCATCTAGCAGTTGGAAAATATCTATATATCGTCACTTCTTAATCTTACATCGCAAATTCTTTGGAACTCCCTCCCATAACTCTGAAAAAGACGCTAAAGTAGGAGCGCCGCCCTCTAGCCTGTTCGCTGCCGCCACACTGCCGCTCACTCCTTGCCGCACGCATTCGGCTCCCGATGACGATGACGAAGAGTCAGAGGACAACAATGAGGACGATTCCGAACTGTGACGCTGCTGACAGGAATGCTTCCTTTTCTTGCGCGCTTTTCCCCCACTTTCCTCACGCAAGCTACTCCTATCCAACACTTCTTCGTGTGCCGCATGCAACTCACCCATCGCCGCTATATCTGTCGCCACTGGAGCCGTTGAACGAATCACGGACTGGCAGAAATCCTCATTCTGCTAGTGCAACCCGTCTCCTCTTGCGGTACTCGCATCCACCGAAAAACTCCGCGTTGCCGATATTCCTAAGTCCATGTTCTCCGCTTGCAATTGTCCTCCTATTCCGTGCACCGCAGATTCATTACCGGAACCTGTGGAGACAGAAAAGGAAAAACGGGGGAAACAGCCGGAGACCATGCAGGTTGCCAAGCCCCCAACCATTCGGCCCTGAACAGACCTTGTCCTCCCCCAGTCCAATGTTCCCATGCTGCATGCCCCCTCACCGACCCATAGCCTCCCTGAACTTCTGGCCAGCCTACAGGAGAAGCGACACCTCAACCCCCAAAACTGGGGGCCCCTTGAACAGGCAGAGCACTGCCCCCAAAACCTCCATCTCTCCCCAAACCGGAATGTGTAGCTTCCAAATGCTCTCGCTCCGAGCCACTTCCACTTGAGTTGTCTGCTGTTCCCACCATGCTGCTACTACCCTGCCCTCCTCCGTGCATGGCATTAACCTCTTCCGCCACCCCGCTGATCTCCGTCAGTGGCTGTCCTCGAACTCTAGGCCCCCAAGACCTAAGTCCCCTCCTACCCATCCTGTGCAAAGCTTGTGACCCCCCTTGCCCTCTTGAAGGTCCTCTAGCTCTTATAGATCCCTGACGCGAGGCCACAAGCCCCCACTAACCCCTAACCCTCACTGGACTCTCCATCTCCACCACACCAATTTCAACATGTCCTTCTGAATCCACCTGGGAATGGATGGCATGCCGTCCCATGGCCCTCCCAGCCCTGCCAGGTCCTCAAACCCGGGCCTGCCAACCCCTACAAGAAGGCATCCGTCTAGATCTTTACAAACCTTCCTTCAAAGCAAGTGCCAGGCCTGTGTTCCAAGGAATATATAGTTAATTAACCTAATCGATACCATAAAATTGCTAGGGACCCCAATCCTATGTTACCAGCCTCTCTCTGACCCTGGAAACTGTTTTTTTTAATATGCACAATGAAGGGTTAAGTGACTTGCTCCAAGACCACAAGGAGTGCCAATGGAAATTAAATCATGGTCTCTGGGTTCCCGAGCCAGTGCTCTAACACCAAGGCTACTCCTCCACTTTTTTTTTTTTTTAGACCCCCACTAGCCCCAACACTCGCCTTCTGCACAAAAGTCCTCCGAATACTGCACTCTGCTTGACACCGATCCTCCTAGCACCGCCGGGAAAGTCGGGGCCTGCCTCAAACGCCTGCCACACCAACTGACATGCGCTGGCTCCGCTGCACCCTCCAGCACCTGATTACTCCTCTTCGCTCTGCCTCTGCTCCCCTCACGCCCGACGGCACATGCTCTGTCTCCTGGCATTCTCCGATGCAGCAAGCTCCCTGCAAGCCCAAAGCTGCAAGCCCTCACGACAAGCCAGCCACCCGAAGACCTTCAGAAGCATGGGAGCAGGCGAACCGTTAGGGTCGCCTGACTCCTCCCACTTCCTCCCCACTTCCTCCCCACCAACTCCCGCAACTCATTGGCTCCCCCGCGCTCGTCCATGCAGGTGGAGCCAATGATTTTGAATGATGCCTCTTGTGTCCACAATGCCGCCACCCCCGCAGACAAACGCGTGCAGGGTCCCCACACTGGGCCGAGCACCTGGTTACAGGTGGCCACCGGGACCCTGCCCCACGTCCTTTCACTTTTAGAGGCTTTTGAAAACAGGTATGCACGCTAAGCATATGCCAATACCTTAGAAGAATCTTAGTGACATAAACTGAACGATCACTAAAAGGTAAAATACCAATTATGTCTTCAAACTTAGTAGTTGATTGGCTTGGAAAAGATAAATACCAGCTCTATGGTTATTTAAAGCTCATTTGTACGCCCTCCTAAGCACAGAGGCTGGATAACCCCGAGCATATAAACATTGGCTCAATTCTGAGGCATGAAACCTAAACTCCTCCAGTGTGGAACAAATCCTTCTAATCCACAAAAATTGTCCATAAGGTAAACCTCCTGAGAGGCCTGAGAGACCCTGGATGAAAACTTCTGTAACTCAGCAAAGTATTGCGTTGTACAGGTTTCCTATATAAGGTGGTAAACAAATGATCGCCTTGACGAAACACTTTTACATCTAAAAACTCAATTGTAGTGGCATGGTGTTTTGCTGTAAACTTAATAGTCTCCTCACGAATGTTCAGCCAATCTAGTTGACTGCTTCAACACAATAACTGACTGGCTACTCACTCAGAACCTCCGGATAAACTTCAAGAAAACGGAAGTACTAATGATCACAAGGAATAAAGCCTTCTCTCCGCCACCAACACTCAAAGTCAGAGACGCGGAACTTCCAATCAAATCCAACATACGATATCTCGGGGTAATTCTTGATCAACAACTCAACTTCAAGGATCATATCAAACGCACTGTCAAGACCATCTATTTCAAGATAAAAACCCTACGGCATCTTAGGCCCATGATGGAATCCGCGGATTTCCGCACCATCTTCCAGGCACTAGTCACACCGCACTTCGACTATGCCAACATAGTTCTACATGGCCTTCCAAAGAGCTCCCTCAAACCATTACAGCTAGCCATGAATGCGGCAGCCCGTGTGCTCTACGGAACCTCAAGGGTCGACCACATCTCCCCCATTCTAAAGGAACTACACTGGCTTCCCATAAGCAGTAGAATCCTGTACAAAACCCTCCTCATTACCTTCAAGGCCTTCAACATGATAGCTCCCCCATCCATTTCCGACCTCATAACGTGTTCTCCAGACAACAGATCCAGGAGATCCCAGGCTGCCAACATGCTACTTATACCAATTGAATCCGCAAAACTCAACCAGATCACCACCAATAGGGCTTTCAGGAACTATGCCCCCGTATGCTGGAACAAACTCCCCCCACACATTAGAGCTATTAGAGACCTTATTCAATTTAGAAAAGCCCTCAAACACCACCTTTTTCTCTTACATTATAGCCATCCCGATACCCCATTACCTCCCACACACCCTCACTATATCATACAGCCGCTACATGATGTAAAACACTCTAATCATACCTAATATGTAATACAATCGATTTGTACATAGTTTCCTAAGTTTGCTAGAAACCTGAATGTAAATAGTTCCCCAAGTTCTCATCCATGTTAACTCCCCGTTTTATGTAAACGACGGCCAATGTATCTGGTCAAGTGTTCTATTGTTTTGATGTAAACCGCGCTGATGACAAATAGCGCGGTATATAAGAAATGTTAAATAAAATAAAAAATAAATAAACAAAATAATTCATCTGATGACCCCACCCATATTAGAAAAATATGGCATTTTGTTTTATCATTTTTGGAATTGGTATTATTGAAGAATTGTTTCTGGTATGATGGAGTTTTTTTTATTTAGACATGGAGGATTGCAACGGGAGCCACAGTGGCTCTTTCTATAGCCACACTGTTTATGGCATTTTTGAAGGAAAAACATATTTATCCTTTTCCTTAGTTTCAGAAAGTTTTATTTTGGCAATGCTTTTTGGACAATATTTTTCTAATTTGGGCGGGGTCATCAGATGGAATGTAGTAGGGGTTAAGTCCTTACACAGCCCATAGGTCTGACAAAAACAGTATACATTAATTTCTCCCGGTGTTAATACACAGCCTTCTTTGAGAACAGGTCTTTTTGGTTTTGGACTTAATATTGGGGCTTGACTGTTTTCTCTTCAGCCCTTTTAGATATTATTAATGTGATTGTTTATGAATATATCTCTTATTTCCTTACCAGCATCATGACTAATCTTGATACTGCATTGGTTTCTTTTCACAATGTAGTGGCTACTTTTACTTTTAAAAGTAATACATGCAGCCCTGTTTGATGATATAGCTGTAGAACAATACAATAATATTTCTTTGTTTCAAGATCTTGAATATATTCATAAGCGACTGATTAAAGCACAATTTCATGGGGCATATCTTACACAGTGTTTAATGACATACACTATCCCTCGAGGTTTGCAAATTCAGAAACCTCCAAAGTTATTTTCAGATGAGCGTGATTTTCTGAGTAAGTGGAACGGCATTTTAAATAAATGTTCTTTTGATTTAATTACTCTATTGGTGGAACATATGACAATGGAGGAGGAAGTAATTTCTGTACAGCTGAGTGAGCTACAGGATAAATTGAAAGCACAATATGATGCCCAAATATTTCAAACTAAAACCCAAGGAATCATGACATATATCAACAATTTTAAAGATAGTGTTAGAGCTTTTAAAATAAAAAAAGTTTAAATGTGATCAGTATGATTATCAACATGATCAAGTACATTCTTGGATGAAAGAAAGAGAACCTCCCCAACAGAGACATGTAGCATTTGAAGAAACATCTGGTGATTCCACTGATATGGAGGACGGAGATAGAAGGTGAAAACCACAATAAAAAACTTCCACCCTAAAAGGCCCTACATATAACCAATCTGTTGAATTTCAATCATCACGTGGTCATGATGGTGAACATGATCAGAATTTTGATTGTGATCAACCTTTGGATTATCAGGAGGGTTGGTATTGAGGACACTCAACCCGCACTCGATATAACAGTGGTAATGGTGGGGTCCCACAATCAGGCTCAGATCCAAACGTTAGTCATTAACCTTAGTGACAGAATTTTGACATCTACACAGATTGAACTGTTGAATCTGGGACTATCTTTTTTTTATTTATTTTATATTTTTATGAATTTTTACAATAAATCAAGCAAAGCTTGTAAAGAAAATAAAATAAAACTTGCAACAATTTTCAAAAAAAGAAAAAAACATTTCAATAGGAAATAAACAGTGCAAGAATTATTAATTTAGCCCACATGAGGGGAGTCGACTTATAGCAATAGCGAAAAGAATCTCCGCATAACATTATCTTACAAAAAAGAAAAAGGAAACAAAATGAGAGCAGTGTTCAAAGGATTATAAATACATGAATGAGTATACTTAAACTACTCAGGGAGAGGAAGAAATAGGTACATGGGCACTAAGAAAAGATGAAAGATCCTCAGGAGAAAAAAATACATATTTCTTTGATTTATACATTACCAAACATTTACAAGGAAATCTCAACGTGAATGAAGCACCTATACGAACCACCCCTGGTTTCAACAATAGAAAACCCCTCCGCTGCTTCTGTGTCTCCCGAGCAACATCTGGGAAAAGTAGGATTTTTTTCCATAGAACAAATTGGCTCGCTTTTTATAGAACAATTTTAATAACCGTTTTCTATTTGATGAAAGAGCCAGAGTAACAAGCAAGTAACAAGCCACTTAACCCTCCATAGCCCATGTTCCCTGTGAGTATTAGTGTATGTGTCTCATATCCCCGCGTGTTAAATGTATCCCCCAATTGTGTTGTGACCACTTTGATTGAAGGATAAGGTGGTATAGAAAACTGTCTAAATAAATAAATATAAATAAAATGTAGAAACAGCCATGTCCTCCTCTTTAGGAGTATGAAGTAAATCAGAAACGTTAAGAGAATCCAGCTCCAGCAAACCACTGGATATTTTCCCTTCTCTTTTCCCAAAGGGCAAATAATAAACTTTCAAAACTGGTGGCATCAGGTCAGCAGGTACCAAAATAACCTCCTGCAAATATTTCTTGAATAAATCAAGCGGAGCTACACCAGAAATAATGGGAAAGTTTAGCAACCGAATATTCGATGATCGAACCGCATTCTCCAACGACTCTGTCTTTGCTCGAAGAGCGACATTATCCTTAATCAAAGAGACTGTTAGATCAGAGATTTTTTCAAGCTGCTGCTCCGAAACCACTTGCTTAGTATTAACTTCCACAATATCAGTTTTAATCACCTGAATAGATTCCTCGAGGGAAGAAATCCTGGTAGATGATAAGGATAGCTGATTACCCACTACAGTGGATAAATGAGAAATTGCGTCCCAAATACTGTCCAGGGTCACGGAAGCAGGGCGGACCAAACCCAAAGAGAAACCAGGAGATTGGAGCTTAGAATAGTCCGATTCACCTTTCATACTGAAGAAGCGTCCGCTACCTGAGTAGCGTCCCCACTGCGAAGTATCGATGTTGACGCTGAAATATCAGCCTGTAAATCTCCTGGCTGACCTCCGGTGGTCTCTGGCAGCGAGTCCCACTCCGACGCCGCTACTACCACCACTCCGGATGGTGTTGCGACGTCCCTCGTCGACAGGCCCGCCACGGGCCCAGGAGGAGCAGGGGGAACACACCCATTCGGTGAGAGAGAGATATCCAGGGCGGAGAACACCAAACCTTCCTCTGCCAGTGTCTCCAAGCCCTCTCGAATCCCCTGAAACTGATCCTTCGATAACCGAACAAAACGATCCATAGGCCCTTCACCATTAAGCAACGGCTCCGCGGGAAAAGCCTTAGATTTGCCTTTCCTCTTAGGCATTGTCGGCTAGAACTTCGCTGCCACCATCTTGACAAAAAGCCACTCCCCCCCGGGACTATCTTTTGTTGCTACAGTGCATTATGATTCTTTCACTATGAGAGTAGTATTGTATACATTTTTTCATCTACTTCAGGTTAAGCAATTTTTTGCCAATACCCCCATCGCTGGGGATGATTCAATAATATGCAATTCTTCTAAGTGGCTCCCACCGGGCTCTATTGACCCAGCTATCAGTACATTTCAATGATTAGTACTGGCAGCATTGGAAGAGATGGAGTCCAGGCCAGTTTCTTGGTTTTCTAATCTTACCTGTTCTCAACGGAGGGCACTTTAAGAACACAGGTACACTACCAAAAAACTGCCTCCAGTTTTGCAACTGATTCCTATAGATTTTGGGGTGCTGAATCCAGGAAAAATAGCCAAAATGTTCCATCACGTCACGTTTTCTTGCAAAATTAGATTTCTTACCCAGATAAGGAATGTTCACATAATTTCTTTTTAGCCGACTGCAGTTTATTTTCTTGGCCCAAAATAGAGGTTGTAATGGTTAACTAACTAGAAACACTCCCTCATGATATTTTAGAGTGTTTTGTATTCATTTTATACATTAACAGGACAATTGGGAGGCGGGGGGCTAAATCCAGTACTCGCGCTGGCGCATGTTCTTTCCTGTTCGCCTCGCCTCGTTCGCTCGCTCAAACACGGTGGTTGCGACATGAACGTTCCTGTCAAATTTCAGTTTCTTGCAAGTTCATTATTACCTTTTGTTTGCTCAGTCGTAATCCAGCTTTATTCCGAAGTGGTTCACTACAGTTGTAGTTTGCAGTGCTGTGTATTTGTGATGGCTCACAGAGCCAGAGGTTGCGTCAACTCTCCGGACAGTTTTTGTTTTATTTGTGGGGAATATACCGTGAAAAAGCGGCAGAGGAACATTTCTGCATTTATTAAAAAAGTATATTTCGCCTATTTCGGTTTGAAGTTAGGCGATCAAGACAAACCGTGGGCTCCTCACAAAGTGTGCAAGACATGTGAGGAAGATCTACGCTTATGGATGAAAGGTAAAAAACAAGCATTTCGTTTTGGAATACCTATGATGTGGCGTGAACAAAGAGACCACAGCAGTGACTGCTATTTTTGCTCTTGCATTGTGAAGGGATACAACTTAAAAAATAAGAACGTAATAAGTTACCCCAACCTTCCCTCAGCAATTAGGCCTATGCCTCATAGCAACGAAGTACCTGTGCCTGAACCACCAAAATCTTTGGATCATATTTGTGTGGACGGTTCTGATCATGATGAGACTCATCAGATGGCTTTTCCCGATGAGTCCAGTATTTCCGAGTTTGAAACTGAACCAGATCCGAAACCTGAACTTTTCTCTCAAGCTGAATTGAATGATTTAGTCCGGGATTTAGGACTCCCAAAAGATGCTGCCCAACTGCTAGGTTCTCGGCTTAAACAGAAAAATCTATTGTCACCAGGAACAACTTTTTATTGGTACCACAACCGCGAGACACAATTTTTGAAGTATTTCAGCAAAGAGGAAGATTTGGTATTTTGCAACGATATATACGGAGTGATGGAAAAGTTTAAACTCAAGTATGATCCTGCTGAATGGCGGCTGTTCATTGATTCGTCATAAGACAGCATAAAAGGTGTTCTTCTTCATAATGGCAACACATTCGCTTCAGTTCCTATTGCTCACTCTGTTATTCTCCAAGAAAAATACGAGAATTTGGCCCTGATTCTTCAGAAGATTTGTTATGATGAGCATAAGTGGATGATTTGTGGAGACTTTAAAATTCTATCCATGCTATTAGGGCAGCAATCCGGTTTCACCAAATATCCCTGCTTCCTTTGCTTGTGGGATAGCCGGGCCCGCGACCTACACTGGGGGAAAAAAGACTGGCCAATTCGGGAGTATTTGAGACCCGGTGAGAAAAATGTTCTTCATGAGAGCTTGGTACCTCGTGATAAAATTCTATTACCACCTCTCCACATTAAGTTGGGTCTCATTAAGCAATTCATCAAGTCCCTTCCAAAAGATGGTGAGTGCTTTCGGTACCTTTGCTCAAAGTTCCCCCGACTTTCTGAAGCAAAGCTAAAGGAAGGAGTGTTTGTTGGCCCTGATATAAGGAAACTCATTTCAGATGGAGCATTCGCTGAAACGATGTCTGAGAAGGAAAAAGAAGCCTGGGATTCCTTCAAGGATGTTGTTCTCAAATTCTTGGGGAACAGGCGGGATGAGAACTATAAGGATATTGTTGCCAGGATGCTCAATGCCTTCAAAGAACAAGGCTGTAACATGAGCCTGAAAGTCCATTTCTTGCACTCCCATGTGAACTACTTTCCCGAAAACCTGGGGGCGTACAGTGAAGAACAAGGTGAAAGGTTTCACCAGGACATCAAGGACGCAGAGAGAAGGTACCAAGGAAGATGGAACACCACTATGATGGCTGATTTCTGCTGGTTGCTGCTGCGGGAAACCCCAGATGAAAAATACGCCAAGCAGCGCACCAAGAGAAGCATTCGGGGGAAGAAGAAACGGGCCCACCAGGAGATTGATTGACCCAAGAATGACTTTAAAATCTAAACTGTGTTGACAAATATCGTGTTTTTACTAAACTTTGAAATAAAAATTTGCTAGTTATTACCACAGTGTCGGATCTCATTTATTAGAATTTTATTTTCACACCATCGGGTGTTTGTCTTCGTGTATTGCAATGGTGCGGTTTGCGTTTTCTATTCTTACATACATACCTGTACAACATTTTTTGCACATTTCTTTGCTTTGCTTTGTGTCTAACCTCGCTCTTATATGCTCAATGTTTGTGCACATGTATGTGGCTGTTTTAAGTGCAGACAATTTTGCTACCATCACAGTGTGTTTTGTTGACATTACTCTATTCTTATGTGCTGCCTTGTTACAATTTTCTTTATTCTTATTTGAATAACTACTAAACAATTAGTTTAAAGAATTCATCCAAGAAACTTTTATTTCGATCGCACTCAATCTGAAACGTTCACCTCAAACTGCTAACCCAATGTAGCAAAAAATCTGTACGTGATGGAGCAAATTGGTTACCAGATTTGGATTCAGCGCACCAAAAAACGTAAAAATCAATCGAAACATTAGAGGCAGTTAAAAAAAATTTGTTTTTAGTGTACCTGTGGAATTATCCACTGATACAACTTTAGTGATTCGTAGAGCAGATAAAGGTGGTGCTATGGTTATTCAGTCATGGTCTGATTATTACCACAATATGTTAGACTATTTAAAGGATATAAAATATTATTGACCCCTTACTGAAGATCCTACACATGAGATTCGAGTGGATATTTCACAGTTTTGTGCTAAACCATTGGAGCATGGGTGGATTACCTGTAAGGAATATTCTTTTCTTCAATTAGATCATCCTAAATGTCCAGTGATGTACTTTGTGCCTAAAATACATAAATCATTCCAGAACTCTCCTGGACATCCCATAGTGTCATGTTGGGGGACAATTTTGGAACCCTTACCTAAAGTTTGTGACTGCTTTTTTCAACCAGCAGCGACAAAAGTTAAGTCATTTGTAAAAGGTACTACTCATTTTTTAACATCTCTCCAGGATTTGGTTCTACCCAATTCTGAAATTTTTCTGGTTGCTTTAGATCTAATGGCTTTATACACAAATATTCCTTAGCAAGAAGCGTTACGGGTCATGTCCTTTGACCTCCTGTTTCTGCTTTCAAGTTTACCTAGACATTTTGTTTTATCATTGTTGGTATTGGTATTATTGAAGATTTTTTTTCTGGTATGATGGAGATTTTTTATTTACAGACATGGGGGATTGCAATAGGAGCCACAGTGATGTCTTCTATAGCCACACTGTTTATGCCATTTTTGGAGGAAAAGCAAATTTATCCTTCTCCTTGGTTTCAGAAAGTTTTACTTGGCTATGCTTTTTGGATGATATTTTTCTAATATGGGGGGGGGCATCAGATGAATTATTTTTGTTTATAGATTGGCTGAACATTTGTGAGGAGACTATTAAGTTTACAGCAAAACACCACGCCACTACTATTGAGTTTTTAGATATAACAGTGTTTCGTCAAGGCAATCATTTGTTTAGCACCTTATACAGGAAACCTGAGAAACGCAATACTTTGTTGAGTTACAGAAGTTTTCATTCAGGGTCTCTCAGGAGGTTTACCTTATGGACAATTTTTGTGGATTAGAAGGATTTCTTCCACACTGGAGGAGTTTAAGTTTCATGCCTCAGAAATGAGTCAACATTTATATGCTCGGGGTTATCCAGCCTCTGTGGTTAGGAGGGTGTACAAACGAGCTTTAAATAACCATAGAGCTGGTATTTATCTTATCCAGGCCAATCAACTACTAAATTTGAAGACATAGTTGGTATTTTACCTTTTAGTGATCATTCAGTTTATGTCACTAAGATTCTTCAAAGGTATTGGCATGAGCTTAGCATGCATACCTGTTTTCAAAAGCCTCTGAAAGTAGCATATACCAGAAGCAATAATCTACGGGATCATTTGGCACACAAGCTTCGGACCCCACAGTATGGGCCGGAGCAGAAGGGCCATTTCCCATGTGGGAAGTGCTCCTTCTGCTCTGGCACTTTGGGGGGGGGGGGGGGAGAATTTTGGTTAGACACTGCAACCCAGAAAAAATGGCAAGCATGCTATTACACAACATGTATTACAGCTTTTGCGGTTTACCTTATCATTTGTCCTTGTGATCTAAACTATGTGGGCTGTACGATTTGACTTCTCAAAAAATGATTGTCGGAGCATGCATCTCGTCTTCGTACTAGGACAATGTCAGCTCCTCTGGTTCAATATAGCATACAGATTCAACATTCTTTTTCTCAATTTAAATAGAGAGTTTTGGATTGGATTCTTCCACTGATTAGAGAGGATGACCGTGAGGCAGCCCGTCAAATGCGGAAAAAGAGATGGATTTTTACATTAAAATCAGTTTCCCCTTTGGGGCTCAATCTGGAACTCGATTGATATAGCCTTATATGATTAGAGCCTGGGGGTAGGCATTTGCATTGTTGCCTTTGCCTCCCGATTGGCCCGAGCAGTAGTCAGCAGGATAATGATGTCACACACCGTTTTTTAAATGAGAAGGTTCTACCATGGCAATTCATGCTTTCACGATCTTTGTCGTTGGTTTGGGGAAGCTTGCCTGATGTAGGGTCTTTGAAATTCAATGGACCCAAAACACAGTGCTGTGTCATACCCCGTGCTGGCTGTTGCCACATTAATTTTGGAAATCATGTTTAAATTAACAATCAGCAATGGATTGACTGCAAGATAAGTGTTTTACATTGATTAAGTGTGTTCTACTGCATACATACCTACACTATACACACACTATACATGCACCCTGCGCGCCACGGTAGCACTACCAGACCCCAGCTAGGGCATGTATATAATTCACCTAATACTGTAAAATACCTTAGCCCAGAACTTGTATATAGTTGCCCCAGTTAATCCAAGTTGAATAATCCTGTTTTCTGTAAGTCCAGTACGGGCGTTACCTGTGTCTGAACAAAGCTGCTGTTTTCTGTAAACCGAGCTGATTTTGAAGAGCGCGGTATAGAAAAGACTCCAAATAAAAAAAAAAAATACATTGATTAAAATGGACATGGACTATAGTAGGGGTTAAGTCCTCACACAGCCCATAGGTCCGACAAAAATAGTATACATTAATTTCTCCTGGTGTTAATACAGAGCCTTCTTTGAGAACAGGTCTTTTCGGTTTTGGACTTAATTTTGGGGCTTGACCGTTTTCTCTTCATCCTTTTGAGATATTATTAGTGTGGTTATTCTTTGATAAGGATTTTAATGTTGCGTCAATTTCTTTTATCACCAATGCTTCCTGATCATAAGGTACAGGTAGAAACGGCTGTTGGGCCACTTGATCTTTATGGTATAATGACTCTGTATATTCTTTCCACCTTTTCTTGATCTTCTCAGCATCATTCAACATGGATCCTTGAGCATCTTGTAATATTCCATTTTGAGGCTGGAATTTTTTCTTTAACTCATGTAGCTTTAGGAAAGCCGATCTTATTCTTCCTCTAATAGTTTCTGCTTCTATTTCCTTGCATGCATCCTTATAGTACTTCTCCTTGTCTTGTCTTGCTGCATATTGGAAAACTCTGTTGAATTCTGTGATTGCTTCTCTTTCTCCTCTGGCTTTAGCTTCTCTGCGTTTTTGGGCAATTTTCAGATTTTCTTCAGTTATCCATTTTGGCTGTTTTTGCTTTTTCACCTTTTGTAGAGACTTCTCACTTTCTTCCAACACAACCTTCTTGATGTCATCCCATAATTCTTCTGGAGCTCTGTCATTTATATCTAAAGCTGCAAATCAATTTTGCAGGCAGTCTTTAAATTCTGGTAGTATATTCTCAAAGTTATATTTTGCTACGTTCATGCATGACTTTCTCTTTTTCAACTTTAACTTGAGTTTGCATACTAGTAGTTGGTGATCTGTACCACAGTCAGCTCCAGGTTTTGTCTTTGTTGATGTTAAAGAGCTTTTCCGTTGTTGACTTCCACAGATGTAGTTAATTTGATTTCTGTACAGTCCATTGGATGAAGTCCAAGTGTACAGTCGCCGCTTGTGTTGCTGGAAGAAGGTGTTTGAGATGACTAGATCATTGATCTTGCAGAATTCTATCAGTTTTTCTCCAGCTTCATTTCTGTTGCCAAGTCCATATTTTCCAACCACTTTGCCTTCTTCTTTGTTGCCAACCTTTGCATTCCAGCCACCCATGACTATCAGGATATCCTATTTGCATGGTTGGTCAGCTTGTACTTGTTCATAGAACTCATCAACTTCATCCTCTTCTGCAGCCATTGTTGTGGCATATTCTTGAATTATAATTGTGTTGATGGGCATTCCTCATAGGTGAATAGAAATTAAGCGTTCACTGATTAGGTGTCAGCAGTTCCCAAGAGATGAGAAAGTTACCAGAATTTAAAACCTACATCACTAAAGAAATTATTTCTACTAAAGCACCAAAAAGAATGTAACTTTGCTTTTAAAATATACCAAAACCCTTTTAAGAGCTCCCAGTCAGAGAGCTAGCAATTTAATAAAAATAAACCCTCAAATCCTTACCGTTGTTTGACCTGTAGAGCTACCTTGGGCCGGAAGGACTGGGGTTTCTAGTCCCACAGGTGCTCCTTGTGGTCTTGGGCAAGCCACTTAACCCTCCATAGCCCATGTTCCCTGTAAAATAGTTATCTCCAAGTTATAATGCCCTGTTCAATGTAATTTCAGTTTGTTCAATGTAAACCGCACTGATGCAGAATAGCGCGGTATATAAGAGAATGTAAATAAATAAATAAATAGAGCCCCTGTTAGGAATGCCTCAACAGGGCAGGCCTCTGAAGCCTTTTATGCAGGCCTCTAGTGTTGTTGCCATTGCCACAGAAATGTGATCCTCCGCCGCCAACACCGTCCCATTCTGCTGCTGCTCAGATGGGTGTTTTGTCTTGGTCTGGCACCTCAGCTGAGGCCTGTCCATCTTGGGAGATCCTGCCTGTAATTAAACTATCAATAACTTAACCCTCATCTCAAGCATCCCGCGGGGCCCCCCCCTGCACAGCAGAGCCCTCCCTCCCTGCAGCATCAGCTCCCTCAGTGTCGGCTTTCAGAGCCGCGAAGGGAGAGTTTCCCTTTCTCGCAGCTCTGTTAAGCCTGCCGGGGCTGATGGGAAACAGGAAACTCTCCCTTCGCGGCTCTAAAAGCCAATGCTGAGGGAGCTGATGCTGCAGGGAGGGTGGGCTCTGCCGTGCAGGGGGGGCCCCGCGGTATGCTTGATTCTACCACTGCCACAGCGGCAGCAGCAGCCAGTTTTTTTTTTAATCTACCTGGGCTGATGCAGAATGTTGTTTGCGCGGGAGCCCCTGAAACGCGGGGCCCTGTGCAAACAACATTCTTGCTCAATGGACAGGCCAGCCCTGAGTTGACTACACACCAAGAACCAACAGTACAGGACCCATAGAGCAAATCTACCATTCCATAACAGCCCTAACTTCCACAACAAGGAACCTACCCAGAAAAGGGCGGCACCATAAATACTGCAGTAGAACCTAGAACATTGTAATGGGGAAGATACATCCTGGGCCTTAAAAACACAGGATTCTGTGAGAACTAGGTCAGAATCTGACAGGCAGGCAAACCACATGATCAATAGTTGTCAGGAGCAACGTAAACAGACCCAGCCACGAGGTCTGCAACCCCGCCCAACTAGCAAGCAATCCTTAGCTCCTGAAGCAAATAGTTTTCACCTGAGTGGGGGAAGTGCTAATCAGCACTATAAGAAACACTCAGTAGAGGTAGAAAGGGGAGAAGGAAGAAACAGGAAGGAACTCAGAGAGAGATCCAGCGACAGACCCAGAGAGAGAGCGAGAAACAGCTGTGAGAGTCAGTTTGCTGTGATGCAGTTTGGAGCTCAGAGGCAACGTGCTTTGCAGAGTGAATGGAAGCCTGAGAGAGTGGAACCGTATGTATCTGAGAATTGTGACCCTAGAAGTGATTCTGAACCAGACTTAAGGAAACTTACTGGCAGCAGAAATACCTTGAGAGTTAATGCTCAGAAGCCTCGTGGGAAAAGTCCAAGGCTGGTGCCGTGCTGGGAAGGCCACCAGAAGGATTTAACAGGAGAGCTAGTGTGGGAGCATTTACAAGCCCCTGAGAGGGAGAAGTATTGTGTAGAAGATATCTGCATGTCAGAAGAAGAAGAGTTTGAAAAGCCTAAACCTCAGAGAAAGCTTCCAAGGGCAAAAACCTTTGCTAACAGGGTAGAGCAGTTCCATTATCCTCAGCCAAAACCTGAAGGTAGGACAAGCAAATACTTTAAAGGGAAAAGTTCTTATAAAAAGTTATATGCTGAAAATCCTGGAAGGTGGGTCTCTCCTCTCTCACACTCTGATATATATGGTAACAGTAATTCTTACCTTAGAGAGGGCTGGCTGGATAAGCCCCGTGAAGATACATTAGAAGGAGGTTTTCAAACGTTGTGCAATAAAGAAAACGTTTGTCCAGCTGAAAGTCAGCAGGAGCCTATGATAATTGATTCTGCTAGTGAAGATTCATTTGGTGATCCAATGGATTGTACGCTAACCATTTCAGACAAGATTACTTCTTTGTGTTAAGCCAGCGTTTGTGCATTTCTTAAGGCTAGCTATAAAGATCACAAGATTTGCTGTTCATTTGCAAAGGAACTGTATGCTGAGAATATTGTTTCCTGTGGATATAATTTAAGTGAGAAGCAAGAAGAAGCTGTCTTTCATTTTCCTTTATCACATGCCAGAGTGTATGGCTTTATTGTCCTAAGTTTGTTGTGTTGTATATTTGAAAATCCAACCCCGGGAGGGGAAATAAAATCCTATCTTGTACCTGACCCATTCGTGTCCACAATTACTCCTTCATCGAAAGGGTCATCAGACAGACAGACCCGCTCCCCCTAGGCGGCGGACTGGCCACTGCCTGACAACATCCATAAACCTACTGGGAAAACTGAACAAGTCAGATTCTTGCATGGAAACTCCATACTACCTGGCTTCAGTCACACACTTTAAAATATAGATAGGCCCTTGCCAAATACAGAATAAATGACCACAAAGTGCCAAAAGAAATATCTTGATAAAACGTAAACTGAAATCCCAAGAAGCCAAACTCCACATGCAGTGCAGCACCAGAGAAATAGATACAGTGATGCATTTCTGCCTGTATTGTACAAAATATAAAGACAGCAGATGTAAATTTCAAAAACTGACATAGTCCAATCACTACATTAAAAATTAAATTATTTTTTCTACCTTTGTTGTCTGGCCATTTAATTTTTCTACCCATGTTGGCTGCAGTCTTTGGTTTCTGTCTTTTTCTGTCTTCTCTTAGATCTCTTTACAGGGGCTTCTGTCTATTTGTCATTTTTTATTTTTACTACTATTACTATTAATCATTTATATAGTGTTACAAGGTGTACACAGTGCTGTATAAACATAAAGAAGACAGTCCCTGCTTGTACAGCTTACAATCTAATCAAGGCAGGCAGTATAATACAAAAGAAACAAGGGTTCAAATAGGGAAGGGGACAAGGAGAACAAGGGATTAGGATCCAAATGCGGCCTCAAAGAGGTAAGCCTTGGAGAAGATGAGTAGGGGAATCAAGGTGGTGGACGCACGTTAGCCTGCTTTCTGCATGCTCCCTACCTTTTGGTTTCTTGCTTTTTCCTCTTTGTTTTTTTTTTTAATTGAAATTTCATCAAACTTACAAAAGCAAGCATAAAGAAACTTTACATGTTTCATACAGGCAAATATTAAACAGAACAAAACAACTAACAGCATACATCACCTTAGCCCACAATATGGGGAGATATTAAAGAGGAAAAAGGAAAACTAAGAAACAAATAGAGCTAACTCTAAGTTACCTGGCAGCCTTAAGTTAACCCACCCAAATCCAGTTACTTATTGCCATGTCGTTCCTTATCAGACAGAAATACCTCAAGCTGAGAAGGATCAAGAAAAACAAACTTTGAACCCTGAAATGAAACCAAGCATTTACAAGGGTATCTAAGAAAAAATGTAGCGGAAAGAGCGACCACCCTAGGTTTAAGGGCCAAAAAGGCCTGTCTCCTAGTTTGTGTCGCTTTACAAATATCTGGAAACATTTGAACCTTAGCACCACAAAACAGAACTGACATATTCTTAAAGTAACTGCGAAATACAAGCATTCTATCCTGGTCTGAGACAAAAGAAACCACCAAAGTAGCTCTAGAAGCAATATTATCTTGGGAGTCCTCTAGGAATTTGGTGAGCTCTAGGCGATCCTGGCCCTGAACCTCATCAAACCCCCCCAGAGGACCCGCAGACAGCCTCCTACCAGTTAGGTAATAAAGCTTGGAGAGAACAATGGAGTCAGCCAAAGTTAATCCCAGAACCTCTCTAAAATACTTTCTCAGTAAAATTTCAGCAGAAAGCAAATGACATAAAGGAAAATTTAACAATCTAATATTTTTTGCACGAAACATATTGTCAAACTGTTCCATCTTATTGTGCACAATCAAACTTTCCTTTATATGAGAAGAATTAACAGCTTTAAGAGCCTGACACTGGCTTTCACATTTAGCAACCTGAGTGGAAATATTCCCCACCTTATTATCCACCTCAAACAGCCGAGTGGTAATCTCAGAAGAAAAACCACAAAGTTGTGTTACAGTGGGCACTAAGGTATTTTCAATACGAGTTACCACTCTCCAAATGTCGGCCAAGGTGACCTGATCATCCGGGACCACCCTGGCCTCACCTGGGACAGGTATCCATACTACTGGTTTCAGCTTTTCCCCAGCATCTATCGTGGTACTCTGCTGTAACCGAGTACCCTCAAAGGCAGACAAGGGTGGGGATATATATACTGGAGGAGAAGGTGGTGACCGGTCCGGGGAGCTCAGGGACACCGGAGACGGACGAAGCACAAGAAAGTCAGGGTCAAGTGAAACATTGGTGTTAGTCACTACCTTAACATGTTTGTCCATGGGCCCCACAGCAACCTCAGTTTGCACCGCTGGCAAGGTCTTCTTCTTCCTTTTACTCATCTAATCGCCAGCTCCAAAACTCAACACTTAGTCCTGCTCTCCTGCGTTGCTCCAAGGGGCTCCCAAGGGGCCTGATATGCCCCTTGTATCTAACCCCTTATATCGCTGCCCCGACTAGCGCCTCCGGCTGCGCCTAACCCGCAGAGCTTTTGAAGAGGCCCCCGATGACGTCGGGGCCGCCGGAACAGGAGCCTGACACCTCCAGACCACTGCGCTGCCTCTATGGATCTCCTGGGGCTGCTTTCAAACTGTTCCGCTTTTGAAGAGGCCCCCGATGACGTTGGGGCCGCCGGAACAGGAGCCTGACACCTCCGGACCACTGCGCTGCCTCTATGGATCTCCCCCTCTTTGTTTTAATATGCCGCGCAAACGGTAAGCGAAAGTTTGGAAACTACAAAAGAGTGCTGATGTGGCTAAGGGTCCTCACGACATTTATATATTGTCAACGTTTGGCTGCCCAAAACAGATATTGGAAACGTTTGGCTGTCCCAAACGTATGTTGTCGACGTTTGGCTGCCCCAAGCTGGTTGAGCAGGACTAGTGCTGGAGTGACTTGAGGCTCCATCTCACTTTTGATAGTACCTTCTACAGACCTTGATTTTCCAGTTGGCAGAGTGTATAATGCAAAGCTAGCCTAAATGGACTTTCTTCCTTAAACATGATGTAGTATTTTAGCAAGTATAATCCAAGAGCGGGCTGAAATTCCACTAAGAATGAAGACATATATTTACGGAGTCACCATTAGTTATATTCTACATTGCCAATGACATCATAATCTTGGCAGTGTCATCACTACACATTCCTAGCTGATCTTTAGTTATCAGTGAAGCTGCTGCGAGCGAACTGTAAGACTACAGGTGTAAAGAGGAAACTGGTGTCTTTATGGTAAGAACCTCAACTGAACTGTCATTTAAGTGCTATTAGATTTAGATACGAATTTCTGTCCAATCATCTGAGCAAAGCCTATCAACTTCAGTGTTCCCTGAGAGTGTAACATTCAGGAGAGAAATACTGGAGTTTAAATATACCCTGCAATTTTTACTGGCCCCACTAGTGATTGACACTTTGTGGCTGTGTGATTTTGGGGCTGATGAGTGGTCTCAAGGTTGGCTCAGCTATCTAGCAAGACTAGGCAGTTGTCTAGGTTTGCAGCTTCTGAGGAGTGACAAAGAGCATCCAAAGCAAAACAACAGATACCGATAATCACGCAAACTCAAAGAGCAATCAGCAAATTATTTTACCTGCAAGGAGAGTGGGCACGTACAGATACACAAAATAAAGTTTCCAAATCAGAAGCTATTTGGTTTAGCTACAGTGAGATTTTCCTTATATTTTGTCCAGCTATGGCTGATATTGTTTTGCTCTTGACGATTGCGTGAGATCAGGGCCGGCCAACCATTAGGAAAACTAGGTGGTTGCTTAGGGTAGAAGCTTCTCTGGAAGCAGCAAACAGCAGGGCATTCAAAGCTGAACAATAGATTCTGACAGCCAGGGGGGCACAAGGCTCAAGGTTTGTCTAGGGGGCAATTACCTTGAACCATCTCTGGGGCCCTGCATGAAATTGTTGGGTGTTCTATGGGATAGTTCCTTAACTTTTCAAGCTTATATTTCATTGGTAGCGAGGAATTCTTTATTGACATTAAGACTCATTAGATCTTTGCAATCTAGTTTGGACAAGGGATCTATGATTATTTTGGTTCAAGCATTCTCAGCAGAATTGATTATTGTAATGCCTTACTTTAAGGCATTCCGCTTTACAGATTAAAAGGGCTTCAAGGACTTCCGGTTTGGCGCTGAGCGGGGTTGGACGCGACTGACTCGGCTCTGGGGCTTCAATCACCCCCTCTCAAAAAAGGTTATGGAAAAGGACAGATAAATACTTCTTACCAATTTATAAGCTTTGGGACCTATTGGAGATTTAAAGGCTCGAAATACTTCGCTGTGGAGTAGGCGGATGGCAGCAAAAACACCTCAAAAGGAGAAGCTGCAAGGAGTACACCAAGATGGCGGAACAGGCATATCACCAAGCTCTGACGCTGTGACTGCTGCGTTGGTGGAGAATGTTACAGGTGCGGTGGTGGGAGCCTGAAACAATAGATTTCAGGGCCTAACCACTAAACTGGACTTGTTGGCAGCATCGGTGTTGCATTTTGCAGGCCGCATGCACCACTTAGAGCAGAAAGTGTCTGGTCTAGAGGACGGCGGAACAGCCTCGGAACAGTGTCTTAAGGCTCTGGAAGAGTTGGTGCATAAGCAGGAGCAAAAGATTGATGACTTGGAAAATCATGGCAGGAGGAAAAGCCTCCGCTTAATTGGAATTCCAGAGGTGATGGGAAAGGGAGAACTGCAAGGATTTCTAGAAACATGGCTCCCCCTAGGCCTTCCCCTTACAGGCAAAGTCCAGATAGAGCGAGTGCACCGGATTTGCATTCGGAGGGTAGGTGAGGCCAGACTCAGGTCAGTGATTGTGTGGTTTCTGATTTTCCAGCGAAAAGGGAGCGTGCTCAGAGCAGCGCATAACCAACAAACTGCTGAACATGAAGGCCATAAAATATTAATTTTTCAGGACTTCTCCTCGGCAGTGGCCCTCAAGAGGAAAACCTTTGCAGACATACATAGCACACTAGCATGTAAGAGTATAAGATTCTCCCTGGTATACCCGGCGAAACTTGAGAGTGAATGTTCAAGGGCAGCAACGGACTTTTACTTCACCAGAAGCAGCTAAGGCCTTTTGGGCAGAGATTGCAAAGGAGAACACAGCGGTGGACTCATGATTAGGAGTAGTGGACCTTGGATACTGTCTCGTGGGGCTGCAGATCATGATGGGGACTTATGCTCTCAGATCTTGGATGCGGTTGCCAGTCCAGCACGAAAAGGCTTTGGAATAATTTCTCAGTTAGTGTTTTAAGTGGTAACATGTGGGGGAAGTTTAGAGAGGAGCTGACGATGGAAGGGGGGGGGGGGGTAGCAAGATAGGTGGATTGATTGTGGTGCAGGCTTGCAGGTCTAGAGGTGGTGAGAAAGGGAGGAGTTCTGATAGTTGGAAGTGCCCTTGCAGGGAAGGAGAGGCGTGGGCCTTACACGTCATATTCTGGAAGGCCCGAGATATGAAGGGCAGGTATGGGAAGGGGGAGGGAAGGGAAGAAGTGGCCGCATGGGAAGGATAGGGTTCATAAGGTACAGGAACAGATAGAGGGATTTAGGGGGGAAGGTAGTCAGGCTGTATCTATCTCTTACTTAATAAAATCTCAGGACTGCCACGTCCAAGGAAAATCCAAGAGGAGGGTAAAGTGGCCCCTGGGCTGAGAGGGGTGCCCTGGAAAAAACACATTGCCCACTTCCCAAGCTCAATACAGATTTAGATCACGGGGCTGAGAATAGTCTCATGGAATGTTTGTGGACTAGGTTCCCCCATAAAACGGAATAAGATCCTTAAAGCCCTGGCGTGCCAAGTGGGTGACATAGTTTTTTTGCAAGAGACCCATCAAACAGAGGGGGAACATGCAAAATTGTATTGGGAGTGGGTAGGCCAACAGTATGGGGCTCCTTCACAGGGTCATAAGGGGGGGGGGTGGAACCTGTGTCTTTTGGGGATAGGTACTTATGACCTAGGTTGGCCACTGTTGGAAATAGGATACTGGGCTTGATGGACCTTGGTCTGACCCAGTATGGCATATCTTATGTTCTGATGTGGTTATCTTGGTGCATAAATGTATAAACCTTGTAGTTAAAGCTAAACATGCAGGAGGCGGAGCCTGCGGGAAGACAAGGTGGCTGCCTAATCTATGAGCTCCGGTTTCCCTTATCGTGAATCCTGACAATAGAGTATCACTTTTACCCTTCCAGCTGCTCAATTCTCCTGCGTTAGTGCCTGATACCTCGGGCTGCATGGCGGGGGGAAAACCGATCAAATTGGACTTCACCGCGGTGGTAAATGCTGGGTCGAAGAGGGCGAAATCCGACCCCCTCTCCCCACACAAGATGGCGACTCCGCGGGAAGCGGGAGACAGCATGAAGGAGCTGTTAGCAGAGATTCGGGCGGTTAAGGACCTGGTGTTAGCGAACGGCGATGCACTGTGTCGGGTGCAGACGGAGCTTGGGGAAATGAAAGCTTGTTACCAAGATCTATCGGAGCGTCTGGTGAAGGCAGAGAAAACTATTGCGGAGCACGGAGAGTCGCTGGTGCCACTACCTAAGCTCTGGAAACGCGTGGAGCGCCTCGAACTCCAGATTGAGGACTTAAGCAACCGCAGCCGGAGGAACAACATTCGGATGGTGGGCTTGCCTGAGGGTGCTGAAGGCCCGGATATCTTCGCGTTCCTAGCAAAGCTTCTCCCCTCTCTGCTTAATTTGAAACTTGTGGGCCTATTGGATATCGAGCGTGCGCACCGGGTGCCGACACTGCGGCCTGCAAATGGTAAATTCCCGCGCCCGATTATCTTCTGCTTGCTTCATCACCAGCAAGCACGGCAAATCCTGTCTGCAGCTAAAAGCCAGAATGCATGGGAGTTTGAAGGCCATAAGCTCTCCTTCTACCCAGATGTCTGCAAAGCCACGGCGGACAAGCGGCGGCAGTTCCTGGCTCTCCGTCCCCGTCTCCAGCGTCTACAAGCGAAGTTCGGCCTCTTCTATCCTGCACGCCTGAGGGTCACCCTGAATAACAGCTCGAGAGCGTTTGATGACCCGGCTGATGCGCTTCTCTTCCTTGAAGAGCAGGAAGCTTTACAAATGCAGTGACTTTGGGACTCTCTTGTTTGTTGCTGATTCTCTGTTTAATGGTGCCTTTCTCCGCTCCACGCTCTTCATGGAGTCTCCTTTTCCCTGGAGCTTACAGATGGTTTAGTTTCTCCCTAGCCAGTTACCTGACTAGCCAGTTAATTGTCCCCCTTGTACTATCTCTTGGGCGTAGTATGAGGCGCGGGCACTCTCTTTGTACTTCTCTGTTTCCCCCAAGTTTTCGTTATGTTTCCATTTGTGTACAGGGGTTGTCTAAGGGGGTCTGTCTGGAGGGTTCAGGGGAGGTGTAGCAACCTTGTGCTATTACTACTTTGCTCATTGCTTTTGCTCTACCTATTCCCCTCTGAATGTCTTGCTTTTACTCTGTATTGGTTTAAGTGTGTGGGTTACCGGTGTGCCCCTTGTGCTCTTTGCTGGCTCACCCTGTTGACAGTCTTTGTTGGGTAATGTTTAGCATAGCACCTCCGTGGCCGTCGCTTGATTTCCATCTGAGCCAGATCTATTTGTTTGAAGCGATCCAGGGCTTGCGGGCTCTCCAGTATGTCTTCTCATATGCTTTCCCTTAAAGTCCTGTCCTTGAATGTGAAGGGCATTAGACTCCCTGCCAAACGCAAAAAAATTCTTGCCTATTGTCATAAACAAGGTGCTGACCTGGTCATGTTACAGGAAACGCACCTATCTGCTGCAGAAACAGCGAAACTGGGCGCTGGCAAGTACGCCTTGGTGGCCCAGGCCCCGGCAATTGGAAAAAAAAATGGTGTGGCCATCCTAATCAATAAGGCTGTCAAGGCTCAAGCCCAACTGCTCCGCGCGGATCCTGAAGGGAGGTGGGCCAGTGTCCAAATTACTGTGGGCCTACAGCAAGTTGTGTTCCTGAATGTATATGCGCCTAACTGTGACAACCCTGTCTTTTTTCACAGGCTTGCAGAGGTGCTCGAAGAGTACGCCTCGTCTCCTATTATGATCGGTGGCGACTTCAACCTGGTCTTAGACCCGTTGATTGACTGCCAGCCTTGCCGGAGATCTCGGAGGTGCAGAGCTCTGGAGGCATTGGAGTCTATTATGGAAGAAAAGGGCCTCGTCGACATTTGGAGGATTCTGCATCCTGCTGAAAAAGATTTTACGTTCTACTCCTTTCCACACTCGTCCCACTCTAGAATTGATTTTTTTCTGGTATCTCGTTCCCTAGCTTCAGCTATTCCTAGTGCGGAGATCCTCAGCTCTCACATCTCCGATCATGCCGCTATCGGGCTTACGCTGGATGTCTCCTCTTCTCCGCCATCCCCCGGAGGATGGTTCTTCCCACGTCATCTTCTTGCAGATGACTCCTTCAGGCAATTTATCCGGCACGAAATAAAAGATTACTTTGACTTCAACCGGCTGGAGGATACGTCCGCCTGGGCTTGGTGGGAAGCTTTCAAAGCCTCCATCAGGGCTAAAGTCACCAGCTTCAATATTGCCCTTAAGAGGAAAGCGAGGGCTGAATTACGGTCTCTTGACCAGCAGATTCGGGCCGGGGAACGCTTATTACAACGGCAGTCTAACCCCTTGGTTCTCACCAGATTGCAGAGTCTTCGTTTCCAATACAATGCTGTACTTAGTAAGGAAGTTGAGCAGTACTCTTTTGCCCAGAAAGCTCGCTACTATACGGAGACGAATAAATCGGGCAAACTGTTGGCGGCCAGCCTGAAACCTAGGCATGAAAAGGCTTATGTTGTGGCGTTGTTGGACGAGCAGAAGGTCCTTCGAACCGGTAATTTGGAGATTCTCGACATCTTTAGAAACTTCTACGACTCCTTATATACCTCTGAGGTGGAGAGTGACCAGTGCGGTATGAGATCCTGGCTACAATCAATTGACCATCCGACTCTGAGTCCGGATCAAGTCGCGAGTCTTGACCACCCTTTTGATCTGAGGGAAATTGAAGAGGTTTTGGCCAGTCTACAAGGGTGTAAGGCGGCGGGGCCGGATGGCATACCGTCTGAATTCTACCAGGTGTTCGCGAAGGACCTTTCTCCTTTCTTGTTGCAATATTTCCAGCTCCTACAAGAAGAGGGTTCGGATCCCGGCGCCTTCGCTGAGGCCACAGTGGTTGTCCTGGAAAAACCAGGAAAAGATCCGAAGTCTGTGGGCAGCTACAGACCCATTTCCCTTTTAAACGCAGATTACAAGCTATATGCTGCGGTTCTGGCTAACAGACTTAATAAAATCCTCCACCATCTCATTCATCCGGATCAATGTGGTTTTGTGTCCGGAAGGTCGACGACTGACAACGCCCGTCTGCTATGTAATCTCCTGGATTTGGCTGCACAGGCCGAAGAGCCCTTTATCGGGCTATCCTTGGACGCAGAAAAGGCCTTCGATAGGCTTGAGTGGCCTTTTCTTTTCCTGGTTTTAGAGTGGTTTGGCATCCCTGCAAGTTTTGTTAACATGATTCGCCCAATGTATGCCCGGCCCAGGGCTAGGATTTTTGCCAATCAAGAGCTGTCTCGGCCTTTTTCTTTGCACAGAGGCACAAGGCAGGGGTGTCCTATGTCCCCCCTGCTTTTCAACCTGGCCCTGGAACCTTTAGTCTTGTGCATTCGTCAACAGCAGTCCATTCGGGGATTTGAGGTAGCTGACCTACAACTCAAGCTTTCAGCCTACGCCGATGATCTCCTCTTTTTCTTACAGCCTTCCTCGGTAGCGCCTCTCCTCCGAGTGATTGAGCAGTACGCCAGTTTTTCCGGGTACAAGGTAAATTGGTCTAAGTCAGTGGCTTTCCCGCTGAACCAGCGCACACACAGCGACCTGATCCAGGATTTTTCCTTCCAGTGGGCGGGGTCATCTGTACAATATCTCGGAACGCAATTTGCAGCCCCGATGGAGCAGACTATAAAGTTAAATGCCGCAAAGATTGTGGAAATTGCTCGAACCTTCACTACGAAATGGTCTCCTTTACACCTTACCTGGTGGGGCCGGCTCGAGTCGATCAAGATGGTTCTTGTTCCCAAAATAAATTATATTCTTGGCATGGTTCCGGTCCTTTTTGCCGCTGAGGTCTACAAGAAGGTTGAGCGGGCCCTAAGTTCCTTTTTATGGGGTGGGAAGACCCCCAGAATTGCGCTCAAGAAGCTTAAGGCTCACAAACTGCAGGGAGGGGTACAATTCCCTGATTTCCATTGGTACCACCTTGCTGCACTTCTAAAGCAGGGGGGTCTGTGGGGGGCCGACATTACCCCTTCCATGAAACCATCCTGGCTCTCCCTGGAAGAACGCCTACTCCTCCCCTGCCCGGCTCACCTCTGTATGAATATGCGGCACTCTGGGGTACCTGGTCTGACCAAGGTTATTGTTGCTACACAACAAGCGTTCCATGCGCTACTCCCGCTTATTGCTCAAGACAATCCCCCTTCTCTCCAGGTTCCTATTTGGCACAACCCGGCTTTTCGAATCAACAAACTCCCCTTTTTTTGGCAGACCTGGCAGCGCTGTGGTGTCTGGACCATGGGTCACTTGATCGCGTCTGGCGAATGGAAACCCTTTCGTTTGCTACAAGAGGAGTTTAAGCTTCCGGGGACCTGCTTCTTCCAATATCTTCAGCTTAGACATTGTCTGTCTCAATTGCGGATCAATCCTCGAGAGCTTCAGGAGTCCTGGGGCTTACACAAGCTTGTAATGGATTTTTGCCTGCGGAAGGGAGGAATGTCTCGCTTTTACGCTCTTTTTCGAGATTCCTGCGCCGATCAGACCCTGGGCCTCCGTAAGGTTTGGGAGGCTGAGGCGAATCTACCTCCCACCACTCTGGATTGGAGCAATTTGTGGGGCCCTGTTACTCGAGTCTCACGTTCGGCCTCCCTCACACAAGCTATGTTTTTTTTTGCTCACCGAGCATTTATTACTCCCTTAAAGCTCTCCAAATGGTCCTTAGATCAATCCTCAACTTGCTGGTCCTGTCAGAGAGCGGTTGGTACAATGAGCCACATGTTCCTGGATTGCCCCTGCATTCAGGGCTTTTGGTCTCGTGTCTGGGAAAGAATTCAGAGTGTGTTGGGCTTCTCCTATCCCCTGTCCTGGCGTATTATTGCGCTACGTTCTTCTGCAGTGATCCCAGGATTGGACAGGGAAGACTTTTTCGTATTGAATTTTATGCTAGCTGTTGCTGTAAAGGAAATTTTATACTCCTGGAAGGACCCTTCGAACCTCCATTGGGGCAGATGGTGGAACCAAGTCTGCCTTTACAGTAGATACGAAAAAGCTTATGACCATTCCTACTTTCTGAAGGGGAGGGGTAAGCCTCAGACTAGGTGGGCTGCCCTGGATCGCTTCACTTCTGTTTCAGATCTTACTTCTGTTTAGATCTCGCTTTTATATATGATGTTGTCTTTGTTTACGCTGCTTCCATAGACTAACATGTCATGTTCTGAATGGCCACTGAGGTGCTGGGGTGGGTTTGTTTTCTTTTCTGTTTTTTCTCAATTATGTATTTGTTAACTGCTGAAACTGTTTGTACCTTTGTAAAACTGGAATAAACATAATCTTAAAAAAAAAAAAAAAAAAAAGCTAAACATGCAGATGTTGAGGGCCATTACATAATCTTGGAGCAAGAACATTTCGGTAAGCCAGTATTACTAGCAAATATCTATGGCCCAAATGAACCTAACACTAAGTTCTATGCAACTCTGGCTTCCCTAGTGGAGCAGAGCGATGATCAGAGTCTTATTTTAGGAGGGGATTTCAATGGAGTCCTTTGATACCGCCCTGGACGTCTCTTCACAACAATCATTGGTTAGAGGGGGAGCTGCAAAGATTTTGAATTGCTTCCCTAAGCATTTAGGGTTGGCAGATGTTTGGCGGTTGTTGCAACCATTGGAAAGAGATTACACACATCAATCTAGGGCGCATGGAACGAGTGCTCGTATTGACTATTTACTGGTCTCAACAGCCCTATTTGAAAAGATGGGGGAGACACAAATAGGGCCTTTGGAAATATCAGATCATTTGCCAGTTTGGGTTGACGTAGACTGGTTGTCAACTAGGCCTACTGTGCGGCTCTGGCGCTTCCCCATGGCTAAGGATGATCAATTCTGAGGGTATATAAGAGAGCATTGGGACGCATACATGCAAACAAATGCACAACATGTAGATACCCCTGAATTATTTTGGGAGGCGGCTAAGGCCATGCTCCGGGGAGACATTATAGCATATGTGGCCAGGAAGCGTAAGATACTAAGCATGCGGATAATAAAATTAGAGCGTAAGGCAGCACAAGTTCGGAGGCAATATGCCCACCAGTGCACAAACCAGACTAGAGCCCATATGCTAGAGGCACAAGCGGCACTGAATGAGTTGCTGCACCAATGGGCGAAAAAGTCGGTCTTCCACTATAAATTTCAACTTTATAGGTTCAGAGACAAGACTGGCTGTTTACTGGCTCGCTGTCTCAAAGGGGAGATGTCCAATAGGATAGTTCCAGTGCTTCACAACCAGAAAGGTCACATTAATAAAGACCCCTTGGGATTGCTCAGATATTCCAGCAATTTTATAAGGAATTGTACTCTGGAGAGAGGGTGCTGTCGGAGAAGATTTGGGCATACTTAGCTAGGGTATCTTTCCCTCAGATCACACCCAAGCAAAATGAGTTATTGGAGTCACCAATTTTGGTGCTAGAGATTCAGCGGGAGATACAACGTGCCTCATGTTTTAAGACCCAGGGCCAGATGGATGTAACGCTGATTTCTATGACTGCCTTTTTTCAGGCATGTATTGATCAGGGTGGCTTCAAATGGGGTGGGGGGAGATAAATCTTATAATCTCCAGGAACAAGCAGGAATGAGTCTTCACATATGGGTACGTCGGTACCGACGGAGCCTGCGCGGGAACGCTCCCCAGCTTCCCAAAAAGGAAAGCTTTTGGGAGCATCCCACAGCGCCTGCGCGCTGCCTTCCCGCCTTTCCTAACCAACTCTCCTCAGTTCTTCTTTGCCACAGAGCCAGCAGGTCGAGCCCTGTCACCGCTGAAGAAGTTCTTTATTTTATTTTATTTCTTTGGTCGCGTGTCTGCCTTCCCTGACTCCGGACCGGTACCGCTGGTCTTTTCTTTCTTTAAAAAAATATATATATATCGATATTTTTTCCTCACTTGGTGTATTTTTCTTCTTAAGGCCTCAGGGCCCACAAGAAAATTTCCCTCATGGAAAAACCAACCTCCGGGTTCAAAAAATGCACTAAGTGTAGCGGTACTATTTCTGTTACAGATACCCATGAATGGTGTCTTAAATGTTTGGGTCCTGAACACTCCATTCTGGATTGTCCGTCCTGCTCCCTAATGTCTAAACGGGGGTTACAGAACCGAGCAGCTAAGCTCCATGTGCTGTTTCCCGCTGAGGCACCGGCAGTAGCATCAACATCTTCCAGGTCTTCTTCTCCTGAAGGATCTCAGGTAACCAAACATAAACCTAGCAGGTCCTCGAAGGGTAGATCTCCCTCTAAGCATCGAGATGCCTCCGGGCTTGCCCTTGAGGATCCTGCACCAGCCAAACAACCCCGGCGGGAAGCTCCAGCTTCCAAAGCTCCTCCTATGGGGTTACAGGTTGACATCGATGGCACGGCCTCGACCGATCACCTGTTAGAATGCTCTGGGGTACCGGCACAATCTACCGGTACCGATCTCCAGGCATTCATGGCGTCGATGGATCAGAATGTTCTGTCCATGCAGCAGGCTATTTCAGCCTTCATTCAAGCTGCGACGCCGGCGGTACCGCAACGAGCTCCGTTGTCGGTATCGGCTCCGGTACCGGCACCAGCACCGATGCCGGTACCGACTGCATCGACATCGACCAGGATACCGACTGCTGCGGTTCCTTGTCCAGGGCTACTTCTCGGTACCGATCCAGTACCGGGGACGCCCGATGTCGATACTGCTCGATACGCGTATCGAGCGTTAGAAGAGCACCCTGACAGGCGATACTTCGATTCCTCTGATGATTCTGATACATCAGATGAGTCTCCTGAAGTATCCATAGCCCTTCCTGAGGAGCCTTCTTCTCCAAAAAGAAGAATGTCTCCTCCAGAGGACTTGTCCTTTCAAGACTTCATAAGAGAAGTAGCTAAAGGACTTTCTATTTCAGTAAACTCTGAATCAGAGCCTAGAGCAAAAAAATTAGATATTTTAGGATACTCTAGGGCTCCTAAAGAGGCAGTCACCTTACCAATTCATGAGATTCTTCATGAACACATGACTGATTTACGGGAGACTCCTCTCACTCTCTCTCCTCATTCTCGCAGGTTGGACACTATGTATCGTGTCCCTCCTTGTCCTGGGTTCCAGAAAACTCAGCTTCCTCACCATTCCATTGTGGTGCAGTCAGCTATGAAGAGGATAAAGAGTACAAAGAGACACTCTTCTGCTCCTCCAGGAAGAGAATGCAGGACCTTGGATGCTTTTGGTAGGAAACTCTTCCAGGCCAGTATGCTTATTGCCAGAATCAACTCATATAGCCTTTATATGGGTATGTTTCTGAAAGAAGTGGCAGAAAAGCTGCACACTTTCCTCCCTTTTATTCCAGAAGATAAAAGGGAAGAATTCCGCATGTGGCTTAAGCATACTCAGGACATCTCCAAGTTTTCAAACAGGGCAGCCTTTGACTCCTTTGAAGGTGCCAGTAGAGCCTCAGGCATTGCCATAGCTGCTCGCAGAATTGCTTGGCTCCAGGCTTCTGATTTAGAACCCTGGGTTCAAGATGGCTTAGGAAATCTGCCCTGTACAGGTGAAAATCTGTTTGGCAAAGAGTGGCAAATTAAAGCCACTCAAATGGATGCAGAGAATTCTGTTCTGGATAGACTTTCAAGGTCTACCTCCATTCCTGCCAAGAAAAAGACTTTTAAAAAGTCTTTTTTCAAAAAGGGCAGGTTTCCTTCCACTTCTGGCCAACAATCTTCTACAGGTCGCTTTACCGCTAAGCGTCAGCAACCTAAGCAGGCCAGGCCTAAGTCTACAGGGGCTGCTGTAACCCAGCAGTCCCAACCCCCTCAGGGTTTTTGACTTGATGCTAGAGAACTTAGCCTTTCTGGCTTTAACACAGCCAGAACCTCTCACCATTCCAGGAAGGTTAGCTCATTTTGCTCCCAGATGGGAGCAAATCACATCAGAGCAGTGGACCCTCTCCATCATAAGAGAGGGCTACAAACTTCATTTCTCAGACCTTCCTCCCCACACCATGGTGAGACACTTCAATTCTCCCACAACTCTTCTCGACCTGTAGCAGCAGAGCGCAAACAATCCAATAATACCAGGAGTCTGTTCAGAAGGTCCAAATCATTTATTTGTGCACAAGACTCAAGCAGAATCACATTCAAAATGGCTGAGCCCCGGCTGTTCGTAAAACAACAACTTTTATACCTTTCTTTCCCATTCTAGACATAGGCAAACTTTTCATTGGTTCCGGTAACCCTTCTTACACCATCTATTGGTCCCGGTACCGTTACGTAGCTATCCAATGAGGGCCTTTGACTGGGCTTAGCACCTGTTTCCCCCCCTTACAGTCCCAATTACAGTGGTCAGTTCATCGACTTTGATACTTTTCTCCTCCAAGGTCGCTAACCAGCTGGAATATGTGGGAAAGCAGGGCACTGTAACCTTCCTTACAGCAAGTTAATTAATTTCATAGAAGCTTCACACAGTCTTATCAGTATCAATTAAAGCTGTTTTTCTGTCCTTTCTAAGTTTCGTTTCTGCTTAGCTATGCTCAGTTAAGCTTAGTTAGGTTTCAATTCTATGGAGGCAATATTGGGAGGGGGGGTTTCATTCTTCTGGGCCTAACCATAAGCTTCATTTACAGGTCAAGCTACTTAGGCCTGCCTGTTTAGTTCAATCAGCATGGATCATAGGCCTTCGCCTACCACATTCCCCCCTTTGATTATTCTCACCCTAATGCTAATAAGGTGTGAGATCTAAATCACTCAATTGCACTGGAGTTGGGTTTTTACCAATGGTACCAGGAGTAGGGTGCCATAAGGCTAAAATCTTAGTAGCAGTTTTACGTTCTACGGTATTTTCAATAACACTGTTAATAGAGCGCATACAACATGGGATGATACATGGTAAAAGCAAAAACAAAGCTAGAAATAGCAATATCAACATAGCGAAAGTGGTAAGTCCTCCTAGACCAGAGAAGATGAATGCAAACCAATTGGGTATCTTAAGACCATGCCAGGTCTGTACTGGCACATAAGCTTGCTTTCGCATGTTTTCAGCAATCTCTTCAACCACCTGACCCTTATCATCTATCTTCAAGCAACAATTCGTGAGATTTAGCTTACCACATACTCCTCCTTCAGCTGCCAACAAGTAATCTAGTGCCAAACGATTCTGATATATTGCAGTACGCATTTGTGTGCTCTGTCTAGCTAAAAATGTAAGGGCTTGACTAGTTTCATTAGTGATGAGTTCAACTACTGCTTGCAAGTGTATAATTCTATTCAACATATAAATTGGGGTACGATATCCCCACATGCCATCTTGCTCCCAAGTGGCAGGTCCATAATAGGCAATGATTCGCTCGGGTGGCCAATCGTCACCACCCCATTTCTCCCATTTGCCTATCTGCAAGGCTGCTCTCTTTTGCCTCTTTGAGTATACTGGGTAGCCTAATTGTTCTCCGTGTTCTGTGGGCAACAGAAAGAAAGAGGGTCGGATAGTCCCTAAGACACACGCCCCTCCCCAATGAATAGGGAGTCGAGCATATGCTTGGGTTCCACAAATCCAATATAGGCCAGGTGGGGCTTGCCAGACATGAGGTTGGGCAAGGTCAGTCCATAAAGGGGCAATCTCGGGGAATTTCACCAATGGATTGGTGGGCTCGGATTCATTAACTCCTGACCACCAGGACGTCTGTTTTGTAGTGTCGTTATAAAACGTCTGGCTGAGATAGACCAGCTGTCCCACCTGCAAATTGAACTGAGGTCCAGTTCGAGCATAGCACAGACGTCCAACTATCGGGTGTGCCAATTCACTTGTGGTTTTATGCAATTCAGTGTGATTATAGGCTACTGAGTAATTCAATTCTTGGGCCTCCCAAGGCCACTGATCACCCATTCTAGTTCCACCACAAAAGTAACAATCTGAAATGTGAAGACTGGAGACCACTGCTCCAGCTAACTCAAGGAACAAATTCTGAGAAGGGTGAGGGATATCAAACTTATTTACATGCATAGTCTCATAAAAAGTATTATGTATATGGTACCTTGATGATCGATGGGCTTGGGTATTTAATCTTATATATACAATGGTCCCTGGATCTGATCCAGAGCCTGCGATACGTAGGCCAAACTTATACCCTTGTTTCCATGCGCTGGGATTGATTATGTATAATTCTAACGGATTACAGGCACCTTTCTTACAATTTTCTAAATTCTTCACATATGGTTTCATTAAGGCAGCCATTCGATTGTCTCTGGTATTTTCTACCATACCAGTTTTCCATGTTGCGTAGAAAACACATTCCCACTTTGGGCAATAGTAATCTTCAATTGGGGCTGTACTATATTCGTTGGCTAAAACTCGTTTACCTGTACATGCCCCCCACCCGGTGGTTCCTTCTGGACACATATACTTGTCATCATGAGAATATGCTTTCTCCCAATTGGCACACTTAGAACGACTATCTCTATTTATGGCATCACAAGCATCAAAATATAAAACAGCAGGCTTTGCAGGATCAGTGAGTGGGGGTGTAGCATTAAGTAAAGCTCCATCTGCATCATTCCAACTTATTTCTAAGGTATAGTAAGATGGGTTCTGATGTGGGTTAAAACAAACTTTAGTATTACCCTTGGTACAAACGTTCAGTTCAGTAGTGTTATAAATACACCAGCTTACTGTACCAGTACAGGTATAGTAAGAATGATAAAGCAAAGTCTGAGTCACTTTCATCCCAGTCCGGGTAGAGGTGATGCAAGCAGTGCATGGGGGTAAAGCAAAGATAAGTTCAAAGTTCCCCATGAAGGCAACCAGAGCAAAATAAAGATAAAGATGCATGTTGATTGTAGTCCTTCTGAATCTCCGCTGGAAAATCTTGACCTCGATGTCCACTGGTTCTCGACACAAAAGCTGACCCGTTTGCTAATGAAGCAATTCAACGGGTGTCAATGTTGATTAAAGATCCTCAAGTTGTCCGCTGTATGCTCACTTACCAACCGTAGTTGGCCTGAAGAAAGTCTGTAAGTACAAAGTTATTCAATGAAGAAACAAGTGTTTTTGCTGTGTTGGAAACAGCAATCCTCTTCGAAAGACTTGTCAACTGTAGAACACTGTAGTTCATGAGTGTCCCAAAGGAGTTCTAGGTCGCTGGCTGCCGCCGCAGGGTGAGACGCAAAGGAATGTCAGGATGCTGCACTGCTGTCCACTGGTCTGGATCTGGGACTGCTGCCGGCTTGACTCTGCTATGATGAATCCAAGAATCGATTTCTGCTACCTTTACTGCAGTTGGTGTAGACAGGATGACGGTGTATGGTCCCTTCCAATGAGGTTCCAGCGGTGTCTTCTTCCAATCTTTGATCCACACCGAGGTACCAGGCTTGTAGGGATGCAGGGGTTCCGTCAAGTTGATAAGCAACTGGTCCTGTACCCACGCATGAAGAGTCTGCAGAACAGAACTAAGAGCTAGAAGTTCTTGTCTGGTTATTTCTGAACCAATCTGTGGCAAACTACCTTTTACGCCCTGCACTATCGGTGGGGGTTTGCCATACAAAATCCTGATGACTTCACAGGCGCTGAGCGTATTCTAAGTAAGGCTATTGGGAGAACTTGGGGCCACTTTAGGTGGGTCTCCTGACATAGCTTGGACATCTGAGATTTCAAAGTTCTATTCATTCGCTCAACTTTCCCTGAACTTTGGGGTCTGTATGCAGTGTGTAACTTCCATTGTATCTGTAGGGCACCTGCTAACTGCTGGGTAATCTGAGATACAAATGAGGGCCCATTGTCTGACCCAATTACTGCTGGAATTCCGAATCTGGGGATAATTTCTCTTAACAAAACCTTGGTAACTTCTCGGGCTTTTTCAGTCCTGGTGGGGAAGGCCTCCACCCACCCAGAGAAGGTACAAACTAAAACTAACAGGTAACGATATCCATTGGCTTTTGGCATTTCAGTAAAGTCTACTTGTAGGTGGTGCATGGGGGTTACACCTCCTGACTGAACTCGGGGTGGTGGCGTGGGACCCTGTTTAGCATTGTTCTTGGCACAAATCAGACACTGGCGGGCTACTGAGGCTGACAAGGCTCCCAACAGGGCAATGCAAAAATATGGTTTGAGTGCTTTTTCCATAGCACTTTTCCCATAATGTGTGGCTTGATGAAAGGCCTTGACGAAGGCTGGTCCCAAGGATTCAGGGACCACTATCCGTCCTGGGGGTTGACTGCCCTCTGGTGGTGGCAGCTCAATCCACCCATCTTTCAGTACTCCCTTTTCCTCATCACAGTAATAGTCCAATTCTTTGGTGGTATATCGTGGTGTCCATAAATTAAGGGGTACAGGAAACAATACTGCTTGTACTGGTACGGCTTGCGATGAAATTTGGCCTGTCATGGCTGCTTTTCGTGCTGAAGCATCAGCAAATCTGTTTCCTTGGGCAACTTCTCCTTTTCCTGCTTGGTGTCCTCGACAGTGCATGACAGCAACACGTGTAGGGGCCTATACTGCATCTAGTAACATCAATATTTCTGGGCCGTATTTTATTGATTTGCCTCCCGAGGTGATGAGCCCTCGTTCTTTGTAGAGAGCTCCATGGGCATGCAAAGTGGTGAAGGCATATTTTGAGTCCGTATATACATTCAACTGAAGTCCAGCACCCAATACTAGTGCCCTGGTGAGTGCTATCAATTCTGCTTTCTGGGCTGATGTGCCTGATGCAAGAGCTGATGATTCAATGACTTTCTCCCGGGTGACTACTGCATACCCGGCACAGCGTCGTCCATTAATGATGAGGCTGCTTCCATCCACGAAATAGGTTTGGTCAGGATTCTCTAGGGGCACATCAGTCAGATCAGGTCGACTTGAAAATACAGTATCCATGACTTCTATACAGTCATGCTCTGGAGGGTCTCTGCTGACTGGTATCAATGTGACTGGGTTCAAGGCATGGCTCACTTCCAGTTGTATTTGCGGATTTTCACATAGCATACTTTGGTATTTCAGCATCCGAGAATTGGTGAGCCAATGATTTGCTTTTTGTTCCATGAGGGCAAGTACTGCATGTGGTACTGTGACGCGTAGATTCTGTCCTAAGGTGAGTTTGTCTGCTTCACTCACTAATAACGCTGTGGCTGCAACAGCTCTCAAACATGGTGGCCATCCTTTGGCTACAGTGTCCAATTGTTTCGATAGGTATGCTACAGGTCGCTCCCAATGTCCTAATTTCTGAGTCAACATGCCTAGAGCGTTCCCTTGCATTTCATGTACAAAGAGATGGAAAGGCTTTTGGACATCTGGTAATCCAAGTGCTGGTGATGACATCAATGCTTCCTTCAAAGTTTTGAAAGCATTATCTTGATCTGGTCCCCACTCTGCATTTTCAGAAAGCCTTTGACAAAGTCCCTCATGAAAGACTCTTGGCCAAATTAAAAAGTCATGTGATTGGAAGCAGTGAACTATTGTGGAATCAGGACCTGGTTAAAAGATAGAAAGCAGAGAGCAGGGCTAAATGGCCAATTTTCTCAATGAAGAAAGGAGAATAGTGGAGTGCCCCCGGGATCTCTGCTGGGTCCGCTGCTTTTCAACATATTCATAAATGACCTGGAAATGGGAATAACGAGTGAGGTGATCAAATCTGCAGGTGACATAAAATTTTTCAAAATTGTTAAAACTCCAAAAGCGGCATTCACCATGCATAGGCTTCCTGGTGCATCTGGGTCATAGGGAGTATACATCCTGTATGCTTCAGATAATCTTTCATAGAATACTGCTGGGCTTTCATCTATGCTCTGAATAACTTCGGTTATTTTAGAAAGATTCATGGCTTTCTGACCCCCCTTTCGCAGACCTTGCATAAGGCCTTGGCGAAACCGTGATAGAGCTCTGGATCCTCTATCGGTATTCGGATCCCACTCGGGGTCCTCATTAGGGAATTCTCTCTTGGCTGCCTCGCGATTGTCTATTCCTGCTCCTTCTCCTCCCTCAGCCAGGGGATTATCTGCTAGCCAATCGATAGCTGCTCGCTTAATTCGTGTCCGCTCCTCAGTAGTAAATAAAGTAGACAGGAGCTGACGGCAATCTGACCAAGTGGGTTGATGGGTCTGCATAATGGTATTCATTAATTCTGTTAACTCTTGGGACTTGTCAGTGTAGGAAGCATAATGCAATTTCCAATTTAGCAAATCAGTAGTGGAGAATGGCACATATACTAAACTTATGGGTCCCGCTACTATCTGGTCATCCTCATTTCTCACGGGCATTCCCGGGACCTGCCGCAATGGCATCATTTTCTTGACAGGAGCTTTCTGTGTCTTAATAGGGACTTTCTTGGCAGGGGCTTTCTGTCTCACAATGCGCTTAGTCTGAGACGCCTCGCTTGTAACAGATGAGCTTGCACTGATAGTTGATTTTACACTGTCAGTCTCGCCCTGAGAAGACACTTTCTCTTCTTCCTGCTCTGACTCAACCTTGTCCTCTCTCTCAGGCGGATCATTATCCTCGTCAAGAGGTGGATCCTCTATCTGATCTTCTGGTGGTGGGTCGGGGGATGGGTCTCGCTGTTCCCGGGGCACCGCCGCAGGACGCGGTGGTACCTTCACTGGGCACTGGGCTCGGGGCTGTCTAATTACAACTCCCGGGGACTCAGGGTCAACAAGAACAGGTTTCTGAATAGGTTCCTTAATTGTCCCTGTCTTCTGTGTCTGGTCTGTTAATGCTAACATTATCCTGCACTGTTCTTCATAACAGCGCCGTGCCCAAGGGGGTGGGTTCTCACAAATACTTAACCAGGAATCTATATAAGGATACTGGTCGGGGTGCGCTACTCGCACCTTCTGGTGAACTGACTGAATAATTCCTATAGTGAAGGTTCCCTCTCGGGGCCACATAGGATCTAATGCAGGCCACTCCCTAGTACACAAAACTTGCAATCGTGTCGCAGTCATTTTTATTCCATAATCTCCTGAATATCCTTTATTAAAATACTTGATCATACATTCTAACGGAGTGTGCCTGGTAGACCCCGCCCCTCCCATATCGATGTGTGCGCGCAACAACAAACAGAAGGGAAAAGGAGGGCGGACCGTGGGTGAGGGGTCCTCACAGCCCTAGAAACATTCAAGGGAAACAAATAACAAGACAAGACGACGGTCGCTTCCTCCTTTTTACGACCTGAACGCGGTCGCCCGGTCAGGAAATGCGTTACTCAGGAGTCCGCCTTCGCTTGGTCCGTGCTGCCAGACCTCTCACTCACACTTCATTCACACAATCATGCTAGCAACGTATCCCAAAATAGCCCAATCCTGTCTCTTCTGACTAGGCTATAACAAGTTCAAAATCAAAGTCAAAATCAAGAAGACGATAGTTTCACCCCGCGAATACACTATGCAAGGTTAATTGGACCGTCTTGAGAGGTGATCAAGCTCTCTTACCAAGTTCCAAGTTCCAAGTTTCAAACAGCAATTCTGCTCTGACTCATCTGTCTAGACATATCAAAAACTATACTCACCGGATCCGGTTCCCGTTCCCAAGCAAGCGCATGAGTTGGACCTCGGACTCCCCTCATGGGTTCGAGGTGTTGGTTCCGTCCGGGTCCAGCACCCGCCGAGGCCTGGCCCAACTCCCTCCGATGTAACTGGACCGGTGGCGCCTGGGAGCCGAGCCCACGTCGGGAGGGCACGATCCCGGCAGGACCAAACCTGTAGAGGCGGAAAGTCGTGGTATATTGTCCCGTATACCCTCTACTAACCACGCATTCCCGGCCAACGCACCAAGAATATGTAGCAGCAGAGCGCAAACAATCCAATAATACCAGGAGTCTGTTCAGAAGGTCCAAATCATTTATTTGTGCACAAGACTCAAGCAGAATCACATTCAAAATGGCTGAGCCCCGGCTGTTCGTAAAACAACTTTTATACCTTTCTTTCCCATTCTAGACATAGGCAAACTTTTCATTGGTTCCGGTAACCCTTTTCTCCTCCAAGGTCGCTAACCAGCTGGAATATGTGGGAAAGCAGAGCACTGTAACCTTCCTTACAGCACGTTAATTAATTTCATAGAAGCTTCACACAGTCTTATCAGTATCAATTAAAGCTGTTTTTCTGTCCTTTCTAAGTTTCGTTTCTGCTTAGCTATGCTCAGTTAAGCTTAGTTAGGTTTCAATTCTATGGAGGCAATATTGGGGGGGGGGGGGTTCATGCTTCTGGGCCTAACCATAAGCTTCATTTACAGGTCAAGCTACTTAGGCCTGCCTGTTTAGTTCAATCAGCATGGTTCATAGGCCTTCGCCTACCACAGACCTTCAAGGTCAGGAGATAACTACCCTTCTTGCCCAAGGGGCAATAGAAGAAGTTCCTCTTCTTCAACAAGGGTCAGGGTTCTACTCCCCCTATTTTCTCATTCCAAAGAAGACAGGGGGATACAGACCCAATCTAGATCACAGAGAATTGAACAAATTTCTATGCAAGGAGAAGTTCAAGATGCTTTCTCTGGGCACTCTCCTTCCATACCTTCAAAGTCAGGATTGGCTTTGTTCTCTAGATCTCAAGGATGCGTATTGTGGTGAGGAGGACGCTGCAGAGGAAATGGAATGGCAGGGAGAGGAGCCCTGTTCCTTTAAATCTAGAGAGAAAAGCAGTTCCCATAGAAACCACAAGCCTCCAGGGCAGAGTATTCCGAGTGCTAAGCCCCGCCCACCTAGTGACGTCAGGGCTAGGTTGAGCACTGATGAGCTGCACATGGGCAGGAAGAAAGGCGTGGTGCCTGAAAGGCAGCAGTTTAAAAGTGTTTCAGTTTTAGAACAAACAGAAGCGCAGCAGAGAGAAACGCAGCAGAGAGGAACAGAAACGAAGCAGCAGCAAGATGAGCAGGCAGTGTTTGGAGTCCGTGGAGTTCCAGAAGCAGTTCAAGTAAGGGAGCTGATTCTGAAGGGAACAAGCCTGGAATCAGAAACTTGCTGGGTTTTGAAGCAGGTACTTTAGTTCCATTGAAAAGAGGAGCTTCAGGAAGAGACCTGGCTGATGCACATGCAAGAGTAAAGGAGAAACAGAGGGTGTCTGGAACCCAGGGCAGGCAACAATTTCCAGGACAAAGAAGTGTTTCCAGGTGGGGAAGTAGTTCAAGACAGCATTTAAACCCTAAAGGTAATGAAAGTGTCTTTTCTTTAATTCCTAACCAAAGCCAGGCTGAAGGCATTGTTAAAGAATTAAGAGACAGTGCTAAACGCTGTGTGCCCCTGAACTCTGGAAAGCAAACCTTTATTAAGCCTAGAACGTATGCCAGTGACTGCCAAACCTCCACTCTAACAGAGCTTGCTAACTTGTTGAAAGGGAGAGAAACTCCGTTGCAAGAGCCTGTGGCTGGAGACCATAGGAAACAGCTGTTGTTAAGATTGCAGGAGCTGATAAGGCAGGAGAATAACCAGTCAGCTGATATTCAGGATAGACACAGCGAATCTGGAAATGAAATGGATATAGATTTGCTGGAGGATCCTAATGGTTCAGATATAGAAGAAATGCAGTGTTCTCAATGTCTGGCCAAGAACATGAATAGCTGCTGATTCTTTGCCTATGTAAAAGACTGTATCAGGAAAGCCATTTAAGGACTTGTGCTATGCATGGCTTGGAGAAAAGAAGCTGTTGAAAAGAATGACAAGTGTTGGTCTTCCAACTTGTACAAAGTAAAAATCCTGTTTGAAAGTGAATAACAAGAAGCTAATCTGGAGAACAGATTGAGCTTTAGAAGCTTGTTCCTCACGGGAAGTGGAAAGCTGATGTTTTAAAAGGAAATCCTGTATTTTTGTGTTCAACCTGTTTTCACATTCTTGTTTGCCTTATTGGAGAGTTTATCTCATTTTAGTTGAGGTTTTTGAGTTCAATGCGGAGGGGAAACCCCGAAATAAAATTCTCTGATTTGCCTATTTACCGTGTGGTCACACTCCTTGCTCTAAAAACTACATTACCCAGCAGCCTTCCTTGGCGGCCATCTTGGACAGTAATTGTAGAGAGTAAGACAGGCATGTTCACCTGCTCCTAGGCTACCGCCTGGATGAGTAGGTGTGACAGTACACACATGTTCTCATCCATCCATCTCACAGAAAATTCCTACGTTTTCTTTTCCAGGGAAAACATTACCAATACAGAGTCCTTCCTTTTGGTCTGGCCTCTGCTCCGAGAGTGTTCACCAAATGCATGGCAATAGTTGCTGCATTTCTACGCACTCTGGGAATATTTGTCTTCCCATACCTGGACGACTGGCTCATCCGAGCTCCATCTCAGTCAGAGGCCCAGATTTCCCTGGACCGCACAAGGCGCATTCTGCAGTATCTGGGACTGGTGGTAAACCTCCCAAAGTCCCAGCTCATCCCTACTCAGTCCCTGGAATTCATAAGGGCCTGGTTGGATACCACCACTGCAAGGACCTACCTTCCTCAGGCCCGTTGCCAACGTCTAGTGCAGTTAGCCTCCCAGATTCAGTCAAAGAGCCACTTAACTGCCAGGGAGATGCTACAACTGCTAGGCCACATGGCTTCCAAAGTACATGTGGTACCCTATGCTCGCCTACACATGAGAGCAGCTCAATGGACTTTGTCCACCCAGTGGACTCAAGCTTCAGGAGCTCTCTCAGACCAAATAGCAACCTCCAAACGTCTCTGTTGGTCTCTCCAATGGTGGATGTCCACTCAAAATCTGTTGTTGGGGTCCCCCTTCCAACAGTTGTTGCCCCAAGCAACCCTCACAACAGATGCCTCCCAGACAGGTTGGGGAGCTCATCTACAGGACCTCTCCACTCAAGGCACTTGGTCCCCTCAGGAGACCTCTCTTCATATCAACCACATGGAGCTTCGAGCAGTTTTTCTAGCTCTCAAGGTCTTCCATACCCTCCTCCGCTACAAGACAGTCCTCATCCATACGGACAATCAAGTAGCTATGTTTTATATAAACAAGCAAGGAGGAACTGGCTCTCTGTCGCTTTGCAACGAAGCTCTAAGATTGTGGGCCTTCGCCAGAGAGCATCAAATCCATCTCCTGGCAGTATATCTCCCAGGAATCCAAAACTCTTGGGCAGACAGACTCAGTCGAGTTCTGCTTCCACACGAATGGTCCCTGCACATGGATCAGGTACTCAGAATCTTTCAAGAATGGGGAACCCCGGACATAGACCTCTTTGCAAGTCCGTGGAATGCCAAACTTCCCCGGTTTTGTTCCAGAATTCCGTGTCAGGGAGTTCAGGCCAAGGATGCCTTCCTCCTTCATTGGGGTCAGGGCTTCCTGTATGCCTTTCCACCCATTCCCTTGATTCCCAAGACTCTGTTCAAACTCCAGAGGGATCAAGGATCTATGATCCTCATAGCTCCACGCTGGCCACACCAAGTGTGGTACCCTCTGCTTCTGCATCTCTCCCAAGCCCCCTCTCTGGACTTGGGAGCTGCTCCAGACCTTCTGTCTCAGGAGGAAGGGACTTTGTGGCACCCAAACCCCAAGTACCTTCACCTCAGAGCTTGGTTACTGAAGGCCTAGACCTTCAAGACTTGAATCTTTCTCAGCAGGTGAAGGATATCCTTCATGCTTCCAGGAAACCTTACACCAGGCGTTCCTATGCTTTTAAGTGGAAAAGATTTTCCATTTGGTGTGCTGAAAAGGGTCTTGACCCTCTGGCACTACCTTTAACTTCTTTGTTAGACTATCTCCTGCATCTCTCCAATGCAGGACTCAAGACAAATTCAGTAAGAGTCCATTTGAGTGCTATTGCAGCATCCCTTAAGCCCATCAATGGACAACCTATCTCCTCTCATCCTCTTATTTCAAGATTCATGAGAGGCCTAACTTTAACTAAACCTCCCATTAGGCCTCCTCCGGTGGCATGGGACTTAAATTTGGTTCTTGGTCAGCTTATGAAGCCACCTTTTGAACCCTTAGCCACTACCTCCTTGAAATTTCTTTCCTGGAAGGTTATTTTCCTCATTGCAGTCACTTCTGCTCGCCGCATCAGTGAACTGCAGGCCTTAGTGGCTAATCCACCTTATACAAGGTTCCATCATGACAAGGTAGTCCTTAGGACAAATCCACACTTTATGCCTAAAGTGGTCTCACCTTTTCATCTTAATCAAGAGGTATATTTACCTGTATTTTTTTCCAGCTCCTCATGCATCCAGTGCAGAGAAGAATCTTCATACTCTGGATTGTAAAAGAGCTCTTGCTTTTTACTTACATAGGACACAGCAACATAGAAAGTCTTCCCAGTTTTTTGTTGCTTTTGATCCTTCTCACTTGGGACTTCCAGTCTCTAAGAGAACACTGTCCACTTGGATTGCTCAGTGTATTTCTTTCGCCTACCAGAGTAAGAACCTTTCTCTGGAGAGCCATGTCACAGCTCATAATGTGAGGGCCATGGCCACCTCTATGACTCATCTAAATTCTGTGTCCATCGACCAGATCTGTCGAGCAGCCACCTGGGCCTCTGTTCATACCTTCACAGCCCATTACTGCTTGGACAAGGATTCCCGCCGGGATACCTTGTTTGGTCAGGCTGTCCTCAGACACCTGTTCCATTCTTAAACAACTCCTGCCCTCCTTCCCTGGATGGATGCCTGAGATCCATAGGAGGACGCAGACCCCTTCAGGGTCTCATATCCTTGGGGATCTCCCAGGCATCTCAGCTAGGGAGTCCCCATATGTGAAGACTCATTCCTGCTTGTTCCTGGAGATAGCACAGTTACTTACCTGTAACAGGTGATCTCTGGGAACAGCAGGAATAAGTCTTCACAACCCACCCACCTCCCTTAGGAGTTGTATCTCTTTTCTATCTTTCCTTTCCTCTCTCTCTCTATTGTCTCAGCTTTAAACTCGAACTGAGGAGAGTTGGTTAGGAAAGGCGGGAAGGCAGCGTGCAGGCGCTGTGGGATGCTCCCAAAAGCTTTCCTTTTTGGGAAGCTGGGGAGCGTTCCCGCGCAGGCTCCGTCGGTACCGACGTACCCATATGTGAAGACTTATTCCTGCTGTTTCCAGAGATCACCTGTTACAGGTAAGTAACTGTGCTTTACCCTAATACCAAAACCAGGGAAGGACCCACTGCAGGCAAGCTCCTATCGTCCAATATCACTTTTGAACTTTGATACTAAACTTCTTGCGAAAATATTGGCGGAGCATTTGGTCTGTATCTCCCTACTTTGTTACACTCAAGCCAGGTGGGGTTTGTGAAAGGGCGGTATGCGGCTAGAAACTTGAGGCAGATTGTGGCCTCATTGGAGTGGGTGCAGGAGAAGCAGGTCCCCTCATTGTTGATAAGCTTTGATGCTGAAAAGGCATTTGACAGGGTAGGATGGAACGACCTGTACCAGTTTCTGCCCCGCTATGGCCTAGGGGAGACCTACATGCTGATGATCCACACTCATTATGCTTCTCCGTCCGTGGAAGTGTTGGTTAATGGTTTTCTCTTGGAGGGCTTTGTCCTGGAGTGGGGCATGAGACAGGGGTACCCCCTGTCCCCAATTCTTTTTGTACTTTTTTTGGACCCTTTTCTTCGTACAGTAGCGGACTGCCGGGAGGTATGGGCGTGTGGGTGTGGGAGCCTCTGAATTCAAGCTGGCAGCATTTGCAGATGACATTCTGGTATACCTCACTGAGCCTCAGCAATCTCTTCCACATTTATTAGCTGAATTTGCGGAGTTTGGGGGAATTTTGAGTCTTAAAATAAACGATACTAAGTCTGAGGCTATGGATGTCCTGGGGGGCTTTGAGGGACTTGTCGTCCTGGGTTCCCATTGCAATGGGCGGGCCGAGAGTTTCAGTACTTGCAAATTATTTTACCCGGGGACCCCACAAAACTGCCCCGACTGAATTTGGATGCATTCCTAGCTGTGATACGGAGGAAGACGAGGAATTGGCTTTCCCTACCATTGTTGTTAATGGGCCAGATTACAGCCTTTAAAATGGCTCTGTTCCCTAGGCGTCCATATATTTTGCAAACTCTCCCCATGCAGTTATTGCGGCAGGATATAAAGGTCATCGTGCGGGAGATTTGCTTTTTTATCTGGAAAGGTAAAGTGGCGTGGGGGTCTTATAGCTACTTGCAGGGGCCATGGCAAAACGGGGGAGTAGGGCTCCCAGTTATTGGGGAATATGCTCAGGTTTGTCAGCTTCGGCATGTAAGAGACTGGATAGGGCATACAGAGGTGTTTACTCCTAGGTCCATGGAGGAGGACTTTGCGGCCCCCCTTAGTTTGATGTCTTTGCTTCATTCAAAAGCTTCTGAGTTACCAAGGCGTTTGGGGCGTAGCCAATTGGTGAGGCCATTGCGAGAAGTCTGGAGATATCTATGTGCCCGTAGGAAGCATTCTCCAGAGATATCTAGCTTTCTCACCATTAGGGATAATGTTTGTTTTGACCCTGGTATGGAATCTAAGAGTTTTCGGCAATGGGAGAGGAAGGGTCTAAGCCAAGCTTAGTTACTTTGGAGGGTCAAATTAAGTCTTTTGCTATGCTGCGTAGAGAGTTTGATCTAAAAATGACTCACCTTTTTGCATATCTGCGGGTTTGACACTATGTTCAGACGCTCCCGAAGGTTTCTTTGGAGGCGTCTGTAATGGCGGTGGTGCTTCAATTTTTTGAAATAGGAGAAGAAGATCAGGTCTCGATAGCACATTTTGTACAGAAATTAGAAAAAGAGAGCCAAATGAAGGATTATTCAGTGGGGGGAGAATAAATGGGCAAGAGAACTGGGGATACCTCTGCCACTGGGGTGCCTCTTGAATGCTATCAAAAACATTCCCCGCTTGGTGAGTTCTATGCGATTGAGAGAAATCCAATTGCGGGCAATACATAAGGCACAATTTTCCCCAAAACGAGCGCAGAGTGGTGGCATAACACTAGTGGGGAAGTGTTTACATTGAGGAGCCTATAAGGTGGATTTGGGACATATGTGGTGGAGATGCCCCAAAATGTATCAATATTGGGATAGGATATATAGGTTTTTGTGTAAGTTGGTGAGTCAGCCCATAGTGTGGTCCTGTCTCTTAGCTTTATTTGATCATTTACTGCCCAGCAAGCCATAGGGTAGGGGTGCCTGTAGCCTGATTCGCAAAGCCTGTGCAACAGGTACACAACCTCTTCTGTGACACTGACAACAGTCAGTTTCCCCTTCCTTTTGGGAATGGCGGAATTGTTTCCATCAACTTATGCTAATGGGACGACAAGAAGCACGGGGATCGCCCAAAAAATGGGCGGCGGTTTTGGAGATCTGGGGGGTGTATATAGACAATATGACATTGCATGCTCAGAATGAGCTCTGTTCCCCTTAGGTATGTAGCTGGGGGAGTAGGGCAAGGTAGTTAATCATATGGGTGGGGAGGAGAGTGCAGCCTAGTAGGGATTAGGATAAAAAGGGGGATAGTTTAGAGTGGGGGATGGAGGGGTGAGGCTAGTGGTTTACGGTGGTTGCGTTTAGTGCTCAGAGATCACTAGGGCAAGTGTAAGAGGCCCCACAAGCCCTAGATCATTGTATGTAAAGGAGATCTTAAGAGCTCAGCAAGGGGGGATTTGGGGTGGTGGGTGGGTAGGATGGGGAGAAAATTTATAAAAGTAAAAATGTTATTGTTATCTCCAGTTTTGTATTTGTTGGTTAATTGATATGATTATGGTCAAGATGATTATCATGTTACTGTTGAGTGATTCATTCAATAAACATTATTTAAAAAAAGGCCTCAACCTTCATTGTATTTAGTTTCCCCTATTTCGCCAAGTTATACTTCCTGTTAAATGTAATGACCAGACATATGTAAAATGTCGGATGTTTTCTGTTCAATGTAAACCGCGCTGATGTCTAATAGTGCGGTATATAAGAATTGTTAATAAATAATAAATAAATAATAAATTCATACAAAATACTGCAACTTGATTAATTTACCAGGCTAAATCTTATGATCATGTTTCACCTTTATTGAAAGAATTATTTTGGCCTGTAGACAGAAGTATAATATTTTGATTTTGGTGTAGCAGATTTATACTACTGGTATCCCTGTTTACCTCTCACAATTGATTATTCCTTATTGTCCCCAGCAGTCATTAACATCCTCTCAATTTAACTTCTTCTTGATTCCTCCTCCTTCTCAGTGCTCAGTGGCTTTTCGTTGTGTGGCACCTTTGTTCTGGAATGCAAAGCCACTGGATTTGCAGTTGGAAATTTATTTTAGAAAGTTTAAGTTAGGACTGAAGAGCTGGCTTTTTAGTAAGGCATTTGGAGATGCCTGAGGGGATGTTTATTAAGCCGCTTTAAGATTTTGCAGCTGATGCGTCTTTTTTGTGCAAATAGTGCAACGTTAGCTGCAAAAGTTGTGTGGTACCTATTGGGGACATGCCCAGCAGATACCATGCTGAAAATGTAAAAAGCGCTGTCTGACAGCAGCCTGGATGCAACTAACACCACCCATTGAGATGGCATTAGTTGTACCCATGCTGTCTGCAGATCAGACGGTTATTGCACTCTGTTGAGGCCCACAGTAATTGCTCATTGCAGACATGTCCACTGTTTGCCCTAATTACACCAACTCATGCAAATAACGCACTTTGTGCAGATACAGTAGTGCAGAAAATTGCTACGTTATCTGCATTTTGCATGCATTATCTATTAACGCAGCCAGATAGTGTGCGCTGTCTGCCGCGTTAACAGCACAACTTAAGAAACATCCCCCTAAGTGTTATCCATTCATTTATTAATTATTCTTGCTGTGTTCTGGGTTTATCGTGATTTTATTACCCTTATGTTTCTCCATTATTTGTCATGGTGTATAGAATTATATCGTTGTCCTATTTATCCCCCTTCCTGGTGTTTCTTTATCATGCTTTTTTAATTGTGTTTTGTATTTCTGCTTTTAAATTTGGAATTTCTAAACCACTTTGACAACTTTTTGTCAAAAGGCACTTTGTCGAGAAAACCCAAGGGCTGGGTTGTCAAGAATTGCATTGACTCGACGGCACACACACACACACACACACACACACACACACACACACACACACACACACACACACACACAATAAATGCTCTAGGTTTAAGTCTCTTTATTGCATGACAACACACCAGTGATGAAATCAGCAGCATCAATAACAAACTTAGGGGTATGTTTATTAAACTATCCTAATGTTACCGTCGCTAGATGCAGCGTTACTGTGAAGAGTGCCATATAAGGAGTGGGTGTTCCGGTCATAAGGTAGCAATCGCGGGTTATCGTGATAAAGTACGCCATATAACATTATCGCGCGATAGAGGGAGCTGTGTGCATTACCGCGCATTAACCTTAACTTCACCTGTAATCACAGCAACAGAGGTGTAGCACACTGATTAATACAATGACTGCTGAAACAGGGGTCATGAGTTCAGTCCCCCAGTGGCCCTAATGAATAAGGGTGGCCGAGGCAAATCCTTTTCCTGCTTGAAACAGTCCAACAATCTGTGTTGCCAGCTAAAAATACCCGCACCCCAGTGCCATAACCTAATGCACCTTTTAGGGCGCATCAGAAGGCACATCCTAAACCACCTCGTCAGCCAAGGCGGGTTATAATGTGCCCCAGAGGGTATGTCGAAAGGTTATCAACTCCCAAGGCACAATAGTAGGCGCCCCATAAGCTGGCTGAATCTAATGTGTGGCTAAAGATGCCCCAAGGATGTATAGGTGACTCAAGAAATGTTGGCCAAGGGCAGTAAGGTCCCCCAAGTTGAAAAGCAAGAAAGGTATGGGCCAAACACAGATGTAACCCTAACATTGCACAGAGCACCAAGGAAAGACAATGCACAAGTGATGGAAGGAAGTAGATCTGAGCTGATGGACCAGCCAAATCTGCGTCCAGCCCATGTGGCAGTTGGAAAAATGGACAAACATATCGGGGGCAGCTGTAGCGATGCACAGGGTGATGGTAATGTACCATGCAACAATGACAGTGTGTAGCAGAGGATGGGAAGATGTGTCCAGCAGAGGAGGTAGATGTGGCAGGATAGGTGCAATGACAGGAGGACAGAGGAGTAGCAGTGCCATACAGAGCACACACAGGAGAGGCAACCAGGAAGAGCTGCAATGCAGAAACGTGTATCAGTGCAGGACATGGGGTAGCAGCTTGCACATCAGGGCAGGATGGCACACAGCTGGCAGACACACATAGATGGACAGAAGGATGGTTGGCAACTGTGATAAGGGTACAATGTACTAACAGCACAGATCTGCACAGATATGACTGTTACAGGAATGAAAAGTAGCTGTGCAGGACAGGCATACAAATCAAAGAGAACAGAGAGGAATCAAACCTATGACCATTAGCACAAATGTCAATGCACAAACCGATAGGCCACACCACCAACGTGAGGTCAGTAGCAAAGGCTGCATACAAGAATACTGCAGGGCATCACACAAGAAGCCTGCTGTCTGCCAGGATAGACAAACCTCCAACAGTAACCATGGTGGAATGCACATGCAGATCTCGTGTGTACAGATCAGATCACAGTCTGTAATTGGGACCAGAGCCACATATAACTACATGCACACACACAATGAAATATTATGCAGTGGATACAGCATACAGAAGAGGAAAGAACCTAAACCCAAAGGGCGGCAGGGGATGCTCTGTGGAGCAGGGCAAAATATGGAACAGAACAGGAGCATGTGAGAATTGAACCTGCAAACAGGTGTGCCACAGACCAGCTGAACCACAGCAGTGCCAGTCCCCCAAGTGGACTGCCATGTAGACACCACAAAGAAAGAGACATATGTAACAGCTAATATGTGATGGATAGGCAGCACAGAGGGCGCACTTTGGTGTACAGTGAAGAGATGGAAGGGTGTGTGCATAGGTGATGAACCTGCAGGTAGCTCATGGTCAGGTTAGCACAACAGAAAAAAATAAGTAAACCCCATGTGGGATCAAACCTGCAACCTATGGTGTTACAACACATGTCCGTAACCACTATCCCAAACAACCACAGCAAGCACAATGCAAAAATATTACCTCAAAGGGAATGTGTGTATGGGAACCTGTAACACCCGGTGATGTGGCAAATGGCTGGCGGATAGACGGCTGGTGCCGTACAAGGATGTGGGCACGGGTGGGCCATGTACATGACCAGGAAATCACTAAATACGTGTGTCAGTGTGATCAAGCAGCAGCAGAGACAAATGTACGTCCAACACATATTTTTATTTTGATTAATCATCACAGATAGTGTAGATACCGCCTATCATAATATCAAGGTGAGTGGATAACGGGAAAATGTGAAAACACATTTTGCAGGGCAGCAACCCACATGTTACAGAAAGGTCACTGGCCCGTCTACAGATGATGGGCAGGAGAGATAATGTGCATTAGGTGCATGGTGTGCAGTATGCATTAGCCCCCCACCCCCCACATGCTGCTGCACGCCCCAAATGTGTTAGTTACATATGTGTGCATGTAGACAGTAGGCGGTGCATGATGAGGGCCCAACACACATCAATCATGATCTGTTCATAAAAACATATCTGTCTGCCAACACAGGAGGCACACAAATGAAACAGCATATGTTGTTAAACGTAAGAAAGTGTAAACACAGATATCGAAATATATGTTACAGCTGTCACATAATGCCTGATATAGGAATCAAAGCAGCAACAATATAAACCAAAACAATCGTCAAATGCACAATGAGGATATGCTAACAGAAAGCAGAGGCACATGAACACAGAGAATTCAAATGAAACAAACCGCAGAAACATGCAGAGATAACACTATGCAGAAGGTCCCCCTGCACTGGTTGGTGTGGATACAGTGTCTGTACACATATATCACGGTACATGGAATGCACAAATGGAGGAAGAAAATGGACACTCACACTGCCACACTCCAAATATAACGGGGCAATGTGAGTGTCGTTACCTCAGGGGATAAATAGGACTGTGCAGACATGCAATGCTAGGTTTGTAAATCAACGCAGAGCGTCAAGTCTGCACAGTAAACAAACACAATAACCTGTATATAGAGATGGAAAGAAAGGTCAAACATGTTACAGTAACCTACACAGAAGCCATATTGCCACATTCTGTGCTGCACCAACATAGTCAGTCACATGCACATGCACCGTGTACGTTGAAACATGATACAGTGATGCCACACATGCACTGTAACACCCTTGGTGAGTGCAAACATCAATCCAAGATGTTGGTGTGCAGTAAAGTGGTGTGGTGGCAAATACTGTGTCATGTTCAAGTGGAGGGTAGGTGGAAATGGACAAGAGGACCTCTCCATTGATCCCCCTGTGCCACACGCATGGCTGTATGCTCGTGTTGAACCGAACAGATGAGCATATCCTGTGTTCCATGTCACACACATGGGCAAAACACAACAACACAATGTCAGAAGGATGTACAACATACAGCGACAATGTCAGTCCTTGCTGCACACGTGGGGATCAGTACATAGTGTCCACAGTGCAAAGGGTGTCTACAATCCAACAAGTCACGTTAAGACTGTCCTTGAAACCCTGGACAGGCATAGTCAAGTGTGACATCCCAATATGCCACAGTGCTGGAAAGGTCATGTGTGTCTCCTGCGATGAACACGACACCCAGCCAGAGCAGGGCAGCAACGGTGTGTTGGACAGGCCTGTCATGCCCAAAGTAGCAGTCCAACAATAATACTGTCCATCCTAGGCATGTGTCCCACTCGCAGAGGTCAAACATCCTATGGCACCATTTCCCAGGGATAGTTCCATGGTGTTGTGTCCTCCAACAGGTGGGTGATGGTGACGCAGGATGCACTGTAGTAGATGTGCTTTGTGTGTCCCCTGCCCTGTTTCAGAAGAGGATAAACAATGTATTGGTATGCTGCTTGCAACATCAGCCCAAATTGCAGAGAGTCAAACATCAATATGTACGTAATGAAACGTCACACAACCAAACATAACATGATCACAACACAGAACACAGTGCATGTTGTGGACATTTGGAATTGGAACCGCAGACGAGGGTGTCACATGGATATGGTCATGTCCATGCCCATGTTACACAGGCGTTTCACAGCTCTACCCCATGTGCATCAGCGTTCGTGTACAGAGACCCAACATTAAATGTCCATAAAATAAACAGTAAATCATTAACATGTAAAGGCTGAGGTCATTCCCAAAAGACCAAAGGTGCAACCTACTGTGTGTTTGCATCAAGTGTCTGTTTGGGATCCCCTGAGGCTCTCAAAGGCCACAACATGTCACAGTGAAGGGAGAAGATGTCATCGAAATGTGTCGAATCACTGTGTCCCCAAGTCCAGCCACTGTGGATGCATGTCCACATTATGGCGATATCTATGATACAAAAATGCTGTTGCGCAGTGGTCTGTCAACACACAAGAGATAGGTCAGCTCACAATACACAACATATGTCCACAATGTTCACAAGGTAAACAGCAGTAAGGTAGAGATAGCACAGTCACCACCACTCCCAAGGGTGTACAGACCCCTCACATCACATGATAATGCAAAATTCCTGCATGCTGTATCATCACACAGCCAACCCAAAAACACCCACCCACACAGTATGCTAAGGTGAGCGTGCCAGCAGTAGCATACAGCCTGTATGTGCACAATTGGAGAATAGTGGAGATAAAGGCTTGTCAAATGCAATGATACACTGCTGTTGGCTGATGCTACAATGTCAGGGAAGGGTGTACGTGCAGCCCACCACCCGAACACCTAGGACCTGCACACACATGCAGCTCTGTTGGACATGTCCCAGAGACGGAGAAGATGAACTGGCCAGGAACACATGTGGATATGTGTGCCAATAGCAACATATGAGGTATGGGGGTGCAGGGCAAAGAGGTGAACAACAGCATATGTACAATATGACAGATCACTGCAGACATGTGCTCCCCCTGACTGTTGTCACAGACAAAGTAGCTGTAGGTCCACCCAAGACTACTGCATGTTGGATGACGTACAGTCACCTGCCAATGCACCACAGCACCAGGAGGGTCACCAAGTATGTCCTGTGGATTGAGAAACACAAGAGAAACATAAATATGTCATGTTGTAGCTGTGCAACACACACTGCACCTTCATGTCCTCAGCTCGCAGACCCCCCAAGATCCTTTACAGACTGACTGTTCCCCATCATACTGTACATATTAATTTCATGTTAAAGTTATCACTGAAGTGTGTGTGGCAAACTACAAGGGTCCGTACTCTGTCCATTCCCTTCTTCTCCTCTCCGCTGCTGTAAAAAATGTGGAACAGAACTGTCTCTTTGCTACCGTGTCCCTGCTTGGCTCTAAGGCCGCAATACTATCCTGTGTCCCCCATATTGCTCCTACTGCCCCTTCAGTGTGTGTTCTGGTGTCTCAATGTCCTCTGCTACCCCGCTGTCAGTACCTGTAACACAGGGAAATATTCAGGGGTTCCTTCCTTCTCCTCTGTCGATATACATTTCCTTGGTGTGTCTATCTCATACCTTGACTTACATTACCAGCTGTATGCTGATGAGTTGCAAATATATCTCTCAATGCATGAGTTATGTCTGCCAAACCACACCCCGATGTCTGCTTGCCACCTGACATTGATGGCTGCATGTCATCCCACTGTGTGAAATTGATAATGGCAAAGCATGGATATCCTATATGTGCACCTAAACCCTCCCCTCCCATCAGAGCGTCTTTGTGTGTGTGGCCATAACTTCCTTTCTCTAGGGTTCTCAATGTAGGTGTTGTCTTGGACTGCACTCTCCTCCTCTACACACATACCCAGCTTGTAGTTGAGGCTTGTGGTTTATGTCTAGATGTCATCAGCTATATTTCCCCAGTCCTCCCTGAAAACACAACTAAAACCCAAATCCCCCCCCCCCCAATCAGCTCCCGGCTTGCCTACTGTAACCTACACCTTGCTGATCTGGCCTTGAATCATCTCTGTCTGCCTGCAAATATGCAACACTGTACTGCATGGCTATTCTAGAGCCACACACATAATGGCAATAATACTCCCCCTGTCAGGACACCGCACAGGTTCCCTACCCGTCTATGCATCCATATCAAGGCTACGTGCTGACCTATACATGCAGGCACACTGTGGTGTTGCAGTAACTTCCCTTACTGATCTCAAATACCAGTAATCCAACTACTACTCAACATGTATATAGTGCTACATATCACATGTAGCGCTATACCGAAACAACTAACACACAGTCCCTGCTCATCAGAGCATACCAACCAATCAATCACCTCATATTACAAAATGTGAAACACACACATCTAGGCAACTGGTCCCATCTATGGGCCGCTCTCCTACTGTTGACCCCATACTACACGCCTTTCACCTTGCTGCACCCAAAGCCTCAAACTAACCACCTGTGGCTGTACAGCAGCCCCTATCCCAATCAGCCACAAATCATGTATGACAGCTTACCACCTCCCACAAGCCTACTACTCCCAACACACATAATCCACCTCCACCCACTGTTGTGCCCTGCTCACATCTTCTGCGTTTTCAGTCATGACTAGTGTGACCAACTCTCCTTTAAAACCCCCAGTATCAGTAGGTAGGGTTTAAGCGAGTGGTTTTGCCCCACTGAACAGCTACTTTCACAAATCCTAAAGCAGAGCTTCTTGGGAGATGTAGTCCCTTCGCTGACCAATGAGGAGCAGTTGTGGATTCAAAAGTGGTTCAAGCAAACAAAGGATTTATTTCCCCTCCCGGGGTTGGATTTTTAACCAGGAAATAAGGTAACACAAAACCAGGTACTTTCTGGTGTAAGGACAAATTAAAGGTTTTCAACATAAAGGCTTACTTCAGCATAAACACATTAATTTCCAGCATTTCAAGGTAACAGTTCTGTTTCTTCACAGCTGTATGCTTTCAACTCCAAGCAATGCTGCCTTTCTCTTTAAAGCATGAACTCAGCGTAATGACATTATCTCATTAGAAAGGGTTATCGTACAGTCCATTACTTCTTCCTTGTTATTTACATGCTCTGGCTCAATGTCCATTAATTCTTCCTCTGTAACAGGAAATGTTTGTAACTGCAACCCTGGTGCCACGCCTTTCCTTAATGCTCCAGGCTTCTTATGATACTCCTGAATTAAATACTGGTTCAGATAAGCATTCTAAGTACAGTCCTTCTCTTTACAGCCCCAACTCTCTGGGTAAATGAAATCACTGTAATCATTAGCACCCCAGCGTTTAGGCTTACCTTTAAACCTAGCTGGCAGAGGTTTTCTCTGTGGCTTGGAATTGGCTGTAGGTTCCCAACCTGAGGTGTGCACAGAAGCTTTCAATGGCCTTCCTGGCTTTCTTTCTTTTCTGTACTCCCCAGAATACGGCAGGTAATCCAGACTGCCTTTTCTGTATCCTTCCCTTGGGGTTTCTGTTCTCTTCCTGAAGGGAAGCTCCGTTTGACCCTTCCACGGAGACTCTGTCCTTCTCCTTTCACTGCTCTCTTCACTGCAGCTCTCGTAGCCCACCTGGCTGCCTGCTTGGCTGCTCGGCTCACCTCCTTCACCTAACTCACCTAACTCCCCTAACTCACCTAACTCCATAGGCTCAACTGTGACCTCTTTATTAGAGTGACTTCTAGGGAAGAGCTTGACTCCTCCCCCTAACAGGTGTGCTGAATCAACTTGTGACTCATTCTCTAAGTGGTAGCACGGGCGTATCCCTTTCCCTTGTGCTTGGTTTCTGTGGTAACCAGAAGCCATGTGCTCTTGTTTACATCTCAGCACTGCTCCTGTTTCCTGCTTTTTAGCTTCTTCTAACGGGCTGGAAGGACCCACTATGTCACACTAGATGTAAGCCGGGATGGCCAGGCAGTGTCTATTACATGTCAGTGCAGTGTTGCATCTTACTGCTATTGGGATACAAATGTTCACCAGTAGTAGTAGTGCACACATATCTAAACAAATGTATGTGGCAACATATGCAGTACTTATTTATTTATTTATTTAATGTTATTTTTATACCGCCTTATCAAACAATCAAAGCGGTTTAACAAACAATAAATATAAAGGCAGTGAAAATATGTACAGGCAGTAATGACAATTACAAGGTTAAATAACTTAATGTGTTTTACAGAAAGAAATAATGCGCTATATACATTGTGTACTATAATACAATGTGAGCTATAATACAGCTTATTATATGATTGTTTTTTCTCTTAAACATTGAATTAATTATTCAGTTAGACCATAATGCTCGATAAACAGGACAGTTTTTAGTTGTTTTCTAAAGTCTTTAAGGTCCTGAGCTGCTCTTAAATCATTTGGAAGAGAGTTCCAAATATTTGGTGCCGCAAACGAGAATGACCTTTCTGTTGTCTCTTTACGTGCTTTTCTAAAGTCAAGTGATGTGCTGACTCTGTTGGTGGATCCTAATCTTCTAGGTCTTTTGCTGATGTCTGATTGAATGATATTAGCCAGACTGTTTGCAGAACATTTATGTTTGATTTTGAAAATGTATATAATGGTTTTATATTTTATGCGATATGCTATTGGTAGCCAATGTAACTCCTTCATAATGGGAGTTATGTGCTCCTGGCTTGATAATCCGAAGATTATTCGAGCAGCAGTGTTTTGAGCGAGTTGCAAAGGTTTTAGTGACTGCTTCTGAAGGCCAAGATATATTGGATTACAAAAATCAAATAATGGCGTGATTAAAGCATGGCAGACGTTACGGAAGTGGGTTGTTTCGAGTAGTGGTCTTAATCTTCTAATAATCTTCATTCTATAATATGCACTCCTGATTGTCTTACTAATATGTGTTTTAAGATTCATTTCTCTGTCAAGAGTCACTCCAAGATATTTTACTTCAGATTTTATAGGAATATTAGAGTCTTCTATCATGATATCAGGTGGAGGAGGGAAATCAGAGTTACGAGAAACAAATAAGGCCTCAGTTTTGTTGAAATTGATTTCCATGTTATTGCATTTGCACCAATCAGACATTTGTAGGAGACAATCTGTAATTCTATGATAATCAGGGTTATTAATTGAAACAGATGTAAATATCATTATATCATCTGCATAGATGGTATAATTAATGTCATTCTTTGAAGGGATGTTGCAAATTGGTTGTATGTAAATGTTGAATAAAAGAGAAGAGAGGGCAGAGCCCTGTGGAACTCCTTGTAACACTCTTATGGGTTGAGATGCTTTGTCACCTATCTTTACTTGTATGTGTCTCTCTGTAAGATATGACTGGAACCATTTTAATGTGGTACCATAAAGTCCGATCTCCTCTAATCTGTTTAGTAATCTTTGGTGATCCACAGAATCAAATGCCGCGGAGATGTCGATAAAGATCATTATGATGCCTTTCTTAGAGTCATCTATGGTACGGAGTATTTTGTCGAAAAGGTAAATCATTAAGGTTTCTACACCGTGATTTGGCCGAAAACCATGTTGATTATCGTCCAAAGGAGCATAAATATCAATATGATCTTGAAGTTGAAGCTGAACAGTTTTTTCAATAATCTTAGCTAAAAATGGAATACTAGATATTGGCCGATATGCGGCTGGGTTGTTTTTGTCTAATGTAGTTTTTTTTGGGATAGGTCTGACAGAAGCAAGTTTTAATTGAACTGGCAGTAGACCTTGAGTAAGTGAAATGTGTACTATGTGTTGTATAATGTGAAGGAAGCTTGATTTAGTAGCTTTTATCCATGATACTGGACAAGGATCAGTGGGAGAAGTGCTTGTATTTATTGTTGAAATGATATGGGCTAGTTGATCATTTGAAGGAGGCTTGAATGTATCCCAAATCCTATTATGCGAGACTGAGTTTTTGTTCACTATAATTTTTGATTCTTTTTTAGAATGAAATTTGTCTTTTATATAATCCGCATAACTCTGTGGCTCAACTATTATTTCAGCTTCTACTTTTTGTTCTTTTGTTAGTGTCCTCACAATTTCGAAGAGCTCTCTGGGCTTGTTGATGGCTGAATCGATTAAATTTGTGTGGTATTCTTTTTTTGTATGTTTAATGTGTTCATCATATTGCTTTAGCATTGTTAAATATAGCTGTTTTATGTCTATTGAATTGTATTTTCTCCATTTACGCTCTATCCGTCTGAGCGCTCTTTTCATTTGACGTAATGCTATTGAATACCAAGGCTTGTGATGAAGTTTATTATTCCGTGGTTTCTTAGGTCTCGTGTCCGTTGCTCTGGCTGCATTAGCAATAATGTGATTCCAATTGGTTATTTGAGTTTCAAGCTCATCTGAATCTGTGGACAGATGAGGTATGGTTTCTTGTATAAATGAATCTCTGTCAAATTTTTTAAAACGTCTTTGAAAACTATAGTTGTCTAGGTGCACATTAAAATTTCTTGTTTTTACTAAAATCCCTATCTTAACTAAGTGGTGGTCTGACCAAGGTATTGGGGTAATGTAAGGTGTTGTAACAAAACCTCTTGAAATTATATTATTGGATACAAAAATGAGGTCAGGAGAATTACCAAATTTGTGTGTGGAAGCATTAATTATTTGTGTGAACTGTAGTGAAGACATAGCTTGAAGGAATGAATCAGAGTCTCTGTGGCTGATTGATTTAAGGTTAAAGTCTCCTAGAACTATTGTGGATTTATTGGGAGATGTGATGGCACAAATATACTCAAGTAATGATGCAAGTTCCACAGGGGAAGCGTTAGGTGCTCTATAGTGTAGACAAATTGCCATATATTTGTTCTCAATACAGATAGAATTACATTGACGTGAGTGCTTTGAATTCTGAATTTTAAATACCTTTTTGCAATTATAAGTACCCCTCCTCCACGTTTTAAAGAGCGAGGGCAACTATAAGCAGTGTATGTATCAGGAACCAATTGGTTAATAATTACATTGTCAGTTGGATTTAACCATGTCTCTGTAATGCAAAGCACATCAGGTTGAGCCTCATCTATATGGTCTACTATTGTATGGATTTTGTTGCATACAGATCTGGCATTAATTAATTCAACCTTCAGTAAATTGTCTGAATTGGGTAAAACTTGAGTTTCTTTTGCCTTGTATATAGAATTGTCATTCATGTATGTATATAAATATATCCAATAGAAATGTGGAATCCAGATATAGATATTTGACAGGCATTGGTATTGGAAATGTTGTGAGTGAATGAGGCATATTGGAAAGAGCAAAATAAATTGCATAGTTAAATTTAACATGAATATTATACTTGCTTTTTAGTTGAAGGCTGTTTTAACTTCTGTATAAAGACTGTATGCTTTCCAGATGGAAGGTTTTGGCAGTGTATTATTTATTATTGCATGCGCCTATGTTCCACGCCTAAGGGCCACGCCAAAGGGCCCTCTGGCGAGGCCCTCAGGCGCGGGCGCGCCTCTGCTGCGGCGGTTTTAATGCCGTTGAGCAGGGCTGTGATAGGCAGTTCACTCCTCTGACGTGCAGCACAATTACAGCTCTCAGCTGAAGGAAATGGTGATCCCCGATGTTTAGGAAGCCTCTGCTGCGGCGGTTTTAATGCCGTTGAGCAGGGCTGTGATAGGCAGTTCACTCCTCTGACGTGCAGCACAATTACAGCTCTCAGCTGAAGGAAATGGTGATCCCCGATGTTTAGGAAGCCTCTGCTGCGGCGGTTTTAATGCCGTTGAGCAGGGCTGTGATAGGCAGTTCACGCCTCTGACGTGCAGCACAATTACAGCTCTCAGCTGAAGGAAATGGTGATCCCCGATGTTTAGGAAGCCTCTGCTGCGGCGGTTTTAATGCCGTTGAGCAGGGCTGTGATAGGCAGTTCACTCCTCTGACGTGCAGCACAATTACAGCTCTCAGCTGAAGGAAATGGTGATCCCCGATGTTTAGGAAGCCTCTGCTGCGGCGGTTTTAATGCTGTTGAGCAGGGCTGTGATAGGCAGTTCACTCCTCTGATGTGCAGCACAATTACAGCTCTCAGCTGAAGGAAATGGTGATCCCCGATGTTTAGGAAGCCTCTGCTGCGGCGGTTTTAATGCCGTTGAGCAGGGCTGTGATAGGCAGTTCACTCCTCTGACGTGCAGCACAATTACAGCTCTCAGCTGAAAGAAATGGTGATCCCCGATGTTTAGGAAGCCTCTGCTGCGGCGGTTTTAATGCCGTTGAGCAGGGCTGTGATAGGCAGTTCACTCCTCTGACGTGCAGCACAATTACAGCTCTCAGCTGAAGGAAATGGTGATCCCCGATGTTTAGGAAGCCTCTGCTGCGGCGGTTTTAATGCCGTTGAGCAGGGCTGTGATAGGCAGTTCACTCCTCTGACGTGCAGCACAATTACAGCTCTCAGCTGAAGGAAATGGTGATCCCCGATGTTTAGGAAGCCTCTGCTGCGGCGGTTTTAATGCCGTTGAGCAGGGCTGTGATAGGCAGTTCACTCCTCTGACGTGCAGCACAATTACAGCTCTCAGCTGAAGGAAATGGTGATCCCCGATGTTTAGGAAGCCTCTGCTGCGGCGGTTTTAATGCCGTTGAGCAGGGCTGTGATAGGCAGTTCACTCCTCTGACATGCAGCACAATTACAGCTCTCAGCTGAAGGAAATGGTGATCCCCGATGTTTAGGAAGCCTCTGCTGCGGCGGTTTTAATGCCGTTGAGCAGGGCTGTGATAGGCAGTTCACTCCTCTGACGTGCAGCACAATTACAGCTCTCAGCTGAAGGAAATGGTGATCCCCGATGTTTAGGAAGCCTCTGCTGCGGCGGTTTTAATGCCGTTGAGCAGGGCTGTGATAGGCAGTTCACTCCTCTGACGTGCAGCACAATTACAGCTCTCAGCTGAAGGAAATGGTGATCCCCGATGTTTAGGAAGCCTCTGCTGCGGCGGTTTTAATGCCGTTGAGCAGGGCTGTGATAGGCAGTTCACTCCTCTGACGTGCAGCACAATTACAGCTCTCAGCTGAAGGAAATGGTGATCCCCGATGTTTAGGAAGCCTCTGCTGCGGCGGTTTTAATGCCGTTGAGCAGGGCTGTGATAGGCAGTTCACTCCTCTGACGTGCAGCACAATTACAGCTCTCAGCTGAAGGAAATGGTGATCCCCGATGTTTAGGAAGCCTCTGCTGTGGCGGTTTTAATGCCGTTGAGCAGGGCTGTGATAGGCAGTTCACGCCTCTGACGTGCAGCACAATTACAGCTCTCAGCTGAAGGAAATGGTGATCCCCGATGTTTAGGAAGCCTCTGCTGCGGCGGTTTTAATGCCGTTGAGCAGGGCTGTGATAGGCAGTTCACTCCTCTGACGTGCAGCACAATTACAGCTCTCAGCTGAAGGAAATTGTGATCCCCGATGTTTAGGAAGCCTCTGCTGCGGCGGTTTTAATGCCGTTGAGCAGGGCTGTGATAGGCAGTTCACTCCTCTGACGTGCAGCACAATTACAGCTCTCAGCTGAAGGAAATGGTGATCCCCGATGTTTAGGAAGCCTCTGCTGTGGCGGTTTTAATGCCGTTGAGCAGGGCTGTGATAGGCAGTTCACGCCTCTGACGTGCAGCACAATTACAGCTCTCAGCTGAAGGAAATGGTGATCCCCGATGTTTAGGAAGCCTCTGCTGCGGCGGTTTTAATGCCGTTGAGCAGGGCTGTGATAGGCAGTTCACTCCTCTGACATGCAGCACAATTACAGCTCTCAGCTGAAGGAAATGGTGATCCCCGATGTTTAGGAAGCCTCTGCTGCGGCGGTTTTAATGCCGTTGAGCAGGGCTGTGATAGGCAGTTCACTCCTCTGACGTGCAGCACAATTACAGCTCTCAGCTGAAGGAAATGGTGATCCCCGATGTTTAGGAAGCCTCTGCTGCGGCGGTTTTAATGCCGTTGAGCAGGGCTGTGATAGGCAGTTCACTCCTCTGACGTGCAGCACAATTACAGCTCTCAATTACATGAGAAGACCTCCTCAATCACCTGCCACCTGACTGCTGTTCCCTCACATGTGTCACCACGGCCACGTACCGGAGGGCACTTAGGATCATCCTCCAGATCCTCATTAATTTGGACAGGGATATGGTGCCTGAGAGCAATGTTGTGCAGGATGCAACAGGCTATAATGATCTCTGCCACAGTCTGTGGTTTGTATTGTAAGGCCCCGCCTGTCCTATCCAGACACCTGAAGCGACTCTTTAAAATGCCAAAGGTGCACTCTATGATGGAGCGGCTGGAGGCATGGGCCTCATTGTAATTCCTCTCTGCACGTGTCCGTGGTTGACGCACAGGGGTCAGCAACCAGGGGAGACACCCATAACCTGAATCACCTGCAGAAAGAGATGTGGAACGTTAAAACAGGAACTGATGTCCACCCAAATGGACATAAGTATGTACATGCAAACCAAATGCACAAAACATCCTCACAGAAACATATGACATCACATGATGGGACTCCACAACTATGCATCAGTGTGTGAAGTTATAACACACAAAACAAGGGGTAGGTGTACGGATTGCAATCAACCTAATCTGTAACCACTACACAAATGCTAGCTTCAATTCAACCATCATCACACAGCACCGTAGCAAGGTAGAGCTGGAGGGCACTACCCCCCCCCCCCCAACGTTAGGTCACACACAGACAGATGAGACACACACACAACTAGGGATACACCTCAAAGACAGACATGTGCACATATGGTTAGTCACAGGATCACCATGTGCATGTCAGAGATGAGAAATACACACCCAGCAGTATACAGTCCTCATACTGGCCTGCCTCAAATTGTCTGAATAGTGCTGAGTGATGCAGGATATAGGAGTCATGGGTGGACCCTGCAAACCTAGGGACCACATTCAGAATATGCATATTTGCATCACATACAACCTGAACATTCAGGGAATGGTAGTGTTTGCAGTTGCGGAACACTACCTCCCTGTCTCTGGGCGGGACCAGGGCAACATGTGTGCAATCAATAGCTCCCATCATGTATGGTATCCCGGCAAATGCTTCAAAGGCCTGGTTCAGGGTCCTCCACTGTTGCCTAGTGTTGGGAATGGCAATGTAATTCCCCACCCGGCTGATCATGGCACGCAGTACCTGGTGGAGACAGGGTGAGAAGGTGGGGTGGCTCATGCCACTCACTGCGGCCACAGATGAATGGAAACAGCCAGAGGCAAAGAAATGTAGGGCACCAAGGAGCTTGACCAAACCCGGTATGGCATGTGACTGACCAGTCAGGGGCTCGAGGTCAGGTCTTAGATCCTCATAGAGCTCCCTAATAGCTCCCATGCTCAGGCGGTAGAGGGAGATGACCTAGTCCTCATGCATGCCCTGGAGCTGGGCCCTGGGCCTGTAGAGGTGAGGCTGGTGAGCCTGCAACTCCGCACGCCTCCTGTGCCGTGCCGGCACAGCCCCTGCCCGGCCTTCCCCGAAAGCTGCAGGTCTGTGTTGCAGCAGGACTACACCCATGCCCTGTGCCTCAGCCCCATGGACACCATCTCCCCCGTCAGGCAACTGCAGCCTCTGCTCACCTCCCACTGCACATGCAGCAACCACAAAGCCCGCCATAAACTCCACCCCCCCTCAACTCCTCTAACTCCCTCAAACTCAGACACTCACCTCACCAACCTAACCACACACCTCCCCCACCACACACCAACCCAGCCACACAACCCCACCACCACTCACGAACCCAGCCACTCCCTATGACACACCTGCCTCTGACACACTCCTTGCTTCACCAACAACCAACAGCGCACGCCTTCTCTCCTTCGCCTACATAAACCCCTCAATGTGTACCAGGTGTGCATGTGTATTGTGGTGAGGAATGCCCTCCAGAAGAGATGGAGATAGGGGAAAATCCTGGTAGAAGTAATGAAACAGCACTAGCACACAGGATTTCCAAATCAGAGTTAAAAAAAACACAGCTCTCTGCTGAGTACAAGACACGCCCCAACTCAGGGGAGGAGACAGGCTTCTGCACTGATTGGACATGCTCAGAGGAAGGTCAGGACGTGCCGGGAAATGAAGCCCTTTTAAATCCCCAAGCAGAGAGGGAAGAGGAGAGGAGGAAAAGAGAAAAGGAGGAAACAGAAAAAGAAGGAAAAGGAAGGAGGAAAATGCTAGAACCCTGGAGCAAGGCAGAACCTTGGAGCAGTAAACCTTGGAGCCAAGCACACTCTAAGAAGGAACCTTACTACAAGGTAGAGCCTGGGCGTGGGAAGGCTAGCAAATTCAGCACATGGAAAGAAGGTATCTGGTCTGTTGCAAACAAGGCTACAGAAGCAAGGAAGTGAAGCAGGAAGAAAGCTTTTCAAAGAGAAATTCCCAGAGCAGAGGAAATAGCAATAAGGCTGCTGAGTTTTTGAACCAGAGAGACTTCTGGAGGAAAGGTGCCAGTTCTTATTCAAACCCTGCTAAAGGTAAAGCTGACTTTTCTACTTTTAATGCTTTACTAGAGAAACCTTTTATTTGTGCTAACCTTCACAAGGTAAACCCAGCTGCAGAAGCTGATAGCAAGTGGGGGAAGGGTGTTACCCTTACCATAGACTTTCACATGGATAAAGAGCACTTACAGGCTGAATTGCTTTTAAAACAGTTTCAAGCGTTTCTGGAACTGAGGTCAGGGAAGCTTAGCAGGCCTGACAGAGACAGTGATAGCCTTATCTCTGATGAATGCATGCAAGTGGATAATTACCTGCCTGCCTTAGAAGGGGACCCTTCTCCAATGGATTGCTCAATCTGCCTCAAAGAGGACAGCAATGTAAGAAACCCTTGAACACTGTATGAAAAGAATACAGGGAGTTTGCTGTACTTGCTGCCAAGCTAAAAGGTTTACAAATTGTTTTCATTTGTTGTTTTGAGAAGCCACGCTATGGAAGGAACAGCTGTTTGTTTAGTGCTGCAATAATTCTGAAAGACCACATGAGACACTGCTGAGTTAAAGCTGCTGTGATTGTGAAGAGCCAAGTAGAAGCTAACTTAATTTCAGTTGTACTTCCTATGTTCCTGGTTTCAGCTGTTTGGGTTGAAGTTGCACCTTTTGCGTTATGTACCATTGAATTTTGATGTGCTGGAAAATATCCCCACAACAATAAATTTCTTGCAGCCTTACCATTCGTGTCACGACTACAATTTAATCCTGAAGGAAATACAAGTACACTACGAGTCCCAGAATTCCTAGGGACCAGTACAAGCTTTATTCCTCAGGGACATTACAAGGCCACTCCTGCCTGTAAGCTCTCGGGCACAGGGCAGGAGCGTCGCAGTATTTATAGGGTTTTTACGTTGCGCGTGTTGCGTATGTGCAGTGGCTCAAGCGCATTAGCTGTGCGTGTTGTGCATGTGCTGCAGAGATGTGGAAGGTACATGCATGGGACACCATGTTACACATGCACTGCGTGTGAGCGTGAGACATGCTCATGTGCTGCGTGATGTAATGCGCATGCGCCAAGCCTCACGCTCACGCACAGCGCATGTGTAACATGGTGTCCCGCCCATGCACCTTCCATGTCTCCGTGGCACATGCACAATGCGCGCAGCCGATGCGCTCGCGCCACTGCGCATGCGCAACATGTGCAACGTAAAAGAACCTATAAATACACATGCACACCTGGTACACGTTGAGGGGTTTGTGTAGGGGAGGGAGAGAAGGCGTTCGCTGTTGGTTGTTGGTGAAGCAAGGAGAGTGTCAGAAGCAGGTGTGTCGTGGAGAGTGGCTGGGTTGGTGAGTGGTGGTGCAGAGTGCCAGAGGCAGGTTTGATGTGGAGAGGTGTGTGGCAAATCAGGCGAGAGAGAGAGGAGGGGAGGCGAGGAGCAGGCAAGAGAGACAGGAGCTGAGTTGAGGAGCAGGCAGCAGGGAGAGGAGGTGGGGCGAGGAGCAGGTGTGAGGTGTAGCTGAGGAGCAGGGATGTGTGACAGGGAGGGAGAGGGCACAGAGGGCAGGGAGATGGAGTGACAGGACATGGCAGGAGGGGAGGAGGGGGGGCACCTGTTCAGCAGGACCCAGAGCCGGCAGGGAGTGTTGGGCCTGTGGTAGGTACAGGGTGTGTGTGACAGGTACCTGGGCCTGTGTGCATAATAGACACAGTCCTGAATGTAGTCGAGGACCGCAACGCAGTGGAGAAGCAGGGGGCATGGCAGACAAGGCTCATATCTGATTGAACACTGCATACATCAATGGTCCAGAAAACAGACATGCAAAGCCCAGAGGGTTAAGCTGCATAGCAACATTTCACAGCACTACAGATCAGCAATGTAACAGTGATGTAAAGGACCTATCTGAGGAGTGGCTAATGATATCCCACTGTAATCAATGAGCATCACAGCATACATGAGCAGCAATGTAACAGTAAAAAGCCACATTGGGATATCATTTGACAGTACTCAGATAACCTCCTTGGATCACGTTTACATTGTTGCTCTCTAGTGCTGTGAAGTTTGACTGTACTACTGGACCCTCTGGGCCTTTCATATAGGTGAGTTTGGCCACTGATATATGCAGAGTTCATGCGATTATAGGGCTTGTCTGTCCTTTGAAGTACTCCTCCTCCTAAGGATATGTGGTTGGGGGACTAACTGAGGTCTGATTCCTCTACTACTGAAGTTACCCTACCCAGATTGGTCTAGCGTTCCTTCCTCACATATGGCTTATGAGGGCTTACATTTAGTTATTTGTTTGTGCCTACTCCATTTGGGGTGTGTTCATCATTACCAGCCTGCGTCCTCTGTCCCCCTGATGTCTACTTGCGAAAATAGTACCTGGCATATAGGTCACAGCCAGTCATCATACCTCTGCAGCCAGTCACCAAGCACACTGTGACAGGGGGAGACATACAAGAGAGGGGGAGACATACAAGAGGAACATACAACTAGCCCAGAACACATTCTCCTGTGGGTTCCCACACACACCACCAAAACACATATGACATCTGTATGCACCTGCCTATCCAGGGACATATACCAGACCACTGACAGGGAAAGGACTAACACATGGGGATGATGACATAGACGCAAACAAACGGCAGCAAACACACTACACACATGTCACACACTTAACACTCTGTTGGGGGCCACATACAGTGGGGATACCCCACCCACCCTCACCAGACATTGGAAGGCACATTGACACACCCATACCAAATGCACATAGCACAACCCCCACAACACCTGGGAGCAGCCCTTATACACATTCCTCAGTGACACACACACATTCCCATACACCCACACACGGTGCAACCCCATACCCAGCACTGCTCCACCCATCCCCCCAGACACCCCACCACACCCATGGAGTATAAGATAGCTGTCCACACCACACCACACAGTGTCTTGCAAAGCGGAGGGCCCCCACACACGTCTGGCTGACACGGACACATCCTGCAACATCTAACATCCATACCACTCAGGGCAATGCAAGCACATCGCTCACACACACAATGACGCCACACAATCCCAGTCAGGACTCCCACATGCGCCATGGCCACAGGTATTGCCGAGGCCACATCCAAGGTCAGGCGGACAGTCCATACCTGATACTGTAGATAGGGAGCGCGGCACTCAGCACACCATCCCCCACACACCGCATCCCATGTGGCACAGCTACACCAGGGAATGAGGCTGCTACCCCCCCCCCCACACACCCTGCCAGGCACAGCACACTGAAGGCACCTGTGCTGTCCCTATTGTAGGCGCATCAACAGCAGGCACAGGCGGACAACACATTGTTTTTGGCAGGGATGTACTACACAGGTGTACATAGGTGCACTGCGCAAACTAATCTGTGCTGTGTACCCTTTTCCAACCCCCAGGTAACTACAGGGCCATGGAGGCACATGAGAACATAAGAACATAAGAACATAAGATATGCCATACTGGGTCAGACCAAGGTCCATCAAGCCCAGTATTCTGTTTCCAACAGTGGCCAATCTAGGTCATATGTACCTAGCAGTTTCCCCAAGGGACACAGGTTCCACAATGCTTGTATTGGTTCAAGCATTGATATCCTGGGTCCCTTCTTAATAATGGTTTATGGACCTTTCCTCCAGGAACTTGTCCAAACCTTTTTTAAACCCAGCTACACTAACAGCCTTTACTACATCCTCCGGTAACAAATTCCAGAGTTTGATTACACGTTGAGTGAAAAAATATTTTCTTTTAATAGTCTTAAATAGTTTACCCTGTAGCTTCATTGCATGTCCCCTAGTCTTTCTATATTCTGATAAGGTAAACAATCGATCTACGTTTACCCGTTCCACTCCGTTTATTAATTTATAGACTTCTATCATATCTCCCCTCAGCCGTCTCTTTTCCAGGTTAAAGAGCCCTAACCTTTTAAGCCTTTCTTCATAGGAGTATCCTTCCATCCCCTTTACCATTTTGGTGGCTCTTCTCTGAACCTTTTCTAAAATCGCTATATCCTTTTTAAGATACGGCGACCAGAATTGCACACAATATTCAAGGTGCGGTCTCACCATGGAACGATATAGAGGCATTATAATATCTTTTGTTTTATTTTCCATTCCTTTCCTTATCATACCTAGCATTCTATTTGCTCTCTTGGCCGCCGCTGCACACTGGGCCGAGGGTTTTAACATGGTATCCACAATGACGCCTAAATCTTTTTCCTGGGTGGTGGTTCCTAATGTGGAACCTTGCATCGTGTAACCGTAGTTTGGGTTGTTCTTCCCTAGGTGCATAACCTTGCACTTGTCCACATTAAATTTCATCTGCCATTTTGATGCCCAGTCTTCCAATTTATCAAGATCCTCTTGCAGTTTTCCACAATCCTCTTGGGTTTTAACAACTTTAAATAGTTTTGTGTCATCTGCAAATTTGATAACCTCACTCATTATTCCACTTTCCAGGTCATTTATGAATATGTCAAAAAGCAGCGGACCCAGCACAGATCCCTGGGGTACACACCACTATTCACCTTTCTCCATTGGGAAAATTGGCCATTTAGCCCTACCCTCTGCTTTCTATCTTTTAACCAGTTCCTGATCCACAATAGTACACTGCCTCCTATCCCATGACTCTTTAGTTTTGCCAAAAGTCTCTCATGAGGGACCTTGTCAAAGGCTTTCTGAAAGTCCAGATACACAATATCAACCGACTCACCTTTGTCCACCTGATTATTCACTCCTTCAAAAAAACATAACAGATTAGTAAGACAAGATCTTCCTTGTCTAAAGCCATGTTGGCTGTCTCCCATTAGGTCAGGGGTCTCAAACACGCGGCCCGCGAGAGAACTTTGTGCAGCCCGCGATGCAGAGAAAAGAAAAAAAAAAACCCAAACAAACCCCTGGCTTCTGCTGCTGCCGCTGCCGTGGCAGCGGCAGAATCAACTGTCCCGCGGCCCCTTCCCGTCTGCCCGGAAAAGCATCTTTAACATCTTGTCAGCTCCATCAGCGGCAGCTTTCAGGGCTGCGAAGGGAGTAGTATTTCCCTCTCGCGGCTCTGTTAAGCCTGCCGGGGCTGGTGGGCATTACCATCATACCCGGCAGGCTTAACAGCGCCGCGAGAGGGAAATCACTCTTCTCTTCGCAGCTTGAAAAGCCCGCCGCTGATGGAGCTGACAAGATGCTTTGCCGGGCAGATGGGAAGGGGCCGCGGGACAGTTGATTCTGCCGCTGCCACGGCGGCAGCAGCAGCAGAAGCCAGGGGTTTGTTTTGTTTTTAATTTTTAAATTTACTTGGGCTGATGGGGGGGAGGGGGGTTAGGACTGAAAATGGGGTGATGGGGGGATAGTACTGAAAATGGGGTGATGGGGGGGGTTAGGACTGGTAATGGGCAGATGGGGGTTAGGACTGGAGATGGTCTGATTGGGGGGCTAAGACTGAAAATGGGGTTATGGGGGGCTAAGAATGAAGATGGGGTGATGGAAGGGTTAGGACTGGAAGTGGGCTGTTGGGGGGCTTAGGACTGGTAATGGGCTATGGGGGGGGCTACAACTGGTAATGGACTGGGGGGCGGGGGTGCTAGGACTGGAAATGGGCAGAGTAGAAGGGGGAGCTTGAACTGCAAATAGCTGATGGGGACAGGGTTTTGGAATGGAAATGGGCTGAGTGGAAGGGGGCTTGGAATGGAAATGGGCTGATGGGGAGGGGGGCTTGGAAAGGAAATGGGCTGTGAGGGGAGGGAGCTAGGACTGGAAATGGGCTGATGATGTGGGGACTAGAAGGGAGCGGATGCTGGGTGGAGCAGGAGCTAGAAGGGAGTTGATGTTGGGGGACGATTAGAATGGGATGGGATGGGGCTGGGAGAGTGAAATGGAGAGGGGAAAAATATTTTGTGTGGGAGGGAAGAAAAATCTACAATTGGCCGGGTATTGGGAGAGTAAGTGGGGATTGAGGATGGAGGGGTAAAATTTGAGTGGATGAAATAGGAATGAGGAAAGAGCAAAAGGAGAAAGATTAGTATGTTAAAGCAGATGTAGAGAGAGAATGGAAAAAAAAAACTAGGAAAGAAAGGACAAATGGACAGCAGACAATGGAGCGTTAGCAGAAGACACGAAGAAACCAGAAGAAAGTGGCTGGAACAATTGCAACTGAAAAAAATGCACAAAAGGTAGAAAAATATCTCTTTATTTTGAATTTATTAACTGAAATATGTCAGCTCTTGGAAATGTGCATCTTTAACGTCTGCACTTTATTTAATACAAGAGGAAATTAATTTATAGTTTTATTTCTACAGTGTTGTACATTCTAAGTTTGGCTTTTGGGGTTCCCAGTTTAATTATTGTCTTCCTGTTTCTAAATTGTGATTCCTTGTTTGATGATGGTGTATGTTCTGCATGTGTAACTGAGCTGAGGTATTCTGTTTATGTAATTCCTATTTGACATTGCCACTTGTTCTCTTTCCCCAGTACGTCATGTATTGTTATTCTCTGAAATGTATTGATTTAATATTTGCAGTGTTGCCTTTTGATAGTTAGGGTATGGTGCTTTGTGAGTCCTGGTAGTGCTGTTAGGATATGGCAGGTTTGCTATGGGTTCTAAATGGGCAGTGTTTGTAGTAGTTCCTAATGTGCTTGGCGGTTGGCACTGGTTTATAGTAATGTAGAAATCTTTTAGTCTTTCTTTATCCATACACTCATTAAGAGGCATGTTTACTAAAAGTTAGTGTATGGTAACATTATGCAAATGTTTATGCAAATGATGCCCCTTATGCAAATGAGGCCCGCGTCTTGTGCGGCCCCCGGGTTACTCTACAAGTCCTCATTTGGCCCTCAAAGCAATTTGAGTTTGAGACCCCTGCATTAGGTCATGACTATCTACATGCTGAGTAATTTTATTCTTTAATGATGGTTTCTACCATTTTTCCCGGTACTGATGTCAGGCTCACCGGTCTGTAGTTACCCGGATCACCCCTGGAACCCTTTTTAAAAATTGGTGTTGCATTGGCGATCCTCCAATCTTCAGGTATTAGAGATGATTTTAATGATAGTTCACAGATTACTAATAGCAGGTCTGCAATCTCATATTTCAGTTCTTTCAACACCCTTGGATGTATACCATCCGGCCCAGGTGATTTGCTACTCTTCAGTTTATCTAATAGTTGTAATACATCTTCCCGATGTATCGATATTTCCTTCAATTCTTCCGCACCTTTAAATACCACTTCAGTCATGGGTAACATCCCTACATCTTCCTCAGTAAAGACTGAAGCAAAGAATTCATTCAGTCTCTCCGCTATCGCCTTGTCGCCTCTTAGTGCACCTTTAACCCCTTTATCATCTAATGGACCAACTGACTCTCTCACAGGTTTTTTGCTACGAATGTACTTGAAAAGGTCTTTACTTCGCGTTTTTGCTTCCGCAGCAAGCTTCTTCTCAAATTCTCCCTTTGCCTGCCTTATCAATGCCTTGCATTTGGCTTGCCAGTACTTGTGCTGTTTCTAGGTTTCGTCGTTTGGCTCTTTTTTCCATTTCCTGAAAGATGCTTTTTTGGCAACAACAGCCTCTCTGACCTCACCTTTAAACCATGCTGGCAGTTTTCTGGACTTCCTTCCACTTTTCTTAAAGCATGGAATACAGCTGGTCTGGGCTTCCAAGATAGTATTTTTCAACAACAGCCAAGCCTGATGTACGTCTTTAACCTTTGCAACTGCTCCTTTTCGTTTTTTCTTAACTGTTTCCCTCATTTTATCATAGTCTCCCTTTCGAAAGTTAAAAGGTAGTACTGTGGATTTCCTTACTATCCCTCCTCCACTAATTAAATCAAAGGCGATCATGCTATGATCACTATTGCCAAGTGGCCCCAACAACCTTATCTTTTGCACTAGATCTGGTGTTCCAGTAAGGACTAGGTCTAATATGAGGATGAAGATGTGGCAGGGCCTCAGGAAGGTGAGGGGCCAGAGGCTGCAATGTATGGGTACACCGCCAGCAATGGCGAGGGCACAACAGTAAACAATGTGCTGGCCGAGGCAGAGGACACGCCACCGGATGTCAATGCTACAGTGGGGGCCACTAGGCGCAACTCACAACCTCTAGAGGGTACGAAGATGGAGGGGAGTCACCATACCGTGCAGGCACCAGGGACATCAGCCACCCCTTCCACAAGCACGGCTACGATCTTGGCAGAGCTGCAGGCCCACAATGCCTCAGCAAGGCATGATGCCAAAGGTGGGTAACAGCATACACAACAATCCCCATGGGGGTTGACGTAACATCCACAATGTGATTGCACTTGCACCACAATATGTTGGCAACATAGCAGATCGTTTCATATGTGCAGGGGGGGGGGGGGGTTGTGCCATGTGCGTTCCACCCTCTGGTAGCATGGCTTGTCAGGTGTCAGCATGTGTGAGGAGCTCAGACACACAAACACTGTTCTTGCCCATATACCCCACGGACGCGCACAGCGGTAAACACCTATCCCAGGTCACCTAGACAGCTTACACGACTGACCACTCTCCATGGCTATTTGTACCTAGCATAGTTTGTCAGTGTAATCTGTACTGTGCGCCAGCGGTATAGAAAACAGGGTTCCCCAGATATATGTATGTGTGTGCCATGACTCCTCACGTCATCTGGCTTATCTCATACGACCAGTGCGCAGATCAAGCATTCACACATTGAACTGTGACACTGTACCATGTGTGAGATCTGTGATTCACACGAACCCTCATCAGATCCCTTTCCTGGCATGAGAATGGCTCATGGGACACACAGATGTAACCATGGTCATGCGTTGCTAGTTGTTGCGTGCATGATTTTTCTGCAGACTGATCTGGTGGGATATGCCTGACATGTGCATGTGTCACAATGGGGGTTGTAACAGGTGTCTCACACATCACCTTGTGTCCCACCCACAGGCACTCATCAGGCTCTGTTGGCCATTCACCAGAAGATCCGCCAGCTGCGTGCCACAGCGGACACAATGGCAGGGGAGCTCCTCCGTATTGCGGATGCCCAGGAGGCCATGGCTGCCCATACACAGCAGCCAGCACCGGCACCAGAGGCGGCACCAGCAGTCCCGGGACAGAGGGGTGGATTGGGCCATGGTCACCGTGGCTGGCCATGGAGGATGTGAACATTATAAATAAATACATCACAACCTATTACAACCTATGTGTTTGTTTCCAATGTGTGGCACTGTGATCCCCTAGTACCCCGCACCCCATGTTGTCACCCTGCCCACATGTGCCTACCCTTATCCCTCAGGGGTGTGGTATCTGTACTGCCACCAATCATCGCACATAGGTTATACCATGCCCTGGGTGCCATGGACTGTGGCAGGTGGTCACCCTCCTACCTATGCGTGGGGGTATACCCAACCTCACCCGTTGCACATCAATATGTTCACAGTGTCTGTTGTAAGGATCTGTCACCCTCTCCCACCCCATATGCTCTCCATCATTAGACACACATGTGTGACCATCCTCCCTGCCCACATCAGGGAATACGTGGCTGTCTACCCACATAGGCTTGCATGCGGCACAGGCAGACAAAGGTAGCTCGCTTCAGTCAGCTGATCACTGTTCACCAGCGCTTGTAGTCCCCTACCACTCATCCTTGGAACCTGCATCGAACTGTCTTGCCCTCACCAGCTATCCCCCTGTAAAGCTCCTGGGTACAGCATCCCCTCTTACCCTTCCTGCCACATACCTGCTGCTAGCCTTTTCCCCTATTGCCCCCCAAGCATGGTGCATCATATATGGTGCCCACACATCACAGGTAGCATGCATGTGACCATAGCTGTTGGGACACACTGCACATTGGCACATCACAGGGGCACCATGGGACACAGACGCCTACACACATGGGCAGCCCCCACAACTGCGTGTGAAGATGGTCCATGTATGTTACCTATGTCTACCATGCATAGGGATCTACACACATGTCCCATGCTCACGTCCACAGTCTGTCTGTAAGGGAGACACATGACCATTGTGATGAAGTAACCCAACTGTATTTAAAAACATATGTACAACAGGTATTGTATACCAAAGCTCACATGTTGGGTCCCAGGAGACAGGACAGCACAGGGCACGTGTGTGGGCACCACAGGAACCATCACATGCTCCTGGTACGCCCATCAGGGGATGGCTGTCAAAATGCACTGCCCATACCAGCCACACGCTGCATCTCGGCAGCCATCCACTGAATGGAACCTGCCAGCCACCGGATGGTGCGGTCCTGGGCCCGCTGGCGTTGCAGCACACCATCCATTGCCACATACAGGTCCTGGATGCACCTGCCACCACATACACACAAGGTGCCAGGTGTCTGTGTGGTGGCATGTGCGTGGACCCTGTCTGTGGCAATGGGTGGCGTAGCTACACCCAGACGGGCACCATCGCCACACACATGTGGCAGCTGGCAGGGACCCACAGTGCCCTGTGCTGTCCTGTCTTCCCTCCCCCCCTCCACACCCCCCTCCTCCCACCCGGCACCTCCCACCCACCCTCGCCACCCTCCACGCTCTTCTCCTCCCCCTCACCCCCCAAAACGTCACACACACTCTCACCCTCCCCTCCCTCCCACCCCACCCCACCCTCTACCCCCTCCATGTCCCCGTCATCCTCTTCCGCTTCTGCCGCCTCTGCTGCCTCCTCCTCCTCCTCTGCCGCCTCCTCCTCCACCGGCTGGACTGCAGCTGTGGGGCATGTTGTGGGTGGCCGTGAGTTTGATGTCCCCTCACCAGCAGCAACAGCTTCTGTGGGGGAAGACAGTCATTAGCACACCATCATGCAATTACAACACCACATAAACATAGGGTGGCCTCCCACAGGCCGTTGGCCCACTGTGACATGCTGTACTGCGCTGCAGGGGCCGCAACACTCACCGTCACATTGCTGCAGTGCCCTCCTTTGTAGCCGCTCGAGGACACCCGGGTAGTGCAGCCGCAACTCACGTCCCTTTTTCCATAGGTCCTCCACCTGGGTGGGAACATTAAGGGCCAGATATCTCTGGTGGGTGCCCAACGCATATCACACATCACTGCGTACAGCAGGGTGCTGCTGCTGCTCATGCCAGTGGGTCCTATACTACCTGTTTCTAGCACCGCCTGCATGTGTGGCTGTGGGTCTGGGCATGTGTGGGGTGCCACCTACATGTCGTTTGGCCAAACCCACAGACCAGCCTTACCCAGATCCTACGCTCTCCTTGCATTACATGGCAGCACCATGCCATGTGTGGGGTAGGTATGCTGGTCTACAGGGGAGGTGTTTCTTGACCCCTGTGGGGTCTGGCAAACACCTGTGTATTTGCATAACCTACACACATCCACAGACACACACGCCATGCCACCATGATATCTGTATTGGAATATGTGTGATGTGTTCTGGCATCGCGTGGGGAGTGGGTGGCCCTGAACACATCACCAGGAACCACTACCAGAACACCAGGATGTGTACTTTAACTGTGTGGACACAACTAGGGCCTCCTGTGAATAGGGCATTTGTGGCCGACTGCAACAGGAGCATGCACCAACACACCTAGCTGGGCTATAGACCTCTGTAATCAGGTCCAGGGCCCAGAGCTGTGAGAATGAAAAAGATGCAGGTACCCTGACACCAGGATCTCTAATGGACCACTGTAATGAGGTCCAGGGACTCCTGGAGTTAGAGTAGTGCTGTGAAACCCCAAATGATGCAGTTACCCTGACACCAGGATCTATAATATACCTCTGTAATGAGGTCCAGGGCCTCCTGGAGTTAGGGCAGAGCTGTGAAACCCCAACTGATGCAGTTACCCTGACATCAGGATCTATAATAAACCTCTGTAATGAGGTCCAGGGCCTCCTGGAGTTAGGGGCAGAGCTGTGAGAATGAAAAAGATGCAGGTACCCTGACACCAGGATCTCTAATGGACCACTGTAATGAGATCCAGGGACTCCTGGAGTTAGGGCAGTGCTGTGAAACCCCAACTGATGTAGTTACCCTGACACCAGGATCTATAATAAACCTCTGTAATGAGGTCCAGGGCCTCCTGGAGTTAGGGCAGAACTGTGAAACCCCAACTGATGCAGTTACCATGTGTCACACCCCCTTTCTCAGCATATAGGCGGTTGCCTGGGAGAGTGGGAAATGTGCCAGATTATCCTTGTAAGTGCTGATGCTTGGTATCCCTGTAGTTGTGGCCCAAACGAAAGACAGCCAAGGTTTTGTGTGATAACAAAAACTTTATTTGTTGCACAGGATTCTGTCATCTATCCTCCCCTAACCAGAAACAAAACGGTGGATACTTTTATATGCCAGTATAAAGTCCAACTGAAATATAGTCCAACCTGATCCTTCTCAGGGTTGTCAGATTATATACAAGGTAAATTCAACTTCTTCTCATCAACGAACAGCTTCAGTAGCAGCTAATCACTTCCATAGCTTTCACCATATTCAGCTGCTTACAGACATTGAGTTTCACTCCAGCAGAACGCTGCTTCTCTCCGTGCAAACTCAGTAGCATGAATTACTTATCAGCACTTCTCTTATACAATACTATTAACAGCTTCACTCTTGGCAACACATAGCACAGTCTGCTTCCATGTCAGAATAAGACCTATCTGATTTGGTTGAACCTAACTGCATGGATTCAACATCTGAGTCAGACGTCTCATGATTCAAATCAGAGTACTGCAGATCAACAGGCTTCCATGGTTCCAAATGGTGTCTAAGCTGTTTCCACTCTCTATTCCTTTCCCTCAGTGGAATGTAATTATAACTAGAATCAGCAGCCTCCCTTAAAGTGGTGTTAAAGGAACTCAACTGGCTTGCTCCTCTTCTAGTACATCTGGGTTGCAAAGGTGGGTAAAAAGACAAGTCTCTGTTCTTGCACTGCTCCTGTTTCACTGGCACAGCGTGAGCTAGCGTTAGCTTCTTTCGTCGAAGCCTACCATCAGCTGATGAATTAAGAACAGCTGAGGTACTTCCTAAGCTCCTGCTAGTATCTGGCTTCCTGCACTTGGAACGCTTAGGCAGCTTATCATACAGAGTTTTATACTTGGTTAAACTCTCACCTCTGTTCACAGCTTCTAGGGAAGAGTCTAGGGAAGATATACTCTCTCTTCTGGTTAAGGGTTCCAGCCTCTCCCCATGAGAATAAAAGTATGTTCCCACCTGCTTCTCCTGGCTGTCTGGTTCGCGTTGACCTCTCTCTCTCAGAGGAAGCTTGCTCCCCTGCTGTCTCAGAGACCTCCGTGTCTCACAGCAGTCTGGATCGCAACTCTCCCAGCACCATGTGCTATCCTGGCAATGGCTGCTCCACCCTTTGCTTCTCTCTGCCTCTTGGTCAGAGTCAGGTCCTGAGTCTCCTGCCTGAACACTTCCTGTTCTCCCAGGCACTCCTCCTGCTCCTCCACGAACTCTCCTCAGATCAGAACTCAATCTCCTTCTCCCACACGAGCTCTTTCTCAATCCCGAACTAACTCTCTCTGTTACTTCCTGGTTAAGAGCATTGGGCTGTCCTATCCGGTTTGACTCCGCCCCCTTGCCTCTTACGTCAGCTCCCCTGTTTGTCCTGGAGCTGGGGTGTGGCTCTCTCACTGCCTTTCTGTGCAGAGAGTTTCTCTGGGTTTGTGCTTTAACCCCTTCCTTGCCTGCCTTAATGTGTGCATTATTTATTTACTGTATTTTATTTATTTGCAGTCTCTTTTATACCGCGCTATTCGACATCAGTGCGGTTTACAATGAACATAAGAGTTGCACATCTCAATTTCGTGATTTGTGCTTACAGTGAAACAGGTATAATAACTTGGGTATACATTAAACAGGAAAATTAAACTTGGGTATGCATTAAGCAGGTATAACAGGTAAAATAGGGTATAAATAACCAGTCCCTTAACAAGGAGACACGATGAATAAATACAGTCTACTTTATGCAACAATATAATGAGTTATGTGGCACTGCATAAGTTTCTCATGGTGGTTGGAGGGGAAGGTGTGATTGCGAGTGATCAGTCTGGGAATGTGACGTGCATGAGTTTGAGGTGCTGCATTGAGATGTGAGAGTGGGTGAGTGTGGGGAGAAGACTGCATCATCGTAGTGATGAAGAAAGAGGTGCCGTTTCAGTGCCTTCCTAAATTGGGAGAGTTCACTGATGGTTCTGATAGTTGCTGGTAGTGTGTTCCAGCAGGATGGAGCAAAGAAGGAGAAGGCTCTGGATCTAGTGAATTGAGAACACTTCGTGCTTGCCTTAGGTAATATGAGAGTATTTGCGGCATTCGATCTCCTTGCTCGATTGGGAGGTATGATTGAAATTAGATCAGTAATGGCAGTAGCAGGGTATTTATTGATGGCTTTATGGGTCATAATTAGGATCTTGAATGAGATCCTGGCTTGTATGGGTAGCCAGTGCAATTGTTTTAGTATTGGGGTAATATGAGAACTTCTTGAGGCTCCATGAAGGATTCTTGCAGCTGAATTCATTGCAAGTTGTAAGGGGTTAGTCGTGCACTTAGGTAGACCATACAAGATCGCATTGGCATAGTCAAAGTGAGGCATTATTAGGGCCTGAAAGACAGTTCGGAAGTCATCAGGTTCTAACAGTTGACGCAAATTGCGGAGGGTCCGGATTTTATGGTACACCGACTTTGTTATGTTTTTGATATGAGCCTTCATATTAAGTTGCTGATCAAGCGTTACACCTAGGTATCTTACTGTAGTCTTCATATGATCTCTGCGTCGCGAACCTTGATAGACAGGGGTGGAGTAAAAGCCGGATTCCTGGTTACGAAGAGGGCTTCTGTCTTTTTGAAATTTAACTTAAGCATTTGTGCATTTAGCCAGTCTGTGACAGCGTCAAAACACCTGATAAGTGGGGATAGTTCAAGATGTTCTGTCGAAATTGGCATGTACATCAAGACGTCGTCAGCATAGACCAGGCAGTTGATATTAAATGATTGGATGAGATCACAAATGGGTTGCATATAGACATTGAATAGCAAGGCGGATAGAGATGAGCCCTGTGGAACACCTTTAGTTTGGGGGAAGGAATCGGAGTTGGAGGGGCCAGAACGGACATGTTGCCAGCGATCAGTGAGGTATGAAGCACACCATGACAAAGCTGAAGCTTGAACTCCCTTCTCTCTGAGGCGTAGCAGGAGAACTTCGTGGTCTACGGTGTCGAATGCGGCAGCAATATCCATGAAGATCAGTGCAAAGCCTTGTCTGATGTTATCGAGACCTAAGGTTATGGTGTTGAATAAGGTTGTGAGTAATGTTTCAACACCATGTGCTTCGCGAAATCCATGCTGGCAGGGATGCAGGGGTGCATTAGTATCTATGTGATCTTGTAATTGGCGTTGGGTAATCTTTTCAATAATTTTCGATAGGAGAGGTATGCTGGAGATAGGCCTGTAGGACTCCATCATCGAAGGGTCCAACTTACTGTTTTTTAGGAGTGGTCTGATAGCCGTCTGTTTCAGGCTTCAAGGAAATGTTCCAGTAGAGAACGATACATCAATCAATTTGGATAGGAATGGGCTGAGCTCGGCACGCAGGGCCTTTATCCAGGGAGCTGGACACGGATCGGAGGGTGCTGTTGTAGTGTTTATGTTTAGGATAGTGTCTTGAATGACTCTGTCAGATGGAGTAGAAAATGATGTGATAGTGTGTTGGGACCCACTCAAGAAATGACCAAGAGGAGGTTGTGGGATGGAGAAAGGTAGGCTGGCTGGTATGGGGGGCTTAGCAGTGTGGGCAAGCTGAGCTGTGAGAATGAAACAGATGCAGTTACCCTGACACCAGGATCTCTAATTGACCTGTGTGATCAGTTCCAGGGCCTCTTGGAGTTAGGGCAGAGCTGTGAAACCCCAACTGATGCACCTACCCTGACACCAGGATCTATAATAAACCTCTGTAATCAGGTCCAGGGCCTCCTGGGGTTAGGGCAGAGCTGTGAGAATGAAACAGATGCAGGTACCCTGACACCAGGATCTTTAATTGACCTCGGTGATCAGGTCCAGGGCCTCCTGGAGTTAGGGCAGAGCTGTGAGAATGAAACAGATGCAGGTACCCTGACACCAGGATCTCTAATTGACCTGTATGATCAGGTCCAGGGCCTCCTGGAGTTAGTGCAGAGGTGTGAAACCCCAACTGATGCAGTTACCCTGACACCAGGATCTCTAATGGAGCACTGTAATGAGGTCCAGGGACTCCTGGAGTTAGGGCAGTGCTGTGAAACCCCAACTGATGCAGTTACACTGACATCAGGATCTATAATACACCTCTGTAATGAGGTCCAGGGTCTCTTGGAGTTAGGGCAGAGCTGTGAAACCCCAATTGATGCAGTTACCCTAACACCAGGATCTATAATGTTGTTGTTGTTGTTGTTGTTAAGTGCCGTCGAGTCGGAGTCGACTCATGGCGACCCTCTGGATAGCTATCCTAAATTGTGTCGGTCTTGAGTCTGGCAGCTCATTATTGACAGACTGGTACCCGTAGCTGCTGTTATTGTATCGATCCATCTCATTGCTGGCCTTCCTCTTTTGCGTTTACCTTCTATCTTGCCAAGCATGATGTCTTTCTTTAATGATCTCTCTCTTCGCATGATGTGTCCAAAGTATGAAAGTCGAAGTCTTGTCATCTGAGCTTCTAAAGAAAGTTTAGGTTTGATCTTCTCTAGTACTGACTGGTTTGTTCTTCGGGCAGTCCATGGTATACACAGTATTCGCCGACAGCACCATAATTCAAAGGCATCAATTTTCTTCTTGTCTATCTTTTTCACTGTCCAGCTTTCACATCCATATGATGTTATTGAAAATACCATGGCTTGAACAAGTCGAATCTTTGTATGGAGAGAGACATCTCTGTTCTTGAGAATCTTATCTAGGTCTTTCCTAGCCATTCTGCCAAGAGAAATGTGTCGTCTGATTTCTTGACTGCTTGTTGCTTCTTTATTGATAGTTGATCCAAGTAGGTTAAAGTTGTTCACGATTTCAATTTCTTCTCCTTCAACGATGAACCTGTTGATTATGTCAGTTGTCATGATCTTTGTCTTCTTTACATTAAGGTGCAGGCCCATTTTGAGACTATGTTATTTGATTGTGAGAAGGGATCTATAATAAACCTCTGTAATGAGGTTCAGGGCCTCCTGGAGTTAGGGCAGAGCTGTGAAACCCCAACTGATGCAGTTACGCTGACACCAGGATTTATAATAGACCTCTGTAATCAGGTCCAGGGCCTCCTGGGGTTAGGGCAGAGCTGTGAAACCCCAGCTGATGCAGTTACCCTGACACCAGGATTTATAATAGACCTCTGTAATCAGGTCCAGGGCCTCCTGGGGTTAGGGCAGAGCTGTGAGAATGAAACAGATGCAGGTACCCTGACACCAGGATCTTTAATTGACCTCTGTGATCAGGTCCAGGGCCTCCTGGAGTTAGGACAGAGCTGTGAGAATGAAATAGATGCAGGTACCCTGACACCAGGATCTCTAATGGACCACTGTAATCAGGTCAAGGGCCACCTGGGGTTAGGGCAGAGCTCTGAGACTGACACAGATGCAGTTAACCTAACACTAGGATCTATGCTAGACCTCTGTATCCATGTGTGACGCCTCCTGGGGATGGAGCAGACATTTGGGACCACATCACACGCAGGTAACATAACACCAGGATGTGTAATAGACCCGTGTGATCAGGTCTGTGGGCGTTCTGGGGATAGGGCAGGATTGCAATCCACAACATACACATCTACAGTGGCAACAGCTTGGCCCACAGACTGGTATTTCCACCATGTTCTGCATGTGTGATATGTGATGCTTGCTGTATTTGTATTGCACAACCGTCATTGTGTGACCTGTCCCCATACACTTACTTCACGGGGGTAGTCGGTAGATCGGTTGTACTGCCTGGTGAGGCGCACCTGTGCCCTCCTCACCCGTGCAAGGTCCTGCCTCTGTGCTGCGCCAGGGAACAAACAGCTCTGTCTGGTGCAGATCAGTTCGCTAAAGATCCTGAGTTCCCTCCGGGTAAATGCAGGCTTCTGTGAACACCTGTCCATTTTTTCACTCTTGAGATAGCGCGTGTACGTGCGCGACAGCTCGATGATGCACATGGCGCATGCGCCGTGTCGCTCACGTACACGCGCTATCTCATGGTACTACACGCTACCTGGCACAATTATGGCGCACAGCACACGTGGGATTTTGACAGCCAGATCACGTCATAGTATTCTTATCGGAACAGTGAAAAGCACCGCTAACGGTATGGGCCGCTTCTCCAGTCCCCATACACCTGATCTCGTTGCCACACCACCATTTATTAATTTAATTGGTGAATTGGTGTTTATGTTATGGCGGTGAGACTCCCCGGCGTTGGCCAGCAGGCGCATTATATGGCGCCTTAGCTTGCGGCGCCCTGTAATGCGCCTTCTATGGCCCATGCTCAGCGCCACCGTATTCTACAGGACTAGGGTGAGTGGGTATGTTGGCGTTACCCACACACTACAGAGATGTGTCTAACTGTTACAGCCATGCAAAAAGGTGCCACTTCAGACACTCTTCCTGATGTTGTTGCACTGGGGATTTGAACCTATGAGAGCTGGCTGTATAGAGACTGTACTAACCAGTCTATGCCTCTATGGCCATTGTCATAGCTAGGACTGACTACACAACAACTGCATGTCAATGCACATACATTCTGCTGTGCTTACTGGGATAGCAGAGACCCACAGCTAAGGCAGTTTGCAGGCCATATTACTGTAGGGAAATGACTGTGGAAGCAGAGGTCATGGGTTTGATCCCACAGTGATGTTATGTAAGAAGGCTGTCTGAGGCATTACCCTTTAATTTAAATCAGTGCCGTCTGAGGCATTTCCTTTTTTAATTTAAATTAGTGCTGCCAGCAAAAACACCCTCACAGTGCCGTAACCTAAGATGCCACATAAGGCGCCCTATAAGGCACTCCATAGGGCACATTATAAAGTGCACTGTCCACCAAGGCACCTTATAATGTGCCCTATAGGGCGCTTTATAAGGCACTGTATAGGGCACCTTATGAGGCACCTTAAGGTTACAGCACTGTGAGGGTGCATTTTGCTGGCAGCACTGATTTAAATGAAAAGGAAAAGCCTCAGACAGCTGTATTAAATAACACCACTCTGGGATCAAACCCATGACCTCTGCCTCCACAGTCATTGAAATAACCAGTGGGCTACATCTCTATAGCTACTAACACACCCCTGGCTGGCTACAGAAAGACTGCAGGTCACCACACAAACTGTCTGCTGTGGTTACCAGGATAGGGTAAACCCACCCGTACCCATGATGCACTGCACATGCAGATCAGCAGTCTACAGCTGATCACAAGATGGGGTATACACCACCACAGCACCTCAGCCTGGTAGGGGGAACTGACTGTGTGTGTTACTGGCACAGAGTAGTTACAGACCGTGACATTGTGTGGGTCCTGTGCTCACACTGAGGGTGAGGTGGGGCGCACAGTACCAGGTCTGCAGCACCTGGCTTGGCTGAGATGGGCTATGCTGCAGGTTGCCATCAATGCCAGTGTGTGATAGGTAGTCCTTGCAGACACACCTAGGCTATACCTATGTCCATCTGTATTTCCCAGTCACGTCTAGCCCTTGTGGACTATGATGCACCCAGAATAGTGCATATCCTGTGTGGGTGTCATGGTCACATGTTATAAGTGAAGGGGGGGGTGTTTGGACCTAAAAGCGGCTTATGTAGCGCCACCCAACCCGCCCTCTGTGGCTCTGGATGGGGGACAGGATCTCCTACCAACAGTTCCACATTCTACCTCTCTGCAATGGTGGCAGTAGAGGGGACCATCAACCCCAGTTCTGCTGGGGAACAGGCACCCTACAGGGCAGTCAATGCAGATCTGTACGCATCAATAAGGCAATGGCAGAATGCTGGAAAAGCTCAGCTCAGCTCAGCTGCCCCCCCCCCACCACTATCTGACATTCACCAGCAGAGGGCACAGTCAGTCTCCACCCACTGCACCCTGCAAGGTGTCCCAGCCATACACATACTAACTGCAGACAGTCTGCTAGCTAGTGCATGTTCCTGGAGGAACTGTGTGCACCCACAAATGGGATGTGAGCACACACACCAAGCAGGTATGTCAGTGATTAGGCCCCAGAAAAGGGAACCCATAAATATCACTTGAGAAAAATAGTGGATAGCACTATGGGGGAACCTAGCCATGCCGTGGTCACTGCTCAGTCAGGGTGAGAGTGACCTCCCAGCATGACATGCTGTGGCCACCCTGTCCGTGCAAGTGGTGGTCGGTTACTACAATGTCCCAGCCATTGCCCTATGCCCTGTGCAGATGCATCCTGCCCAGGCCGCCCTGTCTGGGCCATACCCACGGTACCTTGCTCCTTATTATGCACATTGGCAGGCTAACACTGGAAACATTGCAAGCAGTGTGGGCTCCATAAGGTGTAGGCAGCCATAGCACACTGGATAGACAGACACACACTCCCACAACTATGCCAGCATTGTGTAAATATAGAGGTTTTTGGCAGCCCTGGCCACCACACCAGTCTTGGGCACAGTGCAGGCATGGCTATGGTACGCAATACTGTTGGAGTCACTCCCCGGGGTGGTAAACACTGTCAGAAACCAAATCTGAGACACACTCTACAGATACCAGAAAGGTTGCTATGATGCAGCTCTGTTAACAAATTGTGTTTAACTTAGGATTTCTTATCTGCCATTAATCATAGCAACCTTTTGATATATGTGTAACGTGTTCCCAAGTTTAGAGCGGCATTGCTAAGGTATGCAAGTGCTAGTATTGGGAGATGCTGCTCCGCGCAGGGCCCAACAGCCTGACTCTCCATGAGGCTTTGGATAGTGGAGCCTGTGGGTGTGGGTGTTTATGCCCCTGTTGGCCGCTGCTCTAGGGCTGAGTTTCCCAACTCTGGTCCTGGTGGGCCAAACACGGTTTAGGTTTTCATGCTGTCTCTAATGAATATGCATGAGATACATTTGCATACAATGGGGGCGTTGCATACAATTGCAGCACAGGCATATTTATTAGGGACAGCATGACACCTGAATGGTGTTTGGCCCTCCAGGACTGCATTTGGGAAAGTCTGCTCTAGAGATTGCACATGTTTATGGTGTCTGTGCCCTGTAGGGTAAAATATAGGCGTTTATGGCTTGTTTATTTAATCTGCAATAACAGTTCCATCTTTATTACCATGGTTTAGTACTGGGTAAAATATAGGGACATGGTTTGCAGGAGCCACAGCTGGGGCTTGAACCTGTGACCTTCTGCCCCTGAACACACTGGCTGTGCGTATTGCACCAAACTGTTACCACAGAGGCAGATCATTCCCTGGGGCTACCATTAGTGTTTGTTAGACAGACCTTGTCTGTTTCACTGCACGGCACCCACCTAAACAGGGCTTGGCCTTGGTCTGCTGTGGGCAGATGCCACTGCCCCCTCCACCACCAGCAACCTTCCGCTACCATGCTGACATGCCCTTATGCCAGTGGTGCTGGTGGTGTGCAGTCCCAGAACATCCAGTGTGCCGGTAGGCAGCTGCCTATGGTGTGGGTTCTCGGGTAGAGGTTCCTACATGGACATGTGCGCTTCCCCCCGGTACCGCCTGTCAATTTTATGTGGCCTTGGGGGTACCTGCTGGGCACTGTTCCCTCTAAGCTGTGCGCGTGTGCGCGCGCACACACCTCGCCGAGCGAGCGCACATACTTTACAACAGAGCGCACAAAAATTTTGGTTCTGATTCTGATAGAAAACAACACAGACGTCTTAAAATTTAAAAGTTGTTGTGTATTTATGGTTTTCACAAGTTCTACAATATTTTCTAGTGCAGTCAATGTGGTGTACATACTGTATTCTGACATGTAGTCAAATTTTAAAGTATATAACTCCGAGTGTCATTATGTGGCGCACAAAAATTTAACCTTCCTTCAAAAGCTGCACAGCTGATATTTTATGTGCACACAGCCTACAGAAAATTAGAGGGAACATTGCTGCTGGGTAATATCCCCTGTGACACTGTGGGAAACACACTCGTGCCCATGTTGAACCCTTGTCAGTTGCTGTCTTGCTGCTTTACAGTTTCGGCATTCCTATGTGCCACCTAGGCATCTGCCTAGTCTGCACTGTGCCCCAGCTGGACCACAGCATAACAAACCTGCCCAATATAAACGACAAAACCCTGATCACCGCTATTTCACTGTAGGATCATTCACTTTGTAGGGGGACAGAGCATAGCCCCTTCCAAACATGATATCTTCCTTTTTATGCTTTGTCAGTAGTGTTGCTTTATGTTTATCATTAGTAGCACTATTGGCCAGCTTGGTTATGGGGATTTCAAATGTGGTTCTGGTCATTTAATATGTTTATTTGCCTTTTTGGTTCCTGCACATGTATCACTACTATCACTTTTCGGGGTTTCCCTGGCTTTGTTGTACATTGCTGACTGAAATGGTTTCTCTCTCCTGCAAATGTGCCTCTAGTGCAAGGTTTTCACTGGCGCTAATTTTCAGACCTTCATTTCATGGCGTTAGTGTGCATGGAGCCTCTCCCCGCCCACTCTATGCCCATTGACCCCTCATCTCCGCCCCTGGGGAGCCTTACTCCACCTTCTGCGCACCTTAACGCCATCGCAGACATTATCGCGCGATACGTGACATTCTCTCATGGTAAAGCACCATTATCACGCGATAATGTCACGTATCACGTGATAACGTCGCCGCTGCTACGTTAAGACGGTTTAGTAAACATACCCCTTAGAGTTAACTTCCAACGTAACACGTAAAACAGGTGTGCCATATAGGAAGGAGGCATCACTTATCACAGAAGGTTCAGTAGTACCTGGCTCTCTCTTTCAAGGATTACTATTGAGCCACATGTGTGGCCAGTGATCCACATCTTCAATCAATAATAAAAAAAATATATTTTTCTTTTATGTATGCCTTATACCCCACACTATCACCCTATCTTTCCCCCCATTGTCACTCAATCCCCATTTATGTAGTAACTGCTGAGTTCTGTGAGGGTTGTTCCTTCACCCCACTAGAGCTCTTCTAAGCCTCACACTCTCCTCCCCCCCTCACTACCTTCCCCCATGCCCCCTCTCCTCTCCCCCTTCCGCCCCCAGACCAATGGAGATCTTTCACCGTCCACTCTCTTTCATTCTACAGACTCCCTGTTCACACCCATGTGTTCAACACCCTACTTCACTCGCATGGTGCCAGAGACTGAAGGTGTGTGCCCCATCCCTCTAGGAATGTTTCCCATCGCTGGGCATGCCCACCCACTCTCTGCCTCTCCATTAGGAGCAAATCATGCAGACCACTTCGCCACTGGCCATAGGTAGGACCCCCTGGATTAGCCAGTTGCGTAGGATGACCTTCCGGGCCACCACTAAGACTAGGCACAGCCACCCATGTGGTATTCACACCAGGTTGTCCCCGCTCTCTCGCTGCCATATGTTTAAAACCAAGTTTGTGGGCAGGAGTTTGAGTTCCCACCCCATACACATTTCAAAGTATTGCTGCACCCTGCCACAGGAGTTCCGTGCCCGCTGACAGTGCCAAAACATGTGGCCTAGAGTCACTGCACTCACCCCACACTTAGAACACCGATCCGAAGATGCTATTCCTGTTCTCCACACTCACCTCAGAGCGAAGTCCAGGCAGCAGAGTAACTTATACTGCAGATCGCGATGCTCCATGGAAACACTCAGTGATGGGATCTGTGTAAATACCGTCATTACATTGACTGTGTCCACCTATTGTCCCAAGGTCCTCCTCCTGTGTGCTTGGGCTCACTTCCACCAGAGCTTTGTGCAAGTGGATCACCTTAATCTGACACTCCCCCCCTCCCAAAAGGAATTCCTCCAATCTGGAGCATACGTTCCCCCCTCAGAGACTCAAGGCAAGCTATTGACATAGCTGCAGACTTGCCAATACTGAAATAGATCCAGGCCTGTCAACCCATATTGTTCACACAGGAGTCGGAACTCCACTGGCATCCCTATCTCAGAGACTATCTGTTCCAGATTCACAATCCCCGCTCGCTCCCCCTGAGCAAATCCCCCCCCCCCCCCCGAGACTGGTGTGGAATCAGTCATTACCTCTCAGCAGAAGGAATTTGGAGCTATGGTCCAGCCCAATAGCTTGCAAAGATAGTGTCATGCCCGACGGACCGAGGCAAAGAGAACTGTCCGAACCGTGGGTGGTACCTCCTTCACCAATTCTGCATGAAGGAGATAGTGCAGATGCAAGGGTCTCACCAAGGCTCTCTCCCATCCTGTAGCAGCAGAGCGCAGACAAACCAATGATACCAGGAGTCTGTTCAGAAGGTCCAAATCATTTATTTGTGCACAAGTCTCAAGCAGAATCAAGTTCAAAATGGCTGAGCAAAGTTCTCTGGCAATACAACAACTTTTATAGACTTTAGCCTCATTCTAGGTATAGAAAAACATTTCATTGGTCCCGGTAACCTCCCGTACCTCCTGTACCCCTTCTATTGGTCCCGGTACTGATATGATTATCCAATTATATTCTTTCTGTGGGCTCAGCACCTGCTTACCCCCCTCCTAGTCCCAATTACAATGGTCAGTTCACTAACTTGTTACTTTCCTACTTTCAAGGCTGTTGGGCTAGTTGCTACGTGCAGTGAAGCAGGGCTCTAGAACTTCTCTGTCAGCAGTTTTAAACATGAATTTCTGTATTTTTCCATCTGTTCTGCTTGTCTAAGCTAATTCAATACTTTTACTGAGTTCTTAATTCTATAGCAGCATATTGGGGGATGTGCAATTCCTATGGGCCTCTTCACAAGCTTCATTTACAGGTCAAGCTAGTTAGGCTTGCTTATGTCAGACACTGTGGATCACAGGCCTACACCTGCCACATTCCCCCCTTTAATTAATCTCACCCTATTAGTTAATAAGGTGTGAGAATTTAATCACTTTAAAACAATTATACTGAGGTTAGAGGAGCTCGGCTATATCCAGGAGGACGAGATTGATATAAAGCCATTATCTTAGTTGCGGTCTTCCGCTCTACTGTACTATCAATAGCACTGTGTATGGAATGCATACAGCATGGGATTATACATGGCAATAGAAAAATAACAACAACAATCAGTAATACTAGTATTAGAAAAGTCTTCAGTCCTCCTAGCCATGAGAAAAGTTAGGTAATCTTAGTGGGTGCCAAGTCTGTACTGGCACATAAGCATGTTTACGCATATCTTCAGCAATTTCTTCAACTACTTGACCTTTATCATCTATTTTCAAACAGCAATTGGTTAAATTCAATTTACCACATACTCCTCCTTCAGCTGCTAGCAAATAATCAAGTGCTAGACGATTCTGGTATATGGCAGTGCGCATTTGGGTGCTTTGTCTAGCTAAAAGTTTGAGAGCATGACTAGTTTCATTAGTTATTATTTCTACAACAGCTTGCAAACGTATGATTCTATTCAACATATAAACTGGGGTACGATATCCCCATGTGCCATCTTGCTCCCAAGTGGCGGGTCCATAATATTCAATAATCCTCTCTGGTGGCCAGTCATCACCCTCCCACTTCTCCCATTTACCTATTTGGAGGGGTGCTCTCTTCTGTCGCACTGCTCTTTTGTGTCTGTGGGTACTGTACACTGGGTATCCTAATTGTTCTCCATGCTCTGTAGGCAGGAGAAAGAAAGAAGGTCTGATGGTCCCTAAGACACATGCTCCTCCCCAGTGTGATGGGAGTTGAGCATACACTCGGTTTCCACAGATCCAATATAGGCCAGGTGGGGCTTGCCAAGCGTGAGTTTTGGCAAGGTTAGTCCATAAACTAGCAAGTTCAGGAAATCTGGCTAATGGGTTAAGAGGTTCAGGCTCTTTACTTCCTGACCACCATGATGTCTTCTTGGTAGTAGCATTATAGAACTTCTGGCTAAGACAGACCAGCTGTCCCACCAGTTGGGTGAACTGTGGTCCAGTTCTAGCATAGCAAAGACGTCCAACAATTGAGTGCGCTAACACCCATTCGCTAGTAGTCTTGTGTAATTTAGTCTGATTGTAAGTCAGAGAGTAATTCAATTCTTGGGCCTCCCATGGCCATTGGTCACCCATCTGGGTTCCGCCACAGAAATAACAGTCTGAAATCTTTAGACTGGATACTACTGCTCCAGCTAATTCTAGAAACAAATTCTGGGATGGATGGGGAATTTCAAACTTATTTACATGCATAGCTTCATAGAAAGTGTTATAGATTTGGTACTTATTTATTTATTTTATTTAGCAAGCATTTGTAGCCCGCTCCTTCCAGCGATCAGAAGCGGGTAGGATTACTATTGTGAAACTGCCGAATCAAGGCAGGTACAAATTTTGTTTACATACAGATTGTCAGAAAAGCACATCATACAGAGTTAACACTTCTTAGCTATGGGGGAGTTCATTTACATATATACATAAATACATATATACAGGATAATCTTCTTGGACACAGTGGTCAGGGGCTGCTCCATCTGTGGGTTTAGTTCAGGTTGAAATGTGATTGGAAAATGTGCGTTTTGAGTTTCTTTCTGAAGTCTAGAAGGTCATTGCTAGCTCGTAGTTCTGGTGGGAGTTGGTTCCACAGTGTTGGCGCCGCATATGAGAAAGCCCTGTGGCTGGTGTTAGCTTTGGCAGATCTTATATCTGTTGGAGTGTGAAGGATGTTGGAATTGTGGGTTCTTCTGTTTCGGGTAGGAGGTTGCAATCTTACTAGGTTGTTGAGGAAGGAAGGTGCTAAGTTGTGGATGAGTTTGAAGGTGGTTGTTAGTATTTTGTATTTTGTGCGAGCTGTTATGGGTAGCCAGTGTAATTGAATTAGTACTGGTGTGATGTGGTCACTTAGATTTTTCTTCATTATGACCCTGGCAGCTACATTTTGTGCCATTTGTAATATGTTTAGGGTTTTTTTAGGTAAACCTTGTAGGATGGCGTTGCAGTAGTCAAAATGTGGCATGATGAGTGCTTGGGCCACTGTTCTGAAGTCTTGGGGATCAATAATATTCCGAATGGGTTGGAGCACTCTAAGCTTGTGGAAAACTGCTCTGTTGGTCTTTCGGAGGTGTTTTTCCATCTTTAGGTCACAGTCAAATGTGACTCCTAGATACTTTATTTCTTTTTTGTGTTTGGTAAGTGTTGTTACATAGTGTTATTGATGTGGGAGGGTCAAAATTCGGTTCTTTGGAGATATACATTACTTCGGTTTTTTTGTGATTAATTGACATACTACTTTGTTGTAACCAGTCTTGCATCTCTCCGATACATGTCTCCAGTGGGTTGTAGTCTGGGTTTTTAGTGTCTAGTTGTGTGTATAGCATGATATCATCGGCATAGATGTGGGAATTAATTTCGTGCCGTGAGAAAATTTTGCATAGTGGCTGCATATATGTTAAACAGAAGTGCTGAGAGAGCAGAGCCTTGGGGGATTCCCTGTGTTTGTGAGAAAGATTCTGCTTTTTCTCCGTTGAATTGAACCTGTTGTGTTCGATTTGAGATGTAGGATGAGAACCATTTTAGTGGGGTTCCTGTTATTCCTACTGATTTTATCCTATTTATGAGGGTCCCATGATTAACTGTATCAAAGGCAGCTGAGATGTCAATGAATACAAGAATGTACATTTTCTTTTTGTTTTCAAGGCCCTTTAGGAGGTTGTTAAGTAGAACTAGTAACAGGGTTTCAACTCCATGATGTTGCCTGAAGCCATATTGCTGGTCATCAAGAGGAGCACTGTCAGTCAGATGGTCTTGGAGTTGTAGAAGGACCGTTTTTTTCTATGATCTTTGCCAGGAATGAGATACTTGATATGGGACGGTAGGAGGCTGGGTCTTCTCCGTTGAGTGTAGTGTTTTTTAGGATCGGTCTAATGACTGATTTCTTTAGTTCTGAGGGCATGATTCCTTGTTGTAGGGATAGGTTAACTATGTGTGCTATGTGAGGTGCTATGTCTTGTTTCACTGCCTTGATCCAGGATGCAGGACAGGGATCTAGTGGGGAGGTGGTGCTTTTCAGGCTTGTGACAATGGCTGTGATTTGCTTGGTTCCTATTTTGTGGAAGTGCTCCCATAACTGGTTTTGCGTTGTGTTGTTCTCACTTCTGATTTGTGGTGTTGGTGGGGGGGCTGGAGGACCAGGGGCCGTCAGTTTGGTCGCGTAGTGGTTTGCCAGTGTTTGGACCTTGATGGATTTGTTGAGGTTGGCATTTTGGTCGGTTTTGGTTAGTGATTTGACTAGTTCAAATAACTCTCGTGGGCGATTGATTGCCTTGTTTAGGATGTTGGTGTGATGTAATTTTTTTGCATTGTTCACGTCGTCTTTGTATTTTGCGAGATGGGCCATGTATTTAGTTTTGAGATCGGAGGATTTGGTTTGTCTCCATTTTCTCTCTATTTTACGGAGCTCCCTTTTTGATTTTATTAGAGTTCCTGTATACCAGGGTTCCGAGTTGATCTTATGTGGGTTTGATGTGTGTTTCAGAGTTGGGTTAGATGTATTTTGGATGTGTGTGTTCCATCTGTTAGTTAGTTCGTCTAGGTCTGTGGAATCTAGGTTTATGTGGGATGCAATGGTGCTTATGAGGTGTTCCTCGTTGAGTTTGCTGAATTTCCTAATGGGGTTGGTCATTCTCATCTCCTTTGAGTTTTTGGGTTGGCACTGTAGTTTAAGTTTACAGTTGATTTGGTGGTGGTCTGACCATGGTACTTGAGTTATGTTTATTATAGGTGGTTCATTGCTTTGTTGTGGATTTCTGGGTATGAAAATCATATCTAGGATGTTTCCTCTATCGTGTGTGGGGTTGCTTATTATTTGTTGGAAACCCAATTGGTCGATGGCTTCATAGAAGGAGTCCGTGTGGGACGGAGGAATTGATGCTAGGTTCAAATCTCCGAGGATGATCTGGAATTTTTTGCTTTGTGTGGATGTGATGGTTTCTAGTGCTGTGGCTAGTGTTTCGTGCTGTGGTGAGGGAGGTCGATAGATTAGGCAGATGGATAATGCCATGCTCTCGACTTTAAGTAGGTCAAGATCTGGATTTGTGACCGTAGATGTGGTTGTGAGTTGAAGGCTGGTTTTGGCTGCTATAAGGACTCCGCCTCCTCTTCTGTTGATGCGTGGGCAGTTGTATAGTTGGTATCCGGGCTTCTGTATTTGGTTCATTGTTGCAGAGTCTGAGTCAGTGAGCCATGTTTCTGTTATGCATAGGATATCTGGTTGTTCGTCAGTTAGAATGTTGTGGATAATATGCGTTTTATTCCTTATTGACCTAGCATTAATAAGGATAATGTTACATGTGTGATGTTCTTGGTGTGTGGTTCGTGTGAGTTGTATTTGAGATCCAATAGTGTTCTTTGCTTTGGTTTTAGGGTGTTTTTGAGATTTGTTCCCTTTGATATGGGTGTGTCGTTGGGGTAATTTACTTGGTGTTTGTGTGGTGGTGATAGGATTTAAGTTGTATTGATGCAGGATGGGTAATGGAGGGGGGGGGTGGAGAAGGTAGATTGGTGTATATAGTAGAGGAATGCAGTATTGTGAGTGTGGGATGGTTCTATATGAAGATGTTAGTATACACATGCACAAAATCAGGAAGGTGTGAGCAGGCTCCATTTTATGTCTGCCAGAAATACTTGGATTTTGGATTCGAGTGGCGCAGTGTGGGGTGAAGTCAAGGCAGCTGGCCTAGAGATGAGTTAGTGTAGGCCGGCAAGATAGTTGTTGGGTACCAACAGTCTAGCAGGGATAGATGGGTTGTGGTACAGCGTTTCTTATTACTTTAACAAAATAGGGATACAGTCCTAACGTTCCTTATCACTCAGTATAAACAGATACAGTATTGTGCGATACAGTCCTATCGTTACCTATCATTCAGTATAAACAGATACAGTATTGTGCGATACAGTCTTAAGGTTATTGTAAGAAGGTTATTGGGTTACTGCATTGAAATGTAACAACTTGCTGGTTAGAGATACTTTGTTTCATTTAGCTCTAAATAAACAGTAGTAGCCTTTAGAGTTGGTAGGGGTTTACAATGTAACAGCTGGCTTGAGGAGAACAGGGCTTGTGATAGTGGGGGAGTTTACACATTATATATACAGAGGTATGTTGGCTCCTACTTGGGGGGGGGGGGGTTAGGCCAGGGTTGCACAGTGGTCTTTTGCATCAGGAGGTAGATAAGTCCAGTAATTGTTTACCTGGGTGATATCGTTGTAGTTGAAAGCTCTTGATGTCGAATTTTGGTCCAGCTATGGGAATCTCGTGGAGCGTGGTGGTCGGGACCGGTGAGCTCAGACCCGGCCTGGGGAGCTCAAGCCGTCAGTCATTTGATTGTTGCACTTTCGTTTTCTGTCCGTTATCGGAGTTTTGGTCATGTGAGTCAGGCTTCTTGATACTTGCAGCCTTGTTGCGGTTGAGTGGATGATGTTTCAGCTGCGCCTAATCTCCACCGCCTAAGGGCCACCGCCAAAGGGCCCTCTGGCGAGGCCCTCAGGCGCGGGCCCGCAAGGCGCGGGCGCGCTCTGTAGGGACGCCGCTTTTATGCGGTTCTGCCTGCGTGCGTGTGAGCCTCCCACTGCCCGGATTGGGCAGGAGTGTGTGGAGGGAGGGCTCCCACTGCCCGGATAGGGCAGGAGTGTGTGGAGGGAAGGCTCCCACTGCCTGGATAGGGCAGGAGTGTGTGGAGGGAGGGCTCCCACTGCCCGGATAGGGCAGGAGTGTGTGGGGGAAAGGCTCCCACTGCCCGGATAGGGCAGGAGCTTCACCAGGGCGGTTGGAGGGCTAGCGATGCTCAGCGGCTCCCACGAAGTAGGGACACCGCTTTTATGCGGTTCTGCCTGCGTGCGTGTGAGCCTCCCACTGCCCGGATTGGGCAGGAGTGTGTGGAGGGAGGGCTCCCACTGCCCAGATAGGGCAGGAGTGTGTGGAGGGAGGGCTCCCACTGCCCGGATAGGGCAGGAGTGTGTGGAGGGAAGGCTCCCACTGCCCGGATAGGGCAGGGGTGTGTGGAGGGAGGGCTCCCACTGCCCGGATAGGGCAGGAGCTTCACCAGGGCGGTTGGAGGGCTAGCGATGCTCAGCGGCTCCCACGAAGTAGGGACACCGCTTTTATGCGGTTCTGCCTGCGTGCGTGTGAGCCTCCCACTGCCCGGATTGGGCAGGAGTGTGTGGAGGGAGGGCTCCCACTGCCCAGATAGGGCAGGAGTGTGTGGAGGGAGGGCTCCCACTGCCCGGATAGGGCAGGAGTGTGTGGAGGGAAGGCTCCCACTGCCCGGATAAGGCAGGGGTGTGTGGAGGGAGGGCTCCCACTGCCCGGATAGGGCAGGAGTGTGTGGGGGAAAGGCTCCCACTGCCCGGATAGGGCAGGAGCTTCACCAGGGCGGTTGGAGGGCTAGCGATGCTCAGCGGCTCCCACGAAGTAGGGACGCCGCTTTTATGCAGTTCTGCCTGCGTGCGTGTGAGCCTCCCACTGCCCGGATTGGGCAGGAGTGTGTGGAGGGAGGGCTCCCACTGCCCGGATTGGGCAGGAGTGTGTGGAGGGAGGGCTCCCACTGCCCGGATTGGGCAGGCGTGTGTGGAGGGAGGGCTCCCACTGCCCGGATTGGGCAGGAGTGTGTGGAGGGAGGGCTCCCACTGCCCGGATTGGGCAGGAGTGTGTGGAGGGAGGGCTCCCACTGCCCGGATAGGGCAGGAGTGTGTGGAGGGAAGGCTCCCACTGCCCGGATAGGGCAGGAGTGTGTGGAGGGAGGGCTCCCACTGCCCGGATAGGGCAGGAGTGTGTGGGGGAAAGGCTCCCACTGCCCGGATAGGGCAGGAGCTTCACCAGGGCGGTTGGAGGGCTAGCGATGCTCAGCGGCTCCCACGAAGTAGGGACGCCGCTTTTATGACTTGTAAGCTTGGGTATTCAATCTTATATACACAATAGTTCCTGGATCTACTGCTCCACCTGCAATACGTAAACGAAACTTATATCCTTGTTTCCATGCATTAGGATTACGAATCCTTAATTGCAAAGGGTTACAAGCACCTTTCTTACATTTGTCATCTGTTTTTGACTTAAAGTGGCAACTCGTTTATCTCTCTGTTCATCTGTAATACCAACATTCCATGTAGCATAAAAAACACACTCCCAGTTTGGGCAATAGTAATCTGCAGCTGGGGCAGTACTATATGATTCTTTCTTACCAGTACACTTTCTCCATCCTGTGGCACCTTCTGGGCACATATACTTATGATCATTACGATAGGCTTTTTCCCAAGTACCACATCTGGAACGACTATCTCTGTTTATAACATCACATGCATCAAAATATAAAACAGCAGGTATACTAGCATCTTTAAGTGGTCGGGTAGCATTAATTATAGGTCCGTCTGCATCTTTCCATCGTATTTCCATCGTATAATATGATAGGTTCTGATGCGGGTTATAGCATACTCTGGAGCTACCTTTAATGCAAATATTTAGTTCAGTGGTGTTATAAATACACTGAGTCACTTTTCCAGTGCATTTATAGTGAGAATGGTAAATCAAAGTCTGAGTTACTTTCAGTCCAGTTCGAGTAGACGTAACACAAGCAGAGCATGGAGGTAAAGCATGAGTCATTTCAAAACCTCCAAAACAGGCAACCAGGGCCAAGCAAAGATAAAGATACATGTTGATTGGAGTTCTTCTGAATCCTCAGCTTGCAAATCTTGACTACGACGATCTTTTCTTCGTCCCGTGTGCTAATAAAGCAATTTCAACGGGTGCTGAGTGTTGATTGAAGATCCTCAAGTTGTTCATCACACAGTAACCAACTTAGCAATTTCAGTTGGCTTTTGAAGTATGATTAATCAATGTAGTATCAAATCAGTGTGCAAAATCACACGTAGATTGGGTTCGTTGAAACAAAACTGTTGCTGTATGGAAAACAGCAATCCTCTTCGAAAGACTTGGCTACTGCAAGGCACTGTGACAAAGGGGCTTGTTTACAAAGCCGCGGTAGCGGTTTGCGATCGTAATCGGAGCCGCGGCCCCATTGATTTCAATGGGGCCGCGGCTGCGATCGCGATCGCGAACCACTACCGCGGCTTTGTAAACAAGCCCCAAAGTGTCTACGCTGCTGGTTGCCGTCTCAGAGTAACTCGTAAAGGTGCATCGTGATGCTGCTCTGCTGTCCACTGCTCAGGTTCTGGAGCTGCTGCGGGCTTGACTCTGCTGTGATGGATCCAGGCGTCGATCTCCGCTACCTTTACTGCAGTTGGGGTAGACAGGATGACGGTGTATGGTCCCTTCCAATGGGGTTCCAGCGGTGTCTTCTTCCAATCTTTGATCCACACCGAGGTACCAGGCTGGTAGGGATGCAGGGGTTCAGTCAAGTTGATAGGTAACTGGTCTTGGATCCACGCATGGAGAGTCTGCAGAACAAAACTAAGAGCTAGGAGTTCTTGTCTGGTTATTTCTGAACCAATTTGGGCTAGACTTCCTTTAATTCCTTGCACTATTGGTGGGGGTTTACCATACAGAACTTCAAAAGGGGAAAAACCTGTTGACTTCACAGGAGCTGAGCGTATTCTGAGTAAAGCTATTGGGAGCACTTGGGGCCACTTCAAGTGTGTCTCCTGGCAAAGCTTAGACATTTGGGCTTTCAAGGTACGATTCATTCGCTCAACTTTCCCTGAACTCTGGGGTCTGTATGCAGTGTGGAGTTTCCATTGTATCTGTAGGGCTTTTGCTAACTGTTGGGTAACCTGGGAAACGAATGAGGGTCCATTGTCTGACCCTATTACTGCTGGAATTCCAAATCTAGGGACAATCTCTCTCAATAGAACTTTGGTGACTTCTCTGGCTTTTTCGGTTCTGGTTGGGAAGGCTTCTACCCACCCAGAGAAAGTACAAACTAATACTAATAGGTAGTGGTATCCACTGGCTTTTGGCATTTCAGTGAAATCAATCTGCAGGTGGTGCATGGGGGTTACACCTCCTGACTGAACTCGAGGTGGTGGTGTAGGACCTTGCTTGGCATTGTTTTTGGCACAAATTTGACACTGGCGTGCTACTGAGGCTGATAGAGCTGGTAACATGGTAATATAGAAATGTGGTCTCAGTGCTTTTTCCATAGCGGTCTTCCCATATTGTGTGGTTTCATGGAAAGCTTTGACAAAGGCTGGTCCTAACAATTCAGGAATTACTATTTGTCCTGGGGGTTGACTGCCCTCTGCTGGTGGCAGTTCAATCCACCCATCTTTCAATACTCCATTTTCTCTGTCACAGTAGTAGTCTAATTCTTTGGTGGTATATCGTGGTGTCCATGAGTTCAAGGGTACTGAAAACAATGCTGCCTGCATCGGCATGGCTTGTGGCAAAATTTGTCCTGTCATAGCTGCTTGTCGTGCTGAGGCATCTGCAAATCTGTTCCCTCTGGCAACTTCTCCTTTTCCTGCTTGATGTCCTCTGCAATGCATGACAGCTACACGAGTTGGGGCCCATACTGCATCAAGTAGCATCAGTATCTCAGGGCCATACTTAACTGATTTTCCTCCGGATGTGATGAGTCCTCTTTCTTTGTAGAGCGCTCCATGGGCATGTAAGGTGGTGAAGGCATACTTAGAGTCTGTATATACATTCAACACAAGTTTCTCACCTAGTAGTAGTGCTCGGGTGAGTGCTATCAATTCTGCTTTTTGGGCTGATGTACCTGAGGCTAAGGCTGACGATTCAACAACTTCGTGTTGAGTGACTACTGCATATCCAGCACAACGTCGTCCATTGATGATGAGACTGCTTCCATCAACATAATAGATTTGGTCAGGATTGTCTATGGGTACATCTGTCAAATCAGGTCGGCTTGAGAATACAGTGTCCATGACTTCTATACAGTCATGTTCTGGGAGTTCTTCACTAATGGGTATCAATGTGGCTGGATTCAAGGCATGGCTCACTTCCAGTTGTATCTGTGGGTTTTCACATAACATGCTCTGATATTTCAACATTCGAGAATTAGTGAGCCAATGATTTGCTTTCTGTTCCATAAGGGCAAGGACTGCATGTGGCACAGTGACTCGTATATTCTGTCCTAGTGTGAGCTTGTCTGCTTCACTCACCAACAATGCTGTAGCTGCAACTGCTCTCAGGCAGGGTGGCCATCCTTTGGCTACAGTGTCCAATTGTTTCGATAGGTATGCTACAGGTCGTTCCCAATTTCCCAATTTCTGAGTCAACAAGCCTAAGGCATTTCCTTGTGCTTCATGTACAAACAAGTGGAAAGGTTTATGAACATCTGGTAGTCCTAGGGCTGGTGATGACATCAATTCTTCCTTCAACATCTTGAAGGCTGTATCCTGCTCAGGTCCCCACTCCAGTGGCGACCTTTCTTCTCCTTTTGTGGCTTCATACAGTGGTTTGGCAAGTTGGGTATCCAGATTCGGCAATATCCTGCTGCTCCCAGAAAGGCTCTGACTTGCTTTCTGGTTGTTGGGGTTGGAATTCTGCATACTGCTTCTTTTCTCTCTCTGCCTAATTTTCGACTTCCTTGGGTTATACGAAAGCCCAAGTATTTCACTTCTTTTTGGCATAGTTGTGCTTTTGCTCTGGAAACTTTATATCCAGCTTCATCTAGTAACTGCAAAAGGTCTTTGGTAGCTTGTATACATTCATTCTCTGATACAGCAGCTATCAGCAGATCGTCCACGTATTGGAGAAGCACTCTCTTCCCCGGGGCCACTGGATAGCTGGAAAGGTCTTGATTCAGTGCAGCACTAAAGATGGTAGGCAAATTCTTAAATCCTTGGGGTAATCTTGTCCAGGTAAGTTGGCCCCCTCTTCCAGAGATGGGGTCCTGCCATTCAAATGCAAATAATATCTGACTCACGGGGGCTAGTCTTATGCAAAAGAATGCATCTTTCAAATCCAGAGCAGTAAAATGGGTGGCTTCAGCAGGAATCAGTCCTAGAAGAGTGTAAGGATTGGGTACAACTGGATGTATAGTTTCAACTGCTTCATTCACTCTTCTTAGATCTTGCACTGGGCGATAGTCATCTGTTCCAGGCTTTTTCACTGGCAGAAGTGGGGTGTTCCATGGGGATTGACATACTTTCAGTAGACCATGCTCCAGTAATCTTTGCAAGTGGCGATGAATGCCTTCAATTGCGGCTCTTGGGAGAGGGTACTGTTTGACATGTACTGGTGTAGCACTAGGCTTGAGAATCACAATTACTGGAGCTATATGTTTGGCTAGGCCTGGAGGACTGCCTTCTGCCCATACTCCGGGTGGGGCATCAATACTTTTCAAGGTTTGTTCAAAATAAGTGTCTTGGACAGAATCATCACTGTAATATCTCCATTCTTCTTCTCGGGGAACTGTGAGCAGCATTATTCCTGCTGGCTTGGCTTGCGAATTTACTGTAATTTGCATTTCTCCTCTTTCGGAGAAGGATATTTGGGCTTGTAGCTTGGCTAGCATATCTCGTCCCAGTAGTGGCACTGGACATTCTGGCATGTAAAGGAATTGATGAGTTATTTGCTGTCCTCCTAGACTGCATATGCGATTCTGAAGAAAAGGTTTTGTAGCTTTGGCACCAGTTGCTCCTATAATGGTGACTGCTTTTGTAGAAAATGGGGCTATCTTCTTGTCCACTACTGAATGTTCTGCTCCAGTATCAACCATAAAGTTCACAACTTGGTCTCCTATTTGTATTCCGACCATAGGCTCCTGGAGACCTAAAGCAAACTCGGAGCCCGGTCTGTCCTAATCTACGTCATTTTCATCATAGGCTGTTGCCGCCAATGCTTGCACAGCTTCTCCTCTTTCTCGCTGGAATTGCTCTCAATTGGCTCCTCTGCGATGTCGGGGACGGCCTCGTTTTTCTTCTCTCCATTGATGATTGTTTTCGTCATCTTCGTGGGCGTCTTCGAGTTGCGGGCATGCATCTCTCCAATGTCCTTCTTCTCTGCAATAGGCGCATTGGTTTACGCCTAGCTGCTGGGGCCAGCTTCCACCTCGGCCCCGCCCTCTTCCTCTGCTCCTTCGACTAGGGACTCCTCCCCTTTTCTGTTCAACTATGGCTGCGGCCAAAAAATCAGCTTTATTTCTCATCTTTCGATCACATTCTTTCTGTCTTTCATTATCACGATTCACATACACTTTATGAGCGACTTCCAATAGCTGTGTTGCATTCATGCCCGCAAACCCCTCTAATTTCTGTAATTTACGTCTGATGTCTGGTTGAGACTGATTTACAAAAGCAGAATTCACCATGCATAAACTTCCTGGTGCATCGGGATCATAGGGAGTATACATTCTGTATGCTTCAGTTAACCTTTCATAAAACACTGCTGGACTCTCATCTATGCCTTGGTTAACTTCAGTAACTTTGGAAAGGTTCATAGCCTTCTGGCCCCCCCTTTTCAGGCCTTGTAACAAGCCTTGGCGAAAATGGGCTAGGGCTCTGGATCCTCTTTCAGTATTCGGATCCCATTGGGGGGTCTTCATTCGGGAATTGCCTCTGGGCCGCTTCCCGATGGTCTATTCTTTCTTCTCCTCGTTCGGGAGCTACAGGGTTATCTGCCAGCCAATCTATAGCTGCTTTTCTAATTCGTGTCTGCTCCTCCGTAGTAAATAAGGTGGACAGGAGCTGACGGCAATCTGCCCATGTGGGTTGGTGGGTTTCCATAATAGTATTCACTAATTCTGTAAGTTCTTGAGGTTTATTGGTATAGGAGGCATAATGCGACTTCCAATTTAACAAATCAGTTGTAGAGAAAGGGACATACACATAGCTTAGGGGTCCCGCTACCACCTCATTATCATCATTTCTTACAGGTATTCCCGGGACTTGCCGTAAGGGCATCATCTTAGCAGTAGAGGTCTTTTGGGATCTATGCGATATTCTCGTACTTCTTCTATCAGGGTTCTTTTTCTTCTTTTCTACAGGCTTATCACGAATCACTTTCTTTTCTATATGCTTTGTCTTGGATTTATTCTTTATTGGCAGACTAACACTGGTGGTCGCTTCTATACTGTCAGTCTCACTCGGGGAATTCTCAGTTTCTTCCCGCTCTGTTTCTGAATCTGACTCGCCTTTCTCTGTCTCTGTTTCTGTAGAATCATCTTCTTCAACTGAAGGGAGCTCATCTTCCTGCTCTTCGGGAGGTGGCTCGGGGGTTGGGTCCCGCACCCGCTGTCTTCGGGGCTCTGGGGCAGGACGCCGGGCTACTCTTACTGGGCCCGGGGTTCTAGGCTGTCGGGGAATTACTTCGGGGGAATCAGGATCAACCAGGATGGGCTTCTTCCTGGCCTTCTCATCTTTCCCTTTCTTACTAGACAGTTTATTTTCTTTCTTCTGACTATGATCTGTTTTCGCTAACATTATTCTGCACTGCTCTTCATAGCAGCGTTGCGCCCAAGGGGGCTGATCTTCACAAATACTTAACCAAGAATCTATATAGGGGTACTGATCGGGGTGCGCTATCCGCACTCTACGGTGCACTAACTGAATAATTCCTACATTAAAGGTTCCCTCTCGGGGCCAGGTAGGGTCTAGATCGGGCCACTCCCTAGTACACAAAATCTGTAAACGGGCTGCAGTCATTTTAATACCATAATCTCCTGAATATCCCTCTTTAAAATGTGCGATCAAACATTCTAATGGAGTGTTCCTAGTAGACCCCGCCCCTCCCATTTCGATGTGTGCGCGCAACAACAGACAGAAGGGAAAAGGAAGTCGGACCGTGGGTAAGGGGTCCTCACGGTCCTGGAAACGTATAAGGGAAACAAATAACAAGACAAGACGACAATCGCTTCCCCCTTTTCGCGACCTGAACGCGGTCGCCCGGTCAGGAAATGCGCTAGTCAGGGGTCCGCCTTCGCTTGGTCTGTGTTGCCAGACCTCTCATACACACTTCATTTACACAATCATGCTAGCAACGTATCCCAGAATGCATTCGTTTCTATCTATTCTGACTAGTCTTGTTCAATTACCAAAATACAAGAAGACGGGAGTTTCGCCCTGCAAATACTCATGCGGGGGTACTCGGTCCGTCTTTGAGAGGTGATCAAGCTCTCTTACCAATTTCCAAGTTCCAAATTCTCGAGATTACAAATTCCAAGTTCCAATGGCAGCACTGCTCTTTCTATATCTGTCTAGACAACAAATCAAAACTATACTCACCGGATCCGGTCCTCAAACTTCCCAAGCAGGCGCATGAGTTGGACCTCGGACTCCCCTCACTCGGGTTCGAGGCATTGGCTCCAGCCGGGCCCGGCACCCGCCGAGGTCCGACCAACCTCCTCCGATGCAATGGACCGGCGGCGCCAGGAAGCAGTCCCCGTCGGTAGGGCGCGATCCCGGCAGGACCAAGCCTATAGAGGCGGAATGTCGTGGTATATTGCCCTATATACACTCTGATTCCACAACTTCCCGGCCAACGCACCAAGAATATGTAGCAGCAGAGCGCAGACAAACCAATGATACCAGGAGTCTGTTCAGAAGGTCCAAATCATTTATTTGTGCACAAGTCTCAAGCAGAATCAAGTTCAAAATGGCTGAGCAAAGTTCTCTGGCAATACAACAACTTTTATAGACTTTAGCTTCATTCTAGGTATAGAAAAACATTTCATTGGTCCCGGTAACCTCCCGTACCTCCCGTACCCCTTCTATTGGTCCCGGTACTGATATGATTATCCAATTATATTCTTTCTGTGGACTCAGCACCTGCTTACCCCCCTCCTAGTCCCAATTACAATGGTCAGTTCACTAACTTGTTACTTTCCTACTTTCAAGGCTGTTGGGCTAGTTGCTACGTGCAGTGAAGCAGGGCTCTAGAACTTCTCTGTCAGCAGTTTTAAACATGAATTTCTGTATTTTTCCATCTGTTCTGCTTGTCTAAGCTAATTCAATACTTTTACTGAGTTCTTAATTCTATAGCAGCATATTGGGGGATGTGCAATTCCTATGGGCCTCTTCACAAGCTTCATTTACAGGTCAAGCTAGTTAGGCTTGCTTATGTCAGACACTGTGGATCACAGGCCTACACCTGCCACAATCCCACAAGTGTATAGTTCTTCATGTCCCAAAGCCAGTCGCGCACATGTCTCAGCATGCACACCATGTTGTACCTTCCAATATCAAGAAAGCCCATTCCCCCTTGGTCCCTGGGGCACTGTAGAGTCACTAGCTGCACCCGGGGTCGAAGTCCTCTCCATAGCAAGGTATTGGTGTGCAATTTAAAGATGCAAATGTCTTGCTGCTTAAGTACCAAGGACAATGTCTGCAATGTCTACCACTTCAGAAAAAGAACCATTTTAAAGAGTGCTATTTGCCCTCCCAACCCTAATGGAAAGTCCCACCATTTCTGCACTCACCGCCCAAGATCCTCCAAAAAAACCGGATATATTAGTTCTATATAGCTCAGATAGGCATGCTGGGAGTTGGATCTCCAGTTATTTAAATTGGCCTTCCGCTCATCGGAGTGGGAACTTGCCCTGCCAGGCCTGCGAGACAGCCGGATCTTGCAGAAGGGCCTCTGACTTATTGAGGTTTAACTTCAGCCTCGACAGTTTCCCATATTCCTCAAAGACCTGGAGAAGCACTGGTAGTCCGAGTGGGATTGTCCAGGTGTACTAGGAAGTCATTCGCAAAAGCTGCTACCCAGAATTCCTCCTCTCCTTCTCAAATCTCTTGTAGACCCTCCATGGTCCGGATGCGGCATAGCAGGGTTTTGAGCATTATCATAGGAGGAAGGGGGTGCAATCAGATGTCAGGTTCCCATTTACCAGAATCACATCCCTGGGAATGGAGTATAACAGTTGGATGCTCTCTACAGCCTTGGAAGGCCATCATCCCCAAGATCTGGTACATAAAGCTCCAACTCACCCGATCAAAAGCCTTTTCTGCATCAAAACTGATCAGCATGGATGGCCGTGTCTTTCCAATGATGGCACACATCATTAAATGCTCTCAATAAATAAAGTGTAATATTTAAAAGTGGAGTGGAGGAGTAGCCTAGTGGTTAGAACACTGGCTTGGTAACCAAGCAACCAGGGTTCAATTTCCACTAGCACTCATTGAGGCCTTGGGCAAGTCACATAACCCTCCACTGCCTCAGAAGAAAGGCCTGGCAATCTATGTCCGGTGACACTGCTAAGAAAACCCAGGAGCTTCTGGGTCACCAGGAGTCAGGACTGACACAAAGGCACACATTGCATTGCATTTAAAAGTATGATGTGGGATTGTTATGGGAGGGTTGGTGTTGATTGTTGAGTTTAATTATCAAAATCTTAGGGAGGAGGCATACAGCTGAAGGTTTGCCTGGCACTTCCAGTACCCTTGTACTGGTTAGCTTTAAAATTTATGGGAAATGGAGTTCAGGATTGTGGTGTCTACAGGAACTAGGCCAGACCACAGAGGAAATTCAGTGTTATATTCTGGCATTTCCCTGGTCAACAGACTTTCTGTACTACTATGTCTGTAAAGTAGGTGCAGTGCAGGATATTTCTTCTGGGTGAAGAGTGAGGTGCCTCAGGGTGGAATGGAACATAGAACTGGTACATAGTTTAGAAAGGTAGTATCCTGTCCCAAAGACATCTGCTCTTTCTGGATTGTGGTGAATATGAGAGAGGTTTTGCTTTCTATTTTTCTGATCAGATTAAGAATCATCAGTCTTTTTATTACATTTCTAAATGTAACCCTGGCTGCTCTGCACTATTCTTAAAAGACATGAGCACAGCTGGGACTTAAGGGACTACCTTGTATCTCTTTTGGGGGATCTCAGGTTCTTCTGAGAAAGGGTAAGGCAGGCTTTAGGTCCCTTCAGAGCTATCAAGTACCAACTGTACAGATCAGATAGGTATATGAGACTGGGGTTGTTTCAAAAGCAAATATTTACCGCGGAACTCTTATGAGTACACTTTGACAAGATGTACACTAACTTCAGGTAACATCCAAACAGAGGAAATCCCTTTTTAATACCTGAATCCTGTAGAAGACGAAGATGAGAATTCCCTTCTCTGGTAATTCCTCACTGAGGTTTCTCTGATGGTTCACAGTGCTAAAAGCCTGATCCACTTTCCTGCCAAAATGTTGGTGCTCCTTCCAGTGGACAAAAGCAGGGAGAAAACACCCTATACCCAGAAATACACATCTAATTCCACCCAAGAATCTCTCATGCTGATTCCACTTCCACTCTCACCACTTTCGCAGCTCCAGCCTTGAGGAGAAAGAACCCAGCAAATTCTGGGCTACTTTGCTATATAAAATCCAGTAAAATGTAGACATTACCCATTGAGAAGTATTTGAACTTATATGTACGTCCACATATATTCTATTTTAAGGTGACCAGATTTTTTGCAGGCAAATCCAGGACACTTATGGGAAGTGTGTGTGTATAGGTGGGTGGGAGCAACAAGACATGGAGGAGGGAAGAGGAGTCATTAATCACCCTCCCCCCTCCATCCCATGACAGCAACAATATCACTTCCAAGCAGACAAATCAGCAGAGAACTAGAAACAGTGATGATGCATTTCCCCTATTCTGTGCAAAATATAAAGATAATGGATGTAAATTCTAAAAACTGAGAGATTTAAATCACTAAATTGAAAATAAAAAATTTTTCTACCCCACTGTCCTCATTGGTGGAATCAGAGACAGAAGGCTGTCAAAGAGATGAAGTCAGGGATACAGCTCCAAATTCAGGGACATCTGGTAGCCTTATCTATTTAACACCATTTTGTGTGTCTGTAAAGACATGCACATCATTGGTAAGGGACGTACATAAATATTGTACCTTAGCTCTTACTAACACCATTAGGAACACGAGTTGGCATACTAAAGCCACGCAGCATCCATATATATTTTGCAGGTATGATTTTGTTAATTTTTTGAGTGTCTAACACAGTGGTTCCCAACCCAGTCCTCGGGACACACATGGCAGAGAGGTTTTCAGGATAACCACAATGAATGTGCATGAGAGAATTGCAGGCACTGCCTCCATTGAACGCAGATATCTCTCATGCATATTCATTGTGTTATCTTGAAGACCTCTCTGCCAGGTGTGTCCTGAGGACTGGGTTGAGAGTCACTGATCTAACATGACACATTTGTAGAAGTATTTTCAAAATTAAACTAACTTATTTTGCAATTCAGATAAAATCATTCAAATCCCCTTACTGCATTCTGAATTTTTTTATTTTATTGTTAAGAACGTCACTGGTACTATTGCAAATTTCAGTAATATGAGGAGGCATTGTACTGAGTCCCATTACAGCCCAACAGGGGTTTGGCCATTAGATGCACAGCTTTTATTTCCAAAAAGTATGAAAATGTAAGAAAAGTATTAGGGTGTTACTTTTTTCCTTACTGCCTTCATTAGGAGGCTGGTTCATGCATTAACTACATTTAACTTCCATGACCATTGCATATTTTTCTCTAACCTTGGCCTATGGATTTGATTATGTGCGTGCCCTTTTAATGGTTGCCACTTTATCTTGCCATTGGTTATGGCTATTGAACTCATGGTTGTGCTTGACCCACTGAGCAATCTGTAGAAGGCTCCTACCTCTAAAATGCTATTAGTCCCAAGAGATGGTGGAGTTTGAGAGCAGGCAGAAAACATCTCTAATTCCTGTCCAGTTTGTATGCATACAGTTTTGCTCTGTGCATGATGGTATTTTGGGAAGATGGGTGTTCTAGTGGTTGGAGCAGGGGTTCTCAACCCAGTCCTTGGAATACATCCAGCAGAGGTGTTGGAGCGCGGTGTTCCGTAGGGGGGATCAAGCTCCGCCCCTGGGCCAGCCGAACTCCATGCAGCTGCGATCACCGGCCTTCCTCTCCTGTCTGCCTGCAGGAGATCGGATTCCTGCGAGGCCGAAGTAGGGGAAGCCCCGCTCGCAGCAGCAATGTTTTGGTGGGGCCAGGGCCCTTGTGACCCACCCTTTCTGACCCCTATGACATCTAGCCAATCAGGGTTTCAAGATAACCACAATGAATATGCATGAGAGAGATTTGCCTTCAATGGAGGCAGTGTATGCAGATCGCTCTCGCGCATATTCATTTGGTTATCCTGAAAATCTGACTGGCTAAGTGTGTCCTGAGGACTAAGTTGAGAATCCCTGAGTTAGAGCTATTACTACAAATTGGGAGAGCTCTTTGGACTTGTGAGATTGAATTTATGCCTGCGCTGGTATGACTCCCTTTTATCTTACAACAGTTTGCGATCTCTCTGTTCCTCGATTTATCTAACTGCAAATGAATAGTTTGAAAGCTGTATGCAAACCAGGCATTATCATTTATTTATTTATTTGAACAGCTTTTATATACCGCTGCTTCCAAGGATCAGCAGCGGTTTACATTACAACAACAATCAAACAGATACATAGAACTTTATGGAACTATATTACATTATAACAAGAATGTAGTCAGACCTTTTACCAAGAGGTATTATAAAGCACATTGGAATGCTGCTTGATAAAATGGCTCTGTAAAAACAACATGGATTCCATATTTCACCATCTTCTTTGTATTTACAGCAAACAATGGCAGTTATGCAAACAATACCAGCTGACCTCACTGGCATACCCTTTTTAAAAGCATCCCATTTTCGACTGGATCAAGATCAGCGCCTGCATGATGAGGCAATGAGATCCATTATGAAGCGTCACTTCCCTCCCCATTGGGGCATCTTACCATTAGGCTTAATCCTACCTCCAAGGGCAGCTAAGATGTTCCATGAAGACAGGTCTAAAATTAAAGAGTTTACATCTGAAACCTTGCACCAGTATGGACCCAAGAAGATTGGTGAAAAATTCATTTCTTCGATGATGCTCCAAGCCACCAACTATAAAACACACAAAGATCCCAGGATCAAAACTTTCAAGGCCATGACAGCAACAAATTTTACCTATCCAAGCCAACCCCAGCAACCAGTTGACCCAGAGCTCTCAGATATCTTGAAGAAAAGTTCCATCTCGTTTGGCGATAAAGAGAAAATAAGAGTTTCTTCATCAGATTTTAGGTCTTCTTATGTTGGTCATGATGTGACTGTTCACCCTAAGACTGAATCCTGTCAACTGCTAGGTTTGTTTTCTTATTAACTGGGCATTAATATATATATATCTATAGATGAAATGAGGAGCCCTCTAAGACAAGGATGTTTATGCTGAGAAGTGGTTGAGTTGAGGATTGTTTCTGGAGAAAGTTCATCTGACTAGATTTTTAGAATGTATTTAAGAGAAATTTGAATGAAGTCTTTGCAGACAAGAAAGATCTGTGCTTATGTTAGGCTGCTTTATTTTATGTGTTGAGGTGGGGGAATAAAAATTTTGGAGTCATGAACCCACTTCTTTTATTGATCGCCTCTAGAAAACTGCCATAAAGGTAACTGCAGGAGAATGAACACAACATATTATGTCTGTAAAGTTAGGCAAGATAGCCCTTCTGGGATAAAGAAAGGTGCCTTAGGAATGGGGTGGACAGGCACCATTTTATAGTTTTAAGTGGTACAGTGTCCTCTCCCCCTTAACAATAAAGAAGTGCAAAGGGCTTCATGCATTTAGTCTGACCTAGTGTTACCACATGTCCAAAACTGTAAAGCAGGACATTTAGGGCCCCTTTTACTATACACATAGCCCATACAAATAAAGTGGGTCATGCAGCAGATAGCTCAAGCTAAGTGTTAATAAAAGGGGCCCCGTAGTATGCAACTATAATGATTGCTCCTGAGGTCAAGTGGGAGAGGGCAAAGCATGTCACAGGACAACAGGACTATGATCGCCGCTCTTGCATCCAAGAATTTGTAGCTCTGCGTTTCCTAAGAAAAGCAGGACTGTGTCTCAGTGCATGCAGTAGAAATTAAAGTAAGACTGAAAACAAAACTAAAGAATATATTTCCAGTGGTTGGATGCCTTTCATTTTTATTGTACACTGTGATGTGCATTTTAGATAGTATTCCTTTGTTGCATCTGACATGTACATTCTGTCTTCCATATAGAGCTCACCACATGTTTTTTTCATTTATTTAAAACATATGCTGCATTTGGTTTATGCACTTGATACACTGCTCTTTACTTGTGCATCAGAGTGGTTTACATGTATGTATATACTAACAGGTACTTTTTATTCCCTTGTCCCCGAAGGGCTCACAATCTAAGTGTACCTGAGGCAATGGAGGGTTAAGTGGCTTGCCCAAGGCCACAAGGAGTGGCCATGGGACTAGAGACCCCAGTCCCTCCAGCCTGAGGCTACTTGTCCCTATGTGGGAATTGAACCCCCTGCCCTGTCCCAACCACTGAGGCACCCCTCCCTCTGTTTAATCAAAGTGGCTCACAATGTCATAAACTAACCATAATACAAATAAAGCACACTTGCAAGCTTTAATATGCACAACAACGGAAGAGCGTGCCCAAAACAGACCCAAAGATTAGACTGTGCTAGCACCCCACTTCTGTAATGTTTAATGTGAAATCAGTCCAGCTTCTGGTGTGACTGCTGAAATAAGCTCACAGATAAAGATAGTCGTGATTTTCTCATCAAGTTCCCTATTATAAAATTACATCCCACATATCAATAATCCGTTTCTTTTACTTTGTAAACAAATTCCTAAAAAGAGTCAAATAGGTTAACCCTAAGCAGGGCAAGGACAGTAGAACTGGGCGCAGAGAGACTTGTGTAGGTATTCAGCTAACACCACCAAACGGATACCCTATAACAGAATGCCATGTTCCCTCATTGACAACAAATATTAAAGAGAAAAAACAAGACATGCACTGGCCTTATCCTGTTTTCATGTTAGACTTGGATGATCAGATAAGCTACATGTGGCAAGGGACAGGTTGAGCCCGTCCTGGTTTTACCCCAGTGCCTGTATGGAGATGCAAGTCCTCCTTTTTATGAGTATGATCCATTAATAGTAAAACCAGGTCCCGCTCATCCTGTCCTTTATGGCACAGCTTTGTGGGCACAGGAGGAGTGGAGGAGTAGCCTAGTGGTTGGGGCAAGGTACTTCAGGCCAGAAGGTCAGGGGTTCAAATCCCACTAGAGGACAGCAACCTTGGGCCGGAAGGACTGGGGTTTCTAGTCCCACAGGTGCTCCTTGTGGTCTTGGGCAAGCCACTTAACCCTCCATAGCCCATGTTACCTGTAAAATAGTTATCGCCAAGTTATAATGCCCTGTTCAATGTAATTTCAGTTTGTTCAATGTAAAACCACACTGATGCAAAATAGCGCGGTATATAAGAGAATGTAAATAAAAAATAAAAAAATAGTACTGCTGCCAGCACTGAGTAGGAAAGTTCTGTCTAGCTGGTATGATGTTAATGGCTTTTTTTAAATTTTATATCGCTAGGAGGTGAGCCGACTATAAGGGGTGACCAAGACAGCGCATCCCGTTATGATAGTGATTATAAAGCAAAGTTTCAGGGTCAAATGACCAAACCTCCAGATCCATTTGAAAAGGTACCTTAAGTCATACTATGAGTATAGTCTTTGAGATTTGTAAAGCCATAGCTCCCACTAACGGATATATTTTCTACTGTCATTGTTATATGTCCATATAGAACATTTACATAGAAACAGATTATGATGCTGGATAAGTATCATAAGGCCTACTGAGTCTGCCCACTTTACTTACCATAGACCCCAGTTGATCTCTGACCTTAATTTCTTCATAATCAAGGATCCCTTGTCTAACCCAAGCTTTCTTGATTTTTCCTACTGTTTTGCCCTCCACTTGGAGGCTATTTTATGCATCCATCATTCGCTCCATTAATAAATATTTTCTTATGTTAATTCTGTGTCTACTCCATTTGTTCCTCATATCCTGGCTCCTTGCTCTAGAAATGTATTTCCATTAAAAATGGTTTGTTTCTTGCACAGTATTTATGCCTTTGAGATATCTGAATGTCTCTATTATCTCTCCCTTCTCAACTCCTTTTAGGGAAATACATAAGGCTTTTAGTACAGAATCTGCATAACTTTGATAGCTATTCCTGCACTGTCTCTATTGTACTACTGTTAACCTCCTACCTGCCAGTTGGATTTATGCTTGGCGGCTGTGGTCAACTACCCCGCCCACCGCCCACAAACTATCCTGTGGTGGTTTCTGGGGACACTGTGACCCCACTTTTTTTTTTCAGAAAGTATGCCTAATACTAAGACCATTCAGTGATGTACTCTTGTGAGTCACTGACCAGTCTGAGACAGATAGCTAATAAAATAAAAAGTTGTGATTTTGGCCTTTAACCTCCTGCTACTCCCTTGCTCACTCAGAAACTCTCCTGGGATCTCCTTTAATCAGGTTCCCATAGCATTTATTGCTTCTTAGTCTATAGTCCCCCATGCTCCTCCACACCATCCCTAAATAAACCATCTGCCTTTTTGACTCAGATCTCCCTGGTCTATTTTTCCCTTCATATCTTGGGCGATTATAATTGCCAGCTTCATTTTATTCCAACCTTGACATCTGTGACTTCAAATCTCAGCTTGGCTTTCCCCAGCTGACCTGGTTTTCCTTCTTTCTCATCTTCCTTCCCTCTCTTCAACCCCCCCGCCCCCCTCAACCTCCTCTGTTCCCTGGTCCAGTCGTATCCTTCCTCCTGGACTTTCTTCTTCCTCTGCCTCCAACCCCTCTTTCCTAGAAACATATCTGCGACCTTTCTCCTGGAAATCCCATTTCCTTTGCACAGGAAATATCCTTCACTTGCTTTACCCCTGTCTCTGCTCCCCTTGATGCTCAGCTCGTCACTTGATCATCTGTTCTTTACAACACCTTGAATTCTATTTCCCCTCGCCATTAAAACTCCATCAGCTTCCCAAAAGCCCTGGCTCCACCCAGGTCTTCTCATACTGTGCCGAGCATCAATACCATAAACATAAATCCGACAGTTCCTGGCTCCTCTGGAGGTACCATGCTATTTCTTTTAAGTCCACTCTCCATGCCGCCAGAGCTGCTTTTGCTCAAAAATTTCTCTTCAGTTGCTAATCAACCCTCTAAGCTTTCCTCTGTCTTAGATCAACTGACTCCGAGTTTTAACCCCTCCTCCACCTCCACCTGCATTCTCTTCCCACATACCTTTGCCATTTTTCTGGATAACAAGATTTCCTCCTTTCATGCCACCTTTCCCCCCTCAGACTCTCGCCCTTAGATTCTGCTCTCTTTCCTGCTCCTCTCCCCGCACCCATTCCCACCCTTCCCTCCTCCTCATCCCTTTCCTCCCACTGTTCCCTGGTTCTTTCTCATCACATCCTTCCTTCTCTACTCACTGGTCCTCTTTCGCTACCCTTTCTACTCTCTGTCCTCATCATGCTGTTTGTCCTTCCTCTTCCTCCTTGGACCCCTGACTGATTCTCTTTTCCTCCATTCTCTCTCTTCTTCAAGCTAGCCTCTCCATTGGTTATGTCCCCCTGTCCTGGAAACAATTACTCATTTCCCTCTCCTGAAGAAACCTCTTGATCCTTCTGATCCTCCTAATTTCTGTCCAATTTCTATCCTTCCTTTCCTCTCCAAGATTCTGAAATGTATTGCTCTATGGCAACTCTCTCTCTTTCTTGACAAGGCCTTAATTTTCCATTCTAGGCAAGCCAAGTTACATCTGGGAAACAGCACCAAGGTTCCTTCTCACTTCACTCATAAATGAAATATGAGCTACCCATGATCGATGTCACACTGTCATCCTAATTTCCCTCAACCTTTTTTTGATCTTATGGATCCCACCTTCTCCATCAGAACCTTCATGACATTGGTCTCCTTGGCTTTGTACTCCATTAGTTCTCCTCCTACCTCCATGCCCTTACCTTTTAAGTCTGCTCTTCCCATCCTCTTGGAAATCAGCAATTCTCCGCCCACTGCTAAAGCAACCATCCTTAGACCCATCCATTCTCTCACACTGGCGGCCGGTATCTAATTTGCCATTTCTTGCGAAGCTTCTTGAAAGGTGTGCTTTTAGCCAACTTAGTTCCCATGTCGAGGCTATCAACGCTCTTCATCCCCGTCAGGCGGGGTTCCGCAAAGGCCACAGTACTGAGACTGTGTTGTTGGCTTTACTTAATGAACTCCACATATCTCACGATCGTGGTGACATCACTCTCCTTGTTTCCCTGGATTTGTCCGCAGCATTTGACCTGGTTGACCATCACACACTTCTTTCCCGTCTCTCTGATATTGGTCTTTGTGGTTCTGTCTGATCTTGGTTCTATTCTTTTCTTTCGTCCCGCTCCTTCTCGGTCCATGTGAAGAATCAATCCTCATCCATCCTCCCCCTCTCATGTGGTGTCCCACAGGGCTCGGTCCTCTCTCCTCTGCTGTTTAACATCTTCCTGGCCCCTTTGCCCCTGATAATACAACAATACTCCATCTCCTCCTATCTGTATGCAGATGATATAGTTCTATTGTTTCATACATCACCCCTTTCCCCCGATATCATGCAATTAAACCTCTGCCTTTCTCACATTGCTTCCTGGCTATCAGAAAACTTTCTTCATCTTAACCCAGCCAAATCTTCAGCAATATGGATTTCACTCAGTGGTGCATGCCCTACTCTCGCACCTTCCATCGGTTCAACTAATATTCCTCTCACTTCCTCTGTTCGGTATCTGGGCGTAACTTTAGATTCTTTCTTAACATTTTCTGAGCACATTTCTAATGTCTCCCGTTGTTCCTTTTCTGCTCTATGGCAGATTAGGGCCGTTCGGTCTGTTTTGCCCTCTAGCGCTCTTATTACTCTTATTATCGCCCTTGTAATTAATAGACTGGATTATTGTAATGTATACTTGGCCAATCTTCCCCAATATTGTCTTAAACGGTTACAACGCATCCAAAATACTGCCGCCCGTCTCATCACTTTCTCTAGCAGATATGACCACATCACTCCGGTTCTACTTCAATTGCACTGGCTTCCACTTCAATACCGTTTCCATTATAAGTTTCTGATTCTTCTTCACCGAGCCATTTACACGTGCACTCCCCGGTATTTGGCAGACTGTATCTCCCGCTACACCCCCCATCGGTTACTCCGTTCCACTCAAACGAACCGTCTGTTTCTTCCGTCACCCTCACAAGCCCGTCTGGAGCAAACACGACACTCGGCCTGGTTTTTTCTTGGCCCCTCACTATGGAATACACTCCCCACCTCATTACGTCTAGAGCCTTCCTACCCTCAGTTTAAGTCTCTGCTCAAAACTTACCTTTTTCAGAAAGCTTTTGACCTTCCCCCCGAAAAATCCCCTAAATGAGTTGTTTGTATGTTTACCCCACGTATTGTCTATGTTTATGTATTTCTGTACCCTGGTTGGTTAACATCATCTTTATGATTTGTTATGATTTGTTATTCACTGTTAAAATAAGTTGTGTCCAACCTATTATGAGTTATTGTTCAGTGTTTCTAATCTGATTTGTTCACTTTTCTTTAACCCTCTTTCCTGTCCTAATTTTGGCGTTCTGTTTCTTGGATTGTGGTGCTAATCAATTTTATTGTACACCGCTAAATGCTTTGCCACAGCGGTATATCAAATTTTAATAAAGATAAAGATAAAGATGCTAACTCACAGTTGTCCTCCACCTTCTCTCTACTTCTGGCATTCCCAAAAGTTCACTCTCGGCATCCTCCTCTTCAATATCTTCCTCTCCCTCTCCCTCTTTTGATTCAATTGCTAGGTTGCAGTCCCTTCCTGTACATTGATAATATTCAGATGATGTTTACTGCCCATTCCCTAGATTACATCACTTCCTTCCTGAATCACTGACTAGACGCTGTCAGTCACTGATTCCATGAGCACTGACTATTCCTAAACATCTCTAAGTGTGAAGTTATTTGCTAGGGTGAGAGTGAACGGTTAGGACTAGATCTTTCCATTAGGATCTGTTGGATATGTCTTCCAAGCAGCCCAGATTGGCCACTATTGGAGAAAGGATTCTGGACTAAATGGAAAACTAGTCTAAACCAGCATGGCAGTTCTTATCAAATTTTTTCCCCTCTGGCAGTTTCCTTCTGCTCGTTTTGTACTTTCAGGTTAATTGGAACCAGGGCTTTAAACTTGTGCCATAAGCCTTCATTCACAACTACACAGGGATTTCCCCTTGTTTTTATATTCCGCAACATACCTAGTCTAGTCCCTCCTTCTAGAACCCTTCAATCATCAGCTCTGAATCCAGCAACTACTTTAAAATCGTATGTACTGACAGGACTCCATCTCAGCCAGGGGTCTGTGAGCACTGACTTTTGTCACGTACCGCCCCTGGTGGCCAGTGGTCATAGGGGTAGGTTGGACACAAAGATATTTTTATATGAGAGGAGGTTCCTTTAAGAGCCAGGTGCAGCCTGGTCTTAGTAGTTCAGCTCCTATTAAGAAGTAAATTGTGAATGCAGAGTAGAGGGATAACATAGGCTTTTATTTCCCTTTACGCAAAAGATTCAGGTGAGTCACATCATAGAGGAAAATGTCCTTTACTTCAGGAATGAAACAAACTCATGGTAAAGAAAAACTGTTATGCTTCACAGTTGTAACAAGGATTAATTAAGGCTTCCTAGAGTAACTCAACCGTTTCAATACTCTTCTTCCTTTTAGCATACAAGTAACACTCTGGAGACAGCATATATTATTTACAAGTCTAGCAGTGATTCTATACTGCTTGTAACGCATAGAGAACAGTCCATCTCCTCTTAAGACAAAAGACTAGGCTCCACAAATTCCACTTGCATCGGCTCTGAGTCAGAGTTATCCCTTTCTGTATCTGGGGTTTCTCTGGCTATTGGAACTGGCCAGTCGCTATTCTTATTCTCTGGGTGTTTGTAGAGTTCTTCTAAGGTTTTCCAGTGAGCGTGACCTACCTTTGTGCTTTTACCATCTGGGTTATACAAAGTAGGTTTACTTTCCTTTCTCCAGGACCAAGCAGGAAGTCAGTCCTCACATATGGGTGTCATCGGCGCCGATGAAGCCCCAACGGAGCATTTCCCCAGCTTTCCATGAAAGCCTTTGGGAATGCTGGCATGCATGCACGGTTCCCTTCCCGCCTAAAGGTGCCATCTTACCTCAGTCTCTTTTTTTCCGAGAAGCCCATCGGACGTGTGTCCTGTTCTCCCAGATAAAAGTGATTTTTTTCTTAGGCAATTTTCGCTATTTTTTCTCCGGTTCGACGCCGGTTCCCCTCCCGCCGGGTTCGGTACACCAGTATCGAGCCCGTTTTCTTCATTTTTCGGTTTTTTCCCTTTGTGGCTGGCGTTCGCGCCCTTTTTTCATTTTTCACTGGAAGGCCGGTCTTTTGACCTCGCTGGGGCTATTTTTTCCCCGATGGCTTCCAGTGGTTTCAAAAAGTGTGATCGGTGTAGGAAAATTATGCCTCTCACCGACACACATGACTGCTGCCTTCAGTGCCTCGGCCCTGACCATGACCCAAAGTCGTGTGGGCCATGTGGGAAGATGTCTTCCAAGGCACTAAAGAGTCGACAGCATCAAGAGGAAAGGTTTTTCTCAGACTCTGCCTCTGGCTGGGCCCGGACCTCGTCTGAGGCCTCGACATCTCGGGATTCCGATCCCAAGCGCCGTCGAAGCTCCTGGGACAGGGGGTCTCCTGACCGGGAACGTAAGAGGAAGAAGCGGCTCGCGAGGGCGGCGTCGGAGGAGGTCCCTGGTCCCTCGAGGGCCAGGTCTAAGACCCCCGACCGCCGTCCCGGGCCCGTGGACCAAGAGAAGCCTGCCAAAGTTCCTCGCGTGGAGCCGGAGTCTGCTGGACACGTAAGCCCCATAGTCCTCGTGGACTCTCCTCCCAGAGAGCCGACGTCGGGCCCGGCACCGCCGGGGCCCGAGTCGGTGGCTGCTGCGTCTCCCGAGCTGAGTCTCAGGATGACAGCCTTGGAGTGCAGACTGTCTGCCTTCATGGAGCAGCAGCGGGCACTGATGGCCAGCCTGTCTGGTGCATCTGCCCCGACCACTGGGACGTCGACTTCGAAGTCAACCCCAGAGACTGAGCCGATACTCGAGACCCTCGTGGCTCGAAGTCGTCCTCGGTCGAGGTCTCCCTCAACCTCCCGTTCGGGACCGAGGGTGTTGACGCCGGTGCCCCCGGCGTCGGGGCGGGTGCCTCGGGGCCCCGCGGGGTCGGACCCTGACTCCTCCTCGGACGAGTCCAACTGGGAGACGGAGGACGAGGAGTCTCCCGATACCTTTAAGACTCGGTGCGTCCCGTCGGACTCACCGCAGTCTGATCCCCGGAGTAGATCCCCTCCGGAGGACACTAGGTTCTTGGAGTTCATCCGGGATATGGCCGCTGCCTTGGCTATCCCTGCCGATCCTGAGGAAGAGCCTCGAGCCGAGGAGCTTGATGCTCTACAGTACGACTCTCCTCCGAAGGAGGCCTTTACTGTCCCGGTTCCTCCGATGCTGGAACGGCTCCTCTTCCGAATGTGGGAGGCCCCGGCCTCGGCGCCGGTTCTAAGTAAGCGAGTCGATTCCATTTATCGACTCCACAAGAGCCCTGGTTTCCAGAAAGCACAGCTACCACACCATTCCATGGTTGTGGAATCGGACATGCATCGTCTGAAGAGCCAGAAGATGCACTCTGCGGTGCCCCCCGGCAGGGAGGCCCGCAACCTCGATGGCGTCGGTAGGAAGTGCTTCCAGGGGTCGATGCTTGCTTGCCGTGTCCAGTCTTACCAGCTGTACATGGGCATGTACTTGCGAGACCTGGCCAAAGAACTGGGCGGCTTCTCTGCTGGTCTCTCCGGGGAACCCTTGCAGAAATTTCAGACCTTGTCCTCGGGGATTCGGGAATGCTCGAAGTTCATTTCCCGCACCGCCTACGATGGCTTTGAGGCTTCGGCCCGAGTAGCGGCTGCCGGCATCGCGGCTCGATGCTAGGCGTGGCTGCAGTCATCGGACCTCGAGCTATGGGTTCAGGACAAGTTGGTCGATGTCCCCTGCCGAGGTGAGAACCTTTTTGGCAAACCCGTGACCGAGAAGGCCGCTCAGCTCGAGACAGAGCATCTTACCAGGACAAGGCTGTTGAGGAAGACCTCTGCCCCTTCCCATAAGAAGAAGGGCTCAGGTAAAAAGTCATTTTACCCGAGGAAGGGCACTGCCTACAAACAGTACCCTCAGTATCAGGCTGCCCAAGCTGCCCCCCAGGGTCAGCAAGCCAAGGGCCAGGGTAATGGGCCCCATAGGCAGAGGATCCTCAAGCCTCAGGCCCCTGCTCCAACTCAGCAGGGTGGGGGTTTTTGACTCCTTGAGCGTAGCCTCTCCTCCACTGCTCTCCCCACCCTGCACAGGAGGTCGCCTCGCCCTCTTTGCCCACCAGTGGCCCCTTATCACCAGGGACAGTTGGGTGCTGGACATAGTCCACAATGGCTATGCCCTCCATTTTCACCAACTGCCTCCACCATATTTTCCAGGGGAGCCTCCAAGGCCTCCCCTGCACACAGACCTCCTTCTAAAAGAGCTTCATGGTCTGTTGGTGGACAGGGCGGTGGAGCCTGTGCCTCCCCACTTGCAAGGTCACTGATTCTACTCCAGGTATTTCCTGATACCCAAACGAACCGGTGGCCTTCAACCCATTCTGGACCTCAGAAACCTCAATAAGTTCCTAGAGAAAGAAAAGTTCAAGATGCTTACTCTTGGAACACTTCTGCCCTACCTCCAGCAGGGAGATTGGCTATGCTCCTTAGATCTAAAGGATGCGTACACTCACATCCTCATTCATCCAGACCACAGAGAGTACCTCAGGTTCATTGTGGGAGGGAACCATTATCAGTACAGAGTACTACCTTTTGGCCTATCCTCCGCTCCCAGGGTCTTTACCAAGTGCCTGGCAGTGGTTGCGGCCTACCTAAGAAATTAAGGTATCTTTGTCTTTCCCTATCTGGACGACTGGCTCATCAGGGGTCAGACGTCCCTGGAGGCCAGACAAGCCACCCTCAACACCATTGCTCTGCTTCAAAAGGTGGGCTTTGTCATAAACTTCGCAAAGTCCACTTTGCTCCCATCCCAGAACTTGGAGTTCATAGGGGCAAGGTTGGATTCTCAACTGGCAAAGGCATTCTTGCCAGAAGACAGGGCTCAAAGGCTGATGGACGTGGCAAAGCTGTTTCTGAACAAGTCCCTGGTCTCCGCCAGACTCTGCCTCAGGCTTCTGGGTCACATGGCTTCGACAGTACATGTGACTCCCAATGCCAGGCTCCATATGAGGCCTGCACAGTGGTGCCTTTGGACTCAGTGGTCTCAAGCCATAGGCCACTTACGAGACAAGATAAAGGTGTCCAAACCCCTTTTGGCCTCCCTCAGCTGGTGGCTACATCCACCCAATCTACTCAAAGGCATGCCCTTCCAAATGCCAGAATACTCAGTGGTCCTCACCACCGACGCCTCTCTGAAGGGCTGGGGTGCTCATTGTCTGGACAAGTGCACCCAAGGCCTCTGGTCTCCCTGGGAGGCAGCCCAACAGATCAATCTGCTGGAACTTTGAGCTATCCGCTTGGCTCTCAGAGTTTTTTCTCCAGCCCTGGCTCACCGGTCAGTCTTGATTCAAACAGACAACCAGGTGGCCATGTTTTATGTGAACAAGCAGGGCGGCACTGGGTCCCAGATCCTTTGTCGAGAGACTCAGGACCTTTGTTCCTTTGCCCTGAAGCACCACATGCTTCTCAAGGCGGTGTACCTCCCAGGCCAGGAGAACTGCCTGGCCAACCGGTTGAGCAGGATTCTGCAGCCCTACGAGTGGCAGCTGCATCCCTTGGTGGTTCAAAAGATCTTCCTGAAGTGGGGTCTCCCTTGGATAGATCTCTTTGCCAGTCCACTAAACAAGCAGCTACCCCAGTTCTGCTCCAGGCAACCACATCCCTTGAGGATCGCACCAGATGCTTTTCTGATGTCCTGGTCTCAGGGCCTCCTGTATGCGTTTCCTCCCACGCCCTTGGTGGCCCAAACTCTGTTCAAGATTCTTCGGGACAAGGCCTCGGTCCTGCTGGTAGCTCCCAGATGGCCGAGACAGCCTTGGTTTCCTCTTCTGCTTCAACTGGCGGTGGATCCCCCACTGCCTCTGGGGTTGCAACCCGACCTTCTCTCTCATGAGCAGGGTTCCTTACTAAACCCCAATCTCAAGACTCTCAATTTGATGGCCTGGAGGCTGCAAGGGTAGTCTTGGCTCCCTGGGGCCTGCCTCAGGAAGTTGAGGAGGTTGTCTTAGCCTCTAGAAAACAGTCCACTAGGAAAGCCTATGCTCTCAAATGGAAGAGGTTTTCTGTGTGGTGTCAGCTACGTACAGAGGATCCTTTCTCCTGTACTGTACCAGTAGTGCTTCAGTACTTACTGCACTTATCAAATCAGGGACTTAAGTCCAATTCTGTTTGGGTCCACCTCTCAGCTTTAGCAGCTCACCACTCACTGGTGGAGGGACATTCTTTGTCAGGTCACCCCTTGGTGTCCCGCTTTCTCAGGGGCTTGCTTTTGCTCAAGCCCCCCATCCGTCCTCCTGCTCCTGAGTGGGAGCTGAATGTGGTCTTGCAGCAACTGACTCGCCCACCCTTTGAGCCGATGGCTACTTGTCCACTGCGCTTCCTCTCCTGGAAGACACTCTTCCTGGTAGCCCTTACCTCGGCTAGGCGAGTGAGTGAGCTTCAGGCCCTGGTCTGTGATAGGCCTTACACCAGGATTTATAGGAACAGGGTAGTCCTCAGGACTCATCCCAAGTTCCTCCCTAAGGTTGTCTCCTCTTTCCACCTCAATCAGGAGGTGGTTCTTCCAACATTCTTCCCTAGGCCCCATGCAAGCCAGGCTGAAGCAGTCCTGCATACCCTGGACTGTAGGAGGGCCTTATCCTTCAACCTTGACCGTACGCAGGGGCATAGAAGGGCTGCTTAGCTCTTCGTATCCTTTGACCCCAATAAGTTGGGGTTAGCTGTGTCCAAGCGTACCTTGTCTATCTGGGTGGCTGACTGTATCACCTGGGCTTACAAGGCGGCTGACCTTCCTTTGCAGGGTAGGGTCACGGCATCGTGTCAGGGCAATGGCTGCCTCAGTGGCTCATCTCCGCTCTGTGCCCTTGGTAGACATCTGCAGGGCTGCAACTTGGTCTTCAAGCCAGACTTTTGCAGCCCACTACTGTCTGGAAAGGGAGTCCCGTAGGGACAGTGCTTTTGGCCAAGCAGTACTCCGGAATCTCTTTGAGGTTTAGGCAACTGCTGCCCTCCTGCCCTCTGTTGGGCTACCGGTGGAGGTTGTGTCCTTGAAAAGCCTTTCTTTGCTGCTGGGACTAGAGGGAGTTCTCTTGTTCAGCCTGGGTTACTCGATAGTCCAGAGCTAGGGAGTCACCCATATGTGAGGACTGACTTCCTGCTTGGTCCTGGAGAAAGAGTAGTTACTCACCTGTAACAGGTGTTCTCCAGGAGCAGCAGGAATCAGTCCTCACAACCCTCCCTCCTCCCCTTGGAGTTGCAGTTGTACATAGTTTGTGTTTTTACATTTTTGTGTGCTCTTCTTAGTTATGTCATCTGACTGAGGTAAGATGGCACCTTTAGGCGGGAAGGGAACCGTGCATGCGTGCCAGCATTCCCAAAGGCTTTCATGGAAAGCTGGGGAAATGCTCCGCTGGGGCTTCATCGGCGCCGATGACACCCATATGTGAGGACTGATTCCTGCTGCTCCTGGAGAACACCTGTTACAGGTGAGTAACTACTCTTTCTTGTAAAACGAGCATTGCTTTTAAAAGGGCACTTATGAGATGAGCTTTTTCTCTTAAAAACAGAGTCAGCATACCTTGGCTTCCAACAGCATGTAGAACAGGAACTTTCTCCTTCCAGTAGTTCTCCAGAGATACAATCCTCGTGCCAGTCTTTTCCCTGAAAGCTCTTGTTACCTTTCAGTCTGGTCACTGGTTCCTCCGGTAAGCGCAGGCCTCTTTCCAAGCCTAACTTTGGCTTCTTCCTTCAGCACTGCTCTGCTTCCCAAAGTGACTGTTCCTTTGCTCAGCATTACTTTCCCATTCACTCCTAGGGCTTAGCTCAATGCTCCTGGTGCTTCCTTCTTCTTGGCCTTTGCTCGTGGTGCATTTCTCTCGCACGGCTTTGCTCCTGGTGCTTCTCTCCGGTCCACCTCTATCTCCACACCCTTTCCAGTCTCCAGCCTCTTGCTTATAAAGCTCTCCTGTGTTTGAGCTTTCTGGGCTGCTTGTCAGGTGGTGTCGATTAGCTAGGTGTGTCCAGTCAGCCTCTGTGAGTGCACGCCTTCTCCCTCTAGCTGCTCTGTGCGGGAATTGCATCCCGTGCACATCTTTTATATTGTGAAAAACAGCTTCTTTTCTTGCATCTTTGCTTCCATCAGCTCCTGCTGCATGACACTTTGCAGGGCCCCAGTTCACCTGAAGGGTGGAAGACCTGACTTGGAGATCAAACTAAGGACCTTCCACATGACAGTGTGCAACACAAGCCACCTGAGTTACTAGGGTGGCCCATATTTTTATGTTTTTATCTATCAAGTGTTTCCTCTATTGCATGGATGTACTTGGCGGTAATGTGCATCGGCTAAATCAATTTAATGCACATTAACCTACAAATTAATGTGTATTATGTTGATTAGCATGTGTTTAATACATTTTAACGAACATTAAAAATGTTATATTGAAATGAATTCATTAAACAAACCAGAAACATGCCTTAAAATCAGGGAAAAAGGCTCATCAAACTCAAAATGCCTTAGCTTTTGTGTCAAATCACTCACCAGTAAACCCCAGGGCCACTTAAATACCATATAGTTATAATCATGTACCTTGAAGTGTGATTTTGTGCAGATCGTGATAGCTTTTGATTTGGAGCAACATAAAACTGATACAAAGGATTCTAGCAACTGAGTTCCCTCTTGAAATGCAGCCACTCAGATACAGCAACTGAATTAACTACTTTTTCTTCTTCATATAGGTTCTGTTTGGAAAGATTGGCTAGATGGGTTTCTTTCAGGGAAAATATACATTTCATAAGAATAACTAAGTGATGCAAAGTGAAAAAATAACTGTTCAAGCCTCCCAGGTTAAAAATAAATCTAGAAAACAAAATCACAAAAGTAGAGAAAATGGAGAAGACTTTCTCTCCTCTGGGTATCAGCAGGGCCAGCCCGTCCACTAGGTGGGCTAGGTGGCTGCCTAGGGCGGCAGATCTCTGTGGGCAGCAGGACATGTACTTTGGCACATTTGCCACGGTGCCGCCCTCCCCTGTGCTGAACCGCGCGGCGCTGCTTCTGACCCCCGAAGTTATGTCAGAGGGGTCAGAAGCGGCAGGCCATGTGTGCCGAAGCACATGGCCTGTCGCTGAGCTGAGTCACGACTGACCCCAACCCTGCCACTGGAATCAGCGGCAGCAGGGGGGCGGTAGCGCAGTTCAGCATGCAAGGGGGGGGGTGGCATTGAAAGAGGGTTGTGGCACGGCCAGGGTTTCTGCCTAGGGCAGGAGAAACTCTTGGGCCAGCCCTGGCTATCAGAAAACAGTGATTTCACAATATAACTCACTAATCCTCTATCTTTTTAAAATACATTTTCCATATGTTTATGAAATTCCACCAAAAACATATTTTAAATATCTAAGTAAAGTAAACTTTTTGGAACATTTCCTTATATTGCCAGGTGTGATTTTGTAGTGTGGCCTAGGAACCCACCAAAAATGCAGCTCTTTCTGGGAATAATACTGCTGCTGGCGTTATCCTTGTGCTAGCAATTGAATTAATACAACTGGACTCCTTTTTTTGTTTTGTTTTCATACAGCAAACCCTTTCTTGTCTTGTATTCGGGGACCCCATTCAGATCAATGAATTGTCAACAAGGCAGAAAAGTGATTACCAGCCCCATGAAGGACCTTTTCAGAGGTACAGCAAGGATAGATTTGATGATGTCCTTTTCATGTGCTCTGTTCTCAGAGACAATGCCTTACTTCCTTTGTGTTTCTGAAGGTCCTACAATTCCATGTGTGGCTCGTGTTCAGTTGCTACAAGTCTTCCCTCTTTATACGTCTTGAGTTTGTGGTTGCCATGTTAATCCACTTAAATATGTACAAATGAAAGTGAACAAACAAGCTATAGGTAATATTGTTGCTGGTAAGAACGAAACTTCAAACAGAAACTCCAAAAAGGAGAAGTTGGCATTTGGCACAAAATTGTGCAAAGCAAACTGTGTGCAGCAGATTTTGCAGGCGCCCAGTGCTACCCACCTAGAAAAGACATTCACCATAAAGAGTTCACATTCACGCTTCTTCCTGAACATAGTGTACATGATCAAATGTAAAAAATGTGACAAGGGATACTCACCCTGGGATAGGAGGCCATGACCCCTTTGTGGACTGCAAACTGGCTAAAAGACAGGAAACAGAGTAGGACTAAATAATCAGTCATCCACATGGAAAAGTGTCAGTACTGGAGTGTCCACAAATGATCTGGAGATAGGCATGACAAGTGAGAAGATCAAATTTGCAGGTGACACAACATTATTCAAAGTCATTAAAATAGCAGAGGGTTGAGAGGACTTGCAGAAGGATCTTTTGAGACTAGGAAACTGGGCATCTAAATGGCAGAAGACATTTAATGTGGACAAGTGCAAAGTTACACTCATGGGGAAAAATAATACCAGCCTGGGGTATAAAATGCTGGGTTCTGAGTCAAGCCACCACCCAAGAAAGAGATCCTGCCGTCCCTGTACTCTGCAGATCTGTGGAAAGTTGCCTAATAATCTGGCTAATACATTGTAATTTTCAGCCCAGTATGCCACAGCTGGAGGAGGGAGGAGTGGTCTAGTGGTTAGGACAAGGTACTTCAGGCCGGAGGGCCGGGGGTTCAAGTCCCACCTGGGGACAGCAATCTCAGGCAGGAGGGACTGGGATTTCTAGTCCTATAGGCACTCCTTGTGGTCTTGGGCAAGCCACTTAACCCTCCATTGCCCATGTTCCCTGTAAGTATTAACATATGTGTGTCATATCCCCTCGTGTTAAATGTATCCCCCAATTGACTGCTTTGACCCAGTGAAAAGCAGAATATAAATACAGCTAAATAATAATAAATAATAATAATAATAACAGCTGTTGAAAAAGCAATTAAACTGCTAGGGATTATTTGGAAAGGGTTGGGGAGTCAAACTCCCCCATGCCTCTGTGCAGCTGCCTTTAGTATTAGGTGCAGCTGTCCTATTTCAAAAAGGACATAGCGGAACTAGAAAAGGTTCAGAGAAGGGTACCAAAGATGATAAAGAGGCCGGACCACCTCTCTTTTGATGAAAGGCTAAACAGGATAGGGCTTTTCCACTTCGAGAAACGTTTACCGATGATAGATGTTTATATAATCGTAAGTGGGGTGGAACTGTTCAATAGGGAATGCTTGTTAAACCTTTCAAATGTCACTAAAATAAGAGGACAGACCATGAAAGTAATGACCAGCGGTTTCTATTTGAAAAAATAATCCCAACTATAGGTACAAAATGCTGAGTTCTGAGCTGAGTTACCAACCAAGAAAAAGATAAAAAAAAAATCATAGAAATTTCTTTGTCATGTGGTGAAGATGACTAACATAGTGGGCAGGGTCGTCCCATCCACTCTCTGAACTAGGTGGTCGCCTGGGGCAGCTGACCTTGGTGGGCAACTGGGCTTATCCCTCCCCCAATGAAGCGGCAGTTCAGCGCCATGGCAGGCTTTAAAATGCCCACGTGCATATGCACAGTTACAGCCTGCCACTCCTACCCCCTCCAACAGGAAGTTGTGTCAGAGGGGGAGGGGGCAGGAGTGCAGGCGGTGAGATACATGCGCATGGGCCCTTTAAGGCCCAACATGATGAAGTGGTGGCTGAACTGCCGCTTCAGAGCAAGAAGTGATGCCGTGCCGCTCCCCTCCTCCGGTGAGAAAGTGGATGCCGGGGGGAGGGGGGACATGGTGGGCTGAGTGGCGCTGCAGATGGGGGGAATATGGTACGGAGGACCTGTCTAGGGTGGCAGAAATACTTGGGCCGGCCATGATAGTGGGGTACAAAAGAAGCTTGAGGAAGTTCCTGAAGAAAAAGTCCACAAAACATTATTAGTTAGGTAGATTTAGGAGAGCTGCTGCTCATACTTGAATATGAGCTTGAAAAGTAGATGTGCTTCTTGAGATCAGCTGGGTACTTGGGACCTGGAGTGGCCATTGTTGGAGACAGGATGCTGGTCTCAATAGATCTTGCTCTGACTCAGCATGACCTTTCTTATGTTCTTATCTGTGAACCAGTATCAACTTAGTTTTTGACCCTTATTTATGCTTCATATGCACAAGACACAAGAGGGCGAGCTTTACCAGGTTATTAGCCAACTTTCCACAGGAAGGAAACTAGGCTTATGAGACTGCCATGTCTGTGTGTGTGTGTGTGTGAGTCTAATAATATTTGTATTTAGTCAGTACATACCAGGAAGTCCCAGAGTATCCTGATCAGTATCTTTATTTTCTTTTCACCTGTACATACACACTGAAAAATAGAGCCTATTAGTTCTCTATGGAACTTCTGCTTGGGGGACAGTGTTTCCAAATGGGTCGGTTTTGCGCACACCATAACATCAATGAATTTCATTCCTAAGCCAGGGTATGTAGAGTATGATCTCAATCTCTCAAAGTCATGTGACATGCAATAGGTGTAGCTTCAGACCCCAGGCCCAAGCCATTAAGAAGTTATGTTATCTAGGAGCTAGCTTAATATCCAAGTGACCACACTGCATGCTGCCTGGGCTCTCACACTCTGCTGTTGCCTCTCAGACCTGACAGAGCTAGGGAAGATATGAAGGCAGCATTCACAGCCTTCAAGGAGAGAGGGGGGAAGATAAAGTCCTGACTATTGCTTAACAGTGACGCCTACCATAAAATAAGAGTTGGGCTCCAAAGTGGTCTGTGGTCTGTGGCCACTATACAAGGAATTATGACTGTGATGGTGATTTAGAAGGGAACAGCTCCCACAATGCAGGGGGGGGGGTGGAAACACCCAGGCTAGAGGAGGACCCACTCAGCCTAGTGCTCCCTATATGTCACTGGTAGTAGCAGAGTGCAGGAAACATCATACTTGGAAAGACGTTTGCCGCATTGGCTCCACTGCCTCTTTTCCCATAAAGCACTGTTCTGCGGCGGTCAGAAACCTGGGAAAGTATTTCCCACTGAGGCGCCAAAGTCTCATGATATCCGGGACTTTGGCTCCGCAGTGGAATCTGCCTCTGCAGCTGCTGCAGAGTAGTGCTTTACAAGGGAAGAGGCAGCGGAGACTCCATGACAAACTTCTTTCCAAGCAAGTGTGATGTAAACCTACTGCCGTTTGGTTTATTTTTTGTTTTTAAGGCTTTTTTTTGGGGGGGGGGGGTGGAGGGAACAAGAGGGGAGAACACTTTTCCCCTCTTCTCCTGGCTGCCACCGTTGCTATCATGAGGGCCTGTGATGCAGCCTATAGAGTGTTGCCAGCCCCTCTCCAGGAAATTATCAACAGGCCCCTTTAAGGGAGCTTGCAGCTCAGAGTTCAAGGCTGGGAGGGCATGGCTCACTGGCTCACAAGGAGAGGTTGTGTCTTGAAGGACTAGAAAAAGGGACTGTTACTTCTGGAGAGAGATCTGCAACTGTGAGTATATACTTCTGGTAATTTTCTAAAAGGAATTCTTTGTATTAAAGCTAATTAACCTGTGAATCCACTATTTTTGTTAAATCAGTCAGGGCCTAGTAGCAGCAGTTTAAGTTTAAATTTAAAACACAGAGGAGAACTTTCTGGTTACATTTCATACCCAGCAGAGAGCTTGTAGTTTAAATTTAATAGTCACTCAGGGCCTAGTAACAGCAAAGTACTTTTAGTTTAAATTTAAAAACCAGAAGAGAGCTTTCTGGTTACATTTGGAACCCAGCAGAGAGCTTGTAGTCTAAATTTAATAGTCACTCAGGGCCTAGCATCAGCAAAGTACTTTTAGTTTTAAAACACAGAGGAGAACTTTCTGGTTACATTTCATACCCAGCAGAGAGCTTGTAGTTTAAAATTTCATAAGTTAGAGCCTAGCAGCAGCTAAGAGCTATAATTTAAATCAAATCAGAATATAGCTTACCTCAGCAGCACAAGACAGGGTACTGTGTAGCAGCCCTCTTTTAATAAGTGTTATTTCCCTCCCCACAGCCACCTACTCCTGGGATAATCGTAGCTTTATAGGTACTTACACATCTTAAAAGACAGGAGGTGCTCTCAGGTGAAGCTCGTTACCCAAATCAGTCATACACTAAGGACCTGAGATTAGTTAAGCTTCAGGTGAACAAGGTATATTACACGTATTAGGTACAGTTTTATTAGTATAAATATCCATAGCAACCCTTAGTAAGTAAAGAACTTAGATCTAAACACAAACTTAAAACTAAGATGCAGACAGCAGTCCAGCAGCGGGATGGGGGCTTTCCAGTCTTTTGCATTGAGTGTCACATGTATGATTTTCTCCCAGTTGGTGAGAGGTCTTACGTGTGCACTAGGTGCAAGGAGCTCTTTGCTCTCAGGGAACGAGTCCATTCTCTAGAGGCTAAAGTAGCAGACTTGGAAAGCATAAGACAGACAGAGAGGTACATAGACGAGACCTACAGGGATATAGTCCTGAAGTCCCACCTCCAGTCTGGCAGCATCCCTGTTGCCATGGAGGAGAGAGGTCACATGACAGGAGAGCATCACCCTGGTGTGGCAGGAAGTGATCCTGTAACTAGGACCTGTCTTCCAGGTGATGTAAAACCCTCTCGCACCGAGGAAGTTTCTCCAGGGCCATGTGCCCATGAGGGAAGGGTTAGGACAGCCGTTATAGTTGGTGATTCGATCATTAGGCATGTAGATAGCTGGGTGGCTGGTGGACGTGAGGATCGCCTGGTAACATGCCTGCCTGGTGCAAAGGTAGTGGACCTCACACGCCACCTAGATAAGGTCTTAGATAGTGCTGGGGAGGAGTCTGCTGTCTTGGTACATGTCGGTACCAATGACATAGGAAAATGTGGTAGGGAGGTTCTGGAGGCTAAATTTAGGCTTTTAGGTAGGAAGTTGAAATCCAGAACTTCCAGGGTAGCATTCTCCGAAATGCTTCCTGTTCCACGCGCAGGACCCAAAAGGCAGGCAGAGCTCCGGAGTCTCAATGCGTGGATGAGACAATGGTGCAGAGATGAGGGTTTTGGATTTGTTAGGAACTGGGGAACATTCTGGGGAAAGGAGGGGCTCTTCCGAAGGGATGGGCTTCACCTTAACCGGGATGGAACCAGGCTGCTGGCATTAACCTTTAAAAAGGAGATAGAGCAGCTTTTAAACTAGATATTAGGGGAAAGCCGACAGTCGCCCAAGAGCGGATGGTTCGGAAGAATGTATCTTTGAAGGATACTACCAGAAGCAGAGAGGTTCCACAAAAGAGTAAAGTAGCCCAAATGCCCTCAAGTATGGAGCAGACAGAGCTTAAAGATCCCAAATTACCCATGTCTAACAACAGCCAAATTAATATGAATAAAATACATTCTCTAAAATGCTTGTATGCAAATGCTAGAAGTCTATAAAATAAGATGGGAGAGTTAGAATATATAGCACTAAATGAAAGGTTAGATATGATTGGAATATCAGAGACATGGTGGAAGGACGACAACCAGTGGGACACTGTGATACCTGGGTACAAACTATATCATAATGATAGAGCTGATCAAATTGGTGGAGGGGTTGCTCTCTATTTTAGAGAGGGCATTGAGTCAGAAAGGATTAAAGTTTTGCAGGAAACAAAATCTGCTGTAGAATCTATATGGATTGAAATTCCATGTAAAAGGGGGAAGGCAATGGCAGTGGGGGTGTACTATCGACTGCCTGGCCAGAATGACCAAATGGATGATGAAATGCTCAAAGAAATCAAGGAAGCTAACAAAAGTTACAGCGCAGTAATAATAATGGGTGATTTCAACTACCCCGGTATCGACTGGGTCAGTGTCACGTCAGGACATGCTAGGGAGATAAAGTTCCTAGATGAAATAAATGACTGCTTCTTGGAGCAGCTGGTTCATGAACCGACCAGAGGGGAAGCCATATTAGACCTAGTCCTTAGTGGAACACCAGATCTAGTGCAAGAGATAAGGTTGTTGGGGCCACTTGGCAATAGTGATCATAGCATGATCACCTTTGATTTAATTAGTGGAGGAGGGATAGTAAGGAAATCCACAGTACTGCCTTTTAACTTTTGAAAGGGAGACTATGATAAAATGAGGAAAACAGTTAAGAAAAAACTAAAAGGAGCAGTGGCAAAGGTTAAAGACGTACATCAGGCTTGGCTGTTGTTGAAAAATACTATCTTGGAAGCCCAGACCAGCTGTATTCCACGCTTTAAGAAAAGTGGAAGGAAGTCCAAAAAACTGCCAGCATGGTTTTTCATTTTTACTGCTTCCTAATTGATTTGCTTTTATAGTACACCACCCTGATGCATGTGCTTGGGCGGTATATCAAGCGATGAATGAAAATAAAGATAAAGAACATGTCTCCTGTATTCGTACACAGACGCTTTCAGCCCCAATTGTTCATCATGCTCTACAACAAGCTCACTTGTTTGTTCAATTTACATGGTGAGTTATTGACTGGATTCCTCCTTTTATCCATGGTGGAGATCGTTAATCCCATTTACAACAGGTTGAACAACAAATGGATTTTTAGACTAGATACTGTTGCGCCAAAGGGTTTGAATTTGGAAATAGACTGGCATGGTCTTTTGTGACTTTGTTGCTCTCTGGCCTTCTGGGTGGGGTTTGCATGTCCATTGTTCTCAGTCCCTGGTTGGTTAGGCAGTAAACATGTGATCTGTTATAATATATACAAAGTTGCTTAAAGTTGCATATAGTTTGTTGATAGTTACCTACTGTTTCTCTGTATTTCGCATTTGTTCTCTGTATTTCGATTTATGTTCAATGTAAACCGCCACTGATCTTAGGAAGTGGCGGTATATAAAAATGTTGCAAATAAATAAATAAATAAATCTGTGGTGACGACAGACGCCGGTTTTAAAGAACCACCATTTGGTGATTCCTCTATGCGCAATTTGATATTTGCGGTGGAATAGAGAAACCTGAAGCAGGGTCTTGGAAATGTGATGACCCGAAACACAGGACTGTGTCATTTTGCCACCGTAGTTGTTATGCTGCTCTGCTGTGTTGGGGATTCAGCTAAGTACTTCTTGCCTTAAGAACATACGATTTCAGCAGTTTTAAATGTTTTACTGCATTTGATTAAAAGGACACAGACCTCCAGTTAAGGTGTTCTTGCCTGGAGGAAACTTGTCTGACAAAAATTGCATTTAGGAGGTCTATTATTTTCCAGAACCTGCTATTTTTGTCTCATTCATTGGTTAAGGGCTGGCAGTGTTCCACGGCCCTTGGGGAACTTTTTGTAGTGATTTAACTTGGGCATTAATTCAAGGGCACACCTTGCATCGTATCCATTATCTTCTTTGTAGTGACTGGATACAAAAGAGCCTCCTGGACCTGCACTAATGAGATGGTGCAAATGCAAAAACCTGCACCTTGCCAACTGCTAACTCTGATTCTCCATGTGGCACTGGAAGGCAGCAGTACGCGTTGATGGAGCGGGATGTGAACAGAAGAAGGTCTTATTCTGTTCTGTACGTCCTGACATCTAAACGCACAGTATGGGAACACTGGAGTGATAGCACCCCCCAGATGTGTGGAGCCATGGCAGTGGGGGCTGGACTCTGGATCCTCAGGAGGTGGGTCTGTAGGCTGGCCAGCATTCATGGTAGCAGGGGTAAGTTGTCTCCTCACATCAGTCAGCATGATGCTGTCTGTGAGCTGGGCCATGGGCAAATCAAAGCAAAGCAAGAGGTTGTTGCGGGGCCTCCTGTTCAGTGGGGCCCTGTGCCAACAACATGCTCGCACATGCCTAAGGCCAGCCCTGCCCATTGGATCCAGCTCAAGTCCTGATTGGAGACTGGCTCTCTGCTGCCCAGAGAAGAGATCTAAAAGGGTTGATTCACCAGAACCTGAAGGTTTTCTCAACCCTCCCAGGACAAACCCACCTCATTTGTCATATCATCATTACTGACCCTGGGGTGGTTATATGGCAACGGCCCTATCAGATTCCGGAGGCCTGGTGACAGGCCATCACCATGGAGCTGGAAGATATGCTTAACCTAGGAGTTATAGAAGAGTCCATGAATGACTAATCATCACCCATCGTCTTGGTTCCTAAACCCGATGGAAGCATCAGATTCTGCATTGACTTCTGGAGGGTCAATGCAACTTCTAAACTGGAAGTGTATCCCATGCTCAGAGTAGATGAGCTAATTGAGTGACTCAGTGGAGCACGCTTTATATCAACCTTGGATCTGACCAAGGAATACTGGCAGGTATCCTTGACTCCAACTGCCAGGGAGAAAACTGCTTTTTCGACACCCCAAGGTCTGTTCCAGTTCATAGTGCTGTCCTTTGGATTACATGGGGCTCCTGTCACATTTCAGCACCTAGTAAACAGCCTACTGAGACCTCACAAGAAGTATGTGACTGCCTACCTTGATGACATCATCATCTACAGCAGAGACTAGACCACCCATCTAACCCAAGTACAAGCTGTGAGGCTGGGACATTCAATACCTGGAATATTTAATCAGGAATGGACAGATATGATTTCAACTGTGGAAGGTGGATGGCATTGCCCAGATCCCCACCCCGAATTCGATGAAAGAGGTTTGTGCCCTCCTTAGACTGATTAGGGATGAACTGGAAGTAATAGCCAATTTTGCAGAGATGTTAGAGCCGTTAACCAATCTCCTCTGAAAGAGAGCTCCCAAGTGGATCTAGTGGTTATTGGACCAGGACCGGGTCTTCCAGCTTCTCAAGAAGGCCATGTGCTCTGAACCCGTCCTGAGTAGTCCTGATTTCTCTTTATCATTTATTCTGCAAACCGATGCTTTGGAGGTAGATCTAGGAGCCATTCTTGCCCAAGAAGCCATGGGTGAAGAACATCCCATAGCATTTATCAGCAGGAAACTGCTTCCTCGGGAGAAACATTACGCAGTGATTGAGACGGAGGCCCTCGCTGTCAAGTGGGCACTCAAAAACATTTAAATACTACCTGCTCGACCATCCATTTATGTTGATAACTGACCACCAACCCCTCAAGTGGCTGCCATGGCATAAAGAATCAAATACAAGGTCATACTAAACACTTTCAAAATTATACACAACTTATCCGCAACCCATTTAATTTCTCTCATACAGCTGCTACCAAACAACATATTAAGAAGGAACTGTACACAGAGCACTCTAGCCATACCTAAGGAATTTACTAAAAGCAACCAGTCCACATCCAATAGGAAAAAGATTTAGGTGTTATCATGGATAACATGTTAAAACCTTCCGCCCAGTGTGCCGCAGTGGCCAAGAGAGCAAATAGAATGCTAAGTATCATGAGGAAAGGAATGGAAAATAAAACAAAGGATATTATAATGCCTCTGTATCATTCCATGGTGCGACCGCACCTTGAATATTGTGTGCAATTCTGGTCACTGTATCTTAAAAAGGATATAGCTTTATTAGAAAAGGTACAGAGAAGAGCCACCAAAATGGTAAAGAGGATGGAAGGATACCCCTATGAAGAGAGGCTAAAAAGGTTAGGGCTCTTCAACCTGGAAAAGAGACATCTGAGGGGAGATATGATAGAGGTCTATAAATTAATGAATGGAGTGGAATGGGTAAACGTAGATCGATTGTTTACGTCATCAGAATATAGAAAGACTAGGGGACATGCAATGAAGCTATAAAGTAACCTATTTAAGACTAAGAGAAAATATTTTTTCACTCAACGTGTAATCAAACTCTGGAATTTGTTACTGGAGGATGTAGTAAAAGCTGTTAGTGTAGCCGGGTTTAAAAAAGGTTTGGACAAGTTCCTGGAGGAAAGATCCATAAACCATTATTAAAAGGGACCCAGGATATCACTGCTTGACCCAGTACAAGCATTGTGGACCCTGTGTCTTTTGGGGAAACTGCTAGGTACTTATGACCTAGATTGGCCACTGTTGGAAACAGGATATTGGGCTTGATGGACCTTGGTCTGACCCAGTATGGCATATCTTATGTTCTTAGAGTATTCTCACTCTACTCGCCCAAGCTTTGGAATTCCCTCCCTCAAAACCTAAGAAAAATACTGGACTTTGCAACTTTACATAAATAGCTTAAAATGCACTTATTCACAGAGCCTTCAAAGGGAGGTCACTATATACTCCTTCCCAACCCACATCCCCCACCTAACCACCAATGGTATCTACTCCTAACCAAGAATTCAATACATCTCCTGGACATCATGTTCACACCAAGCCAAACACCACACTGGTTATCTGTTAAATTAGTATACCTCAGCTCAATGTAAATTCCTCGCTCCATGAAAAATCCTACTATTCCTATGCTATGAAAAGATTATCCACTGCAAATCACTTTTCCTCATTACTAGACCATTTTAGTCACCGTTTTACTGATGTTACATAGACCATGTAGAACATGTTTAAGTTTATCTATTCTTATTTTTACCCATATACTATGTTAAGGTTACGCTCGATCCTGTTATCATATGTTCTTTGTAATAAGTTTGTTCAATGTAAACCGCTTTGATTCATAGATAAAGCGGTATATAAAAATGAACAAATAAATAAATAAAAAGAATCCAATGGCCGTATTATGCGGTGGTTCTTGAGTCTCCAACCTTACTAATTCGAGGGCCGGTTGGACTCACATGAATGCGGAGTTCCTTTCCCGAATGGGGGTCACAGGTGAGGCAAGCGTTCAATGGGACATGGTTAAGCTGAGAGCAAAGGTGTGTGATGGGGTCTATAGAGTGTTGCCTGTCCCACTCCAGAGGAATTATCAACAGGCCTCTTTAAGGGAGCCTGAAGCCCAGAGTTCAAGGCTGGGAGGGTGTGGCTCACAAGGAGAGGTTAAAAACCCATCAGGCATCAGGAGGGATAAAAGCCCGTGAAGCCAAGAGTCCTTTCAAGTCAAGCCATACAAAGGTAGGAACTTTAACTTGGCTGGAGGGTCGGGAGATCAGCTTAAGTTTTTGTTTTCCCTAAACTGTTGTCTGTTTGGTATTTGAACGGAAACCCCACTACCATAGGGCCCTAAACAAATTTACAGGGCCAGCCCAAGATTTTCTGCCACCCTAGGCAAAATCCCCAGCTTTTCCACCTCCGCCCCTGCCAGCTGCCGCCGATTCTGTCTCGGGAGGGGGAAGCAGGCAACAGCAGTATTTCCAAAAGCGGCAGCCCATGTGTGCCACTGCTGCCGCCCACCCAGATTAGCCATCCTAGGAGGCTGCCTATCTTGCCTAGTGGACAGGCCGACCCTGGCCCCTCATTTGAACTTACACTACTGTCCTGGATAGTTGCAAATGTAACTTGATGGCAGCTGATGTATGGAGAATCTTTTCAGACTACCCCTTTTCCCCATCTACTATAATATAGAGTGACCAGGTCATCTGGGCAGGTTGATCGAGTCCTGGTTTCACCCCAAGGCATCTGCAGCAGAGTTTGAGTTTCTCTAATAAACACATATAACTACAAGCTTGACTCCGCCTCATTGCATGTTTCATGCCCTATCTGATCTCCAGGTACACCCTTATTTTTCCACTTAGTGGTTCTAGTGTTGCCCCATACAACAGACATGTTCATATTACATATTACATGCCTTTTCTAATGTATGTCTGATGGGTTTTGAGGATGTTCTGATGCTTTTACCTTAACTGGCCACTAGGCTGCACGGGTGTGATATCACCAATCACATTGCAGATTTCATCTGTCAGCCTCCTGCACCATGTTCTGATATTCTTTAAAATGCTTTCCTAGGTTTGACAGACAGCAAGCCTTGTCCGACATGACCAAGACCAATTTCAACACTGGGGATGGTGAGAATAGGTTCTCCACTACCGCCATAGAGGGGTACGGTTGCTTTAAAGCAGGTGAGGATGTAAGAAAGCCAGTGATGGTTTTTTGTAATCCCTGAAGAATTTCCTGCATGCTCCTTTCACTGTTTCTGAATGGAGCTTGCCAGCCCAGCTCCTCCATATACCATATTCCGTCAACCCTGCCTTACGACTGACTGGACTGATTCTGTCTGGCCCCAGCTGCGCAGTCTTGTACAGGCTGTAGCAACTGCAAAAAACTTTCCTGCAAAAAAGACAAGTTTTGATGTGCTGTTTTTTAGAAACGGGAACCCATTTGTTGTGACGGCAGAGTATACTTTCAGTGCCGTGTGGAGAACAATGGGTCCTGGTGGGCTAATTGTGTTAGACTGTGTGGTATTTTTCCATAAATTAGCGGTTGCGTGCCAAAGACAAGATTTCTAGTTGCACCAGATGGGATGTAGCTAGGCTGGGTTTGCTAGTCATCTAGCTTGTGTTGGTTGACTGCAATCTGACAGAAAGGAAGTCTCTGATTTGGGGTTTTCCTTTTATTTTTGTTAGACTTTGCTGACCATGTAGGCCGAAAGTACCCAGTGACCAGCATCCCAGGGGATAAAAATCTAGACACAATGTGCACCTGGACCACAACCCATCACAGGGACTACACCCAGGTCTGTGGCTGCTTCACTGCCCTGCATGTGATCTTTTGTTATTTTATGAATCTTTCCCCTTCCTTTAAAGCATCTCTGTAGTTATTAAAATCGCCAGACAGAAAAGTTATTGGTTTTGTTTGTTTAGTTTGATGTGATTATTCACTTTTTATTTCCCTTAAGCAATGAAACCTGAGAGGGGCCTGTGTGTGTGTGTTCTGTGACTTCTACTCCCGCTTATGTTGACTCATTTTACTGGTTAAAAGTACTTGGTTTCTGCACAGATAAAATGACTGACAAAGCTCAGGATGCATTCCTTCTGGAGCTGATGTCATCAGACAAATTAGCTGACAGTGTTAGTTCCTCTCCAACAGCTTTCCTAGAAAGACAATATCCAGCAGTTTCACTATGCAGTAACTAAATATGATAAGAATGATTGATTTTTTATTTTTTGGTAGTTGGCTTCCTTTTTTTTGTTTTTCATAATGATCGAATAAGATGTAGATTTTATATTGGGATATATGCCTTCGCTCACAAACTGCCAGACATACAAAAACAGGTCCAAAAGTATATCTTTCATTTTAAAGTGTTGTGACTGTAATTTAAACTTGTCAACAGAAAATAAAGCCAAAGATGTACAGAAACACAAAGGGGAAAGTATTTTCCACTTAAAACGCACACTTTACAAATGGAAAATAGCCATTACAAACCTATATGGCAAAAGCTAGTGACTACTTTTACGCAATCTGAAACATGTTTACTAAACCACACCAACGATTAGCGTGGAGTTTAACAGGCACTAACCCTACCACGGTAACCATTACCATGAGCTAAAAATGCGGCCACATTAAAAATCCCACGCTTAGTGTGGGTTGGGGCAGAGACTGAGAGGGCTAGGGGTTGAACGTGGCCAGAGGCTGAGTGGGTTAATGGGTTGACTGCATGTTGCAGCTAGCGTGGGTGTCTTTAATGCGCACTCACTGTCAGTGTTGCAGTTAGCGCAGATGCCCTTCCCGCCATGTCAGTGGGTGGCAGTAACTGCACCCACAGTAACCATGGCAACCGTCTTAGCTCGGAGGTGGTGCTGGACCCACGCAAACTTCATAGAGACATGCCGTGCATGCCTCCATTTTTTAACATGAGTCCAGCATCATCCCTGTGCTACGTTTTTTGGACAAATGCACAGTAAATGACTGCGTATTAGTAAACATACCCCTTTGTGCACAGGCATTGGATGGAGTTATGATGCGCTAATGGGGATAGTTTGGGATGCCTATTTTATAAAGGCACATAGGTGTCCGTGTATTTATTTGGAGTTTTGTTTTTATAAAATAGGCATAAGAACAATAGATACAAGAGAGCAAGCTTAGTGAAGAGGACTCTTGTAGGGTGATCTCATTACGAACACAGGGGCCCTTTTAATAAGGTGCGCCAGGAGCTTGCAACTAATACACGTTTAGTGCAAAAACTAACTTGCGGTAGTTGTAACTACCATGCACTAGCTACCAGGGGGTGTGTCCAGAATATTCCCGGCAATTACCACACTGAATGGTACACTACCGCACCACAGCGGCATGCAGAATTACTGAGGTGGCATTAAATGAACTCCTGCTAATTGCAAGGGTCGCAGTTAGCACGTGGTATTTAGCCCCCTGCTAACTGTGAAATGATTGCCATATCTACTCTCTGCCCCATCCTTTATCTTTATATTTATTTTTATCCCTGCCCCCTTACCTCCCCAACATGCAAGTCACAGCATGCAAATCAGCCCACGCTGTGTTGGCTCCTGTGGACCTCAGTGTGTGCTTAATTCCCGCCAAAACTCACGCGTCCTGCATAGCGCATTTTGGTAAAATGGCCCCAAAGTAAATGATGGCCGATAAAGACCTGCATGGCTCATCTAGTCTGCCTAGTATGGTGACTAGTGTTGCACCCACTACTCCGTGCAGGTTACTCCCTCTTTTAACAATTCGTGCAGGTTACGCCCTCCTTTACTGCTCTGTGCAGGTTACCCCCCCGTATGCCTTTTTATGAAGCTTGAAATTATTATGTGTTGCTTTTAATGATTGTAAATACAAAGAATCTGACATGCTGGTAGGGAAAATATATTTCAATGTGATTACCTGCCTTTCTCATTAAAATGAAGGTGAGGAAGAGATGTCAATTTCTTTAATCCAAACTATAAATGAATCAAATGCATAAATATCATAAAATTGTACTTTAAGCTCAAAAGTAAAACCAGCATCACCATATTCTTGTAACATGGTTCCAATACTATTAAATGCCAGACTTAGGAATCAGCCCAGCAACCTACAGTATAGGCAGCTCTGGATCAAAAGGCCAGGGCTGGCGCTATCCACTAAGCTGGGTAAGTGTGGCAGGGAAGCACTGATGTCAGGATGGTGCAGTCGCTAGCTGCTCTTCCCAATCAGGATGAACTGCAGAGCGCCAGCAGCCCAGAGGACAGCTTACCTACAGGACACGCTACTCCCGCGGGCAGAAGGCTGTGAGTAGTGATCGCGGCCTTGCAGAGCCTCTGCCCATGGGACATGCTGCTTCCACAGGCAGGCTCTGCTTCTCTGGTCCATGATTGCTGTCTCTCACAGTAGCATGAGTAGCATGTCCCACGGGCAGAGGCTGTGCAAGGCCACGATCGTGCCCTGCCTTTCTGGGCTGGGATCGCGGCTTGCACAACCCTTGCTTGGGTGACATGCTGCTTCATGGGCAAGCTCTGTCCCTTCCACATACAAGAGGAGGAGTAGTAGACATGGAGGGGGAGAGTGAATATGCAGGGCATTGGGAAGTGGAGGATTATGTTGGATGTCAGTGGGCACAGGGAGACAAAGGAGATGCTTGATGTGGGGGGAGGGGTGGAATAGGGAGGCAGAGGAGATAAGCTGGAGGTGGGGGCTACAAAGATGAAGGGAGATACTGGACATGGGAAGGGGCATGGGAGAACAGGGATAGGGAGAAGCAAGGAGGGGAAATGGAGTGGTGATGCTGACAGGGGGTTATAGGGAGACTATGGGAAAATGCTGGACATGGGATGGGGGGATAGAGGGGAGATGTTGGACATGGGGTAATAAGGGAAGAGAGAAATGCAGGACATGGGGGTAATAGGGAGAGAGAGGGGAGAAGATAGACACAGGGTAAATAGGTCAAGAAAGAGCTGGAGAGATGCTGGCTATGGGTGTAATAGGGAGGGGATTGTATGACATGGAGACGAGGGGATGCTGGTTGCAGGGGGTTAGGAAGGGAGAGGACACACATAGAAGGATAGAGGAGGTACTGAATGGAAGGAAAGAGAGAGTCAGAGAGACACTGGATGGGGGCGAGAGATATTAGGTATGGAGGGGCGAGAAAGAGAGTGAGCAAAAGACTTGGGAGTAATAGACCAGGGAAGAAGAGGTGGGGAATGGGAAGACTAGTGTGAGGGTTGAAAAGTGGTAGGTAGATAGAGTAAAAAAGAGGGAGATTGAGAAGCGTATAGTAAGGAGTAGTGAAATCTGAGTGGACAGAGAAAGAGAGGGAGAAATAAATGGAAAAAGCTGAAAGGGAAAAAAAATCAATATCCAAGATGGAAGGAAGTGAAGAAAACTAAAGGAGAGACAAGAAACGGCAAATGGACTAGAGACTGTAGAAAGAGAGCTAAGAGAAGAAGGAAGAAAGCAGAAACCTTAGATCAGGACCAGCAGGATCAGAGAATAAAATGGTCAGACAACAAAGGTAGAAAAAATAATTTTATTTTCAATTTAGTGATCAAACTTTGCGCTATCTTTATATTTTACATAGCATGGGGAAATGCATCTCTTCTATTTCTTTAGTACTGCACTGCATGTGAAATCTGGCTTCTTGGGGTTTCAGTTTAATTTTTGTCTACATATTTGTATTTTTTGCTTTAGGTTGTGGTCACTTTTTCTGTATTTAGTGAGGGTCTGTGTTCTGAGTGAGTGACTGAAGTCAGGAGTTCTGTTAACATGGAGCTTGTACATAGGGATCTGTACTGTAGTAATTTGACTTGTTCAGCTTTTCAAATAGACAAATAGATGTTCTAGGGCTAACTGTAGTATTTATAGTGCTCCTCTTTTCTGTGTAAGCTCCTTGTGTGAGTTTTGGAAGTTGGTGCTGGTATGGTAACACTCTGTAGATCCTTGGTGACTTTTGTAGGGTTTTGTATTAGTTCACAATACGTATGCTTGGTACTGGAGAATGTTTATTATGTTGTTAGTGAGAGGACCAGAATTAGATTTTTTTTTTGTATATACTGAGTTCTGTGGTTGAATGTTCTAGTTCTGCTCTGCACCCATTGTTGAAGGAGAGGTTTCTGTGGATGCAGAATATATGTTCAAAACGAAAAAGCAAGAATCAGAATGCAGTTTATAACAAAATAAAATGAGTTATAATTTTATAATTTGGTGTTATAAACTGCACTGTGGTTCTCGCTTTTTCTTTTTGTTCCTTGGGTTGCGAGCATTTTGCATTTCCTATGTTTATTGCAGAATATATATTTCCATTAACACCATGCTGGTCTAGTACGCAGTTTCAGGAGTTATGTTGGGGTTGCCAAACCCTTCTTGGTGTTTATGTTTATGGTTTATGGTTTAGGCACTTCATATACCGCCCTTTACTATGTACATCAGAGCGGTTTACAGATATATGCTAACAGGCACTTTTTATGTTGCATTGGGGTTTTGTTTTTCTAAGGGTGGGAAGTGCTGTGTAGGGCCCACTGAGATTCTCTTGTTTTTGTAAAGGTGGAAAATCCTGTGTTGGGATTGCCAGGGCACTCTTGTTTTTGTGGAAGTGGGAGGTGTTGCATGGGTGCTGTTGTGAGCCCCTCTAGTAGTTTGGCATATTTAGCAGCAGCTTCCCAAAGCCCTGAGCTGGTAACATATGTGTGGGTCACATTACCAGCATGGGGCGTAGGCCAACTGCAGGGAGGCACTTACATCCTCCTGCAGTTACCGCATTTCAGTGTTGCAAAACGGCTGCAGGTGCAACTAAGGCCACCCATTGAGATGGCTAATTTCTGCCAACAATGCAGATGCTTGCATGTGAGAGTTTTTTCTCGTCTCACTCTGGAGGAAAGTATAATTTTGGGAAAGAAATCCTGAAAACCTAAGAGTAATGGATAAAAGCATGGAATTCACTCCCTGGTCTGGCTGGAAAGTGGCCAAGTTATTCTTGTTCGTCTCTTGCTCCAGCTTCACCCCCTACTGTTAATATATTGACTGTGTGACTGCCAGTAGGAAGTGAGGCTAAAGCAAGAGAAAAGCAGAGTAATAACACAGGCTTGATCAAGAAATGAAAACACATCCTGTGATCCAGCAAGGGGAAAGCATGGATTTATTGAGGAGGCGAGGGCAACCGATTTTGCGACAACATTGGCTAGTGGCTGTTTCCTTTTAGGTAAATGACAGCAATACCTTGCCTAGCCTTGTACGAGCGTTACAGCTGCACAGGGCACAAAGGCTTAGGGGGCACATTTCAGCTGCCCGCTGTTGCCCTGCCGCTGCCACCTTTTGTTCTCTCAGCGGCGGTGGCGGTGGCACCGGCAGTAGCAGAGCAGACCCGACTAAATTTTAAAAACCCCAAACCATGTGGGTCTTTCTGCAGGTCTGGTCCCTCCCTCCTCTGATGCGGTGTCAGAGCAGGGAAGGATCAGATCTGCTTAAAGCTAGGTCTGCTCTACTGCTGCCGGCGACTTGCACATTGTGCACACCCCTTTTCCATCACACATACCTCCATACAGGTGCTGCCTGCTCTTGCCCTGCTGTCAGCGCCACCATGGAGGAAACAGAGAGCAGCAGCAGCAGAGCAAGAGCAGGCAGCGGCTGGATGGAGGTATGGGGGGAGGGGGCACGCCTGATGTGCAAGTCGCACAGGGTGCGTTTCTGGCTAGGTACAGCTCTGAATGGCCTCGTACACTGAAGAGAGCATTATTAAAGGCCTAAATCTTTTGCTTAACCGCAAGGCCTCAGACTTGGAAGGTTTCCTTTTTAATTTATGGCAAGCTCACCATTCCGAGACAATATTTAACACAGCGAGTGACACAATCTACGCAGACGACATCATGATATACACCCCAATCAACCTAGACAACCCTGACTACACCAGAATAACAGACTGCCTCAACAACATGTCCAACTGGCTACACGACAACAACCTTGCCATAAACTACAACAAGACAGAAGCACTTCTCATCACACGAAACAACAGCTTCAACCCGCCACCCTCCATCAATGTCAACAATTCAACAATACCATTAAGAAAGGAGGCAAAATATCTTGGAGTAACGCTTGATAGGGAACTCAACCTACAGTCACACATCAGAAGGACCACCAAAAACGCATATTTCAAGATGAGAATAATCACTCCTCACACATGATCATTTCCGCACAGTCTGTCAAGCCCTAATAACCCCCCATACTAGACTTCTGCAACCCGATCTATACAGGTATGTCAAAACAGTCAATCAGACCGCTACAAATGGCCCAAAACACAGCGGCACGAAAAATATCCGGAGCATCAAAACAAGACTGCATCACCCCCATACTAAAAGACCTACACTGGCTCCCAATCAGCTCATGTATCAAATACAAGACAATCCTAAACATATTCAGAATCAAACACAGGAACTCTGCCCTCAGCCTTCAGCCCCTCATACAACCCGACGTCAGTATAAGACCAAAAAGAAGAACCACATCAGACACAATCAACACGCCAAAAGACTACACAAAGGCATGCAAGTCCACCACACGAAGAGCGCCATCAATGGCAGCACCTGGAATGTGGAATGCACTCTCTGACGAACTGCGATCCACGGAAGACACTAAGGACTTTCGGAAACAACTAAAGACTCTGCTCTTCCTGGAACACTACGGCTCAAGCACATAATGGGAGATACAGCCACGAACTAACGACTTAGCTGCTCGCTCATTGTACATACACTGTATAAAGCTCATGCTGTAAATAGCGCACACTAATCAACCTACCCACACGCATACACAACCACTGTACAGTACAAGAATACCTGAACACAAATGCCGTCTCCTTGATGGTTTGCAGTGTGCACCGCCTTGATTGAAGGATAAGGCGGGATAGAAATACCCTTTAAATAAATAAATAAGATAAAGATCAGTATGACCCATCTAGTCTGCCCAGCAAGGTGTTTAGGGTTGTAACCACTGCTCCAGGCAGGGTATCCCCACTCTGCTGCAGAGTGCCGGTTACCCCTGCTCTATGCTGTTCACTTTGGGTTATAACTGCTGCTCAGTGACAGCTAGGCCTCCTATGAAAATCATTTAAGTTGCTTTAAGCAGGAATACTCCCCTTCCTATATAGGGATTCTCCGTGCTTAGTCCATGCCTTTTTTAATTCTGTCACTGTTTTTATCTCTACCACCAGTGGGAGGGCATCCCACCGCTCTCTCCGTGAAAATGTCTTCCCTAATGTTGCTTTTACTTTCATTTTGTTCCCTCTAGTTTTGTAGCTTTCCCGTCTTTGGAAAAGGTTTGTTTGCTCAAGCATTTAAATGTCTGTCATGTCTCCCCTGTCCCTCCCTTCCCCTAAAGAATATATATCCTGCCTGTCTGCATGCATTCCGATGGTATCTGGCCCAGTAAAATGGTCTCCGTCCCAGGTCCTGCATGGAGCCCCCATTGCCAAGAGAGAAAACATTTTCTTGCACTAGGTAGCCCAGAACTTGACAATAGATAGCATTTTCAGTTCCCCTCTCATCTCATCTCACCCCTGGCTTGTCTTTTATCTTCCACTCAGTTGTTGTGCCTTTTTGTGCTGATAACTCCCAAGTAGTAATTCAACCAGACAACGCATCCAGCAATAGTTTGTACAGGGCTGGCCCAACCATCAGACAAACTAGGCAGTCACCCAGGGCAGCAGGTGTTTTTTTTTTGGGAAGGGGAGAGGGCGGCGGCAAAGACCAGGACATTTAAAACTAAACAATAGATTCTGACAGTCCAAGGGGCATAAGGCTTAAGATTTGCCTAAGATGCCAACACTTTGAATCAACTCTGAGACCGGCCCTGAGTATGTGTGGCACAAAAAAACTGATAAACTCCAATTATTTTATTCTAGCTGGAAAATAAACACCTAATTTATAAATATCTAAAAATAGAAGCCCTAATTATAGGTGCTAGGTCTAAAAATCTCTCATCTCTCAAGAGTACTGACCAACTTGCATGGAACAGGGTTACTTGTGTATATATTTGTTCTTACAGACATTAAGGTTTTTTACCTCTTAGCAGAGGTTATTCATCTAAAGGCACTGAGACCACCGGGAGAGTTGTCAATAGCTTTATAGGTACCCATCGCCTGTCCTTATGCATTTCATTTGGAAAACGAGATTCACTGGCTGCAAGGACAGTCACAAGTAGCTTATCCAATAGTGGAGCTGCAGTGGCAAAGTCCCTGGATACAGGTAATTGGAAAGATCTTGCATATTGATTACTTTGGTTTCAAAAGAATTGTGCATAGCCTTCCCAGAGAAGATTCAAATGTATTTGATAGCAATGTCATAACCAGGGGCGGTTGCTAATCACTGCACAGTTTGGAATCAGACAAGCGTGGGATCTGGGACTGATTATATCGAATGATCTAAGGTGGCCAAATATGTCGCTAAGGCAGCAGCTGCCTAGTTAAAGGAATAACCTGCAGAAAAAAAAGAGGTGATAATGCTAGTGCATAAATCACTAGCGAGACCTCATTTTGAACTGTAGGTACAATTCTGGAGACGTCATCTTCCAAAGGATGTAAACCGCACAGTCTTCAGCTTAAAGCATGGCAGTCTGATGGCCTTATGTTCTTTAGTATATGGGCGCAGACTTAGAGATCTAAATGTGTATCCCCTTGAAAGAAGATTGGAAAGGGGAGAAATGACAGAACTTTGGAAAGCTCCATGGAATGAATGCGCATGAGGCAAGCTTTTTTTCAGTGGAAAGGAAGCTCTAGAGCGAAGGGGTCATGAGAGTGAAAGCGGGAGATTCAGGAATAATCTGAGGAAATATTTCTCCACAGAAAAGGTGCAAGATGTAAGGCATGGCCTTCCGCTGGAGGTGCAGGGGATGAGAACCATGGCAGAGGTTCTGTGAGAGAGGGGGAGGGTTATTAGCGGTGAAGATAGGCAAACTGGACGGGCCTCTGTGATCATTATTTGCCAGCATGTTCCTTATTTGTTTAGATAACCCCAGGCATGACTTTACTTCGACATTTTGATCTCATTTTCAAAATGAGGGTAACTCATAAAAGCATTTTGTCGGTATATTTCGGTGGGAAATCAGACATTTACAAGTGCTTCAAATGTTGACACCAATGGTATTTCTGGGTTTGTTCTTTTTTCTAGTTGGAACCCAAGGAACAGGAGACTCTGGAAGACAAGCCTTGGGTAGGAAAGAAGAGTAACCTGCACTTTGGGGAAAAAAAACTGATGAGTAATTTCTACAACACAAGCCACGGCACTGCTTTCCAGCCTCCAGAGCCCACCAGGGTCAAGGTGTCCAGCAGGGCTAATCTGGAGAGCAGTGTGCCGCTCCATTTCTACAGTGAGTAGACCCGTGGTTGCTATGTCTTTAAAGAAATACATTCTCCCCGAGCTTGTACATAAGGAACTAGAACACCAGGGTCCTCCTCCCTCTCCCTCCCCCCTTATTCAATAGCCTCTGCTGCAAATCTCAAATGAAGGGACATTAGATGACTGCATGGGCAGAAGATCAGGACAACTGGGAAAAATGATCTTCTTAACTAAGCATCAAGCGCAGGAGCATTTGAATGGGACACCATACTGGAGATATCAGTATTTCGCATTCCTCTCTCCTGGGAACCTAAAGCGAATAGAGTGAAAAGGTGCTGGAGTATGAAATAGCCATATCTGAGGTTTATGCATTACTTGGGCAAATAGTTTTCAGTTAATACATTTGTGTATGTGTTTTACTCAACTTTATGTGTGTTAACTGATTTTGCATTCACTGTGTACTAATGAATGCTCACATCCCCATCCTAATATTTCCCTTTCAGTCTGTTGACACAGTAGCTGATATAGAGCTAAAGCGGTCCAGGACTCAATGGAGATGGTGGGGGAAAATGATTTGTGGAATTCAAGATAGCAAAGGAAAAGGACAGTGGAGACATAGCAGAGAGGAAAAACCTACTAAAAACTGGAATGGTATTAAAATAGCTACAAAATGGGGGTCTTAAAAGTACTCCCTGTAACTGGGGACCTTGCTGCAAGCTAAGCCCAGTCTGACTGTGACGCACCAATGTGAGCATGACAAAGCCCTCTACGCGCGGGAGTGGCTTGTGCAAAGGTCCCAGGCCCATATAGCTAGATTGTCATGGAGGAAGCGCAGAGACAGCTATATGCATTGATTGATCAAGGTTAGCTTATTTGTGACAGGCAGCTGGCCATTCCACCAATGAGGAGCTGTTGGCTGGGGTAGACGTTGTTCTTTAAACACAATGAAGCAGAGGGAGTAGAAATATAGCGCCACTAAGGTTGAGTAAAACAATGCCTAAGTCTTCCTTAGGTCTTCCTGCAGGAGACATTGGTATGTGCTTGCCCTATGGCATTGTAATTCCTCCTATAAATTGGGAATCTGGCTACATTATTCGCAATCCACAGAGGTCAAGCATCTGTCTCTTCAGGACTCCAGCTGTTCTCTAACTCTTCCACTTCTCTGCTGCAATATAACTCTTTTCAGTAGATTTTCTGCTCCACTCAGGAGCTGCTTGCTTTTGCCAGTGGACTAAACACACTCCCTGAACTAAAAGCAGTCTCTGATCCATCACTGCCTATGATGTCATTGATGGCTATTGTCCCTCTATGACATTGCCAGTGGTGTTCCAAGCCCCTTGGGAACTCCCGTTGTGGCATAATGTGGCACACCTCTTCCCCTGCTGGGCCCACATTGCGGAAGCAGCATGGCAAACTTCACTTAAAGCTGTGAGTGGCTTGCCATGCTGCCTCCGCTCCAGGCCTGGTGGCTGTTTCTCCCAGGACAAACTCTTGCAATTCGCAAGACTTCAGCCAGGAGGGAACTGCCTCTGGGCCTGGAGTGGAGGCAGGGCAGCAAGCCACCCATGACTTTAAATTTGCCACGCTGGCTTCACCGTGTGGACCTGGCGGGGTTGCACCCCTCTCCTAGCTGGCACCCAGAGCAGACCACACTCTCTGCTCCGCCCTTGGTGTGCCACTGGACATCATCACTGATCTCATGAAAGCTCCTTTTGAAAGCATTTGCAAAGCTTGAAGCTTACAGGTGTATTTACATTGGAAATGCCATCTTTGTCAAAAGTGGCATTTGTTCCCTACAAGGTACGTTTTTAAAAAGGCCATTTATGTGGTGGGAAGGACATGGACATGAAAACGTCTCCAAGTCTATGTGAGGCTGATGTAAAATCAACATATCCCTGCCACTCAAAATGGATGTGCTGGAGAACATTGGGTCGCAGACAGAAGGAAGTGCAGGAACGCACGGGGAGTGATAGCCATGCGCAGTGGGAGGAGTCGATTCAGAAAGAGACATATGGGGAAAAAACTATGGTGGAAACCCAGCAACTTACACGTTACGTGCTGGCATTTCACAATGTGCATGTGCAAATGTGTATCTCGGCCATTTTGCAAACTGAGACGTGCACCTGCAGAGGCCTCTCTTTTGACCTTATTTAGATTTGGTGGGGGAAGCGAATATTGCAAGATTAAGGGAGATATCCCCCTTAATCCCTTCTGTAACGGGCTGCTTGAAACGAGCACTTTTAAATGCCTAGTCATGTCAAGGAGCAGGTGTATATCGTGCATCCCCTAGACAAAATGGGGAATACATGTGTAAATTTTGCTGCCGCTCAAGCTGCACTCTTGACATGCCTCCATGCACTTTGGACATGATATTGTCATCCTGGAGTAAATCGGACCTTTTCTAACATGGCCATTTACACATAGATGCAATCTGCACATATCCATGGCGGATCACCTCCTTTCCCACACACTCACCCGGTTATGTCACTTGAGAACACATGTTTTACTTAGCTGCAACCCGACTGCTGATCAGTATTATAATACAATTCATTAACGCATCATCACCTTGTTGATTTCAAACATGCTGTAAACTAACTCTGACAGTAAAACATGTTATATGTATGTATATAGTTTCCCCAGTTAACCCAAGTTTAAAACTCCTGTTTTATGTAACGTAGGACGAATGTTGTCCAAATATTCTGTTCATTGTAAACCGCACTGATGAGAAATAGCGCAGTATATAAGAAATGTTAAATAAATAAATAATAAATAAATAAAAATTATACATGTTTAAAGTGTGAATAGGGCCTCTAAAATAACCCCCTAAATGTACTAATTGTCTTTTATTTCAAATATTTATTTATAATAGAAGATGTAAAGACTTTGTCAGAAGCCCACCTAGCCTTTGTACCCCACAAGGAAAGAATGACAGTCTCAGAAGAAAAACTGCTAGAGGTAAAAATGAAAAGCTCTGAAACGAGGCTGGAACCGCATGGAAACTTTAAAAGTGTGTTTCTATGAGCAATCTCCACAGGGGACGAGGGAATAGGGGGAGAGGGGAGACTGGAGATGGAGAGAAGAGAGGAGAAGAGGATCTGGGGTCAGGGATGGGAGGAGAGTTTTGGAATCAAGGAAGGGAAGATCATTGTGGCGGATAGAAGGAGATATGGCTGAGCAGAGGGGTTGAGGAGGTACTAAGGGGATGAAAGTACCATTGGCCAGTGGCGAGAAAGGAACCCTGCAAAATTCAAATTGCCAATCAAGTTATGTCAAGCAGAGGAAGATATTCTGTCTCCCTCACTTTCACTGCCTCTCTTCTCCTGCTGACTCAATCAGCAGTGGTAAAAAACATATCTGCAGGAGAGGGTGGAGATTGCAGATCAGTGACAGAAGTTCAGATTAAGGGCACCCAAGAAAAATATTGGAAATGACTGTCAGACATGGCCAGCCCTAGCTCTAGGCAAGTTAGGCATCTGCCTATAGTGGCACAATTTTGGGTGCGGCACCTGTGTGCCCTGGAACAGAGCAGTGTGTCAAGCCCTAAGCCCTGCATGACCCAATGCGATCCTCTATTGCCCAGGATCTCTTAAGCTTCCACAGCCTGCTGCACCCCTCCCTCCCTCCCTCCCTACAGGACTCGGAGCAGTCGGCAGGAAATGACATCACAGGCAGCCGCTATGCTAGAAGAAGGAAGTAGCTGGAATATGGTGGCTGCCTGTGACTGTCTGACAGTTTCAGTACCTTAGCAGAGAGCCACAGGTTTTTGTGTGCCAGCACACCCTTGAGAGCCTCGCTTCACGTGCTCACAGTTTTAAAGAACTGCAGAGCTGTGGCAGCGGCAGCAGCAGAGAGGAGAGCAGGAAGCAGTCCTGGCAACGGCAGGTGTACGGAAGAAATGAGAGTGATGGGAGAAGGGAAGGGACAGGGGAAGGCTGGAAACCTGAGGGGAGAGGAGGAAGAAAGGGAAGGGGAGATGCTGGAAACCTGGAGACTGGGTATAAGGAAGGGAGGGGAAGGGGAGATGCTGGGCATGGGGGTGGGGAGTGGGGGGGGGGTGTTAGAGCCATGAGCTGCCTCTGGGAAGGGGGTGGCACATGGCTAAAGGTTTGCCTAGGGTGTCAGATACCCTTACCCTAGAAGATACAGACCCCATACACTACAGGGACTGCTTGGGCGGAACGTATGCCACTATCATGGGTCATGTGGGGACAGGAGAAATGCTCCTACACATCCTTGACTTGGCTCCAGTTTCCCACAATTCCAGTGATTCTGGCTATGGCCTCGTCTGCCTTCCTGCTGTCTGTTGTTGCACTGCTAGTCCTTGTCTGGGATGTCACGCATCACAGATAAATGGATGGATAAGTAGACAGATGAAAAACATAAGCTGTTTTTCACTCACAGAATGGGTTGACAAACAATATTTTTCTTGTGGTGTTGGTGCTGTAAAATAGAATAGCGGTTTCTTTTGTCACAGGTACTTAGCATATTTCTTATGGTGGCTAATTTATAGAGTAGAATGCTGGATTATTTCTGATTATACTGCTTAAGAAATGAATTCCTCTAAAGACTTCTGTGTTTAGCTTTTTTCTGTGATAGGTTTCCTTTGAACTATAACCAAATCTTTTTGCAATTTTTTGCAGAACAAGAAGTCCCATATCATCCTTCCATGGAGAGGCCATAGATTTCTGAGCACGACACATCAAAGGTCGTTTACGCCCAAGTACATGGGGCCCCCAAACTTTTGCAAAACAGATTTCCAGGCAAGTCACTTGCCTCTTGGAACCCTTGGACAATATATCCCCGGTTGTTATAATGCATTTGCAAATTAATCTGCTCTGTACCTCTATGAGGGTGTCAGGCAGAGGCCCAGCAATAAGCTGGCTAAATAGTGAAGAATTAAAAAAGGAAAAAGATTTGGATATGTAGACCTCCTAAGAATTTGTGCCTCCTGGTCAGATATTCTTGTGATCAGCTGGAGTGGTTTATTAGGATGCCATTTCAGTCACTGTTTCCTCTAATATTATCTGTATATATGATTTATAATTCAGATTACAGAAAGACAAATATAACATGGACTAAAGTCTGTGATATATTTGTTTTAGAAGAAATCAGATTTTTGAGTCCTGATTTTGATGTTTGTAAACTTTAATTTTGTTATTGTTAATTGGTGAGAATAGCTCTTGCTATACCTCGTTAATTTTTTTCTGAACTATAAAATGCTATTGAAAGCATAGGTGATTTAGACGCTTGTTTTTAAAGAGGGATAGTCCTTATCTGGATGCTTAATCACATTATGAGTGGACCTTGGTTGTTGTCATTCAGTGAGACAGAGCAGAAGGTTTTGGGTTTTTTTTTAGTGATGGAAAGAGTGGGCTGGATAGATTTGTAAGAGGAATTGGGCTCTGCTGGACAGTTTTGTTCCCTCTGCAAATTTCTGGTGGATTCAAAACACAGCAATTGTTTTTATGTTTGTATATGTCAAAATTTTCAATAAATTTAGGAACTAAAAGAAAAAATGAGGAATTCGTTGACCTCATTATGAAATGGGGTGAGGGGATCATTAAAACTCTCATGGACCCATAGCTGATGGTTAACTGGATCAAACCCTGGCTTCCATGGCACCAGTTAGTGGGAAGGAAGGGAGCGACTAGAAAAAAGAGGAGGCGGGCATGAACATTTGTGGGTGTGCATTTTTGATGTCACTGACCAAAACTTCTGGAATCATCTCGAATTTCAACTTTTTATAAATGCCCCTTGCAAGGCAGTTTAATGATGGTAAAGTAAAGGTTATCTATGTGTTAGCTACCAGATCATCAAAAATTATACCTCAGAGGGCAAAGAGTTCGAAGAACACTTGCTATTCATATGTCTTGTTGAGTGGAAACTACTTTGGTGTTCTGATATATCGTCAAGTTGGTGATGCCATCCTGTGCATTAGTTAAGATTTATTTCACTGCACTAAAGCCAGAGGACTGGTGGGTTTTTTGGCTATTTTTCCCTGAGTGTCCCCAATTTCACCTGGACATCCTTTCTAAAATACCATGTCGTATGTATATTTGTATTTATTATTTAACACAACTCCAGGTAACATACAAAACAAGGAATACAGTCATGAATACAAGAAATTCAAATGATATCATAAACATAAAGAATCATATTTCTTTGATGGCCTCATTATAAGGAACCAGGGCCAACCAGTGCCTCCATCCCCTTGTACGTGTGTGAAAATAAACCTCCACCCAGCTTTATCAGGGAACACCCACTTTAAACATGTATCACAGTATAAGTAGGTTTAGGTACTTGATATACTGCCCTTTTCCCTGTGTGTCAGAGTGGTTGATGCTTTTATTCCCTTTGCCCTGAAGGGCTCACAGTGTAAGTATACCTGAGGCAATGGAGGGTTAAGTAGCTTGGCCAAAGGATTAGAGACCCCAGTCCTTCCAGCATGAGGTTACTTGTCCCTATGTGGGAACTGAACCCCTGGCCTGAGGCCACCTGTCCCCAACCACCAAGCCACTCCTCCCTCTTTAGGATTGCTCCCTAAATATATATGGAATCCATAGTGTACACAGTATATTTCTGGTAACTGTGACACTGATGCTGGTTGTCTCCTCTTCCCTATCTGAAGAAGCATCAAGACTGTAGTACGTTTGCTTGGCCTCAGTATCATCTGAAGACAGGGCCGGCCCATCCATTGAGCAAGAATGTTTTTTGCACAGGGCCCCGCGCAAAGAACATTCTGCTTTTTTTCAAAATTAAAGTTAAAAAAAAAAAAAGCTGGTTGCTGCTATCGCTGCTGCTGCCGCCACGGCAGCGGCAGAATGGAGTGTCCCGCGGGGCCCCCTCTGCCCGGCTGAGCTCTCCCTCTGCGATGGCTGAGCCCCTCTGTGCCGGCTTTCAGATACGCGAAGGAAGAGTGTCTCCCTCGCGTCTCTGTTAAGCCCGCAGGGGCTGATGCGAAATCAGCCCCTGCGGGCTTAACAGAGACGCGAGGGAGACACTCTCCCTTCGCGTATCTGAAAGCCGGCACAGAGGGGCTCAGCTGTCGCAGAGGGAGGGAGGGACTCAGCCGGGCAGAGGGGGCCCCGTGGGACACTCCATTCTGCCGCTGCCATGGCGGCAGCAGCCAGCTTTTTTTTTTTTTTTTTTTAATGTTCCTTGAACCGATGAGGGGGGGTTAGGACAGGTAATGGGGTATGGGGGGGGCTAGGACAGGAAATGGGCTGATGGGGAGGGGTTAGGACTTGAGGTGGGCTGATGGGGTTAGGACTGGTAATGGGCTGTGGGCTGATGGGGGTTAGGACTGGCAATGGGCTATGGGGGGCTGACTGGAAATGGGCTGATGGGGGGTTAGGACTGGTAATGGGTTATAGGGGGGGCTAGGACTGGTATTGGGTTGGGGGGTTGCTAGGACTGGAAATGGGCTGATTGGGGGCTAGGACTAGAAGGGAGCTGATGTTGGGGGAGGATTAGAATGGGATGGGGCTGGGAGAGTAAAATGGAGAGGGGAAAAATATTTTGTGTGGGAGGGATGAAAAATCTACAATTGGCCGGGTATTGGGAGAGTAAGTGGGGATTGAGGATGGAGGGGTAAAATTTGAGTGGATGAAATAGGAATGAGGAAAGAGCAAAGGGAGAAAGATTAGTATGTTAAAGCAGATGTAGAGAGAGAATGGAAAAAAAAACTAGGAGAGAAGAAAGGACAAATGGACAGCAGACGATGGAGAGTTAGCAGAAGACACGAAGAAGAAACCAGAAGAAAGTGGCTGGAGCAATTGCAGCTGAAAAAAATGCACAAAAGGTAGAAAGATATCTCTTTATTTTGAATTTATTAATTGGAATATGTCAGCTCTGGTAAATGTGCATCATTAACGTCTGCGCTTTGTTTAGTACAAGAGCAAATTAATGTATAGTTTTATTTCTACAGTGTTGTACATTCCAAGTTTGGCTTTTGGGATTCCCAGTTTAATTATTGTCGTCCTGTTTCTAAATTGTGATTCCTTGTTTGGTGATGGTTTATGTTCTGTTCATGAGTAACTGAGCTGAGGTATTCTGTTTATATAATTCCTATTTGACATTGCCACTTGTTCTCTTTCCCCAGTAGGTCATGTATTGTTATTCTCTGAAATGTATTGGCTTAATATTTGCAGTGTTGCCTTTTGATAGGTAGAGTATGGTGCTTTGTGAGTCCTGGTAGTGCTGTTAGGATACAGCGGGTTTGCTATGGGTTCTAAATGGGCAGTGTGTTTGTAGTAATTCCTAATGTGCCTGGCGTTTGGCACTGGATTATAGTAATGTAGAAATCTTTTAGTCTTTCTTTATCCATACACTCATTAAGAGGCATGTTTACTAAAAGTTAGTATATGGTAACATTATGCAAATATTTATGCAAATGAGGCCCCGCACTGAGTCTCCGCACATGGCCCCGCACCCCCCTTGGGGTCTGAAGATGTGCCCCTTTATCTGCTGGGGATCTGAGGAAAAGGGTTTACACGGGAATGAGACTAGCACCTTTACAATGCACAAAATGAAACTACAAAGTTAGATCTGGGTAGCACACAGACAGGTATAAAGGGGAAGACCAGGTGGATTAAGTAGCTGTTTTCAGCTGACACTATCCATGTTTCAGTGAATTTTTACCAGGGCCAAATGCAGCCTATAGGAATGCTTAGACAGCTGTGGTCAACATTGCTGGCACCCTTACAGTTCAACCTCTTAATGTCTAATATCTCCTAAAATAAAAGTGGCCAGGGAAATGGCATTGGACTAAATATGCACACATATTCAACACATAAAAGAATCAAATAAAACAAGACCAATTAAAAAGGGATAGTAGGAAATAATATAAAAACTTGGACATTGTCAGGACATGATTATTACAACCACCATAAGAGATGTCAAAAAGAAAGAAACCTTTTGGCGGAACTACTGCCATGAAAACTTACGTCCTCTCTAAGCAGAATGTTCCTTTTAATCACGTTTTTTTTTAATAGGGAATAGAAACCCTAAAACATACCCAAAAATGTAACAGAAACCCTTAGGGTAAAACTAAATGTAAAAGGTGAATCTATAAGGAGACTGCCTAAATCCCACTTCCCAAGGATTCCAAAAACACTCATATTCCAAAATAACGAGCATATCAGCCTCAGAAACTTAGTGACTGTAGTACTTAGCTGAAAAAACAATCCTCCATTTGGAACAAGATCTCTCAGTCAGGGGAGATGTATCCTCGCAGTCAAGACAAGTATCCCGCAACAATCATAAAATTAAAGTATTGTTGACCCAACGTTGCGTTTCGGGCTTGTGACCTTCCTAGCCCTTTCTCAAAACTCCGTTGCTTATAGAACTAGAAAAGCTATTATCACCAAACTTCAAAGGGGTACAAGGCCATCTCCAAAGTCCTTGGGATTCCTGTGTCTACAGTTTGCAATGTTATTCAGAGGTTTTCTGCTCATGGAACTGTCAGGAACATGTGGATGTGGTAGGAAGAGGAAAATTAATCCAAGAAGTCTTGAAAGGTTAATGCGAACTGTTGGAAAAACACCATGTACAACATCCAAAGAGCTTAATGCTGACCTGGAGCAATCTGCAGTGGTCATTTCAGCCTGCAACATACACTGCGCACTAAGCATAGAAGGTCTTCATTGGCGATGGCCAAAGAGGACCCTATTGCTCAGAGATAGACATAAAAAGGCACGCCTGATCTTTGCCCAAATTCACCTTGAAGAAACCACGGTCTGAAACCAAACTTAAGCTCTTTGGCAGTGCAGACCAGCAATACTTTTACAGGCAAAGAAATGAAGCTTATAAGGAAAAAAACACCCTTCCCACAGTTAAATATGGTGGAGGTTCCATAATGTTGTGGGACTGTTTTGCTGCCTCAGAAACTGGAGGCCTGGAACATATTATTTATTTAGTTATGTAGTTAACAAATTTTCATCTACCGTTTTTCTACAAGACAAAACAGTTTACATGGAAATGGATACAATTAACAATTATACTGAACATTTTACAATGAACATTTTGGATAGAACAAAGAACAGTGAACATCTTTTAGAAAGCTTAATAAGTTGGAGCTTAGACATTTGTAAAAACTATATACATTGTAGAACAGGGGTTGGGGAGCGTGAGGGGTGTAGGGATTAAAGGAATCATGAAGTCTGAGGACTGCCATGGATTTTGGAGCAAAATGTGCTACCTAGTGTCAGAAAGCTAGGTCTGGGTCATAGGTTATGGGTCCTCCAGCAGGACAATGACCCAAAACATAAAGCCAAAAGTACAAAAAAAAATGGTTAAAAAGGAACAAATGGAGTGTTTTAAGCGGGCCATCAATGAGTCCTGATCTCAGTCCAATCATGAACCTATGGAAAGAGCTGAAATTTGCAATTGGCAAAAGGAATCCTGTAAACATTCATGAGCTGGAACAAATCACAGTTGAAGTGTGGGAAAAACTACCAGCAGACAGATGTATGACACTTATAGATGGCTACAAGAAATGTTTGGAGGCTGTCATCACTGCCAAAAGTGCAGCCAACTATCAGTGAAGGGTGCCATTATTCCTGTAAGGTCATATTTAGTTTTTTTCTCTGAAATTACTATGGGCCCGATTCTGTAATGTGACTAGTGGGGCTGTACACCCCGGTGGGACGTGCAGCCCTGCTAGGCATCCTGCTCGAATTCTTTCTCCCCGCACGCACAGAGCCACTGTGGAGGGAAAGCAGGCCGGGGATGGGGCTTGGGCGAAGCGTGGGCAGGCCAGGCATCCGAACATACAGAGTTAATTCAGGTCACTGTCCTGTACATCCAGGGAGCACCAGGGGATTACACGGCTTATTCCACCTCAGAGGTGGAATAAACGCTGGGCGCCTGTGTGCCCTGACTCGGCAGCTCCCCCCAATGCAATGGAGCCACTGAAGGAGATCTGCTGGGTGTCAGGCAGCGGGAGAATTGGCTAAGGAAGTGTCCAGCATCAGTGCAGCAGCCGGAGCAGGGGGTGGCCTGGCCGCTGTTGGCTGTACATCCCCTATGACTGCTGAAGGGGCACACTGGGCCATCCCATTGCCCAATCATGCTACGGTGGGAGCATCTTGCTCCCGTGGTGCAGAATTGGATACAACGGACCTGTCCTGGTCTGGGACATCTGGACGGTCCAGACGTGCCCCTTCCTTGATCGGGCTCTATGTCTAAGTTGCACAGACATCTCTTTTTTTGTTGTATACCTTTGAACATACTATTAAAATATTATGATGACATACAGTTGAAATATTTCCAGTTATTTCTCAAGATATTGTACACAACATACCTAAAATGCAAGGGTGCCAATTATTTTGACCACAACCGTAGGCTATCAACCAAGTATCATGGACTCTGGCATGATCCTTCTAAAATGTTGCTGGGGGGGGGGGGGGAGAAAGGGGAGGTTCCTCAGGGCTTTCCTTGTTCAAGTGGGAAGGTGCTTGCTGACATCTAAAGAGAAATCAGCCTATCTTGAAATATCGGAGAAGGATGGTGGTAACCCTGCTCGGAGATTCTGTGTGAGCAGCAGAGAAAAGCCTCCCACTTCTCTGAACACAAGTCCTCTGAGGCAGCAGCAGGGTAGCTAATGCACAGTGGAAATATATTCTTAAGCAAAGTGAGGAAGAAAGCAGAGAGGAAGGGGAAGGAGAAGGACAAGGATATTGGTTGCCTTAGAGACAATTTTATTCTGATATCGGCTCTAATTTGTTTTATGTATATGTTGTGTTGTTTTAAAGTCTTTGTAACATTTTACAAATGTGATACTGTAATCTGCTGAGAATGAATGAATAAATAAATACATAAATGTAGGATTCTCAATAAAAACTTTATTAATTGATTTAAATGAATTAATTGATTGTGTTATCTTATAATCTGAGAGGCTCAGCCTGTCCGGGTTTTACCCCATTTACCCTGAGCTACTACTGAAAAAGGCATGAATGGAAAGAAAAGTCCCATCTCATTGCTTCCACAGGCTTGTACTGTCCACCTCTCTTAAAGAAATGGGAATAAGTGTGGGAGAGTGGAGGAGTAGCCTAATGGTTAAGAACACTGGCTTAGGAACCCTGAGACCAGGGTTTGATTCCCACTAGCACTCCTTGTGGCCTTGGGCAAGTCACTTAACCCTCCATTGCCTCAGAAAAAAATCCAAGTTATCAATGTTCCTCTTAAATGTACATTACCAAGTTTAAGCTACAATGTAAATTGCTTTGACTCAAATGATAAAGCAGTATAAAAAATCTGTTAAATAAATATAACTAAAGTGAGGATAAAACCCACCCTTAGGACATGGAATTTGTTGACAGTCCTTTGATGTTCCCATTCAACCTTCCACATGCCATCCAAATTAGTGCAAAGGCGCTTGTGATCAGAAATGAGTACAGGACAGTTTTTAAGTTAGAAGGTAACATAGTAAATGACGGCAGATAAAGACCAGTATGGTCCATCTAGTCTGCTCAGTAAGATGGCAAGAGTAGGTGCAGCTGCCACTCCGTGCAGGCCACCCCTCCCCAGGTCTTTGTTTTAGGGGTACTCCTTGAATATTTCCCATTCATCTCTCACCAGCCCTGCACAGCTATTGTGATAGAAGCGGAAGCCCTGTATAAACTGGTATCCCACAGCACAAAAAGATGATACTTTGATTTGCAGCCCCAAAATCACATGAAAACATCTTGCCTAGAGATTCCTGTCCCAACCTCAGCCTTACAAAGTCTTGGTGATCATTTTTCCTGACTGCCTCTTTCCCAACCTGGGAGATTTTGGTGGCATAGATGGAGGTAGACAGTGTCTATCCAGCATAAGGTTAGCAGGAATACCAAACATTTTAGCCTAGTTCAGGGTTTCTATGTTTGTTTTTTACTCACTGCAAAGTATTCTGGGATCCGTAGTTCTAATACCTCAGTAGGAAAAGCAAAACATCAGATTTGCCATACTAGGTCAGACCAAAGTCCATCAAGCCCAGTATCCTGTTTCTAACAGTGGCCAACACAGGTCACAAATGCCCAGCAGGATCCCAGAAGGAAGACAGATTCCATGATGCTTATTCCAGAGATAAGCAGTGGTTCTCCTCAAGTCCACTTTAATAATGGTTTATGGACTTTTCCATGCAAGAACTTGTTCAAACCTTTTTTAAACCCAGCTACACTAACAGCTTTTACTACATCCCCCGGCAACGAATTCAGAATTTGATTACCCACTGAGTGAAAAAATATTTTCTCTTATTTTTTAAATGTACTACTTAATAGCTTCATGGCATGACCCCTAGTCTTTATGCTTTTTGAAAGAATAAAAGCATTGATTCTTGTTCACCTGTTCCACTCCACTCAGGATTTCATAGACCTCTATCCTATCTCCCCTCAGCCATCTATTCTCCAAGATGAAGAACCCTAACCTCTTTAGCCTTTGCACATAGATGATTTGTTGCATCCTCATTATCATTTTGATTGCCCTCCTCTGTACCTTTTCTAATTCTGCTATATCTTTTTTTAGATGCAGCAATCAGAACTGCATGCAGTATTCAAGGTGTGGTTGCACCAGGGAGTGATACAGAGGCACTGTGATATTGTTTTATTCCCCATTCCTTACCTAGCATTCCTTCTTGGCCACCACTGCACAATGAGCAGAAGATTTCACCGTAGCATGCATGATGACACCTAGACTGTTTTAGCATTTACTATCTAAATGAGAAATCTGGGAGTTTAATATGAGAAAGGCTTAAGTTTAAACAAGGTGAAGTTGTTCCTCTTGCCTGCTGTACTGCCCCATCCCTGGACAATTCACTGGCTGCAGGACCATCACCCTTTTTCTCTTCTGAATATCCTTTAAAATGACCACTTGACTAGACCGTTCTCTTTCGCTTTGGACTAGCATACTCTCACATCCTGTGACCGATGGTGGCCTAAACACAGGCAGAATGGTCCAAAGGGTCATCAGGTTCCTTGCGTTCCAGTAAGCCTGGGTTATTTGTGTGTGTGTTGCTCGGGTTACACAGCACTTGCAATGTTTGCTCAGCACGTTAGTAAATGAGCAGGGCACCATATGTCTAAATTGCAAGCAACATCTGCTTCTGGGCTGGTCTTAGCTATCCATAAGTCTAGCAGAGGATTTGTTTTCTATGAAAAGAAATGGGCTTTGCTTGTTTAATTTTCCTTTTGGTGCCCCTGCACATCCAGTTATTCTTCACTTAAGCAGCTGCCATGTCCCACAGGGCACTAATCATACAGTACCCATCACATCCTGAGCAGCGCTCAAGAGTGTATAACAAAGTTAAGCTCAGACCCATTATTCTGCTGTGTAGGGGCACCATAAGGCAATGTCACGCAGAGCCTATGCTCCAGGTCCGTTTGAGAGTGTCCCAAATCCATCCTTGCGGAGGGTAAATTGTGAGGAACCCCCCAAGCCTCATGCTTAAACACCATGTCACTATGTGCCAGTCCCCCCTCCCACAACGTGATCTTTACCTACCACTGCTGCTGCCTTTTTGGCCAGCTTCAACTTGAAGTTTGAACCATGCAAGACAACGTAGTCTCATGGTACCTACTGGCCCCAGTGTACATTCAGGTTGAAGCCAGATGGATGCAGGTGAGAAGCACTGCTGTCCTCTTGGAGAAGGGTGCATCAGGAGGGAGGACGGATGGAAGAAAGAACTTCATATCTTTTCACCACTTATTGATACCTCTGATTGTGCAGGATTATAAGCAGCAACACTAGGAGCCAGGAAGAAAAAAACATTTGATGCTGGTTGCAGGAGCCTCAGTTGCTCTCTTTCTTATCCTTGCTCCCATATACCTTTGTTACCTGATTCCCTGGCTCTGGATTAGGCTCCCTATTCAGGGCCATCTTAACCATTAGTAAACCAGGCAGTTGCCTAGGGTGTGGCAAAGAGAAGCTGCAGTCAAAGGGAAATAACTGATCTTGACAGCTACACAAATTCAAAAAACCATTACCAAATGCTTTTACAAGCAGGGAGGGTAGGCAATTTTCAAATAGCTAGTTTACCTTGATAAATAACATAATGTATCTGCAAAACAAAGCTTGATATTTAAAAGTGTGATTTTGATCTATGCATCACCCAACCAATATATTGCTCCACAAAGCATCAGCAAGTGGAGAACTTGGAGTGGGTGGAGATTGGATTTTTGTCCCCTTGAACCAAAAAGGTGTTCTGCTGCATTCCTGGGGATGCATTTAGGTTGAAGGAGGAAAGCAGTGCGCATGTATTTGATTTTCAAATATTATGCATACTCTAAATTACCCCACTAGCAGCCGCTTACACGCACCTGGACCATTTATACATGGGAAAACTTGCAGATCCAAAGGAAACTGCCCAGATAGGCTCTCACTGAAAATGAGCAGCACCTTCTCACGTGGACTATTCAAAATTACTCCCTCAATCTTTGCAATTTTAGGAAGGGCGAAATATCAACTGGGGAAACTGTGTGCAGAAAAGCATTCGATTATTAGAACTGGGCAAACCTTTCTCGGTGCTACTTTGTACAACATTCTGCTTGCACACATTTTTTTCTGCAGAATTTTTTCCTTCCCAAAAGCAGTAGAAGCCTGAAACACAAGAAGTGCCATTTCCAAAAGTCGCTCTATTTTGGCTGAAGCATATCTCCCCCAGGGTTCTTGGAAAAACTTCCATCAGAGCTCTCAAAGGCAGGGGGCAAGGGAAATCTTTATTTAGCTTGGTCGTCTGTTGCATATCCAACCCCCTTAGGGAAGCAGATTCTTAAACCTGCAGGGAACCTAAAGAACTGCCAGTTCCTGTGTTGTTTGCCTCTCCCATTTCTGGAATGACCCAAATAGAGCCATGCTGGGCCCAGAGGGAGTGCAGAGATAACCCAACATTTCTTATCCTGTTGCTTTTTTTCCTATTCACACCCAAGGAAGACAGATCTGCGGCCATGCCAGTGATGTCATAAGATCTTCCAGGTAAAGGCGCTGATCCAGGGGCATCAGAGGATCTTCATATTTAGGGTCAGGATTTTGTGCACCATGCTGGTGCTATAAAATTCTCTGCAAACATGCATTTTCTTTTGCCTTCTTTTGGCTTGTCAGGTGGAGACAGCTTCTGGTCCTCTTTTAAACTAAACAGCTATGTGCCTGCCCTCTTTTGCAAAGATTTCTGCCATAAACACACCTGGAATATGCATTCCTTTTTGTTACACAATGAAAAAATGCAATGAAAGAAGCTCATTTTGTTCTGTTTTGTAATTCTTTACCAACAAAAAAAAGCCGCAATAAAATTTGAGGTTTAGTAGTGCATGCTTTTTGAAAATAACACCCACTTAAAAACTGAAAATAAAATTTAAAAAACCTTCAGATAAGGAGAAAAACAGCCATGTGCAAACTCCTAAAACACAGAGTAGAAGAAGCAATTGTGAAGAAAGGTCTCAAGGGCAAATGCACTAAGCCTTTTTCCAACATAATGAACAAGCTCTTGACGCGTCTGCCTTTTATTATCAGGAAATGACATTGGCTTTACACACAAACTAGGTTCTTAGCTTGGCTAAAAGAAGATGCCTAGCTAGGGAGTCACACAATCCACATCTAGGCATTTTATCAATTTGCTATGGTGCCACCAGTAGCCTCTTCCACTCTTGCAAAAATAAGCACCATATTTTCTAGCATGGTTGGGTTTTGATCAAAATATCAGCTCTGAAAAGAACCATCCTGAGTTAGGAAACATCACTTCCTAGAGTACCCTGGGCTTCTTAGTGATTTCCTATTCAAGCACTGACCTGGTTTCTCCATGGACAAGCAGGATGAGTCAGCCACACATGGGTGACATCATCCAATGGCGCCATGGACAGAATTACTCTTCAATAGCTCAGAAGAGTCTTAATACTCTTTTGAGCATGTGCCAGTCATCCCCACCACAGTGCCTGTCCCTTCCTCCTGGCCATGCAGACAGCTCTCTTGTTCTCCATATTTTCTTTCTTTAATTTCAAAAATCCTCAATGCCAATCTTTCTTCTTTTTCACAGGATCGAACTGATAGCGATGTTCTCCTAGGACAAGCAGGATGAATCAGCCACAAGTGGTGACATCATCCGACGGCGCCATAGCCACACCTCTTGGCCCACCCCTAGCTAGCCAGTCTTTAGTCTTCTGCCTTGCCAGCAAGACATATCTTTCTCTTTCTCTCTACTTCTACCAAGTTTTCAACCAGAAGAAACCAAGAAAGTACCTTTATATGCCGAAACCTGGGTTCAAAAAGTGTCCCACATGCTCCAGAAAAATGAGCAATTCCGACGCTCATGAGGTCTGCCTCTGTTGCCTGGGTAAGGAGCATCCCATTGACTCATCCTCCATGTCCTTTGAGTTTTCTGGCAGGATCCTCCTTCTTGGCTGCAACCAGAGCATACAGTCATGTAGACCGCAGCGGCAGACCCTTCCCTGGAGCCCCTGCCCTCCTGCCATACCTCAGCCTGCTACACCCTCCCGTGTTCCGTCAAGGGAAAGGCTGCTGGACTCATTGATCATCTGCTCAAACTCCCCATCCAGAGAGAGTGGAGAAAAATCTTGACACACAGCCTGCCTTGGCAGAACCCACAGCCATGAGGTCCTGGTATGCTAAGCGCAGGCAGCAGTGAATGCGAGATGTGTAGAAAGCTTCTGACACAGAGGATGCAGCTAATGCCGATCATAGAAGCAGCACTTAAGAACTCACTCACTGATCACTGATGGAGATGCAGCACGACGGCTCCAGAGAGGTCCGTGGTCCATGTGGGTCTTGGCGTGGATTTGGCACCAATGTGCTGTGGAGCAGAAATGCTGGCTCCATGTCGGGCCAGCATAGCGATGAAGATGGCGATGCTGACTGTGGAGCTGTGCAGTCAAGTCACTGTGGCACAAATGGGGCTTCCCCATGATCTCGGTCCTGTGCTGTAGAACCCTAGGCCGGTAGATCCTGATGCTGCTGAGACTGATTGAACCATGCAAATTGTGATGCAACCGTGGGGGCACCCAACTTTTTCTTGGACAACACCACGGGTGCAGCCATGGTGAGTTTTGGTCCTCCCACAAAGGCAGGGCCTGAACTCACCCTCCCGGCCCACAGCAGCCCCCTGGCTCCATGGATAATTAATTAAGAGACAAAGCAAACTTTGTCGGTGTTTAGTGTTTGATTCTTTCCAGCGGTGCTCAATTTGTCCTGCTCATAGTTAAATACGGCAAAAAACCAACTTGCGTGCACTCGCGGCCTACTTTTCAGGAAATGATCATATTTGGACAAGGAGCCTCTATAATTTTGATAAGAAAAATTGCACAGTTCTGCTAGCCTCTGCGTACTCCTTGCTTCACACCAAAGTCAACCCCCTGGAGTTCCGTGCACTGAGGAGAGGATGGTAGTCTCTCCATGTTGATCCGGGGCCTCCATTATTAAGTAGAGAACATCGGTGGTGCTCAAAGGGAGTTAAGGCTCCAATATATATTGATAGGGGAACATCAACATTCTCCATTCCCCTCTTAGTCCCTAATTTGGGGTGAGGAGCTCCCTCAGAGCTGCAGCCAAGCTGGGCAAACACCCCCTTTATGCCTGCATATTCCTTGGAGACGCAGGTGAAGTATTGAACCTTCAAAGTATTTGCATCTCCAGGGGCTGGGTGTGCACCTCACTGGTCCTGACAGTGGTATGAAACTCATGGGGCCAGGGATTCAATTTCCAGTCTGGCTCCTTCTGCCAGTAAGTATTCAGCATTGTTCAGGTATATGATTGCTGGCATCTACAAAGTGTCACAAAGGTGAAGAAACAGCCTAGTGGTTAGGACACTGGCTTGGTAACCAAGAGCATAAGGTTCAACCCCATCAATTGCCTTGTAGCCTTGGGCAAGTTGCTCACCCTCCATCACCTCCAAACAAAGGCTTTGGAATCCTCTCAAATCCTGCCAGATCCTGCCAAGGGACCATCAAGCACTCCTCAGCCAACATGGCAGCACTATGGCTCAGGGTCACAGGCTCAGGTCCTGGCTGTGGATCATGCATTGCATGTCCCGCTGTGGTTAAACTTAACCCAACCTCCAGTTCTGGGAGGGACGGGGAGGGCACAGAGAGAGCTGGTATTTGAACCTCAGCCCTGCCCTATAGAGGCCTACCAACAGTCAAAACTCTAGTTCAGCTTGGAGTTTCTCTCTTAGATCACAATGGATTACCAAATACAGCATGAGCAGGAACCTGCTAGCCTCCACTCCAGGCTCCTACTGCCATGGGGTCTACCGCTATGAGGTTTCAAATCCAGACAGAGCACACCATCTTCCACCACAATCAGATAACCAAAGCAGAAGACTCACGCAGAAGCCAACTTACCATAGCTGTCCACAACTGCCAAGCAACCTGTGCTCTGTGCTACTGCACCCAGTGGGCCACCTGGGTCACAATGTCCAAACCTTCCTAGGCCCACCCAGAGGCCAGTTCTCCCCAAATGGGCCAGCTCCTTTTGTGGGACACCTGCCTTCCCATCATAAGATGCCGTCCCTTATTCTAGTCAGGGGGGTTTCACATGTAGTATCGCACATACGCTGCTCACCAATGACAACTCCTATAGCACTTAACATACATAAACCACTTCTCAGGATGTAGTGGGAGATTTAGCCAATCAAGCCATGGGCAACCTTCACTCGAGCTACTCCCTCATTACCCTTACTCATAGGCCCAACACCAGGACACAAACCTTAATGCACGGCGAGGGAGGGACCACACAGCAGTCTCCGCACCCTCATCCAAGAGCCCCAGGAACAGCAGTAAGCTCTTGGAGCTTGTTCCCGATAGACCCAACCCCAGTTACGCCTGGAGGGGCAGGGTTGTGAGGACTCTAGTGGTTTTCTTTTTCAACAAACAAGATGAGATGGCTCATCTGTAAGATGCTTGCCTCTAATCCAAAGGTTGCTGGTTTGAGCCCAGCCTGTCCTGTGAGGAAAAAAAAAGTGTTATTCATAATAATAATATATCCCTTGTAGATGCAACATGGTACCCTGAACCGGCCCAGCTGGACAACACCACAAGTCTCCAGGAGGAGCTTGACCCAACTTCGTACCTGCAGAACGATGTTGGCAACCATGGACCATATTGCTTCTACCCTTAAAAGTGCAGCAAGGCAAGCCAGTGTTGCAGGCACCCAGATGAACCCTGCCCTACGGAATGGTTCCCTTATGGACTTGGCAATACCCCTAACAGCAGTGCAGATGAACTCTGCCCTATGGAATGTTCCCCTGTCCCCATACAGACTTAGCACACCTCTAATGGCAGTGCTCCAAACCTCTGGTCCTCTTACTGCAACTGCAAAAAGGTTTACCATTGTAAGTGCACCTCAGGACCACTGCATTCCCCACCAGGTGCTTACATCCCTCCTGGCTCCCTCTGCCACAGGGAGTGCAAAAAAGGGGCACCATAACCCTAAGAGGATCATATACAAGGACTACATGTGACACCTTCCCCTGTCTGGGAGGGCAAGGGTTGACCCTTAGCAGCACTCTGTCAATTCAGAAGTGAGGCTCACCTGCAAGATGCCTGCCCCCAATCCAAAGGACACAGTTGAGACCAGCATCTAACAAAAAAAAAAACCCCAGCAACCCACATCCAGCAGGAATTTTTGCCCACTGCCTTGGAAGGAAGGCCTTCTGGGTACACTGCCAAGAGCATCCAGTGGGGGCATGGTCAGCAGGATTTGGCCTGTACTCAAAGGCACACATCGCCCCACCTTACTCCATAGAGCAGGGCTACCACTGACCAGGACACTATCAGAGGGCCTCTACGTTCGGCATTCCAAAAGACCTGGAAGGAATGCAGAGATTATCTCCAGCCATACCCCAGCTCTCTTGCTCACAAGCTAGAAGAGGGTGGGTAGCACAATCAGCCTAGCCCTACCCTCTTGACAAACTGACTTCTCAAGGAGACCACCCCTCTCAGCTCATGGGAAGGTCCACCCCCAGGAGACCATCCCTCTTAGTACATGGGGAGGTCCACCCAGCTCCTGATACAGGAAGGTCCCCTTCATCATGGGTGCAAAAATAAATACAAAATATAAATAAATAAAATTAAATAAAATGCAATACTCACACCTTACCAGATGCCCCTTTCGGGACCACCAGACCCATTGCATATGGGTGGCCTCTTCCAGGATTCGACCTTGCGATTGCATTGGGGCCCCACAACATTCTGCCAACGGCAGCTGCATGAATGGAGTGGAACGGATAAACGTGGATCAATTGTTTACGCTATCAGAGTATAGAAAGACTAGGGGACATATAATGAAGCTACAGGGTAAACTATTTAAGACAAATAAGAGAAAATATTTTTTCACTCAACGTGTAATCAAACTCTGGAATCTGTTACCGGAGGATGTAGTAAGGGCTGTTAGTATAGCTGGGTTTAAAAAAGGTTTGGACAAGTTCCTGGAGGAAAGGTCCATAAAACACTATTAAAAAGGGACCCAGGATATCAATGCTTGACCCAGTACAAGCATTGTGGAACCTGTGTCTTTTGGGGATATTGCTAGGTACGTATGACCTAGATTGGCCACTGTTGGAAACAGGATACTGGGCTTGATGGACCTCGGTCTGACCCAGTATGGCATGTCTTATGTTCTCTCCTAGTCTCAGGAGGACTGGGTAGTGTCCTAGGCCAGTGTCTCTACTCTACTATTATTCATTCATACACCTACAAGGTGTATGCAGTGCTGGGGCCTTATTTCCACTAGGGGTCCCGGTAGCCCAGAAGGTCCCCCCTCTGGGATGAAAATCACTTACCGTCAACCAGAAACGAACCAGCAACACTCCCACAGAGCCTTCCATTACCTCTGGATAGCGTCTCGGGCTAGTGCCATCATCGCTCCTGGGGCAGTTCCAGCCTCTAGGACATAACCATTTCAGCCAGAAGTATCTCTCTCCTGCTTCCCACTCGGCATGGGAAAGACAGGCACAACAGAATCAGGCGCCCCCAACCTAGGGGAATCAAATGCCTCAAGTTCATGCAACCCCATGACAATCTGGATGCACTAGCTGGCAGTCCCGTGGCGATCACAACAAGATGGCACCAGTTCCGTAGTGATCACATCAAGATGACACGCCATTGTGTGTGATAAATACCTTGTGGCACGGTGATGCCGACATGTGATCTCCCTCTCTAACATCAAACATAGCCTGACAGCTTCATCCTATCACAGCACAACTCGTGGGCTGTGAAAAAGGGATCACTAACGCCTACGAGAAACTTTTCTTCACAGCCCATGGCTAGGGAGTCACCCATGTGTGGCTGACTCATCCTGCTTGCCCATGGAGAAAGCAAGGCTACTTACCTGTAACAGGGGTTCTCTGTGGACAGAGGATAAGTCAGCGTCACAAACCCACCCGCCTCCCCTCTAGGATGAACCTGCCTTCAGAGATGAACCTTCTCTAATTTAGAACATGTCCATAGCTGGAGAACGGAAGGAGGAGGAAGAGGCAGGCACTGTGGTGGGGGTGACTGGCACATGCGCAGAAGAGTCTTAAGACTCTTGAGCTATTGGAGAGTAATTCCGTCCATGGCGCCTTCGGATGACATCATTCATGTGTAGCCTACTTATCCTGCTGTCCACGGAGAACCCTTGTTACAAGTAAGTAACCTCGCCTTATTTAGCTTCCACAATCTCAGACATAGAGACCAAGGTTGCCTGGCTTTCGAGCCTTATTCTTACCTGATATTGCTTTGCTGTGGGGGAATGGGATGGGATTTAGAATGTAGTTCCAGCCTTTTTCAGTAATAGCTCAAGACGGGTTACATTCAGATAGAGTTGGTATGTTACAAGGTGCCTTAGGAAGGATCACCAGAATGGTGAATTTGTCCCCAGATTGCCATAGTCAGTCAAAAAAACTCCCCAAAGTTAAAAAAGCAATACCAGATTAAAATCTCCCATTCAGACAAGAAAAATGGTGCAAAGGCCAGAGTGCTTTGTCCTTGGAGTTAAAATCTCAGACGTGTACATGGTAGCACTGGAGAACCCCATAGAGGCTTGGAACCCCTACTTGTGTGAAAGTCCTCCTTCTAGGGTGTGGTCTGAGCCCATGTTGTATGTACAGTTGTTAGGTGAACCGTGGCCACTGCCTTCACAGATACCTTGTGCCGCCTCTTGTAGTGCTGTGTGGATGTTCACAGGCAGGATCATACACAGCCAGAAATGCGCCCTGTGCAACTAATGAATCTGGTGCCCCCCCCCCCCCTTCACCCCAAACTACATGCATAACTCACTCTTTTAGAGCTTACTGGAAGCCCAGTGATGATACCAGTGCCCTTTCTGCTCGAACAGGCCTCGGTACGGCTCTGTTACCAGGCATATCATTGAGGAGAAGGACGGTTATGCACACCTAGGGACTCTTGTCATAGACAGATTACTGAGCTGTGCTTCCTGTGCCTCGGACCTCTCACTGCTGGTGTTCTGATGAGGGGGTGCAGTGGTGGCATAAATGAGCTCTCTCACCAGGTGGAACTGCTAAGAGAGACTCAGTCGAAGGAAGGAGACTCCAGGTTCCTTCTGCATTTCTGACACCTCCTCCCCTCAGACTGATGCATCGTGCGTTTGAATCCCACTGGCATTTCTAGTGGCCTTGAGCAAGGCACTTAAACCTCCATTGCCTCAGCTACAAAGCCAGTGTTAGAGCTGTGCAGTAAAAGTACTGAAAACGTTGTGCATCACCAGGCCACAAGCAAGACGTATACAAATGAGATACTGGCAAAACGTCTGCACGAAATGTGCGGCAGGTGCCAGACATACGCCCAGAAAGCTTTTGCACTAGTGGCGACATATTTGTAGAGGAATTTAATATAACTTATTATATTTAAAATCATTTTTAGCACTCAGCAATAACTGTTCACCCCCAAGGCAGTGGGGAAAGTTGTGCACTTAAATTTAGCGGCAGAAATACCATTAAAACAGCAATACAGCGCTTACCCACAGCCTCTGATGCTGCGGGTGCTTCCATGCAGTCTGCTTCAGAGGGGGTGGATGCGACTTGTCACCAGGTTCCCCTAGTGGTTGGTTGGAGTAAGGGCATCTGGCGCATTTAATTAATTTTTAAGGAGTGATTGACCTAAAGGGCCTAGAGGATTCTGGTCCTTGTAGTACAGAACTCCTTATGAAGAACGATTCAAGCCGAAGTGTAGAGTAACAAGGCTTTATTTCCCCGGTCAACACTAAGGTCCAGTAAGACACAAAGAAAGTAAATACAGTCCTTCTCTTTAACAAAAAGGTTCCACCAACATTTCAAACAATCAACTGTTGTAGGTTTCACAGTTAAGTGTAAGTCTGGGCTAAGGCTTCTTTTAAATCAAAACAAATTAATATATCAGCAGAGAAATGGTTACAAACTTCACCATCAGCAGAGTTCTTCTCTCTCTAGAAATCCTGCAGGGAATTCATGCTAGCTGCTGAACAAAGATTACATTCCATCGGCTCCTCCTGAGGAATGGGAATACTATTTTCATATTCAAAGTCCATTGACTCAGGGTCACTGCCCTCCTCAGATGAATGATAATTTTCACTCCCTGTTAACTCCTCACAGGGATTCTTTTGCCTCCCATAAAACTCTCTTACTAAGCTTTGGGGAAATGCTTTTAAAAGGTCAGTTTTACTTCTTCTCCACTTATAAAGTTTAACTCTTTGAACAGGGTTTTCATCAGTAAAACTTTCTCTTAGAATTAAGGATTTTGCATACCTTGGCTTCTCTAAGCTGCCACACCCAGAGCTCTCCTTGTAACGTGCTTTCTCAGGCAGACAAGCTGTTCTATGCAGTGCTCTGCTTTCAGGGCTATCAGGCAAACCTGGTATGGATTTCCACCCTTTGTGGTTCTTAGCAAAGGTATCTCTGTAGTAGGAACTTCCCCTCCTTGTTCCTTGCTGGTTTGATACAATGAACTTACTTGGGCTAGGAGAGTTGCTTTTATCCGGCAGACTGCTTCTTCTGTTTGCTTTGCTATGGACTCTATCCCAATATGTTTGGCCTCTCTGGACTCTATCCCTTTGAGTGAAACTCCTTTGGATTCTGTCTCTTTGAGTTGGCTGCACGTGGAAACTGTCCTGTTCCAGGTTCCTTTTCCCACAGCTATCCAAACTGCTGCTCCAGACTGCGCTCCATGCTGAGCCTCTTGCTGAGCCTCTTGCAGTGATACTTGCTATGCTTCTGGCTATGTCCTGGTTAGGCTACTTTCGCCGCTCCTGTTGCTTCCACGGCTCTCCTTGCTGCTTTGCCGGCTCTTACTACTGCTCTCCTTGCTGCTGCCCCTCTCTTCTACCATCTGGTTTCCTTTATAAAGGGATTTTTGGTTTGAACATTTTGGGCTTGATCTCAGGTGAAACTGCTTGCTACTAATGCAATCAGTGTCAGAGCACGTTGCTCTTGGCTGTGTGGAACTGCTCATATGCTCTCTGGCTGTGTTGCGCTGGAACTGCGCTCTCTGCATCTTCTCAGTTCCATGTAAAACAGCGTTTTTTTCTAAAACTATTTCCTTCATAGGTTTCGCATTATGACAGACTGCATTGCTATTTTAATGGCATTTCTGCTGCTGCAGGTCCCAGAGAGGGGCGGCAATTTAAATGGTGCTCTAGGCAAACGCCCTGAGAGTGTCTGATCTAAACAGGCAGTTATCGCACTTCCCAAGCATTCAGCAGCTTCTATGTGTCTGTATTTTTTTAAATTTTATATTTATAGAATTAACAAAATATAATACAAGGATACAATCACTTGCACGGAAACCGGGAAAAGCCAAGAATATAATACAAATAAGAAATAATGTCAGAGGAAAACATCAAATAGGCAACCCCGCTCTAGCCCACTCTAGAGGATCCAAAAACAAAAGGAAATGCAACCAAAATAGCTACTCTTATAGGAACTTAGCAGAGGCAATATCAGCCAACATATCAAATTATTGTGCTGTAGAACAACTGGCGGACCCCACACCCATGGACCCCCGAGCATTCAAAAAAGAAACGAACTGAGATGGAAAATAAAAAATCTAGGAAATGCTCTCCAGCTTCACAAGGCACTTGCAGGGATACTTTAGAAAAAATACCCCACCCAGTTGCAAAGAATCAAAAACTCTCTTCCGTGTCATTGGGTGTCCCTGGCTAGGTCAAGAAAAATGTGCACCAAACAGCCCTTAAAAGGCGCATTCCTCTTCCTAGAAAACATTTTAAGGAGACATTCCCTATCTGACGCCAGAGCACATGTGACCAGACAGGTGGCAGAGGTAACCAATTCTGCATCTGAATTCTCTAACAAAGCAGCTACATTTACTATATCAGCCACCTGAGGTCCCGATATCTCAGCACTAGCAGGAACTTTCTGACCCCTGGAAATATAATATATCTTCACCAATGGGGGACACGATTCAGAGGGAACCCCCAATGTTTCCATCAAGTACGTAAGAAAATAAGAACGTAAGATATGCTATACTGGGTCAGACCAAGGCCTTTCAAGCCCAGTATCCTACTACTACTAACACTATTTAGCACTTGTATAGCGCCACGCACACGGCGCTGTACAGCTAACCTACAAGAGGCAGCCAAAATACAGAGATAGTCCCTACCCGTCAGAGTCATGCTCATCGGAGCTTACAATCTAGTCAGGACAATAGAGAGCATTGGTCAGTTTAGTGCAAGCAGCGGTATCAGGGCCGGCCCATCCATTGAGCAAGAATGTTTTTTGCATAGGGCCCCGCGTTTCAGGGGGCCCCGCGCAAAAAACATTCTTCATCATCCCAAGTTTTAAAAAAAAAAAACCAAAACAGCTGCTTCTGCCGCGGCAGCATCAAGAGTGCCGCCGCGGGGCCCCCCCTGCCCGGCAGAGCCTCCCTGCATCGTAAGCTAGCGTTGAATCCCCGAACGCGGGCTTCTTTCAGAACCGCGAGAGTTTCCTTTCTCGCGGCTCTGTTAATCCCTCTGGGGATTTCCTATCAGCCCCGGCGGGATTAACAGAGCCGCGAGAAAGGAAACTCTCGCGGCTCTGAAAGAAGCCCGCGTTCGGGGATTCAACGCTAGCCTACGATGCAGGGAGGCTCTGCCGGGCAGGGGGGGCCCCGCGGCGGAACTCTTGATGCTGCCGCGGCAGAAGCAGCTGGGTTTTTTTATTTTTTAATTTGGGATGATAGGGGGGAAGGGGGTTTAGGACTGGTAATGGGCTATGGGGGGGGAGGCTAAGACTGGAAGTGGGCTGATAGGGGAGGGTTAGGACTAGTAATGGGCCATGGGGGGTGTGCTAAGACTGGAAGTGGGCTGATGGGGGGGAGGTTAGGACTGGTAATGGGCTATGGGGGGGCTGACTGGAAATGGGCTGATGGGGGGGTTAGGATTGGTAATTGGCTATGGGGGGTCTAAGACTGGAAATGGGCTGATGGGGAGGTTTAGGACTGGTAATGGGTTATGGGGGGGGCTAAGACTGGAAGTGGGCTGATGGGGGGGTTAGGACTGGTAATGGGCTATGGGGGGGCTAAGACTGGAAATGGGCTGATGGGGGGGGTAGGACTGGTAATTGGCTATGGGGGGGGGCTAAGACTGGAAATGGGCTGATGGGGGAGGGTTAGGACTAGTAATGGGCCATGGGGGGGGTGCTAAGACAGGAAGTGGGCTGATGCGGAGGTTTAGGACTGGTAATGGGTTATGGGGGGGGGGGCTAAGACTGGAAATGGGATGATGGGGGGTTAGGACTGGTAATTGGCTATGGGGGGGGCTAAGACTGGAAATGGGCTGATGGGGAGGTTTAGGACTGGTAATGGGTTATGGGGGGGGGGGCTAAGACTGGACGGGGGGTGATGGGGGAGGGTTAGGACTAGTAATGGGCGATGGGGGGGTGCTAAGACTGGAAGTGGGCGGATGGGGAGGTTTAGGACTGGTAATGGGTTAGGGGGGGGCGAAGACTGGAAATGGGCTGATGGGGGTTAGGACTGGTAATGGGCTATGGGGGGCTAAGACTGGAAATAGGCTGATGGGGGGGCTAGGACTGGAAATAGGGTGATGGGGGGGTAGGATGTAATGGGCTGATGGGGAGGTTTAGGACTGGTAATGGGTTATGGGGGGGGGCTAAGACTGGAAGTGGGCTGATGGGGGAGGGTTAGGACTAGTAATGGGCCATGGGGGGATGCTAAGACTGGAAGTGGGCCGATGGGGAGGTTTAGGACTGGTAATGGGTTATGGGGGGAGCTAAGACTGGAAGTGGGCTGATGGGGGAGGGTTAGGACTAGTAATGGGCCATGGGGGGATGCTAAGACTGGAAGTGGGCTGATGGGGAGGTTTAGGACTGGTAATGGCTATGGGAAGGGTTAGGACTGGTAATGGGCTGATGGGGGATTAGGACTGGTAATGGGCTATGGGGGGCTAAGACTGGAAATAGGCTGATGGGGGGGCTAGGCCTGGAAATAGGGTGATGGGGGGGTTAGGACGTAATGGGCTGATGGGGGGGTTAGGATTAGTAATGGGCTATGGGGGGGGGGCTAGGACTGAAAATGGGCTGATGGGGGGTTAGGACTGGTAATGGGCTGGGGGGGGCTAAGACTGTTAATGGGCCGGGGGGTTGCTAGGACTGGAAATGGGCTGAGTGGAAGGAGGGCTTGAACTGCAAATAGCTGATGGGGACGGGGCTTGGAATGGAAATGGGTTGTGAGGGGGAGGGAGCTAGGACTGGAAATGGGTGAGTGGGGGGGGCTAGGACAGGAAATGGGCTGATGGAGGGGCTGGAATAGGACTGGAAATTGGCTGTTGGGGGGTGCTAAGATTGGAAATGGGCTGTGGTGGGGGTTTGGATTGAAATGGACTCATGAAGGGGCTAGAACTGGAAGTAGGCTCATGGGGGGCTTGGATTGGAAATGGGCTGAGTGGAGGGGAGCTAGGATTTGACATGGGCTGATGGGCTCATGGGGGGCTGGGATTGGAAATGAGCTGATGGAGGGACTCGGATGGGACTGGAGATAGATGGGGGAGCTAGGACTGGAAATAGGCTGATGGTGGGTCTAGGATAGGACTGGAAATGGGCTTATGGGGGGCTAGGACTGGAAATGGACTGATGCGGGGACTAGAAGGGAGTGGATGCTGGGTGGGACTGGAACTAGAATGGAGCTGATGTTCGGGGAGGATTAGAATGGGATGGAGCTGGGAGAGTGAAATGGAGAGGGAAAAAATATTTTGTGTGGGAGAGAAGACAAATCTACAATTGGCCGGATATTGGGAGAGTAAGTGGGGATTGAGAATGGAGGGGTAAAATTTGAGTAGATGAAATAGGAATGAGGAAAGAGCAAAAGGAGAAAGATTAGTATGTTAAAGCAGATGTAGAGAGAGAATGGAAAAAAACTAGAAGAGAGAAGAAAAGACAAATGGACAGCAGACGATGGAGAGTTAGCGGAAGACACAAAGAAACCAGAAGAAAGTGACTGGAGCAATTGCAGCTGAAAAAAAATGCACAAAAGGTAGAAAAATATCTCTTTATTTTGAATTTATTAATTGGAATATGTCAGCTCTGGGAAATGTGCATCATTAACGTCTGCGCTTTGTTTAGTACGAGCAAATTAATGTATAGTTTTATTTCTACAGTGTTGTACATTCCAAGTTTGGCTTTTGGGATTCCCAGTTTAATTATTGTCTTCCTGTTTCTAAATTGTGATTCCTTGTTTGGTGATGGTCTATGTTCTGCATGTGTAACTGAGCTGAGGTATTCTGTTTATGTAATTCCTATTTGACATTGCCACTTGTTCTCTTTCCCCAGTAGGTCATGTATTGTTGTTCTCTGAAATGTATTGGTTTAATATTTGCAGCGTTTCCTTTTGATAGTTAGGGTATGGTGCTTTATGAGTCCTGGTAGTGCTGTTAGGATACGGCGCGTTTGCTATGGGTTCTAAATGGGCAGTGTTTGTAGTAGTTCCTAATGTGTCTGGCGGTTGGCACTGTATTATAGTAATGTAGAAGTCTTTTAGTCTTTCTTTATTCATACACTCATTAAGAGGCATGTTTACTAAAAGTTAGTGTATGGTAACATTATGCAAATATTTATGCAAATTAGGCCCCTTATGCAAATGAGGCCCCGCACCGAGTCTCCGCACATGGCCCCGCACCCCACTTGGGCCGCCCCTGAGCGGTATGGTCTATACAATTGGTCATGAGAAATGACGGAGTTTAAGATAAGAAGGAGATGGAAGTCAGGATCTGAAACCTGGATTTGAAGAGGGCCAGGGAGGGTGCCTGGCATATTGACACAGGTAGGCTGTTCCAGGCGTAGGGTGCAGCAAGGAGAAAGGAGCGAAGTCGGGAGTTAGCGGTGCGGGGGAAAGGCATAGATAGAAGTAATTTGTTAGCGGAGCGCAGGTTCCGAGAGGGGACGTAGGGAGAGATAAGAGATGAGAGGTAATGAGGGGCCATAGAGTGAATGCATTTATAGGTTAGTAGGAGAAGCTTGATTTGGATGCAGAATTGGACAGGGAGCCAGTGAAGCAACGTGAGAAGAGGGGTAATGTGGGCATGGTGGGACTGGCAGAAGATTAGTCGAGCAGCATGATTTTGTATTGATTGAAGGGGAAGGAGGTGGCTGGCGGGGAGACCAGCAAGGAGCAGATTGCAATAATCAAGGTGAGAGGAGACTAAGGAGTGGATAAGCGTTTTGGTGGTGTCTTCAGAGAGGAAGGGGCGGATTTTGCAAATGTTGTAGAGGAAAAAACGGCAGGTCTTAGCTACATGCTGGATATATGCGGAGAAGGAGAGAGAGGTGTCAAAGATAACCCCTAGGTTGCGGGCCGAGGGAACAGGAAGGATAGTAGCTCCTTCCACATAGATGGAGAAAAGGGGAGGGGAGGAGTTGGGGGGAAAGACAAGGAGTTCAGTCTTGGCCATGTTCAATTTCAATCGGCGACGAGACATCCAGGCAGCGATGTGGAAAGGCAGGCAGAGATCATGGACTTGGTTGCTAAAGAGATATTAGGTGCAGAGAGGTAGATTTGGGAGTCATCGGCATAGAGATGGTACTGAAAGCCATGGGAGGAGATAAGCGCACCAAGGGCTTGGGTGTAGAGAGAGAAAAGGAGGGGACCTAGGACGGATCCCTGGGGTACAACTACATGGAGCGGGGTAGGGGAGGAGGAGGATCCGCCAGAGCATACACTGAATGAGCGATGGGAGAGGTAGGAGGAGAACCAGGATAATACTGAGCCCTTGAAGCCAAGGGAGGAGAGGGTGGTGAGGAGAAGATTGTGGTCAACGGTGTCAAAAGCAGCAGAGAAATCAAGAAGGATGAGGATAGAGTAGAGGCCCTTAGATTTAGCCAGGAACAGGTCATTGGAGACTCTTGCGAGAGCCGTTTCAGTGGCGTGTAGGGGATGGAAGCCAGATTGTAGTGGGTCCAGGAGGGCCTGGGAGGTGAGGAAGTCGAGGCAGCAGAGGTGGACTGCTCGTTCTAGTAGTTTAGATAAGAAGGAAAGGAGGGAGATGGGTCGATAGTTGGAAGGGCATGTGGGATCGAGTGAGGGTTTCTTGAGGAGGGGTGTGACAACAGCATGTTTGAAGTCAGTGGGGACAGTAGCAGTGGAGAGTGAAAGGTTGAGGATAAATAACAGCTACTCGGAGGGGAAGTGGTGTGAGGAGGTGAATGGAGTAGACTTCAAAAGAGAGGGGGGAGGGTGACTGAGGTAGCAGGAGGGGTTGGAATTGGCAGGAGAGAGAAAGTAGGAGACCAACACCGCCACCATGACCAGTGGTTCGAGGTGTATGGGAGAACTGGTAGCCCTCATAGCAGAGAGAAGCAATGGATACGGTGTCGTCTGGGGGGAGCCAGGTCTCAGTCATGGCAAGAAAGTGTAGGGCATTAGAGATAAAGAGATCATGAGTAAAAGGAAGTTTGTTAGTGACTGAGGATGCGTTCCATAGGGCACATGAAAACAGGAGAGAGGAGGGGGGAAGGAGAGGGATATGGATAAGGTTCGATAAGTTACGTGAGAATTTCTTATCAGAGTAACGTGAGGCTTTATTTCTAGAGTAGTGCAGAGATTTAGAGGGAGCAGGGTGTGGGTGGACATGTCTGGGTGTGTGTGCCCTCCAAGAGGGATTTGAGGGAGGGGAAGTGAAGGGTGAATGAGGGGTGAAATTGATGGTAGCAGATAGGTTATGTGAGGATTTCTTTTTGGAGATAAGGTTGGGGTTGATATCTCTGGAAGAGTGATTGGGGGATGAGTGAGGGAGGGCGGAAGGGGGGAGGAGCGGGATGTGGATGAGATTGGAAAAGGTACGTGAGGAACTCTTCTTGGAGTGAGAAAGAAATCGAGGGGGGCCAGGGTTGGGGTTGACATTACCTGATGAGAGAAGGAGGAGGATTAGTAGAGAGCATGGTAAAGCGGACACAGTAGGGCGGAAGCGAAGGTGGGGTTGCCTTAAAGAGAGAGGGGTGGTCGAATACAGGGGATGGTGTGCTGAAGCTCAAGAGCAGATGCTAGGCTAGAGGACAAAATGGAGGGAGAAGTGAGGAAGGTAGGGGGTGTAGGGGGGAGAAGAGGGAGGGTGATGGTAGGAGGGGAGGCAGTTGGGAAGGACGAGGAAGAGAAGGACAATGTGATGTGGGGCCATGGCAATGGGTAACAATTTCTATGCAGGCAGTGGGTAGCAAGGTCTATGCAAAAGGGTGGGAAGCAAGTTCTATGCAAACAATGGGTAGTAGTTCTATGCAAACAGTGGGTAGAGGTTCTATGAAAACAATGGGAAGCAAGGTCTATGCAAACATTGGGAAGCAAGTCCAAAGCAGAGTTACTTACATGTAATGGGGCGGTGATCGTGAGATGATTGGGGTTAGGAGGCGAGGTGTGGAGGAGCGATCGTGCCTGCATGACTCACCGGCAGCTATGGAGATTTGTTGGAACTGGGTTAACAGTTCACGCTAGAGCACCCTGCGGGCCCGCGCCTAAGGGCCACACCAAATGGCCCTCTGGCGAGGCCGCGCCCGATGGTGCTCTCCTTTTTGAGCATGTCCTAGAGTGGCTGATAGGCTTTGGGCCAGTGATTGGGTAGGGGATTGCCTTCCTGCTCCCTGGCCCGATGCCAATCAGCTGGTGCGGCTGCTGATCCTGTTTTCAACAGTTGCCAATCTAGGTCATAAGTACCTAGCAGTTTCCCCAAAAGTCACACAGGTTCCACAATGCTTGTATTGCGGCAAGCTGTGGATTTCCCAGGTCCCCTTTAATAATGGTTTATGGACTTTTCCTCCACGAACTTGTCCAAACCTTTTTTAAACCCAGCTACATTAACAGCTTTTACTACATCCTCCGATAACGAATTCTAGAGTTTGATTACGCATTGAATAAAAAAATATTTTCCCTTATTAGTCTTAAATGGGTAACACTGTAGCTTCATTGCATGTCCCCTAGTTTTTCTATATTTTGATGGTGTAAACAATCGATTTACATTTACCCGTTCCATTCCATTCCATTCATTAATTTATAGACCTCTATCATATCTCCCCTCAGCTGTCTCTTTTCCAGGTTGAGGAGCCCTAACCTTTTTAGCCTCTCCTCAAAGGGGTATCCTTCCATCCTCTTTACCATTTTGGTGGCTCTTCTCTGTACCTTTTCTAATTCGCTATATCTTTTTTAAGATATGGTGACCAGAACTGCACACAATATTCAAGGTGCGGTCACACCATGGATGATACAGAGGCATTATAATATCCTTTGTTTTATTCTCCATTCCTTTCCTTATGATTCCTAGCATTTTATTTGCTTTCTTGGTCACCGCTGAACACTGGGTGGAGGGTTTCAATGTGTTATCTATGATGACACCTAAATCTTTTTCCTGGGTGGTGGTTTCTAATGTGGAACCTTGCATCATGTAACCATGGTTTGGGTTGTTCTTTCCTAGGTGCATAACTTTGCACACGTCCACATTAAATTTCATCTGCCATTTGAATGTCCAGACTTCCAATGTATCAAGGTACTCTTGCAATTTTTCACAATCCTCTTGGGTTTTAACAACTTTGAATAATTTTGTGTCATCTGCAAATTTTATAACCTCACTCGTTATTCCCTTTTCCAGGTCATTTATGAATATGTTAAAAAGCAGCATACCCAGCACAGATCCTTGAGGTACTCCACTGTTCACCTTTCTCCATTGAGAAAATTGGCCATTTAGCCCTACCCTCTGCTTTCTATCTTTTAACCAGTTCCTGATCCATAGTAGTACACTGCCTCCTATCCCATGACTTTTTAATTTTGCGAAGAGTCTCTTATGAGGTAACTTGTCAAAGGCTTTCTGAAAATCCAGATACCCTATATCAGCCTACTCACCTTTGTCTACCTGTTTATTCACACCTTCAAAAAAACATAACAGATTAGTAAGTAAGCCATGACTATCGACATGTTCAGTAATTTTGTTCTTTATAATAGTTTCTACCATTTTTCCCAGTACTGACGTCAGGGTCACTGGTCTGTAGTTTCCCAGATCAATCCTGGAACCCTTTTTAAAGATTGGCGTTACATTGGCCATTCTCCGATCTTCAGGTACTACAGATGATTTTAATGATAGTTCACAGATTACTAATAACAGGTCTGCAATCTCTTATTTAAGTTCTTTCAACACCCTCAAATTTATATCATCTGGTCCAGGTGATTTGCTCCTCTTCGGTTTATCAAATAGTTGTAATACATCTTCTCAGTTTATTGATATTTCTTTCAATTCTTCAGTTTTCATCTCCTTAGCTGATATACCTTGTAACCTAGGAAAATTAATCAAATGTAAGTTAGTCAGTCTAGAATGGTTGTCTAAGTATTCCAGCCGACTCCTCACATTATTAGAGTCTTTCATAAATGCTTCTGCCTGAGAGTCCAAACCATCAGTTTTTAACAATAAGTCAGTCACAGAAGCTTTAAGTGTTTCAATCATCACAGTACTTGTGGAGCAAGCCTTTTCATTCTGCTGCACTTGTGTTTGTAAAAGTTGTACCTGAGGAATAATGGCCTCACCAAGTTGTTTAATGGCGGACCAAATTGCCTCTAAGATAAACTGTTCTGTTCACTATAGATCAAAGGAGAAAGCAGAAGACTTCCTCATAGTGTCCGTTGCAACTGCTGCCATCGTGGAGTTCAGAGAAGGGGAAACTGCGACTCTTCTTGTCGCCTCCATCAGCGTCTCACCTCCGATCGGTGTCTCAGGCAAAGGAAGGTTCTGCGGGACTCCTCCTCCTTCCGCGCTCGTGCCAAGACTCGCCCCCAACGAAGCAGCAGTAGCACCAACTCCAGGCGCCTCCGCTACTTCCAAATCCTCCGGACAGACAGCTGGACACACCTGCTTCAGAGGTCTCCGCAATTCTAGAGGCGTCAGATCACTGCCCGAGAGAGACGCTGAGCACTCCTATTCCCACGACTTCTCAGCCTGGCTACTATCCCCCAGACTCTGCAGTTGCTGCTCCCGATGAACAAAGGCATCCAAAGGCCCACTGGCAGAAAATGTAGAGGAAGAAAGTTGAGCCGTCTGGGGTACCTTGCCCAGTCTTACTTTCTTTTACGCGGCATAAAGAAAAGTGTCAGTACACCAGTCTCTGCCTATGTCATCTATGTGTCTGTATTTTAGCTGCAGTGGCTGCTATCGTCATAACGTGTGAAAAAAAAATAGCTAATGCCCACTATTGAACACCCCAGTCAGGCCTTCACAGAGCTGTCCTGGTGACCCTACAGCCAGAATTTTCAGGGTATCAATGATGAATATGCAAGAGCGTCATCTAAAGATGTGAGAGACCCAGCACAGGCACATATTATTTCTGAGGATAGCCTGTAAACCCAGCAGGGCATGAGGCCACCTGGACAGATTTGCAGAGTGTCCAAGCTGGCCAATTTCAGGAGGGAAGGCACAAACTAGTTAGGTTTTGAAGATGTCCTGAATGAATATTTATGAGATATATTTGCATGCAGGGCATCCATTGCTTTCAAATATTTTCATGCATATTCATGAGGAATATCCTGAAAATCGGACTCGTTTGTGGCCCTCAAGGACTGAAGTTGGAAACCCCATTTAAGCCATTCCCGGCTTTCTATCATTGTGAGACCTTCAGCATTGATTTCAATGGATAATCGGGGGCTACAGGTACCTAGGGCCGGCCAGCCTGGCTATGCTGGCTCCCTGCGTGCCAAGTCACGACACCCCATGATGAGATGCACTACTGCTGATTCCGGCGATGGGGTTGAGGGAGGGGGCATGGCTGGGCTCGACAACAGGCCATCTGCTTTGGCACATATGGCCTGTTGCTTCTGACTCCCCTCTGACATAATTTCGGGGGTTCAGATGTGTGTCAGAATCAGCAGCAGCGGGGGACGGCAGCATGGTGTGGCTCAGCAAGGAGGGGGGAAGGGGGAAGCAGCACAGCTCGGCATGCAGGTGAGGGTGGCAGGTCATGTGCCGCCCTAGGTGGCCACCTAGCTAGCCTAGTGGAGGGGCCAGTTCTGCTTTGGAAATAAGTTCAAAACCAGAACTGGCCACAATGTCTCCCTCCTTGCACTGGGCACTTGACAGCCCTGCTACAAACATGTGGGACAGCTGTAGGGCTTTCGTCTGGCCCAGATCAACGTGGAGAAACAGATCCAGTCCTGGTTTTGTCCCTTCACGTGCATGGATGGATGTATAAATGGAGGCAACTGCTAACCTTACTGACTCTTGAACGCTCCTAATTTTGAGTGCCAGAGAAATAAAGGCGCACTACCGCTACGGCATGAAATCTGTCTAAAATTAGAGCTGCCCGCCGGCGTCATCAGCAGTTTGTGCAAATACCGAACTTTTACCAGGCTCCCTAAACCGGCTCGAGAGGCGGGATCTGGGCGGTGGCTTCGTCTCCTGGCGGGGCTGCAGCCTAAGAACTGTGCGAGCTGGTGGGCAGCTGTCAGTTGGGTCGCAGCAGGCTCGGGGGTGGACTCTGTAGACTGGATCGGGACCGGCAGGCAGCAGCTTGCACGTGGCGAGGCGGGGGAGGGGCGCAGCGCTGGACTTGCCTCTTTGAGCTTTTGGGCTCAGCTCGCGCCCTCTCCTGTCGCCACCTCCCCGGCACCGGAGCCTCTGGGATTCCGAGATGAACTTTGCTAGGATCCGCGGCTTTTCGGTGGCGCTGGAGCCGGGCCGGGGCCCCGCGGGGGCGCACAGCGGTGGGGAGCTGGTCTCCGGCCACGTGGTGCTGGAGCTGGGGCAGGGCATGAAGGTGACGAGCCTGGAAGTGTGCGCCCGGGGGCTGGCGACGGCCCACTGGCTGGAGAGCAAGAACGTGGGCATGAACACGGTGTACAGCGACTACACGTCCTACGAGTGCTACCTGAGGAAGAGGCAACACCTGATCAGAGGTGAGGGGCGCCAGATGTACGCAGCGCTGTACGCAGACACGGGGCTAAATCATGCTCGCTAGCCCATGCACAGAGGAAAGCATGGTCATGCAATTCTGAGTCCTCGAAATGGGCAGGGGGGGACTAGTCCCATGAACAGTAAGGCCACTGTCCTGTGACTTTTCCCCTTCACAGAGGGCAGATGGAGGTTAGATTGGCCCATCAGGGCCAAGTAACATGTATGGAACACAAACAACTTTCCAGTAAAGGTGATAGAAGCATAAGCTGGTCAGAAGGGAGCACGACGGAGAGAGAAGACAGTTTCCTCCCGATCACTAGGAGGACGGATGGATGCTATCCGCACGTCGCCCGGGAAGGCTAGAAAGGTTCCCACCAGTGGCCCACTAGGTAGGAATAGTGTAGACCCCGTGGATGCGATAAGGAGCCTGCCGCAGACTGAAACCTTGGTGAATTTGTTTAGGGACTCACTCTGCAGGAAATAAACGACAGAAGCTCATGAGAAAGTTAAGAGGACCCCTGCAGATAGGTACTGCTAGGGACTAGAATAGATCATACTTCACATGCTCTAATTTAGGAGTGAGATTCATTACTGGCATAGTTTGCACAGAACTAACCCATTTGGAGATATTACACCCCCCCCCCCCCCACACACACACACAGGTGATGGAGGTATAGACAGTGTTGGAATTCAAGAAAGCAAAGGATAAGCAGAAAGGCTTCCCCTGCCAGTGAGAACTTGAGGCTCAATTTTGAAAAAACAAACAAACAGCCCAAATAGAAGCCTTTAGATGCTATCTGCTATCACATAATTAGGGGTCAAACCCTGAGAGGCTGATCTAGTCCTTCATTTGTCCCATTGTCTGCTTTTTATTTGAGGGAAAGTCAAAATTATAATTCCATGCTGCAATGGCACTTTCATGGGCAAAAGCAGGACCTGCATCAGCTTCTTAGTGTACACCTGGGCGAACATGCACAGAAACACAAAATATTCCAGAGTTACTACAGCTGCCTGGACTTTCTCGGCCATGCCCGGGTGAGATGCTTGACTGCCTAGTTCGTCAGGTGCCTAATAAACCCTATCAGCTGTGTGACGAGTGTCTCTCGCTGTCTGCCTCTGTCGTGTTAGAGGTAATCTCATTACTGGCATTTTATAAATCATTTTTAAGGTTTACAGGAATAAAAAAAAAAAGAGTGAAGTAATAGGGATGGCCCAGCTATTAGGCAAGACTAGGAGCTTCTGAGGGGCGGCAAAGAGCAGCAAGTTCCTTCACCTGCAGGAAGAGCAGGAACACACACATACATACATACAAAGCAGAGTTGAATATTTTAAAGCATGATGTCCAGTTATGCATTTTTCCAAGACTGCTGTGGGAGAGAAGGTGTTTTGATGATGATGGTTCTTTAGTTTAATCAGGGCCGTACCGAGAGTTGGTCCAAAGTGCTGGAGCCCTAGGCGAACCTCAAGCTTTCCACCCACTCTGGCTTTCAAAATCTATTATTTAGCTTTGAACGGCCTGCTTTTGCTGCCCACCAGAGGTTGCTGCCCTAGGCGACTGCCTAATTTGCCCAGTGGTTGGGCCGGTCCTGGTCGACACAAGTCGTAAATGTGTCTTGTGTGACTTGCACATCTGGTGCACCCCTCTTTCCAATCACAGGTTTGTCATTTGCCTCCTTGCATCGCCCCATCTTACCCCCCATTTCCAGTCAGCTCCACCCCCCCCCCCTGCGCAGCCTGCCCTTGCCCAGCTGCTGGCGCTCTTAGTGTTGCCTTGGCAGTGGTGGTGGGAGCACAAAAGGCGGGTCTTTGCAACTCTGTGCTTGCATGCAGGTCTGAACCCTCTCTCCTCTGGTGGATGCACGCGGCAGAGGAGGGCGGGAATAGACCAGCCATTTGAACATGGGTCTTTGCAGCTCCACATTTGAATGACTGATCGGTCCCTCCCTCCTCTGACATGAGCGTATGTCGCTGCTGTCACCGCCACTGCCAAGGCAACACTAAAAGCAGCGGCAGCTGGGCAAGGGCAGGCAGCGCGGGGGATGGAGCTGAGGCCGGCAGTCGCAAATGTGCCCCTATTTCTTTACGCCTTGTGCAGTTGCACCGCTTGCACAGGGCTACGTATGGTGCTGAGTTTAATTATCAAAATCTCGGGAGGGGCGGGGGAGGCATATGAGTGAAGGTTCACCTAGGATGCCCAATACTCTAGCACCACGCTTGGTAAATAGCTTTAAAAAAGCAATTTAATTTCCTTTCATGCAAAACCATGTAGGTGCTTGTGTTTTCATGTTTTGTTTTTTTTGTTGGAGAATTTTAGTGACTGGGGAAATAGGAAAGGAGGGGAAGTGTGGTTGCCTAGAATCAACTGCATTGGTTTCCCATGTTTAAAGACAGAGGTACAAATGCAAAGGAAAGTGAAGATCTATGCTGTAGTCCGATGGAGATGAATAAACAAAAAGTAAAAAGTGATTCCTTTTAATTGGACTAAATGAATAAAAGTATTGTGAGGGAAAACTAAGAAGCTAATTCCAGGCCATAGTTCCAGGGTTGATACAGAGGCTGGATGGACTAATATTCACGAAGCATCCTTGTACGCGGAACTGTACATATATTGCAGATAATCCCAAAAAGCACTTCTCAAAAAATGTTTGCCACAGAGCACATGTGTGAAAGATTTTCTGAATAGCTACCAAGTCCACCCAGTTTCTGGAGGGAGACTTCAGGCAAGTCTTGGCTTTTTGATGATTCCCCCTCCCTCCTCCTGCCACCCTCCTAACTGCTGACTTCAGGGCTGGGGGGGGGGGGGGTGGCAAGTGGACTGTTGATGGCAGCAGATTTTACACACGTTATAATGTCTGGGGTTTGGCGGGTGGTAGAAAGGGCTATTTGGCTCGGGCAAGCCACACCACTGTGCTTTTGGCACAGATTCATGACCGCCTCTTTTCACGCCCTGTTGCTCTCCCCCTTGTACTTTTTGTATATCTAGGAAAGCAAGTTTGCAGATTAATTAACCTCCAGCAAGTTATGACAAGAGTTCAGGTGGGAAAGATAAATATATATTTCACTTTGCCAACAATAATAACTGCCTAATGCACACAGTGCCCTGACATTTAAAAAGACACACACACACGTAAAAAGCCTCTAAAGTATATTTGCTCAGCTTTGAAATGTACTTTTCTGGATCCGAGCAGTTTCTGAGATACTAGTCAACAGGGCCATAACTGGGGGTGTACAAGAGAGGCAGCCTCCCAGGGCGCAGAAAGATGATTGAAATGCAAGTGAGAGTCAGCAGTAGGTAGGAAGCTAAGAGGAGGGCGTGGGGAGCCGAGAATGCCCGGATTCTGAAATGCCTCTCTATAACTTCACTGCAAGCGTCGCTTAATAGTCTTCATGGAATTCTGGAAAAAGATGTGACATTGACAAAGCCATAGCTGGCTTTATTACCAAGGCCCAATTGTGCCATCTTCCTTTTCAGATCTGCCTGTTTACTCCTACCTGTGCTGAAAGTATCTCCCAACTGTATGTATGTTGAACAAACTTGACCATCTACATGCTGCTCCAGCTGTTTTTCACCCTTCCCTGTACTGACCCACCACCCTCTGTACTAAGGATATCTCCCAGCTGCCAGTCCTACAGGCTTGACTACCTGCAGGAGATCATGCCCTTAGCATTTATGTCTGTAGCTGGGGAGATACAGCCAAGGTTATATGTAAGAATGTCACATTAGGGAAAGGGAGGCATCTATCTAGGTATGTCTTGTGTGCAGAGGGCACGGATGCCTTTAAAGGGGGCCGAGGTGAGGGAAAGAAGGGAGAGGTATCCAGAGGACCCAGAGCTGTACCTTTATAAGCAGGGCTTCTATTCTTAGGTGTTTAAATATTGCAAATGTAGATGTTTATAAGCCATCTAATCAGAGGCTTGTTGAAGAGTACAAAAATTGGTGTCAGTGTTTGTGCAGTGTAGATTCTATTGTAGTACTTTTTCCCGTGGAATCATTTAGGCCTCTCACTTGGTTTGCAGCTTGTCGTGCTGTGAGGGCTTGCGTGCATCAGTGATGCTGAGAGCTAAACTATCGGTAGTTTAACTACTGGCAGGGTCTCCCAAGATGGACAGGTCTCAGCTGAGGTGCCAGACGAAGACAAACCACCCATCTGGGCAGCAGCAGCAGAATGGGATAGTGTTGACGGCAGAGGATCACATTTCTGTGACAACGGCAACACCACCAAACTTAAACTGCGCGGAAGGAAGGCCCGGCAATCTACTTCTGTATCTTGCCATGAAAACCCAATGGATAGTTACAACAAAACAAATTGTGCTATGGTGCTGGAAGATGAGACTCCCAAGTCGGAAGGCACTCAACTAGCTACTGGGGAAGAGCTGAAGACTTTTCAGAGTAAAGCCAGCATTTATGATGTGGTTGGATCAAAGCCCTCGGGAAGTCTGACTGCTGATGTAGCTGCGCATGAAATGAGAGTCAGAAGCTGTAAAGATGTCTTACACATTGGAACATGGAACGTACGAAGCATGAACCAAGGGAAGTTGGAGGTGGTCAAGAATGAAATGGAACGTGTACAACTTGATCTGTTGGGTGTCAGCGAACTGAAATGGACTGGCATGGGGCACTTTGCATCAGATGATCACATGGTCTACTATGCTGGAAATGAAAGACAAAGAAGAAATGGTGTTGCATTTATAATAAAGAAGAAACTTGCAAGAACTGTAATGAAATACAATGAAGTCAGCGAACGCTTAATCTCTATTCGTCTACGAGGATTGCCTATCAACACAACTATAATTCAAGTGTATGCCCCAACAACAGCTGCAGAAGAGAATGAAATTGAAGAGTTCTATGAACAAGTACAAGCTGAAATTGACAGAACATGCAAACAGGATATCCTGATAGTTATGGGTGGCTGGAATGCAAACGTTGGCAACAAAGAAGAAGGCAAAGTAGTTGGAAAATATGGACTTGGCAACAGAAATGAAGCTGGAGAAAGATTGATAGAATTCTGCAAGACCAATGATCTATTCATCTCAAACACCTTCTTCCAGCAACACAAGCGGCGACTGTACACATGGACTTCACCCAATGGATTGTATAAAAATCAAATTGACTACATCTGTGGAAGTCAACGATGGAAAAGCTCTGTAACATCAACAAAGACAAAACCTGGAGCTGATTGTGGTACAGATCATCAACTACTAGTATGCAAACTCAAGCTAAAGTTGAAAAAGAGCAAACCACTCATGAATGCAGCAAAATATGACCTTGAGAATATACCACTGGAATTTAAAGACTGCCTGCAAAATCGATTTGCTACTTTAGATACAAATGACAGAGCTCCGGAAGAGTTATGGAATGACATCAAGAAGGTTGTGCTGGAAGAAAGCGAGAAGTCTCTACAAAAGGTGAAAAAGCAAAAACGGCCAAAATGGATGACGGAAGAAACTCTGAAAATTGCCCAGAAACGCAGAGAAGCTAAAGCCAAAGGAGAAAGAAAGACAATCGCAGAACTCAACAGAGATTTCCAACGTGCAGCAAGACAGGACAAGGAAAAGTACTACAATGACACTTGCAAGGAAATAGAAGCAGAAACTATTAGAGGAAGAACAAGATCGGCTTTCCTAAAGCTGCGAGAGTTAAAGAAAAAGTTCCAGCCTCGAATTGGAATGTTACAAGATGCTCAAGGTTCTGTTGAATGATGCTGAGAAGATCAAGAAAGGTGGAAGGAATATACAGAGTTTTTATATGATAAAGATCAAGTGGACCAACAGCCGTTTCAACCTATACCTTATGATCAGGAACCATTGGTGATGAAAGAAGAAGTTGAAGCAGCATTGAAAACCTTATCAAAGAACAAAGCACCAGGCATTGATAGCATTCCCATAGAAGTATTGCAGCAATCTGATGCAGCTGTTACCGTACTTACAAGGCTCTGCCAAGAAATATGGAAGACAACATCATGGCCAACTGACTGGAAAAGATCTGTTTATACCAATACTAAAGAAAGGTGATCCAACTGACTGTGGAAATTATCGCACAATCGCTCTGATCCCACATGCCAGCAAGATTCTACTGAAGATTATTCAAAAGAGACTACAGCCATACCTAGAACAAGAACTACCTGAAGTGCAAGCAGGGTTCAGGAAAGGGCGAGGAACGAGAGACATCATTGCGGATGTGAGATGGATCCTTGAAAAGACTAAAGAATACCAAAAGGATATCTATTTGTGCTTTATCGACTATAGCAAGGCTTTTGACTGTGTAAACCATGAGAAACTCTGGGCCACATTAAGAAGCATGGGTATACCAGAATACCTGATCGTTCTCTTGCGCAATCTGTACATTGATCAAGAAGCAACAGTTCGAACAGAACAAGGAGAAACAGAATGGTTTAAAATAAGCAAAGGTGTAAGACAAGGCTGCATACTTTCCCCCTACCTGTTTAATTTATATGCAGAACAAATCATCAGAGAAGCAGGACTGTATGAAGACAACAGAGGTGTGAAGATTGGTGGAAGACTCATCAACAACCTTCGCTATGCTGATGATACCACATTACTGGCTGAAAGTGAAGATGATCTGAAGCATTTGCTTCTCACAATCAAAAAACATAGTCTCAAAATGGGCCTGCACCTTAATGTAAAGAAGACAAAGATCATGACAACTGGCATAATCAACAGGTTCATCGTTGAAGGAGAAGAAATTGAAATCGTGAACAACTTTAACCTACTTGGATCAACTATCAATAAAGAAGCAACAAGCAGTCAAGAAATCAGACAATGCATTGCTCTTGGCAGAATGGCTATGAAAGACCTAGATAAGATTCTCAAGAGCAGAGATGTCTCTCTCTCCATACAAAGATTCGACTTGTTCAAGCCATGGTATTTTCAATAACATCATATGGATGTGAAAGTTGGACAGTGAAAAAGACAGACAGGAAGAAAATTGATGCCTTTGAATTATGGTGCTGGCGGCGAATACTGTGTATACCATGGACTGCCCGAAGAACAAACCAGTCGGTACTAGAGAAGATCAAACCTAAGCTTTCTTTAGAAGCTCAGATGACAAGACTTCGACTTTCATACTTTGGACACATCATGCGAAGAGAGAGATCATTAGAGAAAGACATCATGCTTGGCAAGATAGAAGGTCAACGCAAAAGAGGAAGGCCAGCAATGAGATGGATCGCTACAATAACAGCAGCTACGGATACCAGTCTGTCAACAATGAGCCGCCTGACTGAAGACCGAACACAATTTAGGATAGCTATCCAGAGGGTCGCCATGAGTCGACTCCGACTCGACGGCACTTAACAACAACAACATCATTTAGGCATAGCGAGCACAGAAAGGGTACAATAATTGAGTGGAGGTTACGAACCAACCAGGGAAGGGGTGTTTTTCCGGTGTTTATCCAAAAAAACTATTTTAATTGTGTTTGCATCAGGGTTTCAGTTTAAACCTAAAATCAGAAGCTCCTACTTACAAGATGCATCCCATTCTGCATCTGTGCTGAGAGGCACAGTAGACATAAATCTGGCCCTGTGCACTGGTTACTGGTCAGCATCACCCCCTGTCTTTGGGGAGGCTGGTACAGCCGCTTTATCATCTCACTCTTTGGCCCTCTGTCATTCTAATTAGGTGAGGATACACTTTTATGCCTAGTCCAATGTGCAGCACTCCCTGCCCAGCACTGTTTTATTTACCCTCCCACTCCCCCACCCATGTTCTTACCAGTGCATGAAAGCAGAGGTGAATGAGCCTCCAAAACTGTAGCGTTTCCTTTGAAAATGGGGGGGTCATTATTATTTTGATGCGATTTAAGTTTTCTGATTGGATTGCACCAACGTTTTTTGGGGGGTGGGGGGGGGGGGAAAGAGCTTTCAAAACAGAAAACATAACTTTAAGCTGACGCCTGGCTCACACTACTTAGAGATGCAGTTCATGCCACTTGGATAATTTATAATTTAAAAAAAAAAAGTTGTCTTAGGTGCAAATGAAGGTTGCTGGACTACGTCTTCCAGCACTAAGAGAGAGATGCAGTAAACACATTCACCTTGTTTGTACTGGGACAATCTAAAAAGGCAGGTTTGGTTCCCAGCTGGCTTTGCCCCATTTACTGTAACCAACACTTGACTCTACCACTCGACCTTGAATAAAATGGCACTGCTATGGGCAAAAAGATGGGCTTTACCTCCTAGGCACAGTCACACTGCTGCTCCTGTCTCCCGAAAGCCGGGTAGTAGTAAATGCAGGTGCCTCTTGCTGTGGAAGAGCATTCTTGTAGATTTTAGTGAGACGCAGGCTGCGTTGTTTCTGTGCTTTTCTCTATAGTGAAGGCATGCAAGTTTTTCGGGGGGGGGGGGGGCAGATGTCACTTATTTCATAAGTCGATATAAACAGTCGAGCCCTCCAGAACACCGAAACCATATATCTTAATATTTGTTGGACCTCTTATGAGGACAATACCTCTAGTCACAATTAGGTCCGTTTTACTCTTTTTAGAAAAATATCCCCTTATTCTTTAAAAGCTATCCAGCACACACAAATATTCAGTGTACCCCCATCAAAAACAGATCACTTAGCTGCAGCCTTGTAGAAGAGAGGTCATATGCGGTACTTCATTGAGCCAATTGGCACAGTACTGCATTTTGAACCAACTTAATTCCTTTTGGTTTGGCGTCAAGTCGCCAGTTCATCCTGAATTGCCCTAGGCCAGAGTGCTGTGATGCAAGTGATTGCGAAAGATTACTCCTTAATGTATTAAGAATTCCTTCCACAGGGCATATGAACGTAGCATGAAACACCTTATGGATTTTGCATTTAGAAGCGCTGTACGTTAGTTCAGTTAGAGAGGTGCTAAGAGGGGAGATGACTTTTAACACAAGTTAAAGTGAAAGCAACCTATGAGGGTTTTAGTATGTAAATTGACAAAATGTCTATGGAATCCAGGCCAAACTAGTTCCAGGCCTTGAAGCCTGCAAAGCTATGTAGATAAGCTCTAGGTTGTTGTTGTTGTTTTTTGGGGGGGGGGGGGGTTCATCTGCATTTTAGTCCAAGGAAGTATTAATATTCTTTGTGGATAACTTTGAAACCAGACTCGAAGGCCACAGATTCTGCTATAGAGGCCCTGGGTGAAGGATACTATTGGTCCCCCCCCCCCACACACGCCCTCTTTACAGTTTGGTGCATCACAAGTCAAAGAAATGAAAAGTCTGAAGGGGAAAGCGGCAGGCTGGGGGGTGATCAGAAGTTGACAGGCAGAAGAAATTTGTGTTTTATACAGCATAAGAAGCCTTAGATAAACCTTTCAGGGCATCTGATCATTTTAACTTTTGTCTTAAATTCCTGGATTAATTAAAAACGTATTCTGCTCATTTATCAATCTCCCTTTCATATTAAGATCATTGAAAAGCGTTTTATGATTTTCTTATCTTTTCTAGTATTGCCATCTTTGACTTATTTTGTTCTGACCTAAGGAAGGGGCTTTTAGCTCCCAAAACATATTGCTAGCCTAATAAAAATGCATTACATGATATACTTTTTGTTTGTTTTTTAAACTATAAACTTTCTATCTCTGTGCATTCAAATGAACTAACATGTTAGACACCCTACTTTACTTTATCCTTAAAGGGGGTCCCTTGGCAGCTCTAGAATGCAAGATGTTGCTCTTACACCATAAGAGACACCGCCAACAGCGGATATGTAATGTGGAACCCTGCTTTACTTTCCCTTATGTTTCTTCAGATCTCAGCCGGAAGGGCACATGCTAAGTTCAGGGGACCTTGGCTTCCTGGTTGCCTCCCTTGGAAGGGAGATTTAAACAAAGCTGCAGCTGTTGCCTTAGTGATAGCAGCAAGCAAGCCAGAACCCTTCTAGGGGACAGGAAAGGCAGAGGTTGGTAAGGGACAGTCTTAAAAGTGCCCTGAATGGTGTCCTCAATCTGCACAAATAGCTGGTCTAACTAAATACATTTATAAGTGGTTTAACAAGTTATCTTCTCTCTATATGAGGCTTGCAAAACTTCTTCCAAGTGCTTTGGACTGTTGGTAAAGTGATCAACTGTCCCATATTTTAATGATTTATCCCTGGAATTGTATTACTTTGGTCAGGATGTCTAAATGTCCCCTATTTTAAAACACGTGTCGCACTCCTCTGCTTCTCCACTCCAGCTGAAAATTTTAAAGGGAAACTCTGTTTATATGACACTATTCCCATCAGAGACACAGAAACATATATACATGCATGCACTCTGTTGTACTTCAGTTATATGCACATGCGTGCACTCTGTTGTACTTCAGTTATATGCACATGCGTGCACTCTGTTGTACTTCAGTTATATGCACATGCATTCATCCACCCGCCACCCAAATCAGATGCACACATGTATACTAGCACTTTTCAGACAGACAGATTCTGCCTCTTGACTATCTACAGGTGCTGTGCTGCTTCTGTTCTCCTCTACTTCAATAACCCCAGTTCTTGCTTTTGCTACCAGTTTTTTTTTCAGCCTGCAATAGCCTCCTCACACTTTACTCCATTCCTCTTACACTTCTCATGATCTCACCTCTCAGCTAGATAAAGGATAACCCTACGCCAGATAATACATTACTCAACAAAGGAATGAAGTACTGTACCCCTAAAACAATGTATTGAAGACAAATAACTCTGTATATAGTTTAATCCTGTTCCATTTGTACATAATTCACTAATTGTTAATTGTTAACTGTAATATCTAAGTTACAAATTGTTATATGTAAAAACAGCTTGCACTGTTTATTGTTCTATGGGAACAGCATCTGATCAATGGAAGGAGCGGTATATAAAAAATCTGTTAATTAAATTAAATTAAATTTCTACCCTTTTTCAGCAACCCCACTCGCCCCTACCAAGAAACCCACTTATTCCACCGACTTTCTCCCAGACCCTATGTAGAAAATCATCCCGCCTTTCCTGTGACTAGTGCAGCCTTTCCATTGGCTGGTACCTACCACTTACTCTGCACAGTGAGTGGGAGCACTGGCAAGCTGTAGAACTAAACTCTAAAAAAAAAACCCCAAACCCTCCCCCAGACAATTTAGACAACATTCTGATTAAGAGAGCTACTTTACAAGTTGTAGAATCCTAAAATAATTTAGATGGTTGGCAATGCTAAACTCCTGAGTCCTCAGCACATCTGACAAATCTTGCTCTGCTTTCTCCCTAGGGCCCAGGCAACCATCAACCAGACAAAGCCAACCAACAGGCCACAGCAGACACAGCCAGCCAATAGGGAGCAGGGGGAGGTGGGAGCAGTAGCTAGAAACTTACCTTTCTCCTTTGTTCTGCAGCTCTGGAATATGGTGGGGTTTTTTTGCTACAGATATACAGACCTAAAGGAGAAAATATTGGGGGTCAGGGGCGGCTCAAGGCAATCTGCTGCCTGAAGCGAAGGATGAGATGGCGCCAGAGCTCCATTCAGGGACTGAACCAAACCAAAAAGCCGATTCGATTATATGGAGGAAATGCAAGATGTTTGCACACCAAGGAACTAAAAGAGAGCGGAACAAACAGTACAGTTTATAAAACCAAATTATAACTCATTTTTATTTTGTTATGAACTGCGTTATGGTTCTTGCTTTTTCTTTTTCAACATATAATTTGCATTCACAGTGGGTACAGAGCAGAACCAGGACATTCATCCACAGAACTCAATATCTTTAAAAAAAAAAGAAAAGAAAAAGCTGATTCCGATCATCTCACTAGTAACAACCATTCTCCAGTACCAGGCATATTGTGAACTAATACAAAACCCTACAACAAAGAGCACATCTACCATACCATATCAGCACCAACTTCTAAAACTCACATAAGGAGCCCATGTAAAAGGTCACTGTAAATGCTACAGTGGGCCCTGGAACATCCATACACCTATTTGAAAAGCTGAACAAGTCAAATTACTACAGTACAGTTTAGATCTTTATGTACAAACTCCATGTTAACAGAATACCTGGCCTCAGTCACACACTTAGAACACAGACCCTCACCAAGTACAGAATAAATAACTACAATCTACAGTAAAAATAAAAATATGTAGACAAAATTTAAACTGAAACCCCAAGAAGCCAGACCCCCACATGCAGTGCAACATAAGATAAGAGATGCAGTTACCCCATACTGTGTAAAATATAAAGATAGCACAAAGTCCAATCACTAAAATATTAAATAAAATTATTTTTTCTACCTTTGTTGTCTGACCATTTTATTCTCTGATCATGCTGGTCCCGATCTGAGGCTTCTGCTTTCGTGTCGTCTCTTAGCTCTTTCTATGGTCCATCTGCCATTTCTTATCTCTTCTTCTTTTGTTTTCTTCACTTCCTTCCATCAGCCCATTTCCAGTTCCAGTAACCCTCCCCAGTATTGACTCCCTTTCCAGTCCTCCCCTCCCAGTACCCTCCAGTGTCAACCGCCTTGCATTCCCATGGCTGCCACCGGTGTCCAGCCCCTTCTAGTCCAAATACCATCCCAGGTATCAGCTCATGTCCACTCTCTGTGCCACCCCCCCAGTCAGCTCCCAGTCGCCCTACCCTCTGTCCATCCCCCTTCCAGTGCCATTAGCATATGTCGGCTCCCTTCTAGCCTCCTCCCCATTACCTAGCCATCTACCACTCCCATCCCCAAGTGTCAGCTCCCTTCCAGTCCCCCTTCAGTACATCCCAGGTGTCAGCTCCTTTCCAGCCCCCTCTTTCCCCCGTGTCAGCTCCCTTCCTGCTCCCTCCTTCCGCTGGCAGACCCTCTCAGTATTTACTCCCTTTCAGTCCCATTCTCCCATCCCCCCGCATCAGCCCATTTGTAGCCTTAGTCCCTAGTTTTCTTCCAGGGCCAGCAGCACTCTCCTCCCCTCCCCCATTAGCCCATTTCCAGTCCTATCCCCCTTATCAGCCCATTACCAGTCCTAGCCCCCCCTCCCGATCAGCCCATTTCCAGTTCTAACCCCTCATCAGCCCATTTCTAGTCCTAGCCCTACCCCCATCAATCCATTACAATTGCTAGTGCTACCTCCTCCCCCCAGCGCAGCCCAGCCCGACCTTCTGAAGGAAAATTTTAAAAAAAAAATGATCACAGGAACTGCCGCCGCCGCAACACCAGCACCAGCTGAGCCCGCCGGCATTTCCTGTTTCCCATCAGCGCCTGTGGGCTCAACTAAAGGAGCCGCGGGAAAGGGAAACTCTCCCTTCGCGGCTCTGAAAAGCTGAGCCGGCGCTGAGGGAAATACAAGGCAGGGCTCTGCCGGTGAGGCGGGGTGCTCCTGTGATCGGGTTTTTTTTTTGTTTTGTTTTTTTGAAGGCCAAGTGAGGTGGCCTTTTTGGGGGCAATTTTTGCTGTCCCCAAAAAGTTGCCGCCTGAGGCCACCGCCTCACTTGGCCTCATTATAGAGCTGCCCCTATTGTGGGTGCTCAAGCACCCACAGACCTGGTGCCTGTGATCCTGGGGCCAACATCAGTATCAGTATCGCGGTCACTGGTCAGCTGATTTCGTTAATTCTGTTGCCTGTGTAGGCTCTTAGCCTAGGGTGCATGTTTCTATTTTGTCTTTAGACTTAATTTTCATTTTAAAATGCCAAAAGGAAAGTGTGTTTTTAACGACCAACTACAAAATGAATACCCGTTCATTAAGAAACATTCTGGTGATAGCATGGTATTTTGTAACAAATGCCGGTCTTCCTTTCATTCGCGTTAGGAAAGGGTGACATTGTTCAGCACCTAAGGGTGGATAAACACAGCACAATAGATATAAGCGCTTCTTCAAGAAGAACAGTGATTTTCTTTTTTCTGAAAGTCAAACTTCGATGAGAAAACTCGGTTACTGGCTACAACTAAGAGTACATGGTCTTATCACTGTGTTGTCCACAACCATTCGTTTCGGTTATCAGACTGTACTTTAAAGTTGTTGAAAAAATATGTTTCGATGAAAAATACACTTCCAAAATGGAAGCAATCGTCTGTAATATTTTCAAATCTGACTCTATTGATTCCCTCAAGAGAGACCTTTCTAAGACAAGTTTTTAACAGTGTTTTGCAATTGCTCAAACCATGGAAGCATTAAAGTGTGCCCTATTTTAGTAAGGTACTTCCCCCCCCCCCCCCCCCGAGAAAGGGGTTCAGGTAAAAAGTTCTTGATGTCCATGAAATTAAAGGCAAAACCTCAGAAACTGTTTCCAAGTGCATTCTTGATACATTGGAGTCCAGTGGGTTAAGATCCAAAGTTTGACATTGTGTGCAGATAATACCAATTGCAGTTTTGGTGGGGCCACTAGGAGAGGTAGTAACTATTTTTTATAAGCTGCAAAAAGATTTAGGAAGTAATTTAATTGGTGCAAACTGTGCAGCTCACATTGCTTACAATTGTATCATTACTGCTGCCAAATGCCTGCCATTTGACATTGAAGTTATTGTTGACAAGATATTTGTACATTTTCACATTTATACAATCAGGGGCGGCCCAAGGGGGGTGCGGGGCCATGTGCGGAGACTCGGTGCGGGGCCTCATTTGCATAAGTGGTCTTATTTGCATAAATATTTGCATAATGTTACCATTCACTAACTTTTAGTAAACATGTCTCTTAATGAGTGTATGGATAAAGAAAGACTAAAAGATTTCTACATTACTATAATCCAGTGCCAACCGCCAGGCACATTAGGAACTACTACAAACGCTGCCCATTTAGAACCCATAGCAAACCCGCTGTATCCTGACAGCATTACCAGAACTCACAAAGCACCAGACCCTACCTATCAAAAGGAAACACTGCAAATATTAAACCAGTACATTTCAGAGAATACTGGGGAAAGAGAACAAGTGGCAATGTCAAATAGGAATTACATAAACAGAATACCTCAGCTCAGTTACACATGCAGAACATAGACCATCACCAAACAAGGAATCGCAATTTAGAAACAGGAAGGCAATAATTAAACTGGGAACCCCAAAAGCCAAACTTGGAATGTACAACAACACTGTAGAAATAAAACTATATAAATCAATTTCCTCTTGTACCAAACAAAGCGCAGACGTTAATGATGCACATTTCCCAGAGCTTTCATATTCCAGTTAATAAATTCAAAATAAAGAGATATCTTTCTACCTTTTGTGCATTTTTTTTCAGTTGCAATTGCTCCAGCCACTTTCTTCTGGTTTCTTCATGTTTTCTGCTAACTCTCCATCGTCTGCTGTCCATTTGTCCTTTCTTCTCTCTTCTAGTTTTCTTTCCATCCTCTCTCTCTACATCTGCTTTAACATACTAATCTTTCTCCTTTTGCTCTTTCCTCATTCTTATTTCATCCACACAAATTTTACCCCTCCATCCTCAATCCCCACTTACTCTCCCAATACCCGGCCAATTGTAGATTTTTCATCCCTCCCACACAAAATATTTTTCCCCTCTCCATTTTACTCTCCCAGCCCCATCCCATTCTAATCCTCCCCCAACATCAGCTCCCTTCTAGTTCCAGTCTCACCCAGCATCCATTCCCTTCTAGTCCCTGCATCAGCCCATTTCCAGTCCTAGCCCCCCATCAACCCATTTCCAGTCCTAGCTCCCCCATCCATTTTCAGTCTGAGTCCCTTCATCAGCTCATTTCCAATCCTAGCCCCCCATCAGCCCATTTCTAGTCATTTCCTAGCCCCACCATCAGCCCATGTCAAATCCTAGCTCCCCTCCACTCAGCCCAATTCCAGTCCAAGCCCCCATGAGCCTACTTCCAGTTCTAGCCCCTCCATGAGTCCATTTCAATTCAAGCCCCCACCACGGGCCATTTCCAATCTTAGCTCCCCCCCAACAGCCCATTTCCAGTCCTATCCTAGCTGCTCCATCAGCCCATTTTCAGTCCTAGCTCCCTTCCCTCACAGCCCATTTCCATTCCAAGCTCCCTCCCCATCAGCTATTTGCAGTTCAAGCCTCCCCGTCCACTCAGTCCATTTCCAGTCATAGCAATCCCCCAACCCATTACCAGTCCTAGCCCCCCATCAACCCATTTTCAGTTTAAGCCCCCCCTATAACCCATTACCAGTCCTAACCCCCCCATCAGCCCACTTCCAGTCTTAACACCAGTCAGCCCCCCATAGCCCATTGCCAGTCCTAACCCCCCCATCAGCCCACAGCCCATTACCAGTCCTAACCACATCAGCCCACCTCAAGTCCTAACCCCTCCCCATCAGCCCATTTCCTGTCCTAGCGCCCCCATAGCCCATTAGCAGTCCTAACCCCCCCATAGCCCATTAGCAATCCTAACCCCCCATCACCCTATTTCCAGACAGCCCCCATCAGCCCACAGCCCATTACCAATCTTAACCACCCCCCCAGCCCATTTCCAGTCCTAACCCCCCATCACCCCATTTCCAGTCAGCCTCCATCAACCCCCAGCCCATTACCAGTCTTAACCCCCCCTAGCCCATTTCCAGTCCTAACCCCCCCCACCCCATTTCCAGTCAGCCTTCATCAGCCCCAGCCCATTAGCAGTCTTAACCCCCCCAACCCATTTCCAGTCCTAACCCCCCCTAGCCCATTTCCAGTCCTAACCCCCCCCCCTCACCCCATTTCCCGTCAGCCTCCATCAGCCCCAGCCCATTAGCAGTCCTAACCCCCCCCTAGCCCATTTCCAGTCCTAACCCCCCCAGCACATTTCCAGTCCTAACCCCCCCCTAGCACATTTCCAGTCCTAACCCCCCCAGCACATTTCCAGTCCTAACCCCCCCCCAGCACATTTCCAGTCAGCCTCCATCAGCCCCAGCCCATTAGCAGTCTTAACCCCCCCCCAACCCATTTCCAGTCCTAACCCCCCCCAGCCCATTTCCAGTCCTAACCCCCCCTCACCCCATTTCCAGTCAGCCTCAATCAGCCCCAGCCCATTAGCAGTCCTAACCCCCCCAGCCCATTTCCAGTCCTAACCCCCCCCAGCACATTTCCAGTCCTAACCCCCCCCCCAGCACATTTCCAGTCCTAACCCCCCCCAGCACATTTCCAGTCCTAACCCCCCCAAGCACATTTCCAGACCTAACCCCCCCCCAATCACATTTCCAGTCCTCACCCCCCATCACCCCATTTCCAGACAGCCTCCATCAGCCCCCCAGCCCATTACCAGTCTTAACCCCCCCCCTTCCCTTCCCTTCCCTTCCCTTCCCTTCTCTTCTGGCAAATTAAAAAAAAAAAAAACCTGGCTCTGGCTGCTGCCGCTGCCGCGTCCGTCGCAGCAGCGGCAGAATGGAGTGTCCCGCAGGGCCCCCTCTCCTCGTTGAGCCCTCTGCAAGGGCTTTCAGATTCGCGAAGGGAGAGTGCTCCCTCGCGTCTCTGTAAAGCCCGCAGGGGCTAATGGGAAATTTCCCATCTGCCCCTTTAGACGCGAGGGGCTGATGGGAAATTTCCCATTAGCCCCTGCGGGCTTTACAGAGACGCGAGGGAGCACTCTCCCTTCGCGAATCTGAAAGCCCTTGCAGAGGGCTCAACGAGGAGAAGGGGCCCCGCGGGCACTCCATTCTGCCGCTGCTGCGACGGATGCGGCAGCGGCAGCAGCCAGAGACAGGTTGTTTTTTTTAAAATGTAATTTAAAAAAAAAAAAAGCAGAATGTTCTTTGCGCGGGGCCCCCTGAAACGCGGGGCCCTGTGCAAAAAACATTCTTGCTCAATGGACGGGCCGGCCCTGTATACAATGAGAATTGAAGAACTTAAAGAGATGTGTGACTTTGAGAGTGAGAATCAAAAGTTGCTCCGATACAGTAACACTAGGTCGCTGGCTATACTACCAGCCATAGAGAGGTTAATTTAAAATGTTCCAACCAGTGAAATCATATTTTCTAAGCCAGGAAAAATGCCCAGTTATCATCAAAAACGTTTCTGATAATGAATCAGCAGAGGTTTGGCTGTACTTGCTGCACAGTCAGGCAGTGATTTTCCAAAATGCGACTTTAAAAATTGAGTCTCAAAAAATCTCAATGATAGAGGTGACTGGAGTAATCAGTGACCTTAGAAACAGTAACTAGGAAGAATGAAGGGTTTTTGCCTCTGACAATCAGAAGATAAAAGATCTTGAAGAGGGCAACATTGAAGAAGCAGATTTCAATCAATTTGTGTCATCTTTCTACAACACTTGCATTGATTACTTGGATCAGTGGACCACTCCCAGGAGATTGGGAAACCAATGGACTCTCCTTCAGAAACCAGAGTGGTGTGAGCTAGAGCTGTCTTTAGAATACGTTTTGTCTACAAGACCCGGCCTAGAGTCAGTAATAACTGATACTGAACTGTTTAAGTTCTCGTAAGTCCTTTGTTTCTGAAGAAAATGTCCAAGAATGGGAAAAAAATAGACACCATGGTTGATTAAAAAAAAAAAAAAAGGAAGATAATTGGACACCTCAAAAGTAATGAGGTACCATATACAAATGTATGCAAATTCGTTGAATTTTTTAAATGTTTGCCTGGTTCCAGTGCTCCAACTGAAAGGTGCTTTTCAATCATGAACAAAGTGTAGTCTACAGAAAAAAACCCAACTGCATGTGGAGACTCTGAAATGTCTAATGATTGTAAAGTACAATTTTGAGTTGAGTTGCCCAGAATTTTTTAATTATCTTAGTGGAAATGTTGCTATTGTGAAAACAATTCACGCTGTAGAGAAGTACAACAAGTAGGCCTGATTGGCATATTTGTAAGTAAAGTTATAAACCTAGCCTACTGATTAAAATTTTGGGTTAAATTTAAAATTGTAATTATAAACATTTTTTTCCTTAACTTTGACCCCCCCCCCCCGGCTTGATTGTCCTGTATTTGAACTTAGAAAACATGGTCAGGTTAACTGTTGGGGATGGGGGGGGGCACTATCCCACAGCACTCAAACTGTGCTGCATAAAGAAAACAAATCCTTTAAAAAAGTGAATGCTTAATAAAGACACAAATGTATACACAAGGAGAAGTCTGCATCTTTTTTATACCCTTGTATTAATTGGCTAAGCAAAGCGGACTTTTGGTTGTTGTCTTGCGGTCTCATAGTCTGTATGTATGACCTTGAGGCAACGCCTCTATTCTCTCCCCTTGTCTTATTTTTGGCCAGTGGTGCCTAGTGACATTGGCTTTTTCCTTTTAGGAAAGCTTTTGTACAGTTTTTTGTTGGTGTTGAAACTGGAGTGTAGAACCCCAGAGAAGGCTGCATCTGGAGGCCATAGAGCATTTCACCCATGGTCTGGGTTATAGGGGCTATGATTCAAGGTCAGATAGAAATGATCTGATAAAATATGAAGAAGGAAGGGTATCATTAAATTGATGACGGCTTCTACAAGTGCTCCTCCTAACAGCTGGAAAGCCCTGTGACGCTGAGCGACGTATGTCTTGGACATGAGTTGAAGGCACACCCTAAGCATGTGTGTCTGGTCCACACGTAAGGCTGGAGCTGCTGGTACTGCAGCCCCCATGATAAGAGGTCTGCGTGCTCCAGGCCTTGTACCATCTGCTGTCAGACAGCCCAGCAAGTACCTGGATTATGATTGGAGGAATGGCGCAGCCGTGTCCTCTCTCCCTGTTACCTAATTGGCTGCCGTCGAATTCCTGTGTACAGTCCTGCCAGCCCCTTTTGGATTACCCTGATGGTGATTTTCTGTTTCAGACTGTTGGAATTGAGCCCGGGTTTATATCGCAGAGTTTCTGCTGTTTCTGCAAGAAACTGATAACTCTTCGCCTGTTTTTTGTGCATATTATGTGCCTCGTGGCAACGGCTCCAGCTGCTGTGCTGAGAAACAGTATCATTCAAATCATCCTCTTTGCTTTGATTTTCATTTCATTTTAAGGAGACTTTGGGGCCTATTTTAATTGTTAAGATGAGGCGTGTAAATCAAATTTTGGAAAATAAATAAAAATCGTAGTGCAGGTTAGTATATATTTTATTTATTTTTACAGTTAATAGTCTAACATAAGCCTCGTAAGTGGTTCACAAAAGGAAAATACAATTGGGCCGATGCAGAAAGAGTCGTGTTTTTTTTTGCACGCAGATAACGCAACTTACACGCACAAATTCTTCCACGCCAAATGCAGAAAAGAGATTGACACACGGGTAAGCAGCAAAAGAAATGTATGTACACATAGCAATTCCGAGTGTATTTAAATAATATGCAAATGAGCTGTGCACATTTAAAATGTTTATTTAACAGTTTGTTTTGTACCACTTTATCATTTTAGTTAAAGCAGTTTACACTATAACTTAAACTTGGTAATGTACATTAAACAGGGACATTTGATAACTTGGCTTTTTCTGAGGCAATGGAGGGTTAAGTGACTTGCACAAGGCCAAAATGGTATACTAATAAGGTCTGCGTCCAATACAGAGAAATGTGTAGAGGATTACATAACCAGCAGGAGCATGAATATCTCTGTGCCTGGTCTGAAGTGACTAAAACATCTTGTGCATGTACAGAAAGACTGTTTCAGGGTATGTACCAGTGAATATTTACCTTCGACATAAATTTTCTGTGTGCATATCTTTTGGCGTATAAGTGAAAATTCGGCGTTCAAGTCTTTTGCTTTTTATCCCTGTATGTTTTTGGAACTCATTTGTATCCTTCTCCATTTACTGTTAGATGTTTATGTTTATGTTTATGTTTATTTAGATTTGATATACCGCGATCTCTTTGTGATTTCATTTAAAAAAATGTTTTTGGGTGAAATAGTTTTGATTATTAAGGGCTGAGCGCCAAAAGAACCTGAATGTCTTGAGCACATAACGTGAGTGATATTTACACGCATGCACACACGGTCACTTGTAGCGCGTCTGTTTCTGCACATGCGTTGGCTCCCCTCCTTTCAACTTTACGCCGAACCTTTGCGCACGTCTCATTTGCATCCATGCCCTTTGCTGCATCCCGGCGCTGAAGTCTTGCGCTATCGGTGCGCTAGAACATGCATATGTAGCTAATAGCGCACAACCTCAGCGCCGGCTTTCTGCACCAGTCTGAAAGTGAATTATACAATGACAAGTACTGTAAAACAAAGTTACAATAACAATAAACCAAATTATAAAGCTGAGACTAAGACCTAATGCACACTGAAGCGTGTTTGCTAAAGAGCGCTACCCGGTAGTGTGGGGCTCAGCACATGGTAAGAGCGCCGCCCTAAACATCCTGCGCTAACTGGTAGCATGTGATGGGTCGGGACAGAACGGAGGTGTTGGTGGCAATTTATGATGCACATGGGCATTAGTTTGCGCTAACCACACTTGCTGCCCTTAGCATGGGCACACGTAACGCCACCTCAGTGGACGACATTAAGTGCACTCGCCTGCCAGCTTGCACAGTGCTGCGTCTTTGCATCGCGCTAATTATGGGGGGGGGGGGGGCGGTGGGAGTGTGGATGCAGATGCCTCCTAAAGTTAGCACAGGCCCCCCAGTGCTGGTAATGCGGCCCACACGTGTGTTGCTGGCATAGGTTTAGTAACCGTGGCCCATTAAGAGCAAATGTTAAGGTGTGTGACGTGCAAAACCTCTGCAGGAATTCCCAGCACTCTGGAGAAGGCAGCTGTGCTGCTAATATGGTGCATACTGGGTATTAACGTGCAGTGAAGGTATTGCATAGCCATCTGCCACGTTAGCAGTTTGTGCGGATTCTTTTATCATGCATAAACTTCAAGGTGTGCTCTGAGACTTTACCTGCCCCTTTCCAAGGGCCAGTACGAGCATGTGAGATGCCCTAGATGAACCCCCTTTCCAAGGCCTGCGCTGGCAGAAATGCCATTAAAACAGCCATGCAGCATACCCAAGGCTTCAAGTACCGCGTGCTGTTAATGCTTGCTTTGACCAGCCATTTCTGTCCCTTCCGATGCAGACTTTCTGTTTGCATGGGGACAGAAGCTGTGTCAAGTTTTTGTATGTGGGTTATAATGCAGGTTAACAGTTAGAATGGTGCTGTATAAGCAGTTAACGTAAACATGTTAACTGTTAGCGCATGCTTACTGCCATGTTAATCACCTAATCCAGAAATTCCAAGTATGGTGCAGGGAAGCGTCCCCATGCAAACAGGAAGGCTGTGCCAGGGGGCAGAAGCAGCTGGTCAAAGCGGGCACCAACAGCAAGCAGCACGAGAGGCTTTGGGTAAGTGCTGCATTGCTGCTGGAGAGGGGAGGCAGCGATGGCAGTGGACTGCTGTAGGAGACCATCTAGTGCCGTGTATTAGGTGTTTAACATAGCAGTATGGCACCATTCTAACTGTTAGCCTGCATTAAAACCCACATTAAACATAAAATACAGCTTAATCAATAGGCCCTTTAGGATGTTACATAATGGTAGGAATGGCTAAACCTTTTAACTAAGTCCACTTTGCTGTGCTGATCATCGTCAAGAGGAGCTTGTTCCCTCCATGCAGGCAGGACATTTAATCAAATAAAGTGTGAATTCAGCATGGACAGCTGCAGAACCGTTCTTTATGAGAGCCCCATGCAGGCATCATGCTGATTAACAGGCTGATGCAGAAAGCCGGTGCTGAAGTCATGTGTTATTGCCTCTTTGCAGCACACCGATAGAGTTTGACTTCAGCGCCGGCATGCAGAAAGGGGTGCATAGCAAATTAGCCACATGTTAAACTATGGCATAAACGGCAGCATTAAACTGGGAGAGCAAGTCAAACACATGCACACACAAGTCGGTGCAAGTTTGCAGTTCTCTCGGAGAAACAGGGGCACCGTGTGGGTAATTTGCATATGTGCCCTGGCAGTATTTTGATGGCATCGGGGGGCTTTCCTCTGCCTGGATCATCTGAGGGGATGTGTCAAACATCCCCTCAGATGATCCAGGCATCAGGAAAAGCCTCGATGCCATAAATATACTGTAAGGGGGCCGGTGACCCTGACAGAAAGCAAATCCCTTGTGGCCCATTGGTCCAAATTGCCCCGACCCCCCCCCCCCCCTCTCCCGGTATCTTTACAAAAAAGCGGGAGCGCAGCCGTCTTGAAAAATGGCAGCACCTGGTCCCACGCAGTTCATCCTGGGATGTACCCCGCAGGGTCAGACTTCCATATAAGGCATTTGCTACCTTATATAGCAGTCTGACCCCTTCTGATGCATCCCAGGATGCACCACTTGGGGACAGGTGCTGCCATTTTTCAAGATGGCAGCGCAGGAGCAGAAGCACATGGCCAGCGCTCCTGCTCCTTTGTAAAGGTACCAGGTATGGGGTTCAGGGCTGCTGGGCCACCAGGGATTTGCTGTCTCTCGCGGGCACTGGCCTCCCAACAGTAACTTGATGGCATTGGGGGCTTTCCCCGATACTTGGATCATCAGAGGGGACATTTGACATGATCCAGGCATCGGAGAAAGCCCCCGATGCCATCAAAATACTGTTGGGGGCACGCCCTAGATGTTTAAGCCACCTCAAAACTGGGCGTAGAGATATTGGCGTTAGGGCTAGTTAAGAAATCCTCTATGCGTTTCTCTGCCTCGGGCGCAGACAAAATTAGCATGCTATTTAATATGCGCAGCTCATTTGACTATAATTTAAATACTCTTGGCGTTGTGTGTGTGTGCTAGCTTTTCCTTTGCTGTTTACATGTGCGTCAGTCTCTTTTCTGCATTTGGCTGTGGTGGTAATTGCGCCTAAAAGTTGCATTATCTGCGTGTAAAGGCCGCACTAGTTTTCTGCATCGGCCCGTAAGTCATGAATACAGGTTCAGCGCAGTTAGGTCAGCTCTGCGGGTGAGCGACTGCGCGCTTTGCATATGGCTCTGCTTTAAACACTTTACGTATGCAAATGAGACCCCCACTGAGACTTTGCACGTGACCCCACATCCCCCAAAGGCCCTTGTGTTCAGTAGCACGTAAGGACCGGTGGCCTTCACATAATCTTCCAGCTGCAGGTTAAGTATTTACATACTAAATAGCTGAGCTAAAAATGTTCTTCTTTCATTATCACAGTAAGAGATACATTGAATTAAGAGAATATCAAATTACTTGTGCACCAGATAATATGCTGTTCCATACTAACATGATAATGTAGATGGGGCCAGGCCACAACCAACCCACCAGAACAGGGTTGATGTCCGGGGAGTTATAACCTGCTGGTACCAATCTAGCTTTCTCATAGCCTCGGGCACTTTTGGTTAATTTTTTTCAGCTTTCTACTTAGGTCTTTCATGCACTGAGGAAATCATGGCCTTGCTGAAATGGTTTGCAAATGTGTCATGAAAACCTCTCAGTAGTTGGATTATGATCTTTTATCCAAAGGGGAGAATGAGAGGGTGAACTGTGCCAGGAACGCTCTTTTCCATGCTTTCTTTGTCTCTCTGGCCTTTCTGATGCAGCAAAGTGCGCTGCCGATAGCGCAGGTGATAATGTAGTGTTTGTGCACAATTTTCTGTGCTAATGTGGGTGCAGAATGTAAGAAGGGATTTAATGTGAGCGTAATCCATGCGCAAGCAACAGCACACAATTGGGGTCATTCGGACCCCCTTCTGACCCTGACTAACTTCCCTGCTTGTTGTACAGGGAAGTTAGATGGGGGCAGGAATGAGGCACCGTTAGGGCAGGCAGTGGGTGGTAGCCAACCCCAGACATACAGGGCCGATTCCTGTGTCGGCCCTGTACATCCGGGGCCGGCAGCCTGAACGGGGAACTTATTCCACCTCTGAAGTGGAATAAGTTCCCCTAGTCGGCAGGCCTGGGGCTGGAAAGCAGTGAGAGGGCAAAGGAGATTCCCCGCAGCCGTACCCTGTCCTTGGGAGGTCAGATTGGGGGTCATGCTACAGGGAATGCACCTTTTGGTCCGGTGGCTGGGTATCGCAGCTTTTGAATGGAGACACGGTGCCATGGCAACCGGATGCCATGGCGCCGCGGCTCCATTCAAAGGCCTTGACTGAGCTATCCAGACATGGCCTTTATGTGTAGGCCAACCTGAATCGGGGTCCCAGCCTGCACGTACAGGCCTGGACATGATTCTGATCCCATGGGGCTAGACGTGCCCTGCGGGATCAGAATCCCTGCTCACTCTGTGCATCCGGTTCCGACCGGTCACACAGAGGGCCAGGACATCCATGTCAGAATTGGGCCCAATGCATTTAAATCCATTTAGATGGATAGTAATGAAGCAGTTAGCTATACAGGGCAGATGCAGAGAGAGGCTGATCTCAATGCTGGGATTTTAGCGCAAGGTCCGAGGAGATATTAAGGGTTGGCTCATAGGTCTGTGGTCAATGCCGGTGAGGAAGTTATGCTTGTTTCTTGAGCCCACCACCCCCACAACGTTTTCCTGGCTTTGCTGAAGGGAGGGAAAGTGTCCTGGAATGTTAAATGCATGTATTAAAATGTATTATGCAGCACATAATCGGCAAACTCTGGGCAGAATACCAGCATTATTCTGAGCAGAATACTATTGCTGTATATGCCACATAGAATTCCAGCACAAGCACATGAATACCAAACTATCTTTTTGTGTGCAGGATATAGGTGCTGCTAACACAGACCCGTGTGTGCATGCATCTGTTTTGTTCTCCTTTTTTAGCGCAGACTTTTTTGCGTACAGCTCATTTGCATGCTATTTGCTTACAGCATCGCAGAGCAAAACTTCTGTGCTAAACTTGCATTAGGAAACCTTGCACTAGAGCAGGGGTGGGGAACCCTGGTCCTGGAGAGCCGCAGACCAGTCAGGTTTTCGGGATAGCCCTAATGAATATGCATGAGATATATATGCATTGGAGAGATCCTGCCAACCTGACTGGTTTGTGGCCCTCCAGGGCTGGATTTGGAGACCCCTGCCTTACACCTCTGTCATTTAAGATTGTGAGTGGGCAAGGTGCAGATGTCCTAGACATCAAAAGGGTAGATAGAATGTGTCACATTTCTCCTCGATTCTCACCACCACCAAAACGTTGTCTAATAGACAATATTTTGGTGGTGGTGAGAAGTGAGGAGGAATGTGACACATTCTATCTAACCTTTTTGATGTCTTGGGCATCTGCACCTTGCCCACTCACAATCTTAAATGACAGAGGTGTAAGGCAGGGGTCTCCAAATCCAGCCCTGGAGGGCCACAAACCAGTCAGGTTGGCAGGATATCTCTAATGCATATATATCTCATGCATATTCATTAGGGCTATCCCGAAAACCTGACTGGTCTGCGGCTCTCCAGGACCAGAGTTCCCCACCCCTGCACTAGAGCTTTAGTGCTGGGCTGTAATGCAGGATTTCTGCATTGAACCCTCGCGGTTCTGATCATCTGGGATTTTCTCCGTCTGTGTAGCTGCCAAAAAAAATAATAAAATGGTGCCATCTGGTGGTTAAATTGTAGAACTGCATGAGAGACGGTTAAAATTCTTGTGAAATTCATTTATTTATATATTTATTTATTTGCTTGCCTATTCCTAGTGTGATAAGACTGTAGACCACAACAACATCCTGCCATGACTAGTTGATACTGCTATCAATGGTACAGCACTTGCTTGATTCAGATCCTCCCAGATAGGCAGTGATCCATACTGTTTAATAGCTCCTCATCACCATCTCAGGTACTAACCTGTAGAGTCCCGTGGCCTATCTTGTTGAAAATCTTCCTCAAGCCACCAGCTGAGTTGATTTGGTGGATGGACACTCAGTTCTACATTTGCACAGATGTGCAACTAATCATACTCATGGAACCAGACTTACCTTCAGCTTATTTTATGTATGTATAATGTAAAGAAGACAAAGATCCTGACAACTGGCAAAATCAATAAGTTCATCGTTGATGGAGAAGAAATTTAAATTGTGGACAACTTTAACCTATTAGATCAATTATCAATAAAGAAGCAACAAGTAGTCAAGAAATCCGACAACGCATTGCTCTTGGCAGAATGGCTATGAAGGACCTAGACAAGATTCTCAAGAGCAGAGATATCTCTCTTCATACAAAGATTCGACTTGCTCAAGCCATGGTATTTTCAATAACATCATGTGGATGAGAAAGTTGGACAGTGAAAAAGATAAGACAGGAAGAAAATTGATGACTTTGAATTATGGTGCTGGCGGCGAATACTGTGTATACCATGGACTGCCCAAAGAACAAACTAGTCAGTACTAGAGGAGATCAAACCTAAGCTTTCTTTAGACGCTCAGATGACAAGACTTCGACTTTCATACTTTGGACACATCATGCGAAGAGAGAGATCATTAGAGAAAGACATCATGCTTGGCAAGGTAGAAGGTCAACGTGAAAGAGGAAGGCCAGCAATGAGATGGATCGATACAATAACAGCAGCTATGGGTGCCAGTCTGTCAACAATGAGCCGCCTGACTCAAGACCGAACACAATTTAGGACAACTATCCAGAGGTTTGCCAGGAGTCGACACTGACTCGATGGCACTTAACAACAATGTATTTATTCCTTTAAGTGGTTTATATACGGCCTAGTCTATACTGTTTACAGAGTAACGCAAACATATCAACTTGTACATGGAACATAATCAGGATGTGAAGTAACTTTGATTATTTCATTTTTATTTATTTATTTATTTAACTATTTCTTTTATACCGCCCCTTCCAGAGATCAAGGGCGGTTTACATATAACAGATTAACAGTCTTGTACACAATTTGTATACATTTTACATAGAACAGTAGAAATCAACTATTTACATTGAACAGTAAATATAAACTTTGTAGGTATTGTAACAAAAAACAACTTGAAGGTATTAAAGCAAAATCTTTGTAGGTATTAAAGCAAACATATCAAACTTTGTACAAAAGTATATTTACATCGTGTAGTGTGTGTGGTGTATGGGGTAGAGATTTTAAGATTAAATTAAATTAACAACATCAGCAATATATTAAATTTAAATGTACATCAAGAAGGGATTATGAAACATAAATTATACATGTAATGTGTTAGGATATGAGCATAGCAGTGATATGGACAGCGGAGAAAATGGGTGTTTGCTAATGGGTTGGGTGGAGGGCAAGGGAGGATTTACAGGTTAGCTGGGTGTTGAGAGGGAGGAGGGCACGAGGGGAATTCCAGGGAGTAATGTGGACAGATATTGAGCTTTCATTTTCAGTGTTCTTGGAAAAGGAATGTTTTTAGGTCCTTTCTGAAGCCAGTTATTGCCCTTAGGTGATCCAGTAGGGAGTTCCATATGATTGGCGCATATAGGGAGAAAGCCGTGTTGGCCTTGGCTCTGTTGCTTTTTGAGACTGTGGATGGTATTTTTGAGTGTATTTTATTTTGTAGGTTGGTCCGTCTGTTTCTGTTATAGGGTGTCCTCTGTATCAGTGATTGTAGGTGAAATGGGGAGAGGCTGTGGAGTAATTTTGAAGGTTGTCATTATGGTTTTGTATTTTGCTCTGAGTAAAGTGACTGCCTGTCTAACAGCAGAAAACAAAAACAAACTTTGTCTGAACCCAAATAAAATGGAGATTCTGTGAGTCCCTAAGATAACTGCTCACATATCTGACAGCAAAATCCCTTTTTGGAGCTATGCCTCCCCCTCCTTAGGTCAGGGATCTTGGGATACAACTGGACTCAACACTTCCACTGAATCCCTTCCCTCCCCCTCTCCGCCCAAATCTAAGCAACTATCATGAGTTGCTTCTATCATGCGAGTCCACTGTGCAGTCTCTCTGTATATCAAGAAGGGAAAATTATCACAGTTGTTCACACGATAATATCAAGTCTGGGCTGTTGTACTACACTGAACACCGGCATGGCTCTAACTGATTCAGAATGCCACAGCAGGACTGAGAGAACGTTGCAAGCGATGTAATCACAACCTACCATTCCTTCACTGCTACTAAAGGGCTAAATGTAAAACTCTCTCTTACTATGATCTTCAGGGCCCTTCAAGGAAATGGTCCAAAGTACTCAAAGAGCAAGATCATCCCCTGTATACCTCTCAAGGAGTATCCCTAACCAACCATACCTTCTCCAAAGGAAATCACATGAGGTAACACCCACCAGTGAGCCTTCTCGGGAGCAGCCCCCACACTCTGGAACTCTCTTCCAGAAAAGCTTTGCCTAACCCAAGACTGCTGCAGCGAAAGCTCAGCTCTCCTCCCAAACCTTCAGTGGAAGAGGCGACCATCTCGGCAGACATACACACAGGAGTAACATCTGCTGCTCGGGCTGAATTCAGCCGCATGCTGCTTTCTGGACCGCACGCACAGCTCTTCCTGATGCAAGTCACTACCCTCCGTTGCCTCGGGGAAAAAAGGGCTGGTAATCTTCTTCTGGTGATATGTTGTTAAGAAAACCCAGAGGCAGCTGGGTCGCCAGGAGTCGGCACTAAAAAAAAAAAAAAAAAATCTGTGTTGTATGAATATCTTACTAGTGTAATTCTGTATTGCCTATGCTCATATTATACTTGCTGTACACCACCTTGGGTGAATTCCTGCAAAAAGGCAGCAAATAAATCCTAATAAATAAAGATGAGGCTTTTGACATGCTGGTGTTTCTCACTCCTTCAGTGAAAGAAACAGCAAGCAGCAGCAATATGTTATTAATTAAGTAGAGAAATAGCCTAGTGGTTAAGGCAACAGCCTGGGACCAGAAAGACCAGAGCTGAAATCCCACTGGTACACCTTGTGGCCTTCGGTAAGTCACTTGGGGCCATACCAAGAGCTGTGCAATTGGTGCGGCCGCACGGGGCGCAAGTCCAAAAAGGGGGCTGATATCATCACTGGGCTTCTAGGAAGCTCGGAGAGTGAGTTATTGCACAAAGCCAGGGTGGAGGTGGGGCACCAGATTCATTAGTCGCACAGGACGCATTTCTAGCTTGTACGGTCCTGAAGTCACTTAACCCTCCATTGCCTTAGGTACAGACTTAGCCCTCTGGGGATAGGGAAATGCCTACTGTATCTGAATGTAACTCACTTTGAAGTACTATTGGAAAGGCATGAGCTAAATATTAATAAATAAATATATTTTAGATTGTGGAGAAAAGTCCTGAAGGTGCAGGTCTGGCAGGACTTGACAGACCCCAGGTGCTGGGTTGCCATGGCGACTAGAAATTTGCTTCCGGTGCCTGGGGAATTTTGTGCCCTATTACCACTGCCACTGGTGCTGGAAACACTGGAATAAAGGCTTTGATTGTGGCCTCCTTCCACCAGAAACACTGCCACTGGAACATAACCTTTATGTTTATGGCCTGTTGTTGCTGCCATTGCTAGAAGCAGTACAGTCCTTTTTCTGGCCTGCATGACTCTGAGTGAACTTGAGCTGCATGGTGCAGGAAGTCTCATGAGACCAGCTTAAGACTTTCCTGCACCCCGTGACTCACGTTTACTCAGAGCCATACAGGTCAGAAAACGGGAAGCTTTTATTCCAGGAGCAGCATGTCCAGCAATGGCAGCAGCAGTGATAATGTGCTGCAAGGCACAGGAAGAGGAAGCTCCCAGGCCGAGAGTTGAGGATATGGTCAGGGGAAAGGGTTTGCTAACTGGTTTGCAGAGGTAGGGACTGGAGGGAGACCTGGGGGTTCATTGTCTTCTGAATAGTGAGGGCTGACTGAGTAGCGGGGGAGAGGAGGAGGACCTGACTAGCTGCTTTGTTGTCAAGAGGTAGCTGGGGGAAAGCATAGTGACTGTGGAAGGTGTATCAAGTGGGGTGGGGTGAGGTGGGGGCTGACTGACGTGCTGGGTGGCGAGGGCTAACTGGGCCAGGGGTTTTAGTAGCTGGGGGTGTGACTGGTTTGCTGGGTTGAAGGGGATGGGGAGGACTAGCCTGGTAATGGGTGTTTAATTGTAAGGGTGATGTGAGACTGTGGGGCAGAATGAGATAACAGTGTGACTGGGTGATTGCAAGCTGGAGAGGATGGGGATAGGAGCACAAGATTGGGTTATATTTCTGACAGTGTCCTGATTTTACTAAGATTTGGAATGGTAAAATTAGCATTAGTAAGTTGGGCCATAAAACCGTAGAGTCCCCGTCAACCCTCAACTTTGATGGAAACTGGAGACAGTGAGGGTGCCTTGGCCTCTGGCTCCTAGATTTTTGGGCTGGCTCCTACATCCAGAGAGAATTTATCAAGGTCTGGCCTATGGGAAGGAAAGTTTGCTACTATGCACAGTGAGGTCCTTTTATTTTAGAGAGAAACTGTCCTGCAAAGGGAACTCTGTGCAGTGTTTGATATAGAATCTCGTTCTCCCCCATCCCCTCTTCTCTTGACATCAGATAAGCAGTAAAACAATTCAATAATAGTATCTGATCTTTTCTTCCATATTAATGCCCTTATGTATACAGATCTTGACATCTACTCAAAAAATTAGGCAGCATTTTCAGTCTTGCTTATAGACCAAAATCTGGAAATATTTTTCGACCAAGTTGCTTCCTCTTCCTCCTTCATACTTCCAGCTCGGTCAGAACTGGGCCTGAGATTTTGTGCTATGAACCTTCATATGCAACCACCTGAGAATTTCTCCCCTCTTTTTATATCTCCATTTAGTCCAGCCATTTTGGTGATCCTCAGCTGGGGCCATGCACCAAAGGTTTTTGCAATCATGGGCCCTAAATCCAGCCACCAGGTGCTGCTGTTGCACAATGACTATTGTGCCCTCCCTGCCAGGGGCTGTGAGTGCTTCCTCAATGGCATTCACATCGATGGCCAAAGCCAGGAGTGGAAGACCTGAGCTGGGAATTGAACCCATGCCCCTCTGCTTGACAGTGGACAGTGCTGCCACTGAGTTACTGGGTGGTCCCATACTGTTTTTGTAACAAATATGCTTGTCTGTCCTTCATGCCACATCAGCAACTTCATCCTATTAATGAAATGGGTCACAAGAAAACCTGGAAACACTAGCTAGAATTCTTCCTGTTTCTCCATGGATAAGCGGGATGATTCGGCAATACAGTGGTTCCGTCATCCAATGGTGCCATAGACAGATTAGCTCTCCCAGAGCTCAGAAAAACCTAGAAGGCTTTTCTGATCATGTGCAGGCAAACACTCCACCACATTGCTCGCTCATCTCCACCTCTGTGTATTCCATCTGGCGAGCCACATGGACAGATCTTCCTATTCTCCTCTAATTTTCCCTTCTTTTTTTCTCTATTTATTTTATTTTTCTACTTCAAGTTCCCCCTTTTGATCTTTCCTTCCATCTCCTCCAGCTCCCACCATCACTCAGGATAACACTTCTCTACAGTGGAAACTCAGGATAAGGTGGAACAGGCCTCAGGCTAGCCTTTCAACAGACGATGACACGGGGGGTCCAGCTGTCCTTGGAGAGATCTTTCCTCCAGATGAGTAAGCTGGCACAAGAGGTCCCACTCTTTGCCAGAGAAAACATTCCCTGTGGAACCTGCTGGCGCATGTGGACTGATTTTCCAAGAGTGAGATCCACCCCTTGAATGAATCTACTGACTCTCTCATCCCCTGCGACTCATGCTGATGCACCCTGCACACCTTCTCTGGACTCCACTTGATCAACATTGCACTGAGCCATCAGCTGAATCTCCAGTTTGACCTGACCAACTGCATGGAGCCATCTGACCTGACCAACTGACTCTTTTGAGAGACCCATCCTCCAGCAGTAGCTGCAACCAGCATAGAAGCTCGCTGACACAGCACAGCTGCTAAATCACATTGCCTAATCTCCATAAGGAGACCACTCTGACCTCCCTTGCATTGCTAGGCCTCATAGCCCCGAAGAGAGACAGAAAACAAGGGTCCTGCTCCAGTCTCTGTGCCAAAGGTCTCCCCTTCTGCATGTGTTGGTGCCTCGGTCCCTCTCTGTCACAGATGGGCACTGTTCACAGCACCGGCAGCTTCTTGTTTCTCCTCCATATGAACTCCAGCAGTGCAGGTTCTAACTGCTGCACATGCCATGATGACTAAACCACCTCTCCCTGCTGGCTGCTTTTGGCACACACTGACTTTGAGGCCAGGTGAGGCAAGGCAATGGTACTACGAGCCTCTGAATGATGCAGATAACCTTGGAGTGCAAACTCCATGTGCACAGCCATTGGCTCTGGTCCCTCTTCAGGAGGAGTGTTGCACCAGGGGGATCACCATAGCACTGAGAGCTACCGTATCATACCAGATGGCACCAATACATCTTTGGCACCAGTTTGCATCAAGAAGTGCTGAATTGTGCCTCCTGTGGGCCTGATGGTGCCAGCACACCTTTGATGCCAACTTATCAAGTATGGAATCAAGAGCTGTTGTACTGTGCCCTCTAGAACTTTGCTATTCTCATAGGTGCTCAGGGTTGGTTACTGTTGTTCACACCAGCTGACTCTTGAAATGCCTGGATCTGGCCCTGGTCCCTTACATCATCGACAAGAGGTGCACTGTGATCTGAAAAGGTGTTGGAGAACAGCTCTCTACCACACCTACATGAACTAACCTGCACATCGGCACAAGCCTACTTTATGAGCACTACTGCTCCACCAGACTGCTCACCATTCTGGTCTCCTACATGCCAATGGTGCTGACACTGTGACAGTCTGCTGTCTTGATAACTCTCACATCCACAGAATGCACAGTGCTACTTAAAATCATGTCAAGGCACTGTTCATCATCTTGCCAGCCGATTCCAAACTTTTTCATCTATGGATCATTGGTGCCTCTACACCTCTTGGTTCTGGTGTGGGTGTGGACTATGATGCTGGCAGCCGCAGGCCCCCAGTCCCTTCAGAAGGAACATGAAGCAGAGATATGGGTGAAGTTAGTCTCTGGCACTGCCTCAAAGCGTAGCCTCGGCAGGATCCCCTCACTCCTTGCACCAGACATCAGAAGATAACTAGGGTCTAAAACCATACTTTAACCTTTGCTGTGACTTTTTATACAAGTCACTTAACCCATGACTGCCTTAAGTACAAACTTAAATGGGAAGTCCTTCCATGCCAGATTGGACTCTCATTTCAATCTACCTCTGAAAAGGGGACACAAATAAAAAGGAGATTGTTCTACCTAAAACCTGGAATGAGGAATACGTTATTGCCAAGATTCACCTCATTGAGGACCAGGGCCTCCCTACTCTACATGTCTTGTTCCTTCTTTATCAGCAGCCCAGGCACCCTCTCTATCATGGTCCTGAAACCAATGCATACCGGACCTATAGCATGGTGATATAGGGTGTACCAGTAGAACCTGGCCCCTCCGGTATGTCCACCAACAGGCCTGGGTGTGGTAACTGTTGATCTTTGCTGGTCATCCCCATGTTTCTTCAAACATTAACTCCAGGAGCAAACACCCTTGCTCATCAAGCTGTTAATTTTCCTTGGCTAGCATACCTGTTCACTAGGTCTTTCACCTCTAGTACACTGCCTTGACTTTCCAGTTGGTATAAAGGTGGGTATGCGTATCTTAAAATAGATTTCAAATCTTAATCATAAGACGTGCCTTTTCCATAGCACCATGTCTACAGCCTAGCACAAGCTGCTCAGTTTCTCCTTAGAGCATTGAGAGGCTGCCTAGTAATTAGAATAGCAGGCTGAGAACCAGGAGTCCTTCATGGGTTCTACTCGAATCTGATCATTAAACATCTAGGGACACTTAGCTGCAACTCACAAAAGAACCACCCAAGTCACAAAATAACACTTGCTACTGGCCAGTTCCCTGCTTATTGGTTGGCTGCTTCTGCCTGGGCTGAGAGGGCGTTTCTGCCATGAGGCATGTTCTGATATGACACCTACATTGTACTCCACAAAACTGAAGATCACTTTGCCTCTCAGCATCTTCAGATGGCCTTCCAAGGCTCAAACACCACTGTCAAAAACTTACAATCTGGGCACTCCATCTCCAGGAACACTGTCACACACTGTCTATGCAGCCCCAGCAGAATATAGTCTTATAACTTATTCAGAAGTTATAACGTTTCAAACCTCCAATCCCCTCCAAGAGCTTTCACCAACTCCTATATCTGTGTCTTCTGCATATCTTGTGCACCCAACACTACTGACCCTACAGCAAACGGACACACATTGGCCTCCAGTATACCCAAGGCCGTAGCTACATGTGAAAGTATGTCCTTCCTCATTACCTATCCAGAACATTAAACAGTCCACGAGAACCCTACTCTCATCCCCTGCGCTGTGCTGGATTGTTCAAACATACATCTTTGCGTCTTCCCAGATCGCATAATTGCTGGGGCACCATAGTCACTTAGCATACACACCTAGCAATCTACACCCCCCCCCATGCAAGTGTGGCAGCTTCATAACACCTTCGACTGAACAAGGTAAGTTTATCTCCTTCCAAGACAATCGGTGGGGGAATCAAGAAAGCTGCAAATCCCACTCACCTAAATGGGAAATTCTTCTACACCCAATTCTATGTGTTTGCACTCCTCTAACTGCCATTATTCATCAAGTATCCTTTGATTATGGAAGCCCTATGCCTCAAATGGGCATGACCCCCCCCCCCCTTTGGTGCTCAACACAAGGGCCATACAAAAACTGAAGCCTATCCCAACATGAGATATAGCTTCACTTTTTGCCTCATCACATTTCCTGCTTTTGTCCAAGAGCTTTGAGCTCAACTACTTCACTCTTTCCGGTGACCTCAAAGGTAGTTGAAGGCCCACTTGGGATGCCAGCCCTAGGCTGAATTCTCTGTTTGCCTTTCTTCCTTTGGATTTTAACCTGGTTCTTTCCTTCGCTTTAGGCAGCCTTATCACCTATTTTTTTCTGATCCTCAAAGGCTCTTAGGCCAACAACATACAATTGCACATCCAGGCTGAACGGGTTATATATATTTATTTAAGTGTTTCTATATCGCTTTATCCTACGGTCAAAGCGGTTTACATTGTAACAGAACATTATACATTAAACTGGGAATTTAACTATCTGTACAGGTTTGGGAAGTCATATGGACGAAGGCGGTCAGGGGAGGAGAGAGTAAGGAGGGGTGTAGACTTGAGTTAGGAAGGGGAAGGGGTGTTATGTGGTTGAGCTGGTGGCTGACTGTGAAGGTGTGCTCGACTCACTGTGTGGAAATCTCCACCTCATGATGCAATACCAACTGCAGACGGGATGTACAAGGGTTCACAATCTCTGTCAAACTCTAGACTTCAAAAGAACTGTCTCCTGAAAGGCAATCATTCCCCCACTATGGGCAGACCAACGACCATCAGACCAAATGGTCCTTCGAACCCTCCCCTTGAGGGCCCACATGGAATGCCAGCCCAAGCTCTGGAAGTCATTAGCGGAAGATGTAGTAAAAGCTGTTAGTGTAACTAGGTTTAAAAAAAGGTTTGGACAACTTCCTGGAGGAAAAGTCCATAAACCATTATTAAAGAGGACCCTGGAAATTCCTTGCTTGCCCTAGTACAAGCATTGTGGAATCTGTGTGGGAAACTGCTAGGTACTTGTGACCTGGATTGGCCACTGTTGGAAACAGGATAATGGGCTTGATGAACCTTGGTCTGACCCAGTAAGGCATATCTTATGTTCCTTTGACATACATCTATCAGCAGCTCCACAGTCGCCTCCTGGCTTGCAGTCTCTGGGCCTCCAGTAACCTCCCGTTTTCAGTGCTCAGGCACATCGCTTTGGCCATTTTGGCATGCATGGTCATTTCACTTAGATGTTCTTTCTGCACTTGGTAACCTTTATCAATTGCTTCTCCGGCACGTTGCCAAGGACCAGGCACGTTGGGGAAACTTGTCCCCTTCCATTTTTGGCCTTATCTTGAACTGGAGCTTACACAGCTTCATCCTACTGCAGCACCATACAGGATGAAGATGCATGTCTGTACACAGCAACCCTTCACATCCCTCTGCTTGGGAGTCAGCAGTGTGTAGCTGACTCAACCTGCTTGCCCATGGAGAAAATGCAATTACTTACCTGTAACAGGGGTTCTCTATGGACAGCTGGATAAGTCAGCCAAACAAATCCACTCGTCTCCCCTATAGGATGAATCTGCTTAAATGTAGATAGAGAAAACTGAGGTGGAGTCGGGGGGGGGGAGCGCTGGGGTGAGGGTGGCTAGTATATGCTCAGAAAAGTTGTCTTGGTTTTTCTGAGCTCTGGAAAATTAGTCTGTCCATAGCGCCTTTGGATGATGTCATCAATGTGTGGCTGACTTATCCTGCTGTCCATGGAGAACTAACTGCACTATACCTGATGTTGCTGTGTCCCATAGTCTCCACTAGATGTCGCTGCAGTCAACAAAATACAATATTAACATTGAACTAAAAATTCCTAGATCCGCAATAGCTTTTTTTATTAGACTAAGGTAAAACGTTTTTGACTGCTTTAAAGAGCTTTTCTCCCTTTATCTAGTCAGGTTAGGGATAATGAAATTTGAATCTATATTGTGGAGGTGGTGTAGTGGGGTTCTGCTTTCAAGTTTAGGGCTTGAAAAAAGGATGCTGGTGATAGAGGAGTGAGGGATGTGTTTGCAGCAGGCTGAGAAAACATACAGGAAATTCACAGCAACAAGAAGACTGATGAGGAAACCAGCCTTTTGCCACTAACCGGTTAAAGTGCATTTTAGTATGCAATAGCTGGGATGCTTGTGTATCACACCGTTCATCATGCCCAGTTATCAGCTGCCAAAATTACACACTAACTGGAAATCATTTTTTATTTATTTATTTTTATTTTTATTTTAACAGTTCTTCTATACCGCTCTATTTTAGATCAGAGCGGTTTACATTTAACATCAACTATACAACACAAGGAACTTTGAGTTGTATTTACAATAAACATGGAGATCAACTTGGAAGTAACTGGGGGAAACTATGTACAATTCTTAACTCTATACAACTCATCATGCATGGTTGTGGAGAGTAGGCAGATTAGGGGCAGAGTGTAGGTGTGGAACGAACAGTGCATGATCAAGGGCAGTGTCCAGTTTAGTGTGGGTGCACCTAACGATACTTCTGGCGTTATGGTTAGATGCACCTGCATTAATTGCATCACACATTAAGATAAGCATAACGTCTGGGGAAATGCTACTCATACTTAATGGTGAACGCAGAGTCTTTGCACTCGCCATACAGTACATTAAAAATGCGTGCTGATTGCAAAACCTTAACAGTGTTTAGTAAAAGGCACCTAAATCCCTGTATGTTTGAAAATATTCAAATGTTTTAATGTTGCATATCCTACTGTTCTTGAACTTCAAAAGTTTTCTTTCAGTATCTGAATCATAAAGGCCCTGGTTAAAAGATAGAAAGCAGAGGGTAGGGCTGAATGACCAATTTTCCCAATGGAGGAGCACCCCAGGGATCTGTGCTGGGTCTGCTGCTTTTTAACATATTTGTAAATGACCTGGAAATGGGAATAACGATTGAGGTTATCAAATTTGCAGATGACACAAAATTATTCAAAGTTATTAAAACCCAAGAGGATTGTGAAAAAATTGCAAGAGGATCTTGATAAATTGGAAGACTGGGTATCCAAATGACAGATGAAATTTAATGTGGACAAGTGGCAAAGTTATGCACCTAGGAAAGAACAACCCAAACTATGGTTACATGATGCAAGATTCCACATTAGGAACCACCACCCAGGAAAAAGATTTTGGTATCATCGTGGATAACATGTTGAAACCCTTCATCCAGTGTGCAGTGGTGGCCAAGAAGGCAAATTAAATGCTAGGAATCATAAGGAAGGAATGGAGAATAAAACAGAGGCTGTTATAATGCCTCTATATCGTTCCATGGTGCGATCGCACCTTGAATACTTGTGCAATTCTGGTCGCTGTATCTTAAAAAGGATATAGCAGAATTAGAAAAGGTCCAGAGAAGAGCCAGCAAAATGGTAAAGGGGATGGAAGGATACCCCTATAAGTAGAGGCTTAAAAGGTTAGGACTTTTCAACCTGGAAAAGAGACGGCTGAGGGGAGATATGATAGAGGTCTATAAATTAATGAATGAAGTGGAACGGGTAAACATAAATCGATTCTTTACGCCATCAAAAAATAGAAAGACTAGGGGATGTGCAACGATGCTACAGTGTAACCCATTTAACACTAATAAGAGAAAATATTTTTTCACTCAGCGCGCAATCAAACTCGAATTCATTACCGGAGGATGTAATAAAAACTGTTAGTGTAGCTAAGTTTAAAAAAGGTTTTGACAAGTTCCTGGAAGAAACCACTATTAAAGAAGACCCAGGTAATCCACTGCTTGTTCAATACAAGCATTATGTAAACCTGGGTCTTTTTGGCAAACTGACAGGTACTTGTGACCTGGATTGGTCACTGTTGGGAATAGGAGACTGGGCTTGATGGACCTTGGTCTGACCCAGTATGGCATTTTTTATGCATGCCAATCAGCACAGGTCCATGACATTCAGGCCGAGTCCCTTGCTAACTGCATCCCACGTTAGGGACGCGAGGGGTTGGGTTCGGGCAGAGAGTTGGCGTGCTGAGCTCTGTGCAGCTAGCATGTAGTGCAAACCCTGTGCTGCTTCCTGCGCGATTGGCATGGGTTCACCTAATGCCATGTCAGTAGGGGAGTTCATTGGCATGCGTTAAGGGATAGGGCTCCGTGTTAACTGCCAGGATATTGCTGTCCACATCCCTGACAGTTAACGTGATTTTAGAGCTATTGGTACATTAGGTACAACATCGCAGTGCCCTTTGGTAAAAGACCCCCTTCGATGGGAGCACACCTTTTGTAGTCTTCCTATCTCTGTTACTGGGTACCCCACTTTGTGGGTTTCCTTTCTTTGTGTTGAAGTAGTTTGCCCTGGATGTATTAAGCGCAGATTCAGTTTTCTGGTTGATGGGTTTAGGGGTTTATAGACTTTGGTTGGAAAGATTCCATAGCACTTTGAGGGGATTATCCCATGGCTTTTGGGTCAGAGCATATGTGCTGGTCCTGTGAACCTTGGCGGTGTATGATGGATTTTCTTGTATATAAAGACTTTGGTTTTCTCTATACAGATGTTTTGTAAATGTTAATTGTTGATGGATTCGGTGTCCAAAATATTCACTTTTTTGTGGATTAGTCTGAATCTGATTGAAGGACAAGATGCAGTAAGAGGATCATAATATAGCTTAAGATTCTCCTTTTCTCTCCCCATTCGCATCCTACAACTGCAGCAAAGCAGCCTTACCTTAATCCAAAAGACTCCTATGTAGGAAGGGGCATGTCATTTTAAGACAATATTTTTCAGGCCGGGAGGGCGCTCTCTCTCTTTTTGTGAATTTCCATCAGATGACTGCAAGCTAATAGAGCAAGGTCTGGTCTTGCCCCAGTGCATGGAAGGAGTTCTGGTTCTCGTTCCAGGAACTGATCTCTGCGGATTAAAGTGAAAAAGCTCTCTTGTTCCTGCATTTCCTGCCTTGATAATAGAAAATGAGCTCTCGTACAGTACATCCTTAGCACACAGGCCACCGTATCACTTTTCCGTTTCTTGGCTTAGTGGTCTTACTCACAAGTAGAATTGCCAACTGGCTTTACCCCACTGCATGCTGGGATATGTTGTTCTGTTTTCTCAATTGCACTCTATAAGAAAAGCAAGACTGCAAGTCCCTTCATGAAATGCAATAAAGCCAGGACTGGATCAGGCTTATCTGGCATGGCACCAGTTGGTAACCCTACTCGCAGGTCATCTTTCATCATGCCCGATAATTATTTCATGCTTTTCATAAGAAATAAGAGGTATGCATTTCTATTATAGCCAGGAGGCTGGTTAATTTTTGTTTGAGCCCACTTGTCGGTGGTTTATTTGTATGATTTTTTTTTTTTTTAACACATCTTCCTGATCGGCCCTCCAGTCTAGTCCTGAACCTCTGGGGTTTAGCACCTTCTCCCGCAGCCTTGGAGACTGAGCATGTCACTCTTTTGGTGACCCCTGGTATAAATAGGCTAGGATCCGCCTACCTACTCCAGTAAGCTCCAGTCTCCAAAGCAGCTTGAGGAGTATTAAACCTAGGAGGTTAAGGACTCACTTGAGAAATGGTTAAGGAACTTCTGATAGTAGTTAATTAGATTTAGATTTAGATTTGATTACCTTGGTTAAGGAAAAAAAAAGAGAAAAAGTCTTGGGCCTGGACTTATGCTGCAGGGGCTATTGTCTTGCTCTCCCTCTCTTCCCTGGTAACCTGGAGGTGGTAGAGCATGGTAGGTCTGACAAACGGAGCTTCTGACTCCCGAATCCACCGTGTGAGTGAGGAGTCAGATAGCCGAGCGTCGGGAGTGCAAGATCTGAAGGGTGGCAGAGGATCGCATCGGCGATTCTAAAGGCACACACTCCGGCGGAGGGCTTGTCAGCGCAGTGTGCTCTGTTCCTCCTGACGCTGAAGCTGATGGTAGGCTGAGCGCGGTTGAGGCTGCTCATACCATTCGGGAGCGCCAGCTTCGGTGAGTAGTATTAGAAAGGTGGAAATATTTGCCGCGCGGTGGCAGAGAGCATCAGGAATCGGAAGTAGGTGCGTGCTTTGGTTTTCAGTCAGGGTAGACCTGAGCCGAGTGTAACAAAAGCGCGGGAGAAACGTCTGCAGCCTTGCGGCTGTCTGTCGCCAGGTGTAAGATCAGAGGGGGGAGATCTCTATCCGGGGAAAGAGTTTCTTCTGCGGGGGGATCTCCAAGTGTTTTGAGACAGAAAAAAAAAAAACAGAAGAGAGACTTTAGTTTCAGGCTGTCTGCATAGGGGGTTTAAGCATGCCCTCTAAGCCCGTATGTTTGCTCTGTGGGTCTAAGAAGGGCTCACTCTCTGAGACCGGAGTGTGCAAAGCATGCCTTCAGGAGGCTACCGCCGCAGAGTTGGACAAGGAGAGAGTTGAGAGGCCCTCTCCAATTTTGCCGGAGCCTCTATCTCCTTCAGTTACGCTGATGGAGCTGGTGGCAGGGCCGTCTTCAGCCGCAGATGCTCCAGCCTTGGTCCAGGGGGGCTTGGCGGCAAAATTCTCTCAGGAATTTGTGGCCCTGCTACAGCAGGCCTTAGGGGTGAATAAGGCAGCAGGGGCAGGGAACGAAGGAGCGGGAGAAGCGCCCGGGGTCTCAGGTGGACACCGGGACGGATAGTATCCCAGTGAAAAAGCTGAGGCTCCTACTTGACAAGGAACAATTACTGGAGCCAGAGAAGCGGTCGGAAACTATGGAAGATCTGGAGATAGAAGAGGATTTAGAGGAAGGAGAGATCACGGAACAAGAGGATCAGGCGAGAGTGGTTAAGGTGTTCCGGCGAGAAGAGTTGCCGGCTCTAATCACGGAAACGCTAAAAGCGCTTAACATTCCTGTGGTGGGCCCAGGGGAGGAGCCTAGCCTGGAAGACCCGCTTTTGCAGGCGGTGCACAAGTCCCAGAGGGTTTTTCCCCTACATGGGGTGTTTAGGGAAATGATTCAGAAAGAATGGGACATGCCTGAGTCAGGGATGAAGGGGGTCGAGAGTGATGGCTCGGCTTTATCCTCTGACGGATCAGGATAGGGATCTATTTCAGTCCCCTAAGGTGGATGCAGCGGTAGCGGCCGTAACCAAGAAAACTATCATACCTGTAGAGGGTAGTGCAGCCCTTAAGGATACACAGGATAGGTGGCTGGACACTTTGTTGAAGCAGGTCTTGGATATCAATGCCCTGGCCATGCAGGCTCCTCTTTGTGGAGCATGGGTGGCCAGGGCTTGTATGCGATGGTCACAAAGGATTAGGGGAACGCAGGTGGACGATATGGTAGAGGAAGTGGCCCAGTTGGAAACCGGGGCTGCCTATTTAGTGGACGTCCAGTATGATTTTATTCGCAGTCTGGCCAGAAGCATGGCGTCAGTGGTAGCGGCGCGAAGGTGTTTATGGCTTTGTAATTGGGCGGCGGACGGTTCCTCTAAGGCTAGGTTGAGTAAGCTTCCCTTCCGAGGCAAACTGTTGTTTGGTGAAGATTTGGATAAGTTGGTTAAGGATCTGGGAGACTGTAAGGGCGGAAGGTTGCTGAGGACAAGCAGAAGCCGGGGCGTGCCCTAGGGGCGTCGAAGAATCAGCAGAGGGATTTTCGGCATTTTCGTCCACAAAGGTTTGGTCAGTTTCAAAGAGGTTGAGCGGCTTACCGCTCCCAGAGTTTGAGGTTTTAGGGGAGCAGGACGAGGGTTTGGAGCTTCCTTGTCCTCGACCTTTAAGAAGTCTCAATGAAGTGAGGGGGATCCAGGCGGAATTGATTCCTGTAGGCGGTCGATTAAGGGAGTTCTATTCCGCCTGGGTCCGAGTTACGTCAGATCAGTGGGTGCTGGAGGTCATTCAGAAAGGATATGTGCTAGAGTTCCAGCGTCCGGTGGTCGACGCCTTCGTTCTCTCCCCTTGCAGAGCCCGTTCAAAGCAGGTAGCGATACAGGAGACATTGGATAGGCTGCCGGCTCTCAAAGCAGTAGTGCCAGTTCCGGAGAACGAGTGCGGCGACGGTCGATATTCCATATACTTTGTAGTCCCAAAGAAAGAGGGCACCTTCCGACCGATTCTGGACCTTAAAAGGGTGAATCAGTGCCTCCGGGTATCCCACTGTCGGATGGAGACCCTGCGGTCGGTCATAGTAGCGGTGAGACAAGGAGAGTTTCTCACAAGGAGAGTTTCTCACATCGTTGGACCTGACGGAGGCCTATTTGCACATTCCAATCCGTGAAGAGCATCAGCGTTTCCTCCGTTTTGCGGTTACGATCGGGCATTTTCAGTTCCAGGCATTACCGTTTGGGTTGGCAACGGCCCCGCATACTTTCACCAAGGTGATGGTAGTGGTAGCGGCGGCGTTGAGAAAAGGAGTGTTGGCTCATCCTTACCTGGACGATTGGTTGATCCATGCAAAATTGAAGGAAGAGAGCAAGGAAGCCACCCGTCGGGTGGTGCAGTTCCTGCAGACGCTGGGCTGGGTAGTCAGTTTGGAAAAGAGCAGGTTCAAGCCCTCGCAGGTTTTGGAGTATTTGGGGGTCCGGTTCGACACAGGGGTATGAAGAGTCTTTCTACCAGACAGCAGAGTGCTAGGGCTAAGGGAGCTCGTTCAGGCCTTTCTGGAGAGACCGGAGCCCACGGCATGGCATTATCTGCAACTGTTAGGAAAGATAGCGGCCACGCTCGAGGTAGTGCCCTGGGCCAGAGCCCACATGAGACCATTACAAAGGGCCTTACTCAGGAGATGGTCAAATCAGATCGACCCGTTGTCCCACAAGTTACCCTGTTCGCGGGAAACAAGGGATGCTCTTCAGTGGTGGTTACAACCCGGGCATCTCGAAAAAGGGATGCCCTTGGAGGCTCTGGGTTGGCGACCTCTCATGACGGATGCCAGTCTGTTCGGGTGGGGGGCACATTTCGAGGGCAGTTTTGCCCAGGGTCAGTGGACGGAAAGGGAGAAGCAGTAGTCCATGAACAGGTTGGAACTAAGGGCAGTAAGGTTAGCTCTAGGGGCCTTTCAGCACAGGCTACAAGGAAAAGAGATCCGAGTTCTCTTGGACAATGCCACGGCGGTGGCATATGTCAGTTGTCAGGGTGGCACAGGCAGCATAGCTCTAGAGGAAGAGGCGAAAGAGCTCTTAGCCTGGGCCGAGAAACATCTGGAAGCGTTGTCAGCGGCGCATTTAGCAGGGGTGGACAATGTGACAGACGATTTTTTGAGTTGAGTCAAGGTGGATCCAGAAGAGTGGGTTCTCCAGCAGGAGGTGTTCGACTTGATAGTACAATGCTGGGGTATTCCGGTGTTGGACCTGATGGTGACCTTCGAGTCGGCAAAGGCCGCAAGGTTTTACAGCAGAAGGCGAGAGAGAATGTCGGAAGGCCTGGACGCTATGATGCAGTCCTGGCCGGAGGAGCAGCTTCTTTACATGTTTCTGCCCTGGGTGTTAATAGAGTGAGTGCTGCAGCGGATCGAGCGTCACAAGGGTCAGGTCATCTTGATTGCTCCAGATTGGCCTCGGCAGCCATGGTATGCGGACCTCGTACGGCTCTTGGTGGTGCGGCCGTGGCGGCTGCAGCTGAGAGAGGATCTGCTAACGCAGGGACCGTTGAATATGCCTCAGGTGGATCGATTCTCGCTTACAGCCTGGCTCTTGAAAGGGCAAGGATAACAACAAATGGATATTTGCCGCGGGTCATTTCAACTTTGTTGAGGTCCAGGTGGCGTTCTACCTCGGTGGCGTATGTTAGAGTGTGGCGACTGTTCGAGTCGTGGTGTGGAGAGAAAGGAGTTTCAGCCTTAAAGGCTTCAGTTCCACAGGTTCTTTTGTTCCTGCAGGATGGTTTTGATAAGGGATTAGCGACCGCTTCCCTACGAGTGCAGTTGGCAGCGCTGGCATGTTATCGTGGAAAGGTGCAAGGTGTTGGTCTTGGCACATATCCGGATGTCAAGCGTTTCCTGCGTGTGATATCTCTTCTGCAGCCTCAATGCAGAGCGACGGTACCGCCGTAGGATCTTAACTTGGTGCTGGAAGCTCTAGTTAAGGAACCTTTTGAGCCTTTGGGAAGGTCGATGTTGAAGGATCTCACGCTCAAGGCGATCTTTCTGGTGGCTATCTGCTCGGCCCGAAGGATTTCGGAGTTGCAAGCGCTGTCGTGTCAAGAGCCTTTCTTGTCCTTTCAGAGCATGAAGGTAGTGTTGAGAATGGTTCCCTCATTCTTGCCTAAGGTGGTATCGCCGTTTCATTTGAATCAGGGAGTGGTACTGCCAATTTTCAGGGTGGAGAGCAGGAAGGGGTCTGAGAAGCTACATCAGCTGGATGTAGGACGAGTGTTGAGGAAATATTTGCTTAGAACGGCGCCGTTCCGCAAAACAGACTGTTTGTTTGTATTGTTTGGGGGTCCCAGACAAGTAGAGGCGGCGTCTAAGTCTTCTATTGCTAAGTGGTTAAAAGAGACTATTGTGTCTTATCTGTTGTGGGGCAAGTCAGTTCCGTTAGGGTTTAGGGCTCATTCCACGAGGGCACAAGCGGCGTTGTGGGCGGAGGTGAGCTTGGTGCTGGCGGTAGAAATTTGTAAAGCGGCGACGTGATCGTCGCTTCATACTTTTGTGAAGCATTACAGGTTGGATGTTCAAACGGAGAGGGACTCCTGTTTTGGGTCAGCAGTGCTGCAGGCTGGTCTGGCAGGTTCCTCCCGATTAATTCGTTCACTGCTCTGTTACATCCCCAGAGGTTCAGGACTAGACTGGAGGGCCGATCAGGAAGAGATAATTAGACTTACCTGCTAATTGTTTTTCCTGGACGAACTCCAGTCTAGTCCTGTATCCCACCCTGGAATGAAGTCAGATCCTGGCCTGCAGAAGTAGAGGTCACGTACGTCCAAGGATGAGGGCGACCGGCAGGCGGGCCAGTTTTTGACGAAGGGGGGGATAACAGGTACATCTGGGGAAGGGGGTACAAAGTACTGTCTGGTTAGGGGTCCCACGGATAGGGTGAGGTAAGACCCCAGCAGCTTCGCAAACGAGAAGTAATTTCTAGGGTAGAGTGTGTGTTTGTAGTTCGCGAAGCTTGATTGAGGAGCTTGTAAAAAACAAAATTATTTCAATGAAGTTTATTTGTTTATCTATTTAACTACTTAATTATTGCTCTTGTGAGTCTGCTCTGTCAATAGGTTACTGGAGTAGGTAGGCGGATCCTAGCATATTTATACCAGGGGTCACCAAAAGAGTGACATGCTCAGTCTCCAAGGCTGCGGGAGGAGGTGCTAAACTCCAGAGGTTCAGGACTAGACTGGAGTTCCTCCAGGAAAAACAATTAGCAGGTAAGTCTAATTATCTCGTTCTACCTATTCCTTCAGCTTGGACAGTCAGCATACAGGATCCCTCACTGGCCTTGAGTGCCACACCTTTGGCTGGCAGGAGGCCGCCCATTGTAGCAGCTCTTTTCCTGCCTCCCTGGGATCTAGAGCATCGGCTTCAGCCTAAGCCATAGGGACTGGTTTTTCATATTTTTACATGCACCACTGGGAAGCCTGTATGAGGTTCTGTATAGATTGCTATAAGGTGCTTGCAATAAACACTATACAAATAGACCCTAAGATCTTTGAGGAAAGGACTCGTGAGTGAGTACCTAAGTCAGTGGGAGATGAAGGGACTCCCCCAGGATCATAAAGAGTGCCAGCTGAAGAAACAGGATTTGAACCCTGGTCTCAGCCCTGTTCTCCACAGCAGCAGCCTGATTGACTTAGCTCTCTGGTATTAGACGAAAACAAATGTAGAGCAGCCTGCAAAACGTCAAACAGCAGAAATCCCGAGAGAAAAGCTGGGCATTTAAATGCTTGTGTTGCCTTCTGCTGGCCAGTCAAATTGTGACTAGGATCAGCACTGGCCCAAGGGTATTTGATGCCCTAGGCTAACATCCGACCGTGTGCTTACCCCTTCCACCCCTCCCCCCATAGTCCAGCATCTCTTTCCCTCCCCTTCCCATGGCCAGAATGTAATCTTTCCTTACCTTCCCCCCCCCCATAGTGTAGCATCTCCCCTTCTTTAGCCCCCACCAGGTGTCCAGCATCTCTTCTCACCTTCCCTACCGTCTCCATGTCCAGCTTCTCCCCATCCCTCCCTCCCCCTGTCCATAATTTCCTTCCTCTTTCTTTCCCACTGCTATGCCTGCTGCCGCCACCACCACCAGCACCACCTTACCTGCACCTGGGCCTGAGGGTCAATAGAATGAGTCCATGCAACATGGGGCCTTGAGCACAGGTCCGCACGCGAGTGCTGCCATCTCCAGCCTCCCTTAATGCGGCTTCCTCCGTCCAGAGGGAGCAGGATGTAGCAGGGTTTGTTTATTAAAAACTTGATATACCACCGACTCGTGTAACAGCGTGACAGTTTACAATAAAACCATAATTACAGAAATTATAAAAGATCATAAAAGAACTACAAAATAAAACAGGAGAGAACCCTCTCCCCCTCTTTCTCTGGTGTGAATGGAAGAAGGTCCGGCTAGAACAGAAAGGCTTGTGAGAACAGATGAGTTTTATGTGAAGCTTTGAATCTAGGGAAGGAAGTTTCGAGATGGCAGGGCGGCCCAAGGGTGATGCGGGGCCATGTGCGGAGACTCATTGCGGGGCCTCATTTGCATAATCATTGGACCTCATTTGGATTAATTTAATTTAATTTAAAATGTATATGTTGCAAACTAAAATGTTAGGCAGCTTTCAAAGGAGCCCTTCACAAGCAATGACTTAGGGGCATGTTTACTAAATATTAATATGTGTTAAATGCCACTGCTCCAATATAAATTAATGGGTGTTCTTGCACTTAGAGCACATTAACATTTGTGAATGTGCATTAACATTTAAACATGCCTCTTAATGAGTGTTGGAATACCATTTGGATGGGCAGTGAGGATAAAGAAAGATTACCAGATTTCTACATTACTATACTCCAGTGCCAACTGCCAGGAAGTACTATAAACCCTGCTCATTTAGAACCTATAGCAAACCCGCCATATCATAAGAGCACTACCAGGACTCACAAAGCACCAAACCCTATCTATCAAAAGGCAACCCTGCTAATATTAAACCAGTACATCTCAGAGAATACCATACATCTCCTACTAGGGAAAGAGAACAAGTGGGACTATCACATAGAAATTACATGAACAGAATACTGCAGCTCGGTTACACATGCAAAAGACAGCAAACATAGAATGTGGAATCACAATTTAGAAATATGAAAACAATAATTAAATTGGGAATGTTGGAATGTACAACAACTATAAATTAATTACCTCTTGTAGTAAACAAAACGCAAAGACGTTAGCAATGCACATTTCCCAGAGCTGACATATTCCAGTTAATAATTTCAAAATAAAATAGTATTTTTCTACCTTTGTTTTGAGATTTCTTTTTCCGTCGCAACTGCTTTGTGTCTTCTGTAACTCTCCATTGTCTTCTGCCCATTTGTCCTTTCTTCTCTCTACATCTGCTTTAACATACTGATCTTTCCACTTTTGCTCTTTCCTCCATTTTCTTTCTTTATTCCTTTTTCATCCACTCAAATTTCACCCTTCCATCCTCAATCCCCACTTACTCTCCGAATACCCGGCCAATTGTAGATTTTTCTTCCCTCCCACACAAGATATCTTTTCCCCTCTGCATCCTCACTCCCCACCCCCTTCTAGTCCTCCTCCAACATCAGCTCTCTTCTAGTTCCAGCCCCATCCAGCATCTGCTTCCTTCTAGTCCCATTCTCCCATCCCCCCTGTCAGGCCATTTCCAGTCCAAGGCCCCTCCCCCCCCCCCCACCAAAGATCCTCGCATCTGTCTGGCTGGCTTCAGAGGGAGTCGGTAAAGCCTGAGGTTCCGGCTCACCTCTGTACAGTGCCGGATTGAAAAGCAGGGTTTTCCTTTACTGAGTCCGGTGATTGTGTTTTCGTGGAACCTGCTGAGTGCCGGGAAACAGGAAATACCCTTTAACCTCCAGCACGCCAGTGGGCTCCACGAGAACACAGCCATTGGACTCGGTGAAGGAAAACTCTGCTCTTCAATTCAGTGGCTGTACAGAGGTGAGCCAGGGCCTCGTCCCTCCCTGGCTCCCTCTGAAGCTGGCACTGCAAACAGTCGGAACTTGGGAGCTGAACACCATGTAGATCATGTTTGGCACGGGGTCTCCTGAAGTGCGGGGCCCTGTTCAAATAACATTCCTGCACAATGGATGGGCCGGCCCTGATCAGGAGGGAGGTCATTCCATAGTTTTGGTGTGAGAAAATAAAAAGCAGAGTGTTGGGTTGACAAGTCTTGCTTGTGAGGCTGGGGGGAGATAGAGGCGATTAGCATGCAAAGAATGAAGAACCCGGTAGGGGTTGTGAAGAGTGACAAGAGAGGAGAGATATGAAGGGAGACCAGTATGAACAGCTTTGTGTCAAAATCAGAACTTTATAGTGGATTTTGAAAGAAACAGGGAGCCAGTGTTGCTGATACAAAAGGGGGGGGGGGAATTTGAGTGTGGGCGTGTACTCAAGGCCCTGCACCATGCTGACAGCCTAGTGGTAGGGCTGGAAGACTGTTTATTTGTCCAGTGGAGAGTTTTACCTGGATGGGAAGGGTGGTGATTTGCCATTGAAATGCATTTGAGATGGGAGATGAGGAGAGAGGCCTTTCCAGACAGAACAAGGATATTGGGAATGGAGGGCAACCAGTTTCATGCCTGACAAGACATCCTTCTAAAGGGAGAGATGGCAAATCATTTCTTAGCCAGCATGGAAATATGTATGTCTCCATACACAGCAAAATGGGGAGGGCACAGGGCCATGACCTGATCAAACTTTGCTCCACACAGCATCAGCAACCAGGAAGCTTGGGGTGGGTGGTGGCAGAGACCAATTGGTATGGCCCTCTCAACCAAAATGGTCCATTCCCTGTATATCTCAGCCCAGTCCTCTTGCCACTACCAAAAATTGTTATTGTTACTGTTACTTAGGGCGAGAGAAAATGCCTTTGCCCTGATCCAGCTGCTCATGTATGGTACAATTCTGTGATGACCACAAAAAAGCTGTATGAGAGCAATAAGGAACAACAATAGAAAAAGCAGCTTGGCACGAGAGAGAATTTCCTCAGAAGTTTCTAAGAATTCAGAAAGGTCTAAACTAGGCATATTTAAAGGATCCATCTCCCCTTGAACACAATCACCCCCCCAGCCGCCGAATCCAAAGGTGGGGATTCTCTGACTCCGACCGGCAAGTAATAAAGTTTAGAAAGAATTATGCTATCGGGGTCAGGTAATCTCAACCCTTCCTTAATATATTTAAGAAATAATATACCAGGTGAGAGATAGTGCGTCTTGGGAAAATTCAATAACCGAAGGTTTCTAATATGCAAGGCATTATCCAACATTTCATCATGACGATGCAATATTAAGGAGTCCTGGACTGCAGATGCCAAGACACTCTGTATTGAGGAAACTGAACCTTCCAATTTAGTTTGAGAGTGTTCCAACTCCGTCAACCGAGTCTGACAACTAGACAAAGCAGTCACCGTGTCCTGAGTAAATTTAGAAAGCTGCACCAAAGATGAATTTAAGGCTAACTCAGTCCGAGAGACAACTTGCCAAATGTCTTGTAAAGAGACATCCGATGGTGGTTTAGGAGTTTCAACAATGGAGGAAAACTCAAAAGGAGAGGGCAAAATAGTCACAGAAGGATTTACCTTTAAGAAGGCTTCAGGAAGTAATGCGCAGTCAAGTGTAGGATCAACCCCAGCCTCTCGTGCCACTCTGTAACCTTTTCATTAGAGAGGGATAAAGAATTAGTGTTACGTTCCTACTTTAAATATCGCCATGAAAAGTTCTTTGGCCAATCGATTCAGATATTTCCCGACGTTTGTCGTACCACACAACTGAAACGAAGAGCTTTTCTGGTACTCAGACCTCAGGTTTTAGCTTTGGGAGCAACGTTTGTTTTAAAATATCCATGCAAGTGCGTTATTAAATATCAAAGTAAATCTTATACTTTTTTTGATTCACTTCAGTTGGAAACCTTTTTGAAAGGCTTGGTTAAAGCGTAATTATTATTATTATTATTATTGTAGCTCTAGCTAAGTATACAAGAGTCCGTTTTTGTTTCTGTTTCTCGCTCCTTATCAGGATGTTTTTTATTTTTTTTCCTTGTTATTAGTCCTCAGATTCACACTCCATTGTGGGCTAGAGACAGTACTGTTTTGTGTTATCCATTTGGAATGTATATTGTTTCAATGGTTCATTGTTTCAATGTATATTGTATCATTGCTTTGTATTGCCTTTATATTACCTTAATAAAGAGGTTTTGAAATTAAAAAAAAAAAAAAAAAAAGCAGCTACTCTCAATTAATGCACAACTCAAATATAATGACAATAACAATAAAGAATCTTTAACAAAACTCAATCAAGGCACAAAATGACCTCCAGGATGGCTAATACCCTACATGTAGTGAGAATCTCACTATAGGGAATAGCTGACGCTCACATCATAGGTCAAAGCCTCCTCCAAATAACATTCTCAAATAAAATTTCAAAACATCCTCATAACCCACCAACCATAACCTAAAACAAAACAATAATCACTCTATGACATTACACATACACATACACTCCATTCACACAGTCAAAAGCGTCAGCATCAAATGATAACTGCACAAGGCAGCACAGGAACAGACGATAAGTCTCCTACAATAGCAAAAAATATAATTAGTAATGACAAAATAACACGAGCCCAAACTGAGCCACAGTTACTTATCTTTCGCACAATAGCTGCTCAGCGTCAACTCGCAAATCCATAGCCACCTCGCCACAGCACATCATGGCAGACAATCCGAAAACATCTACAAAAACTTCAGACAAGCGGGGTAATCCACAATTACCCAGAGCCTTAAATAGCTTAATAACAGAACCCTACAAAAGCTTTCATTTCGCCGTATTAAGGCTTCTTCAAGGGTAAAAATTAACACACTATAAAACTCCGCTGCACAACTCTGCACCCTGCCATCAATTCTGTGATGACCATGTTGGGCACTACTGCTGCCTCATCCCCCATCTCTGTTTCCTGGGAGCCAGATGTGCTTGTGAACTGCTTCTGCGCTTGGGGTGATGAGACGTACATGGCTTTGGAAAGACTAGGAATTTCATTGTGGCTCTAAGATGGGGTACTTGCCCAATTGGAGACTGTGTGTGCACTCTGCTATAGCGGGTGCATGAAAGCAGCTCTCTGAGATTCTTCTGAGTTAATAATTCTTGGAAAATGAAGTGTGGTGTCCTCATTTAGTTCCTTGTAATAAGTTAGTCAGCGTGGGCAGGATCCAGGTATACACCCATGGGAATCTGCAACCAGGTCATAGACTAGTTTTGTTTTCATGGAAGACTGGTAGTCTAGGGACAGCTTAAGTACCACAGAATAGACCCAACTAGAGGTGGAAAAGGCATTTTAGGGGCTTCAAATGTACTTCTCAAATGTTAACATCTTGCAAAACACCTAGAAAATAAGGTATATTGTGACTGGTTCTTCCTAGTTAAGGCTCCTATTCACAAAGGACTTTGCCACAGGTTAGCACGGGCCCCATTCTAGCCAGTGGGGTTCAGTAAATAACACATATGAATAAGCCTGTAATCTTACTAAGCTTGTATCACAGTCCTGAGCAAACAAATGTGTGGTGACGCTTATGTCGTACGAGACATCAGTCGCATGCCTTGACATCTGTAAGGCTGTTCATTATAAAGAATCCCATATCTCATCAGACCAATGATCTCTGAGTGACCCAAACAGTGGAGATCAATTCCCTGTTCACTCCCAGCAGTAAGAGGTGGCAATTACCAGTCATGCCTGCCTAACAGTTGTTAAGGGTCCTGTCCTTCAGAAACTTAATAACATAAGAAATGCCTTACTGGGTCAGACCAAGGACCATCAAGCCCAGTATCCTGTTTCCAACAAGGGCCAATGCAGGCCACAAGTATATGGCAGGTTCCACAATGCTTGTCCCAGGCAAGCAGTGGATTTCCTGGGTCCTCCTTAATAATGATTTATGGACCTTTCCTCCAGGAACTTTCCAAATCTTTTGAAACCCAGCTACACTAACAGCTTTTATTACATCCTCCGGTAACGAATTCCATAGTTTCATTACGGTTGAGTAAAAAAATATTTCCTCTTATTAATCTTAAATGGGTTGCACTGTAGCTTGATTGTGTCCTCTAGTCTTTCTACTTTTTGATGGCGTAAACAACCGATCTACATTTACCCATTTCAGCCCATAAAATAAATCTTGCTAAATTAATTAATTTTTATATATATTTATTAAATTTTCAAATACATTACACCAATAATAAAAAAATAAACAATTTCTTATAGGAGAACAAACCCCCAAAGAAAAATACAGACCATTCCCTAAGAAAATGAACAATAGCCCACAATAAAGGAAATAAGAGATCCAAGAGATAAGGAAAATTCTTCATACAGAAAATAAACAAATAATATGAGAGAAGCACCCACTAGGCCCACTACTCCAAGGGTCATTACAGTGGTGCCTGTGAAAGCGAAGTCAAAGGATTACCCCCCTCCCTCCCTCCCTCCCTCGCAGACGAGAATTCCACAAGTGATTTTGTCTCAAAAAAGACAAAAGCTTTACCCTTATAACCTATAAGACAAATACAAGGAAATCGTAGCACAAATTTTAACCCCAAGGCCAAGGCTCTAGAACGCAGAGCCAAAAAGCCTTGTCACCTCTTCTGTGTACTTCTAGTAAAATCAGGAAAGATATGTATTACGGTGCCTAAAAAAGGCTTATGCATAAATCAAAAATACAATTTAAACACCGCATTGCGGTCGAACTCCAAAGCAAATGTTACAACCAGAGTACACTTCTGGGTTACCACCTCCAGGGAGCATTCTAGAAAATCTGTTAGGTTATCCCCAACAGATCCACCCTGCCCAACAGAAGAATTACCCCCGCTGGGGGAAAGATATTGTGCCCTCCCTATAGGGGGAAGATTTCCAGAATCCATCCCCAGTCTCAGATATTTCTTCACCATGTCAATAGCAGAGATTAAGGGAGATTTGGGGAAGTTCAGCAGACGCAAGTTATTGCATCGAACTTGATTTTCAAGATACTCCATTCAACGATTGATAACATTGCTGGCCTTCACAAACACTTCTCTCATCATCTGCACTGCATCCACTTTTAATTCTATAGCTTCCATTTTCACAGTTAGAGTCCATTGCTTTGTCTTAATCGACTACAACTTGGGAGACAACAGTCAAATCACCCACCATCCGATTAGATAAAGTTTGGAGAGAGGAATTAAATCCCCGGATAACCTCCCACAGCGACTCCAGTCGCAGCTTGTGGTCTCTGTACATCACAAAGCACAAAACCTGAAGGCTTCCCACCCCTCTTTGTAATATCCTCCACCGTTCTCAAATGGGAAGCTGGTCCATCCTCCGATGTCCCTGCCAGCGCGGGGGATGATGCAGCTGCCGGTGTTCCACCCGAGAAGGGCTCCATGTCAACCACATTGGTCTGTAGAAACCCCACAGCACCAGTAGCAAAAGCACTTTCAGGGTTGGGAGGTAGCATCTGCACACCGGGACTCAGTGATGCTTCTTCGCTGCTGCCAAGGCGATTCCCCTCTAGCTGACCCAGAGAAGACTGTACCAGTTAGAATGGAGGCATGCCAAAATCCACCATTGTCATCTGGCGCAAGGGGCCGAAAGAAGTGCTCTCCGAGAGGGTAAGCTTCCCCCTTCCCTTCCTCTTGCCCATCGCCGCCACAAATGCACACAGCTCAACAAAGTCAGCGAGAAGAAACAGCGTGGCCGCCACTCCTCTACAGCGCCATCTTGGATCTTCTACCTTTAGCAAGGTTTATATACCGTCTTTCACCATGGTCAAAGCGACTTACAATGAACAGTGGTTAGGATTTTACATTGAACAAACTGAACCAATTGAACTTACAGTTGAGTAAATGGTTCTAGACATCGATCGTTATTTATAGGAGGACTGGCTATGTACAGCATGGTGTATCAAACTTTGGTTTCTTTGTGTTATTGTTTAATGTTGCTGTTGGGTTTTTATGGGGGAGGTAAAGTGTTTGATAAACAGGAGGGGTTTTAGGTGTTTTTGGAACGTAGGTAGATCTGAGAGGTTTTGTATTGTGTCTGGGAGAGCATGCCAGGCTGATGGTGTGTGTACAGTTCGAAGGCTCAGGTGCAGGCTTGTTGGGTTGATTTTGTTCTTTCATGGGGGATGATCAAGATATTTGTAGCAGTGTGTCATCTTGCACAGTTATGTTGTGGGGTTTGGAGCAGTGTTCATAGGTGAGATGTAGGATTGCTGTTGAGTGCTTTATGTGTTATCAGAAGCTTCTTGTACTTGATCCGGCTGGTAAGTGGGAGCCAGTGCAGTTTTTTCAAGGTGGGGGTTGTGATCATATTTTGAGGTTCCCATGAAGGTACGTGCTGTGGTGTGCAGAGATGAGGAGGGGGACCAGCATAGAGGACGATAGACCTTGGTAAATGGAGTTGCAGTAGTCTATATGTGGCAGGACAAGGGCTTGGAATGCAAAGCAGAAGTCCGGTGGGTCGAGGAGGGGGCGTAGTTGTTGAGTTCTTATTTTGTGGTAGACTAATTTTGCGGTGCCTTGTATTTGCGATTTGAGGGAGAGATGTTGATGCAGTGTAATTCCCAGATACTTGGATTTCGGGTTGTACCTTTTTTAAAATATTGTTTAGAGTGATGGAGTCTGGTGGAGTGAAGCTGATGTTTTTATAGATCTCTATCATATCCTCCCTCCTCTGCTGTCTTTTCCAAGTTGAAGAGCCCTGGCATTTTGTCTCTCCTCTATAGGGGTATACTTCCATTCCCTTTACTATTTTTGTCACTCTTCTTTGTACCTTTTCTAATTCGTTTTAAGATATAATGACCAGAATTGCACACAATATTCAAGGTGCAGTCGCACCATGGAGCAATACAGAGGCATTATAATAACCTTTGTTTTATTCTCCATTCCTTTCCTTATGATTCCTAGCTTTCTATTTGCTTTCTTGGCCACCGCTGCACACTGGGTGAAGAGTTTCAACTTACTATCCATGATGATGCCTAAATCTTTTTCCTGGCTGGTGGTTTCTAAGGTGGTACATTGCATCGTGTAACCATACTTTTGGGTTGTTCTTTCCTAGGTGCATAACTTTGCACTTGTCCAATTAAATGTCATCTGCCATTTGAACATCCAAGTCTTCCAATTTTTCAAGGTCCTCTTGCAATTTTTCACAATCCTCTTGTGTTTTAACAACTTTTGAATAATTTTGTGTCATCTGCAGATTTGATCACCTCACTCGTTATTCCCATTTCCAGTTCATTTATGAATATGTTAATAAGCAGCGTGCTCAGCACAGATCCCTGGGGTACTCCACTATTCCTTCTCCATTGGCCATTTAGCCCTAATCTCTGCTTTCTATCTTTAACCAGTTCCTGATCCACAATACTACACTGTCTCCAATCCAATGACTTTTTAATTTGGCCAAGAGTCTCTCATGAGAGACCTTGTCAAAGGCTTTCTGAAAATCCAGATATACTAGATCAACCGGCTCACCTTTGTCTACCTGTTTATTCACACCTTCAAAAAAATAGAACAGATTAGTAAAACAAAATTTTCCTCAGCTAAAACCATGTTGGCTTTCTTCCATTAAACCATGGCTATATACATGTTCGGAAATGTTATTCTTTATAATGGTATCTACCATTTTGCCCAGTACTGATGTCAGGCTCACTGGTCTGTAGTTTCCCGGATCACCCTTGAAACCCTTTTAAAAATTGGAGTTACATTGGCCACTCTCTAATCCTCAGGTACTACAGATGGTTTTAATGATAGTTCACAGATTGCAGACCTGCTATTAGCCTATTAGCAATCTCATATTTCAGTTCTTTCAACACCCTTGGATGTATACCAGGTGATTTGCTGCTCTTCAGTTTATCACATCATCTTGTAGAGAAATCACTCCACTATTTATGCAGATTCAAGTTATACAATCATTGGTTCCAAAAATGATGATGAAAGGAGAAAAAGGGTTTCAGAACCAGGGCCGTACCAAGCCATAATTGCGCCATGTGCTATTTCCTCTTCTGGCACCTCCCCTCCCCCCCATTGCCCTGCCGCCACCGCTTTTTTGTTTTCTTGGAGGTGGCGGCAGCAGCAGTGAGGTAGAGCCATGTTTACCCATAGAAGGAGGGAGTGGCCTAGTGGTTGGGGCAAGGTACCTCAGGCCGGAAGGTTGGGGGTTCAAATCCCTCTAGAAGACAGCAACCTTGGGCCGGAAGGACTTGGGTTTCTAGTCCAACAAGTGCTCCTCGTGATCTTGGGCAAGCCACTTAATCCTCCATTGCCCATGTTCCCTGTAAAATAGTTATCTCAAAGTTATAATGCCCTGTTCAATGTAATTTCAGTTTGTTCAGTGTAAACCACCTTGATATCATGAAAGGCGGTATATAAGAAATGTTAAATAAATATATGTTTGTAGATAGGTCAGGTCCCTCTTTCTCTTCTCTGATGTAGGTCGCATCAAAGGAAGGAGGGACCAGGCCAGCCATTCAAACATAGTAACATATAGTATGGTCCATCTAGTCTGCCCAGTAAGATGGCAAGAGTAGGTGCACCTGCTGCCCTGTGCTGGCCACCCCTCCCCATGTCTTTGTTTTAGGGGTGAACCCACTGCTCCGTGTAGGACACCCCTGTATGTTGAGAAATTAGATAGTTAAGTTTATTTTGATTTTATCCTGTTGCTGTAAAGGGATCCATTGTGTCTGTCCCATGCCATTTTGAATTCTGTCACTGTATTTGCCCCCACCACTTCCATCGGGAGGGCATTCCAAGCATCCACCACCCTTTCAGTGCAAATGTATTTCCTGACATTGCCTTTCAATTAACCCCCTTGCAGCGTCATGTTATACCCTCTAGTTTTACAGCTTCCTCGTCTTTGGAAGAGGTTTGTTTGTTCATTATTTCTCTTTAAGTATTTAAAGGTCTGAATCATATCTCCCCTATCCCTCCTCTCCTCCAGAGTATACAGATTTAGGTCTTCAAGTCTCTTCTCATAAGGCATCTGACACAGGCTCCAAATCATTTTGGTCGCCTTCCTCTGAACAGTTTCCAGTCTTTTTATGTCCTTTGCAAGATATGGTCTCCAGAACTGAACACAGTATTCCAAGTGAGGCCTCAGCAAACACTGAGTTGCAAAGACCCACATTTGAATGGCTGGCCTGGTCCTGAGGTAGAAATCCCGGCAGGGCTGCTGAGAGCTGGAAGGGTTAAGTGAAAAGGATACACCACTCTTGGTGAAGTCATACCCTGGTACATGCTCGTCCCTCCCCTATTCCTTTGTCCTGCTGCTCTCTCTGCTTGCTAGAGATAACTACTCTCCCTCTGCTTCGCTAGAGATAAGAGTACAGTAGACTTTCTCCAATCGGGACTATACTGTAATAAAGTGACTAATCGTGAAGAAATGCTGTTATAATCTGATAAGAAGTCTTATAACACAGGTCTGCAAAAAATCTTTTTTCAAGAGCTGTTTTGGTTATTCCACGTAATCTTTGTTTTTTGGTGCGCTGAATCCGAAAATGACCTCCATTGTGTCATAGGACATCACGTTTCCTGACAATTTAGGTAACTAAGTTAAATAAGGCAATAACTCAAAATAAATGGAAATAGACTTATAAAATTAAAGTTTTATTACAATATTTTCATGAAAATCCTTTTTTGAACTGAAATGAGCTCACCTACACACACTAAACTCGATTCTTCTTCCTTGTGAGGCTCCTCTTGGTGCATTTACGCTTGCGAGTAGCATCTGGAATGTCTCTCTGAAGCATCCAACAGTAGTCTGCCATCATTGTAATGCTCCATTTTCCCTGGTATCTCCTTTCCATCTCTTTAATGTCTTGGTGGAATCGTTCACCTTGTTCCTCACTCACAGCTCCCAAATTTTCAGGAAAGTAGTCAAGGTGGGACTGGAGGAAATGCACTTTCAAACTCATCTTTCAGCATTCATCCGACGATCTTTTTGTACTGAGGATCTTTGTTATTGCCTAAATGTTTCTGTACGACTTCTTTAAATGCAATCCACCCTTCTTTTTGAGGATCCATCATGGTATTGACAAACTCTTGATCAACTATAAGCCTTCTAATGTCTGGTCCGACGAACACACCTTCCTTCAATTTTGCCTCCGACAGGCCTGGAAACTTGGTGACCAAGTATTTGAAGCATTCTCCATCTCTTGGAAGTGATTTTACGAATTGCTTCATCAATCCCAATTTTATGTGGAGAGGTGTTAGAACTTTATGGGAAGGTACCAAAGTTTCTCGGAGGACATTTTTTTCACCGACTGTTATCACCCTCGGCTGCCAACTCTTCTTGGTCCAGTGATTTTGTCAGTCTCGACTGTCCCATGGACACAGAAAACAACGATATTTGGTATACCCAGCTTGTTGCCCAAGCAGCATGCACAAGACCTTCAAGTCCCCACACACTTGCCAACCATGGTCTTCATATCGAAGAACCAATTCCAAGTTCTCGTAAGTTTCCTTCAAGTGTACGGAATGACCTACAGGTATGGAAGCGTAAAAACCGTTGTGGAGTAAAACTGCTTTGAGACTTCTTTTTGAAGAATCTATAAAAAGACTCCATTGCTCTGAATCATATTGGATTTTAAATTGACCCATCAGACCTTTGACATCGATGCAATAAACCAACTTGTCTTCCTGGGCGAAGTAAGGAACGAACTTCTTTTCACAATGTCTGAACCATGAAGATGACACTCCTGGCAACAATAAATTCCTGCTTTTCAGCCTTGATCCGAGTAACTCAGCGGCATCTTTGGGAAGATTCAAGTCTCTTACCAAATCATTCATTTCCTCCTGAGAAAACAATTTTGGTCTTGTATCATCTTCAAAGTCAGAACTTGATTCGTCATCTGGTTCAGGTATGACTTCACCTTCATCGGAGCTAGGTATCTCTTCCAAGGTAGCAGGGGGCTTGGGTACTGGTATATCTGTGCCATGGGGGATGGGACGAATTGCTGAGTGAAGATTGGGGTATGAAATGGAATGCTTCCATTTGGAATTAAACCCTTTCACATTGCATGAACAAAAGTAACCGTCATCACTATGGTTCTTTTGCTCTCGCCATTCCATAGGAATCCCATAACGGAAAGATTTTTTCTTACCCTTGAACCAGTTTCAGAGGTCCTCAACACACCGTTTGCACACTTTATGAGGCACCCAGACTTTATCTTGATCTCCAATTTTTAGTCCAAAGTATGCAAAGTATACTTTTTTCACAAAGTCTGTAATATTCTGCTGTTGCTTCAACACTGTATATTCACCACAGATGAAACAAACTGTCTGGCGAATTAATACACTTTTGCGGAGCCATAACATAACGGTTGAAGAATGACGAGCTAACACGAATTGCGATGAAAAAGTGTGAACAACCAAGAACCTGATGATGATTCGTGCACAAGTGTGGCATGCAGGAGAGAGCAGCTCTGTGTCTGTTGCGACGCTCCTACCTGGGCCCAAGGGCTTACAGGCAGGAGTGGCCTTTGGAATGTCCTTTTTGGAATAAAGCTGTGTCAGTTGTCACCAGGAATTCTGGGACCTGTAGTTTGCTTGTCTCCCTTAAGGGCTGAGCTGTAGTTATGACTCGAGTAGTAAAGGCTGCAAGAATATTTATTTGTGTGGATTTTTCTCCAGCGCATCAAAGTTTAGTACAACAAACGCAAAAAGGATGCAACTCCAACATAAAGGTTGAAACAGAAACACAGGAAATGCAACAGAAATTAACTCAGCACTATTTGGCTGTTTCACAGTTCCTCTGACTTTCCACTAGGCACTGCCTCATGTGGTCACTCAAGGAAAAACACATAAACTGAAACAGCTGCTTTTCTTTACAGCATGGCTTCTTACTTTCAACAGGTGATTAAGCTTGTTAAACAACTTGTAAAGTTTTCCAATGTGGCAGCAGGTATAGCAAACTTACTCTGTATTCCTTCATACAGTTTTCAATGCTCTTTAACCCTGCTGTTTTCTATTAGACATGTTGAACAGTCCATGGCAGAAGGATCATATTCTATTGTAGGCAAACAAACATCCACCTGCATACTTTCTTCAGAGCCAGAGTTAGTGGTATCTTTGTCAGGTTTATTACCTTTCCCTGACTTTCTTTCCAGAAACTCCTGAAGTTGGCTTAAAAGCAATTCAGCTTGTCTGTGCACATTTTCATTAGAATGACCATCCTCCTTTTCTGATAAAAGCTTGCTTATGGCTCCCACCCCAGGGGGTTCAGCTGTCCTGCTTTTATCAGAGGGATAGCTCTCAGCAAGGGCAAGTCCCTTCCCCCACTTGCTATTAGCTGACTGTGCTCGGTTTGTCTTTTGGACGTTAGCATAAGTAAAAGGCTTCTCAAGCAAGGAGTTGAAATAAGAAATATCAGCTTTACCTTTTGACAGGGACTTTTAGATAAGTGCTGGTACCTTTTCTCCTGCTATCTCCCAGGCTCTGGAGCTCAGCTTTCTTATTGCTATTTCCACTGCCCTTCTGGTAATTGTTAGGCTGATAGCTTTCCCCTTGGCTTTCTCTGCTGCCGTTATAGCCTTGACTGCTGTAGGTCCAACTACCGTTACTCCATGTGTTTGCTCTGCTAGCTTTCTTGTTCCCGGGCTCTACCTTGCAGAAACGTTTCTTCCAAGGTTGTTCCTTGCTCCAATGTTCACTGCTCACAGGTTCTGCTCTGCTCCAAGGTTCTAGCTTGCTTATCCTTCTGGCAGTTCTTCCTGAACTGCTTCCCATCTCTCCCGTCTTTCTCGTCTCTCTCCGCATTGCTTGAGGATTTAAAAAAGGGTTCACTTCCCTGCACTCCCTGACCTTCCCCTGGGCGTGACCAATCAGTGAACAAGACTGTCTCCTCCTCTGAGCTGAGGTGTGGCCTGAGCTCAGCAGAGAGCTGTGTTTTTTTCATCTCTGACTTGAAAATCCTGTGTGTCAGTGCAGTGTTATTTACTCCAACAGGATTTTCCCCTATTTCCATCTCTTCTTGAGGGCATTCCTCACTACACTGTACATGAGACGTCACAGTGCTGGCCATGCCCCCCTGCACTGACCGGAGCTGCTGCTATCTGCCCTATGTCTCCCTCCCACTGGATTCTTCAGGAAAGATTAACCCCTTCTACCATTAGAAGCACGAACTTAAAACTTGCTTAGCTTATGTATATATTGCTGACCATCAGATTTACAGTGCTATATTTTTTTTTACATAACTCGGACAACCCCTTTAAGGTTTTTTGGCATTTTATATCTTAAATGCACTTATGTGAATTAATTAATAGTAATTTGAAAAAATTTGATAAATTTGAAGACAATTTTGCATGTTGTGGCAAATCATGACGTCTAGGAGTTTTTTCAATATTTCATTTGTTTTCAGCACACCAAAATACATGGAAATTAGATGAAAATAATCAAACAGCTTTTTAGTCGCAGACCTGTGTAATCTCTCTGAGCCCTCTGGTGGGGGCCCAGAATTTGGAAAAACTATTTTCTCTGGGTCTGTGCACATTAAACCGTTGTTTCCTTCTAAGACTCCTTGGGTGTTTCTTTCTTCACTTGTTTATCTGCTACATTTTTGGTTCCCTGACCGGGCTGAGACAGCGAGATAAGAAAGAAAAGGTTATCTTGCTACCTCTAGGTTCGATCGGTTTGAGCCGGGCTGTGGCGAACGCAGGGGGGAATACAAGGCACCACCAGACCAGTTGTTCTGGAAAAGTATTGCTTCCTGATTCGCCTCTGCCGCTGGCTTTCTCCGACGGACACCTAAGAACCCGCTCTGGGGTCTAGGAAACAACCCATTCAACTCCGGAGGACATCTGAGTGGGGTAAGTGATAACCGGGGGTCTGTCTCTGTCTGCAGTTCAGAAAAATCGGTCCTTCCTACGGGGAGAAGGAGAGCTTGATCACCTCTCGAGGGAATCGCCCTAGTACCCTGAGCTGAGCTGGGGGAAAACATGTTCCTAATAGTTAGACTGTTTTCTATGGAATTGGGAGGCTGTCTATGTGTTGGTCTGTGCTTGATTTATGTGTTTGGCACAAGCAGAGGCTTATGCAGTGAGCATAGACTCCTGATTAGTGCAGTTCCGGGTCAGGCAACCGTGCCCAGGTCAGGGAAAAATGGCGAAAGCGCCATTTTGTTAGGGTTTGGTGAAAGCACCATCTTGTTAGTTACCCTTCTTGAGACTAGAGCAGCCAGATTCCTGGCTCTCTGCATTCCTTTCCCTCTGTGTTTTCAAAGCCTGGAAGAAAGATATGGGGGGGATCAGAGACGAAATGCAGCCCCTTAGAGTGTATGGTAAAGCATTTCAGGAAGGGATTCTCTGCAGATTATGGAGTTCGTATGACTCCATCCTTGTTAAAGAAATATTGTGAGCATGAGTGGCTAGCTTTAATACTGATTGGCCCCGAGAAGGAACATTTGATTATGACTTGGTTAGCCGAGTGCACCAAGTTGTGGTAGCTAAACATCCTGATCAATTCCCTTATATTGATTTCTGGCTGGATATTTGTCAGCAGAGACCTAAATGGCTCAGGAGATGTCATGAGGAAAACTGCCGCATACTTTTGTCTCGTAGCCCACAGGAAATGCAGCCTAAATTAAAATCACAATTGCCCGTTTTAGTACAGGAGCCAGAGACAGAAGAATTCCCCCCTTTCCTTCCTCCCAGGCAGAGTCCTGTGACTTCAGCTAGGTCGGCAGTCTCAGCAGGGAATTCAGCTAGTTCTCCCCCGCCCCTCTCAACAGATACTACATTCTCTGACAGTCAGAAGAGCAGTGAGGGAAGCATACAAATGCCAATTTAAGATACAGACCTATCCAGCACTTCAGAAAGTTCCCTGAGTCCCAGATCTGAAGAATATCAGTTCCATGTTCGTACACCCTCCCCCCCCCCCATACTAGAGCACTGCAACCTCATTTAGGGGCCCCAGCGGAAAGCGCTGAGAGACTTTCCTAACCTAAAACCCCACTGGGCGGCAAACAGTGATGCAGGCCGCCTTGCTCTGAATTATCATCATTGGGCTGTCCTTGAAGGCTTTAAAAGGGGGGCCAGAAAGCGATGAATGTAGGGAAAATATCTGAGGTACTACAAACCCCCGATGAGAGCCCTGGCCAGTTTTATGAAAGACTCTACATTCGAAGGAAACCTCAGAAGCTTGAGGGCTTTGCTGGAATGAATATAACCCAGCGGATGGAAGTTGCTATGAACGTATTTGTGAACAGAGATCAGGAGATGAAGCGTGAGTGTGAACGAAAGATGAAAAAGAAAGCTGATATGTTAGCAGCAGCGCTAGTCGAGAAAGGACAAGGAAAGTCGACGTGGGAACTGAGAAGCCGAGGCCGGGGTAGAGGAACCCAGCGAGGATCATTGGAGCAAGGACTTTTGGAACGAGATCAATGTGCCTATTGCAGAGAAATGGGCCACTGAAAAAGAGAAGAAAAAATGAATGTCCCAATTGTGTCAGGCAATATTCCCTGCCACGAAGAGATGTTGAGGGCATTCATAAACATCTCCAGCAACTCCTGAAAACCATGCCAGTCACCCTGAAATACCCCTTTGCTGCCAGTTCAAAAACTAGGTACTGATGATTACCGACCTGTGCAGGACCTACGGAAGGTCAATGAAGCTGTTACCATTCACCCTGTTGTGCCAAACCCCTACAATTTACTGAGTTTGATTCCTGCACAAGCAACCTGCTTCACTGTTCTGGACTTAACGGATGCCTTTTTCTGCTTGAGATTGGCCACTCCTAGCCAGCCACTGTTTGCATTTGAATGGGAAGACCCTATTACTGGCAGTAAGGGTCAGTGGACATGGACACGGTTACCCCAAGGATTCAAAAACTCCCCCACGCTTTTCGGGGATACACTTAGTCAAGATTTGCGTCAGTTCCAGTCTTGCCCTTCTCAATGTGTGTTGCTACAATACGTGGATGATTTACTCATTGCTGCTGTTTCCCGGGAAGAATGTCTAACCGCTACTTCAGAACTTCTACACCTACTTTGGATGTCTGGCTATCGGGTGTCCCGAAGTAAGGCCCAATTGTGCCAGACTGAAGTCAGATACTTGGGATTCCATGTTGCCCAAGGCCTTCAAAGATTGGGCTCTGAGTGGAGGGAGGCTGTTTGTTTTATTCCTGAGCCACAAAATCGCAGGCAGTTAAGAGGCTTCTTAGGGGCTGCCGTTTTTTTTTCTGAATCTGGATACCCAACTATGCAGTGTTGGCAAAGCCCCTGTATGCAGCTATAACAGGGGGAGAACAAGATCCTTTCGATTGGGGCCCGGACCAAAAGGAGGCCTTTCAGAATATGAAGAAGGCTTTGCTATCAGCCCCCAGTCTAGAACTGCCCGACGTGGAAAAAAAACATTCCATCTGCACGTCCATGAAGAAAGGGGGATGGCAGTTGGTGTCCTCACTCAGAGCCTAGGTTCCTGGCAATGACCGGTGGCTTATCTGTCCAAACAGCTGGCTCCAGTAGCAAGAGGGTGGCCGCCTTTTCTTCACGCAGTAGCAGCAACAGCTCTCTTGGCAACAGAGGCTGATAAATTGTCCCTTGGGCAAGAACTGTATGTTAAAGTGCTGCATGCAGTACTGACCCTGATGGAGTACAAAGGCAATTATTGGTTTACCAACAAGCAGATGACAAAGTACCAGAGCATGCTGTGTGCGAATCCTTGGGTTCACTGGGAGATTGTGAAAAACACTCAATCCTGCTACTCTACTCCCTGTAGCACCTGGGCTACCTGAACATGATTGTATCCAGGTTATGGATGAAGTGTACTCCAGCCATCCAGATTTGAAGGATGTACCGCTGGCCTCTCCTGATGTTCAATACTTTACCGATGGCAGCAGTTTCGTGGAAGATGGACAGTGGAAGGCCGGATATGCTGTGGTCACTCCTGGGGTTGTTGTGGAGGCTGAGCCCTTACGCTTAGGGACTTCTGCCCAGAAAGCTGAACTCATTGCCATTACTCGAGCCCTCCAGTTAGCTGCAGGTCTGAAGGCAAACATTTTCACTGATTCTAAGTATGCATTCACTACACTCCATGCCCATGGGGCCCTCTATAGAGAGAAGGGGCTCATAAATTCAAGCAGGAAAATCTATAAAGTATGGGAGGGAGATTTTGGAGTTACTAAAGGCTGTGTGGGCACCAGAAGCGGTGGCTGTTGTTCACTGCAAGGCACACCAACGAGGAGACACTCTGGTCATCCAGGGTAACCGCAGGGCAGATAGGGAGGCCAAGTTAGCAGCCCAGCGAGGAACAGTCCCAGTAAGTGTTCAAGCTCCCCTGTTTCCAATTCCTATGTCAGAGTGGGACCCACGTTATACCAGGAAAGAGATGGATTTCTTCACTCAGGAAGGGGCTACTCTCACTACTGCTGGGTGGTTGCGGTTACTGGGAGATCCACCCCAATATGTTATCCCCAAGAGTCTAGCACCTGCTTTTGTCCGACGATTTCATGAGACCACCCACTTAGGCAAGACCTCCATGCACACCATTCTACAGTTTTATTTCTATGTCCCACATCTGTCTGCCTTAACTGCAGCTGCAGCACGTCGCTGACTCCAATGTGCCAGGAATAACCCCCGCCAAGGGCCTCTACCCCCAGTTTCCATACAGGTGGTTGGTGCTGCCCCTATGGAGAATATTGTAGTTGATTTCACTGAGTTACCCCGAGTAAGGGGTTATTGATATCTGCTGGTGATAGTGTGTACATTTTCAGGATGGGTTGAGGCCTACACCTGTAGAACAGAGATAGCCCGAGAAGTTACAAGGGCCCTGTTGAAAGAGATCATTCCTAGGTTTGGCCTTCCCCTTACTATAGGGTCAGATAATGGCCTTGCATTTGTTGCTAAGTGCCTTCAGGACCTTTCTGAGGCCCTCCAGATCACCTGGAAACTTCACACTGCTTTCCTCCCACAGAGTTCGGGAAGAGTGGAAAGGATGAACCGAACTCTGAAGCTCCAGTTGTCTAAACTCTGTCAGGAAGCTCATCTTAAGTGGAATCAGGTTTTGCCAATAGCTCTTTTCCAGGTCCAGTCCTCTCCAACTTGGACCCTGGGAATATCCCCTTATGAAGTACTGTATGGTCGACCACCACCCATTGTTCAGGGCCTTAAGGGAGACCTAGAGCAGATAGGTAATGAACTTACGAGACAACACCTACTGGCTTTGGGATCTGTTTTTCAGTCTTTGAACAGGTGGATACAAGAGCGGCTGCCTATCTCTTTGTCAGAGCCGCTCCATCCCCACCAGCCAGGAGATCGTGCGTGGATTAAGGAATGGAAACGTGAACCACTGTGCCCTACCTGGAGAGGTCCTTACACAGTTCTCCTAGCCACACCAACTGCAGTCAAGGTCGCAGAGGTTACCCCATGGATTCATCATACTTGTCTTAAAGCTGCTCCTGACTTGGATGATAAGTGGACAACGCACGAACATTCTCAGGATCCCTTACGTCTCACACTGCAGAGAACCAGGGAATCGGCAGACGACGGAGCCCTGCGCTAGCTGCATACTGGAAGCTGGCTAGTCTATGCATGGCAGAAGCTTGAGGAGTCATCTTCAGATACTGTTAGTGGGGCATAAGCTCCATGGTCGGTATGCACTTGCTCATGCTGACTTTTGTTTTGGCATTCATGTGGGGCCTTCCCTTGGCCTCAGGAACTATAAATGTAGTAACACTACTTGCCGGGACTGCTTTGAATACTTCAGACTTTTGTGTACGCAGCTCATCGCAGCCTGGAGTTTTTGATCAACATGCCTTATTGCTGTACCCACTACTTTGTATGAAATGCAAACGTTTACTGTTATGCATAATCTGAACTGCAAACAGCCAAAGCTAACCTTTTCTACATTTTTCTGCTTTATTGGTGTTACTTGTCCTACCTCAGCCTATTTTAACAAGGCCCCTTTCTCCTTGCAGGTTGTCTCCACGCTTAAAGCTACAGATTGCTTTATTTTTGTAAATTGCCACTAAAGAGGTTTTTAATGTGTCTAACACTGTATTATCATGCAAGTCTATTACGAAGGTATCTTCCCTTAGGATGGTTTTTGTTATGTGGTTAAAACTGCTTACACTTATGTTCCCATAAACGCTACTGGAGGTCCTTGCACTTTTGGCAGACTTACTACTGCTGCTTTCTCTCATACCCCTACTAAGGTTAGTTCCCACTCGCACTATCCTCGATCAAAACCTATGCCTCCTACCTGTAACTCTAATGTGGAACCTTTATAGTGATCAGACAGCTCTAGGACTGGCAATATCCATTGTTAGAGCACCTGGGTTAACTTTGCACAACGCTATGGAAATAAGCCGTATTGCTTGTTCCTTGGCCAAATCCATTAATCTTACCTCAACCATCCTAGCCACTATGAATCATGAGATGTCCGGTCTGCGGATGGCGATCCTGCAGAATAGGATGACCATTGATTTTCTGCTCCTACGGTTAAATCATGACTGTGAGGAATTTGAGGGTATATGTTTTAATCTCACTGATGAGTGTTTCCATTGAACGCTCTATTGAAGATCTACGTGATCTAGCTAATCATATCACCGCCCGTTCTATAGAATCTGGGTGGTTTGCGGAATGGTTCAATTGGTTAGGTGGACTTAAAACCCTAATGGTAGGGGTTCTCCTTATTATCCTGCCATGCTGTATCCCTATCCTTACCGATTTATTACCTCCACCATTGAGACCATGATGGAGCGGAAAACTGCTGCCCATGTGATGGCAGTATGCAAATACAAATCCCTTCCACACTCAGATCAACTGCTATGAGGAAACATTGGCCTCCTTCACTACAAGGCAAATTTTTCCCTTAAAAAGTGGGGAATGAGGTAGAAATCCAGGCAGGGCTGAGAGCTGGAAGAGTTAAGTGAAAAGGATACACCCCTCTTGGTGAAGTCATACACCCCTCTTGGTGAAGTCATACCCTGGTACATGCTGGTCCCTCCCCTATTCTTTTGTCCTGCTGCTCTCTCTGCTTGCTAGAGATAACTATTCTCCCTCTGCTTCGCTAGAGATGAGTACAGTAGACTTTCTCCAGTCAGGACTATACTGTAATAAAGTGACCAATCATGAAGAAAGGCTGTAATAATCTGATAAGAAGTCTTTATTTATTTAAAGTTTCTTATATACCGTGCTATTCATCATCAGCGTGGTTTACATAGAACAAAACAATCTCAGTACATTTGAAACACGTATGAGTTACAGATAACAGGGCAAAAAACTTGGTTAACAAGGGCAATACCATAACGATTGACTATTTGCATAAAATCAACTAACAGAGAATATATATAATCTCTCTGAGCCCTCTGGTGGGGGCCCAGAATTTGGAAAAACTATTTTCTCTGGGTCTGTGCACATTAAACCGTTGTTTCCTTATAAGACTCCTTGGGTGTTTCTTTCTTCACTGTTTATCTGCTACAGTCCCTCCTACCTCTGATGCAACCTACATCAGAGAAGGGAAGGAGGGACCCGACCTGCCTACAAATGTGCTGCTGCTGCCTCCGAGAAAACAAAGTGGCAGTGGTGGCAAGGCAATGTGGGGGACAGGCCGAGGTCGGCAGCCCAATAGCGCGGTATATAAAAAATAAAAATAAATAAACATATGCCCCTAATCCTTTTGCGCCCATAGGGGTTAGAATGTAGACTTATGTAAAAATAGTCTGGCTACATCTCATCCCCAGCACATCAATGACCCCAAAAAAACTCCCTCCTTCCAATTTATTAATTTTTAACTTTTTTAGCTTTTAATTTTTGAAAAACCTGTGATCCCTCAGAGCATGCTCATTAATATCATAACCATACTTCAAATATCCAGCATAACAGATATAGCATTACTTAGCTTTCCATTGTGCAATTTATACAATTCCCTTCAGTTTATCAAGCAGTTGTAATACATCCTCTCGGTTTATCAATATTTCTTTCAATTCTTCTGCTACATCACCTTTACATTCCATTTCAGGCACAGGTAACTTCCTACATCTTCTTCAGTAAAGACTGAAGCAAAAAATTCAGTTTCTCCACTATGGCCTTGTCCTCCCCTTTACCATCCAATAGTCCAACTGACACTCTCACAGGTTTTTTGCTACTTGAAAAAGTTTTTATTATGCGTTTTTACTTTCCTGGCAAGCTCCTTTTCAAATTTTTTGTCTGCCTTGCATCTATCTAACTTGCCAATGCTTATGTTCTTTCCAGCGTTAGTCATTTGGCTTCTTTTTTTCCATTTCCCGAAGGATGCTTTTTGGGCAACAGCCTCTCTGACCTCGCCTTTAAACCATACTGGCAGTTTTATAGCCTGCCTTCCACTTTTCTTAACTTGTCCAGGCCTATTTTAAACTCTGTTATACCACTGGGTGCATTGTTTTCTAAATCCTAAAATAGTAGAGTGATAAAATTCTGTCCTTTCTAAATGACATCACATCAGGATGCTTCAACCCCCATTAAGGTTCAAACGACCGTTTTCTGCTTATAGCAGAGACTTTTATCATGTTTTTGTGGTTGCCACAGAACAACCCCCACGTTGCCCTATAATCGCTACTTTGAGGCCAGCGGCTGTGCTGCTGTAACTGACCTCCGTGACCGCTGTGTGGCGCCTTTGTATAGGGCACAGACTGGAGGTGACCGCTGATAACGCAGTAGGATTATAGCAGAATTGCATATGCGATGTCTCTTTCTATGCTGCCCTTTTTAGTCGGGGTGCAGCGCAGCCACGTCTGGGTGGATGGGCTGCAGTGAAGTCTACAACTTATTTGGCAAGGAGAAATCGGGGGGTCCCTTTCCTTCCCCCGGGGTAGCGTTTTCCTCTATTTGCTTTTCTCTCCAATAATAGAATCGGGCTTTAAAACCCAGCTTTCATGGAAGAAAGCCTCTATCCCCTTCTCAGAGATCTGAAGTCATTCTGCCTGGAAAATCATATCGCAGATTTACCCAAAGTGCAGCACACGTGAAATAACAAGGAGCTAGGCTACCATTGCTCCTCCACCCTACCCCCCCCCCCCCTCCCTTGCTTCCAAAATGGGCCAGCATGTCCTCCCACCTTTCACGACACTGCTAAAAACAATTTAAGAAAGCAACACGGTTCCAAATCTTACACTGTGCAAAGCTGTGCCGGTAGCCCGGTACCACCCCCTTGACAACAGGAAGTCTAGAGGGCGGGACCGACAGAGTCTTGCATAACGCTTCAGCGTTGCCCTTTTTGAAGCGATACCGAGACGGGAGCAATAAGTCGGGGGGATGGGGAGATGTTGGAAGGAGGACACTATATCCTGCAGCGTTGGGGAGCAATGCCCCCGCCCCCCCCCCCTTCCCAAACTACGCCCATGGCCTTTTACTTACCGAGCAGACCTTATGGTATAAATGCTCGGTTTTTTTACAAAAATAACTCTGGTGTAGCAAAAAAAGTATTTTCGATACAGTTGTTCGTCTGCCCTGGATATCACGTCTAGCATAGGTTTTGCCTTTAATGTCACAGTTGGTTTCGTGGTGATTTTTCAGCTTTTAACTTCAAAAGCAATTGCTGATCTAAGTGATGCGAGACGCAATGGCACTTTTACAAGGGAAAGATTTCATGACAAATTAACAGATTCTCGGTAATTCAAGAGGATTGTTTTGGTCGGAAACGGTCTGTGCGTCTAGGTTCTGGGAGGTGGGGGGAAAAGACTTTCAGAGGGAGCACACCTGCATGCGCTTGCCATAGAGCAAAGAGACCTGCTGCTGGCCACATCAAGGAATTTACTAGCCCTTTCCCCAACATCATGAGACGGAGGAGATAAATTGTTTGTTTTCTGGAGAGCGCGTTATTTGAGCTCCAGCCACTGCCCAGCTCAGGCTTGCTCTTTGAAGTTTGTGAGGCGAGGGAGGAACCTAAACTGTCGCTAGCCACGCCCACTCGCCTACCGGCCCCGCCCCTCATTTTCAAGGAAGAAGGGGCGGGGACTTTCCGCATTCAGGTCCCGAGTAGGGCGGGGCGTCTTGCAGCTCACTACAAAAGGAAGGACCGCACTACGGGGAGAATAGAACCTTCAGACTTTTGGTGTTGATTCGAGCTGTGTTTTGTGCGATCACCGCGCCTCCTGCTCTTCGACTCCTCGCAAAATAAAAAATGATCTTCGACAAGGTGAAGAAGTTTGTAGTGGTGCTGGAAGGCGCAGAAGAGGTCTCGCCGCCTGTCTTCGGTCCCGGAGACATGGTCACCGGCAAGGTGGTGCTGGAGCTACTGGCCGAGACGCGGGTGGACTCGGTAAAGCTGCATGCCGAAGGATCGGCTCGGGTGCATTGGACCGAATCGCGCAGTGCTGGTTCCAGCACTGCCTACACACAGAACTACAGCGATGTGGTGCAGTACCTCAACCACCGGGAGAGTCTGCAGCAAACAGGTACTTCTGGGGCACTTAATGCATTGGGACCTATGGGTGGAGCCCGATCTGCTCCCGTCTGTTCATGCACCGGGGCCGGCGAGCCTTATCTGCACAGGTGGCTGCCGCTCGTGCATGCATCGCTCCCGTACTCGTCGGTATTAATTGTCATGCGTGTAGCAGGTGGTACACAGAACTTGCAAACTTTTGCAAGAAGCAGAGTTGTGGATCTGTGACTTCTTATTGGGAACGAGTCTTGGGCATCCTGCTGCGTTACGGGCTCTGCTTTGTAGACGTCCTCTCTTTCATCTCGGGATAAGGCGAAACGTGGTAGAAACAACGCTGATTCCTGGGTGCAGTTTGACAGCTAACCTGGGGAATGACTTTCAGTTCCGGGCCACTTGCTCAGTTTGTAGCTTCTCTAACCTGTCAGCGTAGAGGACTGATGTGTTCAGACTTGCATCCTTTTTTAGTCTGGGGATTGATTATACGGTTATCCTTGAATACGTGCAGCTCTTGACGTTCCCTTAAAGTTAACCGGAGTGTGTGATAAATCTTGTCTTAAAAAATAAACAATATCGAGTAGGAAAGATCTGCTGCGTTGTGGATGGGGCGTATAGCCATCCTTTTTGTAGGCACCCCTTGCAAACTGAAAGAATACCTTCTAGGGGGTTTCCACCATGCTCATTAAACCGTATGTTTAAAGGTCTCTGCTCTTGAACCTCTTCCATTTGGCGAGGAAGTGAGCATGATAGACAAACCGTGCAGAAGGCAGGAAGTGCGAATGAGGAGTTAGCAGAGTGAGGTTTGTGGCTTAATGTGGCTTTCACTTTGTTTCCTCAGATAATGGAGCACCCACTATCTTGCCAGCAGGACGACATGAATTCCCGTTCAGCTTCCAGCTTCCAGAGTAAGTATTTTATTTTGCGTTTTGATCGGCCTCTTGGTACACCTTCAACGTTATAGTTTGTACTCCTTGTTGACCCATTAGTATAGTTTTCTGTGGGAATTTTCAGGTAACCTGTGATAAAAGATAAGCTGGTGAATCCCCTATGTTAAATTTCCTGTAGCAACAAAAAAGTTCAGTTTAGTTACCAGAGTGGGTTTTTATTTAGACTTTGTGAAATTGTTTTTCTATACAAATAAATATCAGCCAGCGCAGAGCTTTAATTGTAAAGCTAAACACATCTCCTAAGATAAAAGAATTTAATTTATAAATAGGACTGTCAAAGTAGCTTGGAAGTTTTCAAGTGAGATTTGGTCCCTTGAGCTAATTAATGTGAACCCCCCCCCTGCCACCAAACCAGGGGTTAAACAGTTTACTCTTTCCTGTTTTGCACAGGACCCTGGTTACCTCCTTTGAAGGGAAGCATGGTAGTGTGCGATACTGGATCAAAGCCAAGCTCCATCGCCCTTGGTCCACTGTGAAGAAGGCAAAGAAGGAGTTTACTGTGATCGAACCCATTGACATCAACACCCCAGCCTTGCTGGTGAGTCTCCATGGGGGTAAGAGGGCAGACTAGCATTCCTGGGCGACCATGGACCCAGCCGATTAACGTCAGGGGGAATATGGGGCACAGAGTTCTGATATTTCATTAGCTATTGCCTGTCTTCTCTGAAAATGTTCACATCTGCCTAAGAACAGATGTTGGTATAGCTGTGGTCCGTAACCTCGCCTCTTCTGTAAGAGCTGTTAAATTAGTTTGTTCCCTTTAATCCTGCATGCAGCTCTTGAAGCCCCTAGTGTGATGGACAATTAGGCCAGATATACTGGGGAGGGAGGGAGGGAGGGAGCATTTTCTATCTATGGGGCTAGTCACTATACACATGGCTCCCTTATTGCTATGTTGTGTGATCTGTTCATGTGACAATCTAATGAGACTGTGGTTTGTTTCCAGGCTCCCCAGGCTGGTACGAAAGAGAAAACTGCTCGTGCCTGGTATTGCAACCTGGGACAGGTGTCTCTGTCAGTCAAGATTGACCGAAAAGGCTACACACCAGGTAACTTCATGGAGAAAATGTTGTACTTGGTTGTGTAAGGTCTGCTGTGCATGCAGGATGTTAAATTGATTCAGGCAGACTTGGCCCTATGCATCAGTTCTATTCCAGCTGTTTTTTGCTTCACATGTTTTCATATTGAGCATGCATCGCTTTCCTTATCTTTTAAGCTATATGTTCCCTTTAAAGATAAAATGGAGTTCTGCATTGATTTCTTGAATGCACAAGTTGAAGGCTGTGTGGTAGAGTCTGATGTCTGGCTTCTTGTTCTCTCGTCCATCTCAGGTGAAGTTATCCCAATCTTTGCTGAGATCGACAACTGCACATCCCGTGTGGTTGTGCCAAAGGCTGCCATCCTGCAGACTCAGACCTTCATTGCCCGTGGCACTAAGAAGCAGAAGAAATCTGTGGTAGCCACCCTGGCCGGTGACTCTGTGGCTGCTGGGAAGAGGGAACTGTGGCATGGGCGTGCCTTAAAGATCCCACCTCTAGGCCCCTCAATAACGCAGTGTCGGATCATCCGCGTGGAGTATGCATTGAAGGTAGGATCCTCGCATCTTTAAAAGGGGGGGGGAGGGTAAGGGAAGGGGTGTGTGACAACTCTAGACAGGATAGTACTAAGGGCAAGGTAGGAAGATGATCATCCTAGACCCTTCCCATTCTGGTTAAGTACTTAAGGCAAATGGAGACGCAGTGGCTTGTGTTTGATAACTGTGTAGTATGTTTTGGACTGGGCCATCTTTATTCTAAGAACAACCAAGCAGTGTGAGGAGGGGATATAATGTCAAAATCTTATAACATCTCAAATTGTGGATTTAAGTATATTCTAAAGGTTGAAGCTATGGTCATTTGGACTTACGTTTCTAGTGTTTTAATAGGGACACTTACGTTTGTGGGATAGAAGGGTTTTAATTCAGTAAGCTGGATTCCGGAGTAGCTTGCACACTTGTTTATAGTCCTACCCTGCTTTTTAATTTGTAGGTATGTGTAGATATCCCTGGAACCTCCAAGCTGCTTCTGGAGCTGCCTCTGGTGATTGGAACCATCCCCCTGCATCCATTTGGCAGCCGGACATCTAGTGTGGGCAGTCAGTACAGTGTCAACCTGGAATGGCTGCGCATGGCCATCCCTGAACAGCCTGAGCGTAAGTGTCCCCGCCATACCTCCTTTCTCGTGCAGTTCTGTCCTTTGACGCCCATGTAGAGGGCTGTAGCTTAACCTTCTCTCTGTGCCATAGTCGCTATATATCGGGCTCGGTCAAGCAGGTTATATCAAGTGAGTTTGCAAGATGCTGGATAGCCTTACCTGGAGCCATAGAATTTTCACTTTTCAAGCAGAAACAGAATAGAATCTGGGACTGGTTACTGAGTGTAGAGTCTCCCCGTCTCTGACCTTGCCATGTTTTTGGTTCTATCTGCAGCTCCCCCCGAGTATTCCAGCGTGGTGTCCAATGAAGAAGTGGAGCACGACATGTCTCCTCCCCTCCATGAGGACTATGAAGGCACCATGGAAGGGCCATTCTATGCTTACATTCAGGAGTTCCGCAACCGGCCACCTCCCCTTTACTCAGAGGTAAAGAACATCCCCATCCTACCAGCTTACAAAGCTTTGTTGGGCTGGCTTCCTGAAAGTATACAAGATCAGCCTGGGAGGTGGGGGCAGGGGTCTGGCTGTAGTTCAGTTTGCAGACAGTAAGCTAGAATTTGCAAGACTGCAGCATCTCGCAGTAGAAGCCTGTTGCATTCTTCTGTTGCTTTGCTGCATTTAAAATTTTAGCTTGTGCACAGCTGCTCAAGTACCAACTGGTCTTGAGCAAGACCATTAGCTAATTCTGTCGCATGAGGCTTCGGGTCTGGTTTGTGGTGGGGTTTTGTTTTTTTTTCTGCATCTAAAGTAAAGCACAGATATCGGGTGCCACAAATGTTGAATATTTGGTAAAGCCATTTGTGGCCTCACCTGTTCTGTTCTCTTGTTTTGCAGATTGACCCTAACCCACCAGCTGCTGGTATGAGGCCGCGGTGCATGACTCGTTGAAGGAAAAGCCTGCAAACTTCAGTTGACTGCAAAGTTTATCCAGAAGGGATACTTGTTGTAAAGATGCTGAATTCCTGACTCCCCTGCCCCAGCAGGGCTGGGAATGGTTTCCCCTACCCATCCTGCCAATCGCCGTGTCTGGGAGAGCACAATTACCAGTATAGCTTCCCACTGTACACCTATCCCGCCCTTCATTGGCACATGAGACTTAGGGGGAGTGTTGCTGTTGCTACACTCGCTGTTACTGGAGGATTGTGTAGGACACTTTGGATCCTTGCTGATAAGAGTTAGGCTGTGTATCTTTAAAGAGAACTACAGCTAAAGGGGATCCTGTGATCTGTTTCAAGAAGATGCACTTATGGCGAATAGTGTTCAGCGTAAGGAGAGAACACCTTCATCCTTTTCAGGGATGCATTGGAGTTGCACCCAACCTTGGGGGACTGTCTAAAGCCACCAGGTTCCTTTTTATTCCCTTTTTCCCTCCAAAACGAGAGCTGCTGGTCCATCTTCATCAATATGCTGTGCCAAATGGGATAAAGGAGCCGATTTCTGTATTGATCACAGGGCAATGAGAAACTGCTTTTCTCAAGCAGTGCCTGCCGTGGACGTTCCCATGGAAAGACGAAAAGTGGTTTATATTATGAGATTCAAGGTTTAAAACCAAGAAAAGCCTTTTACATGTGTTAAATCTTGTATTAACCATTATATTGTGAGTACTTCTCTGTACTATGTGGATTAAGACTTCTCCTTTCTGGGGGAAGACTAGTTCTTATCAAGGAGCAATACATCTAGTAAACCAGAAAATTGAGGTTTTATGGCCGGTAACACAATGTTTTGTTAAGTAATGGTCTTTAGGAAGAGTAATTGAGACACCCAGTGTTACCATACAAGCCTGAAATGATTTTGTAAAATTCATTTTAGTTCTGTTCCTTTTTGGGCTTCAAGCTCCTATTTAGGGATAAGTAAATGACCAGAGGGTTCAGATAGTATCTGATGCTTTAAAGTGTTCATACGTGTGACAAAAGCCATGATGTTCTAGAGCAGGTCTGCTAACTTTGGCCTGGCCTGGATATACTTAAAGGAGGAAAGGGTGTTGCCTTATCCTGTGTCTTAGTATCGTTTCAAGTTGGGTTGTAGAAAGTACAGTATTGCAGAGAAAGGAAGTGACTTTTAGATGTGGTGCTAAACCCTAAAAATTGATTTAAAAAGCCTGGTTTGGGGACGGATGGAGGACATCCCAGACAGGGTTCTGCACAGGTGTTAAGACTTCCATTCCACTGTCCTCTGACCAAAAAAGGAGGTTGGGGTCATCACTCCTCACTGCTTGGAGACTTTTATGAACTTGTTGCTGTTCACATTGGTGGCACCCACTTGGGTTACTTTTGGTTCCTCAGGGACTTTGTACCAAAAATCAAAATGATGGGGGATGGTGGTTGTGCCCATCAATGGCAGTGTGGATATAGTATTGTCAAGTGTGAAACCAAAGTTGGTGGGGTTTTTTGTAAATAACCTTTTTGCAGTTCTACTTGTGAATGTAAACTGTCTCTCACAGAATTGTTTTTAACTTGTTTTGTTTTACTTTTGATCTGCTGTTTTTATATTTTAAAAAAATGTTCAAGGCTTTATAATAAAGCATTCATTCATCAATGAGCATTTGATTTCTTTTTGCCTCCCCCCCCCCCCCCATATGAATTCTGGTAACTGATCCCTTTCCTACTGAACCACACACAGACCTTTTTATAGGTGGGGGTGGGAAGGAGTGATATAGGATTTAAGAACCCTTTTGCGCCTAAAACACTAGCCGAAAAGTCCACAGCTTTCTGTACTTCAGGGCCTCAGTCTCATGACCAATATGGATTCTGCATTAGCAATGCTAGAGAGCTTATGGGATTACAAACATTACCCCCAAAATGTGAACAGTTAAACTGTAAAATACACTATTACAATAATAAAATGCCCCTAAAACAATTAAAGTAAATTAAATTCAGTTGTCATTACATCATAGCACACAGTAATATCCAGATTAAAACTTCCAAAGGACAATTTCCAAATTGCATGTGGGGGTGGGGGTAGGAGGCTAAGTTACTAGTATTCATGGGTTTAAAAGGGAGTCTTTTAAAGATTTGTATTACAGCGAAGACCCAGAATGCTTGTTGACCTCAGCCTCACTGAAGGGTTACTCCCACCCCACCGCACATCTTTTCTGCTCACCCCCTTCCCATGTGTTTATACTAAAACTGTTTTCATCACACTCTGGCCTCCTAAAATCCAAGCTTGCAGTGCATGTTTCGCTATAAATAACAAGAATAAGTGTGATCCTCTCTGTGAAAGCCTTCTGGGCTTTAATGTTCCTAAGGAGGATGGAGTGGTCAATTCTGAGCTTACAGTCCCCTCTAGCCCCCCCCCCCCACCAAAAAAAGTGGTAATGATGCCCTATGTCCTTGGAAAAACTCCAGTAAGTCACTTTACAGCACCCCGAACATTTTTTAAAACCGGGTTTCTTCATCTGTGGTGAGTAAAGTTGCTGTTGGTGTGGAGAGTAGAAAAACACGTCTTGCTGGCAAGCGGAAGACAAAAATCTGACCAGCTAGGGGCGGGTCTCGAGGGCAGGGCTAGTGGTCACGCCCAGAGGGCTAGAGCCTTCTGGGCTAGTGAGAGTACTTCCGTCTTCGGCTGTCACCACTGTGGCTGACTCATCCTGCCTGTCCTGGGAGAAACAGGCTAACTAAATCCTGGAAAGTAGATAGGGAGGGGGGGGGGGCCCTGTCAGGCTATAGCCTGCATGTACCTATCTCACTTGTTGGGGAGGTGTTATGTTTGCTTTGCTCTGTCCTCCTCCTCTTGCTTGTCCAACAGCAGCAATTCCATTTCCTGCTTCTGTTCAGAAGAAGGATGTCTGGGAACATACTGACAGTCGGCAAATAGTTATGAGTTTGGTCAGAAATGTGATTTAAGTTCAAATTGCCAAAGGTAGGAGAGTGCATAACTATGAAATCCTAAAATAAGTGAGCATCCATTGAATGAATGAAAGAATTAAGAGGTCCTTAAATATAATAGCTTGCCTAAATAGGGATGTGCACAGGCAAATCATTTCTGGTTCATTGTTTGGACTTCCTCCTAATTTTGAAGACTTTTTTTTTTTTGGTTCACTTAAAGCATTCATTTTTACTTACAAAACAAAAATACATACTAGAGCTTGTATGTTAACATACATTAAAGTGATTGAGCACTACATTTTTAAGGCATGTGGACATAGCAAATGTGATCTAAGGAGTGCACAGCCCTGGGTCCAAGGTTCTAACTCAGCTTGTGGACAACCATGTAATAGTATGCAAAACTGAGCATCACCTAGTGAAACTCTTAGCGCAATTATGAATTTCAATACTTAAGAGTGTGGGGGTCGAGGGAGCCCTTCATATTGGAGTTGAAGAGTGAAGCGTAGGTAAAAGGAAGAAAATATATACGTAGATGTCTCCGTGTAGCATGCCAGATTTTATTTACTCTATACATTCACGTGGTAAAGCATGATATTTTAAAATGTGACATATATTTATCCAACAGGCCAGTCCAGCGCTATTTAAACATTTCCTTCAGGTGCAGGATCACTCCAATGAATATATATGAGACAGATTTTGCATATTCATTAGGGCAATCCTGAAAAGCAGAGTGGCTAGATGTGCCTTCAGGACAGGGTTGAGAAGACCTCGACTAGTCAACTGGGCAAACTAAAGGGGCGTGACTTTTGTCTGGTCCTGAAGGTGTGTACCTTTTATTAATCATCAGCAGGCAAACTAGGCAGTTGCCAGGGCAGCAAAGAGCTGGGCTTTCAAAGCTAAATAATAAATTCTGACAGCCGGGATGGGGGTGTGATGAGCATAAGGTTTACGGTCTGCTTAGGGTGCCAACACCTTGAACTAATTCTGGGGCTGGTCCTGCAAACCTGGTTGTTTTCCTCAGCATAATATTCAAGAAACAGAAAAGTTGATTCTTTTCCTTAAGAATCTTCCTTATTCCAAGGTCTGGGCAATGATATAAACCAAAAAGAGATTCCATTTTATAGGGAGAATCTTTTCTGTTTCATTGGTTTTGCTTATTCCAGATGTCAGCATTGTTTCAATAGTACACACTAAAACCTGACCACAGCTTAAGCTACTGCGGGAGACACTAACCTGCGATAACTGTACTGCAGACTACAAGCATCAACCCCCAGCCCCTGATCTAAAGTCTCCCCACTCTTCTATGGCTCTCCTGGGCCTACCTTAAAGCAAATCTAGTGGTCTAATGGGGCTCAGATGAGAGTGATCCCTACTTACTCCTGAATTGACTGGTGCCAGGTTCAAAATGGCTACCACTGGGGGATTGTAGGCACTATTATGAAACTGGTGCCAGCTTGGACAGGAACAAGTGGGAGGACCACCAGGCTTGCTTTTAAGATGGGCTGGAGGGAGCCATAGGGGAGTCTGAAGGATTGGATGCTTGTGAGAGGAGAGGGTGGGATATTGGGGGGGGGGGGAGGGCCCTGATTCCTTCATGGTGCTATGGGGTGGGGACCCCTGGCCCACCAGTTGCATATTACCCTCGTGGCCCCTCTAAGATGGCAACTCAGAACATTGGGCTGCATGTTAGTGGTCTCGTACTTCTAGTTGAAAAGTAACACTGGCTGTGAGTTGACATTATTTTTCGAATAATTACACAACTTGCAGTGGTTTAATGCAAGGAGCAGTATTCATTCCATAATAATGAGTCTTGTACATGCTTTGCTTATCATTACTATGCAAACCAGAAGCCGCATCGTAGGGGAGGCATAAATAGCACATAGTAAGAGAAAGGAGTGCATTGGTAAGCTCTGCGTCAGGGTTCAGGAGCCATTATTGCCACTGCAGGTCCCAGAGAGGGGTGGCAGCAATAGGGGTGGGGTGGGGGAGCACGGGAGGGTAGCAGGGTGGAAGGCTCACCTAGGGCACCTCCAATCCTTGCACCAACCCTGTCTGTTCTTCACACATAGATCCTTTGTAAAATTACCCCCAAAGCGAACCATAGAGGCTTTCCTTCCTATGGAAGAAGCACATTGCAGTTTCCAAAGCTAACCTACTCCACTATCCTTTGTGTTAGTCCAACTAAAGATGCACAGCCTACCTAAGAGTCCCTCCCTCCACCCATGACCACACAGTAGGAAGCACAAATCAACTAAGGAGCGTTTGCAGTAGAAGAAACATGACCCCAAAGCTGGCAAAATTGGAAGAAGACACTAAACAAAGTTGGCAACAGTTTCTACTGCATTTATTAAAAATAACCCATAGTGCCAGGAGAAGATGGGAGTCTTGGAACCCAGGGCACCACCGGAAGATGGAAAGGACACAAAAGAGTTGCCTCAAAAACTGACCAAAAGCAGAGTATCCGGGGTTTTGCAAACTAACTAAATGTCTAATTTGGGTTACTCTGTGGCTTGGGTTCTTTTTTTACCCCTTTTTGTTTTCTGTACCTTCTAGAGGTCACAGCAAACAGCTCCCTTGAACATTGGAAACGTAATTGGTTTTACATTGCCTTTAAAATGCAAGAAGTCTGGTTCAGAGCTGTTTTCAGCGATGAAGAATCTTGCACAGAGAGGGGAGGGAGAGGTAGGTTGTGCACAGCCCCGAGGGTTCAACAACAGCACAGTTAGCTGGGGACAAATATTCTAGAAATCTAATCACAGCTTGCATCTCTGAAAAACAAGGGCAGTAGGCAGGAATTTGGGGTTAACAGTCTGACACCAATGTCAACAGTGTGAACAGATATTATTTTATTCTATTTATATACTATGATTTATTCCTTGCCTTTGTGAAAGCAAACTCAACCAACCACTTCAATAAGTCCATACAGTCAGTGTCTTATAAACAGAGAACAGGATAAATAATCCTCCTATAAGTGCTGCTGTATATTTATATAAAATACATAGATAGTTTCACATGTCATCTAAGTGTGTGGGAGGGGAACAAGGGAGAGAGGAAATCTAAGTAACTGAGGGCAAGGTAGAACGTAAGACATGAAATTGGAGCTATTCAGTATAGGTGAATTCCCTTTGGTATCCTGGAGGTATAACAGACAAGGTTTGGAGACCTGAGGGTGCTGCTTATGCCCTGTGGCACGCGACTGTTATATGGTCTCATGCGCACACTTTATTACCCGCTTCAAGTACATTAAGCAAAGGGCCTCAACAGCTCAGAGAAGACAGACTTCTCTGCTTCTTGTCTGAGGGCCTTCTGTAAACCGAGTCAAAAAATCCACAAAACAACATTTTATTTGAAAAGAGCGAACACGATGGGGTGCATTTTTGAATGCTTAGTTGGGATCATCGTATAAGAAATAACAGACCTAGATGTGCGTTGCCTGAATGCGCTTACCCAGATTTTCTGTGCATACATTCAACGCTGGGGTCACATGTGGCCCTGGCATTGAACATCCAGGGTTGCTGAATAGGCCGCTTGCTAACTGGATAGTGGTGCTATTGAGCAGCTGCCCGGCGAGCGGGCAGTGCCACCTCTGCTCCATCCTGGAACGCCACCAACATGCCCCGATGCTAAGCAATAGAGCTGGCAGCCACAGATATTCAGCGGCACTAACTTTACAGCTTCCGTTTTGCTTCTCCTTGGTACATGCACAAACATATAGCCGCAAAACCTGATTTTCGAAATCGGTGGTAGCATGTGCTTAAAAATCAACTTCTTTTATGCAGACTTGAACGTGTGCCGAGCACCATGTAGTTAGGTGCCATGGGAAAAATGGAACCCCCGTAACATCTCTTCTAGCTGAGGGTTGGGACAGGGCCGATGTTTGTCTGGCAGGGAACCAGGGCAGACACTGGTAAGAGAGCCCCCCAAGCCCACCTGCAGACTATGTCTCCTTCAGCTTGAGGCAGGCTTGGGGCCTCCTGTGGCATGAGGGCCTAGGGCAAGTGCCCTTTCTGCCACCTCCTACCACCAGTCCTGGGTGGGAAATTCTATAGTGGTGCCTACATTGAGGTCCTCTTGGGAGAAGAGCGTACTGTGCTATTTTGCAGCCAGCATATTCTCTCTGTCACCACAGAACTGCATCTGTTTAGGGAGAAAGAACTGGGCTCTGACTATGTATGTATCTTGTGGAATCAGTAGGGATGGAGCCTGACCCTCTGTCTGGCTGGACCTTAGCAGCCCCCTTGAACCTAAGAATTGGCTGGGCACCTTTAAAAGGTTTTCCTAGACTGTAAACTAGTCATTAAGGCCATGCTGATTACACTGTGGCTATGTTTATTTACATGGACACTAAAGCCCCTCTTCTCTCAGGACTGAAAACAATGTTTGTTGGATCTGGAGCTAGAGAAACATTTCAAATTTCTGAGTTCAGAATAAAGATATGCAGAGTGGGGGAAATGCGGTGTCAAATTTTCATTTTTCAAACTAATGGCATTGGGTGGAGGCCGGTGGAAGCCTCTACGTTCCAGTCCAGCTGCAGTGGGGAAAAGCAAGTTGAAAAAAGGTTCTAGATTGGTGATCAGGGAGAAAGATCACACTGAGAGAATGGATGCACAGGGCGTCTGCTTGAGCATGAAACTCAGACTAAGCTGGTCTTCAGGGGGAAGAAAGGAAATGGATCCTCAGGGATTTCAGGGAGTTGTTTTTAATTGATCCCAAATTTGGCACATTGAGTTGTCGGCTATTGAACCAACTGGATTGGAAGTATTTAAGCTTAGTCTGTTGGTATCTGTCAATTTTTAGATTCCTAGCTCTGCTAAGGGAGTGTACGCTCTTTGAGTAGAAAGGAGCAGGCTGTACCTTTCCCTCCTTTCTATCCTACTAAAACTAGAACTTCCACTACTGATGAACTATCTCTATGAAAAACCTAATTAAGCTTTTCCTATACTTTTGTTTGCAAGATTTTACCAAAATCTTCCCCTCAGCCCCCAAAATTTGAGCCTGCTAAATCTCAATGCCATGCCTATGTGAGCTGCCAAGTTACCCCATTCTAGGAAGGAGATTTTTTGGCCTATCCTGGTTTTGAACTTGCATCCCAAAACAGTGGGGTATTTGTAATTCCTGATTCTTCCCATTGAAACCAGTGCTATTGATTCTACAATGCATCAGTATGTGGTTTTCAGAGATCTAGGACTAGCCTCAAATCTCCCTCCTGGTATGATGTAACTTAGCTGTTCAGATGGCCTGACTTGTTCATTATGTAAATAACATTAAAGAAAGACCTCGTTCTGTATGTCCATTCTTTTGCTGCTAATAAAACATAGAAATGAAGAAAAATGATTTCAGGACAACAGGGACACAATGATTCTCATTGCTCCGTATTGGCCCAGGCAGCCATGGTTCCCCCTGCTGCTTCAACTCAACACAGGAGTCTCTGCATCCTTGAGATCCAACTGCTCACAGAAAATACCTCAGGTTTGTTCTGAAGGATCATCGCTTCCAGTACTGAGTACTTCCTTTCAGGCTGGTCTCTGCACCCTGAGTCTTCACAAAATGCCTCGCAGTGGTGGCCGCCTATCTTCGAATCCTGGGAGTTTCTGTCTTCCCCTACTTGGATGACTGGCTCATATAGAGCTCCACTCCAGATGACATTTGGCAGTCGGCCCACCTGACTATCCAGGTACTCAAGCAGCTGGGGTTCATGATCAACTACCCCAAGTCTCACCTCCAACCCTCACAGCAGCTGAAGTTCATAGGGGCCCTTCTCGACACCACTTGGGCCTTTCTCCCAATGGATTGCCTGCAGAGGCTAATGTTAGTAGTCGGTGATGTCTAGCAGAGGTGCCACATGACAGTCCAGGGGATGCTGAAAGTCCTTGGCCATGGCCTTGACAGTGTATGTCACTCCCCTATTCATGAGACAAGCTCACCTATTCATGAGACAAGCTCTGTGGACTCTGACTATGCAGCGGAAACAAGCCACTGGCCACCTATGGGACAGGGTGGCGGTCACCATGTCTCTAGCCCAATTCTTGCACTGGTGGATGGAATCGCAGAACCTGCTCAAGGGTCTTCTGTTTTAGGTGTCGCTACCCCAGAGAACGCTGATGATGTATGCATCCAAGCTGGACTGGGGAGCTCATCTGGATGACCTGCACACACAAGGCCTGTGGTCCAAGCAGGAGAGCCTTCACCAAATCAACTTCTTGGAACTGTGGGCAATTGCAAATGTCCTCCAGGCATTCCAGGTACAGTTGATCAACCAAGTGGTGCTGATCCAGATGGACAACCAGGTGGCTATGTACTACATCAACAAGTAGGGTGACACGGGATCTTACCTCCTGTGTTAGGAAGTGGTTCGCTTGTGGAAGTTTGCCATTGCCCACGTTATGAAACTGAGGGCAACTTATCTGCTGAGGGAACTCAATTCCTTGGCATACCAACTGAGCTGCGTCCTTCAGCCACACGAGTGGATCCTCAACAATGAGGTTGTGGGTCAGATCTTTTGGAAGTGGAGTACTCCCATGATAGATCTGTTTGCCACTCTGCACAACACCCAGGTGGACCAGTTCTGCTCCAGGGTGACTTCCAGGAGCTGACTGGTGCTGGGTGCCTTATTTCTCCACTGGGGAATGGGCCTGCTTTACGCATATCCTCCTATTCCACTGGTGGTGAAATCCCAACTAAAACTTCAGGCCAACATCACTCCGTATTGGCCCAGGCAGCCATGGTTCCCCCTGCTACTTCAACTTTCGGCGGGAGCCTCTGCACCTGGGCTCTGCCCCAGACCTTATCTCTCAGGAGGATGGGACCTTTCTACATCCCAACATCTGATCCCTGGCCCTTATGGCCTGGATGTCGAAGCTCAACTTGCTTGAGAATGTCACAGAAGTCCTGCTGGCCTCCTGCAAGGATTCCATGTGCAGATCCTATGTGTTTAAATTCTGAAAGTTCTCCTCCTGGTGTGCTGACAGGACTTTGGATCCCTTCTCCTGTGCAGTCGAAAAGTTGCTTGAGTACCTCCTATACATCTCAGATTCTGGGCTCAAGTCCAATTCCAGCAGGGTCCATCTGAGGGTGATTGGGGTATACTATTGTGGCTCAGAGGAGAACTCATCTCTGCTCATTCCTTAGTGGTTCACTTCATGTGGGGCTTGCTCTTTTCTAAGCTTCCTTTCAAGCCCCCTGCAATAGCTTGGGACCTCAATGAAGTTCTCGCTCAGCTCTTGGCGGCTCCCTTTGAGCCGCTCACTTCCTGTCCCTTGAAATTTCTGACCTGGAAGGTCTTGTTATTGTTGGCAGTTACTTCAGTATGCTGTGTCAGTGAGCTCCAGGACTTGGTGGTTCATCTGCCATATACCAGTTCCACCACAATAGGGTGGTCTTGAGAACGCATCTGCGTTTCTTGCCCAAGATGGTCTCTGCTTTCCACCTGAATCAATCAGTCATTCTGCCAACTTTCTTCCCCAGGCCAACAGGGGGGAGGCTGTGTTGCACATGCTGGACTGCAAACGAACTTTGGCCTTCTACCTTGAAGTGTATGAAGGCCCATGGGAGATCCACCCAGTTGTTCATTTCCTTCGACCATAGCAAGCTGGGGACCTTCATCTCCAAACACATGCTGTCCATTTGCCTAGCAGATTGCTTCTCTTTTGCTTATACCCAGGCAAGCCTGAGCTTTGATGGTCATGTCACAGCTCACAATGTCCGAGTCGGTGGCCAACTTGTCCTCATTCTCCATGGAGGAGATTTACAGGGCTGCAATGTGGTCTTCTGTCTATACCAGGGGTGGGGAACCTGTGGCCTTAAGACCCCATGCGGCCTTTTGGAGCATACAGTAACTGAATTCAAAAAAGCATGGGACCAACACAGAGGATCTCTAAAGGTAAAAAGTGGACTGTTGTAGTTGTTGTTATGGAAGGACAGACTAGATAGGCCATGTGGTCTTTTTCTGTCATCATGTTTCTATGATGTGTGGCCTTCTGCGGCCTTCTTAAACAAGTTTTCATATTGTTATATATATGACATTGATTGACATATGTGAACTAATTTTGGCAATATGGCGATTCCGCTAAGAGATGATTCTCGGTAAAAGCCATTATCTGGCCACGATAAGGTGGTATCACTTATCTAATTGTAGCTCTTGGAGGCGATAAAGAGGTCGCTCGAAATGTCCGTTGCTGGAGACGTCAGTACGGGGAATTGGCGATAGACATTACACTCGATAACAGACACTGACAGATGCGGAACTGGCATGGCGTAACATCATGCCTTCGGATAAATATATCACGATGAGACTCGGAGGAGAATGCAGAGGAAGAGTAAGGGTTGGATTTGGAGAAGTTAGACTTACCTGCTAATTGTTGTTCCTTGAGGAACTCCAGTCTAGTCCCAACCTCTGGGTTTAAGCACCTCCTCTCGCAGCTTGGAGACTAATCATGTCACTTCTTTGGAGACACCCTCATATATATTCCAGGTACCGCCTCCTTGGTCCAGTAACCTAATGACAAAGCAGACTCACCAGAGCAATAAGTAAGCAGATAACTTTACATGAAAACTTTTCAAAACTGCATAACTGGATAATTTAAGTACTAAAATATTATTTTCTTTTCTTTTTTTTTAACAAACCAGTTATCTGGCAACCTACCAGGCAACCTGTATGAATCATGCTGTGTAGGCGTGCTGCGCCCTCTCAGTTGGACCCCCCTAACAGGCCCTTTGCTTTTCTCTTCAACCCTGAACTGACCATCCCCCTCCCCAATGGAACTGCCGCCCTGAAAGCCGCTGCTACAACTGAACGACGACTCCTTCCTGGCTTCAGGATGCCATTCAAAACATTACAGCAGGGAGGGATATGGGACTAGACTGGAGTTCCTCAAGGAACAACAATTAGCAGGTAAGTCTAATTTCTCCTTCCTTATCGTCCCTCCAGTCTAGTCCCAACCTCTGGGGATGTAACAGAGCAGTGAACACTTTAACGGGAGGGACCTATCAAACCAACTTGAAGCACTGCTGAACCAAACCTAGCATCCCCCTCTGCCTGGACATCAATCCTGTAATGCTTAACAAAGGAATGCAAAGACGACCAAGTCGCCGCCTTACAAATTTCCACCGCCGGCACTAAACTGCATTCCGCCCAGGAAGTCGCCTATGCCCTAGTCGAATGAGCTCTCAAGCCCTCTGGTACCATCCTGCCTTTTAAAATGTAGGCAGAAGCTATAGCCTCCTTCAGCCATCTCGCTATGGAAGACTTTAACGCCTGCTCTCCTTGCCTTGGTCCCCCAAAGAGGACAAACAACCTGTCATCTTATGGAGCAACGCCGTTCTCCTCAAATACCTTTTCAACACCCGACCTACATCCAACCGATGCAGGCGCTTCGCAGCTTCATCCTTGCTGCCCTTTTCGAACACCAGCAAGGACACCACCTGATTCAAATGAAATACTGACATCACCTTAGGCAAGAATGAAGGAACTGTTCTCAAAACCACCTTCCGGTCAAAAAAGTCTCTTTACACGACAAAGTCCTTGCTGAAGTAATAGCCACTAAAAACACCATTTTCAGCATAAGATCCTTCAAAGATGCTTCCGCTAACGACTCAGAGGGCTCCTGTATTAACGCTTCTAACACCAAGTTAAGATCCCAAGCCGGTACCGCAGCCCTACATGGCGGCTTCAAGAGTGCCGCCGCCCAAAGGAACCGTTGAACATCCGGGTGTGCCCCAAGCACCATCCCTTGCACCTTCCCTCGATAACAGGAAAGTGCTGCTAACTGAACCTGTAGAGATGATTTATTTATTTATTTACATTCTCTTATATACCGTGCTATTCTGCATCTGTGCAGTTTACATTGAACAAACTGAAATTACATTGAAGAGGGCATTATAACTTGGAGATAACTATTTTACAGGGAACATGGGCTATGGAGGGTTAAGTGGCTTGTCCAAGACCACAAGGAGCACCTGTGGGACTAGAAACCCCAGTCCTTCCGGCCCAAGGTTGGTGTCCTCTAGTGGGATTTGAACCCCCGACCTTCCGGCCTGAAGTACCTTGCCCCAACCACTAGGCCACTCCTCCATGATGTCACTAGGCCCTTGTGAAAACCATCCTGCAAAAAGGCCAAGATCTCTGGAATGGAAGCCTTCAACGCTCGTACCGACCTATCACCGCACCATGACTCGAATACTCGCCAAACCCGAACATAAGCCATTGATGTGGACCTACGCCTGGACTTCAATAGGTTAGAAATTACCGCTGACGAGTAACCCTTTGCTGTCAACCTTGCCCTTTGCTGCCTGTTTTGCTGTCCGTTGATTGTTAGTCCTTCTCCCCCAGGTACGTCTGTGCTGTTTACCCTGCATTGGTCCATAATCACCAGACCCGCCCTCCGGAAGTGACACGGGCGCATGCAACGCGTCCGCGCCAATCCTCTGATACCCTGCTGTATTTAAAGAACATCGGGGCGCCGCACCACGGCGGTGTGCGCACAAGGAGCAGGTCCCGCTCCTTGGGCGAGCTCCTTGGGGCGACGACTGGGGCGCTTTCTCCCTCTTGCCTGGTCGGTCTCCTCCCTGTAGGAAGTACTATTTGTACCTTCTCTCTCTGCTGCTTCTTCCCCTACTCTTCCATTCAACCCCCTATGCACCTCACACTTTTAACACCACTCCTGCTCTTCTAACTTTACCTTTGCCCTCTGTTCAGGCCTATTCTATGGCCTCCATCCCCGTCCTCTGGGGAAAACGCCCTCTGAGGACCTCCTCTATCCTACCAGGGGTTTACGCCCGGAATATGAATAACCTCGTTCTCTGTCGCGCTACCCAGCCTTCTTCCATGTGTCCACTTCAATCCGTCTGCTCCCTTCTGACCCTCTCTTTAACTCTTCTTAATTGCAGGTCTCTTCGTGCTAAAACCCCTCTGGTGCATGACCTTTTATCACAACACTCTCTCTATGCTTTGTTCCTCACCGAGACCTGGCTCCGTGAGGGCGAGGACGGTATCCTCCATCGATGTCTTCCTCCTGGTTACTCTGCCCTGCATGTTCCCCGGCTTCACCGGTCTGGTGGTGGCGTGGCAGTTATTCATCGCTCTTCTGTCCCTCTTTCCCTCGTGTCCCCCCAGCCCCGCTATCCCGAAGCTTTACTGCTGCGCTTAGGGACTTCCACCCCCATACTTTTCCTTCTTCTCTATGCTCTTCCTTCTATGCGCTCCGATCTCTGGGAGTCTCTTCTGCTCACCCTCTCTGAGACGTCCCTACTCTCTTCTCATTTGGTCATTCTTGGTGACTTCAATGTTCACCTCTCCTCCCAAACCCGCCCTCGCGATCGGACTCTCAGCTCACTTTTCACTGATCTTGATCTAATTCAACATGTAAATTGTCCGACTCATTCTTCTGGCCACACCCTTGATCTCATTCTTACCTTTTCCTCATCTCCCTATGTTCCCTCTACTATCTCATCCACTCCTCTTCCCTGGTCCGACCACCTTTGCTTATTATTCCCTTTCTCTCTCCCTCCCCTGCAAACGCTCCCCTCCTCCGTGCCTGCCACCTCGCTTAAGGTTCTCAAACGGCGTCTTACGCCCCTCACTTTGCAAGCCTTTCCCCCAGCTGACTCCCTCTTCTCCCCTGAGTTTTTCTCTCTTTCTGTCAACCAGCAGGTCGATTCCTGGTCCTCCACTCTCACTAGCACCCTTGACATCTTAGCCCCCCTTCGCCCTACCTCCTGCCATCCCATGTCCCATCATCCTTGGTATCATTCGGGTCTTTACCTTCTGCGCTCCCACCTTCGACGTGCCGAACGCTACTGGCGTAGACACCCCTCCCCTGCCTCCCTGACCTCTTTTCGCTGCGCACATCGTTATTACTACACTATGATCACTGAGGCCAAAAGGACCTACTTCTCAGACCTCATTGCTGCCTCTTCTAACTCCTCCCGCTGCTTGTATCGGATTCTCCACTCTCTGTCTTCTCCCTCATCCTGCCCCCCACCATCAGCGCCTCCTCCCACTGCCCCCAGCCCGACGACCCTAGCTTCTTTTTTTGTTAATAAGATCCAGTCCCTTCGCTCTTCCTTTCCCCTCTGTCCCCCTCCTCTCTCCCCTCTCCCCTCCCTCTCCGACTCCTCCGCCATCCTCTCCCCTCCCCCCTCCAGTACCTTTCCTCACACATGGTGTTCCTTCAGCCCTGTCACCTCTGCAGAGCTCCTCAAGGCAATTTCCTCTTCTCACAAAACAACCTGTCCACTCGATCCTCTCCCTTCTTCCTGGCTCCTTGATCCCTCTCTTAAGCTTTTGCCATATATCCTTGCCATAGTCAACACCAGTCTTTCCTACGGCAGTTTTCCCACCTCCTGGAAACACGCCTTGGTCCGTCCTCTTCTCAAGAAACCCTCCCTTGATCCTAGTCTTCCTGCAAACTGGCGACCTGTCTCAAATCTTCCTTTCCTTTCCAAGGTTCTCGAGAAATTGGTTTTCACCCAGCTTTCCATGCACCTTGATTCTACCCTCTTTCTTCACCCTCGTCAATCTGGTTTTAGGTCTGGGCACAGCACTGAAACTATCCGACCGGGGTGACCTATCCATTGCTGTCTCTCTAGATCTCTCCGCTGCCTTTGATGTTATCGATCACCGCACTCTCCTTAACCGTTTGTCTGATTCTGGTATTCGAGGCACTGTGCTGCACTGGTTCCAGTCTTTTCTTTCCCTTCGTTCCTTCGCTGTTCACTTTGGCTCCTCTGCTTCTGCCCCCTCCCCCCTGCACTGTGGCGTTTCACAAGGTTCTATCCTCGCCCCTCTACTCTTTAATGTTTTCCTCGCCCCCCTGGCCCTTCTCATCCAACAGTCCGGTATCTCCTTCTACTTTTACGCAGACGACATTCTCCTTGTCCACCACACTAGCTCTGCCTCCCCAGACCTCTCTGCTCTCAACGCCTGCCTCAATCTTACAGCATCCTGGTTTTCTGATAATTTTCTCTGTGTTAATCCCTCTAAATCCTCTGCCATCTGGTTCTCTTTCACCACGCCTCCTCCAATCCTGGCCCCTATGATGTCCTCTCTCCCCATCCCTGTTGTTTCTTCCCTCCATTCCTGGGTGTTACCCTGGATTCCTCCCTCTCCTTCCACCCTCATATCTCCTCCCTCGTTCATAGTTGTCTCTTCTATCTTCGCCGCATTCGCTCCCTCCGGCCCTTTCTCTCCACTAAATCCCTCACCACTCTAGTTCTCTCCCTGGTAACCTCTCACTTGGATTACTGTAATTCCGTCTTTGCTGGTCTTCCCTTATATCAACTCCATCGTCTTCAGCTCCTTCAAAACACTGCTGCCAGCTTACTTACCTTCTCCTCCCCTTCTGACCACATTACTCCCTGTCTTTTCTCCCTTCACTGGCTTCCCATTAAATTTAGGTTCATTTACAAGTATCTCATCACCACTCATAGAGTTCTCCACACCAGCACTCCTCAATATCTTTCTGATCTTATCTATCATCAGCCTACTCCTCGTCTCCTCCGCTCGTCCCATACCAACCGTCTTTTCCTTCCCTCTCCATCTCATGCCCACCTTGAACTTACCCGTCATTCTGCGTTTTTCTTCCTAGCCCCAGCTCTGTGGAACTCCCTTCCCCACGCGCTCCGCACTGAGCCCTCTTTTCTCCGTTTCAAAGTACTCCTTAAGATCCATCTTTTCTCTCAGGCTTTTGGCCCCCCAGCTTCTCCATGACAGATATATTAGTCCCTTTTTTTTCAGGCTTCTAATCTTCCAGCACCTCCATGATAGATATTAGCCCCACTGCCACATTCCACCCCCTCAACCCCTTCCCCTCGTGTTTAAGTGTCTAGTTGTATTATCTCTGTCCTTCCTCTCTCTGTCCTTCTATCTGTATCTCCCTAGTTCTTTCCTGCCTTTGAATGGCGTTCCTTTTCTCTCTTTCAACCCGCCTGCAGCCGCTTTTTCTTTATTGTACACCGCCCTGATACCTTGGTTTTGGGCGGTATATCAAGCCTGTAAAATAAATAAATAAAATAAATAAGAGCCAAGCCGTAAGCGAAAATCGATCCACCTGAGGCATACTCAGTGGACCCTGCACTAGAATACAGAAAGGTCTATTCCATGAGAGAATTAAGCTAAATAAACTAGATTTAAAACAAGAGTGGTATCTCTTGACTTCCTTACCATCATTTGCCTCAAAGAAACTTACTGTAGCATACAAGCGCAATCCAAATCTTGCTAACATCCTAGTTCCGTCGGCTCTCATGTACCCTAAACCTCAGCCAACAATTAATGGCCATTTAAAGTGTGGCAATTGCTCAGTTTGCTCCCATACCATTCTTGTAAAAGATTGCTTTACACATCCAACATCAAGTCAGAAGGTATACCTACATTATTACTCCAACTGCAAGACAGAGAACGTCATTTATCTTATACTATGCCCATGTAATCTGGTTTATATAGGAAAAACCAAAGAGACAAATTTGCACCCGGATCATCGAGCATAGAAGTTGCATTCAAAGAAAGGTTCCAGACAAGCCCTTAGTCTCGCACTGGACACAAACTGGACATTGTGCTGGCGAAGCTAGCCCAGTGCCTATGGAAATAGGGAAAACACTTGCAGTCTCCTCCAGTCAGAAGGAAAGTGCAGGGAATTGCCACTTTAAAAGTGCAGCTAAGAATGAAAAAAGCCTGTCTAAAGCTGCTGTCCTAAGGCCACGCCCCAGCTCCATGGTAACTGAGGGTGGCAATCTAAGACAGCTGGGGGCGGGGTGGAAAGATACAGGCCAGACCCACTCATATAAGCCCCAGAGAACAGGGAGGAAGAGAGCTGAGGGAAGAGCTGAGAGAATAGCTGAATCGAGAGCTGAGTCTGATTCAAAGGCGGAGTCTGGGAAGGAACCTGAATCTGAGCATGAGCATCAGCATTACACGAGGAAGAGAGACGGAAGGGCTAATCTATGCAGGAACCAGCATGGCCAAGGAAATGGCAGTGAAACAGTGCTGAGGAGAATCCTAAAAGGAACTGCAAGTAAAGATTTTAGCCAGGAGTCTAGAGAAAGGTTCTCAGACACCAGTTTGAGGGAAGAGTATCCCCAAAGCCAGCTCCAGAGTTTGGACCGGTACCAGGGCTGTAGGAAGCCTGCAGTAGGTTCAAAAACCCGGAGGTTTAAGCCAGGGGAGATTGCTGGGAGTGACTCAATCATAAAGGCTTACCAGGAGACGCTGAGTCCAAGAATCTTACCTCAAGGAGGGCTGGTAAGAAAACCTCTTAACAGAGAAACCTTGAATGCTTTAAGACTGTTGAAACATTTGGTAAAAGATCAGGAATTACCTTGCTTTGATAGCAGCCCTGAGTCCCGAGAGAGGTCTCGAGGGAAACAGCTGATTAGGTTGTTCAACGAAGCTGCAGAACCTGATTGCTCTGAATGTGAGTCAATGGAAGTTGGAGAAGGTGATAGTGAATTAAGTCAACCTGATCAAGAAATGGAATGTGATTTATCCATAAGGGTAAAATGAGAATCTTCTGAGTTATAAGCTTGAAGAGATTCCAGTTTGTTTTATGTGCATGTATGTTCTGAAAGGGAAAGAAAGTTTTAATTAGTGTAGCTGCTGTTTTAAAAGCAAGAGACTTGTTAAGGAGGAATGCCTAAGGTCTCTAGAGCAACTAATTAAAACCCTGATTAAGTTGAAGCAAAGAAGAAAAGTTTATTACAAGAGTATTGCTGTCTGAAAGTCTTCAATGGACAATTAATTGCAAAAAGCATTGTGAACTGAAACCTTTATTTGGAAGAAAGCAATCATTGTCTTGTTGAAGCAAGCAAGGGCAATTGATATATGTGGAAAGTTTACCAACCTTTTATTTCTTGTGGAAAAAGTCTTTACATGTGTTATGCCAAGCTTCCTTAGAAGTTCCTGTTAAACAAGGGAGGCAAATAAAATTTCCTGTGTTGCTTTCAAACCTCGGCTAAAGCTCTTTATTACAACTACAATCAAATTGCTCAAGGAACTACAACTCCCAGAGGCTTTTGCCCTAGGAGTACATATTAAATAAAATATTGAAAGTGCAGCCCCCTTTCCTCGTCAGGCAACCGCCTAGGCGGGGGTAGGCGGCGACAGGTGGCCTAGTATTTAGGATTTCGCCTTGGCCACGTGTTCCCAAGACACCGGAACTACAAGAAAAAGAAAAAAAGAAAGGGAATTTTTTTTACATGCACTGAGGATACAAGCAGCCTGCTGGAAAAGAAGGACCCGGATCAACAGCAGAAGGACCGGACTGGAGCAGATTCCTGAGGCCGTGACCTTCTGGCTGATAAACCCGAGTCTACACCTGCCTAAGGTAATCCGTATTTATAAAGGGGTATAAACGGATACCAGTGCCGGGTGGGACTACAGCAATGCGCCAGGAGAGCAGAGGAGAGAGGGCCTATATTTTGGGAGCCGCACTTGGTGGTTTCTCTCTCTGTTTTTTTCGTTTCAGCTTCTACCAAGGATGGAGCAGACGGAGCTTTTGAGATGGATGGCCGAACAATTCCAGAAACAACAAGAGATGTCGGCACGGACACTGGAACACACGGCGGCCATGCTCCAGGCCCAGCAAAAGCCGCTGCTCGAGACGATGGGTGATTGACTGGGAGCACAGAAGCAAGCAGTAGAATCCCCAAGGACAGTACCAGGTTCCTTAAGGGATATACCAGGGTTTGGGATACCTGGGACTGGGACATTCTCTTTTGGGCAATTAGCAAAAGGGGATGATGTGGACGATTTTCTAGCAGCTTTTGAGAGGGTAGCTCTTCTATTCGGTTGGCATAAAGATCAATGGGCCATACGCCTTGCCGCTTCCTTGACGGGAGAAGCGCTAGCAGCCTATAGGGCTATGCCTGTGGAATTAGCCACCGATTATAAAGAGCTACAAAAGGCAATACGAGACCGTTTGGGCCTAAACCCCATGGTCTACTGCCGCCTTTTGCGGAGCTCTAGATTAAAACCTGGTGAAACACCGCGTGCTTTGTGCCAGCGGATTAGAGGGTTGGCATTAAAATGGCTGACGCCTGAGACTCAAACGAAGGAGTCATTATTAGATGGTATTATCCTGGAGCAGTTCATGGACGCTGTTCCAAAAGATATGAGATCCTTCCTGATCCTACAAGACTGCAAGACCACAGAGGCAGCAACCTCACTAGCTGAGCGTTACCTAGAGGCCAGTGTGGCAAGCCCGGTTAAGGTGGGTGGTCTAACACAAGCAGTCGAAGTAGCCTCAGAAAGGAAAGGAAAAGCCATGTGGGGAGAAGGGATGAAGGTAATGCATCTAGATAAACCCAGATATATGCCAAGAAAATGTTTTTCTTGTGGGGAAGAGGGACACATGAAAAAAGACTGCAGAGCTAGGACAGCCCTTATGACCTCCCATTCTGAAGAGAGGGGAGAAGGATTCCTCCTAGGTGTAGAGGTGGAGGGTGTCCAAGTAGAAGCTTTGTTGGACTCCGGAGCGGACCAGTCTATGATCTCGAAGAAGCTCTGGAAAGAGATAACATCCCAGATTGGTCCGGTTCCCGAGCCTCAAGAAAAGTGTATAAGGATACGATGCATTCACGGGGCAGCCTCGTCATACCCCATTTATACTGTCTCAGTGAAAGGTTTAGGGCTAAAGCGGAAAATACCTGTGGCGGTAGTACCAAGGCTCCCACAAGCGTTAGTCCGTATTGTCGAAGGGTTCCTATTTTTAGAGAAATTGGATTTTCTGCATACAGACTTTAAGGTTGGTAATCTCATTTGATCAAATTATTGGCATCGCTTTTTCTGTTTAAACCTGTTCTGGTATGTCAATAGTAATTCTGCATCGCACTTTGCATTAGACAATCCAAGTCGGTAAAACCACTAAAATGTTGACCTCCATAGAATTTTATTTTAAAGGTTCCCTTTCGTTTCACGATATAAATGATTTTTATTCCATAAACGTTTCTGGATCACAAGCAGCCTTTTGTGAGCTATTCTCAACCTCAACATTCTGTAATACATATAGGTAAAGCTGTATTTGTGCATAACATCTTATGTTAGATGTAATTTTCTTAAATTGATTTAAACCCATTTTTGATTGCGGTTACCATAACCTATATAACATTGCTTGAACAATATGCTTTTAATATCGGATTTAAACAAACTGGTGCCTATACATATACAGTAAGGTTGTGTTGCATTTTGCATCAGATATTTTAAGTCGGCAAAACTACAAAAGTTTGACTTCCTTAGGGTTTTATTTCAAAGATTTCTTCCCGGCTCCACATAAGTTCTTAGATCACATACAGTCTTTTGTGAGCAACACTCAACTTTAATAGTTTGTAACGTATATAGGTTAAGTCACATTAGAGCATAACTTCTTGTCCTAGATAAAAGTTTTTTTTAAATTGATTCAAAAACCCATTCCTAATAGCGGTTACCTTAAACAATGTATAACAATGTAAAACAATGTGTGAAAAACACATTTTCAATATCGTATTTAATTGAAACGGCAACACAATATATATATATTCATTCACAACGTCAGATTTCATGTTTTTTGGATGTGCATCATAGCATCCCAAAAAGACGACTCAGTCTTTGTAAAAACTCTTATTTTTTCATTTTGATTTTTATACACGTCCCTTGCATAGTTGTTCACAGTGTAACTTTAAACATTAGTGATCATCGGACCGTTCAGTCATCAGATATAATTCCATGACCAATTTCAAGATCTTATAAACAACAGTCTTCACAGACATCATTTAGAGTTTTCAGTTACTGCATAGTGTGTATTTTGTTTCTTTGGACATTAGCGATCTTTAAGTTATATTATATGTTCATTTGTTAAAATTTTATGTTTTGTGGCCATTTATATATTTTTAACCTCAGAGTAATTTGAATAAGAGTATTAATAATTTATATAGTGTATCTTTTTATTTTTACTTTAAATTTTTTTTTACTTTTTTGCATTTCCTGTTTGAGCACATTTAGGTACACCTCTTGAAATGGTATGTAAAACGTTGTTTTGTTATCCATTTTACAGCAAGAGTAATACTTAAAAGATTTCCTTCCATGTGAGATCATCATAGGGTGCTCCAGTGAGTACTGTCTTGTTCCTTAACTAAGGTTTAGAGTAATTTCAACATTTTAAGCCTTCTCACTATTCTTCCTATAGTCTTGCCAACGTCTTCCTTATAATTTTAACATTTAATTTTAATATGTAGTATTTACATGTTTTCCTCTGCCCTACGTATTGTTTCTTTTAATTATAGTTGTATACAATTTTATATGTTGTATTTATGTTTTAATTATTTATGATATCTACATATTGGATTTATTTATTGTTTTTAGTTATTTTCATTTATTTTATGTTAATCTATTTTATTTTACAAGTTGCATATCCCATGAGGAAGGCGTTGCCAAAACACGTTGGGGTTCATCTAATAAAGGCTCCTGTGACCTTCACACGTCTCTTGCTCCTTGTGTTCTCCACATTGTCCACCCCTGCCACATGTGCCGCCAACAAAGCCTCAAGATGTAACTCGGCCCAACCTAGCAGCCGCTCCGCCTCTTCCTCCAGACTGCCCTCAACTCCAATCTGTTGATCGGCCAACTCCTCTCGTGCTCGGACCACTGACCCTGGGCAAACTGCCTCTCGAAGTGCGCTCCCCAGCCGAACAGACTTGCATCTGTCGTCAACGGCGCCCACTCTGGCACCTCTAGCGGCATTCTTTTCTCGAATGAACCCGGAGTCAGCCACCACTGCAGCGACCGCCGTGTCTCAACCTGACAGACCAGCCTTTGCGACAACTGATCGGACTGATGCGACCACCACCGTAGGAGAGCTCTCTGTAATGGTCTCATGTGCGCTCTGGCCCACGGAACCAACTCTAGTGTGGCTGCCATCGTCCCCAAGAGCTGCAAATAATGCCAAGCCGAGGGTGCCTGTTTGCTCAAGAAGTCCCATATGAGCTGCCTTAGCCTCTGGGCCTTGAGATGTGGGAGAAATACCCTGCCGCTTCTGGTATCAAATCGGGCCCCCAAGTACTCTAACTCCTGTAATGACATCAACTTGTTCTTTGTTACATTCACTACCCACCCTAAGCTCCGCAGAAATTGCACCACCTGGCGGGTAGCCCCTTCGCTCTCATCCCGTGACTTTGCTTGAATCAACCAATCATCCAGGTAAGGGTGTACCAACACCCCTTCTCTGCGTAATGCCACCGCCACCACTACCATCACTTTGGTGAAGGTTTGTGGTGCTGTCGCCAAGCCAAATGGCAATGCCTGGAACTGAAAATGCCCCATGGGGACTGCAAACCACAGGAACCGCTGATGCTCTGACCTTATTCGAATGTGAAGGTACGCCTCTGAGAGATCTAACACCGTTAAAAATTCACCCTGCCGGACCGCTACTATGATTGATCTTAGAGTTTCCATGCGAAAGTGAGACACTCGGAGACAACTGTTTACCCTCTTGAGGTCTAGAATTGGTCTCCACGTGCCCTCCTTTTTGGGAACCACAAAATATATGCAGTACCGACCGCAACTGCACTGGTCTGACAGCACCGGTACTACCGTCTTGATCGCCAGCAATCTTTCTAAAGTTTCTTGCACCGCCTGCCTCTTTGATTTCGTCCTGCAAGGCGATTGAACAAAGGTGTCGCGCACTGGGCATTGGAACTCGAGAGGATATCCTTTCTGAATGACCTCCAACACCCACTGATCCACAGTAATTTGGGTCCAGGCCTGATAGAACTCCCTCAACCATCCCCCCATGGGAGTCAATCCAGCCTGGACCCCCTCGCTTCATTGTGCCTTCTTGAGGTTCGAGAAAGAGGACGCTCCAAAACCTCGACCTGCCCCTCTAAAACCTCGAAACCCCTGGGATCTATACTGATAGCGGCCTCTTTGAAACTGACCAAACCTGGTCTGCCGAAACCTCCGAAATTCCCGTTGTTGACTTTTAGAGGGTGGTAAGGGACAGTTCAGCTTCTGCTTGTCCTCTGGCATCCTACCCCCCTTAGACTCTCCGAGGTCCTTTACTAACTTATCCAAATCTTCTCCAAAGAGGAGCTTCCCCCAAAAAGGGAGCCTACCAAGCCTCGCCTTAGAGCAGTGGTTCTCAACCTGTGGGTCGCAAACCCCATGGGGGTTGCCACAGGATTTAGCGGGGGTCGCCTCACTCCACCAAGTTATAAAAAAAAAATTTAAAAAGCACACAAGTTGCTGCCGCTGCCGAGTCCGCTTCTCGGCAGCGGCAAACTCACCACCTCCCTTCTAATGCAGCCGCGGCTCCCTGCCTCTTAGGGAACCGCGGCTATGCCTATAAAACCATTGCGGAGCCTTCCTGTCTCGCGATGGGCTCCGTGCAGCATTGTCCCGCCTCCAAAGGAAGTTGTTTATCACTTCCTTGGGCGGCGGGACAATGCTGCACGGAGCCCGTTTAGAGACAGAAAGGCTCCGCAATGGCTTCACAGGCACAGCCGCGGTTCCCTAAGAGACAGGGAGCCATGGCTGCAGAAGAAGGAGGCAGACATGGGGAGATGGGAGGAGGGGGCAGGGAACCTTCAACAGGGCTGACATGGGGGAGGGGGGACATGGACAGAGGGGGGGCTGACAGGGAGGGATGGGGGCTGACATGGAGGGAGGGAGGGAGGGGGGCTGATATGGATGGATGGATGGAGGGAGGGGGGAGGGAGGGCGGCTGACATGGACAGATGGGGGGCTGACATGGAGGGAGGGAGGGAGGGAGAGAGGGGGGCTGATATGGATGGATGGATGGAGGGAGAGGGGGCTGACATGGACGGATGGAGGGAGGGGGGAGCTGACATGGATGGGGGGCTGACATGGAGGGAGGGAGGGGGCTGACATGGAGGGAGGGGATGGAGGGAAGGGGGCTGACATGGACAAAGGGGAGAGACAGTGGGACATACTGGACAGACGGGATAAATGCTGGACAGAGGGAAGAGACAGTGCAGGTTAGGATTATAATGGGCTGATGGGGGAGCTAGCACTGGTAATGGGCAGATGGGGGGCTAGGACTGGTAATGGGTTGATTAGGGAAGGCTAGGACTGGGAATGGACTGATCAAGGTGGGGGTTGGGACTGGTAATGGGCTGAGGGGGGTAGGACTGGTAATGGACTGATGGGAGGCTAGCATTGGAAATGAGCTGATCGGTGAGGTTAGGACTGGAAATGGGCTGATTAGAGGAGGCTAGGACTGGTAATGGGCTGATGGGGGGGTAAGACTGGTAATGGGCTGATGGGGGGTAGGACTGGTAATGGGCTGATTAGGGGAGCTTAGCATTGGTAATGGGGTTGAGGGGGGACTAGCACTGGAAATGAGCTGATTAAGGGAGGCTAGGACTGGTAGTGGGCTGATGGGGGGCTAGCATTGGAAATGAGCTGATCGGTGAGATTAGGATTGGAAATGGGCTGATTAGAGGAGGCTAGGACTGGAAATGGGCTGATTAGAGGAGGCTAGGACTGGTAATGGGCTGATTAGAGGAGTCTAACACTGTTAATGGGGTTGAGGGGGGGACTAGCACTGGTAATGGGCTGATTAGGGGAGGCTAGGCCTGGTAATGGGCTGATGGGGTGGGGTAGGACTGGTAATGGACTGATGGGAGGCTAGCATTGGAAATGAGCTGATCGGGGGGGGGGGGGCTATGACTTGAAATGGGCTGATTAGTGGAGGCTAGGATTGGTAATGAGCTGATGGGGGGGGTAGGATTGGTATTGGGCTGATTAGGGGAGGCTAGCACTGCTAATGAGGTTGAGGGGGGACTAGCACTGGAAGTGAGCTGATTGGGGGGCTTTGACTGGGAATGGGCTGATTGTGGGGAGGGGAGGATAGAGCTGATGGCCCTGGAAGAAAACTGGGGGTAAGGCTACAAATGGGCTGATACGAGGGGATGGGAGAATGGAACTGGAAGGGAGTGGATCTGAGAGGGGCTGCCATGGCATTTGTACTAGAAGGGACTGGTCAGTGGGGAAGGAGGGGGACTGGAAGGGAATGGACACCAGTGGCAGTCATGGGAATGCACGTTGACATTGGAAGGTACTGGGAGTGAGGACTGGAAAGGGGCTGATACTGTGGATGGTTACTGGGACTGGAAATAGGCTGATGGAAAGAAGTGAAGAAAACGAAAGAAGAGATAAGAAATGGCAGATGGACCAGAGACCACAGAAAGAGAGCTAAGAGAAGACAGGAAAGCAGAAGCCTCAGATCGGGACCAGCATGATCAGAGAATAAATTGGTCAGACAACAAAGGTAGAAAAAATAATTTTATTTCATATTAGTGATTTGACTACAAAATCATAATAATTTTGAAATCAAATATTGTTACTTGCTATTGGGATTAATTATTGTGAACATAAAAACATAAGATATGCCATACTGGGTCAGACCAAGGTCCATCAAGTCCAGTATTCTGTTTCCAACAGTGGCCAATCTAGGTCATATATACCTAGCAGTTTCCCCAAGGGACACAGGTTCCATAATGCTTGTATTGGTTCAAGCATTGATATCCTGGGTCCCTTCTTAATAATGGTTTATGGACCTTTCCTCCAGGAACTTGTCCAAACCTTTTTTAAACCCAGCTACACTAACAGCCTTTACTACATCCTCCGGTAACAAATTCCAGAGTTTGATTACACGTTGAGTGAAAAAATATTTTCTTTTATTAGTCTTAAATAGTTTACCCTGTAGCTTCATTGCATGTCCCCTAGTCTTTCTATATTCTGATAAGGTAAACAATCGATCTACGTTTACCTGTTCCACTCCGTTCATTAATTTATAGACTTCTATCATATCTCCCCTCAGCCGTCTCTTTTCCAGGTTAAATAGCCCTAACCTTTTTAGCCTTTCTTCATAGGAGTATCCTTCCATCCCCTTTACCATTTTGGTGGCTCTTCTCTGAACCTTTTCTAAAATCGATATATCCTTTTTAAGATACGGCAACCAGAATTGCACACAATATTCAAGGTGCGGTCTCACCATGGAACGATATAGAGGCATTATAATATCTTTTGTTTTATTTTCCATTCTTTTCCTCATCATACCTAGCATTCTATTTGCTCTCTTGGCCGCTGCTGCACACTGGGCCGAGGTATTTAACATGGTATCCACAATGACGCCTAAATCTTTTTCCTGGGTGGTGGTTCCTAATGTGGAACCTTGCATCGTGTAACCATAGTTTGGGTTGTTCTTCCCTAGGTGCATAACCTTGCACTTGTCCACATTAAATTTCATCTGCCATTTTGATGCCCAGTCTTCCAATTTATCAAGATCCTCTTGCAATTTTCCACAATCCTCTTGGGTTTTAACAACTTTAAATAGTTTTGTGTCATCTGCAAATTTGATAACCTCACTCGTTATTCCACTTTCCAGGTCATTTATGAATATGTCAAAAAGCAGCAGACCCAGCACAGATCCCTGGGGTACACCACTATTCACCTTTCTCCAATGGGAAAATTGGCCATTTAGCCCTATCCTCTGCTTTCTATCTTTTAACCAGTTCCTGATCCACAATAGTACACTGCCTCCTATCCCATGACTCTTTAGTTTTGCCAAAAGTTTCTCATGAGGGACCTTGTCAAAGGCTTTCTGAAAGTCCAGATACACAATATCAACCGACTCACCTTTGTCCACCTGATTAATCACTCCTTCAAAAAAAACATAACAGATTAGTAAGACAAGATCTTCCTTGTCTAAAGCCATGTTGGCTGTCTCCCATTAGGTCATGACTATCTACATGCTGAGTAATTTTATTCTTTATGATGGTTTCTACCATTTTTCCCGGTACTGATGTCAGGCTCACCGGTCTGTAGTTTCCCGGATCACCCCTGGAACCCTTTTTAAAAATTGGTGTTACATTGGCGATCCTCCAATCTTCAGGTATTAGAGATGATTTTAATGATAGTTCACAGATTACTAATAGCAGGTCTGCTATCTCATATTTCAGTTCTTTCAACACCCTTGGATGTATACCATCCGGCCCAGGTGATTTGCTACTCTTCAGTTTATCTAATAGTTGTAATACATCTTCCCGATGTATCGATATTTCCTTCAATTCTTCCGCACCTTTAAATACCACTTCAGTCATGGGTAACATCCCTACATCTTATTCAGTAAAGACTGAAGCAAAGAATTCATTCAGTCTCTCCGCTATCGCCTTGTCGCCTCTTAGTGCTCCTTTAACCCCTTTATCATCTAATGGACCAACTGACTCTCTCACAAGTTTTTTGCAATGAATGTACTTGAAAAGGTATTTACTTCGCGTTTTTGTTTCCGCAGCAAGCTTCTTCTCAAATTCTCCCTTTGCCTGCCTTATTAATGCCTTGCATTTGACTTGCCAGTGCTTGTGCTGTTTCCAGGTTTCGTTGTTTGGCTCTTTTTTCCATTTCCTGAAAGATGCTTTTTTGGCAACAACAGCCTCTCTGACCTCACCTTTAAACCATGCTGGCAGTTTTTTGGACTTCCTTCCACTTTTCTTAAATAAGTAAATTTTATAAGTAGATGGTTTAAATAAGTAAATTTTATAAGTAAAAACATAATGCAAAGGGCTATAATATATTAATAATTCAACAAATGAGTACAGCGACAATGCGTTAACGGTAAAGGAAGAGAGACACATTTGATTTTATCATTGGAGGCCATCACAAGTTGACCAATGGTAAAAGGGGTCAAGGTATAAAAAAAGGTTGAGAACCACTGCCTTAGAGGCACCATCTGCTGCCCAGTTACGCAGCCACAGATACCTGTGCGCCACCACAACTGATGCCATACTCTTCGCCAAACCTCGAATAAAATCATACTGAATGTTCGCCAAGTAAGCCGCCCCTGACTCCATGTGGGAAGCTTCGTCGATCACCTCTTTGTCCTGACTGCCTTTCCCTCTTTGGGACCATCTCAGGCAAGCTCTAGCCACCCATGCCGCACAAATGGAAGCCTGCATGGCGAGCGCATTGACCTCAAATACTTGCTTCAACAACGAGTCCAATTTCCTGTCCTGCGCATCCTTGAGGGCAGCACTGCCCTCCACCGGAATCGTTGTTTTCTTAGTAACCGCAGATATTGCTGCATCTACCTTGAGAGATTTAAACAGCTCCTTATCTGACTCCTGCAATGGGTAAAGATGCGCCATCACTCTGGAGCCCTTCACCCCCGTCTCTGGTGTGTCCCATTCTTCCTGAATCATCTCCCGAAAAACTCTATGAATTGGAAAGGCCTCTGGGACCTCCTGACCGCTTGCAGTAATGGGTCTTCCAAGGAGGAGTCCTCCGCGTGATCCACCGTGGACATGTTGAATGCTTTCAGTGTCTCCGATATAAGCGCTGTTAACTCCTCTCTCCTGAACACCCTCACCACCCTTGCCTGGTCCTCTTGTTCCGCAATCTCACCTTCCTCCAGACCCTGGTCTACATCTGAGTCCTCTAAATCCTCAGCCTGCTCCTCCATGGCCAGCTCTGCCTTGTCTTTCTCTAACCTAAGCTTCTTAAACGGGGCTCTACCTTCACCCCCCTCCATGAGGGCTCCCGGACGCTTCCGACTCCGCTGCTCCTCCGCCGCAGCAGACTCCCGCTTCCCTCCAAGGGCCTGCTGCAGCAGCGTCACAAACTCTTGCGAGAATATCACTGCCAGACCCCCCTGCAACAGAGGCTGAGCCGCGGGTGCATCTGACGCTGTGGAAGGCCCCAGCGCCGGCTCAGGGGACGCAGCTGGAGACAGTAGCTCTGGAGCGTCATCAGTCTCTCCCTTCAGAACGCTCCCCCCAGCGTTTTCTGCTACCTCTTTCAATGCTGCCTCCTGAGTGCAGCCCTTGCATACCCCTGCTTCCAAAACCGACCCCCGTTTGGCTCCACACAACATATATTGCGGTCTAGAAGGCATGCTGATCTGAGGCACCACTCTCCTTCACGGAACCCCAAAAGCAAACTTTTATTTTTTTTTAAATGCCCAGAAACACGATCCCCAACAAAAAAGTGCTTCCTATCTACCTGAGCTCACCCAAGGCTTACTACCAGCCTGGCACTTCACTAAATTTGAAAAAAGGGCCCCGGGAGGTTTTCCCGCCCAGAACTGCGTGGCTCCGGTCTGACTGCCGAAAAAAACCGCCTCCGGTGCCTCAGAGGCCCACCTTACCGGCCTAGATTGGCTTCCGCTCCGGGTTCCTCCCCTGACGTGAAGTCAACTCCCGTACGCGTGATCCCAGCCCTGCTAAACCAGGCTGTTCTTCATTAGGGAGCCGCCCCCTGAGCCCGTCAGCAGCCCGAACATCTGCCCTTCAGCGCTCACCTTCGCAGTTGTCAACTAGCGCCTCTCAGCAGTCTCTCTGACCGCTTTCCTTCACTCCGCGGTGTACCTCAATGGCTCCTCACCGCAATGCGGGTTCAGGAGCCGGAGGGCCCAACACCACGTCCTGCACTCTTCCCCGAGGTAAGCACCAGCACTCCGGGAGGGGGGAGAGGGAGGCAGCTGCAGCCTCAACCCAAGCCTGAAACCGGCACCGGGCACATAGCTTTGAAATATCTTAAAGGGGAACTACGTTCTTTTTTATTTTTTTCAATTACTAAACCCTAACTAAACTACTACTGCCCTAATCATTGCTCCAATGAGCCTCAACCTCTTCGGCTCACAACTCCTCCAGCTGCTTGAAGACTAAAACTGGACCAAGGAGGCGGTACCTGGAATATATATGAAGGTGTCTCCAAAGAAGTGACATGATTAGTCTCCAAGCTGCGAGAGGAGGTGCTTAAACCCAGAGGTTGGGACTAGACTGGAGGGACGATAAGGAATGAATGAGAGAACGCATTAGCGAATCAATTTGGAGTTGGCGATGAAGCATAGGGGTCGGGCGTACGAGTCGATGTATATTGTGTAGAGGAGAGTGTGCCTCAGCCTTGGCGTGTGTAGGACGTAAAACCACAGTACGAGGAGGTACCCAGTGTGTGACGTTGAATAAATTCTCATCATTTTCGTTCAAATTTATATGTGAAGAAACAAATTCATGATTGCAACAAAAAAGTATTGGCGCTAGTTTTGAAACCAAAATTTCTTCTCCGCCTTCTGGCAACACTGTGGTGACAGTCACTAATTGGCTGGCATAGAGAGTGCAGCTTTTGTGGTTACTTCCTTCAGAGTGTGTTTGTCACTTGATTACATTTTTTTATTTTGCTTTCCATCATGTCGAAAAAACCGAAAAGGTCGCTGAAAGAAGAACACAGAGTGTTTAACGATGAGTGGGAATTGCAATACTATGGGATATGTTTACTAAACTGCAGTAATCGTGAATAACGCGCGTTATGATGCTTTAATGATCATTAGTGCATCATAACGTGCGTTATGATGCTTTAACGATCGTTAGCGCATCATAACGCGCATTATGATGCGCTAATGATCGTAATGCTCCGCGGCGCGGTAAAACACCGCAGAAGGTGGAGAGAGGGCGGAGAGAAGGGGTCAGTGGGCGGAGAGTGGGCGGGGAGAGGCTCCCCTCACACTAACGCGCTGATTTTCAGAGCTGAATTCCAACGCGAATGAAAACCTGCCGTTAAATGCACATTACAGGGGAGAGAAACCATTTCAGTGTCAGCAATGTACAGCCCAGGCAGGGAAACAAAAATACAGTGATAAGTGTGATACATGTGCACAGAACAAAAGGGCACAGAAACACTGAAAATGACCCCAACAAACTGGATAAAAACAATAACCAAGCTGGCCAATAGTGGTATCAATGAGAAACATCAACCCCTCCCTCCCCCCCCGAGTAAGCTCCATAGAACAGATATAAATCGTGGAAGGGTCTATACGCCGTCCCCATACAAGGTGAATGAGCCCACAGTGAAATAGCGCTGCTCAGGGTTTTCCCCACCATCGGACAGGTGCACATGTCCCGCAACATCAGGGCGGGCATGTCGGAACGGTAACTGGACAGATGCCGGAGAAGGGGATACAGAGGGCCGCAGGCGGCACATGCTGTGGTGGAGCTGGGCCACAGTGAGGACTAGGGTGATGCCTAGGTGGCCCATACGAATGCTGAAACAGCGGAGCAGCCAGACAGCAACTGCTGAAGGTCCAACATGGGCACGAGTGTGTTTCCCAAAGTGTCACAGGGGATAGTACCCAACAGCTACCCCCAAGGGCACGGAATATTGGCAGGCAGGGCTGGGGGGGAGCGTGGACGTCTATGCAGGCACCCCTACCCCAGAACCCGCACCATAGGCAGCCGCCTACCTGCACACTGGATGGCCTGAGACTGCGCACCACCAGCTCCACCAGCAGAAGGGCATGTCAGCATGGTGGCTGAGGGATACTGGTGGTGGAGGGGGCAGTGGCAGCTGCCCAGAGCAGACTGTGGCCTAGCCCTGTGTAGGTGGGTGCCATGCACTGCAACAGACAGGCCCTGTCTGACCAACAGTCATGGTATCACCAGGGAATGCACCATCTCTGTGATAACATGGTGGTGCAGTGCACAAAACCAGTGTATTCAGAAGCAGAAGGTCACAGGTTCAAGTCCCAGCTGTGGTTTCCGCCAACCCAGTCCTCATATTTTACCCACTACTATAACGTGCTAATACAGACAGAACCTTTCTTGCAGATTACGTAAACATGCCCAAAACACCTACATTTTACCCTACAGAGCACAGACACCATAAACATGCACATTACCTAGAGCAGAGCCTCCCAAATGCAGTCCTGGAGGGCCAAACACCATTCCGATTCCATGCTGCCTCTGATAAAGATGCCTGTGCTGCATTTCTATGCGCCACCCCCATGGTATGCAGATGTATCTCATGCATATTCATGAGGGACAGCATGAAAACCCGAACAGTGTTTGGCACTGCAGGACTGGAGTTGGGAACCTCTGCCGTAAAGCAGCAGCCAACAGGGGCAGACACACCCACACCCACAGGCCCCATTATCCAAAGCCTCCTGGAGAGGCAGGACTTTGGACTCTGCGTGCATCTCCCAATACTAGCACTTGCATACCTTAGTAATGCCACCCTAAACCTGGGAATATGGTACACATCTATCAAAAGGTTGCTATGATTACTGGCAGATAGCAATTCCTAGGTTAAGTACAATTTTCGGAGTGAGCTGCATCATAGCAACCTTTCTGATGTCTGTGGAGTGTGCTATAGGTCTTGTGTCTGACAGTGTTTACCAATCTGGGGAGTGACTCCTACAGTATTGCGTACCATAGCCATGCCTGCACTGTGCCCAGGACTGGTGTGGTGGCCTGGGCTGCCCAAAACCTCTATAGTTGCACAGTGCTGGCATAGGTGTGGGGAGTGTGTGTCTGTCTATCCAGTGTGAGGTGGCTGCCAACACCCTCCACAGCTCACACTGCTAGCACTGTTGCCAGTATTGGCCTGCCAATGTGCATAATGAGGAGCAAGGTACCGTGGGAATAGCCTGGATAGGGTGGCCTGGCCTGGCCGCATCTGCACAGGGCATAGGGCAATGGCTCGGACATTGTAGTGCCCGGTACCACCTGCACGGACAGGGTGGCCATAGCATGTCCTGCTGGGAGGTCACTCTTACCCTGACTGAGCAGTGACCATGGCATGGCTAGGTTCCCCCATAGTGCTATATAGCATTTCTCTCAGGTGATATTTATGGGTTTTCTTTTGGGGCCCAATCACTGACCTATCTGCTTGGTGTGTATGCTGATATCCCCGTTCTGGGTACATGCATCTCCTCCAGGACCATGCACTATGGACTAGCTGGCGGACTGTCTGCAGCTAGTATGTGTCTTGCTGGAACACCTTGCAGGGTGCAGCGGCTGTAGGCTTGTTGCTGGAGAATGTCAGATAATTGGGGGGGGGGGGGCAGCTGAGCATTTCCAGACCTGCCATCTGTCTGCTATTGTGTTATGGATGTGTACTGCTCTGCATTGCCTGCCCTGTAGGGTGTTTGATCCCTAGCAGGACTGGGGTGATTGTCCCCTCTACTGCCACCATTGCAAGGGGGTAGAAAGTGGATCTATTGGCGGGAGATCCTCTCCCCCACCCTGACACCCAGAGGGTGCGTTGGGTGGTGGTATGTAATCTCCCTGTGGGTCCCAACACCCCCCTTCACTTACATCATGTGACCATGGCACCCACACAGGGTATGCACTTTTCTGGGTGCATCATAGTCCACAAGGGCTAGATGTGACATACAGATGAACACAGGCATATCCTAGGGGTGTTTGCAAGCACTACCTATCACACATTGGCACTGATGGGGACCTGCAGCATAGCCTATCTCAGCACAGCCAGGTGCTATGCGAATGATGCTGGGCACATACCTCTCCCTCAGGATGAGCACAGGACCCGCACACTGTGACGGTCTGTAGCTACTCTGTGCCACTAACACACACCGTCGTCACCCCTACCAGGCTGAGGTGCTGTGGGGTGCATACCCCATCTTGTGATCATCTGTAGACTGCTGATTTACATGTGCTGTGCATCCTGGGTATGGATGGGTTGACCCTATCCTGGTAACCACAGCAGAATGTGGGTGTGGTGCCGTGCAGTCCTCCTGTAGCCAGTCAGGTGTTTATTAGCAGCTCTAGCCCACTGGTTACTTCACTGCCTATGGAGCCAGAGGTCATGGGTTCAAAACCCACAGCAGGGTTCATCGATAGGGCTCTCTTAGGCATGGTCTATTTTTATTGTTTATTAGTGCTGCCAGCAGAACCACCCTCAGGGTACTGTCACCTTAAGGTGCCCTATAAAGCGCCTTATAAGGTGCCTTATATGGTGTCCTATAGGGGACATTATGGGGTTCCTTGGCAGACAGCGCACTTTATATTGTGCCCTATGGAGTGCCTTCTAGGGTGCCTTATGTGGCACCTTAGGTTACGCCACTGTGAGGGTGTGTTTGCTGGCAGCACTATTAAAGTACAACTAAACTTCCTCACAGCCCAATACTTAACCCTTTCCAGGCCAAGCCCAACACTTTCGGGATCCAAACCTCTGCCTAAATATTCGTATCAAATGGTATATAATACATGACCATGGCAGAGGGAACGTCACTATTGGAACATATTGAATAAGACGGGTACAATTTTCCTGACATATGCAAACTTTAACCCGGCTGCAGAATGTGGATTAAAATATTATAGTAGGCCTTCAAAGGGTTACACATGACGCCTCAGTCAGCCTTATTCATTAGGCACACTGGGGAATCAAACCCATGACCCTTGTATCATCAGTCTGTGTAGTAACCATTGTGCTACAGCTTTGTTTCTGTATTTGGGTGTCAGCGCGCCTTCTTAAGCTTAACGCGCAGTAACGTGCTCTGTAACAATCGTTGCTGCGCGGCGCCTTATAACGTGCGTTATCGGTAACGATGTACCGCCCATGTCCTTTTTTGGCATTTCTTCCACTAACGCGGCTCCTAACGCGAATCACACTAACGCAGTTTAGTAAACATACTCCTATGTTGTTTCTGAGAAGGATAAAATGAGTTGCTTGCTCTGTGATTCTGTGATTTCAACGGTAAAAAAATGCAATGCACATCAACACTACTCTACTCATAAGGACAATAAATACATTAAGCTGGAAGGTGAATCCTGAAAGATTGCTTTACAAAATTTGAAAGAAGGGAAGCAAAAGCAGAGGCAGTTATTCCAATCAGTGCAGAGTATCGGAAACACAACTACAGAAGCTACTTATAAAGTGGTGTATATACTTGGGAAAAAAGGTAAGCCATTTAGTGATGCGGCAATTATAAAAGATTGCATCGTAGAGGTTGTAGGATGCTTGGATCTTGATAAGGTTAACAAATACAAACAACTGTCTCTTTCAAGAAGAACTAATGCTGATCGGCAGCATGAATTAGCACTCAATGTAGTAGAACAACTGAAAGAAATAATCCAAAAAGAAAATGTGTACTATTCAATAGCGCTGGATGAATCAACTGATTGCACTGACTCAGCACGGGTATTGTATTTTGTTTCCGCCATAACTAAGGATTTTCATATTTACGAAGAGTTGCTTACTCTGAGCACTCTAAAGAGCAGAACGCAAGGAATCAATGTGTTTAACGATTTTAAAAATAAATGTGAAGTTGGACTCAATCTGGCTAATTTAGCAAGTTATGCACAGATGGTGCACCTTCTATGACAGGGAAGAACGAAGGCTTTATCTCACAACTTAAGAAAGAGGTTTCAAGCCAAAATGATCTTATCTCTTTTCATTGCATTTTGCATCAGCAAAGTATCTGTGCCAAATCCACCGTTTTAAATGACACTTTGCAGAAAGTTGTAGGAATTGTGAATTATATTCGAGCAAATGCAACGAGACATCAACAATTTCGTGAGATGCTAATGATGGATAATGAGGTGATTAGTGTTGATTTGCCCTACCATTCGAAAGTGCGCTGGTTATCACAAGGACAGGTTTTAGTCAAAGTTTTGTATTTGCATGAACAAATAATCCAATTTTATGAGGAAAGGAATGAACACTGTGAATTATCATGCAAGGAGTTTCATAGCAATGTTGCTTTTCTGTGTGATATAAAGACAAAGCAAAATAATTTGAACGTTTCATTGCAAGGTAACACCAAGGGGTATGTTTTCTAAACTGCGGTAATGTTACAGACTGCGCGTTATGTAACATTAATGCGCGTTATGTAACGTTAACATGCATTATGTAACGTTAACATGCGTTATGTAACGTTAACGATCGTTAGGTAACATTAACGTTCGTTATGTAATGTTAACGCGCGTTAACGTTACTTAACGATCGTTAACATCCCCAGCCGTGGTAAACACCGCAAAGGGTGGAGAGAGGGCGAGGGGAAGGGGTCAATGGGTGGGGAGTGGGTGGGGAGAGGCATCCTGCACACTAACGCACTGAACTGAAGGGCTGAATACTACCGCGAATGAAAACCTGCCGTTAGATGCACATTTGCAGGAGAGAGAAACCATTTCAGTGTCAGCAATGTACAGCATCGACAGGGAGCCCAAGAAACATGATAGTAGTGCTCCATGTCCAGCACCAGCATAGTGCCCAAGTATGAAAGGCCACTATGGCGATGGTGCAAGTGGAACATAGGGGGCTGCAGGCAGGACATGTAGAGGGGGCAGCTGGGGCACAGGATGGACTAGGCAGGCACCTAGGTGGCACATAGGAACATAGACACCGGAAATCAGCATGAGAGCAGCTGACAAAGGCCAAACACAATCCACCTACATCTACCTGGTCCACCCAAGCTAACAGTTACCAGGGCACTGATCTGACATCCCCCCAGCCAACCCTCCCCCAAGTGGAAGGGACAGACTATTGGTAGGCGGTGATGGGGGGGGGGAGATGTGAGGATGCTCATGTATGCCCCATGCCCCAGACCCTGCTCCCTAGGCGACCACCTACCCACACAGTGTATGGCCTGGGACTGCGCACTACCAGCACCGACAGCATATGGCCATGTCAGCATGGCGGGGGGGGGGGGGATGTGCCCGTGCTGGAGGGGGCAGTGGCACCTGCCTGCAGTGGACCTATGCCATGCCCTGTACCAGTACATGTTGTTCAGTGCAACATGCAAAGTCTAACTGAGGAAAGGTACTGGTAGCCCCAGGGACCACCATGCATCTGTGGCAACAGTGTGGTGCAGTACACCCAGCCAGTGTGTCCAGAAGCAGAGGGTCATAGGTTCAAGCCCCAGCTGTGGTTCCTGCATGTCCCTATGTTTTACCCTACAATGCAGATACAACAGCAACATGTGCAAAACCCAAAGCAGTGGCGAACAGGGGTATAAACGCCCACTCACACAGGCTCCACAATCCAAAGACGCATGGAGAGTCAGGCTGTTGGCCCCAGCATTGAGCTGCAGTTATCACCAGGGCACTACCACTACCTCCTGCACAGTTTAGGAATGTCAGCACTGCGATCAGGACCAGTGTGGCAGGCAGAATTGCCAACCGCCCCTATCTTTGCACAATGATGCATGTGTGTGTATGTCTATCCATTGTTTTGTGGCTGCCTGCACCTCACTGGGCCCACAATGTCCCGCTGTTACCAGCATTAGCCTGAATATGTGCATAATGAGGAGCAAGGTGTCATGGGTATGGCCAGGACAGGGCGGATTGGCCAGGATGCATCTTCACAGGCTGAGGGGCAATGGCTGGGACACTGTAGTGCTCGACCACCGCCTGCATGGACAGGGTGGCCACAGCATGGCATGCTGAGAGGGCACTCACTCTGACTGAGCAGTGACCATGGAACGTCTAGGTTCCCACATGGCACTCTACATTGTTTGTCTCCAGTGATACTTTTGTGTTCCTACTGCTGTGGCCCCAGTCACTGAAATGCCTGCTTGGTGCACATAGTTCCTCTGTGAACATGCACTATGGACTGGCTAGTGGACTGTCTGCTGTTAGACTGTGCATGGTTGGAACATCTATAATGTGCAGTCTGACTGTGCTGTCTGCTGGTGACTGGCAGACAGTGTTGTGAGGCAGTTGGGGTGTTCCAGACCCAACCCCAACCTTGCTGCTGGTCTGACACTGCCCCAGTCACAGGTATGGCTCTGGCCCGCCAACCCTGGAGGGCTGTCTTATACCAGCAGGATGGAGGTTGCTTCACCGGAGCTGGGGCACCTGTCTCTTACCTACAAAAAGGATGATGTGGGCCCTTTGGGGGATGCAGTGTATACCACTTTGACCTTATAAAGCATAGGTGTCAAACCTGTCCTGGAGGGCCACAATCCTGCCAGGTTTTGGGATAGCCCTAATGAATATGCATGAGATAGCCTGCCAACCTGACTGGTTTGTGGCCCTCCAGGACTGGATTTGGAGACCCCTGCTTTACACCTCTGTCATTTAAGATTGTGAGTGGGCAAGGTGCAGATGTCCAAGACATCAAAAAGGTTAGATAGAATTTGTCACATTCCTCCTCACCACCACCAAAATATTGTCCATTAGACATCTTTTTGGTGGTGGTGAGAATCGAGGATGAATGTGACACATTCTAGCTACCCTTTTGATGTCTAGGACATCTGTACCTTGCCCACTCACCATCTTAAATGACAGAGGTGTAAAGCAGTGGTCTCCAAATCCAGTCCTGGAGGGCCACAAACCAGTCAGGTTGGCAGGATATCTCTAATGCATATATATCTCATGCATATTCATTAGGGCTATCCCAAAACCTGGCAGGATTGTGGCCCTCCAGGACAGGTTTGACACCTATGTTATAAAGGCACTGCTACACACACCTCATGCAGGTCTAGAAACCCCTCTGCCCTGATAACAGGTGCCCATGTCAGCCAGACCCAAACACGGGGTACACACTAATCTGGGTAGTGTCTGGTCCCAGAGGGCCACATGTGACTGCAGGATAAATATGGACACCGAATTACCTTCAGCTGCACTGCAAGGAACACCTGTCACACACTGTTAGTGATGGGGATGTACAGCAGGGCTTATCTCTAGCACCACATGTACTGCGGACCTAGTGCTGGGCACTCATCCTATCCCTCAGGGAGAACACAGAACCTGCACAATGGCATGGTCTGTAGCTATTCTGTGCCAGTATCACGCACTGTCAGTTCGTCTTTCCAAGCTGAGGTACCGCAGAGGTGCAGACCCCATTTGCTGATCAGCTGTAGACTGCTATTCAGCATTTGCATTGCATCATGGGTACTGGTGGGGTTACCATATCCTGGCACTCAGAGCAGACAGTTTCTGCAGTGACCCACAGTCCTTCTGTACCCAGCCATTGCCATGACATACACCATGGAGGCATAGCCTACCGGCTAATACGATGCCATTCTCTGCAGTGTTCATGGGTTCAATTCCTCATTGTTCCCTCCTCTCATGCCTGTCCTACTCAAATAGTGTGCATGCCTGTAATAGTCATATTTTTGCAGATTTGTGCTGCCAGCCCATAATACCCTTGCCACAATTGCCAACATTCCCTCGGTCTGTCTATCTGCGTCTGTCAGCTGTGTAGAGTCCTATCTGCCTGTGCAGGCTGTCACCCCATGTCCCGCACTGCTACCCTTTGCTGCATTGCGCCTCTTCTTGCTTGCCTCACCTATGCCTGATCTGCATGGCACCACCACTCTTCTGTCCACCCATCATTGTAACTATCCTGCCACCTTCGCCTCCACTGGGGGACACGTATTCCCATCGTCTGCCACCAACTGTCTTTCCAGTACTTTACATTGCCAACACCCTGTGCTGTGGTACAGTTGCCCCCACCATGTTTGTCATCAGTACTGGCAGCCACATGGGATGCCTTCAGATATGGCAGGTCCAGTGGCTCCCAGCTCTACCTCCTTCACTCACCTGTTCATTGTCTTTCCTGAGTGCTCTTTCTAGTGTTAGGGCTACATCTGTCTCTGTGGGTCATGCATGTCATCCTGAAGCACCTTGCAGCCCTTAGGCCACGCTAACCTAGGGCACCATAACCTTGTTAGGCCACCTTAACCTATGGTTCCGTAACCCAGGGTGCCCTCTAAGGTGCCTTGTCCAGTGGTGCCTAATACGGTGCTTAGCCTAAGAAGCCCTACTGTATAGGGCACCTTACAAAACGCCTTATGAGGCACCTTCCAAGGCACCTTATTGGGCACCTAACAAGGCACCTTATAGGGCACCTAACAAGGCACCGCATAAGGCACCTTATAGGGCACCTCATAAGGCACCTTATAGGGCACCTAACAAGGCAGTTTATAAGGCACCTAACAGGGCACCTAACAAGGCATCTTATAAGGCACCTAACAAGGCACCTTATAAGGCACCTCACAAGGCACCTTATCAGGCACCTTACTTATAAGGTGTGTCAGTTTGTAACATGCGTTGGCTGATATGGCTTGCTGTAACGATGCACCGCCCACGCCTTTATATGGGCATCTGTACCTTTACCGCGGAACCTAACGCGAATGACATTACCACAGTTTAGTAAACATACCCCCAAGTCTATATATCAGTGATGGCTAACCTTTTTGAGCCCGAGTGCCCAAACTGCCGCACAAAACCAAAGAATTTCCTCAAAGTGCCAGCACGTCAATTAAAGCTCCATTTGCATAAGGTGCTTCATTTGCATAAATATTTGCATAATGTTACCATACACTAACTTTTAGTAAACATGCCTCTTAATGAGTATATGGATAAAGAAAGACTAAAAGGTTTCTACATTACTATAATCCAGTACCAACCGCCAGGCACATTAGGAACTACTACAAACGCTGCCCATTTAGAACCCATAGCAAACCCGCCGTATCCTAACAGCACTACCAGGACTCACAAAGCACCATACTCTACCTATCAAAAGGCAACACTGCAAATATTAAACCAATACATCTCAGAGAACAACAATACATGACCTACTGGGGAAAGAACAAGTGGCAATGTCAAATAGGAATTATATAAACAGAATACCTCAGCTCAGTTACACATGCAGAACAGACCATTACCAAACAAGGAATCACAATTTAGAAACAGGAAGACAATAATTAAACTGGGAACCCCAAAAGCCAAACTTGGAATATACAACAACACTGTAGAAATAAAACTATATATTAATTTCCTCTTGTACTAAACAAAGCGCAAAAATTAATGATGCACATTTCCCAGAGCTGACATATTCCAATTAATAAATTCAAAATAAAGAGATATTTTTCTACCTTTTGTGCATTTTTTTTCAGTTGCAATTGTTCCAGCCACTTTCTTCTGGTTTCTTCGTGTCTTCTGCTAACTCTCCATCTGCTGTCCATTTGTCCTTTCTTCTGTCTTCTTTGGTTTTTTTTTCCATTCTCTCTCTACATCTGCTTTAACATACTAATCTTTCTCCTTTTGCTCTTTCCTCATTCCTATTTCATCTACTCAAAATTTACCCCTCCATCCTCAATCCCCACTTACTCTCCCAATACCCGGCCAATTGTAGATTTTTTATCCCTCCCACACAAAATATTTTTCCCCTCTCCATTTTACTCTCCCAGCCCCATCCCATTCTAATCCTCCCCCAACACCAGCTCCCTTCTAGTTCCAGCCTCACCCAGCATCCATTCCCTTCTAGTCCCTGCATCAGCCCATTTCCAGTCCTAGCATCCCCCAAACCCATTTCCAGTCCTAGCAACCCCCCAACCCAATACCAGTCCTATCCCCCCCTCATCAACCCACTTCCAGTCCTAACCCCCATCACCCCATTTTCAGTTTAAGCCCCCCCCTATAACCCATTACCAGTCCTAACCCCCCATCAGCCCACTTCCAGTCCTAACCCCCCATCAGCCCACTTCCAGTCAGCCCCCCATAGCCCATTGCCAGTCCTAACCCCCCCCCATCAGCCCACAGTCCATTACCAGTCCTAACCCCATCAGCCCACCTCAAGTCCTAACCCCTCCCCATCAGCCCATTTCTTGTCCCAGCCCCCCATAGCCCATTATCAGTCCTAAACCCCCCCATAGCCCATTACCAGTCCTAACCCCATCAGACCACCTCCAGTGTTAACCCCCCATCAGCCCATTTCCAGTCCTAACCCCACCCAACAGCCCACCTCAAGTCCTAACCCCTCCCCATCAGCAGTCCTAACCCCCCCTAGCCCATTAGCAGTCCTAACCCCCCCCTCTCTAGCCCATTAGCAGTCCTAACCCCCCCCCCATAGCCCATTACCAGTCCTAACCCCCCATCACCCCATTTCCAGACAGCCCCCATCAGCCCACAGCCCATTAGCATTACTACCCCCCAAGCCCATTATCAGTACTAACCCCCCCTAGCCCATTAGCATTCCTAACCCCCCCCCCCTAGCCCATTAGCAGTCCTAACCCCCCCCCCTAGCCCATTAGCAGTCCTAACCCCCCCCTAGCCCATTAGCAGTCCTAACCCACCCCCCATGGCAAATTAAAAAAAAAAAAAAAAGCAGCTGGCTCTGGCTTCTGCCGCGGCAGCGGCAGAATGCAATGTCCCGTGGGGCCCCCTCCGCCCGCTAAGCCCCTCTGCAAGGGCTTTCAGATTCGCGAGGGAGAGCGTCTCCCTCGCGTCTCTGTTAAGCCCGCAGGGGCTAATGGGAAATTTCCCATCAGTCCCTCGCGTCTAAAGGGGCTGATGGGAAATTTCCCATTAGCCCCTGCGGGCTTAACAGAGACGCGAGGGAGACGCTGTCTCCCTCGCGAATCTGAAAGCCCTTGCAGAGGGGCTTAGCGGGCGGAGGGGGCCCCGCGGGACACTGCATGCTGCCGCGTCCGCGTCCGCGGCAGCAGCCAGAGCCCGCTTTTTCTTTTTCTGCGGACCTTCACGCGTGCCAGCTGCAAGGCCTTCGCGTGCCACAGCTGGCACGCGTGCCATAGGTTCGCCATCGCTGCTATATATGATATATGGCGAGAAATAAAAATATTCAGAAAAAAAATTTACATTTCTTAAATCACTTCTTGGCTAAAATGAGCTTCCTGAAGAGCACTTCTCTCACCTAGTGAAAATGATTAATGAAGAAAAATATTCCTTTGAATGTTTCAAACAATATCAATCGGTTATAGACTCGCTAATCAAGGAATACAATGAAAGGTTCAGAGATTTTGAGAAGCATGACATGACCCTCAAATTGACATTTCAACCTCACTTAGTTGATGTATCTGAGGCCCCAGAGAAGCTGCAGATGGAGTTAATTGAGCTCTCGGAAGATTATATTCTGAAGTTGCTGTTTGACAGCAAAAAAGATCCCATTCAAATATGGAAAAATGCCGTTGAATATCCTCACCTCAGGAAACACGCACGACGCTTGCTCTCCTGCTTCTCAACAACTTATCACTGCGAATCTACATTCTCCTACTTAACACAAATTAAGACATCCTTAAGATCACAAATTACAGATGAACACCTAGAAGACCAGTTAAGACTATGTACATCCACGTTGCAGCCTGATATATCACTGTTTTCTTGCAAAAAACAATCTCAGAAGAGTCACTGAAAGGTAAGCAGCTAGCTTAGTTGTTTAAAATAAGATACATATATATATATATATATATATATATATTTGTATTGAAACATTGTTAGTATGCACTCTGCCGTATGGCAGTATAAGATACTTGAAAGGGTTAATTCTGTATAAAAGCTAAATTAGTATTAAATTATTTGCATTTTGCAGTAATTTTTTTTTTTTAGAATGTGGCCTTCTTGGAAGGATGTTAGCTCTCATGCGGCCTTCAAATGAGAAAAGGTTCCCCACCCCTGGTCTACACTTTCACAGCCCATTACTTTCTGGATGGGGATTTCCAATGTGACAGCAACTTCAGCCAAGCTGTACTCTGGCATCTCTTTGGGACTTAGGTTCAACTCTTTCTCACTGGCCCTTCTGTCCATTCAGGCTACCAATAAGAGACTTCTCAGTGAAGATGTATGCTAATGATGCTGAATCTGTCGAGTCCCCTAGTGGGGTTACCCACACTGTTCATTGTTGTTTTTCCAGTTTTGTTGCCCCAGTTGGGCTTTTGGCCTTCTTGGATTTTGGTAGCTTGTTGTTTGTGAGTCCCATACATGAGGACTTACTTCCTGCTTGTCCACAGAGAAAAGGTAGCTACTCACCTGTAGCAGGTGTTCTCCCTGGACAGCAGGAATAAGTCCTCACAACTCTACCACCTCCCTGAGGAGTTGCTTCTTGGCTACTGCTATGTTATTATACTGGAGAAGATGGCACCGTGGCAGGCGGGAAGGCAGGCATGATTGGGAGCTCTTAAAAGGGGTTTGGTACATTTTTAAAACAAAGTTAGATTCTTTGTGGTGCTTTAGTTTAAAGGGAGAAATATTTTTTCTTTAGTGGGGTAGGTTTAAAACTCTGCTTTAGTAACTTTCTCAGCTCTTTGAAGCCACTGATACTTAATCAGGAGTTAGTGGATCTGCATAGCCTGTGAAAGAACTGAGAGTAGCTGAGGCCTGCATAAAAGGCTTCGGAGCCCTGCACTGTTAAGGCATTCCTAACAGGGGCTGCACATTTCAAACAAAGGTAAGCATTTGTGGGTTTTTTTTTAAATTGCTAGCTCTCTGACTGGGAGCTCTTAAAAGGGGTTTGGTACATTTTTAAAACAAAGTTACATTCTTTGTGGTGCTTTAGTTTAAAGTGGGGTAGGTTTCAAACTCTGCTTTAGTAACTTTCTTAGCTTTTTAAAGCCACTGACACCTAATCAGGTGTTAGTTCCTTCCCTACCCCCTACCCACCCCCCGCCAATACCCACCCACCCCTAGTGAGTGGTCTTGCTTTATAGGGCACCTCCCCAATTAACACAACACAGGGACTTGGAACAGCACATTCTCAATATAATTAAAGAGATTTAACTGCTTTTCTCTGAAAGGACAGCTGGGAAACCAGCTGGTACTTTTGTAGATCTTCTCTCTTTTGCTTGAACGGAAACCTAAGCTCCACGAACAGAACAATGGCTGGGAAAAATGGTATCGCTAAAGCTGTTGCCCCCGTTACAGCTTCTGCCTCAAGTCCAGACAGAGGTTCCAATGCCAGTTGAAGGACCGGTTCCATGTGCAGGGTGCCTGCATGCTGAAGCTCTCAGGAAACGAGTGGAGGAACTCAGAGAGGAGGTGGCGAGGCTCAGAAGCATTCAAGACAGTGAGAAGTACATTGATGAGATGCTTCTTATAACAACCAAGCTCTCCAGCAGAAGAGAAGATGGGTGCCTACAGAATGACGAAGATTAGACACAAGTCACCAGGGCCTGCAGAAACAGCAATCCAACTTCTCCAGCCCTTGAACTGAAGAACCATTATGTAGCCCTGGAAGTGGAGGAGATGAAAGCATCCCTGGAAAGGGAAGAACCAGAGCTCAAGTACCCCAAAGTTGCAGAATCAGTGACCACAAAGAAGCGAAGGGTAGTGGTGGTTGGTGACTCTCTTCTGAGGGGTACTGAGGCACCCATCTGCCGACCAGACTTGATGTCCAGAGATATTCTGTCTGCCACGTGCCAAAATCCAAGACGTTACAGAGAGTTTGCAGAGACTCATCAAGCCCACTGACTATTACCCAATGTGGCTAATCCATGTCAGAACAAATGATTCTGCAGGTGTCCCACTGAGCATATCAAGAGGGACTTCATGGCTCTGGGACAGATGGTGAAGCAGATAGGTGCACAGGTGGTGTTCTCTTCAATTCTCCCTGTTGAAGGTAAAGGCCAAGGCAGAGAGGCTTGCATCCTGGAGATGAATGCATGGCTGCGTGGATGGTGTCATTGAGAGTGTTTTGGTTTCCTGGACCACGGGATGCTATTCCAAGGGTTGCAGAGCAGAGATGGTGTCCATCTGTCCAAGAAAGGTCAGCGCATCTTCAGTAGTAGACCAGCTAATCTACTGAAGAGGGCTTTAAACTAGATTCATTGGGGGTGGGTGAAGACAGCCACCAGGTAAGTGAAAGCCCCCAGGTAAGTGAAACATTAAATACCTTTATGGAAATGGGTAAAAAGGGTAACATATGGAAAGCAGTGTGTATAAATGCCTGTAACATGGGAAATAAGATCCCTAATGTTGAAGCTTTGGTGGGAGTGGCTGACTTGGCTTTAGTGGCAGTTACAGAAACATGGTTCACAGAAAACCATGACTGGGATGTAACTATACCAGGCTATACTTTATTCAGAAAGGACAGGGTAGGAAGAAGGGGAGGAGGAGTGGCACTATATGTAAAACATAATATTAAAGAACCAAACCAAACCGTGGATCTTGTTGGAAGAACTCGTTTATTGATTATAAACCAGCCAGGCCCGACACAGGCCGTGTTTCGCAACACCTTCTTCAGGGGCTCATTGGCTAAACATACAAATGTTAAAAACAATGAAAATAAATGTAAAACACACAATCACGATGTGAATAATATAAAAAAGAAGAATTAAGAATAACCAATATGACACATAAACTACGTAAAAATTAAAAACCATAAAAAGGATAAAAACGGATTATGAATTACTTAAGAAATACATAAAAACCATAAAACTGAACTATAGGTGAAGCACTATAACTAAAAACATACATACCACTGGATACACCATAAACCACTATGAACATTCATAAATGCATACATATATATTCATACATATATATTCATACATATATATTCATAAATGCATACATATACATAAATAATTAATGACATGTTTAAAAATATAAATAGATAAATCATTTTGCATCCAGTGATCACCAGATGGTGTGGTTCAGTATTAAGACTAGGGCTGTTAGAATCCATTCAAAGGTGAGGGTCTTAGACTTTATGAAGACTAACTTTGCCAAGATGGGCCAGTACCTCAGGGAGTCCTTTAGCGGGATGGGAACAGCTGGGGGATGTAGAAAAACAGTGGGCAAAACTGAAAGGGGATATTTTAAGGGCAACCAACCTTTTTGTTAAAATGGTAAATAAAGGTAAAAGCAAAAGAAGACCGCTATGGCTTTCGAAAGAAGTAACTGAAAAGGTGAAGGAAAAGAGGGAGGCCTTCATGAAATACAAGAGATCACAGAGAGAGGAAGACAGGCATCTATATTTGGAAAAAGAGAAGCTAGCAAAGTAATCAGGAAGGCAAAGATTCAAAAAGAGGAAGAAATAGCCAATGCAATAAAATGGGGGGATAAGACATTTTTCATATGTTTGTGAGAAGAGGAAGGGCAAAAGTGGGATTGTCAGATTCAAGGGTGAAGGGGAGGAATATGTAGAAGCTGATGAGGATAAAGAGGAATTGCTTAACAAATATGTCTGTTCTGTGTTCACAGTTGAAGAACCAGGAGCAAGACCTCAGAAAACACCCAGAAACAGGAATAGAAGTGAGGGGCATCTCGAAGAATTTTCAGAAGACTGTGTTAGTGAGAAACTAGCTGAGCTTAAAGTAGACAAAGCGATGGGACCGGATGGGATACACCCTAGAATACCGAGGGAACTTGGTGATGTTCTAGCTGCACCACTGACTGACCTTTTCAATGACTCGTTGGAATCAGGAGTGGTGCCAAAGGACTGGAGAGAGGCTCATGTGGTGCCTTTACACAAAAGCGGAAGTAAGGATGTGGTTGAAAACTACAGGCTGGTTAGTTTAACTTCAGTGGTGAGTAAATTATTGGAAACGCTGCTGAAAGAGAAAATAGTGAGGTTTCTGGAGTCCAGCGGAGTACAGAATCCGAGGCAGCATGGATTCACCAGAGGCAGGTCTTGTCAGACAAATCTGATTGATTTCTTTGACTGGGTGATCAGGGAGTTAGACCAAGGGAGAGGCCTTGATGTGGTGTATTTATATTTCAGTAAAGCCTTTGACACCGTTCCTCACATATGACTTATAAACAAACTGAGCACCCTAGGGATGGCCCTTGAAGTTACTGCTTGGGTTAGAAATTGGTTGAGTGGGAGGCGACAAAGGGTACAGGTAAATGGAGCTCACTTTGAGGAGATGGAAGTTACCAGTAGTGTGCCCCAGGGATCTGTCCTTGGTCCGATTCTGTTTAACATCTTTATTAGTGATATAGCGGAAGGGCTGTCGAGTAAGGTTTGCCTCTTTGCGGATGATACCAAAATCTGCAATAGAGTAGACACCCAGGAAGGTGTAGATAACATGAGGAGGGATCTAGCTCAGCTTGAAGAATGGTCTAGAATTTGGCAGCTAGGATTTAATATTAAAAAATGCAAGGTCATGCATTTGGGCTGCAGCAATCCAAGAGAGCAATATAGTATAGGGAGTGAAGTACTTTTGTCCTCTAAAGAAGAGCAGGATCTAGGCGTAGTCGTGTCAGATGATCTTAAAGTAGCTAAACAAGTAGAAAAGGCAATGGCAAAAGCTAGAAGGATGCTTGGGTGCATATGGAGAGGAATGGCTAGCAGAAAAAAGGAGATGATGGTGCCTCTGTATAAGTCTTTGGTGCGATCTCATTTGGAGTATAGTGTGCAATTCTGAAGACCACACCTTCAAAAGGATATAAACAGGATGGAGTCAGTACAGAGGGTAGCTACCAAAATGGGTAGTGGTCTTCATTATAAAGCATATGAGGACAGATTTAAGGATCTTAATATGTACACCTTAGAGGAAAGGCAGGATAGAGGTGATATGACTGAGACGTTTAAATACCTCCTTGGCATAAATGCACAGGGGGAGAGTCTCTTTCAATTGAAAGCAAGTTCTGCTACAAGGGGACATCGATGAGGGTGAAAGGGGATAGATTCAGGAGTGATATGCGGAAATATTTCTTTACGGAAAGAGTGGTGGATTCGTGGAATAGTCTCCCAATGGAGGTGGTAGAGATGAGGACGGTATCTGAATTCAAAAAAGCATGGGACAAACACAGAGGATCTCTAAAGAAAAAAAAGGGGACTGTTGTAGTTGTTGATAAGGAAAGATAGACTAGATAGGCCATGTGGTCTTTTTCTTTTGTCATTTTTCTGTTTCTATGTATGTGCGGTGGAGCCTCCCAAAAGCTTCCAGTGGAAGCTGGGGAGTACTCCCGGAAAGAGCTCTGTCAAAGACATAGCCCATACATGAGGACTTATTCCTGCTGTCCACAAAGAACACCTGCTACACGTGAGTAACTACGCTTTCCTCAAATTATTCCTGAGTCTATCCCCTTTCACATTCATCCTATGTCCCCTCATTGCAGAGCTTTTTTTCAATTGCTCATGCCAGAAATGATATTCAAAAGTGATGTATCAGAGGAATTGAAACAAATCTCGATAACTAGAGAAGATGTAATACAGGTATTTGATAAACTAAAGAGCAGTAAATCACCTGGACAGGATGACATACATTCCAGGGTGCTGAAAGAACCGAAATATGAAATTTCAGACCTATTTTTAGTAATCTATGAACTATCCTTTAAGTCATCTATAGTACTTGAGGATTGGAGAGTGGCCATTGTAACGCCAATTTTTAATAAGGGTTCCAGGAGTGATCTGGAAAACTGCAGACCAGAGAGCTTGATATCAGTACCGGGCAAAATGGTAGAAACCGTTATAAAGAACAAAATTACTGAACATGTGGATAGTCATGGCTTAATGGCAGGAAGCTAACATGGATTTAGCCAAGGAAAATCTTGTTTCTCTAATCTGTTATATTTTTTTCAAAGGAATGAATAAACAGGTAGATAAAGATGGGCCGGTTGATATAGTATATCTGGATTCTCAGAAAGCCTTTGACAAGATCCCTCATGAGAGACTCTTGTGGAAATTAAAAAGTCATGGGATAGGAGGCAGTGTACTATTGTGGATCAGGAACTGGTTAAAAGATAGAAAATAATAGTAGGGCTAAATTGACAATTTTCTCAATGGAGAAAGGTGGCATACCCCAGGGATCTGTGCTGGGTCCACTGCTTTCTAATATATTTATAAATGACCTGGAAATGGGAATAATGAGTGAAATGATCAAATTTGCAGATGACACAAAATTATTCAAAGTTGTTAAAACACAAGAGGATTATGAAAAATTGCAAGAGGACCTTGAAGAATTGGGAGACTTGACATCCAAATGGCAGATGAAATTTAATGTGGACAAGTGCACTTAGGGAAGAACAATCCAAACTACAGTTACAAATTACACATTAGGAATCAACACTCAGGTAAAGGATCTGGGCATCATCGTGAATAGTACATTGAAACCCTCTGCCCAGTGTGCAGCCACTGCCAAGAAAGCAAATAGAATGCTAGGAATCATAAGGAAAGGAATGGAGAATAAAATAAAGGATATTATAATGCCTCTGTATCGCTCCATGGTGTGACCACACCTTGAATATTGTGGACAATTCTGGTCATCATATCTTAAAAAGAATATAGCAGAATTGGAAAAGATACAGAGAAGAGCCACCAAAATGGTAAGGGAGATGGAAGGATATCCCTACGAGGAAAGGCTGAAAAGGTTAGGGCTCTTCAACTTGGCAAAGAGACGGCTGAGGGAGATTTGATAGAGGGAGATTTGATAGAGGTCTATAAAATAATGAATGGATTGGAAGAGGTAAACGTAGATTGGTTGTTTACTCCTTCAGAAAGACTAGGGGCAGAGCTGGCCTCTGATTTTCAGCCACCCTAGGCAGACCCTCCATGCCACCCACCCCCCTCCCGGCATCCATCCTCTCACCTGGGAGGAGGGGAAGCAGCACAGTGATGCCTCTGCTGTGTCGGGGTTTAAAGTGCTCACACTGGAGTGCTCATGGCCTGCTGCTTCTGATCTCCTCCGACGCAATGTCCTGTTGGAGGGGAGCAGGAGTGGCAGGCCGTTAGCACGCTAGTGGAGGCATTGCTGGCCCACCCCATCTCAGGTGAGAAGATAGATGCCGTGAAGGCAGGGCAAAACAATACGAATACGTTCAAAATAACAAAATGGGAAATGTTCCCATACCATAATATTCTTATTTCTTCTTTTTATTCCTTCTTTTTATTCAATTTGTTCAACAGTAAAACTTTATTCTCAGACTCTACCGGGAGGTCTCAGACTTTTATTCGCACCAGTTCCTTAGGCTAAACAGCCCACTCGGGAATGTATGTGCTAGATCGCATCAACGACCTCCACAGTAGCTAGCTCCTGCTCATGCTCATACGGTTAGCGGAAATGACTGTAATCTTCGGGAATATCCTTATAGATATAGCTCAACAGTGCGATTCATAAAAAGCAACTATCTCAGATGATTCACCACTGAAACTTGCCAAATGGGAGATCTTACCACCTATGAACGATTATCGATCCAGGGCCTTCACTACAGAAGTATATTAAAGATTTGACGTCATTGGCCTTGTCAAATAAATTGATTTCTAAGAAAGAGTTCAATTATTTAAATGTCATCTCTCCTTCAGTGGCCAAGTTTTATCTTGTGCCAAAAATACATAAAGATCTAGTTAGACCCCCTGGGAGACCCATTGTATCGACCAGAGGGAGTTTGCTTGAACCATTATCCACTTTTGTAGATACGTTTCTGCGTCCACTGCTAGTTAGAATCCCTGCGTATTTGAGAGATACCACCAATTTTCTATGTGTTTTAAGGGATCTTGATAGGTGGGCAGATGACACTGAGGTTTTCCTTGTTATGATGGACATAGTTTCCCTCTACACCAATATCCCCCAGAGGGCAGCCTTAGAGGTAGTGCGGGCTACTTTGTTGACTAGAGGAGATCTTTCCGAAAGTATGATAGAATTTCTGATGGAATTGGCACATTTAGCAATTTATAACAACTATTTTGCTTTTGAGGGAGAGTTGTTTAAACAGATCTCGGGGGTGGCTATGGGAGCCTCCTGTGCCCCTTCAATAGCAAATTTCTATATGGCCAATTTTGAGGATCAATGGTTAGGCAGTTCCCCTTTTGCCTCTAACATTATAATTTGGAAACGATACATAGATGACGTTTTTTTGCTCTGGCAGGGATCAGAAGAGGCATTGCTCTCCTTTTTCCAGTGGGTTAATCAATTAGACGATAATATTAAATTTACGTTTGTCTATCATGGTGATACACTGACCTATTTAGATGTTAATATCACTAGAGGGAGGGGACAATGGGAGACGTCTATATTTAGGAAACCCACTGATCGAAATACGCTTCTTCACTATCACAGTGCCCACCCCCGATCATTGAAAGAGGGGCTCCCGTTCTCCCAGTTCCTCCGTTTCCGTAGGAACTGTTCGAGTGACGGTGAGTTTAAGCTACAGGCACGACGGTTGAAAACGAATTTCCTTGAAAGGGGTTATCCCTGCTCTGTAGTTAAAAGAGCATATCGGAGAGCCCTTTATAACAATCGAGACTTGCTTCTTATTCCGTCCGACCATAAGAGGCATGATGATGTTGAAAGCGTGAACTTGATAACAAAATTCTCCCCGTTAAGTAGAGACATATAACGTAGCCTACAGAAACATAAGAATGTTTTAACTACCGTCCCGGGTCTGGCAGGTAAGAAATTGCGGTGCGTCTGGCAGAGGCACCGCAATCTGAAGGAACATTTGAGTCCTACAGTATTACCTAGCATAGAGGAAGTGTCGGGGGAGAAGGGACACAGACGGTGTGGAGCCTGTGACATTTGCGCCATTACTTTGGAAACAACATCGTTTCATTATCATCATAAAGATTATACTATTTTATCCTCAACCACGTGCGACTTGACGGGGGTAGTTTATGTGGTGAAATGCCCGTGTAATCTTTTTTATATAGGTAAGACGATACGCACCTTTCGGGTGCGCATGAGGGAACATCGGAGTAGATTGCGGTGCAAAGTAGAGGAGGCTCCCCTAGTCCAGCATTGTCTTAAAGAGGGGCACAGTTTTGAACAGATGCTATGTTTCTGTATTGATCAAGTGGCACATGGGAGCAGAGGTAGGACTCAAGATCAGGTTTTGACTCAGCGGGAACAACGGTGGGTTTACAATTTGGATACTGTTATACCGAATGGGTTGGATGCTATGATTGAATGGTCAGTGTGTCTGTAAAGATCTGTGAGGGAGACTCTGGGACCTTGGATTTCGGTTTATGTATTTTAATCCTTTGCATTGGACTTTCAAATTTGGGGTCGAATCCGAGAGGGCGGAGTTACTTACGTCACGTTGGTGCTCTACCTTTAAATACACTTTTCCTGGCTATAGGTCGCATGCGCGGCATCTTTTCATCCTTGAGAATGGTAATGCAATTTGGATAAAGGGAGACATTTTGTTTTGGACGTGGGCAGCATTTTTGTGAGTATTTCTATATTTTTAGCTCCAAAATTTATTTGGTCCTGTTTAGCATTTTTGAGATTTAAGGGGAGAGAGTTGAGTTGGGAATGATTCTTTGTTCTATTCTGTTTGTTCACAGGATCCATGATAGATCCCCTGAAGAACCCGAATAGGAGAAACGCTACAGGCGCTGGGGGGAAGCGTCGGGATCATTTGGAGACATTGTTAGAGGCTACCTGCCATAAGGTTTAGCGTTTTTGGCAAGTTTCAGTGGTGAATCATCTGAGATAGTTGCTTATTATGAATCGCACTGTTGAACTATATCTATAAGGATATTCCCGAAGATTACAGTCATTTCCGCTAACCGTATGAGCATGAGCAGGAGCTAGCTACTGTGGAGGTCGTTGATGCAATCTAGCACATACATTTCCGAGTGGGCTGTTTAGCCTAAGGAACTGGTGCGAATAAAAGTCTGAGACCTCTCGGTAGAGTCTGAGAATAAAGTTTTACTGTTGAACAAATTGAATAAAAAGAAGGAATAAAAAGAAGAAATAAGAATATTATGGTATGGGAACATTTCCCATTTTGTTATTTTGAACGTATTCGTATTGTTTTGCCGAGGGGCTTTACGTTCAGAAGCAGACCAATTTTTACGTGAAGGCAGGGCAGCATGGCGGGCCAGGCGACAATGAACTGTCACTTCGCTGAGAGGAGGGGGGCCAATGTCACCCACTGGGGCCCACCCAGTTCACCTAGTGGACGGGTCAGTCCTGACTAGGGAAAATGCAATGAAGCTGCAATGTGATACATTTAAGACTAATTGGAGAAAATATTTGTTTACTCAGCGTGTAATCAAACTCTGGAATTTGTTACTGGAGGAGGTAGTAAAAGCTGTTAGTGTAGCTGGGTTCAAAATAGGTTTGGACGAGCTCCTTGAGGAAAAGTCCATAAACTATTATTAAAGAGGACTAGGGAAATCCACCGCTCACCCCTAGGACAAGCAGCATGGAATGTGTATACCTTTGGGAAATCGACAGATACCTCAGACCTGGAATGGCCACTGTTAGAAAGAGGCTATACTGGGCTTGATGGACCTTGGTCTGACCAGGTATGACATATCTTATGTTCTTATGAAAGAGGCTCTCCTCCTGTGCATTTATGCCATGGTGGCATTTAAATGTCTCTATCATATATCCTCTCTCCCAACTTTCTTCCAAGTATACATACTGAGTTATTAAATTCTGTTCCCTTATGCCTTATGACCAAGACCACTGACCATTTTGGTAGTCACTGTCTGACCAACTCCATCCTGTTTATATCCTTTTGAAGGTGTGGTTGCCAGACTTGCACACAGTACTCCCAATGAGGTCTCATTAAGAATTCTGATTGGTCAGAGAGAGGAAACAGTAGAACACGTATGTATAGCATGCCACAAGCATGTCTGTTGTACTCACGGATTTCATAAGATGTGATTGCAAACAGTGATGGGGATAGGAGAAGAGTATGTGTGCTGGGTGGGGGCTGGGATGGGAGATGGAAGATCATAATCTAATCACCATGCTAAATCCATTTTAAGAGGTAAGCCAGATGTTCTCTGAATTCCTAGAGTGGGTAACTGAATATGTACACCATGTTTATTGACTGTATTGGGCTCAGAGAATTTGATTAATCAGGAAATAGCATGCACCTCACCCCATATCTGCCTGAACGATGGAAAGCCAATACATCCATGCTGGCTGGGATGACAGATGTGAAGATGTCTATCATAGTAACATAGTCTATGACGGCAGATAAAGACCAGTATGGCCCATCTAGTCTGCCCAGCAAGGCGGCAAGAATAGGTGCACCTGCCGCTCTGTGCAGGTCACCCCTCCCCATGCCTTTGTTTAGGGGCGTACCCACCGCTCCATGTTGAGATATAAGAGATAGTTATGTTTATTTTGATTTTATCCCGTTGCCATACCTGTCTCACACAAGAACAGGGATAGCATGAGTAGGGGCAGTAAAAATGTCTTTCACGGTTACACCGCAGGACAGTCCAGCACAGGTAGCAGCAGTGCAAGCTTCCCTCACACACACTGCCAATATTGCACAGCCCTGTTCCAGAGGAACCACCTCTTGGGTGAGAGGGTAATTCAGTCCATGTCTACAGTCTGTGGCCTCTCAGCTGAAAATGCCAAGAGAGATGCCAATTATTAGTGCCAAGCTGCGATGCGGGGTATTTTTAGTAACACAGACACCTGCCCTCTGGGAACTGGATTGAAATTTAACCTCTTGTATCAAGCAGGCCAACAAATGGATTTCAGACAGGATGGACTTGGAGCCACGCCTGCCCTGAGCCAGAGCAGAACCTGTGACTTGTTGATTTTGTTGAAAACTTATCTAACAATCTTAGATACTGATCTAGTAGAAGACGTCATACAAGGTTTTGCAATTATTCAGTTTGTTGATTGTTGTTAGCTTGTTTATCAGAGTGTTTCCAGAGGCTGTGAATGGTAATTGATTCCTCTAGGCCACTAGCCAGTCACCAGCCCTGTCATCCAGTCCAAACCCTTACTGAATTACAAGCCGATGCTCTGTTTTCTGGACTCTCATCCAGTCTTTGTGGTGAGACTGCCAAGGGTGAACCAATGGACTGACAGGGACAGCCCTGGAGAAGGGGCAGTGTCAGGAAGGACTGACGACTCCATCTGCTGAAAAGTATCCCAGTCCAGTGTTTTGCAAGGATATCAGGGTGAACAAAATGCCCCAGGACATTTTGCCTTTGCTAGGTACATACTGTACTCAACCACGCGCTCTCCCCACATTTTTACAGCACCTTAACACATCAGCTGTGACTTAACCTCTGTAAAATAAAAAAAACACCCTGTGATTTTCCAGTTACTGTGAGAGTCAGGGAGTTTGGGAACAGAGTCCATTCTCTCTGACACAGAACTGTCCTATCCGCCCATCAGACCCATATCATTTACTTCTATGGACTTCCCTGGTATCACTCCCCCCATCTAATGCTGGGTTATAGAGGCTGGTGTCTGGCAGCTCAACAAAAGCCCAACTTAAAAACAGTTAATAGCATAGCCACTATAAGGTGAACAGAGCTAAAAGCATGAAAATTGGATCAGAACACAGTACATGGAACAGTTCTTTGTATGGTCAGGGTATTGCAGTGACCGACCAGTAATTTATAAATAACCTATGATCTTGCATTTGTTCTTTAAATATTCCTGGTGGAGTACCCTGAACAGGGCTTTTTCTCTTGTTAATCTTCGATGATTCACTTGGGACTGGATCCAACATTAGGGAACATTAGTCTAGTCTAGGGTGGTTTCCAGTGAAGGGAAGAGATAAGACCTTGTTTTGATTGAAGATTTAGCTTGTAGGACATGGTGTGCCCAGAATAGACTAGAGATTATATCTGTTTGCTGGAAGATGACCCCTGTTGCTGTATGAAGAGAGATACCAGTGTAAGCGATCACTGGTATCTCTGGATTCCTAAAATACTGCCCTGGCCCTCCTCCAGACCTTTGCTAAGAAAAAAACAAGTAGGTCCTTCACCCCTGCCCATCTGCAGGGCTTTTCCTCGAACACCAGCCATCTCAAATTATCTTTCAAGGAAATCATGATTTTCACATATACTGCAAAAAAGAAATAGCCCTCTCATCTTCCCTCCCCATCCCATCACACACATACTCCCATTATCCCAATGTGAGACTATAGGATAATAGTTTATCAGCTTCATTTAATTTTCTCTGGTGTAATTTCTTCTTTCCCTAAAAATATGCACACACATATGTAATAAAATAGAACATATTTTTAACAATTCAGCAATCCTTTGAGCCTTTTATGTATTTATTAAAAAAAAAGAAATATATACTGCTTATTACAATATGGTGTTAGATGGGTTACAAAAAACAAAACAAAACAAAATGCACAAAACGAAAAACAAGACAATGACAAAATAACTAAATCAAAATAAAAACAAAAGTCTATTCTAGCCTTCTGTGGTTGATACATTGTGGTACACAAAATTATATCCAGTGCATTTCTTCAGAAAAAAACGAAAGACCCACCTTTTCCAGGAACATTATCACTTAACATAAGCAATGCAAAATGAACCGAACCGGGCAACCCAAATGATCAAAAGCATTAAGAACCTATTTCGTTGCAACCAAAAATGTATATATTCTCAACCATAGAAACGCAGCTGTAAATGGCTCATATTGCATAAATGTAATTAATGCAAATTGTATAAATGTACAAATGTATAAACACCTACCCCATAATGAAGTTGTAAATAATGTTGATTCTTATCATATATAACCAATGTTTGCTGTGTAACATAAACCGCTACTGATCGATGGAAGAAGTGGTATACAAATGTAACCAAATAAATAAATAAATGTAACCAAATAAATTTCTATAAAAACAGACTCCATTCGATCTTATATCACACTGGGGCCATGCTCTAATTCTTGTATAGTTACCTACATTATAAAGTAATGTTCTGCTTCATTCTCTGTCCTAGACAGACCCACCCATTGATCTTTGTTTCTGGAGGGGAAGAGAGGTCAGCACTTTCTTCCTGTTCCTTTTGGGCTTCCAACTTAGTTAGAACCAGGATTAGAAGCGGGTGCCCTAGCGGGTCCTCCAGTCTGTTTCTCTGTCTTATGACTACCCCTGCCCAGGGTCTGCTAGCTTCAAAGTGTTGGCATCGTAGGTAAAATCTAGGCCTTATGTCCCTCCTCTCCCTCCCCCCGTCAGTCAGAATCTATTGTTTAGTTTTAAATGCCCTGATGTTTAGCTCTGCCTCAGAAGCTGCCACTCTAGGCAGCCATTTAGTTTGCCTAGTGGTTGGGCCGGCCTTGCCCCTTCAAGGCTTCCTCCAGTCTGTTTCTCTCTCATGATCTCCCCCCCCTCCCCCAAGACTTCCTATAGGCTGTTTCTCTGTCTCTCTCATGACCCCTCCCCCCCAGGCTTCCTCCAGTCTGTTTCTTTCTCATGACCCCTCCCCCCAAGACTTCCTATAGGCTGTTTCTCTGTCTCTCTCATGACCCCTCCCCCCCCCCAGGCTTCCTCCAGTCTGTTTCTCTCCCTCTCTCTCCCTTTCACCTTACTCCCCTCCCAAGCTTCCTCTCTCTCATACTCTCCTCCAGTTCCCCGCCCCCCATTCTATATGTCTCTATCTCTCTCTCTCTCTAAAGGCCCCATCAGGCTTCACCCAATGACTCCCTTTGATAACCTGATCCCTGAGGCTTCTCTTTCTTTCTTTCTCTCTCTCATAATCCTCTGACTCGTTCTCTCTCATACTCCCTTTCCCCAGCATGCATTGCTTACCCTATGCTACAGAACCCGCAGTTCAGCAGATCTCCAGGAACAAGCAGGCATGCAGTCTTCACATATGGGTGAACTTCATCAATGGAGCCTGCATGGGAATGCTCTCCAGTGTCCAGTAGGAAAGCCTTTGGGAGCACTCCATTGAGCCTGCATGCCTGCCTTCCTACTTTCCCAACTCCTCTCCTCAGTTCTTTATTTTCTGCAGAGCCAGTAGGATGCATTGTCCTTTCACCACCGAAAAATATCTCTTTTTGTGCCCTTCAGGGTACATCTTGCTTCTGCCTCCCCATCGACATTGGTTCCATCGAACCCAACTCCAGTCCCGATAATACTTCCTTTTTTTATTTTCAATTTTTCTCTTTTCTATTGATTTTCACCATGGTTCTCACCGCTAAACTAAGCCTCTAGGCCTCCATAGCCTTATCTTCAATCTCAGGCATGGAAAAGCCAGTCAGTGGTTTCAAAAAAATGTACCAAGTGTGTCAGTACCATTTCGACCACTGATAAACATGAACCCACTTCTTGTCCTTTGGCCCAAGAAATGGCAAAGAGAGGCCTCAAGAACTGAGCCAGACAGTTTGGATTGTTGTTAGTCTTGGAATCTGTTTCAGTGGCTTCCACTTCATCAAGGGCATTGACTTCTTCTCATGGATCTCAGCCTTCTTCAAGTCCAAACACAAAAGTAAGTCTAAGTCTGTGGCCATTTCCAAATCTTCAGCATTGAGGACCAATTCTGATGCTAGAGAAAAGTCCCCAGCATTGCGACTCTCCTAGAGGTGCTTCCGATGCAGACTGGCGAGAAAAACAACTCTGGTGGGAGGATCTGTCCTCCAAAGCACAATTGGGGCTCTAGGATTCTCGCGAGACATCGATCTCTGAAGAGCTACCGCTTCCCCATACGTGATTCCACCCAGACATCAGACATCTCCTTAAACCAGCGCAGGCTGACTTTCGAGATGAGTTTGACAGGGCCAATATCCCATATACTGGAGAAAACCTTTTTGGCAAAGATTGGAAGGAAAAAGCAGGGGAGATTAAAACACCTTAGAAACACAGAGACATGAGAGCAGAAAAAGACCACATGGCCTATCTAGTCTGCCTTTCCATATCAACTACAACAGTCCTCTTTTACCTGTAGAGATCCTCTGCGTTTGTCCCATGCTTTTTTGAATTCAGAAACTGTCCTCATATCCACCACCTCCACTGAAGACTACTTTATGCATTTACCACTCTTACCAATTTTTCCGCATATTACTCCTGAGTCTATCCTCTTTTACTCTCAAGCTATGTCCCCTCATAGCAGAGCTTGCCTTCAATTGAAAGAGACCCTCCTGTGCATTTATGCCACAAAGGTATTTAAATTTCGCTATCATATCACTCTTATCCCGCATTTCCTCTAAAGTATACATATTAAGATCTTTAAGTCTGTCCTCATATGCTTCATAACAAAGATCACTAACTATTTTAGTAGCCACCCTCTGTACCCACTCCAACCTGCTTATATCCTTTTGAAGAGGTGGTCTCCAGAATTGCACACAATACTCCAAATGAGGTCGCACCAGAGACTTATACAGAGGCATTATCACCTCCTTTTTTCTGCTGGCCATTCTTCTCCCTATACACCCAAGCATTCTTCTGGCTTTTGCAGTTGCCTTTTCTACCTGTTTAGCTACTTTAAGATCGTCAGACACAATTATGCCCAGGTCCTGCTCCTCTTTTGTGGACAAAAGTATCTCACCCCCTACACTGTACCACTCCTTTGGATTTTTGCATTCTAAATGCATGACCCTGCATTTTTTAGCATTACATTTCAGCTGCCATGGACCATTCTTCAAGCTTAGCTAGATCCCTCCTCATGTTATCTACTCCTTTCTAGATGTTTACTCTATTGCAAATTTTGGTATCATCTGCAAAGAGGCAAACCTTACCCGACAACCCTTCCACAATATCACTAACAAAGATGTTAAAAAGAATTGTACCAAGGATAGATACCTGCAACACACCACTTGTAACCTCCTTCTCCTCAGAGTGAGCTCCATTTACCTGTACCCTTTGTCGCCTCCCACTCAACCAATTTCTAACCCAATCAGTAACTTTAGTGTCCCTTCCTAGTGTGCCCAGCTTGCTTATAAGTCGCCTGTGTGGAATAGTGTCAAAGGCTTTACTTGAATCTAAATACACCACATCTAGGGCTCTCTCTTGGTCCAACTGCCTGGTCACCCAGTCAAAGAAATCAATCAGATTTGTCTGACAAAAACCTGCCTCTGGTGAATCCATGCTGCTTTGGATCCTGCAATCCACTGGACTCCAGAAACATCACTATTCTCTCTTTTAGTAGCCTTTCTAATAATTTACTAACCACAGAGGTTAGACTAACCGGCCTGTAGGTCTCAATGTCATCTTTACATCTGCTTTTGTGTAAAGGGACCACATGTGCCTTTCTCCAGTCCTCTGGCACCACTCCTGACTCTAAAGAGGCATTGAAAAGGTCAGACAGTGGAGCTGCTAGAACGTCCCCGAATTCCCTCATTATTCTTGGATGTATCCCATCTGAAACCATAGCTTTGTCTACTTTTAGTTTAGCTAGTTCCCCACAAACACAATCTTCTGAAAATCATTTGAGATCCACGTCACTTCTGTTCCTGTTGGTGGGTGTTTTCTGAGGCCCTGCTCCTGGCTCTTCATCTGTGAATACAGACCAGAAATATTTATTAAGCAATTCTGCTTTATTCTCATCAGTTTCTGCATATTCCTCCCCTGCACCCTTGAGTCCAGGAAAACAACTGACCCAACGAAAAGGAAAACTCTTCTCAAGAAATCTTTTTATTTTAAAAAGAAGAGATACTATCCTTCTTGCCTGCTTTCTGCTGCCTATCAACCTCAGCAGAGGCAGCAGGGTTCTCGCCAACCCAAGAAACCTAATGCTCCTAAGCCTTAACCAGCTGCACAGACACAGTCTGCACCTGAATTTTGACTTCTTCCTAGACAGCATTGCCAATCTGCCCCTGGAAGGCCACCAGCCCCTCCACATAACAGGCAAACTTTGTCACTAGGCCCACAGGTCGCACCTCATAACATCCAGATTGTCCAAAGGGGTTTTTACTTCGAAACCTTATCCCCCACCTGCTTCACAGGTCCCACCTTGCTCCAACCCAACATCTGGAGTTCATTGGAGATACTCAACAGGCCTGAACCTTCCTCCCATAGGATCGCTGTGCTCACCTCATCGAGCTGGCAGAAGGGGTACAACAGCAAAGCCAAGTAACAGCTTGAGACATGCTACGACTATTAGGACACATGGCCTCCATGGTCCATGTCATCCCCTATGCTCAATTACACTTAGGACAAGCACAGTGGACTCTGTCTTCCCAATGGACACAAGCAAAAGGTCTACTCAGAGACAAGATCCACATCATCCCTCAACTGATCAAGTCCCTTCAGTGATGGTGTCTCCCGCAAATCCTACTCGTTGGGTCACCTTTTCAGATGCCTCCATCTCGATGCACCCTGACAACGGATGCTTCCAAACTGCATTGGGGCACATCTGTATGATCTGACCACACAGGGACTGTGGACACAACAGGAATTTGTCCTGCAGATCAACCTGCTAGAAATATGGCACTAACAAATGCTTTTTGGGTTTTTCAACCCCAACTATCAGGGCAACCTGTTCTAGTCAGAACCAAGTTGCCATGTTCTGCATAAACAAACAAGGGGGAACGGGGTCCTGACCCCCTCTGTGAAGAAGCGATTTGCCTATGGCCCTTTGCCATCTCTCACTGCATCCACCTCAGAGGGGTGTACCTCCCTGGTGAACCTAATGTCCTAGAAGACAGACTAAGCCGTATCCTTCATCCACACAAATGGACCTTGCATCAGGAGACAGCTGTTCAGATCTTCCAAATGTGGGAACCGCACTCATAGATCTTTTTGCCACACCACAAAACACACAGCTTCCACTTGTCTGCTCCAGGGTTCCGTTGCTGCACCAACAGGCCCCGGATGCCTTCCTTCTCCACTGGGGACAGGGACTGCTCTATTCATTCCCTCCCATCCCCTTGATATCCAAGACACTGTTCAAGCTACAGGCTGACAGGGGCACGATGATTCTCATAGCCCTCTTTTGGACCCATCAATCATGGTTTCCTCTGCTTCTTCACCTTGCACAGGCTTAGCCACTCAACCTGGGATGTGCACCTGACCTCCTCTCTTAGGACCACGGGATGCTCCTCCATCCTAGTCTTCACTCCCTATGCCTGACAGCATAGCTGCTGAAGGGCTAGTGCTCGCCGATTTTGACCTACCACAAGCGATAAAAGATGTCCTTGCATCTCGTAAACATTCCACCAGGCAATCATATGCCTTTAAATGGCATAGGTTTGCCTTTCGGTGCTCTCCAAAGGACATTGACCCCCTTTTCTTGCCCAGTTTAGCTGCTTCTACAATATCTCCTCCACTTATCCTTGACAGGTCTTAAGACTAACTCAGTGAGAGCTCACCTTAGTGCCATTGCGGCCTCTCACAGACCAGTGGATGGACAGTTTATCTCCTCACCACCCTTTAGTAGCATGCTTCATGCAGGGTCTCCTGCTGTCCAAGTCACCCATTAAGCCGCCTCCAGTGGCCTGGGATCTGAATGTGGTTCTGGAGCAACTTTTAAAGCCACCTTTCGAACCTTTAGCCACCACTTCACTGAAGTTTCTATCTTGGAAGGTCATCTTCCTTATTGTCCCCACTTCAGCGAGCTGCAGGCTCTAGTGGTGGATCCCCCTGTACTTGGTTCCACCATGACAAGGTGGTTCTGTGTACTCATCTGCATTTCCTCCCAAAAGTGGATTCCTCCTCCCATCTAAACAGGTTGGTAATCCTCCCGATTTTCTTCCCTAGATCACATGCATCTCAGGCTGAAGCAGCACTACACACCTGAGACTGCAAGCAAGTGTGGCCTACTACTTGGATAGAACTAAATATCACAGAAAATCCTTTCATTTATTCATTTCCTTTGATCCTAGTCACCTGGGCCTACTGGTAACAAAATGTATCCTATCTAGATGGATAGGAAATTGCATTTCTTTTGCTTATGCACAAGCAGGACTCATTGGAGGGTCATGTCACAGCTCATAATGTGTGGGCTAAGGCAACATCCAGGCAGCTATCTGATCCTCCATTCATACTTTTGCTGCACAATACTGAATGGACAGAGAATCCCGTCAGGACACTGTCTTTGGCCAAGCTGTACTCCAGCACCTCTTTGGGACTTAAACTCAACTGCTATCCGCCGCCCTAGACTTCTACAAGATACCAGACTATCATTGGGGGAGTATCGCCTACTGGAATCAAGTCCAATGGCCCACAACTCTTCCAGACTCTTCGGCCACACATTTTTTGCCTCAGGGATTGCACTACTCTCCCCCCCCCCCATACCAGTCTGGTACCTGGGAGCTAGTGAGTTCCATATGGGAAGACTGCATTCCTGCCTGTTCCTGGAGATAGCGTAGATACTCACCTGTAAAAGGTGATCTCCGGAAACAGCAAGAATCAGTCTTCACAACCTCCCTCCTCCCCTAGAAACTGTAGGATTCTTTTATTTTCTTCTTCTCAGCTACAAACGCAATTGAGGGGAGGAGTTGGGAAGGCAGGAAGGCAGGCATACAGGCACAGTAGAGTACTCCCAAAGGCTTTCCTATTGGACTCTGGGGAGTGTTCCTACGTGGGCTCCATCGATGACATTCACCCTTATGTGAAGACTGATTCCTGCTGTTCCCAGAGATCACCTGTTACAGGGGAGTAACTATGCTTTTCCTGCAATGCAATCGGACAGCAGAAGGCAGCGGACAGGTAGAAAAAATCAGCATGGGTCTCTGAAGTCCATGTATGCGCTGCATGTCTGACATGCAGTATGTGCAAGAACTCCAAAGTCCCATTCAGATTTTTAGGGGGGTTTGGGCATTTGGTACTACTACTACTAATCATTTGTATAGTGCTACAAGGTGTACACAGTACTGTACATATAGATGTAAGACACAGACCTTGCTCTTCAGAACTTACAATCTAATCAAGACAAAACACATAGAACCCGATCCCAGTTGGGGTACGTCCCTGGGAGATGGCCCGGCATGCCTCTGCATCACCTTGGGGATGTCCTTCCCATGACACAACCTGCCCACTGCCTTGGAGCCCCCATTTCCCCACTGCCCGACCCCAATGGGGGTAGCCAGGGCCCGGATCGGGTGGTGGGATTTACCCTGCCTGCCGCCGTCACTGCTGGGGTCTGGCCGGCTGATCTGGAGGGGTGGCCAGCGCTTGTTCCACCTCCAAGGTGAAATAAGCTGGCCATCCCCCTGGCGATCCCTGGACATACAGGGCCATGACTGGAATTGGCCCTGTGCATCCGGGGGTCGGTCCCGCCCATTCTCCTCCCCATGCCACCCCTTCCAGCGCAGCATGCACAGCAGCTCTGTCCGTGCAAGGGGGCCTGGAGGCAGCATAAGGTTTAGGCGGCTAGCTGGGCCGGACGTCCCACTGGGATGTTCAGCCCCACTAGTCGCCTTGCAGAATTGGGTCCATAGTGAAACTGAGGACTAGAGAATGATAAGATACACATAAGTGATGAACAAGAGAGCGAGGAGCATCAGGATCCAAAAGCGGCTTCAAAGAAGTGGATTTTTAGCCTGGATTTGAATAGGGCTAGAGAAGGGGCCCAACGCACAGACTCAAGTACAGTCAAACCTCGGTTTTCATTTGCCCCGGTTTTCATACGCTTCGGTTTTCAACGTCTTTTCTGACTGAGATTTTGTCCCGGTTTTCATGCATTGCTTCGGTTTTCAACGTCTTTTGACTGAGATTTTGTCCCGGTAGCAGGGAAGAAAAGCTGTCAACGTAAGCAGGAGATGTTGCATGAATGTGGGAGGCAGTTCTTTCTCTTGCAGGGTACGTCTGAAGCTATATCATTAAGATTTTCTGCCATTCTGAAGCATTGAGCAGATAATGTAAAGGTATTTTAATGGACTGAATTCAATGTGATTCCGAAGAGAGCTGGGCACAGCAGCTTGTCAGGGGTGGCTAAGGCCAGATGTTAACATACTGTACTGTACAGTACTGTACTTAGTTTGCTTTCAGTGATGTTAAATGTTCATTTATCCATTTCATTAGTCATTTATATTTATTTCTCATTGTTTTCTGTATGTAAAAATATAGTTATTCTCTATAAAATGTATTTTTTGTGAATATTTTTGGGTGTCTGGAACGGATTAATTGGATTTACATTATTTCTTATGGGAAATATTGCTTCAGTTTTCATACGTTTCGGTTTTAGTCAGACTTTTTCGAACGGATTAATCATGAAAACAGAGGTTTGACTGTTTATTCCAGGCATATGAAGCAGCAAGACTGAATGAACGACGTCTGGAGTTGGCAGTAGTAAAGAATCAGCCGCACTTGCTGAACCGCATTTAGCTCCCTGGATGGTGGAGCTGAAAGTTTGCGCTGATCATAAGCATGAATTTTCTGCCCCTTGTGACTCCACCAGAAGGTCGATTGCGGTTCTGTAAGTGCCGCAGAGTCCTTAGCAAACTCCCAAATATCCCTGAAAATCAACACGGAGCTTTGTAACCCATGCACACGCTGTACAGGCATCAGGGCCCCATGCTTATTTTCACTACCTGTCTGCTGCCTTCTGCAGTCTGCTGCCTGCCTGCACAGGTGCACGGTTTGCACAGTGGATTGTACTGGTCCTGTATGTACTATAGGTCTGGGTGTGGGAGTTCCTCATCATTTCAGAGCCAGAGCTGCCTGAGCCCAAGGGGCTCTGGACTACAAAGGTGCATCAAGAGGATCCGTGTGTCTGCAGGACTGAAAAGGTCTGAGAGAAGGAGAGGAGGTTCCCCGTGGTCAGCCTGGCCTAACCAAGAGAAAGAGACTGGAGGGGAGGATGCACCCAAACAGGGTTTGAACAGGGGGTGGCACAACCATTAGGCAAACTAAGAAGTTGCCTCAAGCAGCAGCATCTGGGAAGGTGGCAAAGAGCAGGGCATTCAAAGCTAAATAATACATTTTGACAGCCGGGGGGGGGGGGGGGGGTGTAAAGTTTAAGGTTGCCTAAGGTGTCAAGACCTTGAACCAGTTCTGGAGCCGGCCCTGAGTCTGAACCAGGAACAAACTGTGAATAGCTACTGAAGCAGCAGAGGTTTGAAAGGATTCAGCAGTGTTCCTAGATGCAGGAGTGATTTTTATATACCTTGGGAAGTTAGTGGGCCAGGAGTTTACATTCCACTTAACATGCTGGAAAGCAGGGCTGGCCCCAGAGCTGGTTCAAGGTGTTGGTGCCCTAGGCAGACCTTAAGCCTTAGAGCTCCTCTGGCTGTCAGAATCTATTGTTTAGCTTTGAATGCCCTGCTCTTTGCTGCCCCACAGAAGCTGCCACCCTAGGTAACTGCCTAGTTTGTCTAGTGATTAGTCCAGCCCTGCTGGGAATTCCTGACTGTGTTGTGATGTATCCAACCCCAGTGCCTCCCAGGCACACAGTGAGGAGTATTTTGAAAACACTACTAAAACAGTTGTCCACTCTTTAATTACTTCCCGCCTTGACTATTGCAACATTCTTCTTACTGGTCTCCTTCTGAGTCATTTCTCTGCCCTTCAATCTTTTCAAAACTCTGCTGCGCACTAATCTTTCGCCAGCCTCATTTTTCTCATATAACCCCTCTTCTTAAATCACTTCATTTGCTTCCGTTTCCGTATCCAATTCAAACTCCTCCTTCTGACCTTTAAATGCATTCATTCTGCTGCTCCTCACTATCTCTCCTCTCCCTCTACAGCCCTCCTCGGGAACTTCGCTCTTCTACTGGCTTCCTCCTTTCTATCTCTGCTAATTCCAGACTTCAGTCCTTTCACCTTGCTGCTCCTTACACCTGGAACAAATTTCCTGAGTCTATATGTCAGACTTCATATCTGCCCCTTTTCAAATCTATGTTAAAGGCTCGCCTCTTTGAGGCTGCCTTTGGATCCTGATCCCTTGTTCATTGGGTCTCCTTTCCCTTCCCTAACCTATCCTCATTTCCAACCTTTGTCTTGTGAGCAGGGACTGTCTTTATCTGTGTTTGTACAGTGCTGTGTATGCCTTGTAGCGCTTCACAAATGTTTAAGAATATTAATAATAATATTTTATATATTTTAGAATGGATTTTGTCTTTGGAGAGGTGATGTATCTTTCCCTCCTTCTGGACCTTCCTCAAAGGTGCTGTTTTGGAGAGTGGTTTTGGAATTTTATAGATACCATAGTAGAACAGCACAAGGTACTTAACAGAAGTACTAAAGAAATTTTCTGAGATTTGAGAGAATATGTCCTGGTTAAAGCATTTTCCAGAGAGAGAAGACGAGTGAGCTCTGACTTCGGGGCCTAGAGATAAGAGGAGCTGGCAGGATACTGGGAGAAGGATCCTGCAAATGGTATTGAGGAAGGAAGAATCCCCAGGGGATTCATACTGAAGCCTAGTTACAATTATGCTCTTCGTTTTGAACTACCTTGTGATTTTGCAGCTTTTTTTTTTTTACTTGCTGCTGTTTTCTTAATACCTTGGGCAGCATTTTTGAAGGCATTTACACGGGTAACTGCCCTAGTTACCCATGTAAATCCTTAAATGGGATTTTCGAAAGGCACCTATATGGATAGTGCCTTTCGAAAATCCTGGATAAGTCCCTAACATGCCCCGATGCTATGCGGTTAGGCTAGGGGCATGTTGGGGGCATTCCAGGGCAGAGCAGGGGCGGAGGAAAGGGCTAACCGGATAGCAGGATTTTCGATGCTACCCGCTTAGCTCTCTGCGCCTTAAAGATAGGCAAGGTTTTTCCTTGCCTATCTTTCAGACACAGGAGCTAAGTGGGTAGCATCAAAAATTGCTGCTACCTGGCTAGCTCCTGCAGCTGCTGGGTTGTGCGGCACGAACCGAATTTTCAATGCCGGGGCCGCATATGACACCAGCATTGAAAATCCGGGTTAGACAGATGGCAGGCGGGCGGGCTATGTGCCGACACGGCGCATAGCACTGCCCAAATGAAAATCGGGCCCCTTATTTTTAGGGATAAACCAGATAAAAGTGGTTTTAAGACCTAGGCTTGAATTTCTTTGAATGTAAGGTCCGGAGGGAATGTGACAGGCCCACTGCTTAACGGAGCAGTGGATCCATTGCGAGCTGACACATATGGGGCTGCACTCCCACTCGGCCAGCCATCATGACATCAGTCATGGGGCGATGATGTCATGGCCCAGCGGGAGCAAGGCCCCATAAAAGAAGGCACGAGCCTTGGGTCTCCCCTTTTCGATTTGACCGCAAGGCTCCTGCTTCGGATCAGGTTTGCTAAGATCGATCAGGCCTGCTCCTGTTCCGATCCTCCCATCAAGAGCTCCTGCACCGATCCTCCCATCAGGCACAGGATCACTGGGCCATGCAGCTGCCGCATCGCGGTTCCTCACTCCGTGTGTAGCACTCCAGAGGAGTGCTCAACCTGTGGCTGCTCCTCACGGCTCAGTTTGCCACCTATCCAGCCCACAGCAGAGAGAGAAGTGTTCCTGATTTGGGTAAGTGGAGTGAGCTGTTGAACCCTTGGGTTCCAGCCTGCTGCAAAGGCAGACTCGAGCATGTGGCCTGCTTGTAGCCCCTGGGCCTGTAGAGCCGGGTTACTGTGTTGGCCTGCGGCCTGACAATTAGCTGGCTAGGGCTCTATTGATGGGCACTCTGGTCATCCTTGTTGACCAGGGCTTTATGTGCCCAACTTGCCCCTTGGGCAAAGCCTAGCAGTCTGCATTTTACCACACCTGGCTAGTTCATTGCAGTGGCAGCAGTCCAGCCGGTACCAGGAGCCTCCCTTCCCCATGCCATCAGCAAACCCCAGGCTCCAACCAGCAAATAACTTCGCTCGAGCACATTGAGGAAGGCGGGTCTATCGAGGAGCTCACACAGGGCAACCATGTGGCTGGGTTGGGAGCTCTGCTATGCCTGTCTCACCTGCATCTGACACCGGCTGCAATGGGGCCACATTAAACAAGATAGAGCTGGAGGAAACATTGGCTAGCACTGCAGATCACACTGCTACTTGGGGAGAAGCAGTGCAGGCATGCAGCCGCCCCACTGGGACTCGACGGTTGCCAGTGCATTACATGGACATCTTGCCTTGCCTTGCCAGATGCTGCCAGCAGAGGACTTGGTACACTTACAACCAGTGCGCTGGGGGTCACACTGCTGCGACAGCACTTGCCTGTTTCCGAAGCAGCAGACGCCTCACCACTCGACACACGCCCTGCAGATTTCGGAGATATCACAGTGATAGACACATGCATCAGACACCTCCCAAGCTTCGGAGACACCATTCCAGCTCAACAAGCAGAAGCAGTGGGTGATCAAGGAGCCACCGGAGGAGGCGACACAGTCACCAGCACAGATCATCACAGAAAGACTAATACCATTTGCATCGGCGCAGTAAATGAACACACTCCACTTCATGCAGTTCATCCACCAAATCCTCCTGTAGTAGATCACCCTGCAGGGGGTGTTACACATCATTGCAGAGACGAACGAACGGACACAAGGATAGCTGTCAACCACAGCCCTCTGGGTTGCTTCACAGAGACATTGTGGCGGCCTCCATCCCAGTGATACAGCACACCCCAGGGGGAAACACACTGCCCCACCTTGAAGCACTGGCATCAGCAAACCCAACGAATGCTGCTGGTGGTTGGGGAGGGCAGCTGCAGCCGGAGAACCCCTGACTTCAGGTGAGAACTCTCCTTATAACCTTATTTTTGCTCAAGCCAGCAGCAGTGTGGCTTCCCCTGTATACACACAAGTTCTCGCAGCATCTCATTCACGGTGGTCCAGACAAAAAGCGTAGGAAGAGGCGCAGGTGATCCCGTTCAACATCATATGTCATCCTCCTCCTCCTCTTCATCTTCCACCAGGCCTGGAGGCACAAAGGGAGCCCAGCCACCAGTCCTTATGGCCTCGGCTCCCATGCTGCTTTAAGAAATAGCGCCTTGATCACTCATGAAAAAGGTGAAGCGGCATGAATATTTTGATATATTCAAATTGCTCGAGGGTAGGAGAAGACGCAATGCAAAGAAGAGAGCCAAGAATGGCGACCTCCTGTACCCGCTGGATTGGCACATCCCCCAAAACATCACCAACTGGATTCTTGCCTTTGCACAGATGATCAGTATCATCTGCCGGAAAGGCCTAATGCAGCTCGACCACATGATAGCCTACCTCGACATGACCATTAACGCTCTAAGGAATACAAAGGCCATACTTGGCTGTCCTACGATGAGCACTTTCATGACAAAATAGAGATGAGAATATATAAGAGAAAATAGAGATGAGAATATATGAGAATGTAAATAAATGAGGCTGAACATGTCGTGGTGTGCAGGTGATGTGGTAATTTGGCTTTGCCATATGAATGTGAACTATGGTGCAGGATTCCAGAAGAAATTGAGCAACAAAAATGTTACTGGAAACGACATCTGCAGGAGGTTCAACAAAGGCATCTGTCCTTTTGGGACTGCAAGTACTGCCACATCTATGCCCACTGTGCTACTCTACACGCCACACTCCAGTGCCCCAAAAAGCCATAGCCAACTCAGCCGAAACCTTGATTTATCATTCTCAAGAGCCCCTACCCCTGTCTGCATTGAGGCCATGGTCCTGTGGCTGAGGGCATATCACAGAAAACAGGATACAGTGATGTTATTTATTTATTTATTTACATTCTCTTCTATACCACGCTATCCTGCATCAGTGCGGTTTACATTGAACAAACTGAAATTACATTGAACAGGGCAATATAACTTGGAGATAACTATTTTACAGGGTTGCTGTCCTCTAGTGGGATTTGAACCCCCGACCTTCCGGCCTGAAGTACCTTGCCCCAACCACTAGGCCACTCCTCCACGCCAATGGTTTTCAATTTGGGTTCCTTATACTGTTTTATGGGTCGCTTCAAGGTCCCACCATATGCCTGTTGCGACCATCTCAACACCTATCCTCTATTATATGCCAGAAACTGGACCATGAAATTGTGCTGGGACAAGTAGCAGGTCCTTTCAAGGATCCCCCTTTCCCTTTGTTCCAGATGTCCCCGCTGTCGGTCGTCCCCAAGAAGGAGCCGGGAAAGTCGGGCTTATACACAACCTATCCTTCCCTGATGGCAAGTCCATAAATGACTTCATGTCAACTAATGCCTGTACAGTACAGTATACATCATTCGATCAAGCCATGGCCATGGTGTGTGTGGCTTGCAAAGGAGCGTATCTGGCAAAGGCAGACACCGAGTCAGCATTGTGACTTCTCTCAATACACCCAAGTTGCTTCCCACTCCTGGGCTTTCAGTTTGCCAATGAGTATTATGTCGACAAGTGTATGCCAATGGGATGATCAGTGTCCTGCACCACTTTTGAGACTTTCAATACATTCCTTCATTGGGTGGTACAGCAGCAATCTGGGATGAGTGCAGTAACTCACTATCTAGATGACTTCTTCTTTGTGGGTCCGGATGGGTCAGACTCTTGTGCAGTCCTCTTGAGCACTTTTCAGGCGGTGGCAGCCAAGTTCGGGATATCACTTGCCGAGAAGAAGACAATGGGCCTCACAGAGACACTGGCCTTCCCAGGCATTGAAATTGACACCAAGGATGGCCTCACCAGGCTCCCAGAAAACAAGGTGGCAGATTTGAAGTATAAGATTGTGGATGCTTTGGGGCGTTGCAAGATCACCCTCCTGATGGCACAGTCTCTCATGGATTCACTGAATTTTGCCTATTGAGTCATCCCAATGGGCAGACCATTCCTGAGGCGACTCACCATTGTGACATCTGGACTCAAAAAGTGGCACCACCAGATCCAGCTCTCCAAAAGTCTAAAGCATGACCTGGCATCCGGCTGCAGTGCCTTAGCACCTTCAATAGGGTCTGCATCTGGCTGTAGGATAGCCCCACCTTGGAACTCTTCACAGACGCAGCAGGTGCCTCGGTGTTTGGCGCGTACTTCCATGGCGCATGGTGCCACCACTCCATGGCCTGAATGGTGGGTGATCGCGGGTCACACAAAGAACATCACACTGCTGGAACTATTCCCCTTATATATCGCAGTATATGTGTGAGATAACCCCCAGTGCAATCATTTGTCTTCTGGTGAGACAACCAAGCTGTTGTGGCTGTGGTCAACAACCACTTGGCTAAATGCATGATGGTAACTGAATTGCTGAGAAAATTTGTGTTGAGGTGCCTGCAACTCAATATCACAGCGCAAGAGTGGTATGCCCAGGTTTGAGTAATAACATTGCCAATTTTCTTTCACGTTTTCAGTGGGATGTCTTCCGACACATGGCACTGACGGCCGACGATCACCTGATGAAACTCCCGCAGGCGATCTGGGACTTCATAGACATCAACTGGCATATGGATCATCGGGCGGTCATCCCCCACTTGTGGGTAACTTACCTACGGGGATACAAAAGCATTGCCATCTTCCTGACCAGTTAAGGGTGGCAACCCGGGCCACCGGATCACACCTTGATGGCGGACTACATTGCTGTGGCTAGGGCATAGGGCATGTCAGGGTCTCATGGGTCAGTTTCACATTGCCGGCTTCTCATTCGTTGCCAATATAGCAGGCTGTGGCAACCCATCAGACAATTTCTTAATGTGAACCCTACTGCAAGGACAGGCCCTAGCGCACCTTGACAGCCAGACATGAGAAGGCCGGTTAACCATGAAATAGTAGACCGGCTTTGGTTTGCGCTGGCTTCCACTTGCTCATCAGACTATGAGACAAGTTTATCCAGAGCAGCATTCACCCTCGCATTTTTTGGTGCCTTCAGGGTTGGCGAGCTGCTGGCCATCTCATCAACCGCCAAGGCAGCATCTGGCAGCTGACTAGATGCATATCCTGTTGCGCAGGTCCAAAAATGACCTGCAGTCTAAAGGTCAAGTGATCATGCTGAGGGCAGTGTCATCATGACTTCACATGTGCCCATTGGCCAAGGTTCACCAGTTCCTAACGGTGCATCTGGCACAAGTGTGTCACCTGCTAATACACCTCAATCATACCCCACATTTCCAGTTCTCGGCAGTCTTCAAGAAGACCTTGGCAGCCATTGGGTTGCAGTCATGTCTCTTTGGCACCGGTTCCTTCCAGATAGGCGCAGCGATGGCAGCTTGGGGGTAGAGCTACCACCCCAGGCCATCAAGGCACTAGGGTGTTGGCACTTTCAAGCTTACACCCTCTAAATTCACTCACAAGAATAGAGGGACATCCCATGTTTGCCAGCAGCACCAACCCCCACCAATGATACAGCAACCTTGTAGGACACATAGTTCTGGGTCTATCGCACCTGTGTATGGTGGACAGCTGAAAAGGCATCCATGAGGCACACACGTCCCCGATGCATAGCAGCAGCAATAATTATATCCTTTCTTTGTCTTGCAGGGCACATAGTATGGCTGGTGGGTCACTTCTACATTCGCTGAGCAGTTGAGAGGGCATCCACGAGGCACAAACATCCCTGATGCACAGCAGTGGCAATAACTATATCCTTTCTTTGTTTTGCAGGGCACACAGTGTGGCTGGTAAGTCACTCCTACATTCGCTGGACAGCTGAGAGAACATCCAGCAGCTTTTGGGGCCCCACCTGGGCTTCAAAAAAAGCAATATGCGACTTGACTGGTTTGGCTTTGTGGGGATGTGGAGGACGGAACTTCGCCCCATGTTGCTGGATCTGCTGCGGACTCGACCTCACCCTGACACCCTCATTCTACATCTTGGAGGCAACGACCTGGGCACCTTGATGGGGAAATAACTCATCAACTGCAGCAAGGACAACATCAGCTGGACCACCAAGCAGCTGCCTCGCACCACCCTGGTGTGGTCTGACTTAATACCTTGGCTCAAGTGTGCTGGCACCAGACTGTGGAACAGGAAGCTAAAGAAGGTCAACCGACAGGTCAGCTTGAGCTTCATGTGAGTCAGTGGGCAGCAGATCCGCCACAATTGGGTGAATCCCCTAATCCCAGGCTTCTTCAGAAAAGATCACATCCACCTGTCTGACATTGGTCTGGACCTGTTCCTCAATGATATACACGAATCACTGGAGGCTATATCCGCGAGCGGCACGCAACTCGACACCATATCACACGTCATGAGGTGCTGGGTTGGGGATCCCTGAGTGGGGGACCCAGACAACCAAGATTGTCCGGACCCATGGCAGTTACCCGAGCCACCGAACTTGCAGATCAATAGACAATCCAGGCCAGGGGCAGGGCGTCCCAGCTGGCACAAGGCAGGATGCCCTAGCAAGTTCCCCTGAAATGGACAATCACATCTTGAGAGCAGGGCATTCCCTTTGGAAGCAAGGCAGGAAGCCCCAGTGAGTTCCCCCCAGTAATGTCTGGCAGGGGCAGCCTCACGAGATCACAAAGAATGGTAAGGGGCATGAGGGCAGATCCAGCTCAGCCTAGCACGGCGGGGCCGCCTATGGTACCCCTCAGTGACGTCAAGGAAATTTGTGGCTATTACAGTCCACCAGCACAGATGACTCAGTTGGTCCCTGCCCATTTTCTTTATAATGTGGTTGGGACAAGTTGCCTCAGGCTGAAGGGCTAGGGGTTCAAATCCCACTAGAGGACACCAACCTTGGGCTGGAGGGACTGGGGTTTCTAGTTCCACAGGTGCTCCTTGTGGCCTTGGGCAGGCCACTTAATCTTCCATTGCCTCAGGTACAAAATGTAGATTGTGAGCCCTTCGGGGACAAGGGAAATATTTCCTCATAGGGATTCAATACTGAATAACATCTGCAAATATATAAGGGGAAACCCCCCACTTTTCTAAAGGATGAAAGTAGATGTTAAACAATAACGGAGATAATGGAGACCCCTGCGACGCTCCTGTCCTACATTCATAGTCTTTAGATCTCTGTCCATTAAATTTTACCTTAAAAGATCTATTTGTCAGAAAAGAAGCATACCATTTTAAAGCTTTATCATCAATATCCATTGATTGAAGTCTGAAAAATAACAGTTTATGACAAACTATGTCAAAAGCGAAGATAAATCCAAGAAAACTAAAAAGCCACAGCCCCCTTTATACTTCCATCTCTGCATCTCATCTACCAATGCCACCACCACAGTCTCTGTGCTAAAAGCAGCTCTAAATCCAGCCTAACAATAATCTAACCATCTTATTTCCTCCATATAATCCTGTAATTTATTATTTATTTATTTGGCTATGCTTATATACCGTTATATCTAAAAGTCATAGTGGTTTATAGAGAACAAGGGGACAATAGATTACATAGGAACATAAGAAATGCCAACCTGGGTCAAACCATGGTCCATCAAGCCCAGTATCTTGTTTCCAACACTAGCCATTCCAGGTCACAAGTACCTGTTAGGTTCCCAGAAAGGTACAGAGATTCCACAATGCTTATCCCAGGGTAAGCAGGGATTTGCCTAATCCTCTTTAATAATGGTTTATGGACTTTTCCTCCAGGAACTTGTCCAAACGTTTTTTAAACCCAGCTACACTAACAGTTCTTATTACATCCTCTGGTAAAAAATTCCAGAGTTTGATTACTCGTTAAGGGGAAAAAATATTTTCTCTTAGTCCTAAACGGGCTACATTGTAGCTTCATTGAGTGTCCCCTAGTCTTTCTACTTTTTGAATGAATAAACAACTGATCTTTGTTTGCCCATTCCACTCCATTCATTAATTTATAGACCTCTATCATATGTCCCCTGAGCTGTCTCTTGTCCAATTTGAAGAGCCCTAACCTTTTAAGCCTTTCCTCATAGGGGTATCCTTCCATCCTCTTTACCATTTTGGTGGCTCTTCTCTGTATCTTTTCTAATTCTGCTATATCCTTTATAAGATATGGCGACCGGAATTGCATACAGTATTCAAGATGCGGTCGCACCGTGGAATGATACAGAGGCATTATAATATCCCTGGTTTTCTTCTCCATTCCTTTCCTTATGATTCCTAGCATTCTGTTTACTTTCTTGGCCGTTGCTGCACACTGGGTAGAGTGTTTCAACATGTTATCCATGATGACACCTAAATCCTTTTTCTGGCTGGTGGTTCCTAATGTGGAACCTTGCATTGTGAACCATAGTTTGGGTTGTTCTTCACTAAGTGCATAACTTTGCACTTGTCCACATTAAATGTCATCTGCTATTTGGATGTCCAGTCTTCCAGTTTATCAAGGTCCTCTTGCAATTTTTCACAATCCTTTTGTGTTTTAATAACTTTAATAACTTTGAATAATTTTGTGTCATCTGCAAATTTGATCATCTCACTCATTATTACCATTTTCAGGTCATTTATGAAGATGTAAAAAATCAGCTGGCCCTGCACAGACCCCTGGGGTACTCCACTATTCACCTTTCTTCATTGAGAAAATTGTCCATTTAGCCCTACTCTCTGCTTTTTATCTTTTAAGCAGTTCCTGATCCACAATAGTATACTGCCTTCTATCCCATGACTTTTTAATTTGGCCAAGATTCTCTCATGAGGGACTTTGTCCAAGGCTTTCTGAAAATCCAAATACACTATATCAACTGGTTCAGCTTTGTCTACCTGTTTATTCACACCTTCCAAAAAATGTAACTGATTAGTTAGACAAGACTTTCCTTGGCTAAATCCACGTTGGCTTTCTCTCATTAAACCATGACTATCTACAGGTTCAGTCATTTTATTCTTTATAATGGTTTCTACCATTTTGCCTGGTACTGACATCAAGCTCACCTGTCTGTAGTTTCCTAGATCATCCCTAAAACCCTTTTGAAAAATTGGCATTGCATTGGCCACTCTGCAATCTTCAGGTACTAGAGATGATTTATTTATTTATTTAAATTGATTTCTATCCCGCCTTATCCTTCAATCAAGGTGGACCGCACAGCAAACAATCGACAGACAATGTGTTAAGTGTGGGCATGCAATGGTCGGTGCATGTGTGTAGTTGTAGTGTGTCGTTGATTCTTGTGGGTCTATTTACAGTATGCGCTATATACAATACTATGTGCAACATAAATTTACAACATAAATTTGCATTCAATGATAGTTCACAGATTACTAATAGTAGTTTTGCAAGCTCATATTTCAGTTTTTTCAACATCCTCAGACGTGTACCATCCAGTCCAGGTGATTTGCTACTCTTCATTTTATCAAATAGTTGTAATACGTCTTCCTGGTTTATTGATATATCTTTCAATTATTCCGATACATCACCTTTAAATACCATTTCAGGCATAAGTAACTTCCCTACATCTTTTTCAGCAAAGAATTCATTCAGTCTCTCCGCTATGGCCCTGTCCTCTCTTGGTGCCCCTTTTACCCCACTATCATCTAATGGTCCAACTGACTCTCTCACAGGTTTTTTGCTATGAATGTAATTGAAAATGTTTTTTATTATGCCTTTTTGCTTCCACAGCAAGTTTTTTTTCATATTCTCTCTTTGCCTGCCTTGCATCTAACTTGCCAGTGCTTATGTTGTTTCCCATTTTTGTCATTTGGCTCCTTTTTCCATTTCCTGAAAGATGCTTTTTGGCTAAAACAGACTCTCTAACCTCACCTTTATACCATGCTGGCATTTTTATAGCCTTCCTTACACTTTTCTTAAAGCATGAATATATCTGGTCTGGGCTTCCAAGATAGTATTTTTAAACAATGCCCATGCTTGATGTAAATCTTTAACTTTTGCAGCTTCTCCTTTTAGTTTTTCCTTAACTATTTTCCTCATTTTATCATAGTCTCCCTTTTGAAAGTGAAAAGGTAGTACTGTTGATTTCCTTGCCATCCTCTCTCCGTTTAGTAAATCAAATGTGATCATGCTATGATCTGTATTACCAAGTGGCCCCAAAACCCTTATCTCTTCCACCAGATCCTGTGTTCCATTAAGGACTAGGTCTAAAATAGCTTTCTCTTTTGTCGGTTCATCAACCAGCTGCTCCAAGAAGCAGTCATTTATTTCATCTAGAGACTTTATCCTTAGCATTTCCTGCTATGACATTGACCCAGTCAATACCGGGGTAATTGAAATCACCCATTATTTTTGTGTTGTAACTTTTGTTAACTTCCCTGATTTCTTTTAGCATTTCATCAACCATCTGTTGATTTTGGCCAGGCAATCGGTAGTATATCCCCACTGCCATCGCCTTGCTCTTTTTACATGGATTTTCTATCCATAGAGATTCTACAGTGTATTTTGCTTCCTCTAAAACTTCAATCCTGTGTGACTCAATGCCCTCTCTAACACAGAGCACAGCCCCTCCACCCTATCATTGCGATATAGTTTGTACCCAGGTATCACAGGGTCCCATTGGTTGTCCTTCTACCAGGTCTCTAAGATGCCAATTATATCTAACCTTTCATTTAGTGCTATATATTCTAACTCTCCCATCTTATTTTTTAGATTTATACCATTTATATACAGGCATTTTAGAGGTTGTATTTTATTCATATTAATCTGGTTACCAGAGGATATAATAAAAGCTGTTAGTGTAGCTGGGTTTAAAAAAGGTTTGGAGAAATTCCTGGAAGACGGGTCCATAAACCATTATTAAGGAGGACCTGGAAAATCCTCTGTTTGCCCCCGGACAAGCATTGTCGAAGCTGTGTGCCTCTTTTGGAACCTGCCAGGTACTTATGGCTTGGACTGGCCACTGTTGGAAACAGGATGCTTGATGGACCTGGTCTGATCCAGTAAGGCATTTCTTATGTTCTTATGGTTATCAGTTGATAGGGGTAATTTCGAATCTTTCAGCTCTCTCTGGTCTGTACTTAAGGGCATCTGGGTTATTTTTATATTTATTGGAACATTTCTATCAGGATGCTTTAACTTTCCTCTTTTGCTAGTATCTTTAAAGCTCTTAGGCAGCTGTCAGATTTCCCCTATTATCTAGTTTAAAAGCTGCTCTATCTGTAGAACCTTGGCTACACAAAGCAAATTTGATTCTTCAAATCAAAGTCTGTTTCAAAATTAAAAGAAAAACACCTTCTTGTAAAGATTGAACTACTATAGATTTTAAATCTATTTATTTATTTATTTATTTAATGTCTCTTCTATACTGCGCTATTTGATATCAGTGCGGTTCACATACAACAGTATCGTATACAGTGCAGACAGAGCTGCTCTGTATTTACAGAGAACAGGTACTATAACTTGGACAACGCTGGGGTAACTATTTACAGAGTATATATAAATCTTTATAGAGTGTGAGAGTATATACATGCTGCTATTTACAAGGAGCTCATAATCAAGGCTGGTGCCACTTTTACCAGGGAAGGGGTATATACATGCTGCTATTTACAAGTAGGCATAGTCGATGATGGCGCCAATGGGTGTGGATGCCTCATCACATGCTGTGTATGTTAGTGTGGCGGGCCTGGTGGTGGAGGGTGGCTGTTTGTGTGCTGTCATCTGCATAATGTTTGAGGAAGAGGTGGTGCTTCAATGCCTTTCTAAATTGGGCCAGGTCGGAGATTGCCCGTATGTTGGGTGGTAGGGCGTTCCAGTATCTGGGCGCATAGAACCTAAATGCCCTGTTTGTCATTGCCTGCGTGCATTGTGTTATTTCCTTCGGGATTACCAGCGTGTTGACTGCTGCGGATCTTCTGGATCTGTTAGAGGGCATAGGATGGATAAGCTCCATGAGGGAGGCGGAGGAGAGCCTGTTGATGGCCTTGAAAGTCAGTAGTAGGGATTTAAATGAGAGTATGCCGTGTATGGGGAGCCAGTGGAGATGTTTCAGAATGGGTGTCACATGATCCTTCCTGAAAGCACCGTGTAGAACTCTGGCCGCAGAGTTCATTGCGAGCTGGAGTGGATTAAGGGTGGATTGTGGGAGCCCTTGTAGAATTGCATTCGTGTAATCAAATTGCGGGATCACCAGTGCTTGGTAGATTGTCCGGAAGTCATCAGGCTCAAGCAGGGGGCGTAGGTGCTTGAGTGTCCGAATCTTGTGGTAAACTGCTCTTACTGTGTTGCTTATGTGGGCCTTCATGTCAAGGCGTTGATCTAATGTGACTCCTAAGTAACGGATTGTGGATTTGGTTGTTAGTTCCGCTTCCTTGACCTTTAAGGAGGCTGGAGGGGTGAAGCTTTGGTTCCTCGTGATGAAGAGGACCTCTGTCTTCTTGTGCTGTATTCGAAGGTTTTGAGTCTGGAGCCTGCTGGATACGGCGTCAAAACAGCTTGTCAGTGGGGAGAGGTCCGGCTGGTCGGTTGAGAATATTTTTTTCTGTATGAAGAAACAAAAACTGCGCTTGACAAGGATCAACGAAACTATATCCCATCAGAAAACATTTAACTAATTTCTGCAGTTGATCATCATTTGGCTCAAAAAACTATGATAACCTCCTACCCTCCAAGGGACCCACCTCGCTTTTTCCTGATCTTGTAATTTAACATCACTTTTATCTCCAAAAACATTGTGCCAAATCTTCACTACTTAATTTGGACTGAACCTTATCTATTGCACTCCCTTCAGATAGTTTCTTTACAATAATACAATATCTGCACAGGGCCCCTCATGATCCTCTCTTCAGCTGTTCGTGCTGTATTCATGCTTTATAAGTATCAGTCTGATGCCTGTGTGGGGCTCTCTCTGATGAGGAGGAGGACAGCAGCTCAGATTCAAAATAGCAGGAGGGACTGTGCCGCATGGAGAGGAAGGATGATTTTAGGAATGAAAAGACAGAAATAAAGCTTAATAAACCAAAATAATACAAAGTGAGAACTTTTTATTTAACTAACTTTTTCAACTTCTTCCTCAAAGAAGGGAGTGAAACGTCCAGATTCTGGTCAAAAAATGTATTCACTGCAAAAAAAAAAGTTATTATCTTATATTCTGTAATTTTTGTGTGGTAACCTTTTTTCCACTAAAGTGAACTAATGTGGCAACCCCAAGATTTTACCCAGAAATGAACAAACGAAAAAGAGTAAGCCAGGAAAATTTGTGTAGAAAAAATAGTTGAGAAAGAAAGAAATTGTGGAAAAAGTAAAAAAAAATATGGGGGACCTTGAAAGCTGCCGATTATGTAATTATTCCATGCCTGCTATTAAATCACTATTCTTTGCAAAACCTTTAATCCATATCCTTGAAAACTGCAAGGCAAATCCCACACTTATATATAGATAACATACCCTAATCAGTCCTTATATAAACTTTAATTTGGACTGAAGCTCAACTTTCAATTCATCATTGCTCAGTTAATGTATTCCAAAGCTTTCATTTATTCTCTCAGATTTTTGAAATTTTGGCAAAAAGTCTTTCTCTCATTTTTATATGTATATAAAAATTATGCATTTTATGATGCATGTAACACCCCAACCTGGCCAATGGTTTCACCCTTAATAAGTGCTTTATCAGGGTCCCCAATATTAGAGGGATACACATTCACTTTAACATAGGTTGGGGTTATTACATGCAGTACAGCTCTATGCACTATAGCAGGTTCTTTCAAATTTATGAAAAGAGATGTCATATCTCATTAATTCCTACATTATGAAATGCAGAGATTTTACAAACATTAAAAAAAAATTGAGAGAATAAATGAATGTTTTGGACTACATTAGTGGAGCGATAATGAATGGAACGTCGACATAGCTTTAAGCACATCATGAAGACATTTGAACTCTGGCCCAAATTAAAGTTTATATGTAAGGACTGAATAAGGATATAAGTTTGGAATTTGCATTGCAATTTTTAGGACATGGATTATTCCATACCTGCAATTTTCTCGTGAATCTGCTGACACACAGGAGGGGAGATTAAGCAGGTTTCCTGCCTCACTGAAAATCCACTGGCACTTCTCACAGGAACAGCCCAGGATAAATTCCAAAACTGAAATTGACTTGCTCGACTTGCTTCAATTTACCCTGTAAGAAACACTAGTACAGGTACACTTGGTGTCCAATAAACAGAACAGCAAATTCCTGATGTCTCCCATTAAGAACAACTAAGCAAACAGGATGGACCAAAAAATCCTTATCTCTTATGTTACTGAGGACTGATTCAGCTGTACCAGAGCCTGATTCATCGAGGTCTTTCTCTACAGATACATGGGAGAAAGGTCATACGGAATCAAGTCCCACATATGCATTGGAAAATCTGTTACAAAATAGTAATACCAGCACCAAACTTGAACTCTTAGAGAGCTCATCTGCTACCTTTCTCCTCCCACTAAAGTTAGCTTCAGCAGAAGAAGGCACAGAAGGTTATTTTAGAAGTCTTATTCTGAATTTATGCATGTAAAATCAGGTATAAACATATGTAAATTGCTGTTTTAGAAACTGTCCAGTTTAGACATGGCTGTCCAATGTCCATACTGCGTTGAAAATTGTACGAAGGCGTTGGGGGCATGTCCCGGTCGGGACAAAAATCTACATGTGTATTCTCCATTTCATATGGAGAATGCAGGTGGAAGCCTAAAATTGTCCATGTCGAGATTTACAACTGCTCCCCGACAAGAATGGGTATTTAAAAAGTGCTCCTTTTGGTCATCCCTTTAGTATTAGTATTTAGGAAGTATTAAGGAGACTATCTCTCTTAATTCTCCTCCAAATTGAAATGAGGTCAAGATAAAATACCCTGTAGTTAAATAAGAGCATCTGCACATATTATCAGAGAAGCAGGACTGTATGAAGACAACCAGCGTGTGAAGATTGGTGGAAAACTTATCAACAACATTCACTATGCTGATGATACAACAATAATGGATGAAACGTACTTGACAACTGGCAAAATCAATACGTTTATCATTGATGGAGAAGAAATTGAAATAGTTGACAACTTTAAGCTGCTTGGATCAATAATCACTAAAGAAATGACAAACAGTCAAGAAATCCAACGACGCATTGCTCTTGGCAGAATGGCTATGAAGGACCTAGATAAGGTTCTCAAGAGCAGAGATGTCTCTCTCCATACAACGATTCGACTTGTCCAAGCCATGGTATTTTCAATAATGTCATATGTATGCGAAAGTTGGACAGTTAAAAAGATAGAAAGAAGAAAATTAATGCCTTTGAATTATGGTGCTGGGGAAGAATACTATATCATGGACTGCCCGAAGAACAAACCAGTCGTACTAGAGAAGATCAAACTAAGCTTTCCTTAGAAGCTCAGATGACAAGACTTTGACTTTCTAATTTGAACACATCATCCAAAGAGAGAGATCATTAGAGAAAGACATCATGCTTGGCAAGGTTGAAGGTCAACACAAAAGAGGAAAGCTAGCAATAAGATGAATTGATACAATAACAGCAGCTATGGATGCCACTCTATCAACAATGAGCCACTTGACTGAAAACTAAACACAGTTTAGAATAACTATTCAGAGGGTCGCCATAAGTTGACACCGACTCAACGGCACTTAACAACAAAAGCATATCTAAGTTTGCCAAATGGTTCAACTGTACGTGCTAGAGTCAGTATTTACATGTGTATGTAGTGAAATGTTGGCAATGACAAGTATAAGTTGCTGGGTTTCCTCTGTCAATTTTTCCCACATTTCCATTTGTGAAATGGCTCCTCCGACTGCACATGCATATACATCCCTGTGAGTCCCCACATTTCCATATTTTAGAAACAGCTCCACCTTTAGCACAGCTGTTTCTAAAATACTGGCACAATTGTAAGCATAGCGATCTTGATGTCACAATTCTGATCTCCAAGTCCTATCTTAAATGTGCATTTACATATCTTACTCAGCCTTCAAAAGTGAGCTGGTGGCAGTAGTGGGATTAGAAACGGGTCTCAGTGCAAAGATGCATGCAGTGTCCCCTTTTCTTTTCTTCCCGAGCTGTCTCCCTTTGTCTATAAAGTCAGTTTAAATTCCCAAAAGTTCATGGAAAGTGTCAAAGCTAATAAACAATCAGTTTTGTTAAAACTCATTTTTGTGTCTGTTTCCTTAGTCCTTCACCCACCACCTTAAGCTGCTGTCCTTCGTTTATTTACAGTCAAAATTTACCAGATTGCTGCCATCATGTGAGCTCAAGGCGAGAGTATATTAATATAGTGGCCTTGGCTTCATAATCTGACCTACTGTAGGTGAGACACAAAGCAGCTCTCTGCAGTTTGTTCTTCCTCCAGTGTGGCTGTAGCTCCCGCCTGTTCACCCTGAACTACCATCAAATGCTAGGTCAGCTAGATAAGCCCATCTGCAGACCAGGGCCAGGTTTATGATTTAGGTGCAAGCAAAGCTAATACAAAGTCCAAAACAGCCTAAAACACAGTAGAAAATGTTTGAAAAAGCATGTTTTCTCCAAGGATTCACTTTCCCGGGACAATTTTTATTTTTCCATTAGAAGATTTAGGCTGTGATTATAACACGGTTTTCTCCTCAGTAGGGCAGGATAGCAGAGAATGAACCTACTATTCTCCCATATAATTCAGTCCTGACACTAGAATCTTAGTCCAACAGACCAAGATGTTATTTCCTGCAACTTACAGAGTGCCCCCCCTTCAGAAATGTTAGTAAAATGTTCTATAGAAAGTGCTGTTGGAGTTCCACATGGAAATAAGAAATCTGAGAAGCGGGGATGCTGCTGTGTTGATTGCCATCAGAATGCTTGTGCAGATTGTACACGGAAACATTTAAAGCATGAATATATAAGAACAGAAAAGAGTGATAAATCGAAGATATTCAAAATCATTTATTTTGTTAACTCCAGGAATTAGCTGATCTATGATTGTTTTGAAATTATATAGCTGCTAAATGCATAAATTTTGGATGAACATCTTGACGTCAGCAACAGGATATCCATTTAAAATCCAGAAAAGTTAGAGGTGCGGTAGGAGCAAATTTAAAGTTTAGCTGGAGAGCAGTGATAGTCACTATCCAATTAAAATTACCTAAATAACTTGGTCACAGATAAAGCAGGCCTTAGATATCTGGCTGTCTTTAACTGGATATTGTTTCACTGAACAAAAAAAACTGGAATAGTTTGGGAAACTGAAATGGAGTTAGACAGCATTTTATTTCAGAGGGATGGGTACATTTCCAGTGCCACCGTGTGCACAGAGTTGCCAAGTTATAGGAGTGAGATTTTTTGCCAGTTCTGGTTTTAAATTAGCATTGCAATGTAGTATGCTATTTGTAGTTCCTGATTTTACCCATTGGAATCAATGCTGCAGGTCCTATAATGCAGAAGGATGAGATTGTCAGAAATCCAGGACTGGCTTAAAATCTCATTCCTGGAACTGGGTAACTTGGCAACTCTGCATGCACCCTTGTTGGCAGTCTCAGTAGAGGGGGCTTGGGCAATGAATTATCTTATAACACAGGCCTTGACAAATTTTCTTTGGAATTAGGAGCCACCAGACACAGAGGGCAAGGACAGGCCTAAAGAAAGGGTAAGTTGCCGAGTGCTCTCCCAACCTCCTTCTCCCCACCAGTCTCCCCCTCTCTCTCAATCCCCCACCCTGGCCCCAGCCGTCTTCTTTCTTAATCCCTCATCCAGCCTCTCTCCCACTCAGTCCTCCTTCCCTCCCCAGCAGTCTCTTTTATTGTGCTCCACAGCAGTTCTCATGCAGCCCAGTGGATGAAGACAGCTCTCTTTGGCCTCTGCAGGTCACTGATGATAATGATGATGGTGTTGGTTTGCATGGACAGTGATGTATACCACCTACTCCTCCTTCTGCTTGTGCTATACAAGTTTTGTGGTGAAACATTGTGTGTGAGGGAATCTTGTGTTCTCCTATGACAAGCAGGAAGAGTCAGCCACACTTGGTGACATCATCTAACTGAGTCTTAGATGGAAGTACTCTTCATAACTCAGAAAGGCAAACCTTTCTGAGCATGAGCCAACTAGCCTTACCCACCGGTCCGCCACTAGCTAGCCAGTTTGTCTTTTTGCCTTGCCTACAAGGCCGATCTTTCCACTCTCCAACTGATTCCAGCATAATCTCAAAAAAAAAAAAAGAAGAAAAGCAAAGAAGGAAAGGGAGCAAGCATACCTGCGACATGCCGAATCCCGGCTTCAAAACATGCTCCAATTTCGGACACCTACTATCAATGCTTGCATTGCCTGGGCAAGGTCTACTGAGTTGAAGATTGTGCACACTGCACCCAGATGTCTCCAAGGGCTAGGAAATCCCATGGCCATGTGCCCCAGGACATGCTGATGCAGGTGACCTCACCAGCAGAGCCCCTGATGAACCTCATGGCTCCCCAAGGTACACAGACCCCAGTGGCGGCACAGGACGTGTCTGCCGAGGCCTCCATCACTGGCTGCACACCTCTGGTCCTCTCAGCAACAGCCATTGTTCTACCTGGCCCAGCTCCAGAATCCGCAGTCACGTGGACCCCTGACCATGCTTCCAGCCTGCTCCATAGCATCTCTTCTGGCTTGGACTCTGCCCTCCTGGCACTGATTAGCCAGTGCCATAATGGTCTCCACTCCCAGGACTGCCCTCACACTCAGCAATCTGCCCCCCTGCGCTGATTGGATGGCACCAGAGACCAGAGCAACCCTGATCAGTGTCACTGTGCTGGCGGCCCCACCCTCTCAATGCCAACCCGACATCAGAGGAGAAGCTCCCCCAATCCAGGGAAGCAGAGACACCATGATCGGTGATGATGGAGGGAGAAGCATTGGAGGAGACTTAACAAGGGGAGCCACAGCAGACAACAAAAATGCTGGCACAGCGGCAGCTCAAGCCACAGCAGCTCTTTCAAATGGTGCAGGTACACTTCCAGCCTATCCTCCCCCCTTGTCATCCTGGGAAGAGCGAATCCAGCAGGAGCAACTGAGCAACCTCCATAGAGGGTGCAAACAATACTAGAGGGGGGAAAGGGACCTCTCTTTTGACCTACTTGGAGTGCAGAGGGCTCAGCTGAGATCCTCCAGCTGCTTACCCATCTCCTGCAGCAATGGACCCCAGCACATCCCACGACAATTGCATCACCAATAGTGCCAGAGCCCACATCTAGATTCTCCAGTAATGCGTTAACCCACGCAGCCGCTACAGATCAATGACCGATGGCTCCACCCGTCTGCCCTTCCACCCAGGGGAGTCATCATCTGAACCTCACGTGCTCCCCTGACCAGTCAGCAATGCTCAGTGGGGGGCGACAAAACAGCCCCCCTGGGGTCCCAGGGCACATGGAATGCCCTTACAACAACAACTGAGGTGCTGGCACCTTCTCCACCCATACCTGCTCTGCAACTCGCCCCACCAGAGGACCTATCCAAAATTCCTGAGGAGAATAACGGCTGCCCTAGCCATTGCAACCAGTAACATCAAAGACCAGCAGAGTGAAATCCAAGGGGCTCTCAGGTACTTGAAAGCACCAAGGACACTGATCTCATTGCCAATAGACCAGCTACTCTGTGACAACATGATGAAGCTGTGGTAGAACCCCACGCCCTGGCTGCTCTCGTAAGCTCAACATGAAATACCAGGTGCAGCCCGCCTGCAGGTTTGAAAAGACGCAGCTCCCACACCACTCCATCATTATGGAATCTGCCCTAAAGCAGGCCAAGTCCTCTCACAACCATGTCAACAACCTGCCCGGGTGGGAACACAAACTCCTCAATAATATTGGCAAGAGAGTGTACCATGGAGCCATGCTGAGCGCGAGGCTGCCAGCTCACTAATTTCAGCACACTCTGTACCAGGATGTCTTCATGGGGAACCTTAAAACCACCATCTCGACTCTGGCCCTGGAAGCACAGACAGCTGCTGCTGCAACTCTGGTGGACCAGGAGGAATGCACAAAACACCAAGTCCAAGCAGCCTTTGACGCCTTCGATGCGGTTGCCTGAACAGCTGGATTGGTGATCTCGGCCTGCTGACTGACATAGCTGCGAGCGTCTGGGCTACAGGAAGACACTCATGACCACAATGCGGATGCCCCCTGTGCAGGTAACTCCATCTTTGGGGACAATGCCAAAGACCCCATTAATGACCTGAAGAAGCACTGCACCATATTACAGACCCTGGAGAAAGAGGGCCTGGAACGCACAAGCTCCAACTGCAAAGTATAATTAGACCTTACCTGCTAATTAGCGTTCTTGAAGGAACTCGTCCAGTCCTGGAATTCTGGGTTGTGCACCTCCTCCAGCAGCTTGAAGACTGAGCACATCATCCTTTTGATGACCTACACCTATATGTATTGCTGGCACCTCCAACCAGCTCCAGTAACCTATTTACAAAGCAGACTCACAGGAGCAACAAATAAGAAGTTAAACAATATAAACTCTAAAAAGACCTATGCGCCCCTCCCCACATGGAGGAACTTCCCACTTCCCCCACACGCTGAGACCTACCTGCGAGTCTTCCAGCCACAGCATCCATAAAGAGCGGCAGACATGCCACTGACCCGTTCCCATCTCCGCCGCCCTGCTGAGACCCCGAGCAAAAAAGGGCACCCAGATCTGTCTCCCCTTCCCCTCCGCCCCCCACACGGCCAGTCCTCCTGGCCGGGATCACTAGACTGAAACTTCCATAAAAACCTGAGAGAGGGATCTGGGACTGGACTGGAGTTCCTTCATGAACGCTAATTAGCAGGTAAGCTCTAATTATACTTTCCTTAGCGTTCCTCCAGTCCAGTCCTGGAATTCTGGGATGTAACAGAGCAGTACCATCAATGGGAGGGGCCTGCAAGACTGGCCCTGAGGACTGACCCCCCCCCCCCCCAAATGGGCATCAGCTGCCGCCTGGACATCCAGACGATAATGCTTAGAAAAGGCATGTAGCGAGGACCACGTCACTGCCCTACAGGTTTCTGCTGGCGGTACCAGGCTAGATTCTGCCCAGGAAGCTGCCAGACCTCTCGTGGAATGCGTCCGCAGGCCTGCTGGTACTGTCCTACTTTTCAACACATAGGCTGACACAATAGCTTCTTTGATCCAACAGGAAATGGAGACCTGGGCCGCCACCTTTTCGTGGCTCCGCAAACAACACAACCAATCGGATCTACAGAACGGCTCCGTCCTCTTCAGGTATCACCTTAGGACTCTATGGATGTACAGACGGGGCAGGTGAGAATCCACGGTTTCCTCCCCCATGCTAGGCAGCGCTGGAAGGGGGACTGGCTGGTTCATGTGGAATTCCACCTTGGGCAAGAATGAAGGAACAGATCGCAGCACCACCTTGTCTTTGGAAAAGAGAAGAAAAGGAGGCCGACAGAAAAGGGCCTGCAGCTCTGAAATTCTTCTAGTGGAGCAAATCTTCACCAGGAACACTGTCTTTAACATCAAGTCCTTCAGAGAGACCTGAGACCGAGGCTCAAAGAGCTCCCCTGTGAGCGCTTCCAGGACCAAGTTAAGATCCCAGGGAGGTACCACCACTCTATGTGGCAGTCAAAGTCACTTCACTGCTTTCAAAAAACGAGCGTTTGGGTGCGCTCCTAGCAAACCTCCTTGTACCCTTCCGCGATAGCAAGAAATGGCCGCCAGGTGAACCCTTAGAGAACTGGCAGCTAAACCTTTTTGAAAACCAGCCTGTAAAAATGCTAAAATGTCTGGAAGGGACACAGAGGTCGAGCAGCACTGCCTTGCTGAGTACCAATCTTCAAATATACGCCACACCCTGATGTAAGAGAGAAAGGTGGATCTTTTGCGGACTTTCAGCATGGTTGCAACCACTGAACCCGAGTAGCCCCTCTTTAGCAACCTTGCCCTTTCAAGAGCCATGCCGTAAGTGAGAACCGACCCTCCTGAGGCAATTGGATCGGGCCCTGTGTCAGCAGGTCCTCCCGCTCTGGGAGCTGCTAAGGCTGGTCCGTGAGCAGCCGCATCAGATTGGCATACCATGGACACCCCAGCCAATCTGGAATGATGAGGATGACCAAGCCTTGGTGGTCTTCTATTCTTTGAATGACCCTGCCTGTTAATGACCACGGCGGAAACACGTACAGAAGCCCCTCTGAGGGCCAACTCTGCACCAGAGTATCCAGGCCCTCCGACATCCTTTCTCTCTTCCTGCAACAACTCACCTTAGCCGAGTTCCACCTCACCATGAGATCCATGACAGGAGGGCCCCATCTGTCTACTATCTGCGAGAAGACCTCCAGGCAGAGTTCCCACTCGCCGTGATCCACTTGAGCGTGACACCGGCAACTTGTGCTGCTGACAAAGCTTGGAGGTGGGCTTCCGCCCACCCCATCAGACTTTCTGTCTCTTCTTCAAAGAGGTGCTGCCTGACCTCTTTGGTGATTGATATGCCACCATGGTCGTGTTGTCTGAGAACACCCTGACCACTTTCACCTTCAGCCATGGGACAAAGCTCCTCAGCGCCAGGGCCACCGCCCTTATTTCCAGCTTGTTGATGGACCAAAGGGCCTCCTGCGGATTCCAGCGACCCTGGGTCAGGTGCCCCTAGCAGTGTGCCCCCTACCTGGACAGACTTGCATCAGTGGTCAGAGGGATCCACGGAAGGGTCTCGAGAGGCATTCCCTTCATCAGGTTCCCGGGGCAGAGCCACCACCTGAGTGCCCTTCTGGTCTGCAATGGGCAGGGAAGCCTCATTGAAAGAAGCTGGCGCTGATGGGACCATCGATGGAGCAGGGCCCTCTGCAACGGCCATATATGGGCTCTTGCCCATGGTACCAGGTCGACAGTCGCTGCCATCGTCCCAAGTACCTGCAAGTAATGCCAGGCCAAGGGCTCCCTCATCTGCTGCACCAACCATCACAGGTCCTGACCCCGCCGGTCTGGGAGATACACCTTGCCCCCGTGAGTATCGAAGTGCGCTCCCAAATACTCAATCTCTTGGGACGGGAGTAAGTTGCTCTTGGCTAGGTTGACTACCCAAATGAGACTGCACAGGAATTCCACCACTCTGGAAGCCACCTGCTCACTCTCCTCTTTGGACTTTGCCTGGATCAGCCAGTCATTGAGATACGAGTGTACGAGTATGCCCTCCTTTCGGAGCACTGCTGCCACGACCACCATGATCTTGGTGAAGGTGCGAGGTACTGTGGCCAGACCGAATGGCAGGGCCTGGAACTGGAAATGTCCCCGTGGAACTGCAAATCAGAGATACTGCTGATGAGCCAGTCGGATGGGAATGTGAAGGTATGCCTTCATCAGGTCGAGGGAAGTTAAGAACTCTCCTTCTCTGACTGCTGCTATGACGGAGCATAACATTTCCATGTGGAAATGGGGGACCCGAAGACAATTCACTTGCTTGAGATCAAGGATGGGTCAGAAGGACCCCTCCTTTTTTTGGCACCATGAAATAGATGGAGTACCAACCGCAGTCGTACTAGTTCCTGGAGACGGGAACTACCACCCCTAATTGCAGTAGCTGTGACAGCGTCTCCTTTATGGCCGTGACCTTGGCAGGCCCCCTGCAGAGGGACAGGATGAAAGACTGACAACCCTGGGCATGCTAAGTCGAGGGTATAGCCCTCCCGGATGACCTCCAGCACCCACTGGTTGGAAGTGATTAGGGCCCAGGCAGGGAAAAACTCCCATAGCCGACCTCCCACGGGCAGCACTCCCACCTGAGGCCCTCTTGCTTCATTGTGTTTTCTTTAGGCCAGAGGAGGAGGAGTACTGAAACCTCTCCCAGTTCTTCAAAAGCCCCAAAGACCCTGACCCTTTGAGGGAAAACGACCATTCTAATAGGGCTCTGAGCAAAGGGTCCGAAACCTCCTAAACTCCCGTGGCTGCATCGGAACAGGAGGGGTACTGTGAGGCTGTTTCTGCTTATCCTCCAGAAGATGACCCCCTTTGGACTCCTCTAGGTCCTTTCCCAATTTGTCCAACTCCTCCCCGAACAGCAGCTTCCCCTTAAAAGGCAGTTTGCTTAATTCAGCCTTAGAGGAGCTGTTGGCCGCCCAATTTCAGAAACAGAGATAGTGGCGAGTGGCCATCATCGAGGCCATGCTCTTAGAAAGGCCCCTAATAAGGTCATAGTGGGCATCTGCAAGGTAGGCCTCTCCTGATTCGAGCCATGCTGCTTCGCCCGTCAAGTCCAGCGGAGACAGGCCTAGCCACCTGGGCCCCGCAGACCGATGCCTGCAGCGCAAGGGCGTTGATATCAAAGGCTTGCTTCAGCAATGCATCCAACTTCCTAGCCTGAGAGTTCTTAAGGGCCTTCCACTGGGATAGTCATTTTCTTGGTCACCGCAGAAACCACTGCATCCACCTTCGGAGACTGAAAGAGTCTCACTCTTGATCCAGCAAAGGGTAAAGGTGCGCCATGGTTCGTGAACCTCTTAGCCCAGCTTCCGGCGATTCCCACTCCTCATGGATCATCTTCTTGACCACTTGATGGACCGGAAAACTTTCTGTGTCTTCCAGACCTCTTGAAGTAGAGGGTCTGCCAGTGCCTCCGCCTCCATCTGAAGGCCTGTAGGCATATTGAGCGCCTTCAAGGATTTGCCAATAAGTGCCGGGAGCTCCTCTTGGTGAAAAACGCAAATAATCCACGCCTGTTCTTCCTGTTCTGGAATCTCTCTTTCTTTCAACTCCTCCTCTTCTTCTGCAGAGTCCAGAATCTTACCCAGGTCTGTCCTTTCCAGGACCTCAGACCAAGGTGAATGGTCTCCCCAAACATCTGAGTCTCTTGTCCTCTTAGAAGGCTCTGTCCCTGTTTCCGAGATCTTCGGAGGTGCAGGATGCTTAGGGACGCGAGCCCCTCTCATAGAGGCCGGGATGGACCCTTGCTGGTGTAGGCAAAACGCTTTATGTAAGAAGAGGACGAACTCTGGTGAAAAGCCTCCCCAGTCCGCCCCCCCCTCCCCACTCCTTGCTCCTGTGAGGTGGAGGGCCTAGGAAGAAGCTGGGGATTAGGCTGCGTTTCCAGCAAGGGAAAGCAAAAGCCCAAAACTCCCCCTTCCAGGTCTGGGGTGATCCCTAAATCCTGGGACAGAGCAGAGCCACTCTCTGGATCCCCAGCAGTCTGAAATCCCTGCTCCACTGATGCTGCCTCCTGAGCGCAGCCGTGGCATACGCCTGCATCTGAGACAGTCCTCCTTTGGGTATCACAAGCCAGACACTGTGGATGCCCCGGCATGGTGTCCCTCCTTACAAGCATTCCTTGGGGCCTCAAGGGAAGGGAAGGGAACTCCCCTCCAGCAGACATACCCAAACACTGAAAAGAAACTCTACCAAAGCTCTAAAGGCCTGACTTCCTTGCCTACTATCCTTTTTCTTTTTTTTTAAACTGAAAATAGTCTGACCAAGGACAAAACCTCCCAAAACCCCATTGGCAGTACAAACAGAAAGGGCGCACTTTCCCTTGCCTCTTACTGGAAATTGCCGCATTTGACCGAGATCACTGCTGCACACCCGCTAGGCTGCTCTCAACACACAGTCCAGATGCAGAGAGCAGGAAGCGAGAAGTCCAGTGTTACTCTGCTATGCCGCTCCCACACTCAGCCGCAACCGGTGGCTTCAGCGATGGGGCGGCCTCAGTGGGCTGCTGCGCGGGAATCAACTTCTTCCTCTGTCGAATTACCAAGCCAAAATGAGGAAGGCGCTGCACTGAACTGCCACTCCCGCACTCAGCCGCACCAGCAGGCTTTGGCAATGGGGCGGATCTGGCGCTGTCCTCTGCTATGGTAAGCTGCTGCCTTCCGATCCCAGGCTCTCAGCTCCTCACCCATACATAGGTTTGGGAGCCAACAAACATACACAGTTCCTGTCTCTGGACCTCCACAGCTCACATATGTGGGGAGAGTAGAAATGGAAGAGTGGAAGGGGCCTCCGGGCTATTCCCCCAGCAGGAACCAGCCCCCAGAACAAAAATGAACCAACTTCAATGCAAAATAAGACCAATTGAAAACAAAATAAACCAAAATTAAATCAAGAACATAGCTCTCCTTAGTTATTTTTCCAGTGAGCCCAGATTCCTGGCTCATTCCTACCTCCAGCTGCTTGGAGATTGAGCATACTGGAGCTGGTGGGAGGTGCCAGCAGTATATATAGGTGGAGGTTATCAAAAGGATGGCGTACTCAGTCTCCAAGCTGCTGGAAGAGGTGCACAACTCAGAATTCCAGGGCTGGACTGGAAGAGCACTAAGGAAAGGGGCTTATCACCAAAAATCATACCCCTCATCCAGGTGTCACAACTCTTACTGCAAGTGGCAGCCACCACATTACAAGTAGCATTCCTACCAGGCCCCCTACGGCTCAAAATACCACCAGTGGGAGCAAAAGCAGCAGAAACCTGCACCATTTGGCACTGGGAAGGCCAACACTTCCTTTTGACAAGAAACCCCACACCAGTCTCCCCACGGGGGGTGGGGGGGGGGAGCTTATGGCCTTCCTAGAGTCCTAGAGCCATCACAATGGACAAATGGGTCCTCAGGATTATCAAGGAGGGGTACCGCATCAGATTATCATCCACTCCTGTGCAACATATCCCACCCTCTAACGACATACTGCCACATTGGATCCTTGCCAAAACAGCAGAATTATTATCCCTCCTGGCCTCCCGGGCAATAAAGCCAGTGCTACCCGACAAGCTCCACACTGGATTCTACTCCAGATACTTGCCGATCCCCAAGAAATCAGGGGACATCCACTCCACCCTCGACCTCAGGAAACTCAACAAATTTATCATCAAAGAGAAATTCTGGATGCACTCCTTGGGGTCCATTCTACCCCTCATCCAGCCAGGAGAATGGTTAGCCTCCTTGGACTTGCAGGATGCATACATGCCTGTCCCCATGCACAAAGCACACAGGAAATACTTGCACTTCCAAGCAATGGGGAGTCATTACCAATACAGAGTCCACCCATTCGGACTCTCCCCTGTGCCACGGGTGTTCACCAAGTGAGTTGCCGTGGTGGTGGCGCACCTATGCAAACAAAGTATCTGTATCTTTCCATACCTCGACAACTGACTGATCTCTGCACTGTCATCCCAGGAAGCCCGGACAGTGATCCAGAAAACCATCACCCTCCTATCCTCCTTGGACCTCTTGGTGAACCACAAGAAGTCCCACCTCCAACCCTCCCAGCGGCTGTAGTTCATTGGAGTGGATATCAACACCACAGTGTCCAGAGTGTTCCTCCCACAACACCACATGGACACCATCACCAGTCTGACACAGAGCATCTCCTCAAACCAACGGACTACCACATGGTGCCTGCTCTACCTACTGGGGGACATGGCAGGGTCCACACAAGTCCTAACCATAGTGAAGCTTCACATGTGCCACCTACAATGGCATCTGTGCACCCACTGGAAGCAACACTCAAAACCCCTCTCCATGCACATCTCACTGGAAATGGGGTTCACAGGCTCTCTATGCTGGTGGAACCACAGAGAGAACCTGGCCCAAGGCAAACCCCTCCAGCAACCATCCCACCAACTAGTCATCACCACTGATGTCTCAATAGTAGGATGGGGGTGCACTGCTTTCACCTCCGCACCCAAGGCACCTGGACAGCAAGGGAACAGACTTCCACATTAACCTGCTGGAACTCAGAGTGGTTGGGTACACACTCAGTGCCTTTCAGGCTCACATCACCGGCAAGACTGTCCTGGTCCAGACAGACAATCAAGTAGCCATGCTCTACATCAATAAACAAGGGGGAAAAGGCTCCCACTCCCTCTGCAGGGAGGTGCTCTGGACCTTTGCCCTATCCAAGCAATGCCTTTTGCAAGCCTTCTACCTACCGCAGACACAGAATGAGCTAGCAGACAGGCTCAGCCATCAGCTGAGCCTGCACGAATGGACTCTCAGCCCTTGGGTGTCAACTTCCCTCTTCCATAGGTGGGGCAGATCACAAATCAACCTGTTTGCCACCGAGGAAAACATGAAGTGCACCCTTTTCTGCTCATAATGCCCTTCCACCAGCAGTATTGCCACAGATGCCTTCTATGTGTCCTGGAGGGAGTGGTCACTAGTGTATGCCTTTCCATTCTCTCCTCTCACTTCGAAGACCATACAGCACATCATCAAGGGCAAAGCCTAGGTCATCCTCATTGTGCTCCACTGGCCGAGATAGGTGTGGTTCTCCTACCTCCACTGCCTGGCTCTAGAAACTCCTGTACGTCTCCCCCTGATGCTGGATCTGATCACTCAGGATGGCAGGGAAACCCTCCATCCCAACCTGCAGATGCTTACACTGACAGCATGGAAATTGAGAGGCTGACCCTGTCGTCTCTCAACCTACCCTCTGAGGTACAAAAAGTGATACTGGCAGCAAGGCACCCATCAACAAGAAAGTCTTAAAGCTTGAAATGGCAGCTCTTCAGCGCTTGGTACATGTCATGGCAGCTGAACCCCTTTTCCTGCACAGTGACTCAGGTCCTCCAGTACTTCACTTCACGCTTCGACAAGGGCCTAAAGACACAGTCCATCCGAGTGCACCTCTCCATGATTGTGGCCTTCCACGACTGCACCAGCGACAGCTCCATCGCCACACTACTACTAATCGTCTGCTTCATGGAGGGCCTGACAAACCTCTGCCCCACCGTCCTGCTCCCCATGTCCCCCTGGGACCTCAAGATGGTCCTCAATCAGCTAACACGGGAGCGCTTCGAGCCACTGCAGACAGTAGAACTGAAGTATGCTTCCTGGAAGACCCTATTCCTGGTAGCAATCACTTCGGCCAGACGAATCAGTGAACTGCAGGCCCTAGTGGCACACCCAACATACATGCTGCTCTACTAGGACCAGGCCACCCTCCGGATCTACCCAAAGTTCGTCCCCAAGGTGGCATCTGCCTTCCAGGCCATTGAACTTCCATGCTTCCACCCGGAACCCCACGCCTTCTCAGAGGAGGAGACTCCACACCCTGGACTGCATCAGGGTCCTACACATCTACCTGCAACAGACAGCGCACCAGTGGTAGGGGACTCAACTCTTTGTCTCCTATGACCCCAATAAACCAGGTCACCCGGTCACCAAGCTTATGCCATCTCTGTGGATTTCCACCTGCATCGCCTTCTGCCTGGACCAGGCAGGAGCTTAAGCCGCGCCTAGGGTCGCCAACCTGCACTACGGACCAATGCAAGGCTGGCAGCCGACATCTGAAAGGCTGCCTCCTGGTCCTCCATGCACACTTTCCAAAGACACTACTGCCTCAATTTTGCAGTACAGATGGACACATCCTTCGGCCAAGCGGTCCTAACCGCAGCAGAGACTCCAGTGACATAAGACCACTAAGCCAAGACTCCAGTGGCAAGCTCCCGCTTAGACAGTTGTTCTTGAACACTGAGACTACCTCATAGTTACTGCACATTTGCACATTGTTACATTGTTACTGCAAGTTTGCACATTGTTGTTACTGCACGTTTGTACTTTTGCTATACCACTAGCACCATTCTCCAGGTGCACACCAGCATTGCTCTACCGTGTTATGTTCCATCTTGCAACAATAAAACGTTCCACACTGCGACCCTGGGAATGGTCATCACTGAATTTGACTAGGGCTTTGGCCTCCCCCCATCCACAACAGCACATGACAGTTGGGGAGGCTCTAGATGTGACTGACTCATCCTGCTTGTCCTAGGAGAAAGCGAGGTTGCTTACCTGTAATAGGGGTTTTCCATCGACAGCAGAATAAGTCAGTCACATATACCCACCCACCTCCCTTAGAGGGGGTCAGCCTCCGACCCCTAGCATCCACCTACCTAGTGACAAGGGCTCAGCTAGTGACATATTGGCTAGCTAGAGGAGGGCCAGTGGGTAGAACTAGTTGGCTCATGCTCAGAAAGGCAAAGCCTTTCAGAGCTATGGAGAGTACTTCTGTATACAGCACTGTCAGATGATGTCACCAGGTATGGCTGACTTATCCTGCTGTCCACAGAGAACCCCTGTTACAAGTTATGCATACCGTATGCACTGTATCCAGCAGAAATACAGTTGCAATGTTTTGTTTACCCCATTATTCCAAATTATACCTACCTTATGTTCTATTAAAACAAATTCACTAGAATTTTGTTAAAACTGTTGTATGTAAACCACTTTGACTGAAGAAAAACGGTATATACTGTACAAATCTGTTAAATAAATAAAGAATTAAGTAACCCACTCTACTTCTGTTTGTACCTTATCTATTCCATAGTGTGGCTGTGTGTGTATGAGGGGAACTTACGAGTATGTTGCTGCTGTCTTTGCTGTCACTCTGAATGATATTGATGCAGTGTGTGTGTTGTGATTTGATTGTGTGCGAGAGAAGCTGTTGTGTGTGTTATATTTCTGCTGTTGAGGAGCCTATGCGGCAGTGACTGAGATCCATGGTAGTGTAGTGTGTTGGTGTATGCTGTATCTGTTCGGTGAGTAGATCATCTTGTTTTATGAATATCAAAATATAGTACAAACATCTTTTTTTAAAAACTGAACGGAAAAGAGAAAGGATATCTATAAATAAAACCACAAGGGTTCACGTGCTGTTGTTTTGAAGAGTCCTGTAAGTTTCAATGTTAGTGCTTTAACAGCACGTTCTGAGGAGTTGAGAGATGAGGAAACTGTTGTGTTATGTTGTGTCATGTCGTGTATACTACTCAGCCCCTGGCAGGCACATGGTGCTTCAGCCTTAGGGCTGGGGATACAATCTAATCAGGAGTTTCTTCCCCATCACATGCAGCTGCTATTCACACTCTCTGCTGTTTTGGAAACATTTTCTGGCCTGCTGGTGACTGGTTGAAAAGGTAAAGAAAAAAATAACAAAAATAAAAAACATATGATGTTAGCTTTTGTGTGCTAGGCCTACAACGTAGCAGATGGTTCAGACTGTGTGTCTGAAAGTTCTGCGACAAAGCAACATGTGTCTGCTTCTAAAGCCATACAGCCAATTGTGTTTTAAGAGATTGGGAGGGTGGGGAAAGAGGGTTCCAGATGGATACGCAAGACCTGGTCTAAAAAAACTTAATCTAAGAGATGAGCATCAGATAAATAATTTTGTGAAATGTAAAACTTGCAGACCCTTGTGGGTTTAACTTGTGGTAAAAACTGACAAAACATTCCGATGTCTGAAAGCTATTCTACAAACGTCTGTTCAACATCTCAAAAATCAATAGGACATTCACTCCAATCCATCCAGCTGCCTCTGCTCTCTGCCACAAACTCTGAGAAATAGAAGAGATCTCTTAGCTGTTTGTGCTCCCTACCACAACCTCTAATCAATAAAAGAGCTCTACCAGATGCCTGTGCTCCCTCTCACAGTCTTTTGACAACGATGAGCTCTCCCAGCTGCCTGTGCTCCAAACCACCTTCTGACCATTAGACAAGCTCTCCTAGCTGCCTGTGCTCCCTCCCACAGTCTCTGACCAATAAAAGGGCTCTTACAGCTGCCAGTGCTCCCTCCCACATCCTCTGACCAATAAAAGAACTCTACCAGTTGTCTGTGCTCCCTCCCACAGACTATGACCAATAAAAGAACTCTCCTAGCTGCCTGTGCTCCCTCTTACAGCCTCTGACCAATAAAAGTGCTCTCCCAGCTGCCAGTGCTCACTCCCAAACCCTCTGACCAATACAAGGGCTCTCCGAGCTGTCTGTGCTCTCTCCCACAGCTTCTGACCAATAAAAGAGCTCTCCCAGCTGTCTGTGCTCCCTCCCACAGCCTCTGACCAATAAATGAGCACTCCCAACTGACTGTGCTCTCCCCCACAGCTTCTGACCAATGAATGAGCTCTCCCAGCTGTCTGTGCTCACTCCCAGAGCCTCTGACCAATAAACGAGCACTCCCAACTGACTGTGCTCTCTCCCACAGCTTCTGCCAATGAAAGAGCTCGCCAGCTGCCTGTGCTGCCTCCCACAGCTTCTGACCAATAAACGAGCTCTCCCAGCTACCTGTTATCCCTCCCCAGCCTCTGACAAATAAAAGAGCTCTCCCAACAGCCTGTGCTTCCTCCCACAGCCTCTGGCCAGAAAAAAACTCTCCGAGCTGCCTGTTCTCCCTCTCACAGCCTCTGACCACTAGACGAGCTCTCCCAATTGCCTGTACTCATCACAGCCTCTGTCCCTAGAAGAAGTCTCCCAACTGCCTGTGCTTCCACCCACAGCCTCAGACCTATAAAAGAGCTCTCCCAAATGCCTGTGCTCCCTCTCACAGCTTATATCCACTAGAAGAGCTCTTGTAGCTGCCTGTGCTCCCTCCCACAGCTTCTGACTACTAAAAGAGCTCTCTCTGCTGCCTGTGCTTCCTCTCACAGCTGCTGACCACCTAGAAGAGCTCTCCCAGCTGCCTGTTATCCCTCCCTAGCCTCTGACAAATAAAAGAGCTCTCCCAGCTGCCTCTGCTCCCTCCCACAGCTGACCAATAAAAGAGCTCTCCCAACTGCCTGTGCTTCCTCCCTCAGCCTCTGACCAATAAAAGAATTCTCCTTGCTGCCTGTGCTCCCTCTCACAGTCTCTGACCACTAGAGGAACTCTTCCCTCTGCCTGTCCTCTCTTCCACAGCCTCTGACCACTAGACGAGCTCTCACAGCTGCCTGTTATCTGTCCCCAGCCTCTGACAAATAAAAGAGCTCTCCAAACTGCCTGTTATCCCTCCCTAGCCTCTGACCAATAAAAGAGCTCTCCCAACTGCCTGTGCTTCCTCCCGCAGCCTCTGATCAATAAAAGAACTCTCCTTGCTGTCTGTGCTCCCTCTCACAGTCTCTGACCACTAGAGGAACTCTTCCCTCTGTCTGTCATCTCTTCCACAGCTTCTGACCACTAGAAGAGCTCTCCCAGCTGCCTGCCCCCCTTTCCACAGCCTCTGACCACTAGAGGAACTCTCTCTTCTGCCTGTGCTCCCTGCCATAGCCTCTACCAATAGCCAGAGAAAGTGCTGAAAAATGCTCCACTGCTACCATATTTCAGCAGGTACAATCTGTGTTAAGAAGACATACATAGTGGATTAGTGGTTTTATTGAGTGCCATTTGGGGACAGCAAGAATTACCCATGGTGAGTTCATTATAAATGTTTTCTGGCACTTTTTAAAAAAAGTCTCCTTGACACAGAGTCTTTGGGCTGATATTTGACAAGGCGCGATGCAGGCCCTACCCGGCCAAATATACCTGGTCAGCAAAAGAGCAGGAATCATCAGTCAGGCGGCGCTCAAATGGGCAATCTCCGGAAATGTGATCCAAAAAATGCAAGGCGGCAGGCCAAGTGTAGGGAGCTGATTTTGGAGTACACATGTAAGAAACCTTGGCACTACCCACATACGATCCCCTGGAGCAAGCGGCCAACAGAATCCCCAGGCAGATGAGTAGGGACGACACATGGGGACAAAACCGTGTAGCAAAATTCTGGAGTACCTGTGTAGTGGCGACAATACCATCAAGTAGGCCCGTCCGGCCTGTGCATGAGCCCCCTATGGCTGGGCTGATAGATAGCAGAATTATAGCAATGAGGAGCATGGTGAAACAGCCCAGATGAGGTTGAGGCCCTTGCACTGTCTGTACTGAGGTACGAGAGGGTGCTTTACTCAAGGAGGGCCGGAGACCGAACCTGAGGCTGTCCATAGGTATCTGGAGGATACAGCTCCGCCTGCACAGGTGAGGAGACATGAAGGGGCAGGGAGCACAGGGGGGAGGGGCTGAGCACCAGGCCATGGCAGACACATTTGCAAATGCACACATGTGTGTCAGCACATGCAAACAGTGATGTGGGGACCAGGCACAGTGCTGAACCACAACTAATGTGAGATGAACAGGCGCCAGTGAGGTGCCGTACCACACAAAGTAAAACCCTGCCAGTCCCAGTGGGCCACAGCAGTAGCCATGCATAGACACAGGATGTGTAGAAGCTGCAGCTCACCCTGGTGGGGGATGGCAGCAATACCACAAGGCAAACACAATGGAGCCATGGGCTGGCACAAGGGGAGCTGTGCAGGGGCAGGGGTGCTCAAAGGGTAGGTGCCAGTCGAGGCAGCTGGCCCAGGCATCCGGTCCCCTCCCAGCAGGTGTGACATCTGTATTGGAGGTGGAGGGGGCCAGTGGCAGCATGCACAGATGTGGCGGCTGTGTGATGTAGCCAATAGATAAAGCTCTGCTGCTCCCCCCCAATGGAGCACTGACCTTCACCATGTACCATGGTGCCACGGCCAGACAATGAGCAGCATATCAGAGTAAGGGATGTGGGGAGGATGAAGGATACACAAAATAGGGACCAGAGGGGGGCAGAGGTGGATGCAGGGCTGAGATGCTGATGGAGGCAGTGGCACAGGGCATATAGCATGGACCCAGAGATGGGATTGGGCGGGAGACCACTACCTGCAGTTGGTGGTGTACCAGCACATGCACCCCTCACAGGATACACCTGGAAAAGCCCCATCTGCCCAGATGGGCAGGTCCCCAGGCACCAGCAGGATACAGAAATGCACAATAGGTGTGCTCGGAATGTACAACTGACCCTATATGTACCCCCATCTCTTATTCACAGTGACCACATTGTGTGGTGCACCCTAGAGGCCCTAAAGTGATGTTTCAGAACAATGCAACGCAAGTGGCCCAGTCTACTCTAGCATCTCTGAGAGCAGTTGGCAGCTGAAGCAGGTCAGTGAGGCACATGGGTGAACGCGGTGGTCACAGGGAGTGCAAGGTATGGCTGTGCATATAGTGCATGCAAACCAGCCAGTGTGAGACTGTCTACAGTCCATGATAGGGATGTACTGGGTGGAGACTGGCTGCACCACAGTGCCGCAAGGTATGGTACACACTTGTCGGTCACCAAAAAAACAAGTCGTGCAGATACTAGACCGTGGCAACATATTGGATGGCATTACAGGGCACAAGTCACCAGCAGTGTGCACAGATGCACACCATGAAGCCACCCTCACAGCTCCCTGTGGGAAGACCCCACTATGTAACATGGAGCCCAAAAACTACAACACGGTATGCCTGGGGGAATACCGTGCTGGCTGCAGGGGAGCACAGGGGAGGGTGTACAGGTGGCACAGGTGGTGGATACTCCCCTGTGTGCTGCACGTGGTGTGTGCAATGCATGTGAGCCACCTCTAGTGCCACCCCTGTCCCACACCATGGCCAATGCCCAGGCACACAAGTAACCCCCCTCACCTTTCTCCCCACAGCCAGTGTCACAGATTCCACAGACACAGCAGGTCCTCCACGAGCACCACCATCAAGCATGTTGCTTCCACTGGAACAGCAGGCCCAACGTCTATCCCCCAGCAGCACATCCTCCAGTAAGGAGGAGGAGTGGACCAGTGGAACTGAGCGAGAGGACATCACCATAAAGGGGGAGGCCACTGATGAGCTTGAGGCAGTGCTGGAGATAGTGGTGGCAGTGTATGGGTCTGCAGGGGATGGTCATACACAAGGGTGAGGCTGAGGTGGAATGTGATGAGGAGGAAAGGGAGCCAGTGCCTGAAGTGATGGATGTGCATGCAGCTGGGGTCAGCTGTAGAGGCCAGGAAGGGTCTGGGGGCAAAGATGGGCCAGAGCTGTCCTGAGAGGCCAAGGGGGAGGAAGGGTCTGAGGGTCCTGATCTGGCAAGAAAGACAGAGTCAGAGAAGGGGTCTGAGAGTCCTGATATGTCAGAGGAGACAGAGTCAGAGGAGGGGTCTGAGGGTCCTGATCATTCAGGGGAGCCAGAGGGGGAGGAGGGGTCTGAGGAACCTTATCCTTCAGGGGGGTCAGAGGAGGGGACTGCAGGTCCAGATCTGTCAGGGGAGTTGGAGGAGGTGGATGGGTCAGAGGGCCTGGAACAGTTAGGGGAGGAGGAGGAGGAGGGTTCTGATGGGGAGGCAGGGGAAGTGCAGGCACCACCCACTAGTGACATAGGGATGGGTGTGCAGAGACATGGCAGGCCCTCATGCACATGAAAGAGGAGCCAGTGGATGAGCAGTGGGCTCCTGCTCTCCATGCCCATCCCACAGTGCCATATCCCACCACAAGGACTGGCAGAGCTGAGGCACATGACACTGCGGTCCTGGGGGCCACATTCCCCAGCCATGGGTCCCCACCACCATCACTGCACCCATGGGCCCAGAAAGGACTGGCCACACAGGGATGCCCCATACCTCCGCCATCACAGTTATCCAGAGAGGGGGTACTGTCCCCCCTGATTGCAGAGGTGCACCTACTTAGGGAGGATGTCCAAGCAGCAGCACAGGTCATCTGCAGGTGCATGGACAACCTGACAGCTGCAGTTGCACACCAACACCAGGGACCCTCAGCACCATAGGACAACCACAATGGCAGGATATGGACAGCTGTTGACCACCAACTGGCGGATTGGTTGCCCTGGCACACAGGGGTATGCAGCCCCTGTAGAGGTGTGCACCAGAGTCAGACCGATAGTCACATGGATACCACCACTGGTGGCTTACTATTGTAGGCATCGGCTCTGTCCTGTATTATGCAAGTGATGATTGCATTGTTGTATTTTGCAGTCTTTTACAAATAAAGTTACCTCTATTTGCTATCCTGTTGTGTCGTCCTTGTAGACAGCGACTGGGCTGCATGACTACCATAGTCATGCAGGAGTGTCAAGGGCATAGTAGGGCTAGACTTTCAGTTTGCGTCGGTGTGCACAAGTAGCAAGCATGGCACTTTACCCATGCACAGTGGTGGCATCGTGCCATAGCGTTATACCCAGACACATGCCACTGTGCATGGGTATAACACCATGGTGCTCTACCCATTCACATGTCACACTGTCGACACTACAGGCTGTGTACAGTTTTGTGGTCTTTCCTGGGTAGTGTGTCATGCTGTCCATACATGGATAGCACTTGTCAGGTCGCTGTAAGGCCAACCTGACACTCCCCCTGTATGGCGGCATACGGGGGAGTGCCCTGACACAGATTTTCGATGCCACGGTGCACAGAATCTTACATGGGTACTGGATATGGGGTTGGATGGCATGTGGCGTGCTTGAGCATCATAACCGCTTATTTGTGAAATGGCCTACGTGGGTAACATTGCACTGCTCTAACTCATGAGCAGCACAATGGCAGAGACAGCTCCCACAGGGCCAAAGTGCACCAGGAAGGCACACAGGGGTGGGCAATGATGCTGCAGGCACAACCTCTGATCCTGCTCCTCTGTGTCGCAGTGCTCATGTGTCACAACGTCCATGCCGGGACACATAGACATGGGGCAGGTGCACTCATGGGGGAACCTTTACACTGTGCATATTATGGTGTTTTTCATGTGTTGCTGCTGTTATCAGAACATCTTGGAGTGGAGGAGTAGCCTAGTGGTTGGGGCAAGGTACTTCAGGCCGGAAGGTCGGGGGTTCAAATCCCACTAGAGGACAGCAACCTTGGGCCGGAAGGACTGGGGTTTCTAGTCCCACAGGTGCTCCTTGTGGTCTTGGGCAAGCCACTTAACCCTCCATAGCCCATGTTCCCTGTAAAATAGTTATCTCCAAGTTATAATGCCCTGTTCAATGTAATTTCAGTTTGTTCAATGTAAACCGCACTGATGCAGAATAGCGCGGTATATAAGAGAATGTAAATAAATAAATAAATAAATCTCACGGATGAGGCAGACACGAGTGGCCAGTGCTTGGGCCTGCTGTTGGCTCCCTGCCTGTGCAACATCCCCCTCAGCTGCCTATGCTTTCTCCCCATCCTCCGCTACTTCTGGCTCACTGTCTGGTATGTCACGGCGCCTCGCCAGATTATGCAGGATGTAGCATGCTGCAAAGATCATGCATACACATTCTGGCCTGTATAGGAGCTCCCCATCACTCCAGTCCAAGCATCTGAAGCAGCTCTTCAGTACCCCGATGGCTCTCTCCATGACCGCCCTGGTCCTCCTGTGGGCCACATTGTAACACTCTTCCTGTGGGGTCTGGGGATGCCTCAGTGGTGTCAGCAGCCAGGTCTGAAAGGGAAATCCTCAGTCACCTGTGGGGGCAATGAGAGATGCACACATAAGCATAACATATGTGCTGTGTGTGTTGGGGCTTGCAGGCTGGGATAGTGGTGGACATGGACGTGGCTACATGAGCTACTGCCATGTGGCTGTGCAACATGGGTCCAGCTCCTGCTCTGCCTCATGCTCCATATTCGTGCATGCTGTCTATTCAGGGCCATGGGCTTTCCCATGGTTACCTCCCCAATGTGCATGATTGCACGCTGCCTGCATTTATATGTGGCCCAGAGGCACATTTGCCCACAGTGGTCATTATCCCACACACATCACTATATGTTTGCATATCACATTGCATTATAATACCTCTACTATGGGTTGAATGTGTGTCTGGGGGCTCACATATGTCTACACTCACCTAGCATCCAGCTATTGCCACGGTCTCCAGCAGCAGCCGCCTGCCCCAGGCTTGACTGTCCAAGTACAAATCATTCAAAACATTGTATTGATACACATTATAATGTCCAAGTACAAAGGCATCATGACAGGATCCTGGGTACCATGCACACACATCAGTGATGGTCATGTTGGCATCCACCACCACCTACATATTCATTGAGATGTAGTTGAGTCTGTTCTGGTAGGTCTCTGGTTCAGCCTGGATGCCTTCAGAGCAATGTGCATGCATTCAATGCTGTCAGGCACAGAGGAGAATCAAACAATGTCATAGAATGACTGCATGGTCTCATGCCATTCCTGTGATGTCCTGGGGAAGGTAATGAGATGAGGCATTCACCGCAGAAGGGCGCTGGTGACAGCACTTATGCAGTGGGCTTGCTGTGTGATGCCAACAGTCACCCTTATGATGTGCTGGAAGCTGCCTATCGCAAGGTATCCTAGGGTGGTGGTGACCTTCACCGCCACTGGCAGTGCCTGGCTTCTGGCAGTGGTTGGCTGCAGGTCCCCAGTGAGGGGAGTGCACAGCTCTGTAATTGTGGATCCATCGAGCCGGTACCACTGGTAGATCTCCTCTTATGTCATTTGCAGGTAGCTCACCATAGGTTTGTGCATACGGTGGGCATGGCACCTACGCCTGGGGTGCTGGACCACTCCCTGATGCTGCATCCCTACTGCTCGCCACATCCTCCTCTGTGCCTATGCACGTCGGGCATATCTCCACCTCAGGATGTGCCTGTGCAGTGACCATATGGCGTGTATCGTGGTCCTGCATGGTTTGCGCCTCTACACGGCTTGGGTGATGGCCTTCCTACTTTCTCGTCTCTCCTTTATATCCGCTTGTGCCAGTATACGGGTTGCCCATTAGCCTTCCATTGTGCTAGGTGCAAGCAATCTTCGCATAGGTATACGTGGTTTGTGGCAACTCTTGGAGCTACATAGTGCATTGAGAAATCTGTGTTATGCAGATGTTACGTGGCCACACCCTGTTATGCCCTCGCGGGTCTCCAGTTAGTGTTGCACGGTTAGGGCAGATTTCTGATTCAATCCACTATGTTGAAAAAGTGGTATACACAATTATGGCATCCTTCCATGGGTTGCTCCATCTGAGCTGCGTCCAGCATGCGCCTAATGCTTCAAAAATTGGGCTCTATAGGTTCGATATTTAATGGTAGCAGTCATTGTTTTTTAACATGCTGGCTGCCATGGAGAAATATGATCGGGATATTCAGAGCTGGTATCCAGACATTGATTGGTGCTGAATATCTAGATTTAGTATTCAGTGCTGGCACTATCCAGATAGCAGAGATATTCTAGTAAATGCTAGAAGTCTAAAAAATAAGATGGGAGAGTTAGAATATATCGCACTAAATGAGAGGTTAGATATGATTGGCATCTCAGAGACCTGGTGGAAGGAGGACAACCAAGGGGACACTTTGATTCCTGGGTACAAACTATATTACAATGACAGGGTAGATCAAATTGGTGGAGGGGTTGCGCTCTATGTTAAAGAGAAACATAGAAACATAGAAATATGATGACAGAAAAAGACCACATGGCCTATCTAGTCTGTCCTTCCATATCAACAACTACAACAGTCCCCTTTTTACCTTTAGAGATCCTCTATGCTTGTCCCATGCTTTTTTGAATTCACTTACTGTCCTCATCTCTACCACCTCCACTGGGAGACTATTCCATGGATCCACTACTCTTTCCATAAAGAAATATTTCCACATATCACTCCTGAATCTATCCCCCTTCACCCTCATCCCATATCCCCTCATAGCAGAACTTGCTTTCAATTGAAAGAGGCTCTCTCCCTGAACATTTATGCCACGGAGGTATTTAAACATCTCAATCATATCACCTCTATCCCGCCTTTCCTATAAGGTGTACATATTAAGATCCTTAAGTCTGTCCTCATATGCTTTATAATGAAGACCACTACCATTTTAGTAGCCACCCTCTGCACCTACTCCATCCTGTTCACATCCTTTTGAAGGTGTGGTCTCCAGAATTGCACACTATACTCCAAATGAGGTCACACCAAGGACTTATACAGAGGCACTATCACCTCCTTTTTTCTGCTAGCCATTCCTTTCCATATGCACCCAAGCACCCTTCTAGCTTTTGCCGTCACCTTTTCTACCTGTTTAGCTACTTTAAGATCATCAGACACAACCACACCTAGGTCCTGTTCTTCTTTAGTGGATAAAAGAACTTCACCCCCTATACTATATCGCTCCCTTGGATTGCTGCAGCCCAAATGCTTGACCTTACATTTTTTAACATTAAATCGCAGCTGCCAAATTCTAGACCATTCTTCAAGCTTAGCTAGATCCCTCCTCATGTTATCTACACCTTCCTGGGTGTCTACTCTATTGCAGATTTTGGTATCATCCGCAAAGAGGCAAACCTTACCCGACAGCCCTTCCGCTATATCACTAACAAAGATGTTAAAAAGAATCGGACCAAGGACAGATGACTGGGGCACACCACTGGTAACATCTTCTCCTCAGACTGAGCTCCATTTACTTGTACTCTTTGTTGCCTCCCACCCAATCAATATCTAACCCAAGCAGTAACTTTAGGGTCCATCCTTAGGGTGCTCAGTTTGTTTATAAGTCGCCTGTGAGGAACAGTGTCAGAGGCTTTACTGAAATCGAAATACACCACATCTAGGGCTCTCCCTCAGTCCAACTTCCCGGTCACCCAGGCAAAGAAATCAATCAGATTTGTCTGACAAGAACTGCCTCTGGTGAATCCATGCTGCCTCGGATCTTGTAATCCGCTGGACTCCAGAAACCTCACTATTTTCTCTTTCAGCAGCGTTTCCAATAATTTACTCACCACTGAAGTTAAACTAACCGGCCTGTAGTTTTCAACCACATCCTTAATTCCGCTTTTGTGTAGAGGCACCACATGAGCCTCTCTCCAGTCCTTTGGCACCACTCCTGACTCCAACGAGGCATTGAAAAGGTCAGTCAGTGGAGCTGCTAGAACGTTCCCAAGTTCCCTCAGTATTCTAGGGTGTATCCAATCTGGTCCCATCCCTTTGTCTACTTTAAGTTGAATGGAGGAGTGGCCTAGTGGTTGGGGCAAGGTACTTCAGGCCGGAAGGTCAGGGGTTCAAATCCCACTAGAGGACAGCAACCTTGGGCCGGAAGGACTGGGGTTTCTAGTCCCACGGGTGCTCCTTGTGGTCTTGGGCAAGCCACTTAGCCCTCCATAGCACATGTTCCCTGTAAAATAGTTATCTCCAAGTTATAATGCCCTGTTCAATGTAATTTCAGTTTGTTCAATGTAAACCGCACTGATGCAGAATACCGCGATATATAAGAGAATGTAAATAAATTAATTAATTAAAAAGTTGAGCTAGTTTCTCACGGACACAGTCTTCTGAAAATTGTTCAAGATGTGCCTCACTTCTGTTCCTATTTGTGGGTGTTTTCTGAGGTCCTGCACCTGGTTCTTTATCTGTGAACACAGAACAGAAATATTTGTTAAGCAATTCTGCTTTATCCTTATCAGCTTCTACATATTCCTCCCCTGAACCCTTGAGTCTGACAATACCACTTTGCCCTTCCTCGTCTTACTAACATATCTGAAAAATGTCTTATCTCCCCCATTTTATTACATTGGCTATTTCCTCCTCTTTTTGAATCTTTGCCTTCCTGACTACTTTGCTAGCTTCTCTAACTTTTTCCAAATATAGATGCCTGTCTTCCTCTCTCTGTGATCTCTTGTATTTCATGTAGTCCTTCCTCTTTTCCTTCACTTTTTCAGCTACTTCTTTCTAAAGCCAGAGCGGTCTCCTTTTCCTTTTACATTTATTTACCATTTTAACAAAAAGGTTGGTTGCCCTTAAAATATCCCCTTTCTGTTTTGCCCACTGTTTTTCTACATCCTCCATCCCACTAACGACTCCCTGAGGTATTGGCCCATCTTGGCAAAGTTAGTCTTCCTAAAGTCTAAGATCCTCACCTTTGAATGGATTCTAACAGAGGGCATTGAGTCACACAGAATTAAAGTTTTGCAAGAAACAAAATACACTGTAGAATCTCTATGGATAGAAATTCCATGTAAAAAGGAGAAGGTGATGGCAGTGGGGGTGTACTACAGACTACCTGGCCAAAATGAACAGATGGATGATGAAATGCTCAAAGAAATCAGGGAAGCTAACAAAAGTTACAACACAGTAATAATAATGGGTGATTTCAGTTACCCAAGTATCGACTGGGTGAGTGTCACAGCAGGACATGCTAGGGAGATAAGATCTCTAGATGAAATAAATGACTGCTTCTTGAAACAACTGGTTCACGAACTGACATGATGAGAAGGTATTTTGGACCTAGTCCTTTGGAACACAGGATCTGGTGCAAGAGATAAGGGTGTTAGGGCCACTTGGCAATAATGATCATAGCATGATCATGTCTGATTTAATAAATGGAAAAAGGATGGCAAGGAAATCCATAGTACTTACCTTTTAACTTTCAAAAGGGAGAGTATGATAAAATGAGAAAAATAGCTAAGAAAAAACTAAAAGGAGCAGCTGCAAAGGCTAAAGATTTACATCAAGCATAGGTGTTGTTTAAAAATACTTTCTTGGAAGTCTAGACCAGATGTATTCCACGCTTGAAGAAAAGTGGAAGGAAGGCCAAAAAACTGCCAGCATAGTTAAAGGTGAGGTCAAAGAGGCTGTGGTAGCCAAAAAAGCATCTTTCAGGAATTGGAAAAAGAAGTGAAACGATAAAAATGGGAAACAACATAAGCACTGGCTAGTTAGATGCAAGGCATTGACAAGGTAGGCAAAGAGAGAATTTGAAAAAAAGCTTGCCGTGGAAGGAAAAATGCACAATAAAATTGTATCAAAAACCCGTGAGAGAGTCAGTTGGACCATTGGATGGTAGAGGGGTAAAGGGGGTGCTAAGGGAGGACAAGGCCACAGCGGAGAGATTGAATGAATGCTTTGCTTCGGTCTTTACTGAAGAAGAGAAGACGAGCCACCAAAATGGTAAAGGGGATGGAAGGATACTCCTATGAAGAAAGGCTAAAAAGGTTAGGGCTCTTTAACCTGGAAAAGAGACGGCTGAGGAGAGATATGATAGAAGTCTATAAATTAATGAACGGAGTGGAACGGGTAAACGTACATCGATTGTTTATGTTATCAGAATATAGAAAGACTAGGGGACATGCAATGAAATTACAGGGCAAACTATTTAAGACTAATAAAAGAAAATATTTTTTCACTCAATGTGTAATCAAACTCTGGAATTTGTTACCGGAGGATGTAGTAAAGGCTGCTAGTGTAGCTGGGTTTAAAAAAGGTTTGGACAAGTTCCTGGAGGAAAGGTCCATAAACCATTATTAAGAAGGGACCCAGGATATCAATGCTTGACCCAGTACAGGCATTGTGGAACCTGTGTCTTTTGGGGAAACTGCTACGTACGTATGACCTAGATTGGCCACTGTTGGAAACCGGATACTGGGCTTGATGGACCTTGGTCTGACCCAGTATGGCATATCTTATGTTTCTAAGATGTAGGGAAGTTACCATGCCTGACATAGTATTTAAAGGTGATGTATTGGACCAATTTCAAGTATCCCCCTGCTTGCCAAAATCATTGAAAAAGTCGTCCAGCGGCAGATCCAACAGCACATTGATGCCGAGGCACCTCTTGATCCTTCTCAACACGGCTTCAGGGAAGCACACGGTGTCGACACCATCCTAACAACCCTCCTCAACAATCTAATCACAGGAATCGACAACATAAACCAAGGATTCATCCTCATCTTCATGGATATTGCTGCCGCCTTCAATTCAGTTAATCATGGGATATTACTACAACGTCTCCAAAAAAAAGGAATTCAAGGTACTGCCCTACAATGGTGCGAATCTTATCTAACTAATAGATGGCAACAGGTCAAGACAGGTACCTCTACTTCCGAGCCGTTCCTACAGAAGCAAGGAGTACCCCAGGGATCATCTTTATCTGCATTGTTATTTAACATCTATATGCAGCCCATCTGCACCCTGATTCGCTCTTTAAACGTACAATGCCTCGCCTATGCAGATGACATCCTGCTATATCTCCCATTCATGATCAACCAGCCTGATTTCTCTCCTATCATCAGATGTTTTGAAGCAGTTTCAGATTGGCTTCTCACACAAAACCTGCGTATCAATCACAGCAAAACCGACGTTCTTTTCGTCACAAGAAACCAGAAGTTCATCCCACCTCCCTCTCTCCAAGTTAATAATGCTGAACTCAAAACAAAATCCACAATTCGCTATCTAGACATCACCCTAGATCAGCGCCTCGACATGGCAACACATGTGAAAAATGTTACAAGAGCAGTATATCACAAGATACGAACCTTACGCCATCTTCGACCACTACTCGACTTCACTGATTATCGGACTATTTTCCAGGCCCTTGTCATCCCACACCTGGACTTCGCCAACATTATTCTCCATGGGCTCCCACAGGCAACTCTTAATCCGCTCCGGCTTGCAATGAACTCAGCCGCTAGAGTGCTTGTAGGTGTATCAAGATCAGAACACATAACGCCTGTGCTGAAGGAACTCCACTGGCTGCCACTACAGGCCCGAATCCATTATAAGGCACTTATCCTGACCTTTAAAGCCTTGAGAAACCAGCCGCCCACACCTATCTGCAGACTGATCAATAACATCCCTGACAACAGAGCAAGAAGGTCTGCAACGCTGAACACTTTAGAAGTCCCTAAGATAAATGTAAAATGCACGAAGACAACCACTAATAGGGCTTTTTCGATCTATGCACCCATAGCCTGGAATGCCCTTCCCACCGGAATCTGAGCCATCATGAATCTCACCTTATTCAGAAAAGCACTAAAATATCATCTGTTCCAAATCCACTATCCTGAATCTAGCCCTGGAAAACATAGAAAGTGCCCCATGACCCCCCGTTCTAACTGTTCCAACAATCTTACTCAACGGGAGAATGGTTAATCTGCCCACCCCTGGTACAGATTTTCAACACCATCAAACCTGTTTCAACTATGAATACCATGTAGCTCTGTAAAATGAACTGTATATAGTTTCTCCCAAGTTCTCCCCTAAGCTATTAACCTGTTCTCTGTAAGCGCATTGTGTCGTTGTTGCATTGTAGCATTGTTCTGTTCACTGTGAACCGCACTGATTTTAATAGCGCAGTATATAAGAAATGTAAATAAATAAATAAATAAATAAAATTGAAAGAAATATCGATAAACCAGGAAGATGTATTACAAGTATTTGATAAACCAAAGAGCAGTAAATCACCAGGATCGCATGGTAACACCAAGGGTGTTGAAAGAAATGATAGATGAGATTGCAGATCTACTACTAGCAATCTTTGAACTATCATTAAATCATCTGTAGTACCTACTACTACTGCTGAACATTTGTATAGCACTACAAGATGTACACAGCACTGCACAGACACATATAAAAGACGGTCCTTGCTCATCAGAGCTTACAAGTACCTGAAGACTGGAGAATGGCCAATGTAATGCCAGTTTTTAAAAAGGGTTCCAGGGGTGATCTGGGAAACTACAAACCGGTAAGGCTGACATCAGTATTAAGCAAAATGGTAGAAACCATTATAAAGAATACAATTACTCAACATGTAGATAGTCATAGTTTAATGGGAGAAAGCCAACATGGATTTAGCCAAGTAAAGTCTTGTCTTACTAATCTGTTTTATTTTTTTGAAGGTGTGAATAAACAGGTAGACAAAGGTGAGCCAGTTGATATAGTGTATCTGCATTTTCAGAAAGCCTTTGACAAAGTCCCTCATGAAAGACTCTTGGCCAAATTAAAAAGTCATGTGATTGGAAGCAGTGAACTATTGTGGAATCAGGACCTGGTTAAAAGATAGAAAGCAGAGAGCAGGGCTAAATGGCCAATTTTCTCAATGAAGAAAGGAGAATAGTGGAGTGCCCCCGGGATCTCTGCTGGGTCCGCTGCTTTTCAACATATTCATAAATGACCTGGAAATGGGAATAACGAGTGAGGTGATCAAATCTGCAGGTGACATAACATTTTTCAAAATTGTTAAAACTCCAAGAAGATTGTGAAAAATTGCAAGAGGACCTTGATGAATTGTAAGACTGGATGTCCAAACAGCAGATTAAATTTAATGTGGATTAGTGCAAAGTTATGCACCTAGGAAATAACAACCCAAACAATGGTAACACTATGCAAGGTTGCACATTAGGAACCACCACTAAGGAAAAAGATTTAGATGTCATTGTGGATAATACATTGAAATCCTCCTCCCAGTGTGCAGCGGTGGTCAAGAAAGCAAGTAGAATGCTAGGAATCATAAGGAAAGGAATGGAGAATAAAACTAAGGATATTATAATGCCTCTGTATCGTTCCATGGTGCGACTGCACCTTGAATATTGTGCGTGATTCCTGTCGCCATATCTTAAAAAGGATATAGCAGAATTAGAAAAGGTACAGAGAAGAGCAGCCAAAATGTTAAAGAGGATGGAAGGATACTCCTATGAGGAAAGACTTAAAAGGATAAGGCTTTTCAACTTGGAAAAAAGACGGCTGAGGAGAGATATAATAGGGTCTATAAATTAATGAATGGAATGGGGAAATGTAGATTGGTTGTTTACACCATCAAAAAGTAAAAAGACTAGGGAACATGCAATAAAGCTACAATGTAGCCCATTTAGGACTAATAAGAGAAAATAGTTTTTCACTCAACGAGTAATCAAACTCTGGAATTCTTTACCGGAGGATGTAGTAAAAGCTGTTAGTATAGCTGGGTTTAAAAAAGGTTTGGACAAGTTGCTGGAGGAAAGGTCCATAAACCATTATTAAAGAGGACCCAGGAATTCCACTGCTCGCCTCAATGCAAGCATTGTGGAATCTGTGTGTCTTTCTGGGAACCTGCTAGGTACTGGTGACCTGTATTGGCCACTTTTGGAAACAGGATACTGGGCTTGATGGACCTTGGTCTGATCCAATATGGCATATCTTATGTTCTTATGTTCTTATGTCCAGCATAGCACTTAGGGCAGCTTTTTGCTGTTCTAAATTATCCAGATTATTATCTGGATAGAAGCGCTGACACTGGCTGCCATTTAGATAAATGCCAGTTCCGCCTTAGCTCTGCCCACAGATCATCTCAGCACTATTCAGGAGGAAATGTTCAGCAACACCATCTGCATAGGGCTGCTGAATATCCTTCTTGGTGGAATAAGTGTTCTAACCAGAAAAGTCCTTTTGAATATTGACCCTTAAGTATTAAGATGCTGCTCCACTGGGGCCTTTCTACAGTGTTTTTGCCCAGATGAACTATTCATTCAAAGCAGCATTGTACAAAGGTAGTTTAGGAGTCATCTGGGAGGTACAAGTCAAAACGTCCGAAATTCCATGAGAGGGGCTGCAGAGAAGGTAGGCACCTGTAAATGCTTTCTAACATTGATCTATCCCCACGCCAAAAGAGAGACCTGTCTGCCAAAATGACAGGGAATGGGGGCATGCAGGATAACACAGTCCTGACCTTCAAAGCCCTAAAGAACCAGCCTCCCACGCCCATCAGTAAACTTATCCACAGCACGCCGGTCAACAGAAATAGGAGATCCACATTGATGAATATGCTTGAAGTCCTAAAGATACTGACAAAATGCACGAAGACAACTGCCAGTAGGGCTTTCTCCATATTCGCACCCAGGGCCTGGAATGCCCTCCCTACTGAAATCCGAGGCATCACAAATCTAACGTTATTTAGAAAAGCCCTCAAACACCACCTCTTCCTGAAACACTACCCGGAAACTAATTCTGGAAAACACATAGCCATTCCCCCTCCCTTCCCAAACCTCCCCATTGCTCAGCCCCCCAAGGAAAATTGTTAATCAGTTCTCCTACCGCCCCTGCCCTGACTCCTGAGCATATGCCTTGGTAAAGACTCTTACATTTCTCGGATTCCCTTATGTCTCGGATAAAGTTCCTACATAAAAGTGTACTATATTTATAATTAGTTCCCCCCGTTACTTCCATGTTTTACTTCCCCTGTTCATTGTAAACTCAATGTTCCTGTTGCATTGTAGTATATTTTGTTCAACTGTACACCGCACTGATTATAATAGTGCGGTATATAAGAAATATAAATAAATAAACACACCAGACACGTGCAGGTCAACGAGTGATTTCAGAAATGTCACGTGTGAAACCTGCATGCTTACAGAATTGGCAACATCAGTGTGCCCGCAGTGGATTTCCAGAATGCGCACATGTTTCTGCTGCCACATTAATGTCCCCACCTGCCAATTTTCAAATGCAGACATGCAGCGATGCAGCTGCTCACAAAAAGGTCTCTGTATTTACCTGCATGCTTGTTTGTGAGAGTCAGAGGTCATTCTCCTCTTCTCCTTACTGCTGGTTGCTGGCCAAAATGAGAACTTTTCAGATGCCTATTTGCGCCCCAGCAGATATAGACATGAACGTGTCCCTTGGCGGGCATAGATGTGCGTCGTCATTCTAAAATCAACCGTGGTAGAGATATAAATAGATGGTCCCCAAGCAAAATATCGGAAATACCACCCCCCCTCCCCCAGAGCAGGGGGGACTTCACCTCAGAAGATATGTGGGCAGCTGTTTTTCTCTGGGCCCCCTGCAATGCAGGGGCAGCTTAGGTGGAATTTACACCACTGGCACACATGTATCTTTTACAGATCGTCCCAGATATGCCTACGCCACACTTCGTGTGACATAGACGCACTCGCGCCAGACAGTCTAAATTCAGACCTTTCTACAATGACCCTTGGGATGTGGAAGTGATTGGCCTGTCTGAATGGGCATTGTCAGATTTGCACATCACTAATGCAGCTTAATATTTTTAATTGTTTTTATTGATTGCCGTTATATTGTTTGGTTTGGCTTTGTCATTTGGCTGCTGCTGCTGCTATTTCTAAGATGACCAATTGTTGAAGTCTGTTTTGTTTGAGTTATAGAAGCTACACTGCTATGAAAGTTCCAGAACAAAACTTGTGAGTTCTCACATTTCACAGACTTTTTCACTCCTTGAAGTCATCTTCCTCTTTTCATACCTGTTTGTCCTAGACAGCTGGGTCTCAGCAACTTTCCTTTCTCTTTCTCACCTCCTTTCTCTCTGTCTTGGCCTCTCTAACTCCTTACACCTATCTTTCTTCATCTTTCTCTATAACTCACATCCCCTTTTATCTGTCAATAATTTCTTATACCTCTGTCTCTGCTTTCTAATTCTTCACACCTCTCTGCCAATAATCTTTCTCCCTCGTCCTCTCAAATCTCTGTTTCTCTCCTTTTCTTTCTATCCCCACCCCTCACATCTCTCTCTACCTCAGTGAAGCCTGACTTCCTCTTTCTGTCTCTTACCCTCTCTATCTCTGTCTCCATCACCTCTATCTACCTCTGCTAGTAATCCCAATATCCTCTCTCCTTCTTTTTCATTCTATAAGCCCTCACATATTCTCTCTCTTTACTCCCTTCTCTTCCAGTAACCTTGTCTCAAAGTCCTTAACTACTCTCTAACCTAAAAATAGACTGGATCAAGAAGAAGAGCCTTCCCTAGATGATGCTCAAACCCAGTGGAGAGGCAGCACAAAGTTCTTCATAGCAAATACGACTGCTCCTAACAAGTTTAGGTCAAAACAACACAGAGGGTGGTGGCATTTGGTGCTGGTGCAAGGGTACAAAGCATCCTGGGCAAATCAACCTTATGCCCGCTCCACTCTGCTGATCCCGACTTGCTTCCTGACCTTTAAGCAAGAGAAGGAAAGGCAGTGGCGATCCAGAGCACAGGCTTCCTCTGTCCCACCTGGCTGACTATTCTCTCATTGGCTGGCAGGATATGGGGATTCCCTCTACTGGCTTGTTTAGGTCTATCTCCCCGTTTGGCATTCTATACAACTATCTAGGTTCACGTAGTGGTAGAGCAATACCTAATGACAGCTTATAGACTAATGGATTTATTGAGGAATGAGCTTTCAAGGACAAAAATTTCCTCTGGAAACTTAGATTGGAATACCCTAAAGGGCAGTCACATGTCACCCCCATTTGACACCAAAAAAGTGATACCACTTCTAAGTTGTGTTTTTATTCAAATTTAATAATAGGTCTGTAACTAATTTGGATTTTTTTTTAGATGACCCACTGGCTTAGTGGTGATTCTATACACTGCCATGTAGGATGTCTGGGTTTGATTCCTGAGCCTGTTTTCTGTTATTTGGGCTAATCAGATCATGAAGTATTGTGGTAGAAATGTTTAGATTTCCCATACGAAGAGTGTTGCGGCAATGGTGCAGTGGTGAGCCACATAGCCAAACTCATGGTACTTTGTGGATTCCAGAGAGAATTGTGATCTATGGCCCTTGAGAAAGGGGCTTAGGAATGGGGAAGGATCGCCCACGTGGTTGCCAGTGAAAGCTCTTGGCACTATAATCTAATTTGGCTTGAGTAGGAATCCTAAAAGAACATGAGGAAACTGTAGCCAAAAATAATCTTAACAATTAGGGTTTTCTCTGGGGGGAGAGGGCCACTAGGTTGAACATCTCTACTCTCCCCAAAATCCTCAGATGATATGTCATGTGCATAATTTAACATTTCATCAGAAATATGGCGCTGTCAGCACCAAAGAGTCCCAAAATATCATGGCTGGGCATTAATTTGTCGTTTTTTAAATGCTTCCTGGAGTACCAAGTTACCCTCCAAATACTGACTCTGCTTCACTCCTAACATCTAACAGGATTCCAGATCTATACTGGTGAGAGTGTCTGCCCCATCTAATTACATGAATAAATATTTTAATATGGCTAGGCCAGGTCTTGACAAATTTCCTTGGAATCTAGGAGCCAACCTAAAAATTTAGGAGCCGGCTGTTGAGACCTAAGTCACAAAGCATGCTTCCTCTCCCCCAAAAGGTATATCATAATCCCTATTTTAGGGCCTGATTTACTATGGGAAAAGAAAGCTTAATAAATCAGGCACTTAATGTGCCACTGCACAGTGCCAACAGAGGGCAATGGACCCTCTCTTCCTCTGCCTCCCACCACCCTCAGTAACCCTTTACAATTGCACCTGAAGCAACTTCCTTTTTTGCTTTACATATCACCATGGCCTGGTGATATATCAACCAAAAATGTCTCTCATTGCCTGTGCATCCTGCTTTCAGCCACTTTCTCTTTCTCTTTGCCATGACCCCTCCAATCTTCACCCAGTCTCTCTCTCTTTTTCATGATTCCTCCAGTCTCTCTCTCTCATAAACCCCTAGATTTCTCAAAGTTTCTCTCTCTCTCTTATAACCTCCCCTCCAGGCATCCTTCAGTCTCTCTCTCATAACCTCCCCCCCCCCACACACCTTCATCTAGTCTCTCTTTCACTCACCGATTCTTCATGTTGCATTTCCATCTTTCCCACTGTGACTGGCTCTCTGCATGCTTGAGTCACACAGTGGACGAGTTCAGACTGGTCTTACAGTTTTAAGTCTGTTTTCTGTGTGGCTCTTTTCAGTAGCTGCAGTCCCCCCAAAAAAACATTCAGGGGCATGAAATCCTGTGTGCCAGGGTGCAATTTCTAGGTGACATGGTGACTTGGTGTCTGGGATTTGTCAAACCCTGGCCTAGGCCTACATTTTAGGCACGCATCTGCAGGTTTTGATCACAGGCACGATTTCTTTGCTTGACCATGCAGGTCTTTATTCTCTGACTTCAGATTTTATCAGTGAGTATAATATACAATTTTAATTCTGAGTAATGACATATGATCTGTATCGTAAGGCAACATTTGATGCTGTAAACTTCCTGCATGAGTAAATTACTGATTTGATTGTGTGCTGCTAACAACTGTTGTGAGATACAACTTGTTTATAGCTTTATTGAGGAAGCATGTAATCAAATGTGAGTAAAATATATAAACAATAAAGTTTAATGCCATCAGCCAACCACTTCTTCCAACATCAAAGCATAACAGAGCTGTGGGATCCACCTCTTGAACTTTGGGTAGCCAAGTATTGGGCCCAGAGAAAAGAGGAATCCTAGCTGGTAGTTGTGATATCTTTTACCACACCAGTATAAGATTATAATTTTTCTTTTTAATTCTCCTATGCTTTGACCATCATCATGACCACAAGGCATTAACATTGCACTTTCCCTTCATTGTGCAGGTTCTCAACCTTAGCACTAAGTCCAATTGACCACCCTTGGATCACAGCTCAGATACTACCCTTCCATTTTTGTGCAGTAAGGAAGTAAAGTACTGAAATTAGTCAACACGAGGTACATAGGAAAACTATCCCCTTCCTCTTCCTCATTGGGACCAACATAAGAAACTGTAATATGTGGACTTCCAAGATTGCAAAAGTTGCTTCTTCAGTTGATGTCATTGAGGTCTTCAAAGCTCATTTATGGGCCGATGCAGAAAATCTTAGCATGGCGTTTTCTGGTGCTTTTCTCATGCTAGGCTTGCTCTCCAATGCAGAAAGCAAGCTAGTGCCGTAAAAATGCCAAAAAACCAACCACGCTAAACTGCAGCAAATGTGACATGCAAATCGCTGCATAAGCAATTGCATCCACTGTAAAAAACTGTGCTGAAACTCAGCACAGTTTTTTAATGCTGGATCTTTACATCAGCTTCAGGCAGGCATAAATCCAGCCAGGAGAACAGCATCATCTGAGGTGAAGTTTGGCACTTCACCTCAGATGATAAAGACATTGAGGAAAGCCCCCGATACCATCAGAATACTGTCAGGGGGCCAGTGCCCACAACACCAACCACCTGACAAAAACCAAATCCCTTGTGGCCCCGATTCTAGCCCACCTGCCCGTTCGATAAAAAATTCTCTGGTGGCCCAGCAGCCCCAATCTCCCCACCCACCCACTCACTCGCTAAAAAAAATCTCTGGTGGCCCAGCAGCCCCGATCTTCCCACCAAAAAACAAACAAACCCTGGTGTCCCAGCAGCCCCGATCTTCCCACCCACTACTCATTTACTAAAAAAAAATTCCTGGTGTCCCAGCAGCCCCGATCTTCCAACCCACCTACTCACTCAGTAAAAAAAAAAAAATCCCTGGGGTTCCAGCAGCCCAGATCTTCCCATCCACCCACTAAAAAAAATCCCTGATGCCCCAGCAGCCCCAATCTTCCCACCCACCCATTCACTAAAAAAAAAAATCCCTGGTGGCCCAGCAACCCCGATCTCCCCACCTACCCACCCAATAAAAAAACTCTGATGGCCCAGTAGCCCTGATCCCATCCAATAACAAAAAGGCCTGGTGGTCCAGTAGCCTCCTGAACCCCCACCCACCCCCCTCCTGGTACCTTTAATCTGGAGCAGGAGCATTGCCCACATGCATTTTCTGCCTTATATGGCAGTCTCGCCCCGCCTGGTGCATCCCAGGATGCCTTGCTTGGGGCCAGGCACTGCCATTTTTCAAGATGGCACTGCAGGGGCAGGAGCATGTGGGCAAACCTCCCGCTCTGGATTAAAGGGTGGGAGTGGGATGGGCGTTCGGGGGGACACCAGGCCTTTTTGTTATTGGGTGGGTGGGATCAGGGCTGCTGAGCCACCAGGAATTTTTTTATCGGACAGGCGGTTGGGGATCAGGGCCGCCGGGGATTTGGTTTCATCAGGGGCTTTCCTTGATGCCTAGGTCATCTGAGGTGGTGTCAAACCTCCCCTCAGGTGACCCTGTTTCTCCGGGACAGCATGCCAAACTTGCGCCAATATCTGTGCATATGCATTTGGCTTGTTCTCCCAGTTTAACGCTGACTTTTTGTGCACTGGACAATTTGAATATTGCATTTCTGTGCAAAGAGTCAGCATTAAAGTCACTATGAAACTTTGTGCTAGAGCTTTAAGCACTGGGCTCCAGTGCAAGATTTCTGCATTGGCCTGTTAGTGCAACATCTTTTTAGGTTGAATGAAATTGACTTATTTTTCATTCCTTCTCCTTCCATCATTGCATTCCAATGGGAGACTGACTTCTTCATGATACGTCTCTATGGATTCTGCTTGGTTTTCTTTGCACAAGTCCAGTTGACATTAAGGTTATAAGAACAATACCACATCTCAGAAAAGAGAGTTCTTTCATAAGGGTTCTCTATGTTGTAGTGAAGCTGATAATGGGTAAAACAAGTTCTACAAGAAGATAGCTGAAAATACTGTGAAGTGGGTTTTGAACACTTTTCAATATGCTGTAAGCCATACTATGTCAGACCAAAGGTCCATCAAGCCCAGTATCCTGTTTCCAACGGTGGTCAATCCAGGTCATAAGAACCTGTCAGTTCCCAAAAGGCATAAAGATCCTGTTATAACTGTTCTACATTTGATAAGTTTAATGTAACCTGCATGCTCATTGTTCAATGTAAACCGTTTTGACTGGTAGAAAAATGGTATATTAAAGCCAGTTAAAAATAAATAAATACATAATAAATAAATAGACAGATTCCATGCTGATTATCCCAGGGGTAAGCAGTGGATTTCTCTAGTCCACTTTAATAATGCTTTATGGATTTTTCCTCCAGGAACTTGTTGAAACCTCTCTCCCATGATACATGTGACCTCTACATTTTGCTTTTTGTTTTAACACATGATGAGACTCATTTTGGAAGCTCTATTTGTGCTCTGGACGTCTGAAAACAGGCATAGAGATGGTCCAAAGCACAGAGACATCTCTGTAGCCATTTTAGAAGCTGGCTCTAGGGACTTCCCCAGCATGAGAACATCCAAGTCTGAATGGGGGCAATGGTGAAGGCATTCTCAGGAACATGAGAACAAAAAAAACAACAAAAGTATCCGTAGAATACGAAAGAACAAAGGAACAGGTACCAAGACTGGCAGTATTTTCAGGTTTGTAAAACCCCTTTTATTGTCCCCTACGCATTTCAGCCTCCCGGCCTTCTTCAGGGGCATATATAATGAAGGAGTAAACCTTGATAGAACACAATCATAATTAAAACAGAGTCAAAAATAATTAATAAAAACAATAGAGCTAATAAAACCAAATAATGAATAAGATCAATAAATATGAAATCATACAAATTAATGTTATAACTAAAATCGTCACTAACATAATATGATTAGTAAACATTAAAACCAAATAAAAGTACAAATGAGATCATAAAACATAACATATATGTATGTATCAAAAAATTGTAATAAAATTAAACCCAAACACGTGTAAAGAGATGAGATGAGGAGGACATCTATAAAACATATAAACAGTGTGTCATCTAATGCTTTTTGGAACATATAGACAAAAGTTAATTATAAGGTACAAAAATAAAACATAAATATATCAACCAATAGCTTTTTTGTAAAAACCTTCTTTCAAATAAGAGGCATTTGCCACTGAAATAAAGAATTAAAAAGCAAATTATACATCAATTGTGTTGTTAATAACTAATATCAATAAATAAATAAATAGATTAATAACATATCTAATATGTAAATAAATACATGGGCAACCAACAAGATAAGAATGTTCATATCTATTAAAAATCATAGGCATAAACTTACATCCTGAACCACATAAAAAGTGTAATATAAGGACTGGATCATGAACTCAAAAAGACTCCTGCTTGAATGTGTATTATTTAAAGAAGAAGAACACTTAAATCATTGTGTCAGTATTAAAGATGTGTAAGGAGGATACATACATAAATGTTATCTTTTATGATCTTATTTGCTCTTTTATTTGGTTTTAATGTTTACTAATCATATTATGTTAGTGGCGGTTTTAGTTATAACATTAATTTGTATGATTTTATATTTATTGATCTTATTCATTATTTGGTTTTATTAGCTCTATTGTTTTTATTAAACAATTTTGACTCTTTTGTTTTAATTATGATTGTGTTCTCTCGAGGTTTGCTCCCTCATTATATATCCCCCTGAAGAAGGCAGGGAGGCCGAAATGCATAGGGGACAATAAAAGGGGTTTTACAAACCTGAAAATACTGCCAGTCTTGGTATCTGTTCCTTTGTTCTTTCGTATTCTATGGATACTTTTGTTGCTTATTTTGGTCTTATCTTGGGTTAGCCATGTTCTCTCCATGGAAGGAGGTCCTCAGTTACAATGAAAAAGACTTACAAGATATGTTACCAGAAGACCCCTTTTTTAATCAAGAAGTCATCAGTAGTGGAAATGAAGATATATGGGGAGTGACTGTGCGGTCTACTCAAAAACTTGTAAAAGAAGAGATGCACGCCTCATCGTTATTAGAAAACTGCCGTCATAAGATTATTCCCAGAGGCTTATGGATCTACAAAGCCCCTGAGATGTATCGTGATAATAATGACTATATGGCTGATTGAACTAAAATATTAAACAAATGCTCTTTAGATCTTATGATCTTACTCATCAACACGTCACATCGTAAGGCGGACGCTTTGCGTATTGAGGTAGAATCAAAGTTAACTACACTCAAAGAAACAGATAGATGTTTTGAAAAATCTAAAAATTATTACAATAAAAATGTTTTAGAATATAAAAAAATAATAAAGTTTAGAAAACTTAAGAAATTTAAAAGAGATGAGAGGGACTATAAAACTGGTAATGTGTATTTTTGGACTAATGAGACAACTTCTTCTAGAAGTGTTTCTAGAAAAAGAAAATATGATCCTAAACAAGATAGACACAATAATAATAGATCTCGATATCCTTCAAATGCAGGAAGTCCTGAACATGGTAGAAAAAGAAGTCGAAGTGATCATCTTGACCCCCCTGATTCATCTGCCCCTCTTTTTTCCTCCCATCCCCCTTCTTATCAACAACAAAAACATAAGCAGGATTTTTCTATGGACAACCTGTGGAGGGGTGGAGGGAACAAACACAAGAAGGAATTTCCGTTCCAATACAACCCTCATTCCTCAAAAGACTCTCCTTATCCGATACGAAAACCATTAGAATTTCACTCCCGAGGCAGGGGCAGGGGAAGAGGTCAGTATCACAGATACCAACAAGAAATGCAAGGCCGCAGGGCAGGGTCCCGGCAGCCGCCCGTAACCGGGTGTTCGGCCGGTGCAGGGACCCAGCTACGCAGCCGTCGCTGGTGGAGGCAGAGGCGGGAGGACGCAATGGGGCAGCTTTGAATCCATTGGTTCCGCCCGCATGCAGGAGTGCAGCAGAGCCAATGGGATGGGAAGGCGGTGGGACATTGGGGAGGAGGAGCCAGGAGTCGGCAATGGTTGCCGTCACTCCTGCGCTGCCTCTGGATGTCGGTGCCTGCTTGTTGTTGTGTGACTATCGCGCATGGATGGGGTGAGCAGGGACGCAGAGGAGTGAAGGGTCGGAAGCACGGAACCGATGGGAGTGCGCTGGAGTGGGGGAGCCAGTTCGGGGCCGGCAAGTCTGCATGCGGCTCCGTAGTGGAGGGGAAGTGCCGCTGGCTCACTGGGAGCTGGGAGAGTGCTGTAAGATGGAGCCCGTTCGGGGCCAACAAGTGGTGACTGGGGAGATGCCTCGTCATTGCTGGCATTCCAGCGGGCTGCAGGAGAGTGCAAGGAGGATGCAGGAGAGGCAAGTGTGGGATACACGGGTCAAAAAAAAAAAAAGAAAATCTTACATATTATTAAAGTTATTTTGTGGTAATGGGGGTTGGTAGTTGAGTTGGGGGGCAGTGTCCGGCGGCTTAGGCAGTGGGGGATAATTTCTCGGCTCCTTTCTGTGGTGCAGTCCTGGGGTTAAAGCATGGTCGTGGATTAGGTCAACACCCAATAATACCTTGGCATTTGGCAGGGCAATTAGCCATACATTGGTGATGAGGGTCAGTTGGGGCCGGTAAAAGGGGCGACTGGGGCCTGCAGCAGTACGCAGGATGGGTACGAGTGGGGGTAGGGCTCGAGGGGAACGGGCTCGGGGACAGGGGGGGCGACCTAGAGGGGAGAGGGGGTCGCGTCCTGGGTTTTGTGGGCCAGGGGTCATGCGACAGGGACCGCTGGGGTAGCGGCGGATGCTACTGCTAAGCACAAGCAGCACGCAACTCCAAGGGGGGGGGGGGGAGCCGAGTGAGGGCAATGTAATTATACACCTGTCGGTTTGAGGGGGGATATAGGGCTTGGGGGCAGGGGAATGCCTGTTTGAGGGGCTCACAGTTGTAAAACAATATATATATATATTAGCTCTCCAGGGGGCTGGCCAGCAGTTCAAAGAGGCTATTTGCCAGGGGAAGGAGCTGCTTAAGAGGAACACTGGCTAAGGGGGGGGGCCAGGGTCATGCCGGGGCTGAGTGGTTGGGGGCTTGGCAGCCGGCATAGTCTTCGGGGCCCCCCCCCGTCTTTCTTTTTCTTTTATGTCTCCGCAGGTACCGCCGAGGGATCAGCACACTGCGGGGTATGGAGGAAGATGTCCATTGGGATCCGAGAACAGGGATGCAGGATTAACAGCATGGTGGGATTGACTAGCACAGGATACCAGCGCGAGAAGGGGCAGCTCCATCAGCAAAATCGAGGATGTTGGCCAGGCTATGATTCAACCAACGGCGGCATTGGGGGGATGATAGCGGGGCAGCAGATGAGTTGCAGGCCGATCATGGAGAGGTTGGGGAGCGGAGCAGTTCGCAGGAAGGAATGGGGGAGAAAAGCACGCAAGAAAAGGAAGCATTCATGTCGGCGGTGGCATGGTTTTGGGTCCTCCTCCTCTTTGGCCACTGACTCTTCGGTATAGTTGCCTGGAGCGCTAGGGAAGGGTGCTTCGTTGTTACTGGTTTTTTGGGATTCGGGGAGGGAGTTCCGATGAATTGGCGCTGAAAGATTAGGAAGCGGCAATAGATAGATATTTGCCATCTTCTAGAGGGCAGAAAACCGTCAGGTGAAAGTACAAAGAAGGAGAAAGAAGACGTGAAGGCGGGCTGCAGCCAAAGGTATCGGGTAGCTCGGTGAATGGGACGAGAGCCTATTTGCGATTAGCAAGTGTATTGGGGAGGTGTTGGTGTGCGCGAATTTAATTTGGAGGTGTCGCAGACCCATGAGGGCAGGACAGGGTTAAATTAGGACAAAATGTTTTAGGACAGAAGGGAGGAGCACAAATTATTGTCCTGGGCGCTCAGGATATTAACTTTTGGTTGACGACGATGGCAGTCAGGACAGGTTCTGGAGGATTAGGTGGGGCGTCGAGAGGGACAGGGGCCAATGCGGGTAGGGGTCGTTCCTTTCGCTGCTCCGGCTGTGGTGTGTTAAAAAGGGGCCTCTCGGGCCTCAGGCCGGCCCCAAGCAATAAGCATATAGGCGGCCTCACCCTACACCAATACGTGTGAGGCATTAAGGGCATGACTGCAGCATTATCCACAGCGGGGAGATAAGGAGAGTTTTGTTATACCAGTATACGGAAAAGTCGGGGCGTTCAAGGCGAGAAATTTGCCCTCTGTTTGGCTTGTGGCACGCAAGGCAGAATGGTGGGTCCCTTTATGGAGCATCCGTTTCCGAAGTTGGTGGGCATCTTCGGGTATCATACCTAAAGAAGAAGCAAGGAAGTTCCAGAGGATTCATAATTTGTCTTTTCCATCGGAAGCAGCGGTGAATGATCACAGTCCTCGGGAGTGGTGTACGGTTAGCTACGCATCCTTTGAGTGGGAGGGGAGCTGAGCTGAGGATCGGGACACAGGGCGTTAATGGCGAAAGTGGATCTCGAGTCAGATTTCCGTGGAGTTGCCAGTAAACCCGTCAGTGTTCAGTTCCTGTGTTTCAGTTTGAAGACGGAAGTTAGTTTGATAAGGGCATGCCTATGGGCTGCTCAGTTTCTTGCGCTTCCTGTTGAACATTTAGTACCTTTTGGCAAGGGGCGTTAGCGCAGGAAGTAGGCTGTGCGAATGCTGGTCGTATTTGGATGACTTTGCTCGTGGGGGCAGCACAATCAGTGGGGTGTCTGGAACTACTAGAAGGCTTTTGGGAGTTGTTTCGTGAACTGGGGGTGCAGTGGATGGCGGGTAAGGAGAAGGCCCAGCGACAAGGATTAACTTGTGGAGTGTGGAGAGGGATTCCGGGGAGATGGTGGCTCATCTGCCCCTGGAGAAGGTGGTGAGCTTGTGGGGTTGGTAGCTGACATTTTGGCTTCAGCTAAGTTAACAGTGAGGGAACGGTGGGCTCTGAGAGGCTCTCTGAATGTCGCGTGCAGGGTTATCCGCGGGGTCGGGTGTTGCCTTGTCAGCTGGCGGCATCCACATTTGGAGTGTGTTAATTGCATCACCGTATTGGACTCACAAAGTTTATGGGTGCCAATTTGGGGATCTGGGATGTCTTTTGGAAGATTTAATGGGACTTCGGTGATGAGGGAAGCCGAGATCTCCAGGTAGAGTGGCAGATATACACAGATGCAGCAAGGAGTGTGGGTTTGGAAAGGTATTTCAGGGAGCGGGGTATGTGGACAGCTGGCTGCATGTTCGGAGTGAATCCAGTCTAACTAGCCATATAACCTTACGGGAACAGTTTCCCATTTTAGTGATTGGGAGTTGTGGCCCGATATGTCTTGCAATAACAGGGTAGGGTGGGGGTGTGACAATGCAGCAGTGGTTAGTGTGAGTAATAGTGATAATACATGCTGTATTCGGGTGGCAGCCTTAATGAAGGAAGTGGTATTAGCATGTTTGCATCAGAATGTCCACGTATGGGCCCGTCATAGCCCGGGATGTATTAACAAGCGTGCCGACGTTCGTCTTGTTTCAAGTGGGATTGGTTTCTGGCATTGGCTCTAGAAGCAGACAAGGAAGGATTCGTGTTTCCGGAGGAATTATGAAAGGTTGGCCAGGAGAGATGCCGAGTTTGCTGGGGAGCTTGGTGTCGACGGCGACATGGGCAGTAGGTCGGCGCGGTTGCGACAAGGTGGTAGAATTCCTTGTGGACCCTGGATGGCAGCCTGGTTGAATGGCCGATCTGTGGATGAGACAATGGAGAGTGGAGGCCAAAGAAGAGGGGTTCTCTGGTTCATCGGTGCATACCCACTTAGCGGGCGTTGCTTTTCTGACAGAGCAGTGGGGGGGGGGGCTCATCAGTGGGGGGATGTTTGGCCCCCAGGTGGCTACAGGGTTGGGAGCATTCGCGGCCAGCACCTAGTGGCTCCAGGCAGCCGATTACACTTGAGTTGCTGGTGAGGCTCTGCGCTTCCTTACCCCTGGTAGCGATGTCACAGTATGAGGCCGCCCTATTCCGGTTGGTTTAGGGCTTGGCAATTTTCAGCACTGTCCATATCGGAGTGTTAGTAGCAAATCCGGCCCATCTGGGGTTTGGGGCGGTAGGCAGGGACAGAATGTATGGGTAGGGAAGGGGCCACTACGGGTCCTCCTAGCTAAATCAGGGACTGACAAGCAGGGGAATGGATTGGGGGTGGTCTTGCAAGAGATGGTTGGCTTCGTGGCATGTCCGGCGAGCACATTGAGGGCCTAGTTGCGGTTGTGTCCAGTGCGGGATGGAGGACTCGGCATGCAGGAGGGGCACGGTCATTGTCGCGTTTCTTGTAGCAGCAGGGCTGAGGATGGTGCTGCAGCAGGTAGGAAAAGACCTGAGTCAATTTGACGCACAGTCATTCCACCTCGGCGCAGCAACCAGTGCGGCCCGCAGAGGGTTGCCGGAGCAGGAGATGCAAACCAGCGGGAGATGGCGGTCTTGGGCCTTTTGGGCTATCTTCAAGCCACTGGTGGATACTGACGGGTATTCTCTTGGTCAGTTGGGGGACAAGGCTTAGGGTCTCCGGGCTGATTGGTCAATTCCGTATGTATCAGAGCTGGTCAGCCAGTCGTGGTGTGGCTGGTGGGGACTAATTGGGGTCGAGATTTTGAGGCTGGGTCTGGGTATGGCTAGGCGAGTGCTGTCTCAGTTTGACGCAGCCAATGCCTTTGCTTCGACACCCTGAGCGATTAAGGAGCAAGCCTGCATCGATACGGTGACATTTTGAGGGGCAATGGCTTGATATCGTGAATCTGCAAGCCGGTGATAAGAGCGGCAAAGCAGGATCGGGTTATGATTTGGCGAATGTTACAAGAGGGGTGTGGAGGTGGTTGAATGTGTGGTCAAGTGGGTGCTCGCTGGTCGCAGCTTGGGGGGGGGGGCATAGGGACATTATGTCTCCTGTGCCGGTGGCGGGATCCCGGAGGTTTCCGGGGTCCGGAGCCTTAGGCTATACTTGGGCTGGGGGTGGGGTGCCCCCGACCCGGACAACCCCTTGCTGACTTTTGCTAATTACATGGTGAGGTCGGGGAAAAGGGGTTAGGAAGATTGCCGTTGGCACGACCGTGGCAGAAGCTGAGGCGGTGTCACCTTGCTAATAGTATAGCTGGTGACACATTGTTCCGCTGTTTGGATTATTAAGAAGATTCTTTTTGGACTGTAATGTTCAATATGTTATAACGTTAATAAAGCTGCGACCAGTGGTTTTCCCAAGATCGGTTGTGTGTGTGTAGTTTGTGGGTAATAGGAGGGCGGAATATAAGGGGTGGGGATAAAGGAGGGTTAGAAGGGCCTGGAGCACCAGGTCCGAACTACCTCGGTTACATTAGAAGGCATTTTTAATCTTTCAAGTTATAACCTTACCGCTTTAGAAATTTCAGTCTTGAACAAAGGACTTTCCTTTGTTCCTGCAAAAAAACATGACCCTTTTACCACACAAGTAGAGTTGTTCAAATTTTTTCGTAAACTTTAAATTAAAGAATTCTTTGACTATCACACGACAGGTCAGAATGACCCTTTCATAATTTGTAGACCTCCCAGAACGAACAATGCTATGATAGAAGCTTTTCAGAAAGTAGTATATCATGAAATACAAATATTGCATGATGATAAAAAAACACGTACATACTTTAATCTTAGTCGGGAGGAAAAGACAGCATTGACACAACTAAAAAAATAATTATGATATCATCATTAAGCCAGCTGACAAAGGAGGAGCACTAGTGATACAGGATAGAGATTCTTACATACAAGAAATCTTACGTCAAGAAAAAGACACCTCATACAATGTAAGACTACGAGATAATCCAACTTCGGCCTTAAAAAGCAAAATTGATACTTTAATCTATGTGGGTCAGCAGGCCGGATATCTCACACAGAAAGAAGTTGACTTTCTGACAGTACATTGTCCTGTGATGCCTACCATCTATGTTTTACCAAAGATACATAAATCCTTAGAAAATCCACCAGGAAGACCTATTATATCAGCAATTATGTTAATTATTTATTTCAGTGGCAAATGCCTCTTATTTGAAAGAAGGTTTTTACAAAAAAGGTATCGGTTGATATATTTATGTTTTATTTATGTACCTTATAACTAACGTTTGTCTATATGTTCCAAAAAGCATTAGATGACACACTATTTATATGTTTTATAGATGTCCTACTCATCTCATCTCTTTACACATGTTTGGGTTTAATTTTATTACAATTTTTTGATACATACATATATGTTATGTTTTATGATCTCATTTGCACTTTTATTTGGTTTTAATGTTTACTAATCATATTATGTTAGTGGCGGTTTTAGTTATAACATTAATTTGTATGATTTCATATTTATTGATCTTATTCATTATTTGGTTTTATTAGCTCTATTGATTTTATTAATTATTTTTGACTCTTTGTTTTAATTATGATTGTGTTCTCACGAGGTTTGCTCCCTCATTATATATCCCCCTGAAGAAGGCCGGGAGGCCGAAACGCATAGGGGACAATAAAAGGGGTTTTACAAACCTGAAAATACTGCCAGTCTTGGTATCTGTTCCTTTGTTCATTCCCAGGAACATGGACATCCCCCATCGTGTCTACGTTTAGACCTGCTCCAGACACAAACATCTGGAAAGTGCTTGTTTTGGATGGAAAACAACCCGAGGGTGTAGAGAAGATAGAACTCTATCATCCCTAGTACTCAGCACTATGTCATTGATAGCATCAGCGGGATCTGAACCCTGCCTGCCCCGTTGCTAGCCCACTACTCTAATATGGTTCTGGGGGTGTCTTGGTAGACGCCCCTGCAACATCCATATCGGCCAGGTCCATGTTTCTGAAAACATGTCTGCACTTAGACGTCCCAGCTTTTTTTTCAGATGTTCTAGCTTAGATGTCCCAGATTGCACTTGAAACCAGTCCAGAGACGCGGCAGGGAGTTCTAAAATTGCCTTTATTGCTCCATGGATAAGGAGTGACAAACCCGACACAGGCCGTGTTTCGTACACCACTTCCTCAGGGGTTCAGGGCTCACACTGTGAACAGCCAATGTAAAAGACAACTCTCATTGATGGGCAGGACTGTGGGAGCCACCTGCCTCACACACGCGATGTAGGTTAAACTGTACTGAATCACACTCCAAAGAAACGCCGTCAGCGTTCAAACTCAGAAATCGCTGCACACCGAGTTTGAACGCTGACGGCGTTTCTTTGGAGTGTGATTCAGTACAGTTTAACCTACCCGCGTGTGTGAGGCAGGTGGCTCCCACGGTCCTGCCCATCAATGAGAGTTGCCTTTTACATTCGCAGTTCACAGTGTGAGCCCTGAACCCCTGAGGAAGTGGTGTACGAAACACGGCCTGTGTCGGGTTTGGCACTCCTTATCCGTGGAGCAATAAAGGCAATTTTAGAACTCCCTGCCACGTCTCTGGACTGGTTTCTTGTTGCCCACGTGGCAGCTTGCTGTTCTTTGGTGGACCCAGATTGCACTTGGACATCCCTTCTAAAATTCCCCTCTACATGATATTTTTAATCACCAAGGTCAGTGACTATCTTTCTGCCAAAACATTTTCAGCTGTTAATTTGAGTAAAATGATCCTTGGCAGAGGTGTCTCAAGGCAATCTGCTGCCTGAGGCGAGGGATGAGATGGCACCCTCCCTGAACCAGGGTGGGGGGGGCAGTTTTCTCAAAACTGCAGTAAGGGACTGAACCAAATCAAAAAGTTAATTAGATAATATAGAGGAAATAAAAAGATGTTCGCACACCACGGAACTAAAAGAGAGAGTGAGAACCACTGCACAGTTTATAACACCAAATTAAATAAATCATTTTTATTTTGTTGTTATAAACTGTGTAATGGTTGTTGCTTTTTTTCTAACATATATTTTGCATTCACAACCCCCACCCCCTCAACAATGGGTGCAGAGCAGAACTAGGACATCCACCCACAAAATGCAATATCTAATTTAAAAAAAATATATGATTCTGGTCATCTCACTAACAAACATTCTCCAGTACCAGGCATATTGTGAACTAATACAAAACCCTACAAAAGTCACAGATGATCTACAAAGCCAAATCAACCATATTGCACCAGCATAAACTTCCAAAACCCATAAAACAATGGGCCTACGTCCTGTGAGACGTTCTGTACCACAGCCCTGGCTCTCACCCTCCATTCGCTATCTTCGTTCCTGTGCCCGCTCTGCTGAACGTGCTTGGCTCAAATCCCGCTCCTCTGAAGATTTCCTTCATTTCAAATTTATGCTTTTCTTCTTCCAGTCTGCCTTAGCTCTTGCCAAGCAGGACTTTTATGTCCACCTTACTAATTCTCTTGCCTCTGATCCTCGCCGTCTCTTCACTGCTCTCAACTCTCTCCTTAAAGTGCCTCCACCTCTAGTCCCTCCCTCCCTTCCTGCCCAAACCCTGGCTGATTATTTCCATGATAAAATCCACAAGATAATTCTCCAATTCTCCACTAATTCTCTGCTAATTCCCCTCCTTCCCTTTCTCTCTTCCACCCCCCCCCTTCCCATCCTACCCTCTCTTCCTTTCCTTCGATTTCTGAGGAGGAAACTGCTCACCTTCTCTCGTCCTCCAAATTTACCACCTGCTCCTCTGATCCTATCCCCACCCGTCTCCTCTCACCCATCTCTGCTACCCTAGTCCTCTCCATCTCTCATATCCTCAACCTCTCGCTCTCCACTGCTATTGTCCCTGTTGACTTCAAGCATGCTGTGGTCACTCCTCTCCTTAAGAAACCCTCACTTGATCCCTCCTGTCCTTCTCGTCCCATCTCCCTCCTTCCCTTTATTTCTAAACTGTTAGAGCGTGCGGTTCACCACCGCTGCCTTGACTTCCTTTCCTCTCATGCCCTCCTGGATCCCTTACAGTGTGGCTTTCGTCCTTTCACTCTACTGAAACGGCCCTTGTCAAAGTCTCGAGTGACTTGTTCCTGGCAAAATCTAAAGGCCTTTACTCGGTCTTTATTCTTGACCTCTCTGCTGCTTTTGACACTGTTGATCATGATCTTCTCCTTGACACTTTATTCTCGCTTGGCTTTAGGGACTCTGTTCTTTCCTGGTTCTCCTCCTATCTCTCCCATCACTCATTCAGTGTCAATGTTCCCTCTAATTTTCTGTAGGCTGTGTGCGCATAAAATATCAGCTGTGCAGCTTTTGAAGGAAGGTTAAATTTTTGTGCGCCACATAACGACACTCGGAGTTATATACTTTAAAATTTGACTACACATCAGAATACAGTATGTACACCACATTGATTGCACTAGAAAATGTTGTAGAACTTGTGAAAACTGTAAATACATAACAACTTTTAAATTTTAAGATGTCTGTGTTGTTTTCTATCAGAATCAGAACCATAATTTTTGTGCGCTCTGTTGTAAAGTATGTGCGCATGCTCGGCGAGGTGTGTGCGCGCGCACACGCGCACAGCTTAGAGGGAACAGTGTTCAGTGTGTGTTCTGGTGGCTCCTCCTCCTCTGCTACTCTGCTCCCTGTTGGTGTACCTCTGGGTCTGTCTTGAGTCCGCTCCTCTTCTCTCTCTATACCCAGTCCCTTGGTGCGCTCATCTCCTCCCATGGTTTTCAGTACCATCTCTATGCTGATGATTCCCAGATCTACCTCTCTACTCCTGATCTCTCTTCTTCAATCCAGACCCGGATCTCTAATTGCCTTTTTGCTATTGCTGATTGGATGTTCCATCGTCGCTTGAAATTGAACATGGCCAAGACCGAAATTCTCATCTTTTCCCCTAAAATTTCCCTTCCTCTTCCTCCTTTTTCAGTATCTGTGAATGGCTCTGTTCTCTATCCTGTTTTCTCAGCTCGCAATTTAGGGGTTATTTTTGACTCTTTGCTCTCATTCTCCACACATATTCATCTTGTCACCAAGACCTGCTGCTTCTTTCTCTTTAATATTGGCAAAATCCGCCCTTTTCTTTCAGAACATACTACTAAAACGCTCATTCATTCACTTATCACCTCTCACCCTGATTACTGTAACCTGCTCCTTGCTGGTCTTCCACTGAGTCATCTTTCACCCCTTCAGTCTATTCAGCATTCTGCTGCTCGTTTGATCTTCAGCCAACTTCATTTTGCCCATATCACTCCTCTCTTCACTGTCTCCCTATCTGTTTCCGCATCCAGTTCAAACTTCTCCTACTGACCTATAAATGCATTCATTCTGCTGCTCCTCTTTACCTTTCTTCTCTCATTTCTCCTTATATCCCCCCTCATGAACTCCGCTCTTCTAGCCAACTGCTTCTTGCTATGCTTTTCTCCTCTGTTGCCAATTCCAGGCTTCGCTCTTTTCACCTTGCAGCACTCTACGCCTGGAATAGACTTCCTCTGTCTATACGTCAGGCATCTTCTCTGACCCTCTTCAAATCCAGGTTGAAAGCTCACCTCTTTGCTTCTGCCTTTGGTTCATGACTTACCTGTTCTCCTCCTCTTCCCTTGTCTTATTTTCACCTGTTCCTTTTCTTTTCCCTTGTTCTTACCTTTTTCCCTTGTCTTGCTTCCCCTGTCTCTCTCCATTGTCCAGTATGTCCCCCAGTCTCCCCCTTTGTCCAGCATTTGCTCCTCTGTCTCTCCCCTTTGTCTAACTCTTGCCCCCTGTCTTTCCCCTTTGTCTAGCACTTGTCCCCGTCTCCCCCTTTGTCCAGCATTTTCCCCTCTGTCTCTCCCCTTTGTCCAGTATGTCCCCCTGTCTCCCCCTTTGTCCAGTATGTCCCCCTGTCTCCACCTTTGTCCAGCATTTGCCCCCTGTCTCTCCCCTTTATCTAGCACTTGCCCCCTGTCTCTCCCCTTTGTCCAGTATGTTCCCCTGTCTCCCCCTTTGTCCAGTATGTCCCCCTGTCTCCACCTTTGTCCAGCATTTGCCCCGTCTCCCCACTTTGTCTAGCACTTGTCCCCCTGTCTCCCCCTTTGTCCAGCATTTTCCCCTCTGTCTCTCCCCTTTGTCCAGTATGTCCCCCTGTCTCCCCCTTTGTCCAGCATTTGCCCCCTGTCTCTCCCCTTTGTCCAGTATGTCCCCCTGTCACCCCCTTTGTCTGGCACTTGTCCCCCCGTCTCCCCCTTTGTCCAGCATTTGCCCCCCTGTCTCCACCTTTGTCCAGCATTTGCCCCCTGTCTCTCCCCTTTGTCTAGCACTTGCCCCCTATCTCTCCCCTTTATCCAGTATGTCCCTCTGTCTCCCCCTTTGTCCAGCATTTGCCCCCTGTCTCTCCCCTTTGTCCAGTATGTCCCCCTGTCTCCACCTTTGTCCAGCATTTGCCCCGTCTCTCTCCTTTGTCCAGCATTTGCCCCCTCCCCGTCTCTCCCCTTTGTCTCTCCTTGTTCGCCTCCTGTCCCCACTCCCTCCACCTGCACTTCTCATCCGGTGGTGGTGGAGGCACTCCGGCTATTTTTTTAGATTTTGCCGCCTCTAGCCTACCTCTGACTTCCCACTGCTTTTTTTTCCTCAAGAATGCCTGCAGCAAGAAAAAAAAAGCAGCAGGCTGGCAGAGGCATGCCAAAGGCAGCAAAATCTAAAATAAAAACAGCCGGAGTGCCACCCCCATCAGAGTGCCATCAGAGTGACGCCTGAGGCCACCGCCGCCGCCACCGCACAAATCAGCCTGATCGCTTGCATGGTTCCTGCAAACGATCAGGCTGATTTGTCCGATGCCGGCGGCACTCCGGCTCTGTTTTAATTTTCAATTTTGCAGCCTTTGGCTCGCCTCTGCCTTCCCTCGCAGGAAATCAGAGGCTGCAAAATCCAAAATTAAAACAGAGCCGGAATGCATCGGCGTCGGAGTGCCACCCCCATCAGAGTGACGCCTGGGAGACTATTCCATACATCTACCACTCATTCTGTAAAGAAATATTACCGCATATTACTCCTGAGTCTATCACCTTTCACCCTTATCCTATGGGGTTTTTCTTTGTCTGGTGCAGTCTCTGTTTAGAGCACTTTAATTTTCTTTTAGTTGCATGGTAAAAAAAAAAAAAAAAGAACAAAGGGCCTACTGGAGAAGGAAAATTTTGAATGGAAGAGGCCCCACCTCTCCCCCCCCTTTGATTCTAGTTGGTGGGGTGGTGAGCAGGAGGTGGCTTGTCTGGGGACTTGGAGCTCCCGATTCCTCTGTTGGGAGAGGAGCTGTTGGACACATTTGGCTGGCAGGCAAGCATTTCTTCCCCCCGGAGTCACCCTGCAGCACTGAAGCCTTTATTTCGGGCTGAACACGGGAGGGAGGGCCCTCTCAGACACAACACAGGAGCAGATCATCCTCCGGTGCAGCGTCGTTGGCTCGGGCCCCGATCCAGTGAGTTTGCCGGACTGTGGGGAGAGTGAACAGCAGTTTGAAGGGGAGTGTGGGAGACAACGTGGTGTGACCTGCATTCCTGTCAGAGGTTTGCTAGAGCACGGTTTCTCGCGCAAACATGCAGCCATGCGGGAAGATTCACAGCTGTGTAGAAGTGCAGGGCCCGCAGTTGTTTGCTTTGTTTGGTTTTAATTTATTTTATTTTACTTTACTTTCTTGTTTGTGACCTTAGAGTAAGTTTTAGCGGTTCTCTCTTCCTCTCACTTCGTTTTGGAACCGGCCAATTTTGAGCCTTTCCCAGGAAAAAAAAAGATAAGAAAAAGCAGAGGAGAGAGGCAAGCGATAGCGGCTTCAGCTCCTTGCCCATACCAGCTGGAGGGCACGGTTTTTACTGCACTTTGCTTTTCTCTTCGGGCCCGTGCCAGCTGGTGGGAGGAAAAGCGTAGGCCAAGGTCTTGGCCTCCAGTTCCGCAGAGCTGGCATGCCAGTAAGGCCACAGTGTCTGGTTTGTGGGACCAGGCGAGGCACAGACTCAGAGGCGGACATTTGTAGGGGAGTGTGCTCAGGAGGCTACCGCAATGGAGCAGTCCCTGCAGGAAGGGTCAGAGCAGGGAGGCCCTACTGTCCCCCCCCCCCCCCCCGTTTGCAACAGGGATCATGCCTGCCTCTCTGGAGCCATCTTCCATCTCCCAGGCTGTTCCTGGACCATCCTCCTCCCAGGGGCTAGCTGTATGGGGGTCTCAGGGTTGTTTTCGCCCGGGTTTGTCCTGCTGCTCCACCAGCCATTCTGTTTGTGCCAGCAGGGGGCGATGGAAGCACCTGTGATGTTGGAGCTGAGTGGGAAGAGGCCGGGGTGCCCGGTGAGGAACCAGGGCGCTCCCAGCGAAGTGCCCTAAGCCCACAGAGGAGGGGCAGGGGCAGTCTCCGGTGTCAGAGGGGCTCGAGGGGGAAGACCTTGACACAAAGATGAATGTGGAGGAGGAGCTCGAGGAAGGCAGAATCCCCAAACAGGCAGACCAAGCACGGATAGTCAGGGTCTTTCATAGAGAGGAGTTGTCATCACTTATCATGGAATCGTTGAAGGTGCTAAATATGCCTGTGGGGCCTCCAGTGGAAGAGGATACTTTGGAGGATCCTCTTCTGAGAGCAGTATGGAGGACGCAGTCAGTCTTTCCCATACATAGCGTGATGCAGCAGATGATCCAGGATGAGTGGGATCTGCCAGAGAATGGCCTTCGAGGAGCTAAGCTCATGACCCGCCTCTATCCCTTGGCGGATCAGGATAGAGAGCTGTTTCGGTCTCCGAAGGAGGACGTGGCAGTGTCTGCTGTCACTAAGAAGACGACGATTCCTGTGGAAGGGGTGGCGGTGCTGAAGGATGCGTGGTGGTTCCTAATGAAATTTAATGTGGACAAGTGCAAGGTTATGCACCTAGGGAAGAACAACCCAAACTATGGTTACACGATGCAAGGTTCCACATTAGGAACCACCACCCAGGAAAAAGATTTAGGCGTCATTGTGGATACCATGTTAAAACCCTCGGCCCAGTGTGCAGCGGCGGCCAAGAGAGCAAATAGAATGCTAGGTATGATAAGGAAAGGAATGGAAAATAAAACAAAGGATATTATAATGCCTCTATATCGTTCCATGGTGAGACCGCACCTTGAATATTGTGTGCAATTCTGGTCGCCGTATCTTAAAAAGGATATAGAGTTATTAGAAAAGGTTCAGAGAAGAGCCACCAAAATGGTAAAGGGGATGGAAGGATACTCCTATGAAGAAAGGCTAAAAAGGTTAGGGCTCTTTAACCTGGAAAAGAGACGGCTGAGGGGAGATATGATAGAAGTCTATAAATTAATGAGCGGAGTGGAACGGGTAAACGTAGATCGATTGTTTACCTTATCAGAATATAGAAAGACTAGGGGACATGCAATGAAGCTACAGGGTAAACTATTTAAGACTAATAAAAGAAAATATTTTTTCACTCAACGTGTAATCAAACTCTGGAATTTGTTACCGGAGGATGTAGTAAAGGCTGTTAGTGTAGCTGGGTTTAAAAAAGGTTTGGACAAGTTGCTGGAGGAAAGGTCCATAAGCCATTATTAAGAAGGTACCCAGGATATCAATGCTTGAACCAATACAAGCATTGTGGAACCTGTGTCCCTTGGGGAAACTGCTAGGTACATATGACCTAGATTGGCCACTGTTGGAAACAGAATACTGGGCTTGATGGACCTTGGTCTGACCCAGTATGGCATATCTTATGTTCTTATGTTCTTATAGGATAGGATGCTGGATGCGCTGCTGAAGTAAGCATTCAATATCAATATCCTTTCCCTCCAAGTCTCCATTTGTGGAGCTTGGGTAGCACGTGCCTGCCTCTGCTGGTCCCAGTGAGTGTAGTAGTAGGAAGATCCGGACCAGTCGGGAGAGGCCTCCCGGTTGGAATCCGGAGCGGCTTACCTGGCGGATATACATTATGATCTCATTAGAGGGCTTTCAAAGAGTATGGCCTCGGTGGTGGCGGCCTGCCGTTATTTGTGGCTTCATAAGTAGGCAGCAGGTTCCTCATCCAAGGCCCGGCTCAGTAAGCTGCCCTTCAGGGGCAAACTACTGTTTGGACAGGACCTGGAAAAGTTAGTTAAGGGCCTGGGAGAGTCAAAGGGTGGCTGGCTGCCAGAGGACAAACAGAAACTGGGCCGTGGTGCCTCAGCCCCCCCGGGGGCTGCGGCGGGAATTTAGGTGTTTTCAACACTCATGCCAGACCCATTTCCAGAAGGGTCAATTTCCTTTAGGATGCAAGGGTTTCGAGGTTTTCGAGGAGCGGGGTGCAGATTTCTGACAGCCTCGTCCTCAGAACCTAAGAAATCCCAATGAAGCGAGGGGGGCCCAGGTGGAGGTGCAGTCAGTGGGAGGCCGACTGTAAAACCTTTACTCCGCCTGAGTCCAGATCACCTCTGATCAGTGGGTCCTAGAGGTCATCCAAAAGGGATATGCCCTCAAGTTCGCTCGACCGGAGGGCAGCTCCTTCATGCAGTCTCGGTGCAAAGGGTCAAGGCAGTGGCAGTTCGGGACATCTTGAGGTGACTTGTGCAGCTCAGGGCTGTGGTGCCTGTTCCTTGAGATCAGTATGGCTGCGGTCGATACTCAATTTATTTCAGGGTACCAAAGAAAGACAGAGCCTTCTGTCCCATTCTCGACCTCAAGAGAGTAAACCTCTGTCTGCAGGTCCTGATTTTCACATGGACACCTTGCAGTCCATCATAATGGTGGTCTGCAGCGGGGAATTCTTGACGTCCCTCGAGCTCACGGAGGCATACCTGCACATTCCCATTTGCCCGGAGCATCAGCAGTTCCTCAGATTTGCAGAGCCCATGGTACACTTGCAGTTCCGGGCGCTGCCCTTCGGCTTGCGACAACACCACGCACCTTCACCAAGGTCATGGTGGTGGTAGCGGCGGAGCTTCGCAGAGAAGGAGTCCTAGTACATCCGAACCTCAATGACTGGCTCATTCGGGCAAAGTCCAAGGATGAGACTGAGCGGCTACAGCCCAGCTGATGCAGTTCCTGCAGAGCCTGGGTTGGGTAATCAATGTGGCCAAGAGCTAATTGCACCCATCTCAAGTCCTGGAGTACTTACGAGCCCACTTTGACACGCAAGTGGGGAGAGTCTTCTTGCTGGAGCTGAGAGCGCGGAAGCTTCGGTGCCTGGTTCGGGAGTTTCATGGGAGGCCAAAGCCCACAGCATGGCATTACCTCCAACTCCTTGGCACCATAGCAGCCACTCTCAATCTGGTACCGTGGGCGAGGGTGTACATAGATACATGGAAAAATGATGACAGAAAAAGACCACATAGCATATCTAGTCTGTCCTTCCATATCAACAACTACAACAGTCACCTTTTTTCCTTTAGAGAGCCTCTGTGTTTGTCCCATGCTGTTTTGAATTCAGATACTGTCCTCATCTCTACCACCTCCACTGGGAGACTATTCCACGGATCCACCACTCTTTCTATAAAGAAATATTTCCGCATATTACTCCTGAATCTATCCCCTTTCACCCTCATCCCATGTCCCCTCATAGCAGTACTTGCTTTCAATCGAAAGAGGCTCTCCCCTGTATATTTATGCCACGGAGGTATTTAAACGTCTCAATCATATCACCTCTATCCCGCCTTTCCTCTAATGTGTACATATTAAAATCCTTAAGTCTGTCCACATATGCTTTATAATGGAAGACCACTAACCATTTTAGTAGCCACCCTCTGTACTGACTCCATCCTGTTTATATCCTCTTGAAGGTGCTGTCTCCAGAATTGCACACAATACTCCAAATGTTGTTGTTGTTAAGTGCCGTTGAGTCGGAGTCGACTCATGGCGACCCTCTGGATAGCTATCCTAAATTGTGTTCGGTCTTGAGTCAGGCGGCTCACTGTTGACAGACTGGTACCCGTAGCTGCTGTTATTGTATCGATCCATCTCATTGCTGGCCTTCCTCTTTTGCGCTGACCTTCTATCTTGCCAAGCATGATGTCTTTCTCTAATGATCTCTCTCTTCGCATGATGTGTCCAAAGTATGAAAGTCGAAGTCTTGTCATCTGAGCTTCTAAAGAAAGCTTAGGTTTGATCTCCTCTAGTACCGACTGGTTTGTTCTTCGGGCAGTCCATGGTATACACAGTATTCGCCGCCAGCACCATAATTCAAAGGCATCAATTTTCTTCCTGTCTATCTTTTTCACTGTCCAGCTTTCACATCCATATAATGTTATTGAAAATACCATGGCTTGAACAAGTCGAATCTTTGTATGGAGAGAGACATCTCTGCTCTTGAGAATCTTATCTAGGTCTTTCATAGCCATTCTGCCAAGAGCAATGCGTCGTCTGATTTCTTGACTGCTTGTTGCTTCTTTATTGATAGTTGATCCAAGTAGGTTAAAGTTGTTCACGATTTCAATTTCTTCTCCTTCAACGATGAACCTGTTGATTATGCCAGTTGTCATGATCTTTGTCTTCTTTACATTAAGACTATGTTCTTTGATTGTGAGAAGCAAATGTTTCAGATCATCTTCACTTTCAGCCAGTAATGTGGTATCATCAGCATAGCGAAGGTTGTTGATGAGTCTTCCACCAATCTTCACACCTCTGTTGTCTTCATACAATCCTGCTTCTCTGATGATTTGTTCTGCATATAAATTAAACAGGTAGGGGGAAAGTATGCAGCCTTGTCTTACACCTTTGCTTATTTTAAACCATTCTGTTTCTCCTTGTTCCGTTCGAACTGCTGCTTCTTGATCAATGTACAGATTGTGCAAGAGTACGATCAGGTGTTCTGGTATACCCATGCTTCTTAATGTGGCCCAGAGTTTCTCATAGTTTACACAGTCAAAAGCCTTGCTATAGTCGATAAAGCACAAATAGATATCCTTTTGGTATTCTTTAGTCTTTTCAAGGATCCATCTCACATCCGCAATGATGTCTCTCGTTCCTCGCCCTTTCCTGAACCCTGCTTGCACTTCAGGTAGTTCTTGTTCCAGGTATGGTTGTAGTCTCTTTTGAATAATCTTCAGTAGAATCTTGCTGGCATGTGGGATCAGAGCGATTATGCGATAATTTCCACAGTTAGTTGGATCACCTTTCTTTAGTATTGGTATAAACACAGATTTTTTCCAGTCAGTTGGCCATGATGTTGTCTTCCATATTTCTTGGCAGAGCCTTGTAAGTACGGTAACAGCTGCATCAGATTGCTGCAATACTTCTATGGGAATGCTATCAATGCCTGGTGCTTTGTTCTTTGATAAGGCTTTCAATGCTGCTTTAACTTCTTCTTTCATCATCAATGGTTCCCGATCATAAGGTACAGGTTGAAACAGCTGTTGGTCCACTTGATCTTTATCATATAAAAACTCTGTATATTCCTTCCACCTTTTCTTGATCTTCTCAGCATCATTCAACATAGAACCTTGAGCATCTTGTAACATTCCAATTCGAGGCTGAAACTTTTTCTTTAACTCTCGTAGCTTTAGGAAAGCTGATCTTGTTCTTCCTCTAATAGTTTCTGCTTCTATTTCCTTGCATGCGTCATTGTAGTATTTTTCTTTGTCCTGTCTTGCTGCACGTTGGAAATCTCTGTTGAGTTCTGTTATTGTCTTTCTTTTCTCCTCTGGCTTTAGCTTCTCTGCGTTTCTGGGCAATTTTCAGAGTTTCTTCTGTCATCCATTTTGGCCGTTTTTGCTTTTTCACCTTTTGTAGAGACTTCTCGCTTTCTTCCAACACAACCTTCTTGATGTCATTCCATAACTCTTCTGGAGCTCTGTCATTTGTATCTAAAGCAGCAAATCGATTTTGCAGGCAGTCTTTAAATTCCAGTGGTATATTCTCAAGGTCTTATTTTGATGCATTCATGAGTGGTTTGCTCTTTTTCAACTTTAGCTTGAGTTTGCATACTAGTAGTTGATGATCTGTACCACAGTCAGCTCCAGGTTTTGTCTTTGTTGATGTTATAGAACGTTTCCACCGTTGACTTCCACAGATGTAGTCAATTTGATTTTTTATACAATCCATTGGTTGAAGTCCATGTGTACAGTCGCCGCTTGTGTTGATGGAAGAAGGTGTTTGAGATGAATAGATCGTTGGTCTTGCAGAACTCTATCAGTCTTTCTCCAGCTTCATTTCTGCTGCCAAGTCCATATTTTCCAACTACTTTGCCTTCTTCTTTGTTGCTAACGTTTGCGTTCCAGTTACCCATGACTATCAGGGTATCCTGTTTGCATATTCTGTCAATTTCAGCTTGTACTTGTTCATAGAACTCTTCAATTTCATTCTCTTCTGCAGCTGTTGTTGGGGCATATACTTGAATTATAGTTGTGTTGATAGGCATTCCTCGTAGACGAATAGAGATTAAGCGTTCGCTGACTGCATTGTATTTCATTACAGTTCTTGCAAGTTTCTTCTTTATTATAAATTCAACACCATTTCTTCTTTGTCTTTCATTTCCAGCATAGTAGACCATGTGATCATCTGATGCAAAGTGCCCGATGCCAGTCCATTTCAGTTCGCTGACACCCAACAGATCAAGTTGTACACGTTCCATTTCATTCTTGACCACCTCCATCTTCCCTTGGTTCATGCTTCGTACGTTCCATGTTCCAATGCGTAAGACATCTGACTCTCATTTCATGCGCAGCTACATCAGCAGTCAGACGCCCGAGGGCTTTGATCCAACCACATCATAAATGCTGGCTTTACTCTGAAAAGTCTTCAGTTCTTCCCCATTAGCTAGTTGAGTGCCTTCCGACATGGGGGTCTCATCTTCCAGCACCATAGCATAATTTGTTTTGTTGTAACTATCCATTGGGTTTTCATGGCAAGATACAGAAGTAGATTGCCGGGCCTTTCTTCTGCGCAGTTTAAGTTTGGTGTTGTTGCCATTGTCACAGAAATGTGATCCTCCGCCGTCAACACTATCCCATTCTGCTGCTGCCCAGGTGGGTGGTTTGTCTTGGTCTGGCACCTCAGCTGAGACCTGTCCATCTTGGGAGACCCTGCCAGTAGTTAAACTACCGATAGTTTAGCTCTCAGCATCACTGATGCACACAAGCCCTCACAGCACGACAAGCTGCAAACCAAGTGAGGGCCGCACCAAATGGGGCCGCACCAAAAACTTATACAGAGGCACTATCACCTCCCCTTTTCTGCTAGCCATTCCTCTTCATATGCACCCAAGCATCCTTCTAGCTTTTGCTGTTGCCTTTTCTACCTATTTAGCTCCTTTAAGATCATTAGAGACAACCACGCCTAGGTTCCGCTCTTCTTTAGTGGACAAAAATACTTCACCCCCTATACTATATTGCTCCCTTGGATTACTGCAGCCCAAATAGATGACCTTGCATTTTTTAACACTAAATCCCAGCTGCCAAATTCTAGGACCATTCTTCAAGCTTAGCTAAATTCCTCCTCATGTTATCTACACCTTCCTGGGTGTCTACTCTATTGCAGATTTTGGTATCATCTGCATAGGTTACCCGACAGTCCTTCCGCTATATCACTAACAAAGATGTTAAAAAGAATTGAACTAAGGACAGATCCTTGGGGCACACCACTGGTAACTTCCTTCTCCTCAGAGTGAGCTCCATTTACCTGAACCCTTTGCCGCCTCCCACTCAACCAATTCTAACCCAAACAGTAACTTTAGGGTCCATCCCTAGTGTGCTCAGTTTGTTTATAAGTCTCCTGTGAGGAACGGTGTCAAAGGCTTTACTGAAATCGAAATACACCACATCTAGGGCTCTCCCTTGGTCCAACTCCCTGGTCACCCAGTCAAAGAAAACAATCAGATTTGTCTGACAAGACCTGCCTCTGGTGAATCCCTGCTGCCTCGAATCCTGTAATCCGCTGGACTCCAGAAACCTCACTATTTTGTCTTTCAGCAGCATTTCTAATAATTTACTCACCACCGAAGTTAAACTAACCGGCCTGTAGTTTTCAACCACATCCTTACTTCCGCTTATGTGTAAAGGCACCACATGAGCCTCTCTCCAGTCCTTTGGCATCACTCCTGACTCCAACAAAGCATTGAAAAGGTCAGTCAGTGGAGCTGCTAGAATGTCCCCAAGTTCCCTCAGTATTCTAGGGTGTATCCCATCCGGCCCCATCTCTTTGTCTACTTTAAGTTAAGCTAGTTTCTCACAAACACAATCTTCTGAAAATTGTTCAAGATGCCCCTCGCTTCTGTCCCTGTTTGTGGGTGTTTTCTGAGATCCTCCTTTTGGTTCTTCATCTGTGAACACAGAACAGAAATATTTGTTAAGCAATTCCGCTTTATCTTCAACAGCTTCTACATATTCCTCCCCTTCACCCTTGAGTCTGACAATACCACTTTTGCCCTTCCTATTCTCACTAACATATCTGAAAAATGTCTTATCCCCCCATTTTATTGCATTGTCCATTTCCTCCTCTTTTTGAATCTTTGCTTTCCTGACTACTTTGCTTGCTTCCCTAAGTTTTTCCAAATACAGTTGCCTATCTTCCTTTCTCTGTGATCTCTTGTATTTCATGAAGGCCTCCCTCTTTTTCTTCACCTTTTCAGCTACTTCTTTCGAAAGCCATAGCAGTCTCCTTTTCCTTTTACCTTTATTTACCATTTTAACAAAAAGGTTGGTTGCTCTTAAAATATCCCCTTTCAGTTTTGTGCACTGTTTTTCTACATCCCCCAGCTGTTCCCATCCCGCTAACGACTCCCAGAAGTATTGGCCCATCTTGGCAAAGTCAGTTTTCCTAAAGTCTAAGACCCTTGCTTTTGAATGAATTCTAACAGCTCTAGTCCTAATACTGAACCACACCATCTGGTGATCACTGGATGCAAAATGATCTCCCACTATAGAATAACATCAGAAACACTTTCACCATTGGTAAGCACCAAGTCCAATATGGCACCTTCATGTATGGGGTCTGTTACCAATTGCCTGAATAGTTCTGCCTGTAGAGAATCCAGGATCTCCTTACTTCTAGATGATACTGCAACAGGAATGTGCCAATCAACATCTGGCATATTGAAATCCCCTATCAGTAGCACTTCCCCTTTCCTAGCAATACTGCATATGTCTTCAAATAGCTCTCTGTCCACTTCTTCCTCTTGTGAGAGAGGTCTGTATATCATGCCAATGCAAATACATTTCTTTCCCTCTTTCTAGTTTAACCCACAGTGCCTCCTTTCTCCCTTTTAAGCTCTGTAATTGCAAAGCTTTAATATTATTTTTTACATATAGTGCCACTCCTCCTACCCTGTCCTTTCTGAATAAAGTATAGCCTGGTATAGTTACATCCCAGTCATGGTTTTCTGTGAACCATGTTTCTGTAATTGCCACTAAATCCAAGTCTGCCACACCCATCAAAGCTTCAAGATCAGGGATCTTATTTCCCATGCTATGGATATTTATACACACTGCTTTCCATATGTTACACCTTTTACCCATTTCCATAAAGGTATTTAATGTTTCACTTACCTGGGGGCTTTCACTTACCTGGGGGCTGTTTTCACCCATCCCCAATGAATCTAGTTTAAAGCCCTCTTCAGTAGATTAGCCAGTCTACTACTGAAGATGTGTCAACCTTTCTTGGACAGATGGACGCCATCTCTGCCCTGCAATCCTTGGAACAGCATCCCGTGGTCCAGGAAACCAAAACGCTCTCAATGACACCATCCACACAGCCATGCATACATGCGGCCCCTCCAAAGTTCTCTGCTCCGACGTTTATTGCACCAGTCTCCTTCTCTTTCCCAGAGGCTCCCCTGCCCATGAGGGATCAAGAGAGCCCTCGATGGTGGTTCAGGGGGGCGGGGGGGTGGGGGCATCTGGAGATAGGGATGCCCTTCGAGTCACCAACCTGGATTCCATTGGTGATGGATGCCAGTCTCTATGGCTGGGAGGCCCATTGTGAGGGGCAGTTTGCACAGGGGCAGTGGAGGCCACAGGAGGCTTGTTGGTTGATCAACAGGCTGGAGGTGCGGGTGGCGGCCCTCATGCTGCAGAGCTTCGAAACGAGGTAGCAGGGTGTGGCAGTGCAGGTGCTGTCAGACAACGCAACAGCGGTAGCCTACATCAACTGGCAGGCGGAAGCTGAGGCACTAATGAACTGGGTGGAAGATCGCCTCCAGGCATTGTCAGCAGCGCATGTGGCAGAAGTTGACAATGTCACAGCAGATTATCTGAGTCGGTGCGAGTAGACCCAGGAGAATGGGTGCTCACTCAGGAAGTGTTCAACTTTCTGGTGCACCGCTGGGGCGCACTTCTTATGGATTTGATGGCAAAGTCCAAGATCGCCAAGGCAAGTCAATTTTTCAGCAGAAAAAGGGAGAGAATGATTGAAGGTTTGGACGCCTTGGTGCAGCAATGGCCGGTGGAAGTGCTCCTCTACGTGTTCCCATCCTGGCCTCTCATAGGCAGGGTGGTACAAAGGATCGAGGTCCATTGGGTGATGGTGATTCTCATCATCCTGGACTGGCTGCTTCATCCATTGTATGCGGATCTAGTGAGGAGTCTCGCAGATTGGCCATGGTGTCTCCCTGGCCGAGTGGATCTCTTGTCGCAGGGACCAGTATTCATACCTCAGGTGGATTGATTCTTGCTTACGGCCTGGCTCTTGAGAGAGCGCGGCTGAAGAAGAAAGGCTACTTGGGGCCAGTGATTTCGACATTGTTGAAGGCAAGGAGGAAGTCTACTTCGTTGGCCTACATTCGGGTCTGGTGCCTGTTTGAGGCGTGATGTGCAAACAGGCAGGTAAGGCCAGCTTTGGACTCCGTGCCTGTCATCTTAGAGTTCCTGCAGGCTGGTTTCGACAAGGGGTTGGCCGCTAGTTCCTTGAGAGTACAGCTGGTGGCAATCGCCTGTTATTGCGGAAAGGTCCAGGCACGCACCTGGATGTGGCACGCTTCTTTAGGGCGGTTCTTTGTCTCTGTCCTCCACGGTGGGTGGTGGTTCCACCGTGGGATCTCAATTTGGTGCTGACAGCGCTTTGTGGAGAGCCCTTTGAGCCTTTGGCTCGGGCTTCTCTTAAGGACTTGATCCTTAAGGCGGTATTCCTGGTGGTCATCTGCTCAGCACGCCGGATTTCCGAGGTACAAGCTTTGTCATGCCGGGAGCCATTCCTTTCCTTTTCCAAGGAGAAAGTGGTGCTATGTTATGTTCCTTCCTTCTTGCCTAAGGTAGTTTCGAGTTTTCATGTGAATCAGACGGTCTCCCTGCTGGTGTTTTCCGGAGCAGAGGAGCCTGGCACTCGCCATCTGCTGCAATATTTGGACGTGCGGCACATTTTACGGCATTATTTGAAGAGTACCAGAGAGTTCCATAAGTCAGATCACTAAGGGTGAAGCGGCGGCTAAGGCATCTATTTCCAAATGGATCCGGGAGGCGATCTCGTTGGCGTATATCCTTAAGGATAGTCTGGTGCTGACGGGATTGCGGGTGCATTCTTCAAGAGCGCAAGTGGCTTCTTGGGTGGAGTACAGTGTGGTACCACTGGTGGAGATTTGTAGGGCGGCCACCTGGTCATCACTGCATACCTTCGCGAAACATTATTGTCTGGATGTTCAGTCTGCCGGGTGATGCTTGTTTCAGTTCAGGGGTGCTCCAGGCCAGTTCAGCGGGTTCCTCCCATTATGCTTAACTGCTCTGTTACATCCCAGAAGTTCGGGACTGGACTGGAGAGACAATATGAAAGACAAAATTAGACTTACCTGCTAATTGTTATTTCTTGAGGAACTCCAATCCAGTCCCGCATCCCACCCATTTAGCACTTGTCAGGATATTGGTCTGCAGCAGGATGGTAGGATGGTCTGTTTCACGTGCAGTGCTTTAGTTCGGGGCCTAGTAGGGTCACAGTAAGTTCTCTCACCCTGGTGGGGGGGGAGGAGGATCCCCCTTCTCTGGGGCGGGAGGGGACATTGTCTATAGTTCTAGTAACAGTATTAGGTATTGTTGTTCTTAACTACTTACTTGTTGCTTCTGTGAGTCTGCTTTGTCAATAGATTACTGGAGAAAAGGGGCAGTGCTCACTCTATTAGTATTACTGTCATCAAAAGATGACGTGCTCAATCCCCAAGCTGCTGGAAGAGGTGCATTACCCAGAGGTTCGGGACTGGACTGGAGTTCCTCAAGGAACAACAATTAGCAGGTAAGTCTAATTTTGTCTTCATCTACGAGGAATACCTATCAACACAATTCAAGTATATGCCCCAACAACAGCTGCAGAAGAGGATGAAATTGATGAATTTGATGAACAGATACAAGCTGAAACAGGATATCCTGATAGTCATAGGTGACTGGAATGCAAAGGTTGGCAACAAAGAATAAGGCAAAATGGTTGGAAAATATGGACTTGCCGATAGAAATGAAACTGGAGAAAGACTGATAGAATTCTGCAAGACCAACGATCTATTCATCTCAAACACCTTCTTCCAGCAACACATGCGGCAACTGTACACATAGACTTCACCCAATGGATTGCACAAAAATAAAATTGACTACATCTGTGGACGTCAACGATGAAAAAGCTTTATAACATCAACAAAGACAAAACCTGGAGCTGACTGTGGTACAGATCACCAACTACTAGTATGCAAACTTAAGCTAAAGTTGAAAAAGAGCAAGCCACTCATGAATGTAGCAAAATATGACCTTGAGAATATACCACAGGAATTTAAAAGCGGCCTGCAAAATTGATTTGCTGCTTTAAATACAAATGACAGAGTTCTAGAAGAGTTATAGGATGACATCAAGAAGGTTGTGTTGGAAGAAAGTGAGAAATTTCTACAAAAGGTGAAAAAGCAAAAATGGCCAAAATGGATGACCGAACAAACTCTGAAAATTACCTAGAAACACAGGGAAGCTAAAGCCAAAGGAGAAAGGGAGGCAATCGCAGAAATCAACAGAGATTTCCAACGTGCAGCAAGACAAGACAAGGAGAAGTACTACAATGACGCATGAAAGGAAATAGAAACAAAAACTAATAGAGGAAGAACAATATTGTCTTTCCTAAAGCTACGAGAGTTCAAGAAAAAATTCCAGCCTTGAATTGGAATGTTATAAGATGCTCAAGGATCCATGCTGAATGATGCTGAGAAGATCAAGAAAAGGTGAAAAGAATATAGAGTTATTATATGATAAAGATCAAGTGGACCAACAGCTGTTTCAACCTGTACCTTATGATCCAGAACCATTGGTGATGAAAGAAGAAGTTGAAGCAGCATTGAAAACCTTATCAAAGAACAAAGCACCAGGCATTGATGGAATTCCCATAGACGTATTACAGCAATCTGATGCACTGTTACCATACTTACAAAGCTCTGCCAGGAATTTTGGAAGACAACATCATGGCCAACTGACTGGAAAAGATCTGTGTTTATACCAATACTAAAGGAAGGTGATTCAACTGTCTGTGGAAATTATTGCACAATTGCTCCCACATGCCAGCAAGATTCTACTGAAGATTATTGAGCAGAGACTACAACCATACCTGGAACGAGAACTACCTGAAGTGCAAGCAGGGTTCAGAAAAGGGCGAGGAATGAGAGATATCATCGCGGATGTGAGATGGATCATTGAAAAGACTAAAGAATACCAAAAGGATATCTATATGTGTTTTATTGAATACAGCAAGGATTTTGACTATGTAAACCATGAGAAACTCTGGGCCACATTAAGAAGCATGGATATACCAGAACACTTGATCGTTCTCTTGCATAACCTTTACATTAATCAAGAAGCTACAGTTTGAACGGAACAAGGAAAAACAGAATGGATTAAAATCAGCAAAGATGTACGACAAGGCTGCATACTTTCCCCCTACCTCTTTAATTTATATACAGAAAAATCATCAGAAAAGCAGGACTGTATGAAGACAAGAGAAGTGTGGAGACTGGTGGGTGACTCATCAACAACCTTCGCTATGATCATACCACATTACTGGCTGAAAGTGAAGACGATCTAAAACATTTGCTTCTGAAGATCCAGGAAGACAAAGATCCTGAGAAATGGCAAAAATCAATAAATTTATCGTTGATGGAGAAGAAATTGAAATACTGGACAACTTTAACTTACGTGGATCAACTATCAATAAAGAAGCAACAAGCAGTCAAGAAATCAGATGATGCATTGCTCTTGGCAGAATGGCTATGAAGGACCTAGACAAGATTCTCAAGAGCAGAGCTATCTCTCTCCATACAAAGATTTGACTTGTTCAAGTCATGGTATTTTCAATAACATCATATGGATGCAAATGTTGGACAGTGAAAAAGATAGGCAGGAAGAAAATTGATGCCTATGAATTATGATGCTGGTGATGAATTCTATGTATACCATGGACTGCCTGAATAACAAACCAGTCAGTACTAACGGAGATCAAACCTAAGGTTTCTTTAGAAGCTCAGATGACGTCAGCTTTCATACTCTGGACACATCATGTGAAGGGAGAGATCATTAGAGAAAGACATCATGCTTGGCAAGGTAGAAGGTCAACGCAAAAGAAGAAAGCGAGCAATGAGATGGACCAATACAATAACAGCAGCTATGGTTGCCAGTCTGTCAACAATGAGCCACTTGACTGAATACCGAACACAGTTTATGACAATTATCCAGAGGGTCGCCATAAGTCAACGCTGACTCAATGGCACTTAACAACAACAACATCATAGCTCCTCTATCCCGCCTTTCCTCCATTGTATACATATTAAGATCTTTGGGCCCAATAGTCAAAAGGCATTTACATGTTTTACAGCCCAATAAATCGTGTAAATGCCTAAGATGGAGATATTCAACAGCATCTACCCGGTTAGTGCTATTAAATATCCCTATCTAAGTCCCCTACGCACCCCGATGCTATTTGGCTAACTTCAGAGCATGTTGGGGGCATTCCAGGGCAGAGCGGAGGTGGAGAATGGCGCTAAGCGGGCAGAAGGAATGTTGGATGCTGCCCGATTAGCGATCTGCGCCTTAAAGATAGGCAAGGAAAACCCCCACCTCCACTGGGAAACTATTCCACAGATTTACCATTCTTTCCATAAAAAAATATTTCTGCATATTACTCCTGAGTCTATCCCCTTTCACCCTCATCCTATGTCCCGTCATAGCAGAGCTTGCTTTCAATCAAAAGAGGCTCTCCTGCACATTTATGCCCCGGAGGTATTTAAATGTCTCAATCATATCATCTCTATTCCGCCTTTCCTCTAAAGTATACATATTAAGATCCTTAAGTCTGTCCTCATATGCTTTATAACAAAGACCACCAACCATTTTAGTAGCCACCCTCTGTATTGACTCTAGCCTGTTTATATCCTTTTGAAGGTGCGGTCTCCAGAATTGCAAACAATACTCCAAATGAGGTCGCACCAAAGACTTATACAGAGGCACTATCACCTTCTTTCTTCTGCTGGCCATTCCTCTCCCTATGCAGCCAAGCATCCTTCTAGCTTTTGCTATCACCTTTTCTACCTGTTTACCTACTTTAAGATCATCAGACACAATCATGCCTAGGTCCCGCTCTTCTTTAGTGGACAAAGGTTCTTCACCCCCTATACTATATTGCTCCCTTGGATTGCTGCAGCCCAAATGCATGACCTTGCATTTTCTAACATTAAATCTCAGCTGCCAAATTCTAGACCATTTTTCAAGCTTAGCTACATCCCTCCTCATGTTATCTACACCTTCCTGGGTGTCTAATCTATTGCAAATTTTGGTATCTTCCGCAAAGAGGCAAAACTTCCCGACAGTCCTTCCGCTATATCACTAACAAAGATGTTACAAAGAATCTGACCACGGACAGATGACTGGGGAACACCACTGGTAACCTCCTTCTCCTCAGAGTAAGCTCCATTTACCTGTACCTTTTGTCGCCTTCCACTCAACCAATTTCTAACCCAAGCAATAACTTTAGGGTCCATCCCTAGGGTGCTCAGTTTGTTTATAAGTCGCCTGTGATCACCGCCAAAGCCGGAAGCCACGGAAGCTAACAGGGCAGCATCCATTATCACTGCTGCCCGGTTAGCTTCCGTGGCTTCCAGCTTTGGCGGCGAGCACCGGAATCCGGTTTAGAGGTCGGCAGTAAGTATTATGCGCCTATCGGTGCATAGTCCTTCGAAGATCCAGACAGCTGAATATCAGGCTCTTTAAGTCTATCCTCATATGCTTTATAATGAAGACCACTAACCATTTTAGTAGCCACCCTCTGCACCCACTCCATCCTGTTTATATCTTTTTGAAGGTCTATCTCCAGAATTGAACACAATTCTCCAAAAGAGTTGCACCAGAGACTTATACAGAGGAATTACCACCTCCTTTTTTCTGCTGGCCATTCCTCTCCCTATGCACCCAAGCATCCTGCTGGCTTTCGTCAGAAGAGCAGATGTTAGGACAAAACAGGGGAGAGTCCAGGTAAGGTAATCTAAGCCACCAATTCCATCACACTCAGCTGCACAGACCAATATTAGCCATGCAAATGGATTTTCCCAACAAACCTTTCTTTTCCAGTATGTACCCATCTTCTTAAGAGGGTGATTTTCATAAGTATATATCTGGGTAAATAAATAGTTCCCCAAATGCAATGACCTGGCTGAAAATCTCCCTCCTTATCCATGGCTAGAAATGTTCAAAGCTTCCATAATGTGCACTCTTTTACTGCAGTGAAAGGAAGGCATACCTGTGTATGTGCTTAGGGCAGGGGAGGAAATAGGATTTCCAAATGTATGCATGCTATTTTGCTCCTTCCTAGCTGGCATAGATATGCCTTTAGCTCACATATGTGGCCCCTATTTCCATCTTTAGAAGGAAACATACTCTGCACACAACCTGGGCAACTGAAAACAGTCCACTAGAGGTATTTTTGTGCAGTAAAAACAAGAGTTCGGACATTCAGACTGTCTAGTTCTGTTTTCCCTGGTGTATATGTGAAGTCTTTCCATGAGCTAAGTGCCAGAGAAAGAAAATTCCCCCCCCCCCCTTTGAAAATATGGACAGAGAATTGCAGTCCAAAATAAGCTTATTCCAGCTGATATCTGTAATGCAGTAACAGTAGAGAAACCCATTAGAGCAAGCAAGGCGAAAAGAATGGCCTTATCTTTCTCTGACGTATGCATGGCTGCGGCCTCTTCAGGGCATCTTGTGTCGCAAGAGAAGAAACAGCGCCAGAATTGGCTGCTCTTTGCACTATACGATTCCTCTAACGTCAATGTAGTCTTTCTGTTTGCTGGAATAAACCTCGGTGTCTTTTACAGCACTTCTTTTTATGATGTTTCTGAATGTACTGTACAGAAATCATAAACTGAGCAAGCTATTTCTGAAAGCGCAGCCTCCTAGAGCTGCTGTTTTTTTCCATCATTGTCAGTTTAGATTTCCTGGAGTATCTATGACTGATGTTATTGTATCCACAAAACAGCAGAGTATTTCTAAGGATGTTATTCAGAAAACTTAACACAAGGTTATGTCTGTTTCATCAGCGTGTGCAGTGATAAGGAGAGATCTCAGAAGCTGAGCAGGGTTGGGTCTGGCAAACGCTTGGATTAAAGATAGAAGCTGGTATAAATGGTTCTGAAGGTGTTCACTTATCTCCCTGAGTCAGTACTGACCCATCATCTCAGTATGGAGTTAGGGACATGCAGCCCTCTGAGTCAGTACTGTCCCACCGTAGTGTTATGAGCCCTCATCCCTCTGAGGCAGCATTACCACGCTGTCCTAGTGTGGGATTAGAAGACCTTCTTCCTCCAGAGTTAGTGCTGACCCAATGTCCCTGCATGATGTTAGGGGGTGCTCTAATCTCTGAAATGACTTAGTGATGCAGCATGGTGTTAAGGGATCATCTTCTCCCTGAGTCAACACTGACCCAATGCCCTAGCATGATATGATGAGCAACTTCTCTTTGACCTGGTACTAACCCAAGCTTTTACATACATTTGGGGTTTCTCTTCCCTCTGAACCAGTACTGACTTAGAGGCTCAGCAAGGTGTTAAAGGCTGTATTTTGCCAAGGGAGCTGATTTTTGGAAGTCATGACATGAATTTGCAATGAAATACTTTTCAATATTAGACTTCCTTTTGGTCCACATGGACTTATTGAGGTTTTGGCTATAGGATTCCCTTCTCAGGTCAATGGGGAAAATTTATGGTCAGTACATACTTTCAACCAATTTCTACAGCTTAAACTGAAGGTGAATCGGGGCTTCCTTATGATTGCAGGGCCAGATAGTGAGAAGGCAGCTTCTCCTGACCTGCACTATAGAAGTGGTAGCAGATACATCGAATGTCCTCCCAGCAGAGCCGGCCCGTCCATTGAGCAAGAATGTTTTTTGCACAGGGCCCCGCGTTTCAGGGGGCCCCGCGCAAAGAACATTCTGCTTTTTTTTAAATTTCATTAAAAAAAAAAAAAAGCTGGCTCTGGCCGCTGCTGCTACCACCGCGGCAGCGGCAGAATGGAGTGTCCCGCGGGGCCTCCTCTGCTCGTTGAGCCCCTCTGCAAAGGCTTTCAGATTCGCGAAGGGAGAGTGTCTCCCTCGCGTCTCTGTTAAGCCGGCAGGGGCTAATGGGAAATTTCCCATCTGCCCCTTTAGACGCGAGGGGCTGATGGGAAATTTCCCATTAGCCCCTGCGGGCTTAACAGAGACACGAGGGAGACACTCTGCCTTCGCGAATCTGAAAGCCTTTGCAGAGGGGCTCAACGAGCAGAGAAGGCCCCGCGGGACACTCCATTCTGCCGCTGCCGCGGTGGTAGCAGCAGCAGCAGCAGCCAGAGCCGTTTTTTTTTTAAATTTTGCCAAAAGCCGGTGTGTGGGGGGTTAGGACCGGTAATGGGGGCGCGGGCGGGGGGGGGGGTTAAGACTGGCAATGGGCTGGGGGCTGTCTGGAAATGGGGCTATGGGGGGTTAGGACTGGTAATGTGCTATGGGGGGGTTAGGACTGATAATGGGCTATGGGGGGGGGGGCTAGGACAGGAAATGGGCTGATGGGGAGGGTTTAGGACTGGTAATGGGCTGTAGGCTGTTGGGGGGGTTAGGACTGGTAATGGGCTATAGGGAGGGTGTTAAGACTGGTAATGGGCTGTGGGCTGATGGGGGCTGTCTGGAAATGGGGTGATGGACTATGGGGGGGGTTAGGACTGGTAATGGGCTATGGGGGGGGGGCTAGGACAGGAAATGGGCTGATGGGGAGGGGTTAGGACTGGTAATGGGCTGTGGGCTGTTGGGGGGTTAGGACTGGTAATGGGCTTTGGGGGGGGCTAGGACAGGAAATGGGCTGATGGGGGGGTTAAGACTGGTAATGGGCTGTGGGCTGATGGGGGCTGTCTGGAAATGAGGTGATGGGGGGTTAGGACTGCTAATGGGCTATGGGGGAGGTTAGGACTGGTAATGGGCTATGGGGGGCGATGGGGAGGGGTTAGGACTTGAGGTGGGCTGATGTGGTTAGGACTGGTAATGGGCTGTGGGCTGATGGGGGGGGTTAGGACTGGCAATGAGCTATGGTGGGCTGACTGGAAATGGGCTGATGGGGTTAAGACTGGAAGTGGGCTGATGGGGGGTTAGGACTGGTAATGGGTTATAGGGGGGTTAAAACTGAAAATGGGTTGATGTGGGTAAGGACTGGAAGTGGGTTGATGGGGGGCTAGGACTGGTAATGGGTTGGGGGGTTGCTATGACTGGAAATGGGCTGAGTGGAAGGGGAGGCTTGAACTGCAAATAGCTGATTGGGAGGGAGCTTGGAATGGAAATGGGCTGTGAGGGAAGGGAGGTAGGACTGAAAATGGGCTGATGGAGCAGCTAGGATAGGACTGGAAATGGGCTGTTGGGGGGAGCTAAGATTGGAAATGGGCTGTGGTGGGGGCTTGAATTGAAATGGACTCATGGAGGGGCTAGAACTGGAAGTAGGCTCATGAGGGGCTTGGACTGGAATTGGGCTGAGTGGAGGGGAGCTAGGATTTGACATGGGCTGATGGTGGGGCTAGGAAATGACTAGAAATGGGCTGATGGGGGCTAGGATTGGAAATGAGCTGATGAAGGGACTCAGACTGAAAATGGATGGGGGAGCTAGGACTGGAAATGGGTTGATGGGGGGCTAGGACTGGAAATGGGCTGATGCAGGGACTAGAAGGGAATGGATGCTGGGTGAGACTGGAACTAGAAGGGAGCTGATGTTGGGGGAGGAGGATTAGAATGGGATGGGGCTGGGAGAGTAAAATGGAGAGGGGAAAAATATTTTGTGTGGGAGGGATGAAAAATCTACAATTGGCCGGGTTTTGGGAGAGTAAGTGGGGATTGAGGATGGAGGGGTAAAATTTGTGTGGATGAAATAGGAATGAGGAAAGAGCAAAAGGAGAAAGATTAGTATGTTAAAGCAGATGTAGAGAGAGAGAATGGAAAAAAAAAACTAGAAGAGAGAAGAAAGAACAAATGGACAGCAGACGATGGACAGTTAGCAGAAAACATGAAGAAACCAGAAGAAAGTGGCTGGAGCAATTGCAACTGAAAAAAATGCACAAAAGGTAGAAAGATATCTCTTTATTTTGAATTTATTAACTGGAATATGAAAGCTCTGGGAAATGTGCATCATTAACGTCTGCGCTTTGTTTGGTACAAGAGGAAATTAATTTATAGTTTTATTTCTACGGTGTTGTTGTACATTCCAAGTTTGGCTTTTGGGGTTCCCAGTTTAATTATTGCCTTCCTGTTTCTAAATTGTGATTCCTTGTTTGGTGATGGTCTATGTTCTGCATGTGTAACTGAGCTGAGGTATTCTATTTATGTAATTCCTATTTGACATTTGACTTGTTCTCTTTCCCCAGTATTCTCTGAAATGTATTGGTTTAATATTTGCAGTATTGCCTTTTGATAGGTAGGGTATGGTGCTTTGTGAGTCCTGGTAATGCTGTCAGGATATGGCAGGTTTGCTATGGGTTTTAAATGTCCCATAAGAATCATCAACACTTGTGTGTAACAGAAGAAGTTACCAAAACTCAAATTTTTGTCGGATCGCCTGTTGCGAGGGTGTACAAACACTCTCATTAAACAGGCCCTCCTTTTATTCAACTTATTTTTTAAAAAGGTCAGTATAACCTTAGGTCCACACAACCTAAATATGCTAAGGGCTACAACAAGTCCAAAAGGACCAGCCCGTGCATAATAAAGATGCTAACCTGCATCAAAATGTTTTTAACAGAACAATTCTGTCACCAGCAAACTGAATATATGTGGAAGTAATGGCACTTAGCTGAATAGTGAGATAAAATGGAGTACTCCAAACTCTCTGTCCTTCGTGTCTGGAGAATGGTGGTCCAAATTCAATGGATCTTCATAGATGCCCCGAAAGAGGTGTTTCGAACTCAATCCAAACTTCAGACAGTAACCCAAAACTTCACTAACAAGCCAGCCAAGAGACTTTCGTAGCAGTCAGACAATGGTTGGGTTATGTTGCGACACAAACCGTTGTGTTTCAAGCCCGCCGTAACTCTGGCTCTTTATCAAGCAAACCCAGCCAACTTCCTGTTCCGTGCCAATGCAAGATGACCTCAGCACCACAATGGAACCTACTGATGACGTGTTTGAACGTCAAATTTGAAGTTCATCGAATCTTCCACCATTCAATCTCCGCATTCAAACCAAATGGAGCAACTGTATTAAGCTTGAATATCCACCGTTGCTCATGATGGTGCAAAACAGCCCGACGATCCCCCCCTCTAGGAAGTGGAGGAACCTTGTCCACAATCGTCCAGCTAAGTTGTTCAAAGCTGTGGGAGGCTGATAAGCAGTGTTGAACAATAGGAGCAGTTACTGTATGTGTATTAAGATGGGAGCGATGCTCCTGTAAATGCTTACGGATAGACCGTGTGGTCATACCCACATATAATAAATGACAAGGGCACATTATTAGGTATACTACATAATCTGATGTGCAATCCGTATTGTGGCGACGAAAGTAGCTAATGTGAGTATGGGGATCTTCCCATGTGGTGCCCTCCATAGTGTTAAAACACATATCACAAGATCCACAAGCTTGATGATTACCCGAGGACGAGACCAATGTCCTGCTAGATGTGGTGTGTACCACCCGGTCCGCTATATTGGTCACTCTCCGGTACGCCAATCGTAAAGGTTTTTGAAAGCAGGCATGTTCTGACAAAATATGCCAATGTGATCTTAGAATTCGTGCTATGTTCCCCGTGCAAGGCATATAGGGTAATACTCCCACATAAGGTTGAACAGCAGTCTGGTCTTGCGATAACTTCCCCATAGATTCTGAAGTATCAGTCCACCATTCTGGATGGTTGTTAAGAGCTCGCTTGTAAGCCGAATCAATCAATTTCAAGGGATAACCCCGTGCGGCCAATCGGTCCTTCAAGCTCTGAGAATGAAGTTTATACTCTCGCCGAATGGAACATAAACGCCGAAGGCGAAGAAATTGGCCAATGGGGAGCGCTTGCCGGAGGGAACGAGGGTGAAAGCTAGTAATGTAGAAATCTTTTAGTCTTTCTTTATCCATACACTCATTAAGAGACATGTTAGTGTATGGTAACATTATGCAAATGTTTATGCAAATAAGGCCACTTATGCAAATGAGGCCCCGCACCGAATCTCCGCACATGGCCCCGCACCCCCCTTGGGCCGCCCCTGCCTCCCAGTGGATGTAGTAGAGGTAAATAAAATCACAGAAGTCAAGAAAGCCTGCCATGAAGGTCATTAGGGACAGGAAAGCAAGGAGATAGATGATGTAGCCAGAGATTGAGTAGAGATTGAAGCATGTAATGAAAAGACTGCCATAACAATCCATGTTTATTTAGGTAAATGCAGAATTCCTGAATCTCTCATCTCACAGCCATCACCAAATATACTACTACTACTATTGAACATTTATATAGCGCTACAAGGCGTATGCAGCGCTGTCCAGATACATATAAAAGGCAGTCCCTGCTAATCAGAGCTTACAATCTAGTTAAGATAGACAATACAACGGCTGAGGAAAAGCATACAACTAGAGAAAGGTAAGGAGACACATAGGAGACTGATGTAAAGTTCATATACACTACAAGATCACTATTCAGCTGCATGTCAATCTATAGCTTGAAATGTCTAACTTAGATGGTTTCAAATTATATATATTTATTTATTTGAAACTATTTACAACCCCGACTTTTCATTTAAGGTCAAGAAGAGGGACACAAACATCAACATTAGCATTGCTTACAAAGACACATATAATCAAATAAGACATTCACAAGACATAGATAGTGACAGTCAGTGATTCATTGTATTTACAGCCAATCATGTCCATGCTCTATCTAACGTCTTAGCCCAGGCTTGCATAAACAATTGAGTTTTCAACTGTTTTCTGAAGGCTAGGATATCGGTCATTGATCTTAATCCATTTGGTAGTGTGTTCCAGATACAGAGATCATATACTGAAAATGCCTGATCTCCAGTTATCTGGTTTTATGTGAACTCAATTACAGAATCACAAAGATAGACTGAGAGCACTGTCTACTGGGGCTGCTGGAGAGGCCATTGAAGGTACCTTACTGGTAAGGTTATATCTAGTTTTTTTTTAAAAAAATTTTATTTATTGAATTTTATACAATCAATCAAGACATAATCTCAAAAAGAAAAGAAATACAATGGCACAAATATCAAAAACATAAAAGAAGAAACGTAGGAAACAAAGGTGAATTAAGACCTAAGGCTGGACAACCCCATGCACGAAGAAAATAAACAAAAAATAAAAGTAAAGACAAAAACAGAATGGGCGCAACATTTCTCAAGACTATCATAATATAGGGAGAGTTAATGAACATCTTAACCCTGGTACAGACATATTTGATAATTTAGCATTAATAAAGGCAGTAGATCGGCAGGTTGAGAAAAACGTATCTAACAGACTTGTATGTCACCAAATATTTACAGGAAAATCTCAAGTAAAAAGAACCCCCAATCTGCAACACCCCCGGCTTATGGAGGAGAAACAGCTTCCTCCTCTTTTGCGATATCAGGAAACATAGAAATAGTAAAGCCACAAAAAGTTTCCATTCTTTTCTTGAAGAACATTTTGAGGAGCCAATCTTTATCTGAAATCAGTGCAAAAGAAACCAACAGTGTAGCAGGAATATAATTCTCCCCAACAGTACCTTTGAGTAACTCAGAAACATTCAAAACTTCCAAATCAGAATCTTCTCTTGAAGTCGCCGGTTCTTTCTTCCCTGTAGGGAGATAATATACCTTTGTTAAAGGTGGAATTAAATCTGGAGGGACTTTCAGAAATTCAGTTAAATAATGCTTAAACATACCCAGAGCCATAACTCTCTTCAACTTAGGAAAGTTCAAAACCCTGAGGTTCATAGCTCGTGCAGCATTATCCAACACCTCCAGCTTATACTGCAACGCAACATTATCTTTAACTAGATCAGCTTCATTTCAGATAATCTTACCAGCCAACTTGTATGGTCTTCCATCTGCAATTTAACAGTTTCCAAAGTCCTCACATTGGAATCTATTCTAACCAAGTTCTCCTGGATCTTGGAGGACAGAACCAGTGTTTGCTTGGTCACTGCATCAGAAACTGAAACAATGGCTTCCTAGATAACTTTCAAAGTAAAAACCCGTGGACCAGATAGCAAAAGAGGCGCCGGTGTAGAAATTACAGCAGCGGGGGCCAAGATAATAATCCTTTAGATACAGAGTTGCTGGCCAGGAGAGGTTCTTCTTGCCTCACAATGCCTGAATCCTCCCCATGCACAATGGGGGACATCAGAGCCAAACCACCAGTTCTGTCCCCTCAGAAGGTGTCAGCCCTACCACCGACAGGTGTGGAAGGCATCACTTGACTCACAGGGGTGAGGCTCGGGGCAGCCAGACAATGCAGCAGTGTTCTCTCTGCAGGAGACAAAGAGATCTCAAGGTCTGAGAGCAGCGGCGTTCCCTCCTCCGAAGCCACAGCCAAGCCAGCACGAATCTCCTGCTTTTGCTCTTGAGAAATCTCAATAAAATGATCCATCGGACCACAGATGGAAGGCAAGGACTCCGAGGGAAAAATCCTCGCTTTTCCCTTCTATTTAGGCATCTGGTAAACGACACAGTGCAACAACCAACTTAGTTAGCCATTCTTCCTCCCAAGAAGCCTGGTCTGATCTTGAGTCATATCTAGTCTTAAAAGTTGTTATTTTATATTGTAATTTTTGTCCTATTGGGAGACAGCGCAATTGCACCAACATTGGGGTGACATGGTCATATCTAGTCCATTTCAACAGTACTCTTGCCACAGCATTCTAAGAATGGAGGTTGGCATACCATGTAATATGCCATACAGTAATCTAACATGGGTTGAAATATTGCCTGAAAAACTAATTAAAAGCCCACTTCCTCTAGCAAGGGTCATAGTTGTTGCAAAAACTATCTTAATGATTCCCCTAACATGAGGATGGAAGGTTGACCTTTGGTCAAGAGTGACCCACAGATAACATTCCTCTGATTTGGTGTTCAGCTCACTATCCCTCCTATGTTTATAACTGTTGGAGGTCATAGGCTTGCTCTCACATAAAAACTAAGACCTCTCTTTTTGTAAGACTCACAGCTAGCCGATGATTGGCCAAGCAGCTAACCATTTTGGAAAAACATCTAACTTGGTTGTCAGAAACTGTTTATCTGACAGACAATATAAGGTGGTGGTAAACAGAATTCATTCAGAAGAAAAGAAGGTGGGTAATGGTGTGACTCATTGATGGAGAAGAAATTGAAATAGTTGACAACTTTAACTTACTTGAATCAACAATCAATAAAGAAAGGACAGCAGTCAAGAAATCTGATGACATATTGCTCTTGATAGAATGGCTATGAAGGACCTAAACAAGATTCTCGTCTCTCTCCAGACAAAGATTCAACTCATTCAAGCCATGGTATTTTCAATAACATCATAGGGATGCGAACGTTGGACAGTGAAAAATATAGACAGGAAGAAAATTGATGCCTTTGAATTATGGTGCTGGCAATGAATACTGAAGAACAAACCAGTCAGTACTAGAGGAGATCAAACCTACTTTCCTTAGAAGCTCAGATGACAAGACTTCGACTTTCATACTTTGGACACATCATGCGAAGAGAGAGATCATTGGAGAAAGACATAATGTTTGGCAAGGTAGAAGGTCACCGTAAAAGAGGAAAACTGGCAATGGGATTTATTTATTTATTTAGTGTCTCTTTTATACCGTGCTATTTAAAATCAGTGTGGTTTACATATAACAGTAACTTATACAGTGCAGCCTATGAACAGGTGCTGTAACTTGGACATCGCTGGGGTAACTATTTACAGGTTGGAAATCGATACAATAACAGCAGTTATGAGTACCAATCTATTAACAATGAGCTGCTTGGCTGAAGACCGAATAAAGTTTAGGTCAACTATCCAGAAGGTCGCCAGGAGTCGACACCGACTTGACGGCACTTAACAACAACAGTAGTGTGCCTCAGGGTTCGATCCTGGGACTTGTACTGTTCAGTGTCTTTGTGAGTGATATTGCTGAAGGACTGAAGGAAAAAGTTTGCCTTTTTGCAAATGACACAAAGATTTGCAATAGAGCAAACTCCTTTGAGGGTGTGGACAACATAAGGAAAGATCCACAAAAACTGGAATAATGGTCTAATGCTTGGCAGTTAAGATTTAATGCGAAGAAGTGCAGAGTCATGCACTTGGGATGCTGAAATCCAAAGGAATTGCATGAGATAGGGGGCGAGAGATTGGTGTGCACGGACCAAGAGAGGAACCTCGGAATGCTAGTGTCTGAGGATCTCAAGGTGGCACAACAATTCGACAAGGCAGTAGCCAAAGCCAGAAGGATGCTGGGTTGTATGCAGAGAGGAATAACCAGCAGAAAGGAGAAGATATTAATGCCCCTGTACAAGTCATTAGTGAGGCCTCACTTGCTGTATTGTATTCAGTTTTGGAGACGATATCTCACAAACGACATAAAAAGACTTGAAACAGTTCAGAGGAAGGCAATCAAAATGATTTGGAGCCTGTGCCAGAAGACTTGTATGAGAAGAAACTTGAAGACCTCTCAGAAGAGGAGGGACAGGGAGATATGATACAGACCTTTAAATACTTAAATATTAATGAACAAACAAACCTTTTTCAAAGAAGGGGACACTGCAAAACTAGAGGGCATAAAATGAAGCTTCAAGGAGGTAAGCATAAAAGCAACATCAGAAAATACTTTTTCGCTGAAAGGGTGGTGGATGTTTGGAATGCCCTCCTGATGGAGCTGGTAGGGGCAAAAACAGGGTTGGAATTCAAAATGGCATGGGAGAGACACAATGGATTCCTTTATAGCAAGAGGATGCAATCAAAACAAACTTAAATATCTTTTATACTTCAACAAATAAAGGGGGTGACCTGCATAGACCAGCAGATACAGCCCCTCTGGCACCTTATTGAACAGACTAAATGGAACATACTGGTCTTTATCTGCAGTCTTATACTATGTTACTAATGCGGATGAGTGTATACCCTCCCTTATTTCAAAAGGAACATATAACAGCATGTCGCCGTCCTACAAGTGGTACAGGATGTTCTGTGACCGAACAGCATTACACAGAGGTTGGATATATTCAGTGGCAATCTGTTTAAGCAGCAGTAAGTACCACTCAATATACCTGGATAACTTGGAACAACCAAATTGGACATTTTCAGTTACAGTATATCTGCTATTGTTTAATTTAGATTTTTAGCGGCTGAATATTGCCACTTGGATATTTAGGAGCCTGATTTTATTATAGGGTGCCTTTCTGAAACATCCAAAAGGCACCTATTTTAAGCTTATTTTGGAAAGACATTAAAGGCACTTATGTGCATTTATAAAACAAACTCCCAGAAACAGCTCTACCAATGCACAAATGGCAACACCCACATGTTCGCGTACTTCAGAATTGTTGTAAATGTGTCCATGCATGCTTTGAAGATTATTTTAGAAGACTTAGTCGTGTTTTTGACATCTGCAAATGGGCATGCAGATGTCCAAATCCCAGAGTCGTCTCTAGAAGCTGGCTCTGGAGACATTCCCGGTGCGAGGACGTCCAAGTAAAATGGGGGGGTGACGGAGGAGTGTCCTGAGCGGAGAAAGGAAGATGCACATTGCGGGGCAATTTCAGAACAGTACAAGCATGTCTGGTCCTGGTTATTGAGACATCCATGCTTGTACCTGCTCCAAACCACAAATAAGCAGCAAAAAAAATGCTTGTTTTATGGCGGGAATATTGCCAGGGGGAAGAGAACAATGCAGTGTCATTAGCACAGTTAATATTTCCTGGCCAAAGAAACCAGCATGCACATACTAACCCTCCACCATGTCGGACATATTAAGGAACATGGAAATGCCAGCCAGGATGTCAGGGAAGCCGTTTCTGCAGCCATCCAATTTAGGGACATTCATGTTTCTAAAATTGGGCTGAAACATAAACATCTCTAGTGTTTTTTTGGACATTATGCCCTGGACATCCCAGTTTCACCTGGACGTCCTTTCTAAAATGGGTCATTCTATGATCTTGCAAACAGGCAAATCACATTGCCACGTGCGCATGTGGGGCATTCTCTAATATACAGCTTGTGCGGGCTTTGTTTTATAGAATGGGGGTGTATGGATGTGCCTGAGTCTAGAGCAAGCGTAACAGTCCATACATAGATTGGAGCCGTGATGTGTAGACTTTTATGCCTCACCTATGCAACACCTGGGCTCCACCCCTGTGCACACCCCAACTGAACATACATGCGATGGAACTTACACATGCGCTTGCAGAATAGCAGCCACACAAAGCGCACATGTAAGTGCCCATTCACGAGTGTCCTTCAGAAGAGGGACTTACACATGTTTCAGGCGTGTAAATCTCTGCACTCTCTATATAGAATGAACCGCTATATGTATACCTACATATTTTATAAAATATGCATACACATTGCAACTCTGCCTCCATTCAGCTTAAACTATTTCCCCGAAAATGCCTACACAGAGATCACAAAAAAGTAGGTATACACTTTCTGCAAATATGTAAATATGTGGTTGTGCAAATTTATAAAAGCTCTTTTCTGCATGAAAAAAATAGGCTTTATTCATGAAAAAGCTTTATAAAAGTACTCCCTTAAATTATATGTCAAAGTGAAACTCACTCTCGGTATACCCCAAACCCTGACCCTGTTTTTGGACTGATAATTTTCAGAGAATTATGATTTATACATCCAAAATCATCAATTCAAGTGGCCCAAGTTTAAAAAAAAAACACAAAACATATACAATTGGCATTGTCACTATCTGCATAAATGCTTTTTAAAAATCGGGCTGCACATGTATACAGACACCAATAAAAACAAATAAGGAAAAAAATCCAGTCCAAAGAATGGGGCCTATATTGAAAGCCCTTAACCGGTCGGCCAACAGGAGGCAGGCTGGCTAAGGAAGCAAACTACAATATTCAGCAGCACTATCTGGATCATGTCGCTGAATATTTCCACAGACCGTCTTGACATTGTCCGGACAGTGCAGGGGTGTTCTGTGGGCAGAGCTGGAGCGGTACTGACACTAACTGGGTAAGTGCCAACACTTACTCGGTTAGTGCGATTTTCAGCGGTTCCTGTCTGGGCAACTTAGGTCACAGGTAAAGGTGGCCTAAATTGCAATCCAGACAAGGACTGGCTGATGGTCATGCTAAGCGGAGAAGTGTTGGCACTTATTCAGTTAGGGCTGCTGAGCCCAGATTTTCAGTGGCAGCTCTTAGCCGGATACTGCCACTGAATATCCCACCAATTTTTATGTGCCTCTGCTGTCCACCATAGTGTTTAAATATTGCCATTTCTGAATATCAGCCCCAATAGTTCATTTTTTTTATTTGGGAAGGGGGGGGGGTTGTAAAGGCTATAAATGTCAGGTTCTTTCCAAATTACAGTGCCTGCCCCAACCATCCCTGCTCCCCAGACTGGCAGTAAAGAGGATGAAACATAGAAACATGACGACAGAAAAAGACCACATGGCCTATCTAGTCTGTCCTTCCATATCAACAACTACAACAGGGAAGGGAAGAGGAGGACCGCAGGCTGGGTCCGATATCCAGGATAAACCAGCCGACTGCTTGTGAAGACACCAAGTATCTAATAGAGCATCAGGCTGAGAACCAGAAATCCCACCGCTACTCCTTGTGATCTTGAACAAGTCACTTAATCCTCCATTTCCTTAGGTACCGGCCTAGACTGTGCCCTCTGAAGACAGGGAAATACCTACTATACATGAATATAACTCGCTTGTTGTTACTCTGCTCTGTACTTTCTGTGATTGAAAGAGTGGAATATAAGGACTGATATTATATTAAATAATAAAATATCATTCAGCAGAAATAGCTTCTCTGGAACTGTTTAGCACATACATGTAATCTGTTATTACAAAGCCAGGCTCATTGTTTCCCAGTATCATTCATCAGACATTTGCAGGAGAAATACTTCAGTGGATCTCATTGCTTTAAAAGGCGATACCAAAAACAACTCTGATAAAGTAGTAGAAACATAGAAACATGATGAAGAGATCCTCTGTGTTTGTCCCATGCTTCTTTGAATTCAGATACCGTCATCATCTCTACCACCTCCACTGGGAGACTATTCCATGGATCTACCACTCTTTCCATAAAGAAATATTTCCACATATCACGCCTGAATCTTCCCCTTTCGCCCACATCCCATGTCCCCTCATAGCAGAGCTTGCTTTCAATCAAAAGAGACTCTCCCCCTGTGCATTTATGCCATGGAGGTATTTAAACGTCTCAATCATATCACCTCTATCCTGCCTTTCCTCTAAGGTGTACATATTAAGATCCCTATGTCTGTCCTCATATGCTTTATAATGAAGACCACTAACCATTTTGGTAGCCACCCTCTGTACTGACTCCATCCTGTTTATATCCTTTTGAAGGTGTGATCTCCAGAATTGCACACAATACTCCAAATGAAGTCGCACCAAGACTTATACAGAGGCACTATCACCTCCTTTATTCTGCTGGCCATTCCTCTCCCTATACACCCAAGCATCCTTCTAGCTTTTGCCGTCGCCTTTTCTACCTGTTTAGCTACTTTAAGATCATCAGACACAATCATGCCTAGGTCCCGCTCTTCTTTAGTGGATAAAAGTACTTTACCCCTATACTATATTGCTCCCTTGGATTGCTGCAGCCCAGTGCATGACCTTGCATTTGTTAACATTAAATCTTAGCTGCCAAAACCTAGACCATTCTTCAAGCTTAGCTAGATGCCTCCTGTGTGTCTACTCTATTGCAGATTTTGGTATCATCCGCAAAGAGGCAAACCTTACCCATTAGCCCTTCCGCTATATCACTAACAAAGATGTTAAAAAGAATCAGATCAAGGACAGATCCCTGGGGCACACCACTGGTAACATCCTTCTCCTCAGAGTGAGCTCCATTTACCTGTATCCATTGTCACCTCCCACTCAACCAATTTCTAACCCAAGCAGTAACTTTAGGGTCCATCCTTAGGGTGCTCAGTTTGCTTATAAGTTGCCTGTGAGGAACAGTGTCAAAGGCTTTACTGAAATCTAAATACATCACATATAGAATGGTCTCCCTCAGTCCAACTCCCTGGCCACCCAGTCAAAGAAATCAATCAGATTTGTCTGACAAGACTTGCCTCTGGTGAATCCATGCTGCCTCGGATCCTGCAATCCTCTGGACTCCAGAAACCTCACTATTTTCTCTTTCAGCAGCGCATCCAATTTACTCATCACCGAAGTTAAACTAACTGGCCTGTAGTTTTCAACCACATTCTTACTTCTGCTTTTGTGTAAAGGGACCACATGTGCCTCTCTCCAGTCCTTTGGCACCACTCCCGATTCCAACAAGTCATTGAAAAGGTCAGTCAGTGGAGCTGCTAGAACATCCCCAAGTTCCCTCAGTATTCTAGGGTGTATCCCATGTAGTCCCATCACTTTGTCTACTTTAAGTTTAGCTAGTTTCTCACAAACACAGTCTTCTGAAAATTGTTCAAGATGCCCTTCCCTTCTATTCCTGTTTGTGGGTGTTTTCTGAGGTCCTGCTCCTGGTTCTTCATCTGTGAACACAGAACAGAAATATTTAAGTAATTCTGCATTATCCTCATCAGCTTCTACATATTCCTCCCCTTCACCCTTGAGTCTGACAATACCATTTTTGCCCTTCCTCTTCTCACTAACATATCTGAAAAATGTCTTATCCCCCCATTTTATTGCATTGGCTATTTCCTCTCTTTTTGAATCTTTGTTTTCCTGACTACTTTGCTAGCTTCTCTAAGGGGCATGTTTACTAAAGTCCGCAAATTTGCGTGCTGCAAAATAGCGCACGGCAACGCTCCACTGAAACGCTTAATAAATGCGTTTAAACGCCCCGCACACGTGCGTGTCACCCCCGCACAGGTACGCGGCACACTAACAGGCCCCGTACAAGTGCCGGGCCGCAAATGTCCGATAGAGGCGTGGAACGGCTAAAGGAGGGCGGAGGAAGGCCCTGGAGGGGCGGAGGGATGGGGTCAATGGGTGGAGAGTGGGAGGGGAGAGGCTCCCCGCACAGTATCGGGCCCGAATTTGCATGTAAAAATAGCGCGAGTGAAACACTCGCGGTAGAAAGCATTTAAAGGGAAGAGAAACCATTTCCGTCAGCAATGTACAGCAAAACTGGTGAAACCTGAAAAACGTCAGCAGTGTGATACCTGTGCACAGCACAAAAGTGCAATGAAAAGTTGAAAATGATCACTGGAAAAACATTGAAAATAGTAACCCTGCTCCGTAACTGTTGTAGTAATGGCCTAAATCTAAAAACACACCCAGGAAAGCTCCACAAAAAAGGAATGAACCATGGAAAGGTGTATGGAGCGGAGACTCTTCCAAAAAACAAATCCCCTCTCATGTAGCTTTGCTGGCAGTGTCTCCCATGTTTGTTCATGAAAATCACTGTAGCCCATGTTGGTTATATTTTATCGGCCCTTTCCGTGGTCATGTCTGGGTATTATTTGCATGTTTGTCACCGGACAGGGTGAAGGAGCCCACAGTAAAAATGTGCAGAGCAGGGTGTGACCCCATCCTGCCAGGTTTATCATCTCCAGGTACTGCACCATCTCTGTGGCCACAGTGCAGTGCAGTGGACTGAGCCAGTACCTGTAAGAACATAGGGTCACAGGTTCAAATCCCATCTGGGGCTCATGCCAGCCTACTCCCAAAATCTTACCCACCACCAAACAGAGATATGAAAGACACCCCTTTTTTGCAGAGAACATAAGCATGTTTCAAACATCCTTCTTTTACCCTACACCACACACAGTAGAACAATGGGCATCACCCACATCCGAGTCCCCCAAATGCAGTCCCTGAGTGGCTCCACTCAATCAGGCCATATGCTTATGCTGAGATAAGGACATGCTAGCATGTTGGTGGAACTGTACAGATGGTGGAGGGGGAAGTGCCTGCTAGCCACAGAAGACAGTGGCCTAGCCATGTGCAGGCTGGTCCCGTCCACTGCAACAGACAGGCCCTGATGGATGTACAGTCATGGACCAGCCATCAAACACAGGCAATCTGTGGCTACACAGTGGTGCGGTGCACACAGACACTATATGCAAGTGTAGTAGGTCACAGGTTCAAAGCTCGGTTTGGGCTATTGCCAATCATGACCACATATTTTTCACACAAATAAACCGTGCTAGTAAGCACAAACCTTTAAGGCAGAGGACAGTGGCATTGGTAAAACCCCTAACATTTAACATCCCAAGCATGTGTGAGTTGTGGGGAAGTGTGGAGGACTAGGTAGTCACCCCAGACCCATAATGCACAGTATATGTAGTTGCGTACATGCACAGTGGATGTTCAAAAACTGAGTGGCCCCAGCACCAGCAGGGCCTGCAGTATGTTTGCAGAGGTGTACTGGTATCAGAGGGGGGCAGTGGCAGGTGGCCAGAGAAGATGGAGCCAGAGCCCCTGACACTGGGTGCAGTGGACCACAACAGAAAGGCCCGCTAGGACAAGCAGACATGCTATTTGCAGGGTCTACAGTGACTCTGTCTCTGCAGTGTGGTGCAGGGGACACAGCCAGTGTATTGGGGAGACAAAGATAACAAGTTCAACTCCCAGCTGGGGCCAATGGCAACACAGTGCACATATTTTATCCACCAGTAAACCGTTATAGGGAATAAAAACACCACTTGCAGAGAACAAAAGCATGTTCCGAGGATCTCTATTTTACCATAAGTAGCTCATACCCCTCAGAAATGTACAACACCTACAGCAGAGTACACACAATGTAGTACTGGAGGGCCACATGTCAGTTAGCTTTGATGCTGTCCCCAATATAAGCCCATTTCATCATGGTGGTTTACGCCTACTGCTGGCAGAGGGGGCAGTGGCTGCTGCACCACAGCAGATGCTCGCCTAGCCACCCTCATGTGGCTGCAGTCCAATCGAACAGACAGGCACCGTGTGACAAACAGCCATGGACTCCCCCGGGAATGTCCTGCTGCTGTGCTAAGATGGTGGTGCAGTACACAAAGCAAGTGCCTCCAAGAGCATGAAGGCCCCAGGTTCAAATCTCAGCTGTGGCACCTGCCATCCCACTCCCCATGTTTTTCCCATGCATGAAACCTGTTAGTAAAGACAGGGATTCCCCTGCTGAGGACATAAGCGTTGGTACAGAGAACATATTTTATATAAAACAGCCCACACCACATAAACATATGCCTCACCCACAGCACAGTCCCCCTAATGCAGCCATGCAGGCTAAAAAAGCACTCAGGGTCGCTGATGTATCCAATAAAGATGCGTGTGCTGCAGGTTAAGTGACCACCACCATGGTATGCATCTGTATCACAGTCATATTCATCACGGACATCATGAAAACCTGACCAGTGTTTGCACCACATTGACTGGAGTTGTGAAAATCTGCCCTAGAGCAGTGGCCAACAGGGGCAGAAACACCTGCACCTGCAGGCCCCATTATCCGAAGACCAATGCAGCGGCAGGATGTTGGGTCCTGTATGCCCCTGCCAAAAACTAGCATGTGCAGAAATTACCAATCACACACTACACATGGGGATACATCACACACATATCAGAAGCCTGGTATGAGCAGTGAGTGTTAGAAATGCTGATGCCAAGCACAAGCAGATCATCGAACTGTAACATAACAACGTCTCTGATGTATGTACACTGTGAGTTAGGTCATGTGCCCTGCAGAGACTAGCAGCCTGGGACATTTCTCCAAAAGTGTACCCCAAAGTTGCCATGCCCGCAGTGTGCCCATTACTGTTGCGTTGGTCACTGCTCCCAAATCACACTACATCTGCTCGATGCTGTCCTAGGTGTAGGGCAGTGGGTGTGCCCCGTAGGACTGGGTTGGGAAACACTGGTGTAGGGAGTGTGTGTCTGTCTATCCAGTGTGTGGTGGCTGCCAACACCTCCCACAGCACACACTGATAGCACCGTCGCCAGTATTCGCCTGCAAATGTGCATAATGAGGAGCAAAGTACTCTGGGTATAGAACAGACAGGGCGGCAGAAGCAGGATGCAGCTACACAGGGCAAATGTGCATGCCTAGGACCATGTTGTGCCTTGCCATCACCTCCACAGACATGGTGTTCATAGCATGCACTGTGTGGAGGTCACCCTCACCCTGAACGATCAGTGATCACGCCATGGCTAGGTTACAACATATTGCCATACAGTAGTTCTCTCATGTGATGTTTATGGGTCCTGTATATATGGGGCCCAATAACTGAGTCAACTGCATGGTGGTTGTGATCACATCCCAGTTATGGGTGGACAGAGCTTCCCTGGTAGCATGCACCATGGACTGGCAAGTGGCCTGTCTGCAGTTACCATGTGTCTGGCTGGAACACCTTGCAAGGTCAGTAGCTGGGCACACACTGTGCCTTCTGCTGCAAAATGTCAGATGGTGTTGGTTGAGCTGGGTGTCCCTGGCGTTAATGTTTGACTGATCTAGACATATGGATATGTTCTAAATAGCAGAGAGTGACCTGAAGGTTTTTTGTACGACAGCTGGAATGAGTCTGCTATTGCTGGCAACTGCTAGCACCGTAGTTGTCCTATAGAATGTGCATATTGTAATATTGTGCAAATTGTGCTCCACAGGCAAGGTGAGGTGTTCAGACACAATTTGCCTATGTGGCTGGAAATCTCCCTTACCACCCCACCCCACCCCACCCCACCCCACCACACCACCCCCCCCCTTTCACATAGAAAATGAAGGGCAGGGCACCCACAAAGGATATGCACCCTTGGGTGAGCATTGTAGCCCACAAGGCCCAAATGGGTCAGGGAGATACAGATGCTTTAAGGAGGACTGTATGTGTGTCCAATGTGTCAACCTATCAGACATCGTCTGACAAGCTCACCTGATGTATAGGCCTTCTCAGCCAGGACAGGTGCTGTGTGTCTCACCTCACACTCAGGGTGAGTACAAGCCACACACACTGTGATGTTCTGTAACCACTCTGTACCTGCAAGAGAGTGATGTACATAGTTTGACATGTTCTCCAAGTTCAAATTCCTGTTTATTGTAAGTCCAATGTAGTTTCCCCACACTGGACATTTGTGTTACATGTGAACCGCGCTGATGTAAATAGTGCGGTATATAAAAAATGTTAAATAAATAAATAAATAAATAACACAGAAGGTCTGTGCCCAAAACTAGGCCTAGGTGCTGTGGGGTTGCACACCCTCCCGTTGGACCAATATTAGACTGCTGTAGTCCAGTGGTGACTGCAATACCTCAGAAGCAAAAGGTTGGTGGTTCAAATCCAAAGTGTGGTTGTACAAGCAAGCTATTTTATCTATCTTGACATTGGCCCCTAGACTCCGCCAGTCAGCAGCAGTGCGGGTAAAATGTCAGAAAATCAACATACATTGAACATGGCAGTGTCACATTAGGCAAATGTCTTTTCAAGGTTCATGGGGGCTGTCAGGCCTGGAACGTGTGTAATGTCCTTTAGTACAGGCAACGTAAACACCATCCCAGTGCATTAACCCAAGTACACCCTATAAGGTGGTCTGTGGAGCACCTGGTGCTGACAGCACTGTGAGGATCTCCGAACAACCACCAGTAGTGTACAGTCATGGACCTGTCATTGGCTGCAGTCACCAATAACCCCACTGTGTATGGAAGTACGCACCTCTGGCTCCCCATGCAGCAAGGTTAGGTGTGGGCCACAGCTCCACTGCTAAGAAGAGATGCCTGGCTGGCTAAAGAGGCAATCATGCAGATTGTGTGTTGTTGGTACCAGGGTTGAGGAGCTCCATTAGTGACAATGGTGTATGACACATGATGTATGCAGCAGTGTGCGTGTCTTGCCACCAGCAGCACCTCTGTAATGTACAAAGAGTTCTGGGGCACATAATAATGTTGCAAAGTAGGAAAATATATGCCGTGCACAGCATAGATGTACATGGAAAGCACCATGGTCAATGGTGTAACAAAGTATGATCATGTGAGCTGCCTGAGATAGGCACTCCAGAGCGCAAATGGAAGATGTAACCCATGATGCCTGGTCACGCAGTCAATGTATCAACCATTGTGCTAGATCTTAGCCACCAGGACTGTATGCCAGCACACATACCATAGGTTAATGTGCAGTGTGGTGACATACTGACCACATTGCCCTCTAATGTCCAACACACAACCTAATTTGCGTGTGTAATGCTCATATATGAACCCCCGCCAAACACCTATGACAACCACCACATCATTGCTGTCTGTACATGGTGATTCACCACAGAACATAGCCCACCAACACACATAACCCCATATCACCAGGTTGCCTGACCCCTGACGCTGATGGTCTGTCTGCACCTATTGCTATCAGTGTCAGAGCACTACCTGTTATGTGACACACATAGCACACCTCATCTGACAATGGCCCAGGAATCAGTGCATATGTGTCCAGAGGTTCAAGACCTCACTGTGTGTACAAGTGAAATCCACAATAATTAAAGTGTGTTATAGGGACATGAGAGACACCTTGTAGCTATGTGAGTATGCTTAGAACACGAACAATAATCTTATTTTAAAAGGAAAAAATGTGTATGAATGCTGCGTGCCGGTAATAATCACACTTTTCTGCCGCGCAGCAATGCGGAACGCAAGGGCAAGCCTTGATTAGTGGCGCAGCCATGCGGCGTGCACGTGCGTGTTCCGATACGCGCAAATGCGGAAGTTGCGTCGTTAGCGTTCGCGCGTCTACACGCCCACAAAAAAAGATGGCGTCCAGAACCAGGAAGCCCGCCTTCAGCCAACGTGAGTTGTGCCTGCTAGCCTCCCTTATTGGGCACAAGCAAAAGAGGCTTTTCCCAGGGACCTCCAGGAGGAGAAACATGGGAAAGGTCCTGAGGGCCTGGGAGAGGGTGACCATGCGCTTCAACCGTGAGGCAGACCACCCACGTGAGGTAAGTGAATGGCCACAGGTCACAAAAAACATATACACAGACAGGGTTGATGTCAGCTGTCCATGCTGTTGTGTGTAAGTAGTCCACATAAGTTACGTGTAGCAGGGTAACCACATGCCATCTGCATTGTGTATCAAATCTGAGTGGTTGCCCATGTAGCCAGGTGGTGAGGGATGTGGCCACAGAGGGCATGATGACCCCCTGGCGTCATGACAGCTGCTGGTATTGATGTACCACATACCACTGTAACACAGCTAGGCCAAGCATCTGCTTAAGGAGTGTGAAGAACCATCATGTGCTGATGGCGGTATCTGCATCCGAAGGGTAACACATAGGGGCAACCATCAGGGGTCGTGGAACTGTCAGCACAAGGGCGCTCAGGCACACAGGTGCTCAGGGGTAGTTCCCAAATGCTGTATAATACATCGCCCTCCCCCAGGGTTCCAGAGAGCCCATCCAAGTGGGTTCTCAATCACCCTGCAGATATGGTTGTGTGTCCTAATGTACTTTGAAACCTCCTCCCTACCTTCAGGAGGTCAGAGAGGCCATCCAAGTGGGTTCTCCATCCCCCTGGAGATATGGTTGTGTGTCCTAATGTAGTTTGAAACCTCCTCCCTACCTCCAGGAGTGCAGAGAGCCCATCCAAGTGGGTTCTCTATCACCCTGGAGATATGGATGTGTGTCCTAATGTAGTTTGAAACCTCCTCCCTACCTCCAGGAGTGCAGAGAGCCCATCCAAGTGGGTTCTCTATCACCCTGGAGATATGGATGTGTGTCCTAATGTAGTTTGATAGTTCACCCTACCTCCAGGAGTGCACAGAGCCCATCCAAGTGGGTTCTCTATCACCCTGGAGATATGGATGTGTGTCCTAATGTAGTTTGATAGTTCACCCTACCTCCAGGAGTGCATAGAGCCCATCCAAGTGGGTTCTCTATCACCCTGGAGATTTGTGCGGTTGTGCCAGTGTAGGCTCATACATACAACTATCCCCATTTGTCTGCCAAGCACAGCATAGTGTTCCACAGTCACCCTGGTGATATAGTGCACTGTGAGGATGGTGTTCAGACAATCATCTGAACATCATGCATTCCTGATACATGGATGTGGCATCCAGGGTCTCACCATGTTGCAATGCTGTATCTTGCTGATGACGTGCCCTAGGACACCCAAGACCCTGGTGGGTGAGAGATGATTGTAACGGAGGGTATGTTAGTCAGATCTGACACATAGGGTCTATTGGTCTGTTTGTAACGCACACTCGCTCTATGTGGCACATAGTCCAGCACACACACTGTAGATGTATGGAGATGTTATGGTAGATGCAGATATGGATGTGTGTCAGCAACAAATATGACACAGTAGCCGCAAAATGGAGGTGCAAACCCTTGCGAGAGGGACATGTCTAAAGCTAGTTAAGCAGAATCATGTCGCACATCCCCACAGCCCCCAGGCACAATGGCCCATTCTGTACATGTACCTCACAGATGCCCTGGAGGGGTTGCATACACCCACTCAGGTTGCACACAGCAGCCTATAATTCACATATGTACAGGGGCATGAAAAGCACATATCCGTGTGATGTGTCACTGCCCGTACTGTGTGCAGTCACATCTCATATAACCATCAAGGACACAGGTCAGAGGAATTTAACAACAAACGATAGGCTGGAAGGTGACAGATGCATGTCCACCATCACCAGTATGCTGTGTCCAACAGTCGCCAAGGTAGGTCTGACTTAGCTATCAGTAGCCCGACGACATACAGGACACACAACTCATGTAGTGGTGAAAGCCATGACATCCATGGCCATGTAGATATCCACGTGTCATGGACCTGTCCCCTGCCAAGGTGCACAGGGCAAACCACTCAATGTCACATGTATGGTAAAACTAACATATTCGCTGTTATATCCGGGTGCCATTGCGTTTGGATTCCACACATTTATCTAAAGTAATACCTACTGGGTTACAGGGCTCAGCATGGACATCCACATTGGCCAAACAAATGTGGCATGGCAATGCCATGTCTGACAAGGGTGGCAAAGGTAAATGTTTCCATGCGCTCAGGGAGACACCGACAATGCACATAGGTGTCACTGCACACATGTCCGCACCCACATTGAGGCATGTATGTGCCACTGGGGACAGATAACCACCTGGAACAAGCATGAATGACATGACCCATTGCTGTCTGAGATGCAGTGTGTAAGACAGGATGTGACTGCTCCCCACCATCCACTATAAAAGCATATGGGAGTACCCCACAGCTCATGTGGTCTGCCCTGATGCAAACCCCAAATGCTGCTCCCCAGTTCAACATTTCTCACAAAACTGTCATCTCTGTGTCCGTGTAAGTGCAATACACCTGCATGTTAGAGACACCCCTGTGTGTGTCTCTGCCGAGATCCCCACTAACGGCGACACTGGTGTATCTGAAGCCCCATCACTAGTAGCTGTGTGGACATGATCCAAGCACAATACCAGGGGAACATTGAGAATGACCATATCACGTCACTCCACTATGTATGCATAGGCCCGAACCACGCCATCAGCAAGGGAAACACACCATGTGCGGGAGGACATGAGGTAAGAGTGCCAATCACTCTCTGGTCAGTGCCAGCCATGCCCAGTGTGCTGAATGGCAAGGGCCCACATGTGACCTGTCACCATGATTGCCCAGTGGGAGGGCAGCCAGAGGTGGTGGCTGACCGAGCACCCCAGCCCTGCGTCCCCCCAACCTCACAATATGGCTGTGGTGGTAGCCATTTCCCCTGTGGAGCGCCATGTGTCCTGTGGATCACATGTAGACCAACATAATGTGGCCTGATACCAAAGGGCCACAAACGCCACAACATCGGGATGGCCCGGCAGTGGCATTGGCAAATGCACTCATTCCAAGCAGCTCTGGTGTTACCGCCAGGCCCAAAAAAGCGAGTCCGTAACCACAGAACCAGTGGGAGTCGGGACATGCGTCATAACACCACGTGCCGTGCATTGTGGCATGGGATGTGTCCATTATAACTGCAAAGGCATAGCAGCTGTCACTAGCACACAGATTGGTGTGCCAAAGACGCGGGCCTGCAGCCATCCCTGATACACCAGGGTACCTGACACCACCCCAGGCCACACTTAGCATGTCATTGCCACACACAAGGGTTTGGGGCACAGCATGGGCATATGGACCATCACAGCAGATGTTTATTGTGTGGGACACATTGGTCCCACGTCACCTCTGGTACAACGCACCTGAGTTCCAGAACCACACTCTCCAAGAAACCCCAGGGACAATATACATCCAATCCACCTAGGTGCCTAGTCAATGGAACAGCTCCAAGTATAGCAATGTAGATTGCAAAGGGGTGCCTGTATGTCCAGAAAGGTGAATGTTCTCGTCCGATGATCAGACCCACTAGGGACTGCCATGACCTGTGTCCATGCTCCAGTCAGTTGGTATCACAACTGAGGTACAACACACGAGACATGAGGCAGACAATCATCAATATCCACAGATGCCAAGGGAGGGGGACACCCTGCCAGGACATCAAAACATACAGGATAACCCCCTGAACAGGAGGGGATATACCTCCCAAACCCTCCCCACATGGCACATACCGAGATAATAACTATGCAGCGTTAGACGTTGCCTGTGTTGCCAAATGGAAAGCCCCCTGAGCACCCCATTGTGGTGTAGTCAGGTATGCTCAGGACACAATGTCACAGATGACATGTCGACAGACACTCTGTTAGGGGCGTATGAACCTTGCTGCCTCGGCTGCCGTGTGTGCCATGCATCCCTGCTGTCATCCAGGATACTGTCCCAAACAATGTCGCAGGGGATGTAGTGGATGGAGTCAGAGGAACATGTAGAGCACCTAGATGCGCCCCTCACATATGACATGGGGAAGGTATAGGTACCGCCTGTCAGGCATGCCTGTTGCGAGGGGAAATGTTGGCAACAGGGTAGCGTTGGACTGGTGTGGGCACATAGGCTGAGTCCGTGCCCTTGCCATTGTGTCATGGACATATGTGTGGCACATGCTGCCTACATGCACGTCTGTCACACGATCTTGCTTGTTACACCCACTGTATGTGTGTCTAAATGTCACGGACAGGGTGCCAGCAACGATCCGTAAGGTGGATGCTGACAGGTCTGTCCTGGCCAGGGGGTCCAAAGCATAATACCCAGCAACTGGAAGGGCAGAAATGACTACAAACTGTGCAGCACAAACATAGGCCATCAGTCACATGCACATCATGGACCACACTCAGCTCAACCTGATAGAACTGTACATGTTCCACACAATAACACATCTGGGGAACACCCAGCCGTAGCTTGTATAGTAGCAAAAGCACCCAGAGGACATCAAAACACCTGGTGAGGTACATCCCCACCCCCTGCAAAGCACGGGAACATATATGGGACAGCTCATTAACAGCATGTCCCCGCATGCATGTGTGATGTGACAAACCATAGGGGGCCTGGACACTGTCAACCATGGGAGGTGGCCCATGCAAACCACCCAAAAACCCCCACCCCTCACAATACAACGTGGGGACAATTTCCTGAATATGACCCCAGCAGGCTTTCTGGGACATATGCAAACTAGCTCACGAGGGGTACAGGTGGGGCCACCTCAACAGGTGGGTTGTGTATCACACAGCCCCTATATGCGCCTAACGGAGACTACATGAGGGCACAGACACATCTGGTACTGGCCATGACTGGGCAGGGCTATCCCCCTGAGAGATGTACATATGTCACCACATGGCAATGTCATCGCAATGCCCCCACAGGCCTCACTAACCCCCCTCCACAGACCAGCAGGATGCCTACAACCATCTGCACAACCACCAATCAGCCCGTATGTGCATAGTGTATCTGCTATCAGGGGGAGGCCATCACAACCCACAGCTCACATCCTGGGTCCAGACACAGCACACACAGTATGCAAAGGGTGCATGGCTGTGGGAGCTGCCCATCTGGGGGGCGGGGGGACGTCAGTATGACCACTCCTGGACGTGGAGGCCATCTGTACAGGGACATCCACAGAGGTCCTGTCTTCTCCCCCTCCCACAAACCAGTTGCATGCCACGATGTATGTTGTCACAGAGACAATCTGGGAGTGCCCCCCCTGACCTCCTGGTCACACGAGCAAGGCAACGTCACAGACTGGCGATAACACATGATGTGCAGCCTTGCCATCCTTGCATTGTGCAAATCTGAACATGGCCACTTCACGTAACTCACCTGTCTGAACAATACATGCTCCAGCAGGTGAGGGCCATGGATGCCTCCCGTACCCCATGATATTTTGGCTATGTGAATGGCATGTGACGAGCAGCTACATGGTGGCCTGCGGGAACCTCAGGAGGCAGTTACGCTCAGCTGGAGGCCCACATAGGGATGCTATGTGTTATGATGATGCTGTGAGAAAACACGTACACACATGGCCATCCCTGAGGAAACACCCATGGGGGGGAACCCGAGGCCTACCTTGTAGGTGAGATGCCCCACAGGGGACACCCACTATGGGGATCATAAAGAGGCAATGTGTCCGAGTGGGTCACCTCCATTGGTTAACATGTCCCACCTGTTCCAGGCAACAGCAGACACACACACCTTGGACAGCTGCTGTCATTGCACAGCAGGGATCTGTCCTGCAATGCACAACATGTCCCCTAGATGATCTGTCCCCCCCATCCCCTCTGTCTCTGTGATGCCCCACCTGTCCGCATTGGTCTTCACCTCTGTATCTCACGGTCACTCCCACCATTCCACCATTGTGGAGTGGTGTTGTGGGGATATGGGTGGGGGGCAGCATGCACACCCCAAGTGATGGTGGTGAGTGCTGCCCACCATGACAGTGCAGGTGGATGTAAGCTACGCTCAGGTTATACCGCTGTGACACATATCTGCTAACCTTTTCGCACATATGGAAGGGATTGACTGCTGGAGGTGTGTTACTATGCTCTATATGCCACAAACAGCAGGGGTGGGGGAGAAACAAGATGTGGGCCACACAGGGCATAGTCTGTTTTCCCATAGCCCCAGTGACAGGTGGTATGTGTTGACACTAGACAACGTTCGCATATCCACAGGTGGAGGATCTGAGGAAGAAGGGGCGTGAACTCCGAAATTTCCACCCCCAGTTCCTGGAACGTGCCTGCAGGGAGCGGGAGCACCACCACGATGGTGAGTTGTGAAAGGGCCAAGCCACAGGTTCAGGTGGCCCATAGGACCACCAGCCTGTGTATTGCTTGTATCAGCACATTCTGTATGTGTCACACATGGATGTGCCCTGATGTCTGTCATCCTTCACAGACAGTCATGCCAGTGACGACTCGCCACACACCTCCTCATACATCCCACGCAGGCCCACCACCCGGCGCGCAACACAGGAGGAGGAGGAGGAGGACAACCCCACAGAGATGTTGTTGACAGAGCAGCATGATGGGGGTCACGAGAGTCCGGAGGTGGTCGTGGTGGGGTCATCGAGTGATGAGGGGGAGGAGGATGAATCTGCCAGCAGCACCCATACCCCTGACCAGGGGCATCAGGACAATGGGACAATGGGGGGTGCAGGGGAGAGGGGCACAGGGGGCAGGGTTGTGGGCAGGGAGGGTGGAGTTGGGGTGATTGTTTGGGCATGGAGGGTGGAGGGTGGGTCTGGAGGGAGGGGGAAGGGGTGGGATGTGGGTGGAGGGGAACACAGCCCAGCAGAGGGCCACCGGGGCACCAGTCCGACACTGCAGGCGTGGTCACGGCACGGCCGTGAGCACGATCGTGCGCCATCCAGGGCCACTGGAGCACCTCATGCAGATGCCAGCACACAGACCACAGCCCCTGTGTGTCTGTGTGCTGACAGGTGTATGCATAATGTGTTTGTGGCCCTGGATGACGTACGACGCGACATCCATGTCGTGTACCACGCACTGCAGTGCCTGACTGGGGCTGTTCGGCAGGTGGCCACTGATGTGGTGTATCTGGTATCCCGATGGCCACCTGCCGAAGAGCGTGACAGGTACCACAGCTGGCACCTGTGACGCCCCTATGTGCCCCCTGCTGCGCTATGTTCCCCCCACCCCCACCACATGCGGTGGTGTATGTTGGGCATGTTGCCCAGGATATGTTTGTAGTTAAAATAAATGTTTTGTTTATGACCTTGCCTCCATGGTGACGTGTTTACCTCACACACACAACATGTACTCAGGCATTGAACAGGGCTGTACACCTGGTTGGACATGTAACCTAGCCATGGACATCATAATGGTACTAGCGCCACATGCGTAGCTGTGTGTTAAACATGTGTGCATGTGAATGGGACATGGGTAGCCACAGATTATGTTGGTCGAAATATTTCTCACCTGAGCAGGCATGTCACAGAGATGGGTGTGTGGCAACACAAATCGCTGGTGCACACCAGCATAGTACATACGCATGACACCCATGTGTGCCTCTGACACATGTGTGCCATGCGTGGGCCGGACATGCATGTCACCCCTGCCAAAGACAGGGCCGATGGCCACACATCGTCCCCCAATGTGCACAGTAGGTGGGGATGGGAACGGGGACTGGTCAAGATACTGTTGACGTTACCTTGGAGATGGCCGACATGTGCTATTGGGCCTATGTATACATCGCTGTTGTGCATCCAAGGGGCAATGAACAGATTGTTTGCATGTCCAGAACGCCAGGTAATGACATGTGTGCTGTAATACCTGACAGTCTGAACACGCCGGCAACAACGGGCCTGGTCTCAGCTCATCTGGGCATGGTCTACGCATGCATTTGCACACAAACCAAAGGTATAAATGGGAAACACATTGGACTGAGACATATGATGTATCCAATGTCAACATGACCTTTAATGCTGTACGGACAACGGCGTGGCCTCCCACGTCTGCCCCGCCGCATGATATTTCCCCCCTCAGCTGGCCCCACCCGGTCATCTGGTGCGTGTGACGGAGGTGGTGGTGGTGGTGGTGGTGGTGGGGGTGGTGCCAATCTCTCCAGCGCTGCTTGGATGCCCTCCATGGCCACACACATCCTCCCATATGGCCTCTCCTGTATGTTGTGCCGCTGATGGACCAGCTCCTGTATGAGGCACTCACCAGTGTGCCGTAGAGCTGCCAGTTCCTGACGAATGCCTGTGTGGGGACGAGAAGGTGGTCTGTGATATACCTGTGCTGGGTACAATTGTCCATCAAAACAAGGCAACACATCTATCACATTAATCCCCTTTGCATGTCACAAACTGTATTGGTCAAATACATATTGTGATGTGAGTAAGCTTTGGAAAAAGGTTTAGTGTAGGGCCACACACAGGGCATGAGCCATGTACATGATGTGAGGCACAGACACAGGGAAACCACGTCTGCACCAAAGCAACAACATTCAGCAGATGTACCAGTACTCCCAGAGACAGATATCATATACGTGTACCTCTCCTAGGACAAGCAGGATGGGTCAGCCACATTAGGTGAGGTCATCCGACAGCACGGAGACAACAGCTAGCAAAAAGGTGTACATTGTGTGGGTGGCTGGAGGTTTTGCAACTGACTGCAACAACACCAGAGGATACACAATGAGTAAGAGAGGTGGGATGCATACAGGCAGGCCATGTTGGGGTAGAGGTGAGGGATACACACACCATGGCCATGTGACCAGTGCAGTGCTCCTGACAATGGGGGTTGGGGTGTGAGCAGAAGATCCCAAACCATCACCTGGCCTGGACCACAACTCTCCCATGTGTGTGACAGCTGAGGTGTTCCTCCCCCCCCCCCCCCCGGAGTGACCCTAGTGGGCAGATGACTGTGCAGGTACACCTTTGGGCCCATGTTGCGTGCTCCCAAGGGCCATGGTGATGATGAAATGCTGCAGCACAGGGACACAGACTACAGACGTACATATACAGGGGTATGCTAAGCATGCAAATGCCAGTGGCAGGACTCAGAGATGAGTGTTGAGCCACAGATATAGGGGTGTGGGGCATCCCTGATTGTGCCTGGCAGCATGCGTGCCGGCAGTGAGGTGTGCATTGGCTCACAACACATCAGGTGCCCTAGTGATAAGTGTTATTACACGGTGCACTATTAGCGGCCATGCAAATGTACACCTCAGTGTCGCATATTGTGGTGCTGCGGGTGCCACACAGCCCTGGGAAGGGAAGGGGAGAAAGGGTGTACCAATACATGGGGGATGGCCTCACCTACGCATAGATCCCAAAGGGAACATAGATCACAAACACACACTTCGAACGCTAGCCTGCAGTCACCCCCATTCCCCACGACAAATGTGGGGAGAGGGAAGGTGTGCCCAGTGAGGGCGGCGACATGGCAGGCATTTTAACAGCATCATACTACAGGTGAGGGTAGCCAAGGGGTTAGACCAACTAGGAGCCAAGGTATTGTGGGGGCAAGAGCCAGGTGAGCCCGGTGGGACAGGGGCTCCATGTAGTGCAGTAGTGGAGACAGCAATGCAGGGGTCAGACATGTTGGAATCCCAAAGGGGTTAACTGGAACCTACAAGGCCAGTAGCAGGGTCAGAGGGGGGAATGGAACCTGTGAGGATCTCAACAACTACAGCTGTCACTTGCAGACCAACAGTCCAGAACACGGGCAAGGGGCAAAACATTTCACACGGCCTAGGAATGGAATGACGTCAGCTAGCACGTAACAAAACACGTCGCCTCTGTATGATCCCTCAGGGGGAGGAAGGGCAGGTGTCCGTGACACAGTTCGAAAGGGAGGTGGGAATTCCCAGTGGGCGTATTAGCTATTTGGTCTTATCACCCGTCAGGCACAATATCCCTGGATGTGTCCCACCCCCTGTGTTCCACAGAACACAGGGTGAGCTAGCAGTTGCATTTGCCACACAAACATCAGCACCCCCTGCTGATATGATGGAATGTGCCTTGGCTATGGGCAATGTATATGATCTGTACTGGGTGCTGTGAGTCAAAATATAAGAGAGGTCGCTGCCTTGTATATTCCATTGTGAACGCCAGGGGAGGGGGAGCACAACCTCATTTGTCCATGCAGCCATTAGTCATATGCCGTACGTGTATGAGACTGATGGTCACCTACCTGACTATCATGCTGCATGGCAGCACAAGCTGTTACCGAGAGGCTGAGAGCAACTGTACATATGTGCTTGATTTAGCATGTTACAGTGAGTGGAAATTGCTTTGTTCCAGTGAACGGACTGGAACTGCAAGGACATGAGGGTCACGAATAGGCATTTGCTGTAGCAGTTTCACGTTTGCCTTGGGAAATGTGTTTTTGGGCTGAGAGGTCCTTGGTCTGTTTGGGGTTAGGGTCACCGATAGCAGGTCTGCCTGTGGACCTGCTAACACCAAAACAAACCTTTTGTTCAGCACATGTTACCTGTGTGATGGCTGTCCGTTATGACTGCATCTTGTGGCACCCTCAACCACATCACCTGATGGCCTCAGCCACCACGCTGATTCAAGAACACGTACTAGGGCATTCCGCCCCTAATGGGCAGCCGCCTCAGACGGCTATGCTGCAGGAATATACATGTGCAGAACAGCGTGACCACTCTGTCTGTCTGTCACAAAACCAACCCTAGGTGTGGGCATACACATGACCACAGGGTCCTGTATCCCCCCCAACCAGGGGAACCGCACACCTGAACCTGTCCTGTCTGCAAATGGTGATCTCTGTGTGTGATAGGCACTGTGAACGATAATGTCATATATGATGCTGTGTGGACACTTGCTCATATAGGCAGTGTGAGATGTGCCCATTATGACGTTGCATATCAAACGTAGGTTAGGCCTGTGTATGTCACCCTGATTCCCCCTGCCCCAGGGGACAGTTCACACAATGAATAACTGGCACATGGCTGTGCTACAGCCATGAGGCTTACGTTGTCCTGTGTTATGTTCATCATTTATTTCTCCTTACACAAATTTTCACCTCACATATCTGTACTGTTACGTCTGCATCTGTACGTGTGAACACCCTCAGGCCTGTCAAGGTGTGTGTAACATTGTCAGTAGGCCAAAAAGGGACAAACATTATGTAGAGGCATTGTGTACTGTGTAATGTAGACACACATATCACAGCTGTAGCGGGTATGTTGTCACATACACCAGAGACACACCCATGAGATGGACTAGTGGTGTGTGTTGTGGCTGTGACGGTCACGTCCCTCCACATATTCCCCTCTGCTGTACACATGTGTGTGGGCAAACACAGTGCACAGCAAACATAGGGGATGTATAACTGGTGACAGACGACTAGCTTGGTGATTCAGGTCACACACAACAATTGTGTGTCACGATATATAGTCTGTTGTGCATGTGGTGCTCACACTTTGGTTCCACTGCCAGCAATGTGTTGCACATACTGCACGCTGACATGTCTGACACTGCTAGCTTGTGTAACCACGAGTGTCTGTGTGTGGCCTTTTAGGAATTGACAATTCTTCCACAGGGTGCACACCTGATATCCTGTGTACACACAGCATAGTGATGTGTCATGGAGAGATTGTTTATGACCCACCTTCAGTGTCGCGTTGGGATGCGGCACGATGGGCCCTCAGCTCCGCCAGTAGGACATCGTCCCCTGCTTCATTCCGCCGTGGTGCTGGTGCTGAAGCTCCTCCTGCAGATAACATTGGTGGGGTGGGGCTTCGTGGAGGCCCCATGTGGCCCTCCCGGGGACCAGGGCTCTCCCCCTGGGCCAGCAACTGTACATCAGCCACAGTGTCAGCTGCCTGGCACACCTCCTCTTCCTCCTCCTCCTCCTCCTGCTCCTCCTCCTCCACCTCCTCTTCCTCCTCTTCCTCCACATGTGGCGGCAATGTGCTATAGTCACCTGTATTGTGTGCAAACACAATTGAAGAACATATGTGTAAGCTGTACATCAACATCTACGTGTGTGATGCAGACCACACATATGTGCTTTTGTGGGGACTCTGTATGTGTGCCGCATACAGAGACCCCTACATACTCGCATTCCTCTCGCTCACCACCATGTACCTGTGTCAGGGAAAAGGGTCTGTGATTCAGCCCTGCACGCCCTGTGTGTGCTCCATGTTTCACTATATCCTCATATGTGCATTTACCCAGCAGTCCATTCCACACCCCATATGCCTAACGTGTGTGCACACAGGGCTACACAGCAACAACAGCTACACTTTCCTTGATAGTCTCTGTTTGAGTGTGCATGCCATTACACAGGGCATATTCCCATGGGACATACTGTCATCACAGTGCTACATGTGTTTGCCACATACCTACAATGTAGGGAGCTACTACTGGAGATGATCAGGTGACAATTGACAGGCACATGCAGCAGTGTGCGTAGCGTACGTCAGATGGAAAGGTCACCCTCACAGACAAATGTACAACTACAGATGAGGTTACATGGACCAGTGATGGTGGTGTTGGTCAGGGGCTGCTACACCATTACATGTCTGTAACTGGTTCAGGCACTGCTGGGATGTGTGACACATGTTGTATGTGTCCCTGTATCCTCACAGGGGGCCATGGGGAAACACGACACTACAGGGATATCTGCAGCTGTGAGGGTCCACCACATATCTCAGTGAGGACATATGTCATCGTCACAGCACAGGTCATGTTTTACTGCAGCCACCAGGGTCAGGGGAATGGTGACACATGTGCCGGTCGGACGTGTGAATACGTGTATTGTCACACGTGGCCAGAACATTTTCTAAGACATGTGTCAGGGAATATCTATTCACGCACTGCGGTATACACATTGGTCATATCAGGGAGGCAATCTGATGTGATGGATATGCGTGACATACACACCTGCATGTGGATGTGCAGTATCCAGCAGCACAGGCAGCCCATAGGTGTAGACCGGCCCCAGGCGTTCGGCCAGCTGCTGCTCCAGGGGCGTCAGCATGGCAGGTAGGGGGCCCCCGCCCCCTGTACCCCTGGCATGGTGTTCTTCTGCACACAGGTGCTGCCGTATACCTCTTTTGATATCTGAATACCTTTTTTTAAGACTATCTATGTCCCGTAGGGGGCCCCCTGCCTCAGCAACCCCTCGCTGGACCTCCTCCCACACCGCCTGACGTCCTGCTGTGCCTGTCCGTGTGCTTTCTCGACCAAACAAAGCCTCATAGTTTTCAAGAACCATGGAGAGGAGGTTGTGGTTCTCAGCGTCGCTGAATCTGGTTGCCCTCCTCCTCAGGGCCTCAGGCACTGGGACACGCTTCCTCTTACCAGTGTGTCTGCTGGGAGCAGGATGGGCAGGTGCTGATGGCCCTGGCACTGCCCCCACCTGCACAGGTCCCTCAGTCCCCGCAGGCACTGTAGGCACCACCTCACCCTCGCGCAACCCCGACTCACACTCCCCCACACTCAGCCTCCCTCTCTCCCTCTCTGTCTGTGTCCCTCCCTCCCTCTCCCTATCCCTCTCTCTATCCATCTGTGTCTCCCTCTCTCTCCCCCTCTCCCTCTGGCTCCGTGTCTGTCTCTTCATCACCCTCCTTCCACCTCTCTGCTCCCCACTCGCCTCACCACCACACCTCACCCCCTCTGCCCCTCCCACAAAAGCACAGGACAGACACAGTAACCACGATCACAGCACAAGGCACACAACACAGGCACGGAACAGTAAACAACACAATACACAGATCACTTAACACACAAAATGACGGACTACAGATATGGGTATCTATAGGACAACAGGGGAAATATGGCTACACAACTAACACAGACACACCTCTAAATACACCACCTCTCATAAACGCACCCTCTCTCTATACTCGCTCCTACTCCTCATCCAACCCTCAACGTTTTGCTGGCGTTTGGGTGCATTTGTAGGTTTTTGGCGGCGCTTACATTGCGCATGCACCACTGTGCGACGGCGCTGCTTGTGCGGCGCGTCTGTGGCGATTTCCGCATGGGCGTGCGTTTTGCTGTAAGGTTGTGTGCGCGATGCGCATGCGCAACTCTTACCGCATGCGCGTTTGTCTGGGCATCATGGCGTCACGGCAACGCATACGCCCATGCGTAACGGCGTGCACATGGGCTCCGCGCACACACAAACTCACATGCGCCTCAATTGGCACATGCGCGTCACACTCATACACACGCACACGTGCCAACAGTTGCACATGCGCGCCACGCACACACAGACACCAATGCGTCACTTCCTGCGCATGTGCACGGCGCACAAGCGGCGCTTGAACGCAGAATGGAAATACCATTAACCTGTATAAGATGAGGCTGCTGATTGGTCAACATTGCAGGTGTTTTTGTATGCGAAGCGTGAGTTTGTTTCGAGACAGTGAGAGCAGCTGTTGTGAGCCATATTGTGGGAGTGTTTTGTTGTCTTTGTGGTTTGTTGTGTTTTGCAAGTTGTCCACTGTTTAGGGAGAGTGTGTGTGTGTGTGCGTGTGTGTGTGTGTGTGTGTGTCTGGGTGTGTGTCTCTGCGTGTGTGTGTGTGTGTGTCTGTGTGTGCGTTTCTGTAGATGCCACATGGTCTGGATGTCATTTTTGCGATACAGCACATGTGATGTGTGTGGTTTTTTTCGTTCTACTTTTCGTTTCCTTCCATTTCTGTGCAGTGTTTGGGTTACATGTGAACTCGCCTTGACTGACATGGTTGTTTATGATGTGCATTCTGTGACACCCTGAAAGGTGACATACTGCTGAGCACTGGGGTGGGCTTGTGTTTAGCTGGCATCACAGATTGCTGTCTAATTGCATGCTGTACACAGATGTAGGTAAGCCAGGCTTCGTCACTGCTCATTTCAAAACATGACCCCTTCACAGTCAGTCCGTGCCATGACCATTCTGCTACACTGCTGTTCCATCTTGCATGTCTGCTCACCTACTTTGGATTTCCATGCGTTACAATACAGAATGGTGCCAGCACTGACTGTGTTTGTCTCATGCCCTGCCTCATACGGCAAACAATACGCACCCTATACACAACATTGTGGGTTTCTTTGTTGGACAGTGCACGTTACTATTTTACCTCTGAGGTACCTTGATGGGCGCCTTATGCATTAACTGCTATTACAGTGCTTCCATAGTTCATTTGCTACCAGTAGTATAAACAAGAACATAGAACATGGCTCTTAGCTCACTATTCATCATGACAGGTGATGGCTCATCCAGCCTTATTCATTGGACACAGCGGGGTATTGCACCCATGATGCCAACACCATTGGGGAGTGTGTTAACCCTTCTGCTGTGGCTCTGTTCGTCTCCTTAGATATCAGCGTGCCGCCTTTTGCCTCTATAATATTATGTGGCCAATAACTTCATGTGCCTCCTCTGCCAATATTACCTAGGACAGATGGTGCATCGCCCAGCCTTTTCTATCTCTGCACAGCCGTGTATTCAGCCCCTGGTCGATGCACCATTGGTCAGTGTCTTCACCATTATGCTGTGGCTCTGTTCCTATGCGTGGACATCAGTGTGCCGCCTTATGATGCGCAAAATAACTGTGTGCCGCACAAAAGAACAGTGCGCCGCAGTCAATTAATCTAGCTCCTATTGCACATTTATCCATTACGGTTCATGCCTGATCCAGCCTTTATCCTTGCGCACACTGGGGGATTGACACCGTGGCACCTGCACCATTGGTTGTTGTCTTCATCATTGTGCTATGGCTCGGTTCCTGTGTATGGACATTTGCGCGCCGACTTATGCCGTTCACAACTAACAGCGCGACGCCTCCTGATGCCAGACCCGCACAGGAGAAACAGCGCAGTGACTGCTGCCGCCCACATTTCCAGCGCATCGCCTCATGCCCCCCACATCTGCCAGCGAAACGCATAATGACGCTCATCATTTGTTACTGCCGCCCAAACGTTAAAGCGCAACGCCTGGAGCCACCCAAAATTAGTGTGCCTCAATAAATGTTAGTGATAAGCTTTACTATGCATGCCTCAGCCAGCTGTTTGGGATTGCACACTATGGGGTATTGAACCCATGGCCCCTGCACCATTGGTTAGTGTCTTCACCATTGTGCTACGTCTCGGTTCCTGTGTATGGACATTTGCGAAACCCCTTATGCTGTCCACAACTAACTCAGCACCACCTAATGCCGGCCAAAACGCTAAAGATGTCCTGCGCACAGCCTACTGCCGCGCAAAACGCAAGCGACGTACAGCGCGCCGCCTAATGCACCACAGATTTTATTACGCACTGCATAATAACGCAAAATATTAATTTGTGCTGCACACACGTAACAGCGCAACACCTGTAGTTGCCCGAATGTGGTATTGCCTCCTAAGTATATTTCTAGAACATTACTATTCATGACTCAGCCAGCCTTTTTGGATTGCACACACTGGGGGATTGAACCCATAGCCCCTGCACCATTGGTTAGTGTCTTCACCATTGTGCTACGGCTCGGTTCCGGTGCATGGATATTTGCCCACCGCCTTATGCCGTCCACAAGTAACAGAGCACCACCTAATGCCGCCCAACAAGAAAGAGATGTACAGCGCACAGCCCAATACCGCACAAACCGCAGGCGACGTACAGCGAGCCGCATAATGCAGCACAGATTTTACAGTGCTAGGCCACATGCCACAAAATATTAATTGTTGCCGCACAAACGTAACAGCGCAACACCTACATCCGGCCATATGTGTTATGCCTCCTAAAAAGATGTTTTAACCATTACTATTCATGCCTCACCCTGCCTTTTTGGGTTGCGCACACTGGGAGATTGAACCCAAGGCCCCTGCACCATTGGTTTTTGTCTTCACCGTTGTGCTACGGCTGTGTCCTTCTGTGTGCCCAGCAGCGCCCCGCTTAGTCTTCCCACGCGCTAATCTGGGCCCCACACATTTGCGCGACGCACACAAGTACGGTGCAGTTTTTTGCTTTTTTCTGCCTGACCCGCCCACTCCATATATGGCACACGCACACTAACGGGAACCCGCACAGCAACGGACTTTAGTAAACATACCCCTAAGTGTTTCCAAATATAGATTCCGTCTTCCTTTCTCTGTGACCTCTTATATTTCATGAAGGCCTCCCTCTTTTTCTTCACCTTTTCAGCTACTTCTTTTGAAAACCATAGCGGTCTCCTTTTTCTTTTACCTTTATTTACCATTTTAACAAAAAGGTTGGTTGCCCTTAAATATCCCCTTTCAGTTTTGCCCACTGTCCTTCCACATCCCCAGCTGTTCCCATCCTGCTAACGACTCCCTGAGGTATTGGCCCATCTTGGCAAAGTTAGTTTTCCTAAAGTCTAAGTCCCTCACTTTTGAATGGATTTTAACATCACTAGTCCTAATACTGAACCACACCATCTGGTGATCACTGGATGTAAAATGATCTCCCACTATAACTTCAGAAACACTTTCACCATTGTTAAGCACCAAGTCCAGTATGGCCCCTTCACTTGTGGATTCTGTTACCCGTTGCCTGAATAGTTTTCCTTGTAGAGAATCCAGGATCTCCTTATTTCTAGAAGATACTGCAGCAGGAATGTGCCAATCAACATCGGACATATTGAAATCCCCTATCAGTACCACATCCCCTTTCCTGGCAATGCTGCATAAATCTTGAATTAACTCTCCATCCATCTTTTCCTCCTGAGTCTGTATATCACGCCAATGCAAATAGATTTCTCGATCCCTCTTTCCAGTTTAACCCACAGTGCCTCCTCTCTCCCTTTTATGCTCTGTAGTTCCAAAGCTTCAATATTATTTTTTACATATAGTGCCACTCCTCCTCCCCTTCTTCCTACCCTGTCCTTTCTGAATAAAGTATAGCCTGGTAAAGTTACATCCCAGTCATGGTTTTCTGTGAATCATGTTTCTGTAACTGCCACTAAATCCAAGTCAACCTCTCCCATTAAAGCTTCAACATCTGGGATCTTATTTCCCATGCTACAGGTATTTATACACACCTCTTTCCATATGTTGCCTCTTTTACCCATTTCCATAAAGGTATTTAATGTTTCACTTACCTGGGGTCTTTCACTTACGTGGGACCTTTCTTCACCCATCCTCAATAAATCTAGATTAAAGCCCTCTTCAGTAGATTAGCCAGTCTGCTACTGAAGACACGTCGACCTTTCTTGGACAGATGAACGCCATCTCTTCTCTGCAAACCACGGAACAGCATCCCATGGTCCAGGAAACCAAAATGCCATGCATTCATCTACAAGATGTGAGCTTCTCTGCCTTGGCCTTTACCCTTAACAGGGAGGATTGAGGAGAACACAACCTGCACCCCTATCTGCTTCACCATGAAATCACTTTTGATACACTCAGTGGGATACCCGGCAGTATCATTTGTGCCGAAATGGATTAGCAACATTAGGTAATAGCCAGTGGGCTTGATGAGTCTCAGCAAACTCTCCGTAACATCTCGGATTTTGGCACCTGGTAGAGAGCATACCTCTCTGGACATCAAGTGTGGTCAACAGATGGATGCCTCAGTACCCCCCAGAAGAGAGTCAAAAACCACCACTACCCTTCGCTTTCTTGTGGTCACTGATTCTGTAACCTTTGGGTGCTCGAGCTCTGGTTCTTCCCTTTCCAGGGATGCTTTCACCTCCTCCACTTCCAGAGCTGCATAATGGTTCTTCAATTCAAGGGCTGGAGAAGTTGGATTGGTGATTCTGCAGGCCCTGGTGACTTGTGTCCAACCTTCATCATTCTGTAGGCTCCCATCTTCTCCTCTGCTGGAGAACTTGGATGTTGCAAGAAGCATCTCATCAATGTACTTCTCACTGTCTTGAATGTTCCTCAGTCTCGCCACCTCCTCTCTGAGTTCTTCCACTTGTTTTCTGAGAGCTTCAGCATGCAGGCATCCTACACATGGAACCTGTCCTTCAACTTTCATTGGGACCTCTGTCTGGACAGAGGCAGAAGCTGTAATGGGGGCAACAACTTTGGTGATACGATTTTTCCTAGCCATTGTTCAGTTGGTGAAGCTTAGGTATCTGTTGAAGCAAAAGAGAGAGAGACCTACCAAAGTACCAGCCAGTTTCCCAGCTGTCCTTTCAGAGAAAAAACAGTTAAATCTCTTTTAAATGTGTTCAAAATGTACTGTTCTAAGTCCCTGTGTTTAGTTAATTGGAGAGGTGCCCTATAAAGCAAGACTGCTCACTAGGGGTGGGTGGGAGTTGGGGGAGGGGGTAGGGAGGGTAGCTTCAAAGGGCTAAGAAAGATTCTAAAGCAAAGTTTTAAACCCACCCCACTAAAGAAAATATTTCCCCTTTTAAACTAAAGCACAAAAAAGAATGTAACTTTGTTTTAAAAATGTACCAAAACCCTTTTAAGAGCTCCCAGGCAGAGAGCTAATAATTTAAAAAGCCACAAACTCTTATCTTTGCTTGAAATGTATAGCCCCTGTGTTGGGAGCCTTAGGGGCTTGTTTACAAATTCAATGGGGCCGTGGCTCCTATATCGGGTGGAAACCGCTACCGCGGCTTTGTAAACAAGCCCCTTAGTGTGGCTGCTATGCTAGTCTACTTCATAGCAGTTATGGCAGGCTCCCAATAGAAGCCCAAAAAAGAAGAGAATGGCGCAAATCCCTGCTATATGCTAACACATATCACAAGACCCCACAGTTACCCACATGGGAAAAACATTCAACAGCAGGGTATCCTACTCATGCTTTTCCTGTAATGCGGGACATATTACCCAATGCAGAAAATGTGAAAAGGGATGCTATGCTGGAGAGACAGGCCAAACGTTAAAGACAAGGATCGATTCACATAGACATAAGATGACATGGCACAAAGCAGACCAAAGTGTCATTTCCGCTGTTGAGGAGCATCTCTCAGGACCACAACACAGCATCAATGATTTTATGGTGAGAGTCCTGAGAGGAAGGTTCAAATCAGTCCAAGAATGTAAGACCTTTGAAATTAAGATGATAAGACACTTTCAATTAGACCTGACAGGACTTAATAAAGATCTGGGCCCTCTATCCCACTACAAAACACAAATGTTTGCACCCATCCGTCTCTCTCTCTCTCCCACTCCGAGACAGTCAATAGAAGGCTTTTGCAATTCACTTATATATTCTGGTATTGTCATCTGTTGCTCATGCTGTCCTGACGTGAAGAAGAAGGGTTTAACCTTTGAAAGCTAGTCCAAAGATGTAGTAAGTTAGTCCAATAAAAAGGTAGCACCTTTTTTCCTTTTTCGTTTCTCTTTTAATTTAACTACCATTAATTGCTTGTTGACTTGTGTCACTTACTGTAGTAGATTTCCTGGAAAAGAGGAGCTCAGAGGTTCACTTCAAGGCTGAGTTGATATTTAGTGTTTTTAAACCTTCCTGTCAATTGACCCAAATGTTCTTTTGCACTAAACACCCAGAGAGCAGCTGTTGTTTTGCGTTTAATCATACTTTCTTTGTTAAGCAACATTTCACTCGATGAAGCAAATGCTACATTAGAACATTGCACTAAGCTTCAGCGCACAGCGTTCTAACACAAGCACTAAAACAAACCGTTTACTCCCGATGCAGCAATCTAATGACATATAAAGTATCACTGCATTGAAAATTGTGCAGTCAGAAAAAACTACGCACACCACAACAGCAAGATTCAGCTGTTTACTGCATCGCACGTAAGCATCTCCCTTCCTGTCAGTGCATGAGTGGGGACTGGCTCACACATTGATAGGAAGGGAGATTTAAAAAAAAAACAACAGGCCATTCTCCCAATCCTCTCCCATCTGATTTCCTCTATCTCCAACTCCACTGAGTACCCCTAAAAATCATTGGTAGCCTGTGGGCTCAACCCCCCTCAACTTCCAAAAATCACTGGTGGTCCTTGGGCCCTGACTAGGGTTGCCAACGTTTTCACCGAGAAAAACCCGACACCTGTGGCTCGCCATGCTCCACCCATTCTCCGCCCCTAGTCCCACCCCTGCCCCGCCCCAGCCCCACCCACATAAATTACCGAGGATACGTGTAGGCTAACTTCCTTGGTCAGATAATAATTAAACTCGGAACCCCAAAATCCAAACATGAAATGTACAACACTGGAGAAATAAAACTATAAAGTAATTTCCTCTTGCACTAAACAAAAACGCAAAGATGTTAGCAATACACACTTCCCAGACCAGACATATTCCAGTTAATAAATTCAAAATAAAAAGTATTTTTCTACCTTCTGTTTGGGCGTTTTATTTTTCAGTTGCAATTGCTCCAGTCACTTTCTTCTGGTTTCTTCGTGTCTTCTGCGAGCTATCCATTTGTCCTTTCTTCTCTTTTAGATGTTTTCCATTCTCTCTCTATTTCTGCTTTAACATACTGATTGTTTCCCTTTTGCTCTTTCCCCCAATTCTTTCCTTATTCCTTTATCATCCGTTTAAATTTCACCCTTCCATTCTCAAGCCCCTCTTACTCTCCCAATACCGGCCCATCATAGACTTTTCTTCCACACAAAATTTTTTGTCCCCTCTCCATTCTCATTCCCCATCCATTCTAGTCCTCCCCCCAAATCAATTCCCTTATAGTTCTAGGCCCACCCAGCATCCACTCCCTTCTAGTCCCATTCTCCCATGCCCCACATCAGCCCATTTCCAGTCCTATTCCAGCTCTTCATCAGCCCATTTCCAGTGCTAGCCCTCACATCACAGGCAATTTCCAGTCCTAGCTCCCCCCCCCCAATCACAGCCCATTTCCAGTCCAAGTCCCCCATCACAGCCAATTTCCAGTCCTAGGCCCCCCCCCCACCATCACAGCCCATTTGCAGTCCGAGTCCCCCCGCACCATCAGCCCATTTGCAGTCCGAGTCCCCCCACACCATCACAGCCCATTTGCAGTCCTAGTCCCCTAATCACAGCCTATTTCCAGTCCAAGATCCCCCTTCCTCCACCATAGCCCATTTCCAGTCCAAGTCCCCCCCCCCCCCCATAGCCCTTTTCCAGTCCAGGTCCCCTCCACCCCCATCACAACCCATTTCCAGTCCATGCCCCCCCCCCATAACCCTTTTACATTCCAGGTCCCCCCCCCCCATCACAGCCTATTTCCAGTCCAAGTTTCCCCCTCCCCCCATAGCCCTTTTCTGGTCCAGGTCCCCTCCATCCCCATCACAACCCATTTCCAGTCCATGTCCCCCCCCCCCATAACCCTTTTACAGTCCAGGTCCCCCCCCCCCTTAGCCCTTTTCCCGTCCAAGTCCCCCCCCCCCCCTTTAGCCCTTTTCCAGTCCAAGTCCCCCCCCCCTTAGCCCTTTTCCAGTCCAAGTCCCCCCCCTTAGCCCTTTTCCAGTCCAAGTCCCCCCCTTAGCCCTTTTCCAGTCCAAGTCCCCCCCCCTTTAGCCCTTTACCAGTCCAAGTCCCCCCCCCTTTAGCCCTTTTCCAGTCCAAGTCCCCCCCCCCCTTCGCCCTTTTCCAGTCCACGGCCCCCCCCCCTTCGCCCTTTTCCCGTCCAGGTCCCCCCCATCCCAGCCAAGGCAGTCCTTGCCCCCCCCCCCCCCGACCAGCATCGCGGCTGTCTGAGGCTTCAGAGGGAGCCGGGGAAGCCCGCGCGAGGCCCCGGCTCCCTCTGAACAGCCACCAGCGTGAAGAGCCTTTTCCTTCATGCTGGCGGCTGTTCCTGTGAAGCCGCGAATGCTGGGAAAGGTGAACGGGCAACCTTTACCCTTTCCCAGCATTCGCGGCTTCACAGGAACAGCCGCCAGCGTGAAGGTGAAGGCTCTTCACGCTGGTGGCTGTTCAGAGGGAGCCGGGGCCTCGCGCGGGCTTCCCCGGCTCCCTCTGAAGCGGAGAAAAGCTGGTTTTTTTTGCTCTGGCCGCTCCCGATCTTGCGGCCAGAGCAAAAAAACCGGCTTTTAAAGGGCCGGTTTTGCCTTTGCGCCGGCAGCCGGCCTGGCTGTGGAAAAACCGGCCAGGCCGGCTGAAAACCGGCCAGTTGGCAACCCTAGCCCTGACCCCTCCAATCCCCCCCCCCCCCAAATTATTTATGGCCCATAGGCCTCAAATCCTTACCCCCTGAATCTCACAGAAATTCATTGGTGGCTATGGGCCCTGACCTCCTCTATCCCTGACCCCCGTCCCCCCCCCCCTCAAAAGTTCATTGGTGCTCCATGGGCCCCAACACCACCCTCCTGAATGTTCCAAATAATCATTTATGGTCCATGGGCTCTGATTCCACCACCCCCATGAAACCACCACAAAATTGCTGGTGATCCATCCACCCTGAACCACCATCTCCAAACCTTACAAAAAATGATTGCTGGTTTGTGGATCTCCCTGTACCTACAACACCCCCCCCCCCCCCCGTGCTAAAAATGTTAGGAGGCAGAAGCGAAGCCCACATGCTTCTGCCTCTGTGTTGCCATCTTGAGAAATGCCGGTGCCTGACCTCACATAGTACATTCTAGGAAGCACCATGCAGGATCAGGTGCCACCATGTCTCAAGATGGCAGCACGGGGCAGGAGTGTGTGGGCAGAGCTCCTGCTTTCCACCTTAGAGGTGCATGAGAGGGGGTGTTGGAGGTATAGGAGGAGGGCCTGCCTGGCTGTCACAGTCTCTGTTAGGGTTGGGCTGTGGGCTACATAGCTAGGGCCACTTGGGACATTGGTAGGGTGGTGGGTCCAGAGTGCCACTTGGGACAATGGTGGACTGTCAGGTTTGGGACCATCTGGGTCATTGTTAGGTCAGAGGGGAGTGTGAAGCTCCACTTGGGACCAAAATCATTGTTTTTCATCAAGGGGTCAGGAGAGGGTGGATCTTGGGGCCTTCAGTGATGTTTGATGACCTGAGATGAAGTGCTGCACTTCATTTCAGACCACTCTCTGCTCCCATGCTGCACTTTTTGCCAGCCTGAAATGGTGTAGAGAATCAGTGCTGCAACAAAAGTAAAACAATGCCCTAGATTTTAGAACAGTTTTATACTAGGAGCAATTTCATATGCAACAGTTTGCATGCATTTTGCATGCCCACTGCGCTACCTTTTAGCCGAGGTGCTGATTTTTCCATGCTAATCTTTCTTCCTGCATTGCAGAGTAAGATTAGCAGGGGAAAATCAAGCGCAAACTGCTGTACTAATGGATAAGGTGCTGCTTCGGCCCTACTGAATTCTATCCAGCAGATATATTTTTTTGTATCTCATACAAAGGGTATCAACAATATTTTTCACATGTAATTTTATTTTACTTTTCAGTAAGATTTAAAACAGTTGGGGCCCAATGTTCATTTGGGCGGGCTATGCGCCGCATCGGCACACAGCCCTGCCCGCTGTCCTCTAAACCCAGATATTTAATGTCGCGGCAATGGCATTGAATATCCGGGTTTGGCGTTGAGTGGAGTCACCCGCAGAGCCTAACCAGGTAGCAGCGATATTGGACCGCTGCACGGTTAGCATCCGCACTTAGAACTAGGCGAGCCAAAAGATTGCCTAGTTTTAAGCACAGATCGCTAACTGGATAGCGATCCAATATTGCCACTACCCAGTTACTGGCAATCTCTGCTCCCAGTCTGCCCCAGAACGCCTCCAACACACCCCGATGCTAACCGGATAGCGTCGGGGTGCATAGGGGACATTGAATATTCCTGTTTAAGGCAATTACACTTTTTACTGGGCTGTAAGCCATGTAAATTGCTTTCAAATATCAGGCCCTTAGCTTCTCTCCTAATAATAAGAAGGAATACTTATACAGAACATCAATTCCTTTGACTTCTTTAAATTTAACTAAATAATGCCTTCCCAACAGGGCCATCTCAAGGGCAGACAAGAAAGGCCCCTGCCCTAAGAACCATACTGGTGGGGAATGGGATGGGGGGGGGGCCATAATGCTGCCCTTAAAGGGTGAAGAAAAAAACCCTTAACTATGGTGTCATGTTGTCCGGTGACCATCTTGCTTCCTGAAATGTCAGACATAATAAGAGAACATCTACCAGTAAGCATCTTTCAATTCAGCATTTAAGAAACACATCTGATTGAAGCTCATTCTAGGATAGAGCCTTTGATATCCATGTTGTTGTTTTTAAGCGCCATTGATTCTTGGTGACCCCGTGGATAATTGTCTGTGTTGTGACTATCCCCTGGGTTATTTTGGCAAGGTGCACCCCAAAATAGATTGACAGATATTTCTTCTACACAGTAAACCTACAGTACCTAGTAGCCCAAGATGGTCGCCTATCTTACCAGGCTCAGCTCTACCTATTTTCCAAGATCAGGTACACACAGGGTGGCATGGCTATAGTCTTTGATATTCATGCAGCCTATTAATTAAGTTGTATCTCTTGAGGGCTAACGTCAGTAGATAGATACTACTATTATTATGCCCTTGAATAAAATATACTCTCATGTCTTTGAGTAACTAATCTCTCCTGCCTTTGCTACCAGCACTTCTACAACAGTTCTGATCTCTATAAAACTAATCCCCTGATGGAGTGTTTTCTTCCCTCTGTCTGTTTCCCCAGTCATAAAATCTACAGAGTTTTTATCCACAAGAGCACTAAGGCTTGTAGGCCCTACGCTGAATCTTGCAAATACATTTCCTGCTGCTGTTTCTACTCCAGGAATAAGAAAAAAGTAAGAAGGAATGTTAGGATGAGGGAGGGGAAGGGGGGTGCAGCACCTTCCTCCCCTCCCCCCATGCCTATGGACACATAGGAAGCAAGTGGATTTATAATCTAAGTTGTATTTCAAAGCAATGAAGAGTGAAGTGGCTTGCTCAAGGTCACAAACAGCATCAGTGGGAGAGGCAGGATTTGAACCCTGGTTTCCTCGGTTCTCAGTCTGCAGCTTTAACTACTAGCAATCCCTCTCCTCCAAAATAAAAAACAAAGGTGAAAGAAGGCACCCCTTGTTATGAGACAGGTTCTATTTACCCGGTCCATCACTTGTGGATGTTGGTACAATAATTTAATCCAGTTTAAAATATTCCTTTCATGCCAAATGTCTTCCAAAGCTCAAAACATATGTCCCCCATGTCACTTTCTCAAATGTTTTTCCTTGTCTAAGCTAATCAGAAATGATTTATGAACCTGTTCTTTCTGCAAATATAATACTGCAATTCATTTTCTTATACTAGTCATGGCAAATCTGCTGAGACAACTCCAGCTTCTTCTTTTCCCACTAAGACTGGAGCTGCAAGATCCAAGGTGACTTCCCTTAGGATTCTAACAAAATTTGACCATTGAATCTCATACTAATGTTTCTTTTCTATAACACTATTGTGTAAATAGTTTATTTTGTTATCCAAGTTGGTTCTCCTGTTATTTGTAAACTCAGACTTATGTACCCTGTCTGATTGTTCTGTTCCATGTAAACCGCGCTGATGCTGAATAGTGCGGTATAGAAGAAATTATAAATAAATAAATAAAAATGGAATATTATAAATAAATTATATATACGAGGCTGGAAATATCTATCCAGGGCAAAATAACTCTGAAAACTTAATGGAATGGGACCAAACTTGGCATGGGAGAAAATCAGAGAAAAGACACATGCAGTTCAAAAATGAGTCAGATTGGAACCCTGCCCCCCACTTCCTCCCCAGAAATGGCCCACATGCATTTCATTCAGATCCCTGATGTTGAAGCTTTGGTGGGAGTGGCTGACTTGGATTTAGTGGCAGTTACAGAAACATGGTTCACAGAAAGCCATGATTGGGATGTAACCACTGTTCCCTCTAAGCTGTGCGCGTGTGCACGCGCACACACCTTGCCGAGCGAGCGCACATACTTTACAACAGAGCGCACAAAAATTACGGCTCTGATTCTGATAGAAAACAACACAGACATCTTAAAATTTAAAAGTTGTTATGTATTTACGGCTTTCACAAGTTCTACAATGTTTTCTAGTGCAATCAATGTGGTGTACATACTGTATTCTGAAGTGTAGTCAAATTTTAAAGTATATAACTCCGAGTATCGTTATGTGGCACACAAAAATTTAATCTTCCTTCAGAAGCTGCACAGCCGATATTTTATGCGCACACAGCCTACAGAAAATTAGAGGGAACATTGGATGTAACTATACATGGCTATACATTATTCAAAAAGGAGAGGGTAGGAAGAAGGGGAGGAGTAAAAACTATTATTAAAGTTTGGAATTACAGAGCTTAAAAGGGAGAGAGGAGGCATTGTGGGTTAAACTAGAAAGAAGGAAAGAGAAATCTATTTGCATGGGTGTGATATACAGACCTCCCTCACAAGAGGAAGAGGTGGACAGAGAGTTAATTGAAGACATACGCAGCATTGCTAGGAAAGGGGAAGTGCTACTGACAGGAGATTTCAATATGCCAGATTTTGAGTGGCACATTCCTGCTGCAGTATCATCTAGAAGTAAGGAGATCCTGGATTCTCTACAGGGAGAACTATTCAGGCAATTGGTAACAGACCCCACACGTGAAGGGGCCATACTGGACTTGGTGTTTACCAATGGTGAAAGTGTTTCTGATGTTGTAGTGGGAGATCATTTTACATCCAGTGATCACCAGATGGTGTGGTTCAGTATTAGGACTAGGGCTGTTAGAATCCATTCAAAGGTGAGGGTCTTAGACTTTAGGAAGACTAACTTTGCCAAGATGGGCCAATACCTCAGGGAGTTGTTAGTGGGATGGGAACAGCTGGGGGATGTAGAAAAACAGTGGGCAAAACTAAAAGGAGATACTTTAAGGGCAACCAATCTTTTTGTTAGAATGGTAAAAAAAGATAAAAGGAAAAGGAGACCGCTATGGCTTTCGAAAGAAGTAGCTGAAAAAGTGAAGAAAAAGAGGGAGGCCTTCATGAAATACAAGAGATCACAGAGAGAGGACGACAGGCATCTTTATTTGGAAAAACTTACAGAAGCTAGCAAAGTAGTCAGGAAGGCAAAGATTCAAAAGGAGGAGGAAATAACCAATGCAATAAAATGGGGGGATAAGACATTTTTCAGATATGTTAGTGAGAAGAGGAAGGGCAAAAGTGGTATTGTCAGACTCAAGGGTGCAGGGGAGGAATATGTAGAAGCTGATAAGGATAAAGCGGAATTGCTTAACAAATATTTCTGTTCTGTGTTCATAGATGAAGAACCAGGAGCAGGACCTCAGAAAACACCCACAAACAGGTACAGAAGCGAGGGACATCTTGAACAATTTTCAGAAGACTTTGTTCGTGAGAAACTAGCTCAACTTAAAGTAGACAAAGCGATGGGACCGGATGGGATACACCCTAGAATACTGAGGGAACTTGGGGACGTTCTAACAGCTCCACTGACAGACCTTTACAATGCCTCGTTGTTGTCGGGAGTGGTGCCAAAGGACTGGAGAGAGGCTCATGTGGTGCCTTTACACAAAAGCGGAAGTAAGGATGTGGTTGAAAACTACAGGCCGGTTAGTTTAACTTCAGTGGTGAGTAAATTATTGGAAACGCTGCTGAAAGAGAAAATAGTGAGTTTTCTGGAGTCCAGCAGATTACAGGATCCGAGGCAGCATGGATTCACCAGAGGCAGTTCTTGTCAGAAAAATCTGATTGATTTCTTTGACTGGGTGACCAGGGAGTTGGACCGAGGGAGAGCCCTAGATGTGGTGTATTTACATTTCAATAAAGCCTTTGACACTGATCCTCACAGGCGACTTATAAACAAACTGAGCACCCTAGGGATGGATCCTAAAGTTACTGCTTGGGTTAGAAATTGGTTGGATGGGAGGCCACAAAGAGTACAGATAAATGGAGCTCACTCTGAGGAGAAGGATGTTACCAGTGGTGTGCCCCAGGGATCTGTCCTTGGTCCGATTCTTTTTAATATCTTTGTTACTGATATAGTGGAAGGGCTGTTGGGTAAGGTTTGCCTCTTTGCGGATGATACCAAAATCTGCAATAGAGTAGACATCCAGGAAGGTGTAGATAACATGAGGGATCTAGCTAAGCTTGAAGAATGGTCTAGAATTTGGCAGCTGGTATTTAATGTTAAAAAATGTAAGGTCATGCATTTGGGCTGCAGCAATCCAAGAGAGCAATATAGCATAGGGGGTGATGTACTTTTGTCCACTAAAGAAGAGTGGGACCTAGGCGTGGTTGTGTCTGATGATCTTAAAGTAGCTAAACAGGTAGAAAAGGCGACGGCAAAAGCTAGAAGGATGCTTGGGTGCATACGGAGAGGAATGGCTAGCAGAAAAAAGGAGGTGATAATGCCTCTGTATAAGTTTTTGGTGCGACCTCATTTGGAGTATAGTGTGCAATTCTGGAGACAGCACCTTTAAAAGGATGTGAACAGGATGGAGTCGGTGCAGAGGGTGGCTACTAAAATGATTAGTGGTCTTCATTATAAAGCATATGAGGACATACTTAAGGATCTTAATATGTACACCTTAGAGGAAAGGCGGGATAGAGGTGATATAATTGAGATGTTTAAATACCTCCGTGGCATAAATGTTCAGGGGGAGAGCCTCTTTCAATTGAAAGCAAGTTCTGCTACGAGGGGACACGGGATGAGGGTGAAGGGAGATAGATTCAGGAGTGATATGTGGAAATATTTCTTTACGGAAAGAGTAGTGGATCCATGGAATAGTCTCCCAGTGGAGGTGGTAGAGATGAGGACAGTAACTGAATTCAAAAAAGCATGGGACAAACACAGAGGATCTCTAAAGGAAAAAAGGGGACTGTTGTAGTTGTTGATATGGAAGGACAGACTAGATAGGCCATGTGGTCTTTTTCTGTCGTCATATTTCTCTGTTTCTATGCTTCTATTTACATGTAAAACACTTTGTTGTGTATTTCAAAAGTCAGCTTATCAAATGATTAAATAAGCTAAACTCACAAACACATAATGCACATGAACACACACAGAGATACAGATGCACACATACATACAGCCATACATAAAAGGGCTGGAACTTATTCCATTCAGCATGCTTCACATGCTTTCTGCACTATACCCCTCCCCCTTACTGCCACACCTCTATTCCCGCTTGGCTAACTCCTGTTGTTGTTAAGTGCTGTTGAGTCAGTGTCAACTCATGGCAACCCTCTGGATAGTTGTCATAACTGTATTCAGTCTTCAGTCAGGCAGGTCATTGTTGATAGAGGTGCATCCATAGCTGCTGTTATTGTTTTCGATCCATCTCATTGCTGGCCTTCCTCTTTTGCATTGAATTTCAACCTTACCAAGCATATCTTTCTCTAATGATCTCTCTCTTCACATGATGTGTCCAAAGCATGAAAGTCAAAGTCTTGTCATCTGAGCTTCTAAAGAAAGCTTAGGTTTGATCGCATCTAATACTGACTGGTTTGTTCTTCAGGCAGTTCATGGTATACACAGTATTTGTTGCCAACACCATAATTCTAAGGCATCGATTTTCTTCCTGTCTATCTTTTTCACTGTCCCACTTTTGCATCCATAAAATGTCATTGAAAATACCATGGCGTGGACAAGTCGAATCTTTGTATGGAGAGAGACATCTCTGCTCTTGAGAATCTTGTCTACAGTAGGTCCTTCATAGCCATTCTGCCAAGAGCAATGTGTCATAGGATTTCTTGACTGCTTGTTATTTCTTTATTGATTATTGATCCAAATAAATTAAAGTTGCCCACTATTTCAATGTCTTCTCCATCAAGAATGAAATTATTGATTTTGCCAGTTGTCAGAATCTTTGTCTTCTTTATGTTAAGGTGCAGGCCTATTTTAAGACTATATTTCTTGATCTCGAGAAGCAAATATTTCAGATCGTCTGACTCCTAGTGATTCAGCTATATGTTTCATTTTCTTTCTGGTAAATTCTGCTATGAAACCTAATTAATGAACCTTATAACTTTCTTAATGGTTGCTAAATACAGTGACACCAAATGACTGAACCATGTAGTTTGCTACTTATTGCTATGTGTACAGCCACCTAGTGGTGACACGGAAAGGCAATCCCTGTTGCTTCAGTACAGTAGCAGCCTGTGGTTAAACTGTAAAAACTGCATCCTTTGAAATCTCTTGACAGCAACATCTAATAGTTTGATATCTTATTACACGTGGGGGCTTATTTAATGAAGCACAGTAAGGTTTGCCTTATGACACTTTAACTGCAAAAGCCTATGTGGTAATGCAAGGGGCATGCCAAGCATCTGCCTTGCATTTAGCACAGAGGGCAGATACTTACCGAAAGGGCCCATACTGCATGTCTTGGCAGACAACATGGGTGTACCCATGCTACCCGCTGAGACATAGAAAGCAGGTCCCAGTGGAAAAAAACCCAAAGAAGAAAGCAGCAGTCATGTACTCCAGCACCTCGATTCCTGTGCAAACACAGAGCCCTCCTGGCACCAATACAGACACCACACCCTCCCCCCAAATCTGGTTAACACCTACCAAGGACAGTTTCCCCTGCTCTAGAACCCCAGGAACAGTTCCCATACTAGAATTCCTTCTAAAGGAAGCCCCCCAACCACACACCCCTGAATGGAAGCCCCTCCCCAAAAAGAAGACCCCCCCACTGTCCATACCCTGCCCAACCACCCATCCACTCAACTCACCTGCCAGGACTTGACTATGGGAATCCCTGGTTTGTAGTTGGCTGAAGCAGGAGCGATCCCCCTTCACTCCTGTTCTGGAGTTGTTAGGCTTCAAAATAGTGGCTATGACTCCTAGCAGTAATCTTGCAAGGGGGGGGGGAGGGGGCGTTAGTCACCATTTTTAAGCCTGGCAGCTATGGGGAAGGAGTGGAAGGGGGCCGCTCCTGCCCCGGCCCACTAGAAACTAGGGATTCCCCTGGGCGAGTCCCAGGGGTAAGTCAGGTGGGTGGGTGGAGGATCAGGGTATGGACAGTCAAAGGAGTTTGCTTTTTTGAGAGAGCTTTTTTCATAGGTAGTCTGGTTCAATGGCATTCTGTTTAAGGGGGACTGGTTGGGGGAGGCTTCTTTTGGGTAGGGGTTTATGGTGTGGGAACCATCCAGGGGGGTGCTGAATGGGTGGGGGGAGGTGCTGACCAGCCAGGGAGTCTGTGCAGGGGCCTAGGGGGCAGGGCCAGCTCTACCTTTGGGCAAACTAGGAGGTTGCCTGGAGTGTCAGCCCTCCAGGGGCATCCACTGATGTCACTGTTGCCCCTCTTGGGACCTGCAGTGGTGGCAATGACCACAAACAGCCCCGCAGCACTTACCTTACAACTTTGGCGCCTCAGGGCTGTTTGCTTCCGCCCCATCCAACACCTATTGGAGGGATCTATTACTTTGCTTTGACAGTTGCTGCTCTTTGCTGCCACCCCAGAGCTGCTGCCCTAGATGACTGCTTAATCTTGCCTAGTAGTTGGGTCAGCACTGTGTGTATCTCTGTCTATCTATCCTTGTATTTATATGCAGACACACAAGCTTACCAACCAGATAATGTACTTTGCCATCCATTAACAAGGCATTTATAAGGTGAAAATGGAGAACATAGCTGAGTTGGTAAAGCCAGCTAAGAATGCCTGTGAATGGGGTCTATAGAATGTTACTGTCCCTCTCCAAAGGGAGTATCAACAGTCTCCTTTAAGAGAGTCTGCAGCACAGAGCTCAGGGCTGGGAGGGTGTGGCTCACAGGGAGAGGTTAAGAACCCAGCAGACAGCAGGAGGAGAGAGGCTTGTGGAGCCAGAAAGACTTCTGAGGTAGGAAATTTTACTGAGGCTGGAGGAAGGGTTGGGAGGGCCAGTTTGTGGAGGTTTAACAAGATGGGATAGAATAAAGACTGCTTTTGTTTTCCCTGAACTGCTGTCAGGCCTGCGTTTTAAAGCAAACCCTTTCCCATCACATGCCACATTACCACATATGGTGGCAGCTCTAAACATATGACTGAGGGCAAATCCACAACACTCCAAGGCTGAGCTCTATAGCAGGTCAGGATTTTTTGTTTATTTATATGGACCAAGAGGGTTGGCCTCACCATAGTTAGGGAGCTTGAAGAAGGTATAGTCAGTGTCTGACAGGCAGGCTTTGTTTTGGCCACTAGAGACTGCTAAAAGTCTGTTGGAGCTGGAACTGCAGGGTTAACTCAGCTGCAGAAGAGGAAGCTTGGTGGTGCTGCAAGAGAACAGTGGCAAGCCAGGATGGAGCATCTACTCCAGATTCTGGCAAAAGGTCAGCAGCAACAGCAACAATGTCAGCAGCAATTTCAACAAGCCCTGCTAGAAGGGCAGCAGCAGCAGCAACAAAATCATCAGCACAAGGGGAGTTACAGAGGACTTCCCTGGCTCAGTTGACTCAAGCCCTACAGGGACTACCACTCCGCCCTACAGGGACCACCACTCCACCCTACAGGGACCACCACTCCGCCCTACAGTGCACGTGCTACTGAAAATGGCAGCAGAAGATGAACTTGATCACTTTTTGTGGTGAACTTTGAATGAACTGGCCTCATGGCCAGCTGACTGGAGGCAACATGAACTACTTACTTGGAAAATTTGCTGACTAGTAGCAGTCAGTTGCATTCCAGGACGCCACCCCTGATAGGTGAGCTACATATCCAGCTGTCGAAGAAGCCATATTGGAACAAGCTGGCTGTACACCAGAGGCCTACTGCCAATGATTTAGAAAGGGGGAGCTCCAGATGAAAGAGACTCTAGGAGGATCCTTTGCCGATTGAAGGAGCTAGCATGGAAGTGGCTGCAACTGGAGGGAAAGACCAGATTAGTATTTATTTATTTAACAATTCTTTTTATACTACCATATCTACTAGTCATGGCTGTTTACATGGAACAAAAGACTGAACTATACATGGAACATTTGAGGTAGCCAGGATTGTGCTATTGGAGCAGCTTTTGGAGGGCTTGACTGCCCTGATGAAACAGTGGGTATGTCAGCACCCCAAGATTACACTTGATCATAAAACTGAGGGGTATCATAAAACTCAGCCGGTAACTGAAACAGACAGTAAGAAGGGGAAGAAGTCACTCATTAGCCCAGGAAGACAGAAGGGGAAGCCAGAGCGGATGTTAGCTTCCCAAAGTCACCTCCTAGGTGAGGGCATGGACCCAGTCATGACCCCTTCATTTGTTTTAGGTGTAGACTCCAGGGACACTTTGCTCGGGAATGTCCCCTGGGAATGGAAGAACCCATGGATTTCAGTCTAACCACTCCTCACACCTGCACTTTTGTGGACACTCCCCACCCTGGGGCACAGAACATTGTGATTCCAGTGGAGCTTGAGGGAACCCACCATCAGGCCTTGATAGACTCCAGAAGTGTGCGGACCCTCATTCCCCAGGAAACTGTAACCTGATTTCAAATTGACTTTGCAAAGATGGTAACACTGGCCTATGTACATGGTGACCAAAGGCAGTATCCAACGGAACAAGTTTCATTTAAAACTCCAGCAGGGCAAGGCACATTTGAGGTTGTGGTGCTGTCCTGGCTCTCATACCCAGTGGTAATCGGCCAAGACTACCCAAACTTCAGAGCGATATGGGCCCAGCTAACTGACAGCTCCACTAAGTTGAACCATGAAGGTTTCCCATAGATATTCCCCCTGGAAAACCCGGATCTATATGTTAAGAATCCCAAGCCTACTAAGTTCTGGAGTTGGCATGGCTGGGAAAAGTTACACTACCAACAGAATTTGTGGGCGGCTATGGGGGAAAAAATCTAGGGAGGGACAGCCTAGCAAAGAAACCCCTGGAGATAGCTCAAAGCTCAACAGTAGTGACTCAAGTAAAATTGTCCCGTTCCCAGAGTTGGGGCTGGGGGAAGACCCAGGGAGCTTCAGGAGGGCCCAGCAAGAGGATGAGTCCCTTAAACATGCCTGAGAGTGGGTTTTGGAGGTGGGTGGGGTTCCAATAGATAACAGAGAGTCCCCTGTAAGAACTTTTCTCTATTTTGTGCTAAAGGGAGATTTATTATACATAGTGTCCATTGGTGCCCTAGAGGGGAAAGAGAGAGAACTGATAGTTCCCTGGTCCTGTCATTAGCAGGTGTTATTGTTGGTCCATAGCTATTATTAGGGAAACACCTGGGGGTGGAAAAAACACTAGAACCTCTTTTGGCCTGATTTTTCTAGTCCAGGGTCCATAAACAGGTGCAGTTACTGTATATTGCCAGTCATGCCCCACCTGCCAACTTCATAACCCTGCCAGAGTCCAACCTGCCCCTCTAGTGCCTATGCCCATCATTGAAACCCCATTTGAAAGAATGGCCATAGATCTGGTAGGACCCTTGGAGTGAACCACCCTAGGCAACAAATATATTTTAGTCATACTGGACTGCAATACCCGATACCCAGAGGCCATTTCTCTAAGGAATATGAAGACTATTATGATCGTGAACGCTCTCTGGGAAGTATTCTCTAATGTGGGAATACCCAATGAGATCCTCACAGATCAAGGAACACCTTTTGTATCAAAGGTGATAAAGCAAATGTGTGCCTTGGTGAAGATCGAGATGCTGCGAACATCAGTATATCAAACCACAGTATATCATCTAAAGCTGGGGTCACCAACCTCCAGAGGGCCGCGGGCCGCACAGCCGACTACCGGGAGCCTCGCGGGCCGCACCCCCCTTCTCCCCACCCCCGCGAAAAAAAACAACAAACGCAAAATTATGAAAACAATGGCTGATCACCTTTATTGAATTTAATGAGATGGCTGATGATTCATGCTAGCAGACAAACGCTTAAAGTCCGGCTTCACAGATGACACTGACAGGAGAAGGGACGCTTGCAGGTGGTCGTCAGTGAGCTGCGAGCGCGTGGATACAATGGCAGGAATCCTTGGCGGGCCGCACATAATGTTAACCGGGGTAGAGCCTCGCGGGCCGCACGAAGGGACCTCGTGGGCCGCAGGTTGGTGACCCCTGATCTAAAGCAAAGACTGGACCACCCATCTAATCCAAGTACAAGCCATGTTGACCAACCTGCAGAAGGCCAGGTTGATGGCCAACTCCAAGAAATGTTTTCTGCAAGGTTGAGACATTCAATATCTGAGATATTTAACTGGAAATAGGTAGATATGATCTCAGCTATGGAAGGTGAATGCCAATGTCCAGGTCCCCACCCCAAAATCAAAGAAAGAGATTTGTGCCTTCCTTGGATTGATTGACTGTTACCTCCAGTTCATCCCTAATTTTGCAGAGGTGGTGGAGCCGTTAACCTATCTCCTCTGGAAGAGAACTCCTGACCAGATTCAGTGGTCACCAGACCTGGACCTAGCCTTCCAGTGCCTCAAGAAGGCCATGTGTTCTGAACCCATCCTGATTAGCCCTGATTTCTCCCTACTGTTTATTGTGCAAACTGATTCCTCAGAGGTGGGCCTAGGAGTCATTCTGACCTAGGAAGTCAGGGTGAAGAACATCCCGTAGCATTCATCTGCAAGAAGCTGCTTCCTTGGGAACAGCATTTTGCGCTGATCGAGAAGGAAGCCTTGGCTGTCAAGTGGGCACTTGAGACCTTCAAATACTACCTGCTTGGCCATTCCTTTACGCTGGTAACAGACTACCAACCCCTCAAGTAGCTGGCTCAACATAAGGAGTCCAAGGGTCATATTATGCAGTGGTTTTTAAGTCTCCCACCCTACCAGTTTTGGTTCCGCCATAGGGCTGGTAGGACTCACCTGAACACGGACTTCCATTCCCGGGTGAGGCTTGAGCTCAACAGGATATGGTTGAGCTGAGGGGGAGGGTATGTATAGTTTCCCCTGTTATCCAAGTTACTGCTCCTGTTCATTGTAATGACCTGACTCTTGTTTATTGTCGGATATTGTTTGTTCTATGTAAACCGCGCTGATCGCAAATAGTGCGGTATATAAGAGATGTAAATAAATAAAAATAAATAAATAATGTAATGGGGTATATAGAATGCTACCCATCCTTCCCCAAAAGGAGTATCAACAGTCCCCTTTAAGAGAGTCTGCAACCCAAAGTTCAGGGCTGGGAGGGTGTGGCTCACAGGGAGAGATTAAGAACCCAGCAGGCTGAGGAGGGGGAGAAGTCTATGGAGCCTGAAGTCCTTCCAAGGCAAGCTGTGCAAAGGAGTTCTGAGATAGAAACTTTAACTGGGGCTGGATGAAGGGCTGGGAGAGCCAGCTTGTGGAGGTTTATCAATTTGAGATAGAAGTAAGCTGATTTTGTTTTCCCTGAACTGCTGTCTGTTCTGGGTTTTGCTTTGTGGAGGTTTAACAAACTGGGACAGAATAAAGACTGCTTTTGTTCCCCTGAACTGCTGCCTGGCCTGTGTTTTAAAGAAAACCCCACTGCATGCCACACTACCACATGTCTAGGTGAAGAGCAAAAGTGTAAAAGTGGACCTGTAAGAATGAGAGATGAAAAAAAGGTATGTGTGTAGGTGAGTGCCTAGGGTTCACAGGGAGAGAAATAACTAGCAGAAAAAAGAAGCAACAATAACCCAAAATGGCATTGGTGAGACAGCATCCTGGATGCTGCAGTCTGTCATGAGTCTTTTGGGGTAAGAACCAGAGATTAAAATCAGGGACAAAAGCTGTCATAAGTTGGTGGTGTATTGGTGTATTGTTCCCACCATCCTCTTTCTCAAACCCATCCCACCACACTCTTTCTCAAGTCCATTCTCTCATCTTCACTTTTCACTCCCTCTCTCAAAATGTCCCTATCGATTCCACTGCTCTTTTTGTCTCTACCCCATTTTCATTTGCCCTGCTTGTCTTTTCCCTTCCTCCCCTTTTTTCCTCCCCTCCATTTCATTCGTTTCTTTCTCTTTTGTTCTTTTGATCCTTGTTCCTTGATTACCTTAGTTTGAACTATTTCTTTTAGTGTCTCATTCTTGGTGTCTCCATCCTCCCTTCCCCCTCCATTATACTATCCCTAAAGTTAAGAATGGCTTCAGCATTTCCGTGTTTTCTGAGCTCTATGGTTGGCAGGTGGGTGAAATTCCTTAAGAAAGACCTGGAACCATCTGGTCAACTTCACCAGTGGGATCTAAGTACCTTCCTACATGGACAGTGAGTTTTGAGAGCAATTTTCTATCATGACTGGCTACTGAATGATCTCAGTCTGGGGCCCTGACTGGAGAGCTGGTTCTTTACCCTCTGGGCCACTAGAGTACACTGAGAAAGTGAGGTGGAAGCCTTTTATTGACTTAACTCAGAGAATCAGCGATCCTGACTGGGAATTAACTTGGTCCCTAGGGCTAGAAAAAGGGTTGCTGGGAACAAGGAAGATGTCCCCAGCAACTCAGCAGCCACTTAGCTGTGCAGTCATAACTAGTGAGCTCTTTGAAGCTTGATATGAAGAGAAGTATTGGATACTTAGAACTATATGTGTACTTGGAGTACTAGACTTGAACCTGTGTGTGATTACCTGGATTAGATTACCTCATTATTGACTGTGGTTGTGAGTCTTAGTTTGCTGATGGAACTGAAGATTCCCATTAAACTTGTTTGTGTAATGACCTATACTCAAGGACAGCTGGTATTTGACTTATTGAAACCCTGCATATTTATGTTATTATTCCTATGTTCAGTTCTGGAGGCTAAATCTCCAAACAAACATAGACAGGTTAGAGACGGGCCAGAGAGACAAGTAAAATGCTGTGGGTTCTGCAACAGAAGCCATTTGAAATGAGACTTAATGACCTAAGTATGTTTACTCTAGAGCAGTGCTTCTCAACACACTGGTGTGCCTTTAGAAAGTCCTTGGTGTGCCTTGGTTGTGACAGCTAGAGATGTGACTAGGGATGGGCTCATGAGGCACTTGCCCCGTCTCATTTGGACAGTACCACTGAAAATAACCATTTGCTTCCTGCTCCAGCCTCATCTCCCCCCCCCCCCCCGCCAAGCAAAACACAGAGGCCAAGCGAGAACAGAGCAAGCTTGAAATACTGTAGATAGAGCAAAGAAGACCTAGCCTGCCTCTTAATCTACCCCTCCTCTGCTGTCCTTCTAGGACAGCAGGAGAGAAGTGTGACTGACTGGAGAACACTCTCCAGATCAAAGTAGAGCCCTTACTCTCTCAGCTCCAATCCCTTTCTCTTCTATCTAGGGTTGCCAACTGGCTCCAGATGCGCCCGACACACTTGATCCAGTCCTAAGTTTACCCCACTGCATGCAGGGACATGTAGTTCTGATTTTTCCATTGCATTCCATAAGAAAAGCAAGACTACATGTCCCTGCATGCAATGGGGTAAACCCAGGACTGGATCAAGCCTGTCGGGTGCATCTGGAGCCAGTTGGCAACCCTACTTCTATCCTAGATGTAGAAAAACAACCTTTTTTTTTCAGGTTAGTGTGATGATGTGAGCTCCCTATGGTAAACTGGATGCTTTGCTTTGGAACCCAGTGCAAAATCTGACTTGAACCTATTTCCTACACAGAATTTATATGTTCGGAATACTTTGATTGTGTTAGCAAATCCTGATTTTTTTTTTTTCTGGTGCATAATTAATTGTCTTGTAGGCTGAACATACCCACCAGCCCTGAGGCTTTTTTTTATTGAACCTAAATATATCTTGTAGTAGCAAAACTGAAAGAATGTCCTTTTTAGATATAGTTTGAGAGTAGATTGTTAAAGGTTTTCATGGGGAGAGTACACTGGATACCCCTCATCATCCCCACCAAACAGAACTGATTGCTTACTATTAGCGCTCCCCTTTCCCATTGGTAGAACAATCACTTCCACAAGGCCAATCAGGTCCACTGGAACCCCCGGACACAGCAACATTCAAAAGGAAGTGCCTACAGGCGCTGCTCACCGCTGATCCAGCCACCAGAAGCCTGAGCGGGAAGGAAGACCTCTTCCTGATCGCTTCCACAAGGCTAATCAGGCCCACCGGAACCCCTGCTCACAGCAACATTCAAAAGGAAGCACCTCCAGGCATGCCCATGCCTGGCAGGCCCATGCCTGAGGCCCTCGCCAGAGGGCCTTTTGGCCTGGCCCTTAGGCGTGGACTGAGGGAGACATCAAGAGGACACAACCAATAAGATGACTTTACTCCGAACCACACTACCCAGCACGAAACCTTAATAATTGCTATCTCACACAGCGTGGCCGCCAAAGCCTCCCTCTGGGATACCTGAGGACTGCAAACACCGATCCAGCAAAGCAACATGCCCTCCAAGGTAAACCACCATCTTCACAGCTCAATATGTTGCCACACAATCTCCTACCTTCCTTTGTCATGTTACTACTGCTACTATTCCTTCTAACGACAACACATGTGCTTGCCTCCAATCCATCACTGACCTTGACTTCCCATTCCAAATCCCTGCCTCAAAGCTCAGTATGCAAAATCACCACGCAGATTACTTGAAATCAACACCATTAAGCAACAGAAACCGGACATCAAGCAGAAGCACCCATCAGATCCAATCAAATGTTCCCTCATCAATGCATGCTCAATAACCAATAAGATCCACACACCGACTACATACATCTCACCAACACTGACCTTATGTGCATCACAGAAAGCTGGATCTCAAACTCGGACAATGTCCTACTCAATCAGCTAGTACCCCCGCACTACAAGCTTTTCAACTGCCCCAGAACCATGAAAAGAGGTGGAGGAGTCCTAATATTAGCCAAAGAGCATCTAAACTTCACCACGATTAATTCACAATCTTTGCAAATGATAGACTTCCTTACTATCGCCAATAGTGAACATGCCATCTGCTTAGCGTATTGTGCACCCTCCTTGAACACAGAAGACTTATCAGATGTGCTTGAAGAAGCCTGAACTCATTCATCATCTAACAAACTCTTCTTTCTTCTGGGTGATCTAAACCTCCCATCCACCTCTACGAAACAATCAAATGTATTCTTTGATGCAATGGAAGCTCTCCAACTACAACAGATAATCAATGCGCCCACTCACTCTAAAGAATCTACCCTAGACTTCATTTTTTCACCTAGTCATCACCCCACAACTGACTTCCACGCTCAGATAGACCTAGTGCCATGGTCAGACCACTCAAAAATATCACTTATTCTCCTGACCAGTACCCTAGATACATTACCCCCTCATCTACAGCCACAAATACGCCATTTCAAAGCATTCAACGTGAAAACCTTCCTAGAGGACCTCTCTCCAATCCTAGTAACTGACCTTGTCGACTTAGACAGCCTCATCCACTCCTGGAACTCAGTGATTAACACAGCTGCCTCCTTCATCACAAGATGCCACATGACCCCATCCAACACAGCTCACCCACCCTGGTTCTCTCCTAAACTCAGAACCACCAAAGAAGAACTCAGACAGATTGAGAGAAGATGGAAACGCACTTGAAGCATCCACAAAACAACAATACATCATCAAACAACGAGAATACACTAATATACTTAACAGCAACAGAAAAGAATGCTATACTAACATAATCATGAAATCCCTCAACCGTCCAAGAGAATTCTTCTCCATTGTAGCTACCCTCACCAAAGACCCGCAGCAGCACTTCCTTCAAACCCAAAAGACAAACTACACTCCCAGACTATGGCCAACTACCTATACAATAAGCAAACCTCAATGCTTCCTCAGTACAAAAAAGTTCTTCATAAGCAGGATAAACCATCACAAACTCACATCTGTGACTCCTTTTATGTCTCCCTTTAATGCAAAGCTCCCTTCAGCTTGTATATAGTTATTTTGATCACTTTTAGTTTATTTATTTAATGTATTCAGTTATTGCATTAACTCATGTTTACTTGTTCATTATACCTGTTCAATGTAACTTAACCTGTTCCTTGTAATGAGTTGTTCTTATGTAAACCGCGCTGATTATAAAAAGTGAAGTATATAAAACCAAATAAATAAATAATCAAAGAGAACTCACTGACATTATCTGAGGCATCAATACCACTACTTCCCTACTGGACCCCTGCCCAGTCTCCTGGATAAAATCCCTCCAGTCTGAGTTTGCACCATTTATTATGAAGATAGTCCACTCCTCCCTATCACAGGGACACTTTACCTTCTGCCTTGAAACAGGTTTCAATACGACCCATCCTAAAAAAAATCATCAATGGATAAGACCAACCTAGCTCATATCGACCAATTGCTAGTATTCCATTCCTCTCCAAGATAATTGAAAAGGCTGTACAACTTCAGCTTCAAGACCACATTGATACCCATGCCCCTCTCGATCCACAACAACATGGTTTCTGCCCTCAACATGGTGTAGACACCTTATTCACAGCTCTGTTTGACACATTAATCAGGGGTCTAGACAAACCACATCAAGGATTTATTATGATCTTTCTGGACATCAGTGCCACATTTGATTCACTATCACAAAACACACTACTTACTAGGCTCAGCAACATAGGTCTCTATAAGAACACACCTCACTTCTAAGCCAGGGTATGTGGAGGAGCCTTACCTGTGTGCTTCCTCTGCTGGCTTCAATCTGGTGTCTGAATGCATGCAGCCCTGCCATCTCACATGACCTGCTGGCCTCAGATGTGAGATTGAATCCAGCAGAATGGGGCACCCACAGGTAAAAAAAAGCTGTTCCCCTTCTGCTGGTGGGAGGGACTGAGCAGTGAGAATCATGATGCAAAATTTGGTTTGTGTGCCCCAAGGACTGAACAGATTCAAAAGTGGGCCACAAAATAGAAAAGATTGAGAAGCACTGCCCTAGAGAAGCAAAGAGGAGGAACAGAGGATGGGAACAAGATAGAGATATTTAAATACCTGAAAGGTACTAATAATGCACAAGTAAATCTTTTTTGGTGGAAAGGAAATTGTAGAATGAGGAGTCATGGTAGGAATGATAGTGATGATTCAGAGCAACTAAAACAAATCACTATAAATCTGGGAAATGTAATAGAGCACACTTACAAACAAAAGAGTAACAAATCACCAGGACTGGAAGGTATCATCCTAAAGATCTGAAAGAGCTCCATCATGAAACTGTTAACTTGCCACCAGTAATCTGTAACATATAATTTAAAAGAGTAACAGTACCTGAGGACTGGAGGACGGCTATTTATAAAATATCCAGGGTGATTTGGGAAACTGTAGATCAGTGAGCCAAATGTCAGTTCTGGGAAAAATGTTAAACGTTATTCTGAAAAACAAATGTAGTGACCATCTAGTAAACAAGGCTTAATGAGAATGTGCCAGCACGGTTTTAGCAAAAGAGAAATTGTGTCTTATGATTTTTGAAGATATAAAAAAACATGTGGATAAAGATGAACTGGCTGATATGTGAAGACAAATTTAGTACGATGTAGAGAGGGGAAAATTTTAAAATATCACCCATATGGTATTTGAATTTTTAGAAGGCATTTGACAAAGTCCCTCATGAGAGACACCTCAGGAAATTTAAAAGTCATAGGATAGGAGCAGTGTACTCTTGTCAAATGATAATTGGTTAAAGGACAGGAAACAAAGGGTATGAATAAATGGTTGGTTGATTTTCCAGTGGAAAAAGATCAATAGTGGAATGCCCCAATCAGGGCTGACTCAAGGGGTTGTAGCACTCTGAACCAACATTTGCTTTTGCACCCCCCCCCTTGGGTCCGATCTTGCAGTGCCAGCTGGGCAAACAGTGGTAAATTTCAGCCAGCTGGCTTATTAAATGCCACCCTCCCATTTAACTTAATCTGTGTATTCTGTGTCACTATCCATGTGGATACTGAGGTCAGATCCAATGAAAGAGTGAACTACTTATCCAATATCAATTATGAAAAAATCCACTCTAGTACTTTCTTTTCTTTTTTTCTTTTTCAACCTAAATGCTTCTAACTCTTCTCCACCGGTCTCAGATAAACGATACTTGTCTTTTACACCTTACTAATGGGTATGGTGATTCACCCAATGTGGTGTTCGTTTACATCAATGACCGGGATTATTTTCTTAAACAAAATTTCTTTTTGCTTTCTAAATGTTTCTAAATGTTCTTATCAACTGAAAATTCATTTAAAACCAGAACACAACGCCATTCTACTTATCTGAGGCAGAACGGTGCTTGTTCAAATGCCCCTTTGACATACGATGAAAATAGAACACCCCATGTGGAGGCCGATTCTGATCCATGCACATCCAGGCTGTCTGGATGTCCAAAACCTGAACAGGGCCAATGTGCACCCAATTCCGCAACCGCAGGAGCTATATGTTCCCATGGTTGCAGAATCAGGGTACTTAGACATCCCAGCATGCAAGGCATTCAGCCTATGAAGACGTCCCGGAGGCTGCCCGTCCATCCCACACAGTGCTCTGGCTGGCGTGCCTGGGAAATGGCGTCCTCTTGCCATAGCACTGGCACAGCAAGCCAGAGACACAGTCTGGCCCATTGCAATTTAGCCCCAGCATCCTGCCGCCCGACCCCCAGCTGGGACCCCCAAGGCCGGGATCAGGCGGTGGGGGCTCTCCCGCAGTGGCTCTTTGGGTTTTGGGGCTGCATGTGTCAATCGCACCGGTGCCCAGCAGTTATTCCACCTTTGTGGTGGAATAAGCCGGGCGTCAAAGTAGATGGTGGCGGATGTACAGAGGCCTGACCTGTATGACCTTTGTAAGTCCGGGTGCTTCAGACCGTCCCCACTCTGCTCTGTGCTGCCCCTTCCCATCCCCATCCAGCACTCCCTGCATAAATGCCTTGTATGTGTGGGGAGCAAAGGAGACGGAATCGGGAGTAGCAGCTGTGCACAGGTTGGACATCCAACTCCGATATTCGCAGTGCAGAATCAACCCCATAGGTAACAGTGCTGAGTATACAGAGTGTGATGGCTTGGCCATTGTATTATCTGTTTAGGCTAGGCTTGAATTCCGCAGGCCTAAACTAAACATGTAACTTACCTGAATAGGGACTGAACATTGCCATTATCTGGATAATTTTCTGGGCTTCCCTTGCTCTTCCCCTAACATGCCACATGGATATACAGATAATATGTGGCCATTCTGCAATTTAAAAGTTTGATATTATTTGCATATTTTTTGAAAATACATGGTTAGGCTAATTATGCATTTGCCAGCAAATGCCTAATTACCTTTGAATATCAGTCTGATAGGGCATAATTATTCATTCATATGGAAAACTCCCAGATTCACCAATAAAACTCTCCCAGCAACAGATGCAGAACAGAACTAGGGTGTTTTGCTTTACATCTCAACATATAAAAAAATTCTGTTCAAATTCTAGTCTCACATCAGTGACAGCACCACTAACTCCCTCCAAAGCTAGACATTGAGTGTCAAAACAAAAAAATCCTACAAATGGACACTTGACACCAGCATCAAGAACTCAAATTACACCAACCCTACCTATGGAAAATCAGCATTGCAAATATTCTAGAACACCAGTAAACCTCAGTTCGAAAAAGAAAACAAGCTGAACTACTACATATTCCAAGAGAGAACCTACATGTTAACATAAACCATCACCAATTAAAGAATAAGAAACTACAAAAGACAAAAACACCAAGATGTGAAACATGGAAGAAAGAGAATCAGAAATGCATTTCCTCCTGTTATGAAAAATAAGAATTGTGCATTTTCAAAACGGACTTATTTTATTCTCTAAAACTGACACTCTTTTGTACCTTTCTTGTCTGATCATCTTATTTTTCTGGTTGGGTTAGTCCCAGTCTCTCTTTTCTACTTTACTTGTTGGTTTTCATGTAAGTCCTTTTCCAAGATCCCATTTCCATTTTCTGTTTGTTCACACTGCTTGTCTTCTTTGTCCTTTCCTTTGCTATATCTCTCTCTGACATTGATCCTTCTATTTCTCTCATTTGCTTTTTACTTAACTATAGCTTCATTACATTCTTCTTTTTCCTTCCTACAATCTACAGTCTTCATATTTTCACCGTTTACCTACTTAACAGCTTTCCATTTCCTAATCTTATTTCCTTAGTCCTTCCATTCCACATCTGTTTCAGTCCTTTGCCAGCATCCTCCCCTCCTAGTCTGCCATTTCCTCCTTCTGTACTCATCTCCTCCTTCTGCTTCACATCCCTTTACCAGCCCCAGCTCATTCCCTAACACTTACCATCTCTCCGCCCCCAGGCCCTTTATTATGTCTTACCCCCATCCAAGCTTCCATTTCCACTTTCACTTCTCACATTTCTACCCTCTTTCACCTGCTTCAAGAAAGACTTGTCCCTTCCTGTGGCTTTCATCCACTCCATAGCACTCTGCCCTTTTCAACTGCCCCCAACACCTCCCTAAACCTTCCAGGTCCTTCAAACCTTTTCCCCTCCCCATATTTCTGCACTAGTCTCACAACCTTACTCATACCACTTACCCAGTCACCTTGTCTCCACTGTCTTCTTTAAATCTGGTCAAATTCTTAGTCCTCACTATCCCCCCCCCCCCCCCCAAGCAACTCCTACTCACAATCCCACCCAAGTCCTGAGTCCCAACTTAAAATCTAAATACCCAGCCTGTCTTAGAGTCTTTCTTCTCTTTTCTCATACAGTCTTAGTCTTCACCTGTCAGAGTCCCTGCTTTCCCACATCCTATGTCCCTAGTACCTGCCTTCCTGCCTCCTACTTTCCTTCTCCAGCACTCACCTGTTTACTTCCTTCTCCAATATTCATTAACCTTGCCTTTCCTTCTTTTACCTCAGCATGCATTCTTATACACGTCCCTCTCAACCTTCTCTTGGTTGACTTTGCTTCCTCCCCACTGCCCACAGTATCTGTCCTCCTCATTCTCCCAGCATCTCCCTGACACTAGTATTTGCCAGCATTAGCCCCCTTTCAATCCCAGGACTCCAGCCCTAGAATTAGCTCCCTTCCAGTCCCAGCCCTTTTCCAGTCCCATCTCCCCAGATCTAGTATTAGCCATTTCCAGTCCACCCTATCCCCAATATCAGTCCATTTCCAGTACCAGCCCTCCAGCCCCAGTATGAGCCCATTTCTAATCCCCCCAGCCCAGTGCCCTTCTCTTCTATTGCCAACTCCAGACTTCGCTCCTTTCACCTTGCTACTCCTAATGCTTGGAACAAACTATCTGAGTCTGTATATCAGGCACCCAATCTGACCCTTTTCAAATCCAGGCTGAAAACACTTCTTTGCTGCTGCTTTCGGATCTTGAGTCACCTGATGTCCTTTGTGTTTCCTTGCATTACCCCTAGCTGTATCCTATATCTACAGCTACTGTGTTGTCTGTCTCGACTAGATTGTAAGTTCGATGAGCAGGGACCACTTTTTACATGTGTCTGTGCAGCGCTGTGTATGCCTTATAGCGCTATACAAATGTTCAGTAGTAGTAGTAGTATCAGTCCATTTCCAGTCCTAGCCTCCAATTCCCAGTATCAGCCCATTGCCAGTATCAGTCAACCCCCCTAGCCCTTGTATCAGCCCATTTCCAGTACCAGTCCCCAGCCCCAATATCAGCCTGCCCCCCATAACATAAGAACAGAACAGAACATATGCCATATTGGGTGAGATCAAGGGTCCATCAAGTCCAGTATTCTGTTTCCAACAGTGGCTATTCCAGGCCTCAAATACCTGTCGGATTCCCAAAGGCATACACATTCCACGCTGCTTGTCCCAGGGGTAAGCAGTGGATTTCCCCGGTCTTCTTTAGTAATGGTTTATGGCCTTTTCCTCCAGGAACTTGGCCAAACCTGTTTTGAACCCAGCTATACAAACTGCTTTTACTATATCCTCCAGTAACAAGTTCCAGAGTTTGATTATGTGCTGAATGAAAAAATATTTTCTCCGATTAGTCTTAAATGTGCCACATTCTAGTCTCATTACATGTCCCCTAGTCTTTCTACTTTTTGAAGAAGTAAACAACCAATATACATTTACCCATTCCACTCCATTATTTTATAGACCTCTATCATATCTCTCCTCAGCTGTCTCTTTTCCAAGTTGAAAAGCCCTAACCTTTTGAAGTCTTTCCTCATAGAGATATCCTTCCATCCCCTTTACCATTTTGGTCATTCTTCTCTGTACCTTTTCCAATTCTGCTATATCCTTTTTAAGATATGGCAACCAGAATTACACACACTATTCAAGGTGCGGTCACACCATGGAGCAAAACAGAGACATTATAATATCCTTGGTTTTATTTTCTATTCCTTTTCTTATGATTCCTACCATTCTATTTGCTTTCTTGGCCACTGTGCACACTGGGCGGAGCATTTCAATGTACTATCCACAATGACACCCAGATACTTTTCCTGAGTGATGATTCCTAATATGGAGCCTTGTATCATGTAACTGTAGTTTGAGTTGTCTTCCCTAAGTGCATAACTTTGACTTGTCCACATTAAATTTCATCTGCCATTTAGACACCCAGTCTCCCATTTTATGAAGGCCCTCATGCAATTTTTCACAATCTTCTTGTGTTTCAGCATCTTTGAATGATTTTGTGTCATCTGCAAATTTGATCACCTCACTCGTTATTACCATTTCCAGGTCATTTATGATATGTTAAAAAGCAGCGGACCGAGCACAGATCCCTGGGGTACTCCACTATTCACCTTTCTCCATTGAAAGAATTATCCATTTAGCCCTTCTCTTTGTTTTCTATCTTTTCACCAGTTCCTAATCCACAATATTACACTGCCTCCTATCCCATAACTTTTTAATTTCCACAAGAGTCTCTCATCAGGGATCTTGTCAAAGACTTTCTGAAAATCCAGATATACTATATCAACCGGCCCATCTTTATCTACTTGTTTATTCACACCTTCAAAAAAATGTAAGAGATTAGTAAGGCAAAACTTTCCTTGGCTAAATCCAAGTTGGCTTTCTGCCATTAAATCATAATTATCTACATATTCAGTAGTTTTATTCTTTATAATGGTTTCTGCCATTTTGCTCGGTATATACGTCAAGCTCACTTGTCTGTAGTTTCCTGAAGCTCACAGGGAACCCTTTTTAAAAATTGGCGTTCCATTGGCCACTCTCCAATGTAACCCCAGCCCCAATATCAGCCCATTTCCAGTCCCCCAGCCCCAATATCAGCCATTGCTAGTCCCCCAGCCCTCTGCCCCAGGCCCAGTCTCAGTCCCAGTTCCCTGAGTGCCAGTATCAGCCCATTTCCAATCCCCAGCCCAGTTCCTGCCTCCCTCACAGCCTCAGTATCAGCCATCCCTCCCCCTCCCTAAGGCAACACAGCCACAGGAAATTTGCTTTTGCTCCATTGGCTCATTTAAACATTAATACTCAAAAGATTATAATTGGAGCAACATCATCAACACAATACATACAGATGCAAGGTGTACCCCAGTGCTCTACACTCTCAACTCTCCTCTTCAATATCTACTTCCAACCCCTCTGCAACATCATCCAAGCACACAAGATAACTTTTCACATATACGCAGATAACATTATGCTCTACACACCAGTCAACCTCAACAATCCATCCTACCACAAACTCCAGCAATGCTTATCTGATGTCTCACAATGGCTATCTATAAATCACCTACCCATCAACCTCAAGAAAACAGAAGCTCTCTTCATCACCAGGAACAAATCCTTCTTACACCCCTTCTCCATTACCCTCAATAATATGGAAATCTAAATCAAACCTGAAGTTAAGTACCTGGGAGTCATCCTAGACAGCCACCTCATTCTGAAGACTGAAATAGGGAGCACAGCAAGATAAATCTACTTCAAAACCCAAATCCTGCAACACCTCTGCCCTCTCCTCGCCCCATCAGACTTCCACTCAGCCCTACAAGTTCTCACAATACCCCACGCAGACTACTGCAACTCAATATTCCATGGACTACCTAAATCAACACTCCACCCTCTCCAAACAGCTCTCCACACAGCAAAAAGGACCATCACTGGAACATCCATATACAAACATATCATCCTCATCCTCAAACACCTCCAGTGGCTTTCCCTGCAAAGCAGAATCCTCTACAAAATCCTTCTCATGATTCACAAAACCCTGAACCATCAATCATCCACCCACCTTTGCTCGCTCATCATGCCACAGCTTTCGAATAGACCACAAAGAGTCTCCACAATGAATATGCTGACTACCCCCAAGCTGTAACAAAAAGCACTCAACAAGCACATACCAGATCCTTTGAAATTTATGCTCCAACTACCTGGAACTCTTTTCCTGCCCACATAAGAAACATTACAGACCTCTTATCCTTCTGCAAACTCCTCAAGACCCACCTATTCACCCTTCACTTCGGCCCCACACCCTCCTAACCCTACCACCCCCTCCCACGAGCCGAACAGCATTTCTGTATCTACATGAAGGACAAGATTTTATAAGAGCATGTAAATAGTTTATCACCCTGTATATAGTTAATTTAAGTTAACCACCCATTCCTTTTTCATGGTACAATGTTACCTGTTTCAATGTAAACTCCTTTGACTTTTGTGAAAAGCGGTATATAAATACAGCCAAATAAATAAAATAAATAATACAGTCATGGGCGCAAAAGCCAGTGCTCTCCCGGCTGTAGTGAACATTAATACAGCCACGGAAGCATTTGCTTTGCTCCCAGAGCTGTATTAATGTTCAGCACAGCCACGGGAGAATTTTCTTTTGCTCTATTCAAGCTGGTTTGTTAGTGCTGCAGCTGGGGAGGCAGAGAGCAGGCTGGAAGCAAGCCAGTGAGGCAGACTTTCTGCAGCCCTATTGTGGTACATCCCAAGCCAGTGCCTTACCTGCCCCAATGATCTGCCCCAGCCCCAATGATCTGTCCTGGGACCTGCACTGTTTAATTTATTCATAAAGTGAAAAAGGAGCAATGAGTGAGACGATAGCATTTGCAGATGGCCCATAACATTAAAACAGCAGAAGACGGCAAGACGTTGCAGAAGGTTCTTGTGAGTCTAGGATAATGAGCATCTAAATGGCAAATGAAACTGAATCTGGACTACCGCAAAGCGATCACATTGGGGAAAAAAAATAATCCCAACTATAAGTACAAAATGATAGATTCTGAGTTAGCAGTTACCACAAGAAAAAGATCTTAGAGCCACTGTGGATAGGGGCTGCCAAATAAGCAAGTAGATGTTAGGGATTATTTAAAAAGGAATGAGGAACAAAGCCGAGAATATCATTGTATAGATCCATGGTGCGACTGCACCTTGAGCATTGCATGCACTTCTGGTTGTCCCATCTCAAAAAGGATATAGTGGAACTAGAAAAGATTCAGAGAAGGGCAACAAAACTGATGAAAGAAATAGAATCGCTGCCTTATGAAGAAAGCTTAAACAGGTTAGGGCTCCTTGGCTTGGGAAAGAGATGACTGAGAGGTGATATGCCCAAAGTTTATAAAATGAATGGAGTTGAATGGCTAAATAGGCAATAGTTGTTTAATTTTTTTTAAACAAAATTAAAACAAAAGGGCTCTCTTGAATCCAACAATCAGCAGACTGAAAACACATCATACGGTGGATAGGGTTAAGCTGTGGACTCTGTTGCTGGATGAGGTGACCAAGATGATTAACATAGTGGGGCTCAAAAGAGGAGAGGTCCATAAATAATTATTAGCTAGGTAGACTTGGGAAAGCCATTGCTTATCCCTGGAAATGAGCAGGGCAAGTGTTAAACACACTGGGGCCCAGAGAAAAACTATGGAGGGGCCCCAAAGCCCACCTTCAAGCTATTCCTCCTTCAAATTGAAACAGGCTTGGGGCCCCTTGCCCTGTTTGCCAACCCCTAATGCTGGCCCTGGAAATGAGCTATAAGAAAGATATCTTTTTGAGATTTGCCAGGTACTTGTGACCCAAATTAGCCATTGTTGGAAACAGGATGCTAAGTTCAATGGATCTTCATCTGACTCAGAATAGCTTCTATGTGCACAGACCAGGAAAAGGACCTTGGTGTGATTGTTTCTGAGGATCTCAAGGTGGCGAAACAGTGTGACAAGGTGGTGGCCAAAGCCAGAAAGATGCTGGGTTGCATACAGAAAGGAATTACCAGCAGAAAGGAGGAGGTACTAATGCCACTGTACAAGTCGCTGGTGAGGCCTCACTTGGAATATTGTGTTCAGTTTTGGAGACCATATCCCGCAAAGGATATAAAAAGACTGGAAACAATTCAGAGGAAAGCAACAAAAATGATTTGGAGCCTGCACCAGAAGATATATGAGAAAAGACTTGAAGACCTAAATATGTATACTCTAGAGGAGAGGAAGGACAGGAGAGATATAATACAGACCTTTAAATACTTAAAGAGTATTACTGAACAAACAAACCTTTTTTCAAAGACAGGGAAGCTGTACAACTAGAGTATATAACATGAAACTGCAAGGGGGTAAATTGAAAGGCAACGTCATGAAATACTTCTTCACTGAAAGGGTGGTGGCTAGTTGGAATGGCTCTCGATGGAAGTGGTGGGGGCAAATACAGTGACAGAATTCAAAATGACATTGGACAAACATAGTGGATCCCTTTATAGCAACAGGATAAAATCAAAATAAACTTAACTATCTCTTATATCTCAACAAATAGTGGTGACCTGCACGGAGTGGTGGGTACACCCCTAAACAAAGGCATGGGGAGGGGTAACCTGCACGGAGCGGCAGGTGCTCCTACTCTTGCCACCTTGCTGGGCAGACTAGATGGACCATACTGGTCTTTATCTGCCGTCATATATTATGTTACTATGTCATGGATGAAAGGAGAGCATGGGCCATTTTCCCACAGCTTGCTAGGATGTAGGATCCAACTGAAGCAAAGGGTACTGGGGAGGAAGGCAGAGTGTTGGAGGAAAGAACCTGAGAAGGAGCTTGTTAACACCATCCCAAAGAAGAATGGGCCCGATTTTCGAAGGCAGTTACATGGGTAACAGCCCATGTTACCCATGTAAATGCCTTAACCAGGATTTTCCAAAGGCACCTATATGAGTAGTGCCTTTGGAAAATCTCAGTTAAGTCCCTAATGCACCCAGATGCTATCCGCTTAGCATCGGGGCATGTTTGGGATTTTCCGTGGCAGAACAGAGCAGGGAATGGCACTAAGTGGGTAGCAGCAATGAACTTTAAGGTGCTGGGGCTAAACAGGCAGCATCAAAAATCACTGCTATCTGCTTAGCCTCAGTGGCTGCTGGCCTGTGTGGCATGACCCATTGCCAAAAAATGAAAATCCAGGTTAAGGGAGTCAGTCAGCAGGCAGGCTACGCGCCAATGTGGCACATAGCCTGCCTAAATGAAAATTGGGCCCAATGACATTTGAGCATGACAATGTCCCTGTAAATCCAAGGATTGTATACAAGTGTGGTTCAATGTCTCACCATGACATGCAGAAATCCATCTGACCCCACCCTGCTCTTGGCTCTACTTCCTTCATTAAGAAGTACTTCTATCTCTAACAATGGAAAATTTTCACACCTCCTGACTTTCCACCAATTGTTTTTCAAATTGAATAAAAAAAGAACTAGGTTCAGCTATATGTCACAAACATGTTGATGGGTAAATATGATGATCTAGCAATAGGTGATGTAATCAAAATACAGCATGCAATATTTCCTGAAGAACACAGGTACAAGAGCCTATTCAGAAAGGAATACATCTGAGAAGTTTGTTAAAGCCACGCTGAATTTCATAATCAGTCTGTCCCTGTATGCACAACATTACACGTGACTTTGTACTTTTTGAAGAGGGGAGAGGATGTTGAATAGTGACAGAGATTCATGACTGCCTGAAAACAATCTGATAGTTTGTGAAATAAGCTGGTGGTTGACTCATTTCTCAATGGGGTTGAGTTCACATCGCTGGACCCTATTTTTCACCGCTGGCAGGTTTGCTGCCAATTTCAAAAGAGAGGTCAAGAGTTGAATGGTGTATGGCAACTGACCGTCCCCCACCCAGCTATGCCTCCTTTTGTCTCTGAAGAAGGGCATTCCCAGAGCAGGCTTGGGACACTTTGAAAACTGTCAACCAAACATGTTCTGGTTTCCCATCTTGACTGACTAGGTCACATGTAGGCCACATATCTCTATGCTGATTTAATGCGCGCCATACTCAACCCATTGCCTTTGGAAACCAGTTTCCTAGGCTATTTGCTGCCAGGCTTTACTTCTGAAGACCCATGAGACCCAGTGGAAGAAAAAACTTCATACTCTTGACCTAGATCATAGTAGAGTCAATATTCAAAATATTTGTCTGGATAACTTTGTGAGTTACCCAGACAAAATTTAGGTTTTGTATTCCCGTGCTCTTCTCTCTTCCTCTCCCCTCCTTACCTCTGCCATTTAAATTTTGTTGACTGGGCAAAAGTTAGCTGACTATAACTGGACAGAGCTGGAGGCATGTTGAGGGCACAGTTAAACTTTTGCCAGATAACGTTAAATATATTGGTGCTATTCCAGATAAAGTTAAATGTTTAAATTGAGCCACACAAATAGCTGCTCCAAAGTTAATGGGATCAGTTTATACAGCACTTTAGGTGAGTACATTCAGTGTCCTGACAACTGGATATGTTCGCAAAATGTGCAGTTAGAATTGTCAGGATAAATTTAACCAGATGTTGTTGCTGTTGTCATTGTTAAATGCCAATGTCGACTCATGGTGACCCTATAGATAGTTGTCCTAAATTGTGTTGGGTCCTCAGACAGTTAGCTAATTATTGATGGAGTGGCATCCATAGCAGTTGTTGTTGTATCGATCCATTGGATTGCTAGTCTTCCTCTTTTGTGTTGACCTTCAATCTTGCAAAGCATGATGTTTCCAAAGTATGAAAGTCAAAAACTGTCATTTGAGCTTCTAAGAAAAGCTTAATCTTCTCTAATATCAATTGATTTATTCTTTGGGCAGTCCATGGTATATGTTTATTTAACATTTCTTATATACTGCCTTTCATGATATCAAGGTGGTTTACATTGAACAAACTGAAATTACATTGAACAGGGCATTATAACTTGGAGATAACTATTTTACAGGGAGCATGGGCAATGGAGGGTTGAGTGGCTTGCCCAAGACCACAAGGAGCACCTGTGGCACTAGAAACCCCAGTCCTTCTGGCACAAGGTTGCTGTCATCTAGTGGGATTTGAACCCCTGACTTTCTGGCCTGAGGTAACTTTGCCCAACCACTAGGCCACTCCTCCCTCCATGTTATCACTTTATCAGCACCATAATTCAGAGGCATCAATTTTCTTTCTGTCTTTCTGCTTTGCTGTCCAATTTGTGCATTCATATGACATTATTGAAAACACCAGAGTTTGGACAATTCAAATCTTTGCGCGCTTACCTAAACTTTCCAGTGCTGCATTGCGCTTTCTGCCTTTTTTTAAAACTCAAACTTTATTACAAATTTTTCATAATATACATAACAACATCCCCCATCCTTCCCCTCACCCTCTCCCCTCCTTCCCACTCACCTGCTTGTGACCCAGCACTATGTAGCTCAGTTCAACATGTCCTATTCTGTCAGTAACATGGTGTCCGAGATATGTCAAAATCCCGAAGTCTCTACAAAGTCCTTAGCGCTTCCACTGCGTATGTCCACCTTTTGACCCTCCGCCCCTCTTCCCTCACTTATAACAACAACTGCAATGTCTCCAATCTAGCCCATAAACATAACAGAATAACACAATAGTATCAACAGCCATAGCCTTTATAACTTTTTCACTCGCTTTTCCCCCTTGAGAAGCAGAATTCAGGATTTGATAAACCTTATACCGTGCAACTACCCCCTTGTCTAGTGCATAGTTCAAAATTTGTAGTATTTGGGCACTACAGAGTAAAGCTGCTTATTTCAGTCAGTTTTTAACCTTTAGACCATAGGAGGAGACCTATCAATTGCTTTCATTCAGTGTCCTTCTGAACATCCCCCTTGCTTCCAAAGGACCCCCCTCCTTCCCCCATTCAACCACGCTTCTTATTCATATTCTCCCTCTCCTTCCATTTCCCTTTGGGACTGCTTCCACCATTCCTTGTACAGGGCCCAGGCCTGGTGGATCTTTTCCCAACGGTGATGTGAGAGAGCTGTTAGGTGACACATCGTATATCCATAGTGTGTATTATATCTCCTTTCGTTGGAATTTGCGTAGTCTTCCATACCCCTGCCAACATCATCTTCGCCGCCAGCACTACCTAAACTGTTAATGCTCTGGCAGATTAGTCTCCCCCCTCTTCCCCCTGAAATAGGATCAGGAATTCAGGTGTGTTCTCCATGTCCCTCCCTGTCACCTCCTAGTGTATGCTCCCCACCATATTCCAATATTCCCATACCTTGGGACACCCCCACCACATGTGCAAATAATCCAAAGTTGCCCCACATCCTTTCCAACAAGCTACACTGCTTTCTCCTATCCATCTGCTCATTTTCTGAAGTATGCTCTATAGAGTACCTTCCACCTTCACCACCCCTTGGAAAATATGTTCCCATGTGATCTCATCCCTCTCCACTCCCAAATCCTTTTCCCATGCTTCCATAAAGGCACCCTTCCCTCGGGGTTGAAGCAGTTGCTGATATATTAAGGCCAATTGTCCCTTAAGGGTTTGACCCCTATCTACCATCTGTTCAAACTTTGTTATTACCTGCGGCCCCCCAATAGCTTGCATCGTTCCCTTTATGAAGTTCACCACTTGCAGATAAGTGTAAAAACTGCCTTGTTCTACTCCATAATTACTCTTGAGGGTGTCAAAATCCTTAATCTGTCCTCCCTTTGTTACTAATTGCCCCCATTTCATCAGCCCTTTATCGTCCCATTCTTTAACCCCCTTTGCCTCCCTTCCCGGCGCAAAATCCCCTTGTACTGCAAATATTCTGCATATAGCTTCTCCCTTCCCTTGCCAATCTAGTTCTCACTACCCTCCAAATTCCTCAAGTCAGTTTTACAAAAGGATGGTCTGCTACACCTGGATCTGCCACCTCCCCTTCCACTCATATTCCTCTCATTGAGTCCCCTTGCAATAGCCCCCATTCCATTTTGACCAAATGTTTATTTCCTGTCCTGTCTCCCCATTTGACTGAAGCTTGAGAATTGGGCAGTCTGATAATATCCCTGCAGATTGGGAACCCCCCATACTCCCCACCCTTCTCCTCCAGCACATCACCTGCCTATTCATCCTTGGAGGTTTTCGTTTCCATATGAGTCCACACTGACAGCATCTAAGGAACAGATCCGGCACTGCTAAGGACAGCATTTGAAATAGAAACAAGATGCACGGCAGCACATTCATCTTGGTGATTGCAATCCACCCACCCCAAGAGAAATATGGTTTATCCCAGATATCCGGATCCCGATTTATCTGTCACCACAAAGGGTCATAGTTCAGTTTAAACAAATCCTTTAACTCACTCCCCAGCTGAATCCCGAAGTATTGGATGGCATCCCTCCCCCATTTGAGTGGGAATGCTTTTTTCAGTCTATCCTCCATATGGTGATCTGAGATAGAAACATAGAAACATGATGTCAGAAAAAGACCACAAGGCCCATCTAGTCTGTCCTTCCATAACAACTACAACAGTCCACTTTTTACCTTTAGAGATCCTCTGTGTTGGTCCCATGCTTTTTTGAATTCAGTTACTGTCCTCATCTCTACCACCTCCACTGGGAGACTATTCCACGGATCCACTACTCTTTCCGTAAAGAAATATTTCCGCATATCACTCCTGAATCTATCTCCCTTCACCCTCATCCCATGTCCCCTCGTAGCAGAACTTGCTTTCAATTGAAAGAGGCTCTCTCCCTGAACATTTATGCCACGGAGGTATTTAAACATCTCAATCATATCACCTCTATCCCGCCTTTCCTCTAAGGTGTACATATTAAGATCCTTAAGTCTGTCCTCATATGCTTTATAATGAAGCCCATTAATCATTTTAGTAGCAACCCTCTGCATCGACTCCATCCTGTTCACATCCTTTTGAAGGTGCGGTCTCCAGAATTGCACACCATACTCCAAATGAGGTCGCACCAAAGACTTATACAGAGGCATTATCACCTCCTTTTTTCTGCTAGCCATTCCTCTCCGTATGCACCCAAGCATCCTTCTAGCTTTTGCCGTCGCCTTTTCTACCTGTTTAGCTACTTTAAGATCATCAGACACAACCACGCCTAGGTCCCGCTCTTCTTTAGTGGACACTTTAGTGGACAAAAGTACTTCACCTCCTATACTGTATTGCTCCCTTGGATTGCTGCAGCCCAAATGCATGACCTTACATTTTTTAACATTAAATCCCAGCTGCCAAATTCTAGACCATTCTTCAAGCTTAGCTAGATCCCTCCTCATGTTATCTACACCTTCCTGGGTGTCTACTCTATTGCAGATTTTGGTATCATCCGCAAAGAGGCAAAACCTTACCCGACAGCCCTTCCGCTATATCACTAACAAAGATGTTAAAACGAATCGGACCAAGGACAGATCCCTGGGGCACACCACTGGTAACATCCTTCTCCTCAGAGTGAGCTCCATTTACTTGTACTCTTTGTCGCCTCCCACCCAACCAATTTCTAACCCAAGCAGTAACTTTATGGTCCATCCCTAGGGTGCTCAGTTTGTTTATAAGTCGCCTGTGAGGAACAGTGTCAAAGGCTTTACTGAAATCTAAATACACCACATCTAGAGCTCTCCCTCGGTCCAACTCCCTGGTCACCCAGTCAAAGAAATCAATCAGATTTGTCTGACAAGACCTGCCTCTGGTGAATCCATGCTGCCTCGGATCCTGTAATCCGCCGGACTCCAGAAACCTCACTATTTTCTCTTTCAGCAGCGTTTCCAATAATTTACTCACCACCGAAGTTAAACTAACCGGCCTGTAGTTTTCAACCACATCCTTACTTCCGCTTTTGTGTAAAGGCACCACATGAACCTCTCTCCAGTCCTTTGGCACCACTCCCGACTCCAACGAGGCATTGAAAAGGTCAGTCAGTGGAGTTGCTAGAACGTCCCCAAGTTCCCTCAGTATTCTAGGGTGTATCCCATCCGGTCCCATCGCTTTGTCTACTTTAAGTTGAGCTAGTTTTTTCACGAACACAGTCTTCTGAAAATTGTTCAAGATGTCCCTCGCTTCTGTTCTTATTTGTGGGTGTTTTCTGAGGTCCTGCTCCTGGTTCTTCATCTGTGAACACAGAACAAAAATATTTGTTAAGCAATTCCGCTTTATCCTTATCAGCTTCTACATATTCCCCCCCTGCACCCTTGAGTCTGACAATACCACTTTTGCCCTTCCTCTTCTCACTAATATATCTGAAAAATGTCTTATCCCCCCATTTTATTGCATTGGCTATTTCCTCCTCCTTTTGAATCTTGATAATCTTCAAAATTTTGGTTTTCATCAAATTGATCTTGTATCCTGAATCACTATTGTATTCCTCTATCACCTTCAACAGATTGGGTAGGGACACTAAGTGCTTGCTCACTACATAAATGACATCTGCATGTAGGGCCATTTTTTATTTATTTATTTATTTATTAACATCTTTTATATACCGCACTATTCATTATCAGCGCGGTTTACAGAGAACAAGAAAACTTCAGACAAGTATTATATTTTATATTCCTTGCCCCCAACTTCCACCCCCCATATATCCACTGAGGTCCGTGCTGCCACTGCCACGGGCTCTATCACCATGGCAAACAGAGGTGACAAGGGGCACCCCTGTTGTGCTCCCTGACTCAGTGTAAATTCTTCAGAATATTTGCCATTTACCCTTATCCTGACTTTTGGCCAGTAATATATCCAGGCCATAAAAGTAACATAGTATATGATGGCAGATAAGGACCAGCATGATCCATCTAGTCTGCCCAGCAAGGTGGCAAGAGTAGGGGCAACTGCAGGTCATCCTTCCCCATGCCTTTGTTTAGGGGTGTACTCACTGCTCTGTGAGGTCACCCCTGTTTGAACATAGAAGCATGGATCTCAATTCTAGTTATCAAAGGCTGCAATCCCATATGGTTTTAAGAGTTTCTACAATGAATTTTTTTTTTTTTTTTTTTAGTGCTGTCAAGTCAGTGCTGACTCCTGGCAGCCCAGCTGCCTCTGGGTTTTCTTAGCAATGTATCACTGGAAGTAGATTGCCAGGCCTTTTCTTCCAAGGCAATGAAGAGCAAAGTGACTTGTCTAAGGTCACAAGGAGTACCAGTGGGAATCAATCTCTTGATCTTTGGGGTACTAGGCAGTTGCTCTAACCACTAGGCTATGCCTTCACCCCCAGCTTATGCAAAACTGCGAACATAAATCCCAATTTCACTCTGTCAAATGCTTTTTCAGCATCGAGCATCATAAGCACAGTAGGTTTCTTTCATTTCCTAGCCTGCCAGATAACATTAAGGAGTTTGCGCACATTATCCCGCACATGTCTCCCTGGGATGAGCCCAGTTTGATCCACCCCCAACTAACTTGGGAAGGAAGCATTGCACCCAACCTTCTAAAATTCTGCAAGAATCTTGACATCTAAATTTATTAATGAAATGGGGCGATAGGATCCGCACATCGTTGCATCCTTACCAGGCTTTGGTAGCACTGTAGTACCTGCCACCGCCATTGTCTCTAGTAGCTGTCCTCCATGGACCGCTACATTGAATACCTCTGCCAGAATTTCAGTTACCTCCCCCCCCTCGAATACTTTAAAGAAATGTGCCGTTAAGCCATCTAATCCCGGGGCTTTCCCTTCCTTCAGCCCCCGAATAACTATTAGGACTTCCTCCACCTTAATGTCTCTCCCTAGGGCTTCCCTATCCACCTTCTGTAACACTTCCAATGGGAGATCTTGCAGGAACCCCATCTCTGCCTCTTCCCCACCCTCTACTTCTGATGAGTATAACGTCTGATAAAATTCCACAAAGGCCTGTTATACCTTGGCAGTGGAAAACTCCATATCACCTTGCCTCTTCCTAATCTTGAAAATGTTCTGCTGCGCCCTCCAAGATCTCAGTTTTCAGGCTAACCACATCCCCAGTTTGTTCTTATGTTCATAATGATGATGCTGCAATTTCTCCCATCAAAAGGCCCACTCCTCTACATACATTTCCCTCAGGGCTGCTCAGATCCTCTCCATTTTCTATAGTGGTTTCTTTCCTCCTGCTCCCTCATGTCTATTGGACCAATAGGCCAGCTCTGCTCTCAGTAATTCTTTGGCCTTGCCTCTTTCTTTCTTTTTCTGAGCCCCTAAACTGATAAACTCTCCTCGCATAAATGCCTTAAAACTATCTCACATAATCGCCAGTCCCATTCCTGGGGTACAATTTTCTGTGAGAAGGCCTTTACCTGCTGCTCTCAATATTCCAACTGCTTCTCAATCATCGAGGAGAGACTCATTAAGTCTCCAAAATTGGAGACCCTCTTCCTTCAATCGCCAGTCTACTGTGACCCCTACCGGGGCATGATCAGCCCACTCAATCTGACCTATATCTACCTCCTGCAGTAGGAGGAGGAACGTTCCATCCAGTAAAATCATATCAATGTGGCTATAGGTGTGATGCACTGGTGAGTAATAAGTATAATCCCATTTGTTGCCCACTCTCTTCCTCCATACATCTACCAGTCCCAAGGATGCCATCAGCTGCTTTAATTTAGCCCTGTGGGTCCCCCTGCCTGTCCCACCTTCCCCCAAATTGTCTAGCCAGTGATTCATCATGAGGTTGAAGTCACCCCATATTATTATAGGAGCTTCAGCTTCCTCCACTACCCTTCTGTGCAATTTGTCAAAAAACTGCCCCTGACCCTTGTTGGGTGCATATACACACGCTGTCACTACAGATTTTGCATTAATCTTGCCTTCTCATATTAGCCAACGCCCTTCCCCATCTCTTTTAATTTTTTATTCCTCAATGTGCAAGTTTCGTGAGAACAATATACCTCTCCCCCTTTTCCTTACCTTATCTCTGTTATCAGCTAAGTATACGGTGGGATATTCCTTCATTTTAAGCATACCCTCCTGAGTCAACTTCAGTTGGGTCTCCTGTATGCATTGTATATCCATTCTTTTTCTACCCTCACTCCCACAACAGGCTCCTCTGCTTTTGCCATGATGTTTAAACCCTTAACATTAAGTGAAATTATCTCAACCCCCTATACCTCGCCCCACTCCCCCCAGGTCTCCTCCCTCCCCTTTACTCCCTCCTCCCCTCCCCCCCCCCCTACACCCTTTGCTGTCCCAGCTGTCTAAAGCAGCAAGGGGTAACTCACCAAGCCCCAGGTTTGCCCCGACCCACCCACTAGTGCCAGCCCTGGTGCCCAACCTTTCCTCCCCCCGTCCCCCCCTCTAATATCCCCCCCTTCTCTGCTCAAACATTGACCCCCCTCCACTCATCCATTTGATTGGTGTGGTCATTCTCCCAGCTTCCCTTCCACCCCTCTACCCACGCATTCTTCATGCACTCTTTATTATGCATGCATCCCCACTTACCACCAGTGTGTCCCTTCCTGTCTTGTAGTATGTTATGTACCACCGCACAGTGTTCACAGATCCATGCTAATTGTCCCCAATACGTCCTGGGAGTCCCTGGCCCCTATTTAGGAGCCATTGGCTCCCCTGAAGGCCCTGTCATCTTCTTTTGCACTCTGCTGTCTCCCACTTCTTTTGCAAATCTCTCCAACATCTGGACATATTCGGGCTACTGGTATGCCCTGGCAAGTTCTTAAACCACATCTCCAACACTGCCATTCTCATATCCTCTTCTGTCGACGCTCTCTTGGTGATACCACTCTTCGTAAATACAAAACCTTGCGGGAAAAGCCATCTGTATCTCACATTCTTCTGCCTCAATATGTTTGTATATCTATTCATTGTCTGCCATTTGGCCAAAGTAGCTGAAGCAAGGTCTGCAAATACTGCAATTGTATGCCCCTTCCAAGTAAATTTGCCAGCCTTTCTCATTTGCACAGCAATATGTTCTTTTATGCCAGTCATGTAAACATGTCACAATGTCCCGGGGCTGTTGGTTCTTTGACGGGCCTAGTATCCTGTGAGACCTGTCAATTTTTATGTTCTCTGGCTCTGTTCCCTCATGTGCATTGCTCAGCAGTTGTCCAAAAATCTCCTTTGCCATTATTACACAGTCTGCAAATTCTTCACCCTCTGAGACGGTTTTACTGGCACATCTTATTTTCTTCCAACTTTAAAGCAAGCTTTCTGTTTGCAGTCTGTAATGTGGATACCCCAGTTCTCAGCTCCTCCACGGCAGACCCCTTCGCCTCCGTCCGGTCTTCCAGCTTGACCACATGTTGCCCCACCTCCATCATCTCCATCCAGAGGCCTGCCACCTCCTCCTTAATACGTGTGATATCTCTTTTCACCTCCGCAAACCACCGCTACATTTCTGCTCTCGTTATCGGCATATTCATATCTGCTCAGGTCACCTCCTCCACATCTGAATCCGTTTTGCACTCTGCTGATCTTTGGGGTCTACCATCTTATCTCCCTCCTGTTCCTGCCCTTGGCTTTGTGGTAAGCATACTCTTTGCGCTTTTTCTCCGCATCACAGCCATATCCTTTGCCCTGCTAGGCTCCGCTGCTGCTTCGTGCCTCTGGGGAGGTAAGTGTTGGAATTTTTTACACTCTTTTTTTTCCCTTATAGAGGGTCCAGTCTTTTGAGCTCTGCTCTTATCTGACCATGCGGCCCAGTAATGCCTTCGGTTTCTGCCTTTTAAGACCTGCCACTTCTGTTCCCCTCTGACACAGACTTACAGTTTTAATGCTTATCCTTTGCGGTCCTTTTAATTGGTGTTTTTAATTGGCGTTCTTTTCTATGTTGGTTTATTTTAGCAATTGCACATCGCTTAGATGCTATCTGGCCTTGATTGGTATAGAAAGTTTTATTATTAATAATAATAATAATAATAACCTGTGAGACTTCTGAATACAAACAGACAGGCATTTAGACAGGGGAAAACCAAGCGGGGTGCAGGGCCATGTGTGGAGACTCATTGTGGGGTCTCATTTGCATAAGGGCTCATTTGTATAAATATTTGCATAATATTAACGTGCGCTAACTTTCAGTAAGAATGTCTCTTAATGAGTGTCTGGATAAAGAAAGACTACCATATTTCTACATTATTATACTCCAGTGCCAACCACCAGGCACATTAGGAAGTACTATGAACACTGCCCATTTAGAACCCATAACAAACCCGCCGTATCATAACAGCACTAACAGGACTCACAAAGCACCAAACCTTACCTATCAAAATGGCAACACTGCAAATATTAAACCAATGCATCTTCTACTGGGGAAAGAGAATAAGTGGCATTGTCAAATAGAAACTACATGAACAGAATACCTCGGCTCAGTTACACATGCAGAACATAGACTGTCACCAAACAAAGAACAAGGGATCACACTTTAGAAATAAAAAGACAATAATTAAATTGGGAACCTCAAAAGCCAAAGTTGGAATGTGCAACAACACTGGAGAAATAAAACTATAAATTAATTTATTCTTGTACTAAACAAAAACGCAAAGACGTTAGCAATACTCATTTACCAGAGCTGACATATTCCAGTTAATAAATTCAAAATAAAAAAGTATTTTTCTACCTTTTGTTGTTTGGCCATTTTATTTTTCAGTTGCAATTGCTCCAGTCACTTTCTTCTGGTTTCTTCATATCTTTGGCTAACTTTCCATTGTCTGCTGTCCATTTGTCCTTTCTTCTCTCTTCTAGTTCTTTTCCATTCTCTCTCTACATCTGCTTTAACATACTGGTCTAACATACTGCTTTAACATACTGATCTTCCCCTTTTTCTCTTTCCTCTATTTCTTTCTTCATTCACTCAAATTCCCACCCTTCCATCCTCAATCCCCACTTACTCTCCCAATACCTGGCCAATCATAGATTTTTCTGCCCTCCCACTCAATATCTTTTCTCCTCTCCATCCTCACTCCCTCAGCCCCATCCCCTTCTAGTCTTCCACCAACATCAGCTCCCTTCTAGTTCCAGCCTGACCAGTATCCGCTCCCTTCTAGTCCCATTCTCCCATCCCCCTGCATCAGCCTATTTCCAGTCCTAGACCCCCCATCAGCCCATTTCCAATCCTAGCCCCCCATCAGCCATTTCTAATCCTAGCCCCCCCATCAGCCCATTCCCAGTCCAAACTCTCCCCATCAGCACATTTCCAGTCCTAGTCTCCCCCATAAGCCATTTGCAATCCTATCTCAGCCCCCCATCAGCCCATTTACATTCCTAGCCCCCCCCCATCAGCCATTTACAGTCCTATCCTAGCTCCCCATCAGCCTATTTCCAGTCCAAGCCCTGCATCCAGGGCCGGCCCGTCCATTGAGCGAGAATGTTTTTTGCACAGGGCCCCGCGTTTCAGGGGGCCCCGCGCAAAAAACATTCTTTTGTAAAAGTAAAATAAAAAAAAAATGAAAGAACCTGTCTCCTGCCGAGGTCGGGGCTGCCGCGGCAGAATCGAGCGTGCCGCGGGGCCCCCCTGTACCGGCACAGCCTCTTCTCCCCGTAGCAGCTCTCACTGTGGAGCTGCAGTCAACGCGCCGGCTTGCAGAGCGCGAGGGAAGAGTTTCCCTTTCGCGACTCTGTTAAGCCGCGGGGGCTGAAGGGGCTGATGGGAACTTCCCATCAGCCCCGCGGGCTTAACAGAGCAGCGAGGGAAAAAACTCTTCCCTCGCGCTCTGCAAGCCGGCGCGTTGACTGCAGCTCAGAAGAGAGAGCTGCTACGGGGAGAAGAGGCTGTGCCGGGTACAGGGGGGCCCCGCGGCACGCTCGATTCTGCGCGGCGGCCCCGACATCGGCAGGAGACAGGTTCTTTCATTTTTTAACTTTCCCTGGGCTGGGCTGGGCTGGGCTGGGCTGGGCTGGGGGGGGGGGTTAGGAGTGGTGCGGTGCTGTGCTGGGCTGGGGGGGGGGGTTAGGAGTGGTGCGGTGCTGTGCTGGGCTGGGGGGGGGTTAGGAGTGGTGCTGTGCTGGGCTGGGCTGGGCTGGGGGGGTTAAGAATGGTGCTGGGCTGGGGGGGGGGGTTAGGAGTGGTGCTGTGCTGGGCTGGGTGGGGGGGGTTAGGAGTGGTGCTGGGCTGGGTGGGGGGGGGTTAGGAGTGGTGCTGGGCTGGGTGGGGGGGGTTAGGAGTGGTGCTGTGCTGGGCTGGGTGGGGGGGTTAGGAGTGGTGCTGGGCTGGGCTGGGGGGTTAAGAGTGGTGCTGGGCTGGGCTAGGAGTGGTGCTGTGCTGGGCGGGTTAAGAGTGGTGCTGGGCTGGGGGGGGTGTTAGGAGTAGTGCTGGGCTGGGGTGGGTTAGGAGTTGTGATGGGCTGGGCTGGGGGGGGTTAGGAGTTGTGATGGGCTGGCTGGGCTGGGGGGGGGTTAGGAGTTGTGATGGGCTGGGCTGGGCTGGGGGGGGGTTAGGAGTTGTGATGGGCTGGGCTGGGGGGGTGTTAGGAGTCGTGATGGGCTGGCTGGCTGGGGGGGTTAGGAGTGGTGATGGACACGGGCTGGCTGGGGGGGGTTAGGAGTGGTGATGGGCACTGGGCTGGCGGGGGGGGGGATGAGTGGTGATGGGCACTGGGCTGGCTGGGGGGGGTTAGAGTGGTGATGGGCACTGGGCTGGCTGGGGGGGGTTAGGAGTGGTGATGGGCACTGGGCTGGCTGGGGGGGTTAGGAGTGGTGCTGGGTGCTGGGCTGGGGGGGGTCGGAGTGGTGATGGGCGCTGGGGAGGGGTTAGGAGTGGTGATGGGCGCTGGCGGGGCTTAAACTAAAAATTGGGTGATGGGGGATTAGGACTGGAAATGGGCTGGTGGGATTAGGACTGAAAGTGGGTTGATGGGGGGGTTAAGACTGGTAATGGGCTATGGAGGGCCTAAACTAAAAATTGCGGGATGGGGGATTAGGACTGGGAGTGGGCTGATGGGGAGGTTAGGACTGGTAATGGGCTATGGGGGGGCCTTAAACTGAAAATTGGGTGATGGGGGATTAGGACTGGAAATGGGCTAGTGGGATTGGGAGTGGCTATGGGGGGGCTAGGACTGGTAATGGGCTGAGTGGAAGGGGGCTGAACTGCAAATAGCTTGGGGATGGGGCTTGGAATGGAAATGGGCTGAGGGGAAGTGGGGGGCTTGAACTGCAAATAGCTGATGGGGAGGGGGACTTGGAATGGAAATGGGCTGAGTCGAAGGGGGCTTGAACTGCAAAATAGCTGATGGGAAGGGGGGCTTGGAATGGGCTCTTCGGGGAGGGCGCTAGGACAGGAACTGGGCTGATGGATGGGCTAGGATAGAACTGAGAATTGGGTGTTGGGGGGAGCTAAGATTGGAAATGGGCTGTGGATAGGGCTTGGATTGAAATGGACTCATGGAGGGGCTATAACTGGAAGTTGGCTCTTGGGGGGCTTGGTTTAGAGATGGGCTGAGTGGAGGGGAGCTAGGATTGGACATGGGCTGATGGTGGGGCTAGGAAAGGACTAGAAATGGGCTGATGGGAGGCTGGTATTGGAAATGAGCTGATGAAGGGACTCGGATAGGACTGGAAATGGATGGGGGAGCTAGGACTGGAAATGGACTGATGTGGGGCCAGGACGGGAAGTGGGTGGTGGTGGGGTTTAGACGGGAGCGGTTATGGGGGGGGGCTGTAACTAAAAGGGAGCTGATGTTGGGGGTGATTAGAAGGGGATGGGGCTGGGAGTATGAAATGGGAGAGAGGAAAATATTTTGTGTGGGAGGGAAGAAAAATGTACAATTGGCCGGGTATTGGGAGACTAAGAGGGGATAGACGATGCAGGGGAAAAAATTGAGTGGATGAAATAGGAATGAGGAAAGAGCAAAGGAGAAAGATTATTATGTTAAAGCAGATGTAGAGAGAGAATGGAAAAAACTAGAAGAGAAGAAAGGACAAATGGACAGCAGACGATGGAGAGATAGCAGAAGACACATACCAGAAGAAAGTGGCTGGAACAATTGCAACTGAAAAAAAAAATGCACAAAAGGTACAAAGATATCTCTTTATTTTGAATTTATTAACTGGAATATGTCAGCTCTGGGAAATGTGCATCATTAATGTCTGTGCTTTGTTTAGTACAAGAGGAATTAATTTATGGGTTTATATCTACATTTTGTTGTACATTCCAAGTTTGACTTTTAGGGTTCCCAGTTTAATTATTGTCTTCCTGTTTTTAAATTGTGATTCCTTGTTTGGTGATAGTCTATGTTCTGCATGTGTAACTGAGCTGAGGTATTCTGTTTATGTAATTCCTATTTGACATTGTCACTTGTTCTCTTTCCCCAGTAGGTCATGTATTGTATTCTCTGAAATGTATTGGTTTAATATTTGCAGTGTTGTCTTTTAATAGGTAGGGTTTGGCGCTTTGTGAATCCTGGTAGTGCTGTTAGGATACGTCGGTTTTGCTATGGGTTCTAAATGGGCAGTGTTTGTATTATTTCCTAATGTGCCTGGCGGTTGGCACTGGATTATAGTAATGTAGAAATCTTTGTCTTTTTTTATCCATACACTCATGAAGAGGCATGTTTACTAAAAGTTAGTGTATGGTAACATTATGCAAATATTTATGCAAATGAGGCCACTTATGCAAATGAGGCCCCGCACCGAGTCTCCGCACATGGCCCCGCACCCCCCTTGGGCCGCCCCTGCCTGCATCAGCCTATTTCCAGTCCTATCTTGGCTCTCTCATCAGCCCATTTTCATTCCTAACCCCCCATCAGCCCATTTCCATTCCTACTCCCATCAGCATTTTCTAGTCCTATCCCAGCTTCCCATCAGCCCATTTCCAGTCTTATCCTAGCCCCTATCCCCACCCCAAAGAGCCACATGCCTGACTGAGTGGCTTACAAGGGAGCCGAGGATGCCAGAGGCCCCGGCTTGCCTCTGCACAGAGCTGGAGTGAAGAACAGTGTGCTCCTTCACGCCTGCTGTGTTCACGCGAAACCCACTAAGTGCCGGGAAAGATTAAAGGTCATTTCCTGTTTTCTGGAACTCAGTGGGCTTCACATGAACACAGAGCGAGTGAAGGAGCATGCTGTTCTTCACGCCAGTGCTGTGCGGTGGCAAACCAGAGCCTCTGGCGTCCTCAGCTCCCTCTGAAGCCGGCCCTAGAAACCTAGTGGAATGAAGTTCGTGCGGAGCCCACTGAAGCGCAGGGCCCTGTGTGAACAACGTTCTCGCTCAATGGACGGGCTGGCCCCGCATTTAGAACACAATATGCCTGATATTACTGTTATAGAAAAGGAAAAAGTATGATTTATAGATGTGGCAATCCAAAATGATACCAAATTGAGGACAAAGAACAGGAGAAACTGACAAAATATAGAGATCTTCAGATTGAAGTTGAAAAGCTTTGGAAGAAAAAATCTACTGTAATACCAGCTGGGGTTGGAGTTCTCAGAGCTATACTTAAGTGACTTCCTACATGTCTACAAATTTTGGATTTATACAAGGACTCGACAAATACTACAAAGGACTATCCTATATGGAACAGCTTATCTCTTGAATGATTTCTAGGTTCTTGGTTAGAACCTGAATCACAGGATTAAAACCAGTCCTAGACCGTGTCTTCCAATAAAGAATCCATCATAATAATAATGAGTGGCATGCACTGTTTTAGTTTTAGCTTGAGTTTGAATACTAATAGCTGCTGATCTGTACCACAGTCAGCTCCAGGCTTCGTTTTTGCTGATGCTACTGAACTTTTCCATTGTTGTCTTCCACAGATGTAGTCAATTTGAGTTTTGTACAATCCGTTGGGAAAATTTATTTGTATAGTTATCACTTGTGTTGCTGGAAGAAGGTGTACATATGAGATTAAGAGAATTCTGCAAGACCAACAATCCAGCAGTCTTTCTCCATTTTTGTTTCTGTTTCCAAGCTCATATTTTCCAACCACTTTGCCACCTTCTTTGTTCCCAACTTCTGTGTTCCAATTTTTCATGACTATCAGTATGCCTTTTTGCATGTTCTGTCAATTTCAGCTTCTGGTTGTACATAGAACTTATCAACTACATCCTCTTCTGCATTTCATTCTTGACCACCTCTAACTTCCCTTGGTTCATACTTCATATGTTGCATGTCCCAATATATAAGACATCTTTACAGCTTTTGATTCTCATTTCATGCATTGCTACATAGCAGTCAGACATCCTGATGGCTTTGTTACAACCACATAAATGCTGGCTTTACTTTGAAGAATCTTCATCTCTTCCCCAGTAATGTGTTGAGTTCCTTCCAACCTGGGGATCTCATCTTCTGGCACTATTTTGCAATTGGGGAGGGCATAGCAATTTGTTTGGTTGTGACTATCCATTGGGTTTTCATGGCAAGATACAGAAGTAAATTGCTGAGCCTTTCTTCTCCGCAGAAACGTCAGAGTTGTTGTTGTTGTCATAGAAATGTCATCTTCCACTACAAACACCGTCCCATTCTGCTGCTGCCCAAATGGGTGGCTTGTCTTCATCTGGCATCTCAGATGAGATGTCCATCTTTTGAGACCCTGCCAGTAGTTAAGGTACTGATAGCTTAACTCTCAGCATCATCATCTGACTTGAGTTTTCATTAAATAAAAAGAATAGTACCTGTTAGCTATAACCATTTCATGTCTCCTAACCATCAGTGATGCTAAGAGCTAAGCTATCGGTAACTTAACTACTGGCAGGATCCCCCAAGATGGACAGGTCTCAGCTGAGGTGCCAGACCAAGACAAACCATCCATCTGGGCAGCAGCAGAATGGGATGGTGTTGGCGGTGGAAGATCACAATTCTGTGACAACGTCAACAACACTAGAATTGCCTACATGGAAGACAGGCCAGGCAACCTACTTCCATATATTGCCATGAAGACCCAGTGGATAGTCACAACAAAACAAATCGCACTATAGTGCTGGAAGATGAGACCCCCCAGGTCAGAAAGCACTCAACTGACGACTGGGGAGAAGCTGAAGACGTTTCAGGGTAAAGTCAACATTTATGATGTGGTTAGATCAAAGCCCTTGGGACATCTGACTGCTGATGTAGCTGCGCATGAAATCAGAGTCAGAAGCTGCAAAGATGTCTTATATATCGGGACAAGGAATGTACGAAGCATGAACCAAGGGAAATTGGAGGTGGTCAAGAATGAAATGGAATGTATACAACTTGATCTGTTGGATGTCAGTGAACTGAAATGGACTGTCATCAGGCACTTTGCATCTGATGATCATATGGTCTACTATGCTGGAAATGAAAGACAAAGAAGAAATGGTGTTGCATTTATAAACAAGAAGAAACTTGCAAGAACTGTAATGAAATACAATGCAATCAGTGAACATTTAATTTCTATTTGTCTATGAAGAATGCCCATCAACACAACTATAATTCAAGTATATGCCCCAACAACAGCTGCAGAAGAGGATAAAGTTGATGAGTTCTATGAAGAAGTACAAGCTGAAATTGACAGAACATGCAAACAGGATATCCTGATAGTCATGGATGACTGGAACACAAAAGTGGGCAACAAGAAGGCAAAGTGGTTGGAAAATATGGACTTGGCAACAGAAATGAAAATGGAGAAAGACTGAATTCTGCAAGACCAACAATCTATTCATCTCAAACACCTTCTTCCAGCAACACAAACAGCGACTGTACACATGGACTTCACCCAGTGGATTATACAAAAATCAAATTGTCTACATTTGTGGAAGTCAACGATGGAAAAGCTCTGTAGCATCAACAAAGACAAAACCTGGAGCTGACTGTGGTACAGATCACCAACTACATATGCAAACTTAAGCTAAAGTTGAAAAAGAGCAAGCCACTCATGAATGTAGCAAAATATGACCTTGAGAATATGCCACCAGAAGTTAAAGACTGCCTGCAAAATTGATTTGCTGTTTTAGATACAAATGACTGAGCTCCTGAAGAGTTCTAGGATGATATCAAGAATGTTGTGTTGGAAGAAAGTGAGAAGTCTCTACTAAAGATGAAAAAGCAAAAACGGCCAAAATGGATGACTGAAGAAAGTCTGAAAATTGCCCAGAAATGCAGAGAAGCTCAGAGGAGAAAGAGAGTGATTTCCCAAGTGCAGCAAGACATGACAAGGAGAAGTGCTACAATGATGCATGCAAGTAAATAGAAGCAGAAACTACTAGAGAACATAAGAACATAAGATATGCCATACTGGGTCAGACCAAGGTCCATCAAGCCCAGTATCCTGTTTCCAACAGTGGCCAATCTAGGTCATATGTACCTAGCAGTTTCCCAAAAAGACACAGGTTCCGCAATGCTTGTACTGGGTCAAGCATTGATATCCTGGGTCCCTTCTTAATAATGGTTTATGGACTTTCCTCCAAGAACTTGTCCAAACCTTTTTTAAACCCAGCTACACTAACAGCCTTTACTACATCCTCCGGTAACAAATTCCAGAGTTTGATTACACGTTGAGTGAAAAAATATTTTCTTTTATTAGTCTTAAATAGTTTATCCTGTAGCTTCATTGCATGTCCCCTAGTCTTTCTATAAGGAAGAAGAAGAGGAAGACTGGCTTTCCTAAAGCTACAAGAGTTAAAGAAAAAATTCCATCCTCAAATTGGAATGTTATAAGATGCTCAAGGATCCATGTTGAATGATGCTGAGAAGATTAAGAAAAGATGGAAAGAATATACAGAGTTATTATATGATAAAGATCAAGTGGACCAACAGATGTTTCAACCTGTATCTTATGATCAGGAACCATTGGTGATGAAAGAAGAAGTTGAAGCAGCATTGAAAGCCTTATCAAAGAACAAAGCACCAGGCATTGCTGGCATTCCCATTGAAGTATCACTGCAATTGAATGCAGCTATTACCATACAAGGTTCTGGCAGGAAATTTGGAAGACAACATCATGGCCAACTGACTGGAAAAGATCTGTGTTTATACCAATACTAAAGAAAGGTGATACAACTGACTGGAAATTATTGCACAATCACTCTGATCCCATATGACAACAAGATTCTACTGAAGATTAGTCAGCAGAGGCTAAACCATATCCGGAATGAGAACTGCCTGAAGTACAAGCAGGGTTCAGGGCAAGGAACAAGAGACATCTTCGCGGATGTGAGATGGATCCTTGAAATCAAAAGAATACCAAAAAGATATCTATATATGTTTTATCGACTACAGAAAGGCTTCTGACTGTATAAACCATGAGAAACTCTGAGCTACATTAAGAAGCATGGGTATACCGGAATGCCTGATAGTTCTCTTGTACAACCTTTACAATGATCAAGAAGCAACAGTTTGAACGGAACAAGGAGAAACGGAATGGTTTAAAATCAGCGAAGGTGTACGACAAGGCTGCATACTTTTTCCCTACCTGTTTAATTTATATGCAGAACAAATCATCTGACAAGCAGGACTGTATGAAGACAACCAAGATGTGAAGATTGGTGGAAGACTCATCAATAATTATCTTTGCTATAATGATGATACCACATTACTAACTGAAAGTGAAGACAATCTGAAATATTTGCTTCTCACGATCAAGGAAAATAGCCTTAAAATGGGCCTGCACCTCAATATAAAGAAGACACAGATCCTGACAACTGACAAAATCAGTAAGCTCATCATTGATGGAGAAGAAATTGAAATAGTTGACAACTTTAACCTATTTGGATCAACTATCAATAAAGAAACGACAAGCAGTCAAGCAATTAGAAGACACATTGCTCTTGGCAGAATGGCTATAAAGGACCTAAACAAGATTTTCAAGAACAGAGATGTCTCTCTCCATACTAAGACTTGACTTGTTCAAGTCATGGTATTTTCAATAATATTATATGGATGCGAAAGTTGGACAGTGAAAAAGATAGGAAGAAAAACGATGCCTGTGAATTATGGTGCTGGCGACAAATACTGTTTATACCATTGGACTGCCCGAAGAACAGACCAGTCAATACTAGAGCAGATCAAACCTAAGCTTTCTTTAGAAGCTCAGATGACCAGACTTAGACTTTCATACTTGGGACACATCATGCGAAGAGAGAGATCATTAGAGAAAGACATCACGCTTGGCAAGGTAGAAGGTCAACGCAAAAGAGGAAGGCCAGCAATGAGGTGGATCAATACAATTACAGCTGCTATGGGTGCCATTCTATCAACAATGAGTCACCTGACTGAAGACTGAATACAGTTTAGGACAACTATCCAGAGGGCCGCCATGAGTCGACACCAACTCGATGGCATTTAACAACAAGAACTAAAATGAGGTATCTTATATCCCTTGTAAGCAATTTAAAATCTGTTAAAATAGAGAGATTGGATTATTTGACTTAGATTTAAAGTGACAGTTGGGCCTATTTGTGATCTCTCAGTCTGGATCATGAGAAGAAAGTGCTATCTATTTTGTATCAGGTCTGCTCCTCAGTCATTCTCTCTTTTTCACAGTGCTTTCTCATACATCTCAACCTCCATTGCTTATTTTCTACTTACTCTCCCTTGCACACTCTCTCACACCCTCCCTTACTATCTCTTCCCCTCCCAACCTTATTTCTTACTGACTCACCCTCCTTGTTTCCATTGTTCACTCTTGTTCCCTCCCCAGCTCCCATTACTCACTATCCAAACTCTCCTACCAGCATTTCTTCTTACCCCTTTGCATACCTCACCAGCAAAATTTGCTTACTCTCTGGTCAATACTCAAGCAGACTCCTGGCTTTAAGTGGCTGTCAATCACTTTGAGGCTCATGGTGTCTGTAGCAATGTCCCTCTCAGTGACCATTGCCAGAAAACCACAATTGCATGACTCAGACTTCCTGAAAGACATGCAACACCATTAGACAGCAGTGCACAAAGCACTTCCTCCCAGCATTGCAGACAGGAAATCATCCATGGTGCGTGCTGATGCAGGGACAGGGATGGAGCTGCAACCTGGTACTGAGTTGCAAACAACATCCACTGTGCTGTGTATATTGTCCACTGTTTGAGCAACACTGTCCTTTTTTTTAGTGCCATCAAGTCAGTGTTGACTCATAGTGACCCAGCTACCTCTGGGTTTTCTTGGCAATGTATCACTGGAAGTAGATTGCCAGCCTTTTCTTCCAAGGCAATGGAGGGTAAAGTGACTTGCCCAAAGTCACAAGGAGTGCTAGTGGGAATCAAACCCTTGACTTTCTGGGTACTAGGCAGTTGCACTAACCACTAGGCTACTCCTCCACTACTAAGGTACACTGTCCTAAGGTAACCTTTTATACCAGTACATTGTAACTTCTAAGTATGGACTAACCTCAGACTGATTAGCCATGCCTTCCAATTTATGGCTTGTCAAGTTGTTCTTTACAGTAAATGAAAAAGCACAAAGGGGCATCATTTTCAGTTATTATGTTTCTTTCTGCTGGGAAGATGAGACCAAGTCTTAGTTTCTGGTAAACTCAGATGTTTATTGCAAGATGCACAGACTGGCAGCAGATGGCAAACATTCACAGTCCATCAGCCAAGAATGAATTCTTAACTGGGTATCTCCAGGACACAAGTTCACTAGCAAGGTTATGCTGACAGTAAGCTGGTCTGGAACATTTGCAGATGTAGCGTTGATGGATAGTTAGTTCCATTGCCCAGAGACCCCAGTTTGGATCTTATCGCCTCAGACAAGAAAGAATTAAAAGTCTCTTATTGATATCAATGTGAAATGTCTTAGGGCCTGATTATGTCAGGACATTCATTACGAGAGGATATTTTATTTATTTATTTAGACAGATTTGTATACCACCTTATCCTTCAATCAAGGTGGTTGCATCACATCACAATTGGAGGGTTACATTTAACATTGGGGTACTTGTGAACATTTAGACAGAACAATTACTAAATACCATTTAGACAGTACAATTGAAGGGTAACATTTAACAAGGGGGTGTTTAATAACGTAGTATAATGATAAGGATATAGTCAAGATGAATAGTATAATTGGATTTAAAATCCTTTGGACAAGTTTCTGGAGAAGGGGTCCATTAACAATTAGGGAAAGAAGGGACCCGCTATCTCTTATTTATGAGAGACAGGAAGGGATCCCTCCGTTAAGATTTGTTGGGTATTTCGAATTGGCTAGTGTCAGAGATGGGATAGTCAATGGACCTTTTGGTTTGACCCAGCATGGCACTGCCTGAGTAATATGGGATAATCGCTCATTATCAGCACCAGGCTACAAGGTAAGGCAATGCCCTACATCAAAACACCCATGCTGCCTGGATACCGTGCACTATAGGTGGCACCTGGGCGGGGCATGGGTATTTCCACCATGGCACTGCTAGCACAGACCTTGAAAGCTGGCGCTTATGGGGAGCAACTACCACCAGCAAAATGGATGGCAGTAATTGCTCCCCATGATGGTTTTAACGTGATGAGCTGAACTAAATTCAGGGGGACAGCTGTCCCCACCCTTCTGCATCTAGCACGGTGCCCTGCACTAGTAATGCGGCCCAAACCCGTGTTACTAGCATAGGGCTTACTAAACATGTCCCTTAGGTTCTGCTATTTTTTATCTATGTGGGAAAACAAGTGGAATAAATTAGGTCATTAGAGATGAAGATACAGTCAAACCTCGGTTTTCATTTGCCCCGGTTTTCATACGCTTCGGTTTTCAACGTCTTTTCTGACTGAGATTTTGTCCCGGTTTTCATGCATTGCTTCGGTTTTCAACGTCTTTTGACTGAGATTTTGTCCCGGTAGCAGGGAAGAAAAGCTGTCAACGTAAGCAGGAGATGTTGCATGAATGTGGGAGGCAGTTCTTTTTCTTGCAGGGTACGTCTGAAGCTATATCATTAAGATTTTCTGCCATTCTGAAGCATTGAGCAGATAATGTAAAGGTATTTTAATGGGCTGAATCCAATGTGATTCCGAAGAGAGCTGGGCACAGCAGCTTGTCAGGGGTGGCTAAGGCCAGATGTTAACATACTGTACTGTACAGTACTGTACTTAGCTTGCTTTCAGTGATGTTAAATGTTCATTTATCCATTTCATTAGTCATTTATATTTATTTCTCATTGTTTTCTGTATGTAAAAATATAGTTATTCTCTATAAAATGTATTTTTTGTGAATATTTTTGGGTGTCTGGAACGGATTAATTGGATTTACATTATTTCTTATGGGAAATATTGCTTCAGTTTTCATACGTTTCGGTTTTAGTCAGACTTTTTCGAACGGATTAATCATGAAAACCAAGGTTTGACTGTATAAAAGAATTTGGGGTCTGCTATTCAGCACCGGCAGCTAGTGTGATTACAGCGGCTATCCACCGGCACTAAAGAGAACCCGGATATTCAATCCCGGAGCCATATCCAGCCACCGGCATTGAATATCCAGGTTTGCCAAACAGCCTCCACTGCCCCAGAAGCTAACTGGGCAGTAGCGATATTGAGCCGCTGCCCAGTTAGTGATGGGTGCTGCCCCTGGAACACCCGGAATGCCCATGACACATCCCAATGCTGAACGGTTAGCATCGGGGCCTATAGCGGCGTTAATTGGGGATATTCAGCAGCACTATGTTAGTGCTGCTGAATATCCCTCTAAGCAGCATTTACACGATTTAAAGGTCTGTAAACCATGTAAATGCCTTTGAATATAGGGCCCTTCAGTTTTAAAATACTCTCCACAATAATCCATGGTAATTCTGACTTGGATTCCTTTGCAACCTGTCAGACCCTTAATTGGACTAATATAAGAATTATCCAAAAATGACAACTTCCCCTTCTTCAGTATAATCCAAATTACTTAAGGATTTTAGGCTGGCTCTCTCTGGGTTAAGAAAGCATAATGTTGGTTGTCCTATTTTGATATTTTGCCTGTTACTTCCCTCATTTTCATGCCTATCCCTCAGTGGTCCTGGGCGTTGTTCAGTGCAGCAATGGCTGCTTTGAAAATATTGTAATTGTGAATTTTATCTAATGCCTTCTGGACAACCAATATTTTTTTTTAATTGTAGATTTTTGTTTCCTGAGTTGAGTTTCCAACTCAATTGAAACTAGCCTCTGGCCCACCATGACATCATAAGCCTCTCTTCCAATTTACCCCAGGATTTTCATTCATTTTTAACTTTCTCATCTGTCCCTTCTGTCTAGTTCATCCATTGAAGCACCAGTCTTGGACTAGGGATCACACATTATATCTCCTTTTGGTAGGGACTGCAGAGTTTGGTTGTATGACTTTCATTTTCCAAAGAGAAATACCAATTTTAACATTATGATAGGGGTGAGTGGGTGAGTTGTAAGAAATAGAGAAAGGAAAAAACCTAATCGATGTATATGTGTGTATTGGTGAGGTGAGTGTGTGTTTCTTACTGCGACTCACGAATTCTTCTGATCCCTACTGTGCCACTGACTCTAGGTTTGTGCTTCCCAAACCCCCTTGTAAAGCAGCTAGCCATTGCTACTGAACTTTAAACCCAGATATTCAACGCTGGGGCCATATCCTGCTGTTGTTGTTGTTGTTAAGTGCTGTCGAGTCGGAGTCGACTCATGGCGACCCTCTGGATAGCTATCCTAAATTGTGTTCGGTCTTCAGTCAGGCGGCTCATTGTTGACAGACTGGTACCCGTAGCTGCTGTTATTGTATCAATCCATCTCATTGCTGGCCTTCCTCTTTTGCGTTGACCTTCTATCTTGCCAAGCATAATGTCTTTCTCTAATGATCTCTCTCTTCGCATGATGTGTCCAAAGTATGAAAGTCGAAGTCTTGTCATCTGAGCTTCTAAAGAAAGCTTAGGTTTGATCTCCTCTAGTACCGACTGGTTTGTTCTTCGGGCAGTCCATTGTATACACAGTATTCGCTGCCAGCACCATAATTCAAAGGCATCAATATTCTTCCTGTCTATCTTTTTCACTGTCCAGCTTTCACATCCATATGATGTTATTGAAAATACCATGGCTTGAACAAGTCGAATCTTTGTATGGAGAGAGACATCTCTGCTCTTGAGAATCTTATCTAGGTCTTTCATAGCCATTCTGCCAAGAGCAATGCGTCGTCTGATTTCTTGACTGCTTGTTGCTTCTTTATTGATAGTTGATCCAAGTAGGTTAAAGTTGTTCACAATTTCAATTTCTTCTCCTTCAACGATGAACCTGTTGATTATGCCAGTTGTCATGATCTTTGTCTTCTTTACATTAAGGTGCAGCCCCATTTTGAGACTATGTTCTTTGATTGTGAGAAGCAAATGTTTCAGATCATCTTCACTTTCAGCCAGTAATGTGGTATCATCAGCATAGCGAAGGTTGTTGATGAGTCTTCCACCAATCTTCACACCTCTGTTGTCTTCATACAATCCTGCTTCTCTGATGATTTGTTCTGCATATAAATTAAACAGGTAGGGGGAAAGTATGCAGCCTTGTCTTACACCTTTGCTTATTTTAAACCATTCTGTTTCTCCTTGTTCCGTACAATGCAGTCAGCGAACGCTTAATCTCTATTCATCTACGAGGATTGCCTATCAACACAACTATAATTGAAGTATATGCCCCAACAATAGCTGCAGAAGAGAATGAAAGTGAAGAGTTCTATGAACAAGTACAAGCTGAAATTAACAGAACATGCAAACAGGATATTCTGATAGTCATGGGTGACTGGAACGCAAAAGTTGGCAACAAAGAAGAAGGCAAAGTAGTTGGAAAATATGGACTTGGCAACAGAAATGAAGCTGGAGAAAGACTGATAGAATTCTGCAAGACCAATGATCTATTCATCTCAAACACCTTCTTCCAGCAACACAAGCGGCGACTGTACACATGGACTTCACCGAATGGATTATATAAAAATCAAATTGACTACATATGTGGAAGTCAATGCTGGAAAAGCTCTGTAACATCAACAAAGACAAAACCTGGAACTGACTGTGGTACAGATCATCAACTACTAGTATGCAAACTCAAGCTAAAGTTGAAAAAGAGCAAACCACTCATGAAAGCAGCAAAATATGACCTTGAGAATATACCACTGGAATTTAAAGACTGCCTGCAAAATTGATTTGCTGCTTTAGATACAAATGACAGAGCTCCGGAAGAGTTATGGAATGACATCAAGAAGGTTGTGTTGGAAGAAAGCGAGAAGTCTCTACAAAAGGTGAAAAAGCAAAAACGGCCAAAATGGATGACGGAAGAAACTCTGAAAATTGCCCAGAAATGCAGAGAAGCTAAAGCCAGAGGAGAAAGAAAGACAATCGCAGAACTCAACAGAGATTTCCAACGTGCAGCAAGACAGGACAAGGAAAAGTACTACAATGACACTTGCAAGGAAATAGAAGCAGAAACTATTAGAGGAAGAACAAGATTGGCTTTCCTAAAGCTACGAGAGTTAAAGAAAAAGTTCCAGCCTCGAATTGGAATGTTACAAGATGCTCAAGGTTCTATGTTGAATGATGCTGAGAAGATCAAGAAAAGGTGGAAGGAATATACAGAGTTTTTATATGATAAAGATCAAGTGGACCAACAGCCGTTTCAACCTGTACCTTATGATCGGGAACCATTGGTGATGAAAGAAGAAGTTGAAGCAGCATTGAAAGCCTTATCAAAGAACAAAGCACCAGGCATTGATAGCATTCCCATAGAAGTATTGCAGCAATCTGATGCAGCTGTTACCGTACTCACAAGGCTCTGCCAAGAAATATGGAAGACAACATCATGGCCAACTGACTGGAAAAGATCTGTGTTTATACCAATACTAAAGAAAGGTGATCCAACTGATTGTGAAAATTATCGCACAATCGCTCTAATCCCACATGCCAGCAAGATTCTACTGAAGATTATTCAAAAGAGACTACAACCATACCTGGAACAAGAACTACCTGAAGTGCAAACAGGGTTCAGGAAAGGGCGAGGAACAAGAGACATCATTGCGGATGTGAGATGGATCCTTGAAAAGACTAAAGAATACCAAAAGGATATCTATTTGTGCTTTATCGACTATAGCAAGGCTTTTGACTGTGTAAACCATGAGAAACTCTGGGCCACATTAAGAAGCATGGGTATACCAGAACACCTGATCGTTCTCTTGCGCAATCTGTACATTGATCAAGAAGCAGCAGTTTGAACGGAACAAGGAGAAACAGAATGGTTTAAAATAAGCAAAGGTGTAAGACAAGGCTACATATCCTGCTACCGACACTGAATATCTGGGTCAACCAGATAGCAGCAAAGCCAACCGGACAGTGGTGATATTCAGCTGCTGCCCCGTTAGCTTCTGCACCACAAATTAGGCCAGCTTTTAAGGTGTTGAACTTTCACCATTTAAGGATAGCCAGGCAGTTGCTGAATATTGCCACTGCCTGGTTATAGCTGCGTGCCCCAGTGCTAACCGGCTAGCATCAGAGCAGCACGCAAATTGGCATGATTAATACTGTTAGCAGGTCTGGAACACCCCAGCATTAATCATTATGAATATCAGCCCTCTAGTATACAATATATGAATTCACTTCAAGCATATTCACTGTGGGCCCGATTCTATTCACGATGTACATCTCCTTTGAACGTCCAGCCCCGCGGGTTCAGAATCACAAACAGCACTGTACGTGCAGGCCGGGACTGAGATTCAGTCCCGGCCTGCACGTACAGCGCTAGACCAGCTAACTCAGCCAGGGCCTTTAAATGGAGCTGCGACGCTATGGCGTCCCATTGCCATGGCACCGCGGCTCCATTTAAAAGCCGCAATGCCGGCCGCTGCCCCAAAAGGTTAATTTCCCACAGCCCGACTCCTGATCCAGTCGCCTAAGACCAGGGTCGGGCTGCGGGGGATTAACTTTGTCCCCCCCCCCCAGCCCCTTCGGCGCCCCCAAATCAAAAAAAAAAAGTCCAGGGACATTAGAATCAGCCATGTATGTTGTGACAAGGCAGAGGTTGCAGAACCTAAAAATAGGGGTTTAAAACACTTTTTGTCCTCAGAAGCTGTCAGTAAAACAGGTCAGGAAAGGGTTAAGGATTCAGCCCTGAAAGCTGCTCTGCACAGGAAAGCAGAAAGAGAGCCACACCCTAGCTTCAGGCAAACCCAGGGAGCTGACGTGGGAGGAAAAGGGGCGGAGTCACACCTGATAGGGCAGCCCTGTTCACATAACCAGGAAGCAACTGTTAGTCAGGGAGAACAGGAACTGGAACGAGAACGAGAGGGGGAAGGAGAGAGAGAACACTACGTGGAGTTCCATGAGCAGCAAGGAGAAAGAGAGCAGTTCCAGGAAGGTCCAGGAGAGTCAGATCCAGGGAGAGATCTGGGGACCAGGAGAAGCAAAGCCAAAGAGCAACCGATACCCAGTTGGCACAAGGTGCTTGGGGAGTTGCTGGCCAGACTGCAGAGAGACAGCCAGGTCTCAGGAGTGCCGTCTGAAAAAGCTTCCAGGAAGGAACTACCGTGAGCTGCACAGCAAACAAAAACAGGTCAGAGACTATTTTAAACCTCAGGGGAAAAGGTCAGATACCTTGCCTGGAAGGGATAGGAGTAGTTCTCTGGAATCTTCTCTCAAAGCCAGAATTATAAAGGAGAGATTGGGAAGAGAGAAAGTCCCATTCAAAAGACTGCAAAAGTTTTCATACTGCAGAGAACGTGACAGGAGCTCTAGCTCTGAGTATAGCCCAGGTGCCTTTCAGCATGTTACTAATTGCAGGCAGCACAGACACGGGCAAGAGTTAGACTCTGAAGAGCACGCTGTGTTAAAAGAACTAGTGAAGCAGTATCAAGGGAAATATTTGCCTCTCAACCAGAAAGCATATACTAGGCAGACCAGAAGGAAGGTGAGCCCTTTTTGTGATGTTTTAAAAGGTGCTGGTGATTTGGAATCCTTACAAGTGCCTAGATATTTTAGAGATAACAAACGGAAGCAGCTTAAAGCACTAATTAAGCAGTGGCAGTCTGTAGACTCCCTTAACCCAGGTCTTAAGGACATAGCAGACCTAGAGCTGGAGGACATGCAAACTGATGCACCATTAAGTGATAGCAGTGGATCAGCTATGGACTGTGGGGTTTGTTATAAGGACTGAAAGCTGTACAAAGATATCTTATAGAAGTGGTGAGAAAGCCTATTTGCTATAACCTGAGTTTCCACGGAGAAAGGCAGCGTTCTGCCTGTGAGAAACTCAAGCCTAATTAATTCAGCTGTGAAGAGAAGTACAAGGCTGTGAAAGTTTTCCTGTGTTTAAAGCATATATATGAAAGCAATGCCAGTGGAGAGAAACAGCTGTTGTATTTGAAGCTGAAGGAAGTTTGAAAGCTGAATGTTTTGCTTTGAGTTTGTACCTGAGAAGCATCAGGGGATTCTTGGTCTTTTATTTGACACAATTGCGTAGCACCATCTTTTGTCTGTGTTTGGGGAAGTAGTTCACCAAACTCCTGTGCGGCAATAAAGTTATTGTTAAACCCACGGAAGCCTTTGCTGTATTTATTTGGATCACAACTACAACGGACACCAGGCTGCAGCACTTAGAAGGTTTATAAATATGTATTCCCCTATGCATCACATGCCAACCCCTCCTAGGCAACCGCCTATATATACCAGAGAGTGCTGAAGTGTGACAATGTCCAGGGCTGGTGACCTTCCACTGCCCACCCACTCTCAACCAGCGGGGAAGTTATTCGGGGCCTGCAGCTGCACGAATAGCGGGACGTTGGGACGTCTATTCCTGCTATTTGTGGTTCGGAATAACCCCCTGTGTATATCCTGAAAACCCAATTGCTTGCCTGGACAAAAGTTAACCATCAGCTGCCTCAAAATATAAAAAAAGATGCTCTGTTCTGTTAACGTCTAAAGTTAACTGGATAAATTGTTTGAATATTGACCAGTTTTTTGTTCAGTCTTTATGTTCATGTTTATTACAACACTTCATATACCACTCAAGAGCAGTTCACATTAATAGTACATTAACAGTATAAAATAATAAAGGAAATTAGAACAGGATAGGTTGCAGCTGTCAGTGTCCCTCCCCCACCCAGCCCAATCCAATCAGCCACCAAAAGCCATTCCTCTGCCTTCCTCAATGCTATCAAGAACAACTGGGTTAGAGCTTATAGAGTAACCGTAATTTACCACAAAAAAGAAATGCTACTCCAGAAGAAACAGGTACTTAAAACAGAAGAAGGAAATGAGAGTAATGTGACGAACACTGTGGAATGGCCTCAGACCAGTGGGTTCATTTAAGAAAGACACCTGTAAACATGGTGTCGATCAATACCCTTTAGCATCAATGGCCATGAATCCACTTTTTTATCGTAATTAGTGAGCACACCTCTCTCCCTTAATAATGTCCCGTATATGTTTGAGTATAATAAATCTCTTCGATCACTTTTTCATAATCATAATTTTGTACTTAGCTTTCTATAATGCTGAAGATATCAACACAACTGTATATTAATTTTTCTTCCTCTTTCTTTCTCTGGATATCTCAGCTGTCCCAACGCCTCACAAACAACGTTGACACGCGTTTCTCTCAATGCCTGAGGTTCTTCAGGGGACTGATAGAAAAACAGCCATAGGTTTAACTGAAAAGAGATCATGAAAAGCAGCATAAATCCAATATCTCTAAAACGGTGCTGTGTTTAAGTGCCAAAATATAAAACTTATTCATAAAATATTACTGTTAGACTAAAATGTTAAAATCCTACCCAAGACGTGTAGCTGTAGTTGATGCACAGTTTGCGTTGAAAACATGTAACTTCCGATCGCTCTACTCTGGCGATCATTCAGAAAAACGCCGCGCATGGGCAAACATGTAGACCTCCCCTTCTTATAGTCACTCATTCTCCCGTAGCACTTAATCTACGTCATGACAGTGAACCAATGCCCATTAACAAACTCCCCATTCAATCTCAGCATTCAGCCCTGTCGGCTGTAAAGTACGTAACAATGCTATGACAGCTCTCGATTATCACCAGCTGATACATACTCCTACCCACTCGGCTGGAAATACCCTGGACCTCATCTTTGCTCCCTCACCCCTCCATGGCCTGACCAGCCAGGAACCCCCACTTCTCCTCCCTGTCCCCTGGTCTGACCACAATGCCATACTGTTCCGAATTCCTACCGACCCCAGAGTTGACCAGCTACCACCCAACTCCATTCTTCAATCATCCAAACATCACTTTAGACGCTTTGATAAAGAGACATTCATCATAAATATTCTTTACCACCTCAACCCTGACACCAGCAATCTGGCTGAACTAATAGACTCTTGGAACAACACCCTAGCTCAAGCCTCACTCCAGCCACCTTCCACTAAGCCCACCAAGAGGAAGCACACAGCGACATGGTTCACTCCTGATCTTCGCGAATCCTTATTGCTCCTCAGAAAGCTTGAGTGTCGCTGACGGCATTTTAGGCATGACATCGACCACGTGGCCTATCTGACCAAACTTCAAAAATACCGAAATGCTGTCTATCTCAAGAGAAGAGAACACCATACTAACATCCTTATGCGCTCCCTCAACAAGCCCTGTGAACTCTTCAGCATTGTCAGATCCCTTACAAGTGATGCCTTTAAGAACCTACCAGCAATTACCACTAGCCTAGCTGAGTTTGCCTCTCACTTCCAGAGCAAGACGAATACAATTACTTCACTCTCAGAGAACCTTGAGGATGCACACTCCTCTCCTGAACTACCCCTTACAGATTATGCAACTATACCTACCTTTGATTCCTTCTACCCATACTTGGCTGACCAAATAGAAAACATCATTGGCATAATCAACTCCTCTACCTCCCCAGTCAACCCTTGCCCAGCATTCTGGATCAAGCAGGCAAGATCCAATCTCAGTTCAATTATCTTCAGAATAGTACACCTAACTTTTTGCACACTGTCCCTTCCAGTATCCCTTAAATCGGCCTTCATCAAACCCCTGCTAAAAAGCAATAAATCGAACCCTTCAGACATCAGCTCATACAGGCCAATCTCCAGCCTACTCTTCCTAACTAAGATTGTGGAAAAGTTTGTCCAGCAACAGATCCAAGACCACATTGACGCCCACACCCACCTTGATCCACAGCAGCATGGATTCCGCCAACAACATGAGGTTGAAACCCTATTCGTTACTCTCCTTGATAAGCTCTGAAAGAAGAGGCAGGGATTCATTCTAATCTTCTTGGACATCGCCTCCACTTTTGATTCCATCAGTCACAGCCTTCTCCTTGGCCGCCTACAACACAAGGGTATTCGGAGCTCTGCCCTCGAGTGGTTTAGGTCATACCTGATGGATTGCCAGCAACAGTTGCACCTGGGCTCACAGTCCTCAAACACCTTCCAGCAAACCCAAGGAGTCCCACAAGGCTCGTCGCTCTCAGCCCTGCTTTTCAATGTCTACATACAGCCAATCTGTTCAATAAGTCCTTCAACATACTTTATCATATCTACGCAGATGATGTCCTGCTCTACACCCCCTTCTCCATTGACAGCCCTGACTTTTCAGTCATCTCCGATTGCTTCAATGCCATTTCTGACTGGCTCGCCACACAACCTGAAGGTCAACTGCAAGAAGACAGAGGTCCTATTCATTGCTAGAGATCAATCCTTTACCCCGCATCTTCCTTACAGGTGAGAGATGTGAACTCATCTCTAAGTCTGAAGTCCGCTACCTAGGAGTAATCCTCGACCAACAACTGTCCTTTCTGCACACATACATAACGTGATCAAGGCAGTCTACCAGAAGATAAGGACCCTCCACCATATACGCCCGCTTCTCAACCCCTCAGATTTTTGATCAGTCTTCCAAGCTCTCATTCTTCCGCACTTCAATTATGCAAATATTATTCTTCATGGCATCCCAAAATACATCCTCCAACCACTCCAACTAGCCATGAACACAGCTGCCCACTCTCTCCAAGGTATCTCCAGGCACGAGCATATCTCACCCATCCTGATGCAACTACACTGGCTCCCCATATCTAGCCGCCTGACCTATAAAACTCTTCTCCTCATGCTTAAGATGATTTTCAAATCATCAGCACACTCCCTGTCAGCTATGGTTCATCAAACCCCTGATAACAGAGCACGAAGAACTAACATGGTAAACACCCTAGTCATCCCATCACTCATAAGGACCTGCTCTAAAGCTGTCAAGAACCGTGCCTTTTCTTTATATGCACCAACACTCTGGAATGCCCTTCCTCCCTCAGTCAGAGTCCTCATGGACCTATCCACATTCAGGAAAGCCTTAAAGGCTCACCTTTTCCAGCTGGCTTATGACCACATAACATAATGAAGCACTACCATTATGCTCAGTCTTTACTTTGAGTCCTGACCCTCATCATGTAGTTTAGTGCTCCTCCCTCTCCCTACCTCTCCCCCCGGTCCCTCCCTACCACTCCCTGTCCCCCTCTACCACTCCCTACTCCACCCTATCCCTTCCCCCTTTTCTCCTTCTTTGTTTCAGTTGACAGTTGATAATTACCTTCCTCTGATACTTGGTTTTGCAATTTTTGCCTGTTCTATGTAAAGTTGCTTGTTCCTTGTTTGATGTTTTACACCTGTTCCATGTTAAGTTACTTGACTGTTCTTGTTCTTTGTAAACCGCTCTGATACTAAATAGTGCGGTATATAAAAGCTAATAAATAAATAAATACTGTAAATAAAATAAAAGCTCATGAAATGAAATATTTTATCAAATCACTCTTAAATCTGAGAACAGAAGTCTGGAGTTGAAGATAATGGAGGAGCGCATTTCAAAGGAGAGGTGCTAAAATGTAAAAAGTGGAATTTCAGGTACTGCCCTTATGAATGAAGGAATCAGAAAAATGATGGTAGATAAAAACCACATGATCTATCTAGTCTGCCCTTCCATACCAACTACTAAGCTTTACAGTCTCTTTTTTTCTGTAGAGATCTGCTGTGTTTGTCCCATGCTTTATTTGAATTCAGATATAGTCCTCGTCTCTACCATCTCACCAGGGAGGCTATTCTATGCATCCACTACTCTTTCCTTAAAGACATATTTCCGCAAATGACTCCCAAGTCTGTCCCCTTTCACCTTCAACTTATGCTCCCCTTATTGCGGAGTTTTCATTCAATTAATAGATGCTCTTCTCTTGTGCATTTATGCCATGGAGTTATTTAACTGTCTCGATCATATCTCCCCACTCCTGCTTTTCTTCCAAAGTATACATACTGAGATCTTTAAGTCTGTCCCCATATGCTTTATGATCAAGGCCACTGGCCATTTTAATAGCTGTTCTCTACATCAAATCCATCATGTTAAATCCTTTTGAAGGTGCGGTCTCCAGAATTGCACACAATACTCCAAATGAGCTCTCACCAAAGACTTATACAGATGCACTGTCACCTCCTTCTTCCTGCCAGTCATTCCTCTCCCTATGCACCCAAGCAGTCTTCTGGTTTTCACCATTGCCCTTTCTAAGATTATCAGAAACAATCACTCCCAGGCCCCGCTCCCCTCTTTCGTGGACAGAAGTACTTCACCTCCTATACTGTACTGCTCTCTTAGATTTTAGCAGCCAAAATGTATGAGCCAGCATTTTTTAGCATTAAATCTCAGCTGCTGAACTTTTTTTTTATTTAATGTTTTTTTATTTTATTATGTAAACATTTGCAGAGAAAATAACACTGCATTTAACAAAAACAACCTTGTCTTGGATTTCATCCAACAAGAAACTCCAGATTGTCATTAACATTTTAAACAATAAAGATCTCTCCCCCAGCCCATCCTAAACCCCCTCCCCCCACCCCTTATCTGTACCCTTCCCTCTATATCAGGGGTCTCCAACTCCATTCCTGGAGGGCTGCAAACCAGTCAGGTTTTCAGGATGTCCCTAATGAATATGCTTGAGATATATTTGCATGCACTGCCCCCATTGTATTCAAATTTATCTCATGTATATTCATTAGGGATAATCTGAAAATCTGACTGGTTTGTGGCCCTCCACAGCTGGAATTGGAGATGCCTGCTTCTTCGCCCTCCCTTCCACCAGTTCCATCAGAATGTCCAAATTGCCTCCATCTGTTCTCTTCCCCCCTGCGGAGTGCTGTGAGCCTCTGAAGGTTATAGCATCTGTACAAGTGATCATGGAATCTAGACAAATCTGGCAACACCACCACTTTCCAGTGTAGGGTGATCTCCCCTCTCACAGCAACTATAACTTATTTCAAAAATCCCAAAGCTTTTGCCCCACTCCCACATCATATTTATGAAACAAAAAAATGTTAGGGTCTCGACCCACCTTGAGCCTTACAATTTCTTCAATACACACAATGCATTTTTCCCAATATTCATGTTATCACTGGGCACAACCACCATATGTGATAAAATGCTTCCTTTTGCACACATCCCCACCAGCATAGATTAGAGCCCCCCCCCCCCCTTTAGCTTGCACAGATGTTCGGGAGTAAGGTGCCAATGGTATAATAGTTTCAATCCATTCTGAACTAAGATAGTTGCAATAGAGATCTTGCGGATATTAATGACATTTCTTTGCTACTCCTTTGCCTCTAGCTCCACCCCCAAATCTCTTTCCCATTGTGCCATATGTCACGGAAGGTTCCCTGTTGCACCCCCTAATGCCTTATATAATTTGGAGATTATCCACTGATCACCCTATCTCCCCTCACACAGAGCCTCAGTGAAAATCTTCCCCTTTCCCATGTCCACCCACTCCCTCCCTGTCCGTAGATAATATCTGATCAGAAAACAATCAGACCGGTTAGTCCAGGCCAAATCATGTATCGCCCTCAAATTCTCAAAAGCTTGCAGCTCTCCCTGCTCAAATAATTGCTCTAGGTGCACAAACCCTCTCCCCTGCAATAAATCCAGAATGAAAGTCCACATTACACTTTATAGGGATCAAGAAGGAAACCTGCTTACCCTCCAGTAACTGCCTCCGTACCCACCTCCATACTCCAGAGAGAGGCGGGTATAAGGGTTCTGAAAGTCTGGCAATACCAAGGCTTCCCCCCCCTCCCCCCCCCCCGAGATAGCCAAAGCCAATATCCAAAGAGGTCCTCCATTGCTTAAAGGGAACCTTGGTCCATTCCCACAGTACTCTTGCTTGGGCTGCCAGATAATATTTATTTATTTAACATTTTTTATATACTGCTTTTCAGTCTTATCAAAGCAGTTTACAGTGAAAGAACAACTCTTACATGGAACAGTATAATGAACTATTTACATTTAACTATTTACAATGTTACAACCATATAAATTAGATTGGAACTTTGGGCAACATCTTATTGGGAGGGGACAGTTGAGTAGGAATTTCATTCCTGTGATTGTGTGCTTCATGTTGTCGCAGTGTTCAGTGAAAAGGGAGGCTTTTAGATATTTTCTGAAGTCTGTGATATCTGTAATAGCTCTTAGGTGGTATGGGAGTGAGTTCCATAGTGATGGATTATAATATTCAAATACCTTGTGAAGCACTCTTTTCAAGTAGGGTATGCCCATTCCCCCCTGAGCTTTATTCGGGCCCAGGGTCCTCCATGTTACCCTCGTCAAGTGCCATTTCCAGATGTATCATAAAATGTTCCCCTCTAACCTCCGAAAGGTTCCCTCGCGGATAGCAGCAGCCTAGGCAGCACCACCATCTTAACCGTCCCATTGCCAAGAGATATTTAACTGCTGCCACCTCTCAAAGTTTCCAGCTAACTTCTTCAAGATCCCCCCCCAAAAGTAGCTTCATAAAGACCCCCAGGATCTGGTGCAAGCTTCACTCAAGTATTTCATCTTCTTCCTGGAAATTTAAAGGAAAGGCTCTTTTGAAGTTTCCCCTCCAGCATCAGGAAAGCTGCTAAATTTCAATCATTCTTCAAACTTTGCTTGATCTCTCCTCATATTATCTACACTTTCCAGACTGCATCTATTACAAATTTTGGTATCATCTGTGAAGAGGTAAACCTTACCTGACAGCCCATCTGCAATATTACTTACAAAAATGTTAAAAAGATCGGACCATGGACAAATCCCTGCAGCACACATTTTATGAACACAAGGTCCTTGTAGGGATGTTATTTATTTACAAATTCGTTTTAGTCATCGGTCTGGGAAAAAAAAAACTCATAGCGATGTACATGTCAACATATATCATCAAAAGACAAACAATAAACCCAGATGTACGATACCAAAGGGTGTATGGAACCAGCGTATTAGAAAAGTAGGCAGGTTGACCTGTACTGGAAGCCAGAGATGTTGAATAACAATCAGATAAACATGGTCAAATCATTGAGCATTATGGATGAGTTTTATGGCAATATTTGTGTGCCCCTTAAGGGAGCATTACAAGTAAAATGCATTAAATAGTCTAAATGGACTAGAAGCATCTTGGACAAGACACTGTCTAATTGATCATATCTGATGAAGAAAGATGAAATAAATCCTAATAGCAGAAATTAGAGATACTATAGAAAGCTCAGTATCCACAGTAACACCCAAATTTATAAGGGAATTCTTGAGGGGAAGCAAAAAGCTTGAAAGATTAATGCCAACACTGGGGCACTTGACATGCAGTAATCCCCATTGCATAAAATTTCTATGGACTGAGTTTAAATCAGTGGGATGAAAACCAGTGTATGATTCCTCCAAAGAGTTTAAATCAGGACAAAACTGGATCATGTTAAGAAACAAGTTGAATTTTGCTTTCAAAGAGAAAGCATCTTTCCCCCTTGGACTGAACCAACAGGACCAATGGGCTATGAAACAAATGCAATAGAGCTGGAGCTAGAAAGGATCCTTGGGAAAATCCCACATTCTATTCGAGCAGAATAATGAGAACTACAATAAACTTGTATTTAATATATCGCCTATCAAATATATTATCTAAATGATTTACATTTATTAAATCTTCATACAAGTAAACATAAAACATTAAAACTAGCATAAAATCTGGCATCATCTAATTATATTAATACAATGTTACTTTTCATCTCACTGAAAGCTTAATCATCAGACACAGAAATTGTTAACTGAACTTTGCACCCCCACAGATAGATGTGCATATGTTTCTCAAGTACAGCATTCATCATCTTGAATAAAAGACCCCATGTAAATGAGAATTAGTTCATATATTTTTTTTAATACTATGTAAGCTATATTCCTAGCAAATATTCCATGGGAGGGGCTGAACCTGTCAGATCTTGGAAACCAAGAAAGTTCAGACCTGCTTAGTACTTGCATGGGAGAATTCCAGGGCAAGTGCAAGGATATGAGGTACCCTAGGCGAACGTCATTCCTGCCGCCTACCTGCTCCTGGTCCAATCGCTTCTGCTTCCATGCAAAAGGAAGCCTGCATCAGCGGAGGCGGACGTGCAAACATCACTCAGCGCCAGAAGCTTTTGGTAAGCGCTGCAGTTCTGGTTTAAAGTCATTGCTGCCACGACAGGTCCTCGAGAGGACTGACAGTGGCAGCAATGGGCCACCCTGGAAACATAGGCATTCTAGACGACCATCTAATTTGCCTATTGGCTAGTGCTGGCCCTGGAGACTCCCTTGGAAGACTGGATACTGTGGGCAACAGAAAGCAATGACAGACTGCTGAAGTGTCCTGTCAAGAGCATCATTGTCACTATGGTGGAGCTATGATTGCTTTAAGTCTCTAATGGACACCGGACACCACTAATGATATGCACCTATAGTTGCATTGTTCTGTACCAACTAAAAAGATTATAAAAGCATGAAGAAAATTCCTCAAAACAGTTCAGCACTACAAGTACAGTACAGGTCAATCCAGGGAATCTGCCTTTCTCGAATGCTGGGCTGAGCTGTTTTCTTGTGCTCTGAAGGACTGGTAATAATATTGACAGGAGAAATAAGAGCTTAAAGATTAAAAGAGGGGGGAAAGATAAGGTTTCTACTAGTGGAAAATTTTGCAGTGGCCGCAGGTACAAAAAAAGTTGTTTTGTCATTTTTAGAGCAAGCAAGAATTAGATGAAATCTTTCATCAGAGCACATGACATGTTGACATGTAAATAAAGGGCAAAGAGAACAGCGCAGCAACACATAGATCACAAGAAGGTGGTAGGCAGTGGTCCCTGTCAGTGATGGGGCTGCACAGATTTATATGAATTTTAGTAACTTGTTTTAGTTTACACACAACCTTATTTCAGAGGTCCATTCGGTTCAACCTTCTGTTTCCATGAATGTCAACATCTGAAAACTCTTAAGAATGCGATGTCTCAGTCATTCATTGCTATATGTACATGGTGGAATCTTCAACTGCCCTAAATGAACCTGCTCTCTGAAGCTAAGTAGGATTGGGCCTGGCTAATACTTGGATGGGTGACCATATTGGCATTAAAGGGTGTATTTTTAGACACTAAGGAGCGGATTTGTTGGAGGAGGCTAGTCTATTTTCTAGGATCTATGGTTAGATTCGTGATCGATAGCCTTCTTTGCGATGGCCTGGCAGGTTGAAACCTCTGACACAGCCTGCCTAAACTATTCATGAAAATGGACTTCAACTAATAACACCAATAGCCTCCCGATGTTGACAATTGAAGGATAAATGTCTTACCTAGTCCACAAATCCTCACCGCTCTTCAGATCAGATCTCCCACTGCCTCTGTAATCCTGCTCTTTAGATCAGTGGAAGCCTCGTCCACAACCCTGCTCTTTATCCCAACGGGACCTAGACTGGTCATCATCGCTCGCTTCTCCTCCACTGAAAATGGCCTCCAAGCAGTATAGAACAGAGCGGCACAGTGCTTACCACAATCGAAGGCCAATCAGACCGGCCCCACCATTTTGCACCTGAGGAGTCCACTGCAGCGAACACAGATGGCAATTCACATGACTGCCAGTACTGAAACCTCTGATACTTAGCCCCACAGCACTAACCAAGACAGCGTGGGCTAGAGAACTGATCTTCATCGACTGATTTTCTGCTTTAACTTGTAATTTTCTCTTGAACTTGATGGACTTTGTGCTTCTGTTTGACATTTGGTCTTAAACTTGACTTCTCAGCATGGCCTTGTCTAATGGTTCCCAAATCTGCTGTTGACTCTTGAAATCCTTCAGCCCAGGCCTATCTTCTTCCAGACTGGCACATGGTAACTGCCTGCCAGTTCCATTGTGGATGTCCTTTAATTTTTAGATAGTTACTAATTTTGACTTTTTCACATCTCTACTTTATCACCGCAGACATTTAAAATAAGATCATTTTTAGATTAGTTTGACTATTTTCTCATCTGTATCTTATTTTATTTTATTCACTTACTAATTTGCTTTTATCTCTCTCCTTTCTCCTGATAAAACTTTCCCTTTCTACACTGCCATATCTTAGGTTGGACTTACACCCTATTTTCTTATGGCTCCATACCACTTTTTCTTCCTTTTTCTAGCTCTCCCTAACCTTCTCTCTTCTTATCGTCTACTTAAAATCCCCCTTCTCTTTACCCTCCCTCCACCTTCCCCATCTCCTCTACCATCTTGTCTTCCACCCTTTCTTCAGCTCTTGAGCTTCACCTTTTTCCTTCCTCTCATTCATCCCATCCTTTCTTTCTGAAACAGCCTCATCGCTATTTCCACTGTGGCATCTCCTCTCTGCCTCACACACTTCTTCTCCTTCTCCTTCTATCATCTGGTGATATAAAACCCAATCCTGGACCCCTAGACTTTTCTCTCACTCCCGTAATAGTTCCTCTCTTTAGCACCCCAATCTCGTTCATATTCCTCTCCTTTCTCCCTCTTCTCTCCCTTTCTCATATGCCTTATGGAATGCTCCATTCCATTTCTGATAAACTCCCCTTTACACACGATCTCTTTATCTCTCATGCTTTCCATCTTCTAGCTCTTACTGAAACCTGGCTCCTCTCTGATGACACTACTTCGGTCGCTGCCCTCTGTCACAGCGGCTGCCAATTCTCCCACATCCCTCATACCACTGGTCGTGATGGTGATGTTGGGATTCTGCTTTCTCCTTCCTGCCAATTTTAACCCCTCCTTCTACCTCAATCTCACTCCTTTTCCTCCTTTGAAGATCACTCCATCCACCTTTTTAATCCCTTACCTCTCTGGATTGCTGCTATTTATAGACCACCTGCAAGTCCATCTCTACCTTTCTCACTGACTTTGAATCATGGCTTTGATTTTTCTTCCCCCTCCCTTAGTCTTGGTGACTTCAGTATTCATGTAGATAACCCTTCTGACCCCTATGCTCCTTTCCCTTACCTCCTCATTCAAACTCCAGCTTTGCTCTTCTGTCCCCTACTCATCAACATGGTCACTGCCTTGACCGCGTTTTCTTCTCTAATTGTTTAACCTCTAATTTCCATACCTCATTTCTTCCCTTATCTGACCATCACCTGCTAAGCTTCACTCTTCATCACTCCCCGCCTCAATCTCTCCCAGTCTCCTCCTAACTTTTTAGGAATCTTTATGCTATCGATCCATTGGCTCTCTCCTCTATTGTCTCATCACCTCTTTCCGCTACTTTGTCTTCTAAGTCTGTTGATGAGGCTATAGCCTCCTATAATACTGCTTTTTCCTCTGCTCTGGATACTCTTGCTCCACTCATGCTACATCTTGTTAGGTGCTCTATTCCTCAGTCTTGGCTGTCTTCAACTATCCGCTACCTATGCTCCTGTGCCTGCTCAGCTGAGTCATTTGGCTCAAATTCCACTCCCTTTCTGACTTTCTTCACTTCAAATTCATGCTTGCTTCCTTTGAGTCAGCCAAAGCCCTCGCCAAACAAAACTACTATGTCCATCTGACTTGTCTCTGACCCCATTGTCTCTTTTCAACTCTCAACTCTCTCCTCAAGGCACCTTCCCTCTGACCCCTCCTTCTCTTTCTACCCAAACCCTAGCCAACTATTTCCATGGCAAAGTCCACAAGCTTACGCTCCAATTTCCCACAAGATCAACTTCATCCCTTCTTCTCCTTCTTCATTATGAACATTTCCCCTCAATCTCTGTTACTCTTTCATCCTTTTCTAAGATCTCAGAAGTGGAAAACTCTGATCTTCTTTCCTCCTCAAACTTACTACATGTTCCTCTGATTCTATTCCCGCCCATCTCCTTAATTCCATCTCCTCTTCTGTCATCCCTTCCATCTCACATATTCTTAACCTATCGCTCTTGACTACAACTTTTCCTATGGCCTTCAAGCATGCTGTGGTCACACTTCTCAAGAAACCTTCACTTGACCCTACTTCTCCTTATAATTATTGACCCATTTCCTTTCTTCCTTTCATTTTCAAACTTCTTAAACATGCAATTCTCCGCTGTTGCCTTGAATTTCTCTCTTCTCAAGCCCTCCTAGATTCACTTCAGCCTGGCTTTCGCCCTTACATTCTACTGAAACAGATCTTGCCAAAGTCTCCAGTGACTTGTCCCTGGCTAAATCCAAAGGCCTTTACTCAATCCTCATTCTTCTTGACCTTTCTGCTGCTTTTGACACTACTGATCACTACCTTCTCCTCGACACATTGTTTTTAGGGGCTCTGTGCTGTCCTGGTTCTCTTTTTCTCTCTCCCATCACTCTTTCAGTATTTGTTCTTGTGGTTCTTCCTCTACTGCTATCCCACTCTCAGTTGGTGTACCCCAAGGGTCTGTTCTTGGCCCTCTCCTTTTCTCTCTATATACCCAGTCCCTTGGTGCTCTCATCTCCTCCCATGGTTTTCAGTATCATTTTTATGCTGATGACTCTCAAATCTATCTACTGTATCTACACCTGATATCTCTCTGTCACTCCAAGCCCATATCTCTGCCTGCTATCTGACATCGCTGCCTGGATGTTTCACTGCCGTCTGAAATTGAACATGGCCAAAACCGAACTTCTTATCTTCCCCCCTAAACCCTCCTCCCCCTTCCTCCTTTCTCTATCTCTGACAATACTCTTCTCCTTCCTGTCTCCTCAGCCTGCAACCTTGGGGTCATCTTTGACTCCTCCCTCTCCTTCTCCACACATATGCGATAGCTAAAATCTGTTGCTTCTTTCTCTTTAACATTAACAAAATCCGCCACTTCCTTTCTGAACACACTGCTAAAGCACTTATCCACTCTTTAGTCACCTCCCATCTCGACTATTGCAACCTCCTCCTTGTTGGTCTCCCTCTGATCATCTCTCTCCCCTTCAATCTATTCAGAACTCTGCTGTGTGCCTAATCTTCTGCCAGCCCTGATATACTCATATAATCCCTCTTCTCAAATCACTTCATTGGCTCCCCTTCTATTTCCATATCCAATTCAAACTTCTCCTTCTAACCAACAAATGCATTCATTCTTCTGCTCCTCATTACCTTTTCTCTCTCCTCTCTCCCTATAACCCTCCTCCTTCTTTCTATGCCCTTCTCTTCCATTTCCAACTCCAAACTGCAATTCTTTCATCTTGCTGTTCCCTATGCCTGGAACAAATTACCTGTATCTATATGTCAGGTTTCATCTCTCCTCCTTTTTAAATCCATGTTAAAGGCTCACCTCTTTGAGGTTGCTTTTGGATCCTAATCCCTTGTTCTCCTTGTGTCTCCTTACCTTTCCCTATTTGTACCCTTGTTCTCATCTATTGTACTGTCTGTCTTGATTCGATTGTAAGCTCTGATGAGCAGGGACCGTCTTTTATATGTGTCTGTACAGCACTGTGTATGCCTTGTAGCGCTATATATATGATTAATAGTAGTAGTAGTAGTAATACCAGGAGCTGTAAACTAACTCTTTGGAAGAAAGGCCTGGCAATCTACTTCTGGTCACACCTTGCCAAGAAAATCCAGGGGCTTGGTTGCCAGGAGTCATCATTAAGTCAACACTGTAAATTGTAGGTTGACCCTCCTAGCATTAAAGATAGACTTTGAGATACATGTACTCTAAAAGAGAGATGTGTCTTAAATGTCCATAAAGGTCTTACTGGAAGGGATTAAAAAACCCCTCTCTCTTTTAACTAAAACTTTGGACAGTCTACAAAAATGAGAGGCAATTCAGCAGGTCCATCATGTTATATGAAAACCTAATGGAAGGCTTTTCTAATTCATGGCATATTCAGATGGCTTGCTTCTGGATGGTTGATATCATAATGGTTGAATGTTCCTGGACTCTTTGCCGTCTGATGCTAAGGCAGATTTCTCACCCAGGCTAACCTCAAAATGACTTGTTGGCTTGGCCTGTGATTTGACTAACACTTTCATAATGGCTAACTTTAACCTGCAAGTTGATGAGAAGGATAAATTATCCTACATGGATAGCTTTTTGATGTCAATGAAAGCCTTGGAATTACATGAAGTAGTTAAGTTTCCAACTCATGATAGAGGACATTGGTCATACTTTAGTTTTACTATTTGTGCCAAATGTGGACACTACTTGGGTCATTTACCAGTCCTGTTTGAGTTAACTGCTGCCCTGGGCAGACCATACATTAATTCAGTCTCTTCACATTGTAAGACATTCCAAGATGGTGACAGCTAAATGCAAATATCATGGATTCGTCTTCCCCCTCCCTTAGTAGTTGATCACATTTTTTACACTGATGTATTTAAACACCACTGGCAATATGCAGGTTAGGTGCTCTCTGATATGAGTGTGGACCAATTAGTAGCAATATGGGATGTTGATATTTACAAGGCCTCCCATTCGGTGCCTAATAAACAAATCCAAATGTTGATCAAATTTTACCCCTTGGTTTACTGAGACCATCTGGGAGCTAAAGAGAAACTTTGCAAGGTAAGTTACTGGTGCAAGCTTCAGACCTGTGATGCCCGGCACAGTTAGTAGTGTGAGTTTCAGCATTATAGATCTAAATTACACCATGTTAAATGTGAGTAATTTACCTCTAAAGTTAGGAATGCATCCTCTAGACTAGCTGAGCCTTTTCCACTGTTTGATTTTTAGTGGGGTCAGCAAGAAATAAAGATGATCTGGCTAGATTGAGGGCCAAACACTTTGCATTCTATTTAGAGGATAAAGTTGACTCCTTTTCATCATGCCCTATTCAGAGAAGGCTCAAACAAAGCAACTGGTCAAGAGTCTGCAAGAAAGTGTTGCATCTCTTTGGTTTAGAGTTTCTGTGGTCGCCATAGAAAATGCTGCAATGTCTATCTCATATGTCAAATTGTTGGAAGATTCAGTCCTTTTGTTCTTGTGTATGTTAACTAATACTTCCTTAACTACCAGGGATTTACTCTCTGCCTTAAAAAGAGCTTCAGTTAAGCCCATACTGAAGGATAAGACAGGAGACCTAATGGCATTGAATAACTTTCTGCCCATCTCTTGTTTACCATTTTAATCAAAAATGATAGAGGAAGCAGTTAGTATCCAGCTAAATGAGTTTGTGGTGAAAGGACAGGTGCTAAACACCTGGCAATATGGCTTTAGGAGCTCAGAGACCCTGCATATGTCCTTAATTGATCATATCTTGAGAGGTCTTGAACATAAACAATGAGCCTGTTTGCTCCTATGTTTCATCGGCTTTTGACTCCTTCTGCAGTGTTTACAATGATTTACTTCTATGGATGGCAAGATGCTTCAAGTGCATTTACAGAGTGAAGTCTCCTCGTGGCATAAGCTGAAGTTCAGGTGCCTCAGGTCTCTGAGCTTTCCTCCATATTATTCAATGTTTACTTAAGCCCGTCCTATACGTTATTACACTAAATGGGTTTCAAATTCAGGCTTTATGCAGCTGTTCTCATTTCTGACCATTTTGCTGTAGAAGCTGGGGCATCCTCTTTGAAGATATTCCAGCATTTTAGCTTGATCATGGAATGGATGGCAGATAATGCTTTGGCTGTTAACTTGCATAAGACTGAGGCCATGGTTATCTCTGAAGACACTAGTTTCATTCCACCTTCAAGCATACAGTTGAATGGACAGACAATTTCAGTCTGAGACAAGGTTTGCTACTTGGAAGATTTACAGAAGGACTGAATGGAAAAGTTTGTCTTTTTGCAGATGACACGAAAATTTGCAACAGAGTGGACTCCCCAGAGATAGTGGATAACATGAGGAAAGATCAACAAAAGTTGGAAAAATGGTCTAATGCTTGGCAGTTAAGATTTAATGTGAAGAAGTGCAGTGTCATGCACTTGGGAAGCAGAAACCCAAGGGAATTGTATGCAATAGGGGGCGAGAAGTTGATGTGTATGGACCAGGAGAAGGACCTCGGAGTGATTGTTTCTGAGGATCTCAAAGTGGTGAGACAGTGTGACAAGGCGTTGGCAAAAGCCAGAAGGATGCTGGGTTGCATAAAGAGAGGAATTACCAGCAGAAAGAACGAGGTGCTAATGCCATTGTACAAGTTATTGGTGAGGCGTCACTTGGAATATTGTGTTCAGTTTTGGAGACCATATCTCACAAAGGATATAAAAAGACTGGAAACAATTCAAAGGAAGGCGACCAAAATAATTTGGAGCCTGCATCAGAAGACATAGGACAAGAGACTTGAAGACCTAAATATTTACACTCTGGAGGAGAGGAGGAATTGCTTGTTACCACTTCCTTTGGGGGGCGGAACAATGCTGCACGGAGCCCTCCAAGAGATGGGAAGGCTCCACACTGGCTTCACCAGCACAGCCGTGGTTCCCTAAGAGGCAGGGAGCCATGGCTTGCAGAAGTAGGAGGCAAAAGAACTATGGTGGGGGCGGTAGCAGGCAGACACCGGGAGAGGAGAGGAGGGAGCAGGGGACAAGGGAAAGGTGAGATCTGCAATGGGGCTGACATGAGGGAGGGCGGGAGGAGGGGCTGACATGGGGGGGGGAGGGGGATGACATGGGAGGGGGGAGGGAGTGAGCTGGAAGGGAATTGACAAGGGAAAGGTGGGGTCTGCAACTGGGCTGACCGTGGGTACTGGAAGGTAATTGACTGTAGGCAATCTTGGTAAATGTTAAGGATGCTTTTGTAGGTAAGAACCCGCCTACATGACATGAAGGGAAGGTGGGGTCTGCAAATAGGTTGACATTGGGGAAGGAGGGGGCTGACACTGGGGAAGGAGGAGGCTGAAAGGGAACTGACAAGGGTTCTCTCTCATCCAGCAGGAACAACTGGAGTGCTGCCGGCATCAAACAAATCAGCCTGATTGCTGAAAGCATTCTTGAGGAAAAAACGCAGTGGGAAGGCAGAGGCAGGGCAGAGGCGGCAAAATCTAAAATTAAAACAGCCAGAATGCCGCTGCCGCCGCCGGATGAGAGGTGCAGGTGGAGGGAGTGGGGACAGGAGTAGGACAAGGAGAGACAAAGGTGAGAGATGGAGGACAAAGGGGGAGACGGGACAAATACTGGACAAAGGGGGAGATGGGGAAAATTCTGGACAAAGGGGAAGACCGAGACATACTGGACAAAGGGGGAGACAAGGGGGCAAATGCTGGACAAACGGAAGAGAGATGGGGACATACTGGACAAACGGAATAAATGCTGGACAGAGGGGAGAGACAGTGTGGGTTAGGATTAAAATGGGCTGATAGGGGGGCTAGTACTGGTAATGGGCAGATCAGGGAGGGCTAGGACTGGTAATGGGTTGATTAGGGAAGGCAAGGACTGGGAATGGACTGATTGAAAGGGGGCTGGGATTGGTAATGGGCTGATTAGGAGGGCTAGCACTGGGAATGGGCTGAGGGGGGACTAGCACTAGAAATGAGCTGATTAGGGGAGGCTAGCACTGGTAATGGGCTGATGAGGGGGGTAGGACTGGTACTGGTTTGAAGGGGGATAGGACTGGTAATGGAATGAGGGGGGCTAGCATTGAAAATGAGCTGATTGAGGAGGCTAGGACTGGTAATGGGCTGATGGGGGGGTAGGGCTGATAATGGGCTGACTAGGGGAGGCTAGCACTGGTAATGGAGTTGAGGGGGGACTAGCACTGGAAGTGAGCTGATTAGGGGGGCTTCAACTGGGAATGGACTGATGGTGGGGAGGGGAGGATAGAGCTGCTGGCCTTGGAAGAAAACTGGGGGTTAGGGCTACAAATGGACTGATGCAAGGGGATGGGAGAATGGGACTGGAAGGGAGTGGATGCTGAGAGGGACTGCCATGGTATTTGGACTAGAATGAGCTGGACAGTGGGGAAGGAGGGGGACTGGAAGGGAATGGACACCAGTGGCAGTTATGGGCATGCAAGTTGACATTGGAAGGTACCGGGAGGGAGGACTGGAAAGGGGCTGATACTGGGGAGGGTTACTGGGACCGGAAATAGGTTGATGGAAAGAAGTGAAGAAAACAAATGAAGAGATAAGAAATGGCAGATGGACCATAGACCACAGAAAGAGAGCTAAGAGAAGACAGGAAAGCAGAAGCCTCCGATCGGGACCAGCATGATCAGAGAATAAAATGGTCAGACAACAAAGGTAGAAAAAATAATTTTATTTCATTTTAGTGATTGGTCTTTGTGCTATCTTTATATTTTACACAGTATTGGGGAACTGCATCTCTTATTTATCTGATGTTGCACTGCATGTGGATTCTGGCGTCTTGGGGTTTCAGTTTAAATTTTGTCTACATATTATTATTTTTACTTTAGATTATGGGTACTTATTCTGTACTTGGTGAGGGTCGATGTTGTGAGTGTGTGTCTGAGGCCAGGTGTTCTGTTAAAATGGAGTTTGTACATAAAGATCTATATTGTACTGTAGTAATTTGACTTGTTCAGCTTTTCAGATAGGTGTTTGGATGTTCCAAGGCCCACTGTAGTATTTACAGTGACACTTTTTTTGGATGGGCTCCTTATGTGAGTTTTAGAGGTTTGTGCTGATATGGTATGGTATGGAAGGTTTGCTCTTTGTTGTAGGGTTTTGTATTAGTTCACAATATGCCTGGTACTGGAGAATAGTGTTTGTGGTCGTTAGTGAGATGATCAGAATCAGATTTTTTTTTTTTTAATATTGAGTTCTTTGGGTGAATGTCCTGGTTCTGCTCTGCACCTACTGTGGATGCAAAATATATGTTGAAAAAGAAAAAGCAAGAACCATAACAGTTTATAACAACAAAATAAAAATGAGTTATAATTTAATTTTATAAACTGTGCTGTTGGTTCTTGCTGTCTTTTAGTTATTTGGTGTGCAAACAGGGACCTAGCCCTGTGCTTGGGGGGTGCATTTCGGCTGTCTGCTATTGCCCTGCTGCCGCTGGCAGGACAATAGCAGGCAGCCGAAATGCACCCCCCCCCCTCCCCCCAAGCCTTTTCTCAGCACTTTAAGCAGGTCTGGTCCCTCCCTCCTCCGATGCGATGTCAGAGCAGGGAGGGACAGATCTGCTTAAAGTGCCGGCGCCTTTTAGATCGGGCGCATGCCCCCCCTTTCTCCTGACTATACCTCTGTCCAGCACTGCCTGCTATTTCCCTGTTGCCAGTGCCGCTGTGAAAAAAACAGAGGGTGGCAGCAGCAGGGAAAGAGCAGGAAACACTGACAGAGGTATGGAGGGGAGCACGCGCCCGAGCTGCAAGTTGCACAGGACGCGATTGCAACTGAGTACGACCCTGTCTGCAAACGTCTTGCATTCCCTCCATATAATCTAATTGGCTTTTTGGTTTGGTTCAGTCCCTGATTGGAGTTCTGAAAAAGCCCCGCCCCCTCTAGGGGGGGGGGGGCGCCATCTCATTCTTCGCCTCAGGCAGCAGATTGCCTTGAGCCGCCCCTGCTTGCAATAAGTCCCCATGTTCATATGTTTTCTCAGTTGTTGCACCAAAACTATGGCATACCCTTCCGTCTTCTGTGTGAGCCCTTCAGGATTACTTGGTATTCTGCAAAAAGTCTAGAGTGCATCTTTTCCAAACTGCTTTTCAGTTGTAAAGAAGTCTTGATTATTTTATTATTATCTTTGTGCCTTGTTTTATTTGTTGCAAATGTTTGTTTGTAGTGTAAATAAGGAATTGTAGAACTTAATAAAGGGAGTGTGGAACTTACTAGCTTTCATGGATGGACAGTCTGGATAGGCTGCATGGTCTTTGTTTTCTGCGTTTCGTTGGGGTCGATGTTCAGTGGCGGTGATCAGCGTCTTTACAGCACCTGGCTACTGCTGCTTTAACTAAAACTGGATAGTCAGTGCCTGAACCTATCCTGCGTCTGGTGCTTATATCCGAGGTTTTGCTGTCTCCCCAACCCTTCTAGCTTTCGCACTATCTCCAATCAATTGACCTGTCCAACTTTATGAGGTTTAGCTATCTGGAATATCACTGCTATCTGGATAGATGTCAGGACCACCCCAGCTCCACCCACAGACCCTCCCTCCCCCCAAATTAACCAGGGCATCTTTCCTGCGGTCTAGGGGGCTATTCAGCGGCACTAGCCAAATGGATGCTGTAAATTGTATAAACCAGGCCTTGGCAAATTTTGTGCAGATTTATGAACCAGGCTACAAACTTAGAAGGCAGTGCTTGCGATCTCCTCATGACCCCCCTATTGTCTCTTGCCTGGTCTCATGTTCTCAAGTATCACAACACCAGCACCAGAATTCCTACACCATGCGTCATCTTTACAACACTATAGCTTCAGATAGCAAGTGTCTCTATTGGTATGTGGTGCAACAGTGGTGTGCCTGTCTGTGCATGGGATGTGTGGTGGGTGCCTTTGTGTGGGTGGGGTGCAGGGCTGTGGTGCATGTGTGTATGTGCTGCAGATCTGGGGAGCCTAAAATATGTGTGGTGTGCAGAGATGGGGTGCCCGTGTCTGAGTGGGAATGTGTGTGGTGCAGAGGTGTACGTAGCATGAAGCTCAGATGCATGACTGTCCTATGGAGATGGGGTGCCTGTGCCTGTGTGTGGTGTGGTGTGGTGTGCTTGAGGGAGGAGAATACACCTTTCAGCAAATACACATTGTGCCCTTTTGCCTCCATGATTTCATCCCTTTAACATCCAACACCTTGCATGTTTCCTTCCCCCCTCCAACCCCTCCCACTCTCTGTTCTCCTTCAAGACTCTCTTTCCTTCTCCCTCCCCCCTAGCACTCCCATCCCCCTGCTCTACATTCCCCATCCTCTTTCCTTTGTGTTTTTTTTTTGTTTGTGTTAATGGCTCTTTAAGCTTTTACAGTTTTGTGCCCCACCTAGGGTTGCCAACTTTTTCACCGAGAAAAACCTGACACCTGTGGCTCGCCATGCTCCACCCATTCTCCGCCCCTACTCCCACTCCTGCCCCGCCCCCAGTCCCACCCACAAAAATTACCGAGGATACGTGTAGGCTAACTTCCTTGGTCAGATAATAATTAAACTGGGAAACCCCAAAAGCCAAACATGAAATGTACAACACTGGAGAAATAAAACTATAAAGTCATTTCTTCTTGCACTAAACAAAAACGCAAAGATGTTAGCAATACACACTTCCCAGACCAAACATATTCCAGTTAATAAATTCAAAATAAAAAGTATTTTTCTACCTTCTGTTTGGGCATTTTATTTTTCAGTTGCAATTGCTCCAGTCACTTTCTTCTGGTTTCTTCGTGTCTTCTGCGAGCTATCCATTTGTCCTTCCTTCTCTTTTCCATTCTCTCTCTATTTCTGCTTTAACATACTGATTGTTTCCCTTTTGCTCTTTCCCCCAATTCTTTCCTTATTCCTTTATCATCCATTTAAATTTCACCCTTCCATTCTCAAGCCCCTCTTACTCTCCCAATACTCGGCCCATCATAGACTTTTCTTCCACACAAAATATCTTTTCCCCTTCCATTCTCATTCCCCATCCATTCTAGTCCTCCCCCAAAATCAGTTCCCTTATAGTTCTAGACCAGCGATGGCGAACCTATGGCACGCGTGCCAGCTGTGGCACGCGAAGGCCTTGCAGCTGGCACGCGGGCAATAGGTCCGCAAAAAAAAGAAAAAAGCTGTCTCTGACTGCTGCCGCGGACGCGGCAAGGGCAGAATGCAGCGTCCCGCGGGGCCCCCTCCGCCCGCTAAGCCCCTCTGCAAGAGCTTTCAGATTCGCGAGGGAGAGCGTCTCCCTCGCGTCTCTGTTAAGCCCGCAGGGGCTAATGGGAAATTTCCCATCAGCCCCTTTAGACGCGAGGGACTGATGGGAAATTTCCCATTAGCCCCTGCGGGCTTAACAGAGACGCGAGGGAGACGCTCTCCCTCGCGAATCTGAAAGCCCTTGCAGAGGGGCTTAGCGGGCGGAGGGGGCCCCGCGGGACATTGTAATCTGCCGCGGCAGCAGCCAGAGCCTGCTTTTTTTTTTAAAAAATTTGCCGGGGGGGGGGGGGTTAGGACTGCTAATGGGCAGGAGGGGGGGGGGGGTTAGGACTGCTAAGGAGGGGGGGTTAGGACAGCTAATTGGCAGGAGGGTGGGGGGGGTTAGGACTGCTAATGGGCAGGAGGGGGGTGTTAGGACTGCTAATGGGCAGGGGGGGGTTAGGACTGCTAATGGGCAGGGGGGGGGAGGGTTAGGACTGCTAATGGGCAGGAGGGGGGGGGGGTTAGGACTGCTAATGGGCAGGAGGGGGGGGGTTAGGACTGCTAATGGGCAGGGGGGGGAGGGTTAGGACTGCTAATGGGCAGGAGGGGGGGTTAGGACTGCTAATGGGCAGGAGGGGGGGTTAGGACTGCTAATGGGCAGGAGGGGGGGGGGTTAGGACTGCTAATGGGCAGGAGGAGGGGGGGGGTTAGGACTGCTAATGGGCAGGAGGAGGGGGGGTTAGGACTGCTAATGGGCAGGAGGGGGGGTTAGGACTGCTAATGGGCAGGAGGGGGGGGGTGTTAGGACTGCTAATGGGCGGGGCGGGGGGGGTTTAGGACTGCTAATGGGCTGGGGGGGTTAGGACTGCTAATGGGCGGGCGGGCGGGGGGTTAGGACTGCTAATGGGCGGGCGGGCGGGGGTGTTAGGACTGCTAATGGGCAGGAGGGGGGGTGTTAGGACTGCTAATGGGCGGGGGGGGTTAGGACTGCTAATGGGCGGGCGGGCGGGGGGGGTAGGACTGCTAATGGGCTGGGGGGGTAGGACTGCTAATGGGCTGTGGGCTGATGGGGGCTGTCTGGAAGTGAGTTGATGGGGGGGGGCTAGGACTGGTATTGGGTTGGGGGGTTGCTAGGACTGGAAATGGGCTGATGCAGGGACTAGAAGGGAATGGATGCTGGGTGAGGCTGGAACTAGAAGGGAGCTGATGTTGGGGGAGGATTAGAATGGGATGGGGCTGGGAGAGTAAAATGGAGAGGGGAAAAATATTTTGTGTGGGAGGGATCAAAAATCTACAATTGGCCGGGTATTGGGAGAGTAAGTGGGGATTGAGGATGGAGGGGTAAAATTTGAGTGGATGAAATAGGAATGAGGAAAGAGCAAAAGGAGAAAGATTAGTATGTTAAAGCGGATGTAGAGAGAGAGAATGGAAAAAAAAACTAGAAGAGAGAAGAAAGGACAAATGGACAACAGATGATGGAGAGTTAGCAGAAAACATGAAGAAACCAGAAGAAAGTGGCTGGAGCAATTGCAACTGAGCTGAGGTATTCTGTTTATGTAATTCCTTTTTGACATTGCCACTTGTTCTCTTTCCCCAGTAGGTCATGTATTGTTATTGTCTGAAATGTATTGGTTTAATATTTGCAGTGTTGCCTTTTGATAGGTATGGTGTGGTGCTTTGTGAGTCCTGGTAGTGCTGTTAGGATACGGCGGGTTTGCTATTGGTTCTAAATGGGCAGTGTTTGTAGTAGTTCCTAATGTGCCTGGCGGTTGGCACTGGATTATAGTAATGTAGAAATCTTTTAGTCTGTCTTTATCCATACACTCATTAAGAGACATGTTTACTAAAAGTTAGTGTATGTTAGCATTATGCAAATATTTATGCAAATTGACGTGCTGGCACTTTGAGGAAATTCTTTGGTTTTGTGCGGCAGTTTGGGCACTCGGGCTCAAAAAGGTTAGCCATCACTGTTCTAGACCCACCCAGCATCCACTCCCTTCTAGTCCCATTCTCCCATGCCCCACATCAGCCCATTTCCAGTCCTATTGTAGCCCCCATCAGCCCATTTCCAGTCCTAGTCCAGCTCTTCATCAGCCCATTTCCAGTGCTAGCCCTCACATCACAGGCCATTTCCAGTCCTAGCCCCCCCCAATCACAGCCCATTTCCAGTCCAAGTCCCCCATCACAGCCTCTTTCTAGCCCTAGCTCCCCCCCCATCACAGCCTATTTCCAGTCCTAGGCCCCCCCACCATCACAGCCCATTTGCAGTCCTAGTCCCCCCCCCCCGCACCATCACAGCCCATTTGCAGTCCTAGCCCCCCTAATCACAGCCTATTTCCAGTCCAAGTTCCCCCTCCCTCCACCATAGCCCATTTCCAGTCCAGGTCCCCCTCCATCACAGAAACATTTCCAGTCCAAGTCCCCCCCCCCCCATAGCCCTTTTCCAGTCCAAGTTCCCCCCCTCATAGCCCATTTCCAGTCCAGGTCCCCTCCCCCCCATATCCTTTTTCCATTCCTTGTTCCCCTCCTCACATCCCATTTCCAGTCCTGGTCCCCCCCCCCACCCATCACAACAACATTTCCAGTCCAAGTCCCCCCCCCCCCATAGCCCTTTTCCAGTCCAAGTTCCCCCCCATAGCCCTTTTCCAGTCCAGGTCTCCCCCCCCCCAGCCCATTTGTAGTCCTAGCCCCCCCCCCATCACAGCCCTTGCAGTCCTTGGCCTCTGCCCCCCGACCAGCACCACGGCTGTCTGAGGGGCTTCAGAGGGAGCCGGAGAAGCCCGCGCGAGGCCCCGGCTCCCTCTGTACAACTGCCAGCGTGAAGATCCTTTTCCTTCACGCTGGCGGTTGTTTCTGTGAAGCCGCAAATGCTGGGAAAGGTTAAAGGGCATTGCCTTTAACCTTTCTCAGCAATCGCGGCTTCACAGAAACAGCCGCCAGCGTGAAGGAAAAGGATCTTCACGCTGGCAGTTGTACAGAGGGAGCCGGGGCCTCGCGCGGGCTTCCCCGGCTCCCACTGAAGCCTTCCGGTGTGCAGGCTGTTTTTTTTTTAACTCCGCGGACTTCTTCGGATCGGAAGAAAAGCCGTTTTTTTGCTCTGGCTGCTTCCGATCTTGAGGCCAGAGCAAAAAAATGGCTTTTCAAGGGCTGGTTTTACCTCTGCGCCGGCAGCCGGCCTGGCCATGGAAAAACCGGCCAGGCCGGCTGAAAACCAGCCGGTTGGCAACCCTAGCCCCACCCCACCCCATCTAACTTTTTTTTTTTAATTGCCCTCCCGATCAGCTCCCATCTTCTGCCATCCAGGCCACGACCTGGCCTTCCGCACTTGTTCTGTCCATGGGGATCTGATCTTCCACAGGCAGAAGAGAAGGGGATGGTTGTATTTGCGGCCCCGATGCAGGCTGTTTGCCCGCAGCAGATCAGATCCCTGCGAGCAGAGAACTTGTATCAGGGCCGCAGTTGCAGCCATCCCCTACTCTCCTGCCCATCGGGATCGATCTCCCTCAGGCTGATAGAAGGCTTCTTGCCTTGCTTTCGTGATCTTTCTTAAAGTAGAAGCAAGTAAATTCCAGGTGCCAGATGCGAATTTCTGGTCTCCATGGTGGTCTGGCACCTGGGATTTGTTGAGCCCTGGTATAAATCCTTCTGAATACTGACCCTGTATTTCTAAATAAATAAAAACACTGAGGCAATCCTAGCTTTGTCCATGATAAGCATGGAGTTGGCGTTCTTATTTATTCCAGTCATTTTGATATACTGAACAAAGGCCAAAGATCATCAAGGTAGTTTACATTTATTTATTCCTTTATACTGCGTTTCTGAGGATCAATGCGGTTTACAGAGAACAGAACTTCAACATTACATGGAACAGATTTACATTATAACATGAATGGAAATTAGGGATAACACAGAACGGTGTAAACTATATACAAAATAATAGAATTGCTTGTAGCCGACTACGGTCCAGAGTTTCATCTTAAGCTAAAGGGCAGGAGGGGGGGAGGGGGTGGAGGGAAGGGAAGGGACAAGAGTAACAGTAATATGAGAATGAAGAGAGAACACACAGGGGGAGAAGAGCGAAGAGGGGCAGAACCAGGAGGGTGAGGGATCAGGAGGTGGATGCTTGGGGAAAGGCCCGATGGAAGAGTCAGTCCTTTAGGCCCTTCTTAAACCTAGGGCAGAGAGACAGGGGAAAGGGGTTACTGAGGGAGGGGCTGATATAGGCAAAAGAGGAGTTCCTAGAGATGACATGGGGAAGGAAAGGACAGAAGAGGCTTGGGAAGAACAGAGAATCTGGGACAGAAGAACATATGGGTAAATGAGGATGGCAGAAAGAAAAAAGGGCATGATGAATGAGAAAAAGCAGTTTGTATTGGATATGGAAGGAGACTGGGAGCTAGCGAAGGGAATAAGGAGAGGAGAAGTATGATCAAAGCAGTGGGCTCTGAAAATGAGTTTGTCAGTAGTAGACTGAGTAAGTTAGAGATGCCAGAGAGAGTATTGGGGAAGACCCGCTTAGAGTGCTTTGCAGTAGCGAGACAGGTGATAACCAGAGAGAGAACTAACAGTGTGAGCTGGGGGATGGTAAAAGAAGAGCAGAGGCGACAAAGGGAAAAAAAGCAGGATTTGGAGACAGCATTAATATGAGGCTTGAAGGAGAGAGCAGAGTCAAGGGTGATACAGTGTAGTTACTCACCTGTAACAGTTGTTCTCCGGGGACGGCAGGAATCAGTCCTCACATACAGGCGACGTCGGCGCCGATGAAGCCCCCGTGCGAAGCAAATCCCCAGCTTTCAGAGAAAGCCTTTGGGAACTGCATCACGCATGCGCGGTCCTCTTCCCGCCCAAGGGTGCCATCTTGCTCAGTCAAATGACATAGCTAAAAAGACGTCAAAAGAATAAAAATAATAATAAGAAGAAGAAGACTGAAATTCCACGGGGAAGAGGGAGGGTCGTGAGGACTGATTCCTGCTGTTCCCGGAGAACACCTGTTACAGGTGAGTAACTACGCTTTCTCCGGGAACAAGCAGGAAGTCAGTCCTCACATATGGGACTCCCCAGCTATAGGCTACCGAAAACCCACAAGCAGCCACAATAGGAATCTAACTAAGAGTAGCACTCCGGTAGCCTGACACAGAAGGGTCGGAGGGCAGGAGTTGCCTAGACCTCGAAAAGCTTATGGAGTACAGCCTGGCTGAAAGCACTGTCCCGTCGGAACTCCCTATCCAGGGAGTAATGCGTTGCGAAAGTCTGACCCAAAGACCAGGTGGTGGCCCGGCAGATGTCTGCCAGAAATGAGAACAGAGCAGAAATGAGCCACTGATGCCGCCATGGCCCTGACCCGATGGACCGTGACACAACCCTCCAACGGAAGCTCGGCTGCCCTGTATGCCCAGGTAATACAGTCTGCTACCCAGGTGGACAGCGTATGCTTGGAAACATCCATCCCCAGCTTACTGGGGTCATAGGATACGAAGATCTGAGAAGCCCTTCTATGGCCCTGCGTGCGCTGAATATAGAAGGCTAACGCCCTCTTACAGTCCAGGGTATGCAATACTGTCTCTGCCCGACTGGCATGCGGCCTGGGAAAGAAGGTAGGCAGTAGCACCTCCTGGTTGAGGTGGAACGAGGAAACCACTTTCGGAAGGAACTTGGGGTGCCTGCGAAGCACCACCCGGTTCCTATAGAACCTGATGTAAGGCCTGTCGGACACAAGGGCCTGAATCTCACTCACCTGCTGAGCCAACATGAGGGTCACCAAAAAAAAACACCTTCCAAGAAAGGTAGCACAGATGGCAAGTTGCCATCGACTCAAATGGTGGCCGAGTAAGCTGCCCTAAAACCACATTGAGATCCCATTCGGTTGCCAGCAGGCGAATGGGAGGCTTCAGAAGAAGCAGGCCTCTCAAGAATCAAGAAACCAAGGGTAGGGCAGAGAGAGGCTTCTCTTCCACAGGGAAGTGGTTTGCTGCAAGAGTGCTAAGGTGCACCCTGATGGAGTTGGACTTGAGGCCCAAATCCGAAAGGTGGAAAAGGTACTGTAGAACCACCCCAACCTGGCAGGAGAAGGGATCCACACCCTGCCCCTCACACCACGACACAAACCTACGCCACTTCAAGTCATAGGTCCTCCTAGTCGAGGGCCTCCTTGAGGCTAGCAAGACCTCCTCAACCTCCTTTGGAAGGAGGAGAAGGATGAGGATTACCCTCTCAGCAGCTATGCCATTAGGTTGAGGGAACTGAGTATGGGATGCAGGAGAGTGCCCCCCTCCTGGGACAGGAGGGCTGGGGTGGACCCCAGAGGGATGGGAGCCTCCACCGCTAGCTGAAGTAGAATTGAAAACCAGGGTTGCCTCGGCCACCTTGGGGCTACCAGAATGACTGAGGCCTTGTCCTGGAGGATCTTGAAAAGAGTCTTGGCACCAGAGGAGTCGGAGGGAACGCATACAGAAGGCCCACTGACCATGATATCAGAAAACATAGAAACATAGAAACATGATGACAGAAAAAGACCACAAGGCCCATCTAGTCTGTCCTTCCATAACAACTACAACAGTCCACTTTTTACCTTTAGAGATCCTCTGTGTTGGTCCCATGCTTTTTTGAATTCAGTTACTGTCCTCATCTCTACCACCTCCACTGGGAGACTATTCCACGGATCCACTACTCTTTCCGTAAAGAAATATTTCCGCATATCACTCCTGAATCTATCTCCCTTCACCCTCATCCCAAGCATCAGCGGCCACCCTGTCCGGGTGGGGCTGCCTGGAGCAGAAGTGGGGCAACTGGTGATTGACCGGACTCGCAAACAAATCCATCACTGGCCATCCCCAGGCCTGGAAAAGCCAAAGAGCTACTCCCCGGTCCAGCTGCCACTCATGGGGCTGGAGAATCCTGCTTAGTCTGTCGGCCAAGCAATTGTCCTGGCCCGGCAGGTAGACGGCTCGCAGATGCATGCCATGCCGGGTTGCAAACGAGCACAGATCCAGGATTTCCTGACATAGGAGACGGGACCCCGTGACACCCTGCTTGTTCACATAGAACATGGCCACCTGGTTGTCTGTCTGTATCAAGACAGGTTCGTGGGCCAGTACCCGCCAGAAAACTCGCAGAGCCAGGCGTATGGCACAGAGCTCCAAGAAATTGATCTGTTGTGTTCTCTCGTTTGGGGACCAGACTCCCTGAGTATAGAACACCTGGCAATGGGCTCCCTAGCCCAGCAGGGAGGCATCCGTGGTTAGGATCCTTGTGTGCAGAGGAGTCTGGAAAGGCATTCCCGCCTCCAAGTGGAGTTACTGAGTCATGCTCATCCGAGCTTACAATCTAGTTGAGACAATATAGAGCATTAGTCAATTCGGTGCAAAGCACAATATGGTCTTTACAATTCGGTCATGAAAATGACGGGAGTCAGGTTGAGATAAAGGATAGAAGTCAGGATCTGAAAGTGACAGTGAAGAGGTGGGTCTTCAATTTGGATTTGAAGAGGGCCAGGGAGGGTGCCTGGCGTATAGATACAGGTAAGCTGTTCCAGGCGTGAGGTGAAGCAAGATGAAAGGAGTGAAGTCGGGAGTTAGCGGTGCGAGTGAAAGGCCTAGATAGAAGTGATTTGTTAGCGGAGGCACCACTGAGCAGTTCTCATGTGGAGGCGGGCGTCTGGTGTCACATGGACCGTGGAAGCCATGTGCCCAAGCAGGCGCAGAAACTCTTGCTGACACTGCAAGTCTGCGACTCACCTGACGTGCCAGGGCCAGAAGCCTGCTTGCCCTGTCTGCCGGCAGGTAGGCCCTTGCCTGAAGGGTGTCGTCTGGCCCCAATGAACTCTAGTTGTTGAGTGGGAGCAAGGCTGGAATTGGGGTAATTGATTACAAACCCCAGATGATGAAGCACCTGGATGGTGGAGATGTGGCCTGGTGGGTCTCGCTGGCTGAGGAGCCTCTGATGAGCCAGTCATCCAGGTAGAGGAAGAAGACAAAGACCCCTTGAAGTCTGAGAAAGGCAGCCACTATGGCCAGGCACTTTGTGAATACCCTGGGGGCTGAGGCCAGGCCAAAGGGGAGTACCCTGTACTGGTAGTGGTTGCCCCCTACCACAAAGTGCAGATACTGCCTGTGGTCTGGGTGTATTAGGATGTGTGTATACGCATCTTTTAGGTCTAAGGAGCATAGCCAGTCTCCCTGGTGGAGGTAAGGCATCAATATTCCAAGGGAGAACATCTTGAACTTCTCCCTCCCCAGGAATTTGTTTAAGTTGCACAGGTTGAGGATGGGTCTGAAGTCTCCTGTTCTCTTTGGCACCAGAAAGTACCTGGAATTGAAGCCCTTGCCCTGCAGGTGGCACCGGTTCTACTGCCTGATCCTCAAGAAGACCCACCAACTCCTTCAAAAGAAGGTCCCAGTGAAGAGGAGACCTGAGGGGCTCTCCCAGGAAGTAAGGAGGGGGTACCTGGACCAGGTGAAGGAGATAGCCCTCTTGGACTATCTGCAAGACCTAGGCATCGGTGGTAATGGCTGTCCACCTGTGGGCATACAGGGTAAGCCTGCCTGCTGTGCACTACCTGTCCCCTGTGGGGAGACGGGCCATGCTGTGAGTGTCAAAAGCTACTGCCAGGCTGGACCGGAGCCGGTGCCTGGGGTTTGGCTTTCTCCTTACGTGGGCCATGCCCCTGTCCCTTGGCCTGCTACCCCTGTTGGGGAGCCTGGGGCTGTTAGAGCCAATTCAAAGGTGAGGGTCTTAGACTTTAGGAAGACTAACTTTGCAAAGATGGGCCAATACCACAGGGAGTCGTTAGCGGGATGGGAACAGCTGTGGGATGTAGAAAACCAGTGGGCAAAACTGAAAGGGGATATTTTAAGGGCAGCCAACCTTTTTCTTAAAATGGTAAATAAAGGTAAAAGGAAAAGGCAACTGCTATAGCTTTCGAAAGAAGTAGCTGAAAAAGTGAAGAAAAATAGGGAGGCCTTCATGAAATACAAGAGATCACAGAGAGAGGAAAACAGGCATCTATATTTGGAAAAACTTAGAGAAGCTAGCAAAGTGGTCAGGAAAGCAAAGATTCAAAAAGAGAATGAAATAGCCAATGCAATAAAATGGGGGGATAAGATATTTTTCAGATATGTTAGTGAGACGAGGAAGGGCAAAAGTGGTATTGTCAGACTCAAGGGTAAAGGGGAGGAATATGTAGAAGCTGATGAGGATAAAGCGGAATTTATTTTTATTTTATTTATTTACATTCTCTTATATACCGCGCTATTCTGCATCAGTGCGGTTTACATTGAACAAATTGCTTAACAAATATTTCTGTTCTGTGTTCACAGATGAAGAACCAGGAGCAGGACCTCAGAAACCACCCACAAACAGGAACAGAAGCGAGGGACATCTTGAACAATTTCAGAAGACTGTGTTCGTGAGAAACTAGCTCAACTTAAAGTAGACAAAGTGATGTGACCGGATGGGATACACCCTAGAATGCTGAGGGAACTTGGGGACATTCTAGCAGCTCCACTGACTGACCTATTCAATGCCTCATTGGAGTCGGGAGTGGTGCCAAAGGACTGGAGAGAGGCTCATGTAGTGCCTTTACACAAAAGCGGAAGTAAGGATGTGGTTGAAAACTACAGGCCGGTTAGTTTAACTTCGGTGGTGAATAAATTATTGGAAATGCTTCTGAAAGAGAAAATAGTGAGGTTTCTGGAGTCCAACGGATTACATGATCCAAGGCAGCATGGATTCACCAGAGGAAGTTCTTGTCAGACAAATCTGATTGATTTCTTTGACTGGGTGACCAGGGAGTTGGACTGAGGGAGAGCCCTGGATGTGGTGTATTTAGATGTCAGTAAAGCCTTTGACACTGTTCCTCACAGGCGACTTATAAACAAGCTGAGCACCCTAGGGATGGACCCTAAAGTTACTGCTTGAGTTAGAAATTGGTTGGGTGGGAGGCGACAAAGAGTACAGGTAAATGGAGCTCACTCTGAGGAGAAGGATGTTACCAGTGGTGTGCCCAAGGAATCTGTCCTTGGTCCGATTCTTTTTAACATCTTTGTTAGTGATATAGCGGAAGGGCTGTCGGGTAAGGTTTGCCTCTTTGCGGATGATACCAAAATCTGCAATAGAGTAGACACCCAGAAAGGTGTAGATAACATGAGGAGGGATCTAGCTAAGCTTGAAGAATGGTCTAGAATTTGGCAGCTGGGATTTAATGTTAAAAAATGTAAGGTCATGCATTTGGGCTGCAGCAATCCAAGGGAGCAATATAGTATAGGGGGTGAAGTACTTTTGTCCACTAAAGAAGAGCGGGACCTAGGCGTGATTGTGTCTGACGATCTTAAAGTAGCTAAACAGGTAGAAAAGGCGACGGCGAAAGCTAGAAGAATGCTTGGGTGCATACGGAGAGGAATGGCTAGCAGAAAAAAGGAGGTGATAGTGCCTCTGTTTAAGTCTACGGTGTGACCTCATTTGGAGTATAGTGTGCAATTCTGGAGACCGCACCTTCAAAAGGATGTGAACAGGATGGAGTCGGTGCAGAGGGTGGCTACTAAAATGATTAGTGGTCTTCATTATAAAGCATATGAGGACAGACTTAAGGATGTTAATATGTACACCTTAGAGGAAAGGCTGGATAGAGGTGATATGATTGAGATGTTTAAATACCTCCGTGGCATAAATGTTCAGGCGGAGAGCCTCTTTCAATTGAAAGCAAGTTCTGCTATGAGGGGACATGGGATGAGGGTGAAGGGGGATAGATTCAGGAGTGATATGCGGAAATATTTCTTTATGGAAAGAGTGGTGGATCCGTGGCTTAGTCTCCCAGTGGAGGTGGTAGAGATGAGGACAGTAACTGAATTCAAAAAAGCATGGGACAAACACAGAGGATCTCTAAGGGAAAAAAGGGGGCTATTGTAGTTGTTGATATGGAAGGACAGACTAGATAGGCCATGTGGTCTTTTTCTGTCGTCATATTTCTATGTTTTTATTAAAAGGGCTTCTTACCCAAGCCCTTCTTGCGAGAAGGGGCAGAGGTCTTCTTGGAGAGCCATGTCCTCATCATGTACTCGGTCTCCAGTTCTGCGGCCTTGTCGGTCATGGTTTGCCAAAGATGTTGTCCCCTTGGCATGGGACATCAACCAACTTGTCTTGAACCCATTGCTCGAGGTCTATCGACTGTAGTCATGCCTGCGGCGTGCACCGATGCCCGCTGAGGCTACCCGGGCCGCCGACTCGAACCCGTCATAGGCCGCTCAAGATATAAACTTTGAGCACTCACGGATAGCGGTGGACAGGCTCCTGAAGCACTGCAAAGGTCCCTCGGAGAGACCAGTCGAGAAGCCGGTGAGTTCCTTCGCCAGGTCCCTCAGGTATATGCCCATATACAGCTGGTATGCCTGGATCCGACAAGTCAGCATTGAACCCTGGAAGCACTTCCTGCCAAGGGCATCCAAGTTGCGGGCCTCCCTGCCAGGAGGCACTGAGGAGTGTGTCTTCTGGCTCTTCAGCCTGCGCATGGCCGATTCCACAACCATGGAATTGTGCGGCAGCTGCAACTTTTGAAAGCCAGGGCTCCGGCGGACTCGATGCATCAAGTCAATCCGTTTGCTGATAACCGGCACCGACGCTGGTGTCTCCCACATGCGGAGCATCAGTCGTTCCAGGATCGGAGGCACGGGTACAGTAAGGGTCTCCCAAGGGGGGGGGGGCCCTCATACTGCAGGATCTTGAGCTCATCGGCTGGAGGATCCTCCTTGGACTCCGTGGGGAACGCCAAAGCCTTGGACATATCCCTCACGAAGTTCAAGAACCTCATGTCCTCCAGAGGGGACCTTCTCCGAGGTTCGGACACCGGGGAATCGGACGGAACATCCCTGTGCTGACAGGTGTCTGGGGACTCCTCCTCCTCCGTTTCCCACCCTGATGCCTCTGAGGAGGAATCGATGGGCTCCATCATCGAGGTCCCTGATGCCAGCAGCTCAGCGGTGACAACCTCGGTCCCAAACGGGAGGCCGAGAGGGGCCTCGGCCGAGGATCGATTCGAGCCTGAATGGCCTCGAGGATCGGCTTGGCCTCCGGGGTCGACTTCAATGTCGATGGCCCGGTGGTTGGGGCGGAGGACCAGACAGACCGGCAATCAGCGCCCACTGCTACTCCATGAAGGCAGTAAAACTGCGCTCCAAGGCCACCATTCTGAACTGGAGTCCAGAAGGCTCTGCAGCCACTGGGGCGGGTTCTGATGCCGTCGGACCTAACACTGGTTCCCCCGGAGGGGAGTTCTTGATGAGGATAGTTGTTACCTGCCTTGGCTGATCCGTCTCCCGGCAAGGAACCTTTACTGGATGCGCCGTCTCTGAGGATCCCGGACGGTGCTCGGGTCTCCGTGACAGGCCCCGGGAGAGGCTGGGCCGTTCGTAGCCATCCAATGATGCCACCTTTGAGGAGTACTTCTTCCTTCAGTGTAACCACAAGGGAGACCCCCTCTCCGAGGAACCCCGACGATGCTTGGGCTCGGAATGCTCACCCCGAGACGTCAAGGCCTCAGACGAGGTCCGGGCTTGCGAAGGCACTGACTCAAGAAAAATCCTATCATGCTGCTGCTGGCAGCTTTAGGGCCTCAGAGGACATCTTCCTACATGGACCGCAGACCGTTGGGTCATAGGCATCGGAGACAGCAGTCATGCGTATCGGTGAGGGACATGAGTTTTTTCACACCGATTGCATTTTTTAAACCCGCTGGCAGCCATCGGGAGAAAAAGGGCCCCTGCGAGGTTGAAGACCCGGGCTGCCAGTTAAAAAGAAAAAGGGCACGAACGCCAGTCACGAAGGACAAAACCCGAAAAATACTATCCGGACTCAATACCGGTGTACCGAGCCGAAGGCGGGAAGAGGAACCAGTGTCGATCCGTTAAAAGAAAGAATTCTTAACAGTTTTTAGACTTTTTTCACAGGGACACTTGGACAACGTCTGGAGGGCTCCGTGGAAAAAAGGAGACTGATGCAATTCCCAAAGGCTTTCTCTGAAAGCTGAGGATTTGCTCCGCTCGGGGTTCCGTCGGCGCCAATGTCACCCAAATGTGAGGACTGACTTCCTGCTTGTTCCCGGAGAAAGCGTAGTTACTCACCTGTAACAGGTGTTTTCCAGGGACAGCAGGAATCAGTCCGCACATATGGATGATGTCGGCACCAACGGAGCCCTCGTGCGGAGCAATTCCCCAGCTTTCAGAGAAAGCCTTTGGGATTGCATCACATATGCGTGGTCCCCTTCCCGCCCAAGGGTGCCATCTTGCTTAGTCAAATGACATAGCTAAAAAGACGGCAAAATGAATAAAAACTAATAATAGGACTGCAAATCCAGAGGAGGAGGGAGGGTCGTGAGGACTGATTCCTGCTGTCCCTGGAGAACACCTGTTACAGGTGAGTAACTACGCTTTCTCCAGGAACAAGCAGGAAGTCGGTCCTCACATATGGGACTCCCTAGCTATAGGCTACCGAGAACCCATAGCTGAAAAATGGCTCCCTCTAGAAGAGCCGCAGCAGCTGCAATAGGAATTCAGCCGAGAATGCAACACCCCCCAGTAGCCTGACACCAAAGGGTCGGAGGGTTGGAGTTGCCTAAACCTCAAATAGGTTACGGAGAACTGCCTGGCCGAAAGCACTGTCCCGTCGGGACTCCCTATCCAGGCAGTAATGGGCTGCAAAAGTCTGGCTTGAAGACCAAGATGCGGCCCGGCACATGTCTGCCAACAGAACAGAGCGGAAGTGAGCCACTGATGCGGCCTTAGCCCTGACACGGTGGGCCGTGACTCAACCCTGCAACGGAAGGTCGGCCACCCTGTACGCCCAGGCAATGCAGTCTGCCACCCAGGTTGACAGCGTATGCTTGGAAACTGGTAACCCCAGCTTATTGGGGGTCATACGAGACGAAGAGCTGAGTAGCCCTTCGATGTCCCTTCGTACACTCCAGGTAGAAGGACAATGCCCTCTTACAATCGAGGGTATGCAGGACTGTCTCTGCCCGGCTGGAATGCAGCCTGGGAAAGAAGGTCGGAAGAATCACCTCCTGGTTGAGGTGGAAAGAATAGACCACCTTTGGAAGGAACTTCGGGTGAGTGCTGAGGACCACCCTATTCCTATAAAATCTTGTGTATGGTTTATCAGTTACAAGAGCTTGCAGCTAACTCACATGTCTGACTGATGTGAGTGCCACCAGGAAGAGCACCTTCCAGGAGAGGAAGCGCAGATGGCAAGAGGACATCGGCTCAAAAGGTGGGCGAGTAAGCTGCTGCAAGACCACATTCAAATCCCACTCAGTTGCCGGAGGACGAACTGGGGGTTTCAGCAGAATCTAGACACCAGGGGGTGAGCCGAAAGAGGTTGCCCCTCCACTGGCGAGTGGTTTGCTGACAAAGCGCTCAGGTGGACCCTGACAGAGTTAGACTTGAGACCTAATTCTGAGAGGTGAAGCAGGTACTGCAGCACCATTGGTACAAGGCAAGAAAAAGGGTTTTCATTGTGCTGGTTACACCACACCTCAAATCTACGCCACTTGAAAGCATAGGATTTCCTAGTGGACTGCCTCCTGGAGGCCAGTAACACTTCTTCTACATTCTGAGGAAAGAGGAGAGGAGCCAGCACTACCCTTTCAGCAGCCATGCCATCAAGTTGAGGGCCCTGAGTTTGGGGTGCAAGAGAGAGCCCTGCTCCTGTGAAAGGAGGTCGGGCTGCATACCTAGTGGAAGTGGGGTCTCCACTGCCAGCTGGAGGAGAAACAGAAACCAAGGCTGTCTTGGCCATCTGGAGGCTACCAGAATGACAGAAGCCTTGTCCCGAAGGATTTTGAACAGAGTCCGGGCCACCAGAGGCATGGGAGGAAACACATACATGAGGCCCCCTGACCAGGAGATCAGGAAAGCATCTGCAGCCACCCTCAGAGGATGTGGCTGTCTGGAGCAAAATCTGGGCAGCTGGTGATTTTGCAGACTGGCAAATAGATCTATGGACGGATGCCCCCAGCAGTGGAAAATCCGCTGGGTCACCACCGGATCCAATTGCCACTCGTGAGGCTGGAGAATCCTGCTTAGTTTGTCTGCTAGGCAGTTCTCCTGACCAGGCAGGTACACTGCTTTGAGAGACATACCCTGCCTGATGGCAAAGCAGCAGAGGTCCAGTGTCTCCTTACATAGGATACGAGACCCCGTACATCCCTGCTTGTTCATGTAGAACATTGCTACCTGGTTGTCCATCTGTGTCAATACAGACTGATGTGAGAGGACATGACAAAAGGCTTGAAGAGCTAGGCGAATCGCCCGCAGCTCTAAGAGGTAGATTTGGTGTGCAGACTCCTGAGAAGACCATAACCCCTGAGTGCATGATCCTTGGCAATGGGCTCCCCAGCCCAGCAAGGAGGCTTCTGTCGTTAGCACTCTTGTGTGCGAGGGAATCTGGAAAGACACACCCTCGAACAGATTGGGTGGTTGACTCCACCACTGCAATGACTTCACCAGTCGCCTGGATACTGTTATCCTGTCTCTGAGGTTGCCAGTGGCTTGTGTCCACTGATCTCTGAGGAACCACTGAGCTGCTCTCATGTGGAGACGGGCATTCAGTGTCACATGTATCGTGGAGGCCATGTGGCCCAGGAGACGTAAGAAGTGTCTCGCTGAAACCCGAGACCTGTGCCTGAACTGCTGTGTCAGTGCTAGCAGCTTCTGTGTCCTGTCCTCCGGCAGGTAAGCCTTCGCCTGAAGGGTGTCCAATCTTGCTCCTATGAACTCTAAGTTTTGAGTGGGGAGCAAAATAGACTTTGCGTGGTTTATGACAAAGCCTAGACGTTTCAACAGGTTGATAGTGCGAGAAGTGGCCTGTTGGGCCTCCTGAGGTGACTGGCCCCTGATGAGCCAGTCATCCAGGTAAGGGAAGACAAAGATTCCCTGACTTCTGAGGAAGGCCGCCACTACAGCCAGGCATTTTGTAAACACTCTGGGAGCAGAGGCTAGGCCAAACACTGGTCAACAAACTTTTACAAAAGTCATGTTACTGAAATAAAAATAGTCATTTCTTATCAATTTGTATATGCTGAACATGAATATGATAGTGAAACTGCAAAGTTGGCTCTAGTTTTTTGTAATCTACAAGAATTAATGTTTACATCACAAAATGCATGTCAATAGTAAATATAATAGGCCTTCGGTTAATACCTGTAAAAAAACAAGTCATAGACTACTTCTTAGATTTTTTTGCCTGTCTCTTGTACAGCTGTTCGGGAGCTTCTCTGGGGAGTGTCCAGCAGTAGTCAGCCAGCATTGTAGTGGACCATTTTCCATGGTATCTTTGCTCCATCGTTGTGATATCCTGGTGAAAATGTTTGCCCTGTTCATCACTAACCATACCACAGTTGTCAGGAAAGAAATCGAGATGGGAATCAAGGAAATGGATCTTTAGAGACATATTGCAGCCAAGTTTCTGATACTGCATCAGCATGTCTTCTACTGGTTTCTTGTAGTTTTCTGCCCTAACATTCCCGAGAAAGTTTATTGACACTAGGCGAAAAGCATTCCATGCTTGTTTCGCATCACCCTGCAGCAAGTTGTTGAACCGGTCATCTTTGAAGAGCTCTCAAATCTGAGGACCCACAAAAACTCCCTCTTTAATCTTTGCTTCGCTGAGTCAAGGGAATTTTTCATGCAGGTATCGGAAAGCTGGCGAAGTGTGGTCCATGGCTTTCACAAAGTTTTTCATCAAACCTAGTTTGGTGTGAAGGGGTGGTAGCAGGATTTTGTGAGCCTCAACCAGAGCTGGGTGCTGGATATTCTTCTCTCCAACTGTTACATTTTGTCTGCGATTCCATTCCTTCCATAAGTAGTGCCAATCCCTTGCTCGGCTATCCCACTCACATAAGAAACACACGTATTTTATATATCCCTGCTGCAGTCCCAACTACTTTCAAGTCACCACAGAGGTGCCAGCTGTACTTGTTATAGTTAATGGAAGTCAGTAGATGCTTTAAGTTATCGTATGTCTCTTTCATGTGGACGGCATGCGCTACTGGAATAGATGGAAGACGGTTTCCATTGTTCAACAGCACAGCCTTCAGACTCAGTTTCGAAGAGTCTATAAATAGTCTCCAGTCTTGTGGGTCATGAGTGATTTTTAAGGCATTCAATATCATAACAGAATACCAGATTACTTTCCTTTCCGACTGCGTATAGTACACTGCTGACGTCAGATGGCTTCAGCAGCCGTCTGGCAGTAGTATTGCATTGCATCAGAAAATGATGCAATCAACTCTGGATGATGTGTACATGCTGGTATTATGCAATGTGATGCAATATTACATCATTCAAGGCTTATTTGGGATGTTGTTGATGTCCTACTGGATAAATTTACATGGTGAAACGTCAAAAATGAACTACATGCAATATCTTCAAAATGAGAGCCAATAAAATCTTTTTAATGTTATATTCGTGTTCAGCTCACCAAGATACTACAGATTAGGGCCTTTTAAAGTCAGTAACAATTTCAATGTTGACCAGTGAGGGTAGAACCCTGTATTGGAAATGTTTTCCTCCCACTACAAATCTCAATTATTGTCTGTGGTCTGGATGTATGAGGATGTGTGTGTAGGCCTCCTTCAGGTCTAAGGAACATAGTCAGTCTCCCTGGTGGAGGTAAGGCAGCAACATTCCAAGGGAAAGCATCTTGAACTTTTCCCTCACCAGGAACTGGTTTAAGTTTTGTAGGTCGAGGATGGGTCTGAGGCCTCCTGTTCTCTTTGGTATGAGAAAATACCTGGAGTAGAAGCCTTTGCCCTGCAGGTGGCGGGGCACCGGTTCATCCGCCTGATCCTCTAGGAGACATGCCAGCTCCTGCAAGAGGAGGTCCCTGTGAAGAGGAGGTCTGAGAGACACCCCTGGAAAGAAGGGGGGTGGTAACTGGCTGAAGTGAAGCATATAGCCCCTCTGGACTATTTGTAGGACCCAGATATCCGAGGTGGCCACCTGTGAGCGTACAGGGTTAGCCTGCTCCCAGTGCATGACCTTACCACTGGAGGAAGAGAGACTATGCATTGGGAGTCAAAACCCCCCACCTGGCAGGGTAGGAGCCAGGGCCTGGGGCTTGGGGGCCTTCTGCTTATGCGGACCATGCCCCTGTCCCTTAGCCTGCTGTCCATGTTGGGGAGCTGGGGTGGCCTGGTAAGTGGGGTAGTTGCGGTAAGCAGTACCCTTCCTCGGGAAAAAGGGCTTTTTACCCGAGCCCTTCTTCTTAGAAGGGGTAGAAGTCTTATTTGAGAGTCTTTTCCAGGTCAGGTACTCGGACTCGAGCTCAGCAGCCTTCTCAGTCATGGGTTTGCCAAAAAGGTTGTCACCTCGGCAAGGGACATTGACCAACTTGTCCTGAACCCATGGCTCCAGATACGATGACATTAGCCAGGCCTGGCAGCGTGCACCGATGCCGGCCACGGCTACTCGGGCTGAAGCCTCGAAGCCATCATAAGCCGCTGGAGATATGAACTTCGTGCACTCCCAAATCCCGGTGGACAAGGCATTGAAGCACTGCAAGAGTGCCTCAGAGAGGCCAGCTGAGAACCCGGCAATCTCCTTTGCCAGGTCCCTCAAGTACATACCCATGTACAGCTGGTAGGTTTGGGCACAGCATGAAAGCATTGAGCCCTGGAAGCATTTTCTGCCGAGGGGGTCCAGGTTCCGGGCCTCCCAGCCAGGAGGCACTGAGGAGTGCGTTTTCTGGCTCTTGAGCCTATGCATGGCCGATTCCACAACCATGGAGTTGTGCGGCAGCTGTGCCTTTAGGAACCCAGGGCTCTTGCGGACTCGATAGATGGAATCGACCCGCTTGCTTAGAACCGGCATCGAGGCCAGTGACTCCCACATGCGGAGCATCAGCCATTTCAGCATCGGAGGAACAAGCACAGTAAGGGCTTCCCTCGGGGGAAAGTCATACTGGAGGGCATCGAGCTCTTCAGCTAGAGGCTCCTCCTCGGCATCGGCCGGGAATGCCAAAGCCTTGGCCATGTCCCTGACGAAGTCCAAGAACCGGGTATCCTCCAGAGGAGACCTTCTCCGAGGCTCCGAACCCAGTGAATCCGATGGGACATACCAAATCTGATGGGTGTCAGGGGACTCCTGATCTTCCATTTCCCATACCGATCCCTCCGAGGAGGAATCAAGGGGCTCTGGCTGCGAGGGCTTCGGTCCCGACCTCCCTGACGCCGAGAGCACCGACATCGACGACCTCGGTCCCAAGTGGGAGGCCTTGGCCGAGGATCGATTCGAGTCCGAAGAGTCTTGAGGATCGGCTCGGCCTCCGGGGTTGACTTGGACGTCGAGGTCCCGGTGGTCTGGGCGGATGGACCTGTGAGACCAGCTATCAGTGCCCGCTGCTGCTCCATGAAGGCAGACATGCTGCGCTCCAGGGCCATCATCCTGAGACCAAGCTCAGAAGACTCCACAGCCTCCGGCTCGGGCCCCGACGTTGTCAGGCCCGACGCCGGCTCACCCGGAGGGTAGTCCATGAGGACAACAGCACTTACCCACCTCGGCGTCTCCAGCTCCATGCGAGGTACCTTTGCAGCCCGCTCCGACTCCAAGGACCTGGGGCAGTGGTCAGGACTCTGCAACCTGGCTTTCAAGGGCCCAGGGTGATTGGAGGCATCCAACGACGCTGTCCTCAAGGGCTTCTTTTTCCTCCGGTGTTCCTGGGAGGGAGACCCCCGTTCAGAAGACCCCCGACGCTGCTCGGGTTCAGACAGCTCCCGAGATGTTGAGGCTTCTGATGAGGTCCAGATCCGGGGGGGGATACGGACTCCGAGAAATCCTTTCATGCTGCTGCTGCCTACTTCGAAGTGCCTTAGAGGACATTTTCCCACATGGGCCACAGACCTTCGAGTCATGGGCAGGCCCGAGGCATCGGAGACAGCAATCATGTGTGTCGGTGAGGGACATTAACTTCTTACACCAATCACACTTTTTAAACCCACTGGCAGCCATCGGGGGGAAAAAGGGCCCCTGTAAGGTCTAAGGACCGGGCTGCCAGTGAAAATAAAAAACAGCGCGATACCGGTGTACCGAGCCAAAGGCGGGAAGGGGAACCGGCGTCGAACCGGTTGAAGATCCAAAATTTCTTCCAAGTTTTGACGCACTTTTTCCACGAGGAATTAGGGACAACGTCCGTTGGGCACTGCGGAAAAAGGGAGACTGAGTAAGATGGCACCCTTGGGCGGGAAGGGGACCGCGCATGCACGATGCAATCCCAAAGGCTTTCTCTGAAAGCTGGGGAATTGCTCCGCACAAGGGCTCTGTCGGCGCTGACGTCACCCATATGTAAGGACTGACTTCCTGCTTGTTACTGGAGAACAAGGCCTTTAATAGAGTCCTGATAAGGAAGAGGGGATGAGGGAAGCAAGAGAGAGGGGAGGGGCAGAGAGGCAAGAGAGGAGCAAAAACAAATAGCCTGCATTTAGAGATTCTGTGGTGGAGACGATGATTACCTAACCATTGAGCATCTGCCTGAAGGCAGGATTGAAGGTGGGAAATGTCAGGAGGAGTGTTCCTTGGTTGCACTCCATTGGCATGTGCCACAGCGCAACCGCAGGAGACCGGGGTTGAATTTGGCTATATCCTAGGATGTTATCACCTTAGGTGTGGAGGAGTTTACAGGAACCGGAGGGCTGGAGCAGTGGGAACACCAGGAACAGCCTACAGAGAGGAAAGGAAAACAGCAAACATGTTACAACAAGGTAGAATAACTGCCGCCGAGACTGCAGTTGAATTTGGCTACATCTGGGGATGACATCACCTTAGCAGAGTCAGATGGGGGGGGGGGGAAGGAGTTTGCAGGAACTGGAGGGCTGGAGCAGTAGGAACAGCTGATTTCCAAAAAAAAAGAAAAGAAAAGTAGAAACTACATTTCCAGACATGTCATGAAGGAAAATCATAACTGGCTCAACCTGACTTGCAAAAACTGAGCCACTTAGCAACCTAGAGAGCTTGAGGGTATATTTTAATACAGAAAAATATTAAGACAATTGGCCCGATATTCAAAAAAGCTGAGTGCCTAAATTTTGATTCCTAAGTTAGCTGGCTCAATGTGTCTTCTGTTTTCAGCCAGATATAGGTGCACACATTTTCAACTCCAAAGACATTCCCAGCAATGACTAGGCTTAGTTAGGAGGAAAATTTCCAGATAGTTGTGATTGAAAGCAAGAAACGCCAATTCTTACTGAGCCAGAAACACCTGGAAAGAAGAGGAAACTGTTAGCTCTCCCCCCTCCTGCTCCCTCCCCCAAAAGTAAAAATAAACAAAAACAAATTAGAGATCTTTTCTTCTTATCCTATAGTAACAAAAACAAAACAAAGGAAAAAAACCAGAACAAATAGGACAAGTGGGAGAAAGACGAAAGGTAATCTACAGATGTATTAAGTTAGTCCAATAAACGGCATCACCTTATTTTCCTTTTTTTTTTCTCTTTTTTTACTTAATCATGACAGACATTCTCACAGCCACTGAAACCAGGATGTTAGGATGCAACTCTGTTTGTGTTCAGGAGGCTGCTGGGAATTCCCCTGGTTTATTTTAATTTTGTCTATGTGTGGATGGGGTTGTTTGCCAAGGTGACTGTTCAGCACTGTAAGAATGAGTTGTCAGAAAAGGCTGATTATGCTACACTGAGCCCTTTCTCTTATACAGGATATATGAAATTTAGTAGTAGCTGTTACGTATGATAAACTTATCCATATCCTTTCCTTTCAGAGAGCTATGTTCTTCTTAGCTCACCTGCAGTCCATCTCGCCTTTTAATACTAGAAGCTCCAAAAGGCATTTTACCTAGAAACCCCAAAGTGCATCAATTGACGCATTATCACGATGACTGCGTTTAGCATGAAATGCAGATGTGAATTAATGTGAAGTTACTTATTTGTTAAATACATGCAGTATGTGACGTCATTACATGACATCATTGTGTGTTTATTGTTTGTAATGGAGTAAAACTGTAAACAGTGATTGAGATGCACCACCTAGCGTGAACATGAATTTATACCTAGAAGCCCCAAAGTACATCAATTGACGCATCCAAGACAATTGAGTGCGTCAATTGACATACTTTGGGGCTTCTAGGTATAAATTCATTTTCCTGCTAGGTGGTGCATCTGTCATTAATTTTCGATGCACATATTTGAACATCTTGACCTTGCTAACAAAGTCATGGAACATGACTGACATGGTTCTAGCAGTGGTGCTGGTATACAACTTTGAAGATGCATTTGCGTCAATTGACGCACTTTGGGGCTTCTAGTGTTAAGAGTTGCATGAAAGACTGAATTAAAAAAAAAGAAAAAAAAAGAAATTGTCCTAATCAACTCTGTCTGGGGAAGATTTTACAGAGCCCTGTGCCAATTGTCTGACAAGAAAAATTTTCATCCTGTTCTTAAATATTATAGTATGCCATCAGTTGCTGGATCAGCATTGTTCCAGTCAGCCATAGCACTTGCCAAGCAAGAGTACTATGTCCATCTGGCTAACTCTCTTGCCTCTGACCCTCACCGTCTCTTCACTATGCTCAACTGTCTCCTCAAGGTGTTAGCAAGAGGAGGAAGTGCAAAAGTGGTATTGTCCTATTCAAGGGGGAAGGGGAGAAATATGTAGAAGCTAATGAGGATAAAGCGGAATTGCTTAACAAATATTCTTGTTCTGTGTTCACAGATGAAGGGCCAGGAGCAGGACTCAGAAAACACCCATAAATAGGAACAGAAGTGAAGGGGATCTTGAACAATTTTCAGAAGACTGTATTCGTAAGGAACTAGCTAAACTAAAAGTAGACAAAGCAATGGGGCTGGATGGGATACATCCAAGAAAATTGATGGAACTTGGGGACATTCTAGTGGCTCCACTGTCTGACCTTTTCAATGCTTCTTTAAAGTCATGAGTAATCCCAGAGGACCGGAGAAAGGCACATGAGGTCCCTTTACACAAAAGCAGAAGTAAGGCCAGTTAGTCTGTCCTCTGTGGTGAGTAAATGAATGGAAACGCTGCTAAAACAGAGGAGAGTGAGGTTTCTGGAGTCCAATGGATTGCAGGATCTGAGACAGCATGGGTTTATTAGAAGCAGGACTTGTCAGACAAATCCAATTGACTTCTTTGACTGGTAACCAGAGAGTTGGACCAAAGGAGAGCCCTAGATGTGGTGTACTTAGATTTCAGTAAAACCTTTGACACCGTTCCACACAGGTGACTTATAAATAAATTGAGCACCCTAGGGATGGACCCTAAAGTGACTGACTGGGTTAGAAATTGGTTAAGTGGGAGGCAACAAAGGGTACAGGTAAATGGAGCTCACTCTGAGGAAAGGATGTTAGCAGTGGTGTGCCGCAGGGATCTGTCCTTGGCTGATTCTTTTTAACATTTTTGTTAGTGATATTGCAGTAAGATTTGCCTTTTTTTTTTTGATGGTACAAAATCTACAATAGAGTAGACACCCAGGAAGGAGTAGATAACATGAAGAGGGATCTAGCTAAGCTTGAACAATGGTCAAGAATTTGGCAGATGAGATTTAATGCTAAAAAGGCAGGGTCATGCATTTTGGCTGCAAAAACCCAGGGGAGAGGTACAATGTGGGGGGTGAAGTACCTCTGTCCACTAAAGAAGAGCAGGACCTGGGCGTGATTGTTTCTGATTATCCTAAAGTAGCTAAACAGATAGAAAAGGTGACAACAAAAGCCAGAAGGATGCTTGGGTATATAGGGAGAGGAATGGCCAGCAGAAAGAAGGAGGTGATAGTGCCTCTGTATAAGTCTTTGTAGAGACCTCATTTGGAGTATTGTGTGCAATTCTGGAGACCGCACCTTCAAAAGGACATAAACAGGATGGAGCCAGTGCAGAGGGTGACTAATGAAATGGTCAGTAGTCTTCATTATAAATCATATAGGGATGGACTTAAAAATCTTAATATGTATAAGTTAAAGGAAAGACGGAATAGGAGAGATATGATAGAGACTTTTAAATACTTCTGTGGCATAAATGCTCAAGAGGAGAGCCTCTCTCAATTGAAAGTAAGCTCTGCCACTAGGGGACATAGGATGAGGGTGAAAGGGGATAGACTCAAGAGTAATATGTGGAAATACTTCTTTATGGAAAGAGTGCTAGATGTGTGGAATAGTCTCCCAGTGGAGGAAGTAAAGACACGGACAGTATCTGAATTCAAGAAAGCATGGGACAAACACTGAAGATCCAAAATGGACTATAGTAGTTGATATGGAAGGGCAGACTAGATAAGCCATATTGTCTTTTTCTGCTGTCATGTTTCTAAAATTCGTGCCTTCCTATCTGAACACCTTGCTGCTCTATATGCCTGGAACAAACTGCCTGAGTCAGTGCGTTGGGCTCCTTCTCTGGTCCTATTCAAATCCAGGCTAAAAAACTACCTCTGAGTCTGCTTTTGGATCCTGATGTCTCTCACTCTCTCATTTACTATTTATGTGTATCTTACCATACTCTTGTCCCCAGTTTTGTGATGTTTTTTTCATTTTGATTAGATCGTAAACTCTGATGAGCGGCGATTGTATCTTACATCTTTATGTATAGCGCTGTGTACACCTTTTAGCGCTATGCAAATGATTAGTAGTAGTAGTAGAAAGACCCTTATCCATTCTCTAGCCACCTTCAGTCTTGACTACTGCAAACTGCTCCTCTAAAATCTGTCTCCCTTCAATCTATTCAAAACTCAGCTGCACGGCTTATTTTCCGCCAGTGTCGCTATGCTCAGGTAACCCTTCTTCTCAAGTCACTTTACTGACTCTCTATCTATTTCTGCATCCTACTACTACTACTATTATTAAATCATTTAAATAGTGCTACAAAGCATACACAGCGCTGTACAAACATATAAAGAAGAGAGTCCCTACTCGTAGAGCTTACAATCTAATCAAGAGAGATAGAACAATACAAGATAAACAAGGGGGTTCAAATAGGTAAGGAGACAAGGAGAACAAGGGATTAAGATCCAAAAAAGGCCTCAAAGAGGTAAGCCTTTAGCATGGATTTGAAGAGGGGATATCTGGGGACTCCCTCTCCGTGACTGGTGACTCCTCTTCTGTCTCCCAGCCATTGGAATCCGACTCCGAGAGGAAGTTGAAATACCTTCTGGTCTCTTCCCTGTGTTGGCTCCACTCCAGAGGAGGCAATAACTACCGGCAGGGCCAATGATGGTCCTCCCTTGAGTGCTGGTGCTAGGGGCATCAGAACCGGAGACCCTGGAGAGTGAAATAGTGGTCGGTCCCAGGGTGGACTCCGACTGCCGACCCAACATCCCTGGCTCAGCTGGGAGAGCATGGGTCTCAAGGATAGGCTGCACCAGTCGTGGGGACACCACTGGGAGGCATCAGGACCACCGGGGCCCATGCAGCAAAAAGAACCACCATGTGCAGCTCAAGGGCCCGAAGGCACTCGGTAAGCACTGCGGTTTCCGCAGGCATCGGGACTGGTACAATGACCTCGGCCACTGACTCCGGCACTGTCTCTGGGGACTCCACAATGGTAAGGTCACCAGGAGATTGCTGGGAACCTCCAGGGTCTTGGGAGTCAATTTCTCCCACCAGGACACCTTTGCAGGCCATTCTGGCCATTGCCCTTGACATCACATGGAGAGGGGCTCTGGTGTCAATGCCCATGCTTGGCACGATCTCCGGCCGCTCCCTTTGACACTGAGGCTGATGATGAGTCCTTCTGAGGCTTTGACTGGCTGTTGATGGAAAGCCTCCATTCCATGCTGCCGTGGCCCAGTGCAGTCTTCTCCTACTGACCTACAAGTAGATTCATTCAGTAGCTCCTTACTACCTTTCCTCTCTTATCTCACTCTACACCCGTCCTTGGGAATTCCTCTCTTGAGGTGTGCTGGGGGCATTCTGGGACAGAGCGGAATGAGGAACTAGCGCTAACCATGCAGCATCAATTTTGGAAGCTGCACAGTTAGCGCTCGACGCCTATAAGATAGGCGAGGAAAACCCTCACCTATCTTATAGGCGCCGAGGCTAACCGTGCAGCATCAAATATCGATGCTGCATGGTTAGCCTCGGCGGCTTCTGGGCAAGGTAGCCAGACTAGGATATTCACTTCCGTTGCCATGGAAGTGAATATCCGGGGTTTGGGGATCAGCGGGGAGTGCTATGCGGCTACAGCACTTAGCCCTGCCCAGTTGAATATCGGGCTCTATGTTACCATACTCTAGTCCCCAGTTTTGCGATGCTCTTTATCTTGATTAGATTGTAAGCTCTGATGATCCGGGATTGCCTCTTACATCTATATGTGCAGTTCTGCGTATATCTTGTAGTGCTATACAAATGATAAGTAGTAGTAGTAGATTTGCATACAATGGAAGCCATGCATGCAAATCTATCTTCTGCATATTTATTCCTGAAAACCCGACTAGCCATGTGTGTCCAAGGACTGAACTAGACTATTACAGGGCATGCTACTAAAATGAAAAAATGCACTAAGTTAGCATGTGGTAAACCTCAGGAGGTGGCCTAGACCCATGCTAACTGTTGGGAGCATGCCTGGCATGTTCCTCTGCAGTTACCATGCAAAGAAGCACCTCGCTGCACTAGCGGCCAGCACATCTAAAGCGAGTGCACTTACCACCAGTCATTGAGGAGGTGATAAGTGCAACCGCACTAATGGCAGCAATTGCCAGTGACAGCCAAGCTTACTGAGTCATGCGCCATCAATGCCCACACTCCATCCCAATCCACTTAGTCACTGCCTCTTCCTGTGCTACCATTTAGTGCAAAATATGGCTGTCGGCATGTTTTGAGCTTCGGGCATCTTTTTTTCCTGTTCCTATGGGAGAAAGAGAAAAGGGAAGCAGGGCGCGCTACCCCAGGCTGCTCAGCAGACCTCTACTCCGCTTACCGTGAGTTTGTTGGACTCATTTGTGCTTCGTCTGGAGCGGCAGCCAGCAGGAGGAGATGGTAGCTCGACTGAGAGATGGGTGGAGCCAGGTGGCTCAGCGTCTTTTACAAGTGGTGATCTCACATCTCCGAAATCATAGCAGCCTCGGAGGTTTGCCTGCCTTGAATCAGTCCAAGCAGCCGGTGGGGCACTTGATTCTCCGGTTGGCAGATCCCTGGTACCCCTGCTGGGGTCTACTGCTGGACTGGTTGCAGTGGTGGTAGTGACTTGCGAGAACGGAGAGCTCACTTCAGTGTCAGGTGAAGGCGCCAGCTCACTTCCCATGGAGCCAAATGTCCCTCCAGTGTTTTCAAGCATGGAGCAGGGTGCTTCAGTTTCCTTTCCTTTACAACAGCCGGGGCAATTCATATTGGAGTCTATCTGGTCTACAATCAACCAGCTTGGTAAGGCAATCACTGTGCAGATAAAAGGGATACAAGACCAGGTACAAGCAAATACTGAACTGTTGGCAAAGAATGTTGGAGAAATTGGACAGATCAAGAGTGATTTAGTTTTGAGGGCTGACCATGTGGAGAATTTATCTGAAGCTTTCATGAAGGACTCTAACCAGTTGAAAGTAGGAGTAGAACAATTGGAGAATTTTTCTAGATTGTTGAATCTTCAGTTAACTAATTTTCCTCGTTCATCTCTTATTTCTGCTAAAAAGATGTTCACGCAATACCTAATTGATATTCTGGGTGTTCCTGAAGAAACCTGTCCGCCTATTGCTAAAGAGTACTATCTATCGAGTGGCCAGTGGTCTTCGGCTGTTGCCAAGGCTCCTGGCCCTGGGCAATTTGACGTTTTGAATGTGTTGGCTCTTTTGGAGTCCACTGATAAAAACCTAGAAACACAGAAAAATGATGACAGAAAAAGACCACATGGCCTATCTAGTCTGTCCTTCCATATCAACAACTACAACAGTCCCCTTTTTTCCTTTAAGGATCCTCTGTGTTTGTCCCATGCTTTTTTGAATTCAGTTACTGTCCTCATCTCTACCACCTCCACTGGGAGACTATTCCATGGATCCACTACTCTTTCCATAAAGAAATATTTCCGCATATCACTCCTGAATCTATCTCCCTTCACCCTCATCCCATGTCCCCTTGTAGCAGAACTTGCTTGCAATCAAAAGAAGCTCTCCCCCTGTGCAGTTATGCCACGGAGGTATTTAAACGTCTCAATCATATCACCTCTATCCCGCCTTTCCTCTAATCATGTGTACATATTAAGATCCTTAAGTCTGTCCACATATGCTTTATAATGAAGACCACTAACCATTTTAGTAGCCACCCTCTGTATTGACTCCATCCTGTTTATATCCTTTTGAAGGTGCGGTCTCCAGAATTGCACACAATACTCCAAATGAGGCCGCACCAAAGACTTATACAGAGGCACTATCACCTCCTTTTTTCTGCTAGCCATTCCTCTCCCTATGCACCCAAGCATCCTTCTAGCTTTTGCTGTAGCCTTTTCTATCTGTTTAGCCACTTTAAGATCATCAGACACAACCACGCCTAGATCCCGCTCTTCTTTAGTGGACAAAAGTACTTCACCCCCTATGCTATATTGCTCCCTTGGATTGCTGCAGCCCAAATGCATGACCTTGCATTTTTTAACATTAAATCCCAGCTGCCAAATTCTAGACCATTCTTCAAGCTTAGCTAGATCCCTCCTCATGATTCTACTGATATAGTCCCAGCAAAATGTTTAGTTACTTTTGCACTTGTATCAGATAAGGATTGACTAGTGAGATTGTTTTTCTCTAAGAGGCATATAATGTTTAAGGGTTGCCTGGTTTGTATATTTCCACACCTTGCTAGGGAGACCCGTTGACACAGGAAGGAGTTTCTGATCCTGTGGCCTCGGGTCTCGTAGCTTGGGGGTTTATTTTTTCTTAAGTACCTGTGTAAATGTCTTGTGAAGTTGCAGGGTAATTCCTATGTGTTTTTTTATTTGGCACAGTTACTTTCCTTTTTGAATAGAAGGGGGAGGGGGTCTGAGGGAGGTGAATGAGGTGGAATCTGTACTGTGATATAGAGTAGTTACTCAACTGTAACAGGTGTTCTCCAGGGACAGCAGGAATCAGTCCTCACATATGGGTGATGTCGGCGCCGACGGAGCCCTTGTGCGGAGCAATTTCCCAGCTTTCAAAGAAAGCCTTTGGGATTGCATTTCGCATGCGTGGTCCCCTTCCCACCCAAGGGTGAAATCTTGCTCAGTCAGATGACATAGCTAAAAAGATGGCAAAATGAGAAAAAATTAATCAAAGGACTGCAACTCCAGGGGAGGAGGGAGGGTCGTGAGGACTGATTCCTACTGTCCCTGGAGAACACCTGTTACAGGTGAATAACTACACTTTCTCCAGGAACAAGCAAGAAGTCAGTTCTCACATATGGGACTCCCTAGCTCTAGGCTACCGAGAACCCATAGCTGAAAATGGCTCCCTCTAGAAGAGCCGCGGCAGCAGTGATAGGATTTTTCTCCAAGAATACAACCCCCACGGTAGCCTGACACCAAAGGGTCGGAGGGTAGGAGTTGCCTAAACCTCGAATAGGTTACGGAGTACTGCCTGACCAAAAACACTGTCCCGCCAGGACTCTCTCTTCAGGCAGTAGTGGGCTGCAAAGGTCTGGCTTGAAGAACAAGTTGCGGCCCGGCAGATGTCTGCCAACGGAACAATGCGGTGATTAGCCACTGATGAGGCCTTAGCCCTGACAGAGTGGGCCGTGATTCGGCCCTGCAGCTGGAGATCAGCTGCCCAGAACGCCCAGACGATGCAGTCTGCCACCCACGTGGATAACGTGCACTTGGAGACAGGTAGACCCAGTTTACTAGGGTCATAAGAGACGAAGAGCTGGAAAGCTCTCCGATGTCCCCGCGTACACTCCAGGTAGAAGGCGAGTGCCCTCTTACAGTCCAGGGTATGCAGAACCGCTTCTGCCCTGCTGGTTTGTGGCCTGGGGAAGAAGGTTGGAAGAACCACCTGTTGGTTGAGGTGAAACGAGGAAACCACTTTTGAAAGGAACTTCGGGTGGGTACGTAGGACCACCCTGTTTTTAGAAAACCGTGTGTACAGCCTATACGATACTAAAGCCTGCAGCTCGCTCGCCCATCGAGCAGACGTGAGCGCCACCAGAAAGAGTGCTTTCCAGGAAAGGAACCGTAGGTGACAGGTGGCCATTGGTTCAAAAGGTGGGAAGTAAGCCGCTGCAAGACCACATTTAAGTCCCACTCTGTAGCCGGTAGGCAGATTGGAGGCTTCAGGAGGAGGAGGCCTCTGAGGAATCGGGATACCAAAGGGTGAGCTGAAAGAGGTTGCCCGTCCACTGGACCCTGACAGAGTTAGACTTGAGGCCTAACTCTGAGAGGTGGAGCAAGTACTGCAATACCTGAGGTACTTGACAAGTGAACAGGTCCTCTTTATTCTGGGTACACCACCCTTCAAACCTACGCCACTTGAACGCGTAGGATTTTCTAGTGGATTGCCTCCTAGAGGCCAGCAACACCTCCTCAATCTCTTTGGGAAGGAGTAGAGGAGCAAGTATTACCCTCTCAGCAGCCAGGCCATTAAGTTGAGGGATCTGAGTTTGGGGTGTAGCAAGGAACCCTGTTCCTGGGTCAAGAGGTCGGGCTGCACCCCCAGAGGGAGTGGAGTTTTGACCACCAGTTTAAGGAGAAGAGGGAACCAAGGTTGTCTGGGCTACCTGGGTGCTACCAGGATGACTGAGGCCTTGTCCCGAAGAATCTTGAACAAAGTGCGTGCCACCAGGGGCGTGGGTGGGAACACATAGAGAAGGCCCTGTGCCCACGAGATCAGGAAAGCATCCGTTGCCACGTTCAGCGGATGCGGCTGCCTCGAGCAGAACCGGGGCAACTGATGGTTTTGCGGGCTGGCAAAGAGATCCATGGATGGGAGACCCCAGCGGTTGAAGATCAGCTGGGCTACATCCCGGTTCAGTTGCCACTCGTGAGGCTGAAGAATCCTGCTCAACTTGTCGGCTAAGAGGTTCTCCTGTCCGGGCAGATAAACTGCCCTTAGGGACATGTGATGTGCCACTGCAAAAGAGCAGAGATCCAGGGTTTCCTGGCATAGGATGCGAGATCCTGTGCCCCCCTGTTTGTTGATGTAGAACATCGCTACCTGATTGTCTGTCTGTATCAGCACCGACTGATGTGCCAGAAGATGACAGAAGGCTTGAAGAGCTAGGCAGATGGCTCGAAGCTCTAGAAAATTGATCTGAAGTGCGGCCTCTCGTGAGGACCACAGACCCTGAGTGCTTGAACCCTAGCAATGGGCACCCCAGTCCAGCAAGGAGACATCTGTCGTCAGCACTCTGGTGTGAGAGGGAGGTTGGAATGGTACTCCCTGAAGCAAGTTGGGAAGGTGAAGCCACCATTGTAAGGCGGTCACCAGTAGCTTGGAAATCGCTACTCTGTCTCTGAGGTGGCCAGTGGCTTGCGTCCACTGGTCTCTGAGGCTCCATTGAGCTGTGTGCATGTGGAATTGAGCATATGGAGTCGCATGCACCCTGGAGGCCATGTGGCCCAGGAGGCGGAGGAAGACCCTTGAGGAGACTTGAGGTTTGTGCTGGACCTGCTGTACCAAGTCCAGCAACCGCCTCGCCCTGTCCAGCGGTAGGTACGCCCATGCCTGAAGTGTGTCCAGTCTTGCCCCTATGAACTCCGAGTGGGGAGTAAAGTGGACTTTTCGTGATTTATAACAAACCCTAGGTGCTGGAGTAGTGTGACTGTGCGAGCAGTGGCCTGCTGTGCCTTATGTGCTGATTGGCCCCTGATGAGCCAGTCGTCCAGGTATGGAAAGACGCAGACTCTCTGGCTTCTGAGGAAGGCTGCCACCACTGCTAGGCATTTGGTAAATACTCTGGGAGCGGAAGCTAGGCCAAAGGGAAGCACTTTGTACTGGAAGTGGTTTCCTCCGACCACAAACCGGCAGTATTGTCTGTGGTCTGGGTGTATGAGGATGTGAGTATAAGCATCCTTTAAATCTAAGGAGCATAGCCAGTCTCCCTGGTGGAGGTAAGGCAGCAGGATCCCAAGGAAAAGCATCTTGAACTTTTTCCTCACCAGGAACTTGTTTAGATTTCGCAAGTCCAGGATGGGACGAAGGCCTCCTTTTCTTTTTGGTATGAGGAAATAACTGGAGTAGAAGCCTTGCCCCTGCAGGTGGTAAGGCACTGATTCCACTGCCTGATCCTTTAGCAGAACTGCCAACTCCTGCAGGAGGAGGTTCCTGTGGAGAGGGAGCCTGAGAGGCTCTCCTGGGAAAAAGGAGGTGGGCCCCTGGTGGAAGTGAAGTAAGTAGCCTTGCTGGACTACTTGCCGAACCAGGCATCGGTAGTAATGGCTGGCCACCTGTGAGCATACAGGGCCAGCCTTCCTCCTGTGCAGGGCCAAACCACTGGTGGGAGAGGAGCTATGCACTAGGAGTCAAAAACCCTCTCCCGGCTGGGTAGGAGCCGGAGCTGGAGGCTTGGGGGTCTTCGGCTTACGTGGGCCATGCCCCTGTCCCCTGGTCTGCTGCCCCTGCTGGGGAGCTGGGGAGGCCTGGTAAGTGGGGTAGTTTCTGTAAGCCACACCCTTCCTCGGGAAAAAGGGCTTTTTTCCCCGAGGACTTCTTCTTGTGAGAAGGTGCTGATGTCTTCTTCGACAACCTTGTCCGGGTCAAGTACTCGGACTCGAGTTCTGCAGCTTTCTCAGTCATGGGTTTGCCAAAGAGGTTATCTCCTCTGCACGGGACATCGACCAACTTGTCCTGAACCCATGGCTCTAGGTCCGATGACATGAGCCATGCCTGACGGCGTGCACCGATGCCAGCCACGGCTACTTGGGCCGAAGCCTCGAAGCCGTCGTAAGCTGCTTGAGACATGAACTTCGAGCACTCTCTGATCCCTGTGGACAAGGCCTTGAAGTGCTGCAAGGGTTCCTTGGACAGGCCAGCCGAGAACCCAGCAATCTCCTTTGCCAGGTCTCACAAGTACATGCCCATGTACAGCTGGTAAGTTTGGACACGGCATGACAGCATCGAGCCCTGGTAGCACTTTCTGCTGAGGGCGTCCAGGTTCCGGGTCTCCTGGCCGGGAGGCACCGAGGAGTGCGTTTTTTGGCTTTTCAACTGGTGCATGGCCGATTCCACAACCATGGAGTTGTGCGGCAGCTGCGCGTTCTAGAACCCAGGACTCTTGCAGACTCGATAGATGGAATCGACCCGCTTGCTTAGAACCGGCATCGAGGCCGGGGGCTCTAACATGCGGAGTATCAGCCGTTCCAACATCGGAGACACTGGTACAGTAAGGGCCTCCTTCGGGGAGAGTCATACTGGAGGGTATCGAGCTCTTCGGCTCGAGGCTCCTCCTTGGCATCCGCAGGGAATGCCAAAGCCTTGGCCATGTCCCTGACGAAGTCCGAGAACCGAGTGTCCTCCGGGGGGACCTAGTCTGAGACTCCGAACTCAGCAAGTCCGATGGGATACACCGGGTCTGGAAGGTGTCTGGGGAGTCTTCCTCCTCCGTCTTCCACGCCGAGTCCTCTGAGGAGGACTCAATGGGCTCCGACCTCAAGGGCTTCAGGCCCGACCGCCCAGACACCAAGAGCACCGGAGTCGACGACCTCGGTCCCGAACGGGAGGTCGAGGGGGCCGAGGATCAACTCGAGACCTGATCGACTCGAGGATCGACTCAGCTTCCAGCATCGACTTAGACGTCGACGTCCCAGTGGTCGGGGCGGATGGACCGGTGAGACCGGCCATCAGTGCCCGCTGCTGCTCCATGAAGGCAGCCATGTGGCTCTCCAGGGCCGCCAACCTGAGACCGAGCTCAGAAGGCTCCGCAGCTCCCAGCTCGGGCCCCAACGTTGTTGGGCCCGATGCCGGCTCTCCCAGAGGAGAATCCACGAGGACAACAGAAGTTACCTTGTCCGACGCCTCCAGCTCCCTGAGAGGTTGTTTAGCTGGCCGCTCCGACTCCGAGGACCCGAGGCGGCGGTCCGGGCTCCACAGCCTGGAACCCAAGGGCCCAAGCCGATCAAAGGCATCCAGCAACGCCACCCGCACGAGTTTCTTTTTCCTCTGGTGTTCCCTGGAGGGAGACCCCCGCTCAGAGGACCCACGACGGTGCTTGGGCTCCGATTCCCAAGATGTCGAGGCCTCTGATGAGGTCCAGACCCAGCCGGAGGTGGACTCGGAAAAAATCCTGTCACGCTGCTGCTGCCTGCTCCTCAAAGACTTCGAAGACATCTTACCACATGGCCCACAGACCACCGGGTCATGGTCGGGGCTGAGGCAACAGAGGCAGCAGTCGTGTGTGTCCATGAGAGACATCAACTTCTTACACTGATCACATTTCTTAAACCTGCTGGCAGCCATCGGGGGGGAAAAGGGCCCCTGCGAGGTCAAACAACCGGACTGCCAGTGAAAACTAAAAAGAGCGCGAACGCTAGTCACAAAGGACAAAAACGAAAAATAGGACCGGACTCGATACCGGTGTACCGAGCTGAGGGCGGGAAGGGGAACCGGTGTTGAACCGGGAAGCTGAAAAATCGAATCAACTTTTCTACTTTTTCCACAGTGGAAACAGGACCACGTCCGTTGGGCTCCGCGGAAAAAAGAAGACTGAGCAAGAAGGCACCCTTAGGCGGGAAGGGGACTGCGCATGCACAATGCAATCCCAAAGGCTTTCTTTGAAAGCTGGGGAATTGCTCCGCACGAGGGCTCCGTCGGCGCCGACATCACCCATATGTGAGGACTGACTTCCTGCTTGTTCCTGGAGAATGTTGGGTTTCTGGCTGCTCAATTCCTGCTTTTTCTTTACTAATTTGTTAGAATGATTTATTTTCCTAATTTTTTGGATCTCTTCATATGGTGGACTAGAGGTGAGGCTCCCTTTTTCATTTGTTTTTCTTAAGTATTTTTTTTTCCTGGTGTGGCAAAGTGATTGTTGGGTAGCTCCCATTTCATGTGCAAGTGTTGTAACTTGTATTATTTTGTTTAAAATTATAAATAATACATTTTTTTTAAAAAAAGAACATTTAGTGCAGGACCTTTACCACGCTACCCTGCGCTGTTGACATGGTTCACTTAGCAGATGGTAATCCCTTTGCTAACTGGTAACACATTTATTAAACATGCACAGAAATGTTATGCTCTCCAGGGCTTTGTCTATTTCCTTTTGTAGTTTCTGTATGGTTATTGTACCTATTACTGTCTTCTGTGGCATCATCACCTATAATGTCCTTGAATATAAAATCCCCTTTCTTTAGTCTTAGAGAGGAAGTTCTCAATGCGAGTCACCTCAGAACTTTGGTTTTCAGGCATCCACAATGAACATTCAACAGATCTATTTACAGAAGAAGGCTGCTTAATGTACACATAGTTTGATCACCCCATGAAAACCAGACCTTTTTTGTGACCCTCAAAGATTGCAGCTGAGAAGCTCTACCAGAGTTTATGGGGATACATTTAACACAAGGGGATACGAGACACATAAGCTAATATTAAGTAATTGTAGGTCTAACTGGGAGAGGGTAATTAGGGTGTGGTATAGCTAGTTGACCCCACAAATAACTATACCACACCCTAACTACTCTCTCCCAGTTAGACCTACAATTACTTAATATTAGCGTATGTGTCTCGTATCCCCTTGTGTTAAATGTATCCCCCAATTGTGTTGTGACCACTTTGATTGAAGGATAAGGTGGTATACAAAACTGTCTAAATAAATAAATTAATTAATACTTTGTGTATGTTCCTTGCAATAACAAAATGCCATCTGAGAGGCCCATGCAAGATCCACTAAAATAGTTTGTCCTCGGTCCAGAGTTAGGGTGTGTGCAGTTTTGCTTTTTTAAGTTACTTATAGAGGATGGTGTCAGATTTCATTTCCTTCAGCTTTAATGGGATGGCAGCAGGAAAGTTTTTTTCCATTATGAATTATTTTAAATCCATTCAGAAAGTCTGCTTTCCCGCAATGTCAGCAGAACCTTCCAGAGGAAGTTACAAGTCAGAGAGTCTTCTTTGACCATCTGACAGTAGATAGGGGATGGCACCAAGTCAGCCCTCCCAAAATACGAGTCGAATTATGAAAGAGAGCTTGCAAAGAGATGCTGCCCCTCTATAAGGCTAAGACTGGTTAGTTTAATGGAAGGTTCCACAAAGGCTTTATTGATTTTCTTTGAATTTCATTTTCTTTTTGAGATCCCAGGTTGAGAAAGTGTTCAGAGATGCAGGAAATTGCAAACTAGGGCAGCTTTCCCTTCCCATCCTTTATTTGCAGTCAAAACGTGTTGCTGTTATCTCTGAGCTGTGACACATTTCTAATCAATATTTTTGTGTCGCCATTGCATCACGCTTGTGTAGAAAAACAGGACGAAAGAGCCAGAGGGATAACAGTCCAAGCATACCTGAAGGAAATGGATGCCAGATCAATGTTAGCACAATATACCGCTTAGCAGCTGACATTTCCCGTATGGGTTCCACCTAGGGTTGTCAACCGGCCAGTTTTCAGCTGGTCTGGCTGCTTTTTATATCGTCAGGCTGGCTGCCAGCAGAGAGTTAACATCGGCAGTTGAAAAGCTGGGTTTTTTTGCCTGATCTCTCTTGTCCCCCTGCAGCCATCATCTGATCTCTCTTTCTTTCTCTCTTTGATCCATCCCCACCCCGATCTCTCTCTCTTTCCCTCGCAGCAGGGCCGGCCCTTGGCATGTACAGGAGTTTTGTTTGCACAGTCTTGCTCTGCACATGGCCCCGCTCTCAGCGCTGTCTTATGCTTGTTGCCACTACTATGCAGAACCGGAAACCTCTGACTTCTCTTGTGGCTCCTAACACCTATCACCAGCACTGAGGCCGAATGCCTCTCATTTCTCTCACAGCCCCTGATGCCCAGCACATGCACTGCAGCCGGATGACTCTCACTCCTCTCACGGTCCCTATGTGGGAATAAGAGTGAAAGCACGCTCTTGGAGACGAGAAAATGCATGCACGTGAGAGTAGGTGTGCATAAGAGGAGAAGCCAACGCCGACCATCGCCCCGGGAACCAGGACACAGCGATTGCCTAGCACACCACCGACATTTAAGTGCTTTTTGAGGACGGACATCAGGCCATTTTATTTTTTTATTTTATTTTTTTATTTATTTAATACACACTTGTATACCGCTGCTTCCAGCGATCAGCAGCGGTTCGATTCTTCTTTTGGGGTTGTCAAATCAGGACTGGGGGGGGGATAGTAAATACATAGGTCTGAGGGGACGGTCACAGCACACAGGATTAGTGTCTTGAGGATGGGATTATACATATTTACATTTATACATACATATTTACACATTTTGGATTACACATTTTTACATATTTATACATGAAGTGGATTCAACAGCATATATTTATCTGGCTGCTTACCTTGGGTGTGGAGCATGAAGCAAAAAAAGGCGATAATGTTTGTAGGAGTACTTCAGTGTTATCCCGCCACGCCGTTGTCAAGAGTGGGGATTCCAAGCACATGCCACTGTTCTGCTCTTTTCAGACTGAAGGTCCAATTTCATATCAAGGCTGCCTTGGTAATTTCCTTATTCTGCAGCCCTACGTATAATACACATAGAGGCCAATTCTATTCTGGCCGTCTAACCCCTGTATGACCCCTCAGAATCAGGGCATACAGCGGTAGCACCTGATTCTGATCCTGTGGGGCTAGACATGCCCGTGGGATCAGAATCAGGTCTACCGGCCAGAATGTGCAGGCTGGGCCACGAAGCTGATGGGCCACATGCCCAGCAGATCCACGGCTAACTCAGCCAGGCTCCTGAATAGAGCCACAAAGCCATGGTGTCCTGTCACCATGGCACCGCAGCTCCATTCAGGAGCCGCGATCACCAACCGCAAGACCCAATGTCCTTTCCCCGCAGCCAGACCCTCGATCCGCCCTCCCATGGCCAGGGTCAGGCTATGGAGATCCCCTTGCGCCCCTCACCTTGTCGCTGCCCCCCAGGCTCCAGCATCCCTCATCTACTTTGCCGACCCTGGGAGTACAGGGCCAACCTCAGAATCGGCCCTGTACATCCGGGGTCATGGCCCGCCCTTGCTCCACCTCCAGACCACCCCTTCTCACCCCATCAAAGGCTCCCAGTCCAACAGCGCTGTTTGTACTGGGAGTCTTTGCACCTGGATGGCAGGGGGATTAATAGCAGGGATGTATATGCAGGCAGGATGTACATCCCCGCTATTCGTGGCACAGAATGACCCCCCCCCCCCCATACTCTCTATTTGGCACCCTTCTCTTGCTAAGGTTTCCTCTCTTCCTTCCCCTGCCTGCTTTAATATATAAAACAGTTCTTCCCCAACACTAATTACTTCACAATTTCTCCTTAACTTCCACTTCTCCTGCGGCTATCCAGCTTTGTATTCTACACCTCCCGTGACACCTTTATATCCCATATTGTTGTTCTCTCTCCGGGCATGGTCCATCTTTTTGTATTCTACTACTACTACTGCTATTACTACTGTGCATTTGTATAGCGCTACAAGACGTATGCAGTGCTGCACAGACACATTTAAGAGACAGTCCCTTACAATCTAGTCGATAGACAACACAGTAGCTGTAGACATGGGATACATCTAGAGAGAATGGTAAGGAAACAAAAAGGAGACCAGGTGAGTCAAGATCCGAAAGCAGCAACGAAGAGGTGAGTTTTCAGCCTGGATTTGAAAAGCGCCAGAGAAGGCGCCTGATGTACAAACTCAGGTAGTTTGTTCCAGTCATAAGGAGCAGCAAAGTGAAAGGAGCAAAGTCTGGAGTTAGAAAATAGAAAAGAAGGGCACTGATAGAAGCGATTTGCCAGAAGAATGAAGTTCCCAAGGAGGGGTGTAGGGAGAGATAAGAGGGAAAATGTAATGTGGAGCTGCAGAGTGAATGCACTTCTAGAGCAGGAGAAGTTTGAACTGGATGCAGATAGGGAGCCATTGAAATGACTTGAAAAGAGCAAGATGAGGCTGGTGGAAAATTAGCCATGCAGCAGAGTGTTGAACAGATTGAAGGGGAGTTAGATGATTCAGAGGGAGACCAGCAAAGAGTAGGTTACAATAGTCAAGACGGGAGGCGACTAAAGAGTGGATAAGTGTCTTAGTAGTGTGTTCAGAAAGGAATGGGCAGATTTTGTTGATGTTACAGAGAAAGAAATGGCAGGTCTTAGCTATCAGATTGATGTTTGTGGAGAAGGGGAGAGAGGAGCCAAAGATGACCCCAAGGTTGCGAGCCAAGGAAACAGGGAGGAGTAGAGAGTTATCCACAGAGACTTAGAAAGGAGGAAGGGGAGAGGAGGTTCTAAGGGGAAAATAAGAAGCTCAGTTTTGGCCATGTTCAATTTCAAGCGGTGGTGAGATATCCAAGCAGCAATGTCAGAAAGGCAGGCAGAGATACGAGCCTGGATTGCCGGAGAGATTTCAGGTGTAGAGAGATAGATCTGTGAATCATCAGCATAAAGATGGTACTGAAAGCCATGGAAAGAGGTGAGTGCACTAAGAGACTGGAAATAAAGAGAGAAAAGGAGCAGAACCAAGACCGATCCTTGGGGTACACCAACTGAGAGTGAGATAGCAGCAGAGGAGGATCCACCAGAACAAACACTGAAAGAGTGATGGGAAAGATAAGAAGAGAACCGGGATAGTACAGAGACCCTAAAACCAAGCGAGGACAATGTATCAAGGAGAAGATTGTGGTCAACAGCGTCAAAAGCAGCAGAAAGGTCAAGAAGGATGAGGATCGAGTATAGACCCTTGGATTTTGCCAGGAACAGGTACTGGAGACTTTGGCAAGAGCCATTTCAGTAGACTGTAAAGGACGAAAGTCAGTTTGTAAAGGATCCAGGAGGGCTTTAGAGTAGAGAAAGTTGAAGCAATGCCGGTGAACTGCACATTCATGCAGTTTAGAAATGAAGGGGAAGAGGGAGATGGGTCGTTAGGACAGGTAGGATCAAATGAGAGTTATATTCACACAGGGATTTACACTGGCTTAACGTTTGTGCTTTTTTCTAGAGAAAAAGTTGTTTCATAAGGCACACAAATCTGTATAAATGCAAGGGTTCTCTGACATTTGAATATAAATGTTAGGTGTATGGGCTTTTGGGCATTTAATATATCCCTTTTCATCGCGGTGCAGCATTCTGTTTTGGGTTGCTCCACTTTTAAGAAATACCTTCTCAATACGTTTGCAACTTTTTATGCACCAGCCCTTATAATATAAGATGCAAGGAAAGGTCAAAATGAAATTGGGATAAGTAACTTTGATTATAGCAGCAACATTTTTGATATCAAATTTATCTTTTGTAGCTTGGAATGTCTACATTGACCAGTTTTGCTATTTCATGCTCCTGAAATAGAGATCTTTGTCTGTATAGAAGATGTGAATCATATGTTTAATAATTATTATTAAGGACAATTGGAACTGTTCAGGAATCTTTGTAGAACCTTACTATATGGTACGTTTGAGATGAAGTGTTTGTAAGGTTGCCAGCTGACAGGTTTTAGGCCGGCAAAGCTGATGTTCACAAATGGGAGGCAGGTGCCCAGTAAGACAGAAAAACTGGCCAATGAAAGGCCAGGTTTTCTGCTGACCACCAATCGCTCCCATTCCCGATTGCCACTCTATTCTACTTAAATGCCACTACTGCCGCCGTGAAACCTTGGATTGGGCTACTTGGGGCAATAACTTGATGTAAGAGCGCAGTGCAGGGCCTATGTTTAGATCATGTGTGCACTGACACAACTCTGCAAAGTCCCGTCCCATCCGATGTCTGAGATTAGAGCAGGATGGGACATCGCAGCGCTGTCTCAGCGTACACATAGTCTAAATGAAGGCCCCGTGATGTGCTCTTGCTTTTTATTTTGCTGGACATTAGGGAGGGGGATTAGGGACAAACTGAGGGCATGGGAAATAGGGATGCAGAGGAGTGATGTTGGACATGATGGGGGCAGGGATACATAGGTGGAGATGCTGGACATGGGGGGGGGGATAAGGACACAGGGGGGGATGTTGGGCGTGGGTGGAGATAGGGACAGGGATAAGAAGAGAGATGGACATGGGGAATGAAAGCATGGAAGGAGGGATAGGAAAATACTGGATGGAGGAGGAACAACAGGACATGGAGAGGGGGAGAGAGGAGGAGAATCAGTGAAAGAATAGGATATAAGAGGCAGGGGAAGGAAAGAGAGCCGGGAAATGGGAGGGTTGAGAAGAGGAAAAGAGTGAATTTGAGGAGTGGTTGGTAAGGAGAAGGAATGAAATCTGGATAGAGAAGCAGAAAAATAAATGGAAGAAAACTGAATGGAAGAGATCAGTGTTAAAAACTGATTAAGAGAAGAAGTGAAGCCAGGAGGAGAGAAAAGAAATGGCAAATGGAGAGAAGACCATGAAAAGAGAGCTAAGAGTATACAAAGGAAAACAAAAACCAGAGACTGGGACCAACATGGATAGAAAAATAAAATGACCTGTAACAAAGGTAGAAAAAACATTTTATTTTCTAATTGGAAAATGTTGGTATTTGGAAAGTACATTTAGCAGGCATCAGGGCTGGTGTTGGAAGTGCCTGGTTCTGCAATGCAAGCCTTCTAGTCAGTCCTGACTCCTGGTGACCCAGAAGCTCCTGGGTTTTCTTGGCAGTGTCACTGGAAGTAGATTGCCAGGCCTTTCTTCTGAGGCAGTGGAGGGTTAAGTGACTTGCCCAAGGCCACAAGGAGTGCTAGTGGGAATTGAACCCTGGTTGCTTGGTTACCAAGCCAGTGTTCTAACCACTAGGCTACTCCTCCTCTAGCCCAGGGTAAAAATTAGAGAGGGAACCCAAAAGCCTACTAGCAAGTGGTGCCTTTTTCCTATTCGTCTCTCCGGGCCAGTCCAGGACATTAGGGTAGTCAACCTCCTCCAGCAGCTGAGGACTGAAAACTGAAACTCTTGCTGACAGCATATCCAGCTCCCCCTGGTGTCCAAAAGTCAGTCTTTCTGTCCTCAGCAGCTGAGCAGGACGTGTGGCTGACAGGCTCCCTGGAGAGGTGGATAGGAAATTGACCTGTAGGGTATTATTTGTTTAAAAAAAACAAAAACGAAGAGGTATACATAAGAAAAGGAAAGAGAAGTTGTGGTTTGATTGCCCTAGCGGGGCAGTACAGCAAAAAAATGTTTTCTCTTCAATTTAAAAAAAAAAAAAAAAGAGGAGGGATGGTCCTCATTGATCCGGCAGAGCCGATCGGCACAAAGGGCAGAGCCTGCCTCAATTGGGGGATGTGTTGCTTGAGGAGATTGGGAAAGGACCTGGGAGCCCCGGTATCCTCTTCCCTGCCTCTGATCACTGCAGCTCCATCTGTCCGCTAGCAGCGGTGAAGCGGGGTGCAGAGGCTCCAACCCGATGTTTGTTCGGTCAGGTAGGATTTTAGCAGAGGGGCACAGTTTGACCGGCGTGGGTCTGTGGATCGCCGCTGCTGGGGTTTAAAAGGTGGTCCGTTTGTGTGTGTTTTTTCTTTTCGTTCAGCGTGTGAGTAAGCGATCGCGGTTGCTGAGCACCGTGCAGTCCGGTTGTCAGGGTCGCGTGATTTCAGAGCCGATCAGTGCGGTTCGCAGTTTCCTTTAGTTAGTAGGCTTGGTGTGTCACCGGGGGTATGGAGCACAAAAGTTCTACGGAGCAAAGTGTGGAAAAAGCGCAGGGCTCTTCAGAAAGAGCGGGAACGGCGGCCATTTTAACTGAACCGGCTGTTTCTCCCGCGCTGCAGGCAAAGGCAGGTAAAAAGAGATCTAAGTCTCACAAGGCGACTCCTGCTGAGGAGCCAGTTCAGCAGCCGTTGCCAGGAGTGCACGGATCTCTGGACTCATTGTTTTCAGCAGAATTCATTCTAGCTCTGCATAAGGCTTATATGTTAAAGATGTCTCAGTCCTCACGCAGTACGTCTGATGCCAATCTGTCAGTGTCACAGGAAGAGAATTCCAGAATAGCAGACCCGGAGGAGGGGGTCTCTACTAAAGTAAATCTTTAGAGATAGGCTTAGAGGGCTGTGGGCCTCATAGCTCCATTCCTCAGATGACAGAGGAAGGAGAAATTCTTTCTGAGGCAGGGTTGGACGCCTGGCCAGGAGAGTTGGAGGAAGGGGAGATAGGGCCAGGCGAGGATCCAAATGTATTTAGAGTTTTTAGGAAAAAAGAGCTGGGGGGCTTTGATTGCTCAGTCTCTTGCAGCGTTGAATATAGTAGCCCCTGCGGTGCAACAGGAGCCATTAGAGGATCCCTTGTTGCAGGGATTTAAGTCGGAGCAGCACTGTTTCCCAGTTCACAGGGTGATTAAACAAATGAAAGAATCAGAGTGGGAATGCCCTGAAGTGACCCTGAGAGGGGCTCGCGCCATTGCTCGTCTTTACTCGGTTCCCCAGGAGGAGAGAGATTTGTTGCGAATGCCTAAGGTGGATGCGCTAGTTTCAGCGATCACCAGGAAGACCACGATTCCGGTCGAAGGGGGTACAGCCCTTAAAGATCTTCAGGATCGTAGGTTAGAGGCACTCCTGAAGCAGGCGTTTGATGCCAGTGCTCTAGCTCTGCAGGCTTCGGTGTGTGGGGCATATGTATCAAGGGCCTCTATCCATTGGCTTCAAGGGGAGCCGGGGCCAGACAAGGAGGGGGATTCTTCTGCGGAAGGAGCAAAGCTGGAGTCGGCAGCGGCTTATCTAGCAGATGCCTTCTGTGATTTGTTGCAGATTTCAGCGAAGTCAATGGTGTCGGTCATTGCTGCGAGATGATTTCTCTGGTTACGGAATTGGGCGGCGGATGCATCCATGCAGAGAGGTCAGAGGCGAGATTTTTGCAGGTTCCGAGGACCTCGCTTTACGCCTTATCAGCTGGGCCGCTTTGTGGCCAGGGGGCAGTCCTTTCGTGGAGCCAGGGGGTTTAGCAGGGGCTATTTTACCGCCCAGCAGAACTCAGCTAAGAAACCGCAATGAAGGAAGGCTGGTCCAGGCGGAGGTTCCTGTTGGAGGACGTTTGCAGGGGTTTCTCTCCGCCTGGGCCGCCATAACTACAGACCAGTGGGTACTGGAGATTATCAGAGAGGGCTATGCGCTAGAGTTCGCTCACCCACTGGCGGAAGCTTTTGTGTCATCCCCGTGCAGCTCTCAGGTGAAGAGGGCAGCGGTCAGCGACACACTGCTGCGCTTGTTGCGCCTTCAAGCGGTAGTGCCAGTACCTTCAGACCAGTATGGCTTAGGTCGATACTCGATTTATTTTGTGGTTACCAAAAAAGACGGTTCTTTTCGCCCCAATCTGGATCTAAAGCATGTAAACCACTGCTTGAGGGTGCCTCATTTCCAAATGGAAATGTTAAGGTCGGTTATCTGATCGGTAAAGAAGGCAGAAATCCTCTCGTCCATAGATTTGACAGAAGTGTATCTGCACATTCCGATCAGGAGGGATCATCAAAAATTTCTATGCTTTGCAGTTCACAAGAGTCATTTTCAGTTCCGAGCATTGCCGTTCAGACTAGCTACGGCACCGCGCACCTTCACCAAGGTAATGGTAGTGGCAGCAGCAGCGCTATGGAAGGAAGGGATTCAGGTGCATCCCTACCTGGACGACTGGTTGATCCGAGCACCGTCGCTAGTGGAGTCTTCCGTGACAACCACTTGGGTAGTGGAGTTCCTCAAACAGCTAGGTTGAGTCATCAACTGGGCAAAGAGTCATTTGGAGCCGGTAAAACAGTTGACGTATCTTGGGACCTTCTTCAACATGGTCTGTGTTCCTTCCGGTGGACAGAGTTCAGAAGATTTTGGCTCAGGTAGCGGCGTTCTTGCGCTTGAGGGCTCCAACGACTTGGAGGTATTTACAGTTGTTGGGATCAATGGCGGTGGCCTTAGACCTAGTTCCATGGGCCAGAGTTCATATGCGGATGCTTCAGCATGCGTTACTTTCCAGGTGGTCTCCGCAAGATCATCCTCTTTCGTGGAGGCTGCCATGTCCAGAAGAGGTGCGCTTCAGTCTTCAGTGGTGGTTGGTGCCGGCACATCTTCAAGCAGGTGTTCCCCTGGACCTTCCGGAGTGGGTGTTACTCACTACAGATGCCAGCCTTTCCGGTTGGAGATCTCATTGTCTGGTGCACATAGCACAAGGGATCTGGACTGCGGAGGAGAGCACTTGGTCGATCAATCGGTTAGAACTAAGAGCGGTGCATTTGGCTGTGCTAGAGTTTGTCGGTCTGCTCGAAGGGCAGGCAGTACGAGTGTTCTCCGACAATCTAGTGACGGTTTCCTACATCAACAGACAAGGAGGCACGGGCAGTGCAGTATTGCTAGAAGAGAGTCAACAGTTGTTCGGATGGGCGGAAGTCCATCTCTTAGCGCTCTCGGCAGCACATGTGACAGGAAAGGACGACATTCAGGCCGACTATCTCAGTCGAAATGTACTAGATTCTGGAGAATGGGAGCTCAATTGGGCGGTCTTTCACGAAATCACGGTGAGATGGGGTCAGCCAGTCATGGATCTCATGGCTACCCTAGCCAATACCAAGGCGGCTCAGTTTTACAGCAGATGCAGAGAGCACATGTTGGAAGGACTCAACGGCCTGGTTCAGCTCTGGCCATCGGGAAAACTGCTGTACGTGTTCCCGCCATGGCCGCTATTAGGGAGAGTCCTTCAGAGAATAGCGGGGTACAATGGGAAGGTCATTCTCATTGCTCCGGATTGGCCCAGACAGCCATGGTATGTGGATCTGATGCGACTTCTGGTGGAAGCTCCGTGGAGGCTACCCGCTCGAGTCAATCTGTTGAGCCAAGGTCCTGTATTAATGCCGCAGGTAGATCGGTTCTTGCTTATGACTTGGCTCTTGAGAGGAACCGGTTGCGATGTCGGGGATACTTGGTGTCAGTGATATTTATTTTATTTATTTTATTTTTATTTATTACAGTTTCTTATATACCGCGCTATTTAGAATCAGCGCGGTTTACATCATAACAAAACGACCATAACGACAAACTGTCAGGTTTTACATTGAACAGGAGTACAAACTTGGATAACTGGGTTAACTATATACATAAACTATCTACACTGCAGTGTGAGGGCATTTCTAGATTGGGTCATTTCTTGGAGGGGATATCTAGTTCAGTTGCTGTCTGGGAAATATTGGCAGAAAAGGTATGTTTTGAGAGCCTTCCTGAACTGATATAGATTGGTAATGGCTCTAATGTCAGGGGGTAGGGTGTTCCAGCATTTTGGTACATAAAAACTGAATGCCCTGTTTGTGGTGTTCGTGTTGGACTTTGTCAAGAGCATCGGGGAGGCGCCGAGAGGCAGGGGCTGGGACAGGCGGTAGCTCGCCTCGCGGCGGACCGTGTTAAGGTCTAGGAGAAGATCCACTTCCTTGGCATACGTTCGGGTGTGGCGCATTTTTGAAACGTGGTGTGATGAACGGAAAGTTAGACCTTGGGGGGCAAAATTGCCAGATATCCTATCTTTCCTTCAAGGAGGTCTAGATAAGGGGCTGGCCCTCAGCACTTTTAAGGTGCATTTGGCAGCTCTAGCTTGTTATGGAGGAAGAGTGCAGGGGGGCATGCTCTCGTCACATCCAGATATTCAGCATTTCTTTAGAGCGGCAAGAAACATTAGGCCTCCGGTTAGGCAGGTCGTGCCTTCTTGGGATCTGAATTTGGTGCTAGAGGCTCTAACGGGACCTCCTTTTGAATCCAAGTTGGCAGGGAATCTGAGGGAGTTGTCCTGGAAGGTGGCCTTTCTGGTTGCGTTGTGTTCCGCTAGGAGGGTCTCGGATCTGCAGGCGCTCTCGTTTAGGGAGCCGTACATTCAATTTTCGGAGGAGAAGGTGGTGTTACGGCCGGTGCCGTCCTTTCTCCCTAAAGTGGTGTCCAGTTTTCATGTGAATCAAACCGTTTCACTTCCCACTTTTGTTGGTCAGAAGGAGAGCGCTCAGGAAATTGGATTTAGGGTGCGTACTGCATAGATACCTCAGGGAAACTGAACCGTTTTGGAAGTCTGATAAGTTGTTCGTTCTTTTTAGTGGTCCATGTAAAGGAAAAGCGGTGACCAAAGCTTCCATTGCTCGCTGGGTGAAGCATGTGATACGGGCGTCTTATGAAGCAAAAGGCAAGTCGGCTCCAGAAGGTCACAGAGCGCATTCTACTAGGGGCCAGGCGACGTCGTGGGCTGAGTATGTGTTGGTTCCGCCGGTGGATATCTGTCGGACGGCAACATGGTCTTCTCTTCATGCGTTTGCGAAGCACTATTGGTTGGATGTTCAGGCAAGAGCAGATGCTAGGGTTTGGGCCTCGGCCATTGTTATGGGGCTCGCAGGTCCCTCCCGGGTTTAGGTACTGTTTTGGTACTGCCCTAATGTCCTGGACTGGCCCGGAGAGACGAATAGGAAGGAGAAATTAGACCTTACCTGCTAATTGTCTTTCCTTGAGTTCTCTCTGGGCCAGTCCAGGACCCACCCCATATTGTCTGCGAGTGCTGGAACAGTTGGGGGCCTCGGCCAGTAGTTCAGAAATACAATAGGTTTCCGCGCTGTTGACCAGAGCTGAGGTCATTGGATGGCATAATCGAAGGGGATTAGGGGGGTTCCTCTGAAATTAGAAGGGGCTTTTCAAAGTCATGTAAAAAAAAAAAAAAGAAGGGAAAAAGGAAGTTTAAGAGAATGCTTTCTAAAGGGCTAAGTACTATTCCCAGAAGGTAGAGTAATTTTGTTGTTTTTCAAGTTTATAGTTATAGTTCTGCTGCTTTGATACCAGAAGACTGACTTTCGGACACCATGGGGAGCTGGATATGCTGTCAGCAAGAGTTTCAGTTTTCAGTCCTCAGCTGCTGGAGGAGGTTGACTACCCTAATGTCCTGGACTGGCCCGGAGAGAACTCAAGGAAAGACAATTAGCAGGTAAGGTCTAATTTCTCCTTCAGTCTCAGACAGATCTGAGGCCCTCTCTGGCTTGGGGATCCAGGGCAATTGTCAGGTTGCATCCCTCCTAATGCCAATCCTGACATCTCCTGCCTTTTATTTTGTACAATAACAAGGGGAAATAAATTTCTCTTTCTCTTGTGTTGCACTGCTTGCAGCGTCTAGCTTTCTGAGGTTTTAGTTTAATGTTTCTCTACATATTTGTCTTTTCATTTTGTGGTCACTTATTGGTGAAGGCCTATCTGTGTGTATGTACAATCAATGCTGGTTATTCTATTAGAATGGAATTTCTGTTTAAGAATGTGTGACAATCTGGCTTGTTCAGCTTGCACATTGTCCTCTCTGCTGTTACTTTTGGGGGTGGGGGCAGGGCTGGGGGCGGGCATGTGTAGCGGGTGGCTAGTCAGAGGTGGCGGGTTTTTCTCCTTCAAAAAACTGGCAACTCTAGTTCCGCCCAATCTTCCTCTCATAGCTACCTCCCAAACTCATGTTTATAAAAGGTCTTGCATAAGCATTATAGTAAGAAGGTGATAGCTTACCAACAACCAAGGGCTGGCACTGGAAAAGCTAGAAACAGAGGTGATGGAGCTATTTTTAGGAGGGGGGGGGCACTGAAAACGCCCTTTGGCGCCTCCCCTCCCTTTCCTGTGTAGACTGGAAGCCAGTACTGCTGCATTTTAATCCGGGTATTTCTCAGTCTGCAGATTCAGTCGTATTTTCAAAGTGAAAATACGAGTATCCTTCCCTTTTGGAAATCATCCCAGGAAAACCATGAGCTTGCATTTATACCTGTTTGGGAAATGCAATAATACTGAGTTAAGACACACACCTGGCCCCACCAAAACTTTGCTGCTGCGGTCGGGGCTTCCCCTACTTTAGCCTGAAGGGATTTGATCAGCTGCAGGCAGAAGTAGGGAAAGGCTGGCAAGCAGCAGGGATCCCATCCCCGTGGGCTGAAGAGTGCTGTAATATTGGCACAGATCCCTCCTGTCTACCTGGGGGAGATTGGATCCCCATGGGCAAACAGGAAGGGAAGGCCGGCAAGCACAGCCACATGGAGGTTGGCTGGCATGGAGGCGAAGCTTGGTCTCCCTCACAGAAAATGGTATTCTGACACCTCTGAGTGCAAACTTAGATTGCAAGCCCTCTGGGGACAGGAAAATGCCTACTGTACTTGAATGGAACTTACCTTTAACTATTACAAGAAAGGTGTGAGCTACTGTAAATGCTAATTAATAAATAACAATCTAAAAAATAGCACAAGATCGTCACATGATGTCATCAGAGGATGAGGACATTCCTCTGCTCTCTCCGGGGCTACCTCTGCTAGTTGGGCTGTTACCATTCACTTTCCCCCAGTTTTTGGTGTATTGGTGGCTGAGTGACCTTGGAATATACTGCACACCTGCTGGGAGACTGGTGAAGCGCTCTGCGGTGAAAAAGGATAAGGAGAAAGCTGGGTATGATTCCAAATTGGTAGCTGGGGTGGCACCGACTTCCCCGAGCACTGATAGTGTTGAATCGGCGCATGAAGAGATGTCATGCAAAGTGGTGAAACTATTGGAGCCGAAGTTTGATCAGGTCATGCAAAAGCTGGAAGGGATGGGAAAAGCCTTGTCCGACCTTGGTCACAAAATGGAGGAAGTGAAGCAAAATGTTTCCTCACTGCAAGACTCGGAGGGGAGACATAAGCGGGAACTCCCTCTGGTCGAGCTCCCCAACAATTTCTGGGCAGCAGGGCCATACCAAGGGCTGTGCAAACGGTGTGGCCGCATAGGGTACAAGTATAGAAAGGGCACCGATATCATCATTGGGCTTCTAGGAAGCTCAAAAAGAGTGAGTTATTGCACATGCTTAGGGGTGAGAGGGGGCACCAGATTTATTAGCCACACAGGGAACCTTTCCAGGTGGGTACAGTCCTGCTGGGCAAGCCCCAAAAAGCTCTTATTCAGATTCAACTTCTCATTGTCTCTATACATATTGCTCCTCTACTGTGCCCCTTCTCTTTGAAGTGCTCAATGGGATGCTATACAACAGACTCTCCTAGACATCTTGACAGCCTTTCTTAATCTACTAGTCTTAGGGGATTTCAATATTCATTTCCACAACCCATCTAGGACCCGTGATGTTGCCTTCTGGAAATTCTTAGATGACCATAATTTCCTTCAACGGATAACCGGCCCTACTCACACTGCAGGTAATACCATCGACCTACTTCTCACTCATCTCGACACCTCCCCACAGCTCACTGATATCTGCACCCTCTCACTCCCCTGGACAGACCACTTCCTGATTTGTTTCTCACTACCATGCCTTCTTGCCTCTTCTAACCCCAACTTGACTTGTGATACTTTCCCCCAAACCCATCGGCATCTGACTACGGACACCAAACTATGATTCCCAGTAGCCTCTGACCTGTTTTCCCCCTGATTTTTCTTCTCTCTCACTAGATCAGCAGGCTAATATCTGGAACTCCACACTGTTCCATCAACCAGATTTTACTGCACCCAAGCTTCCAGTTTCATGGTATACCCATTGCTCTCACCCGTGGTACCAACTGGGCCTTTGCCTCCTGAGGAGATAACTCAGATCTGCAGAGAGATCCTGGAGGAAATCCAAAGACCAAGAACTTCTCTCCCTGTTTAAGACTCATTACCTCCATTACAGGTCCCAGGTTCTGGTGGCAAAAAAACCCTACAACTACTCCTTGGTGGCTGCATCTGCCCACAACCCTAAAACACTTTTCGCTATTGCGGCTTGCCTGTCTTTGACACAGGCTTTTCCTTCCCCCACCTTGACCCTTACTAGCCCATCATCAGATACCCTTGCTTCAGCCTTCATTAATAAACTCAACACTTTCAGAGCAGGCCTCCCAACCTCTGACCCCTTTATCCCTCCCTCCTTACCCCCCTCCCCCTAGCAGTCCCCCTTACTTACTCACTTGGTCTTCATAAGAACATAAGAAATGCCATACTGGGTCAGACCAAGGTCCATCAAGCCCAGTATCCTGTTTCCAACAGTGGCCAATCTAGGTCATAAGTACATAGCAGTCTCCCCAAAAGACACAGCTTTCTCAGTGCTTGTATTGGGTCAAGCAGTGATATCCTGGGTCCCTTTTAATAATGGTTTATGGACCTTTCCTCCAGGAACTTGTCCAAAACTTTTTTATACCCAGCTACACTAACAGCTTTTACTATATCCTCCGGTAACAAATTCCAGAGTTTGATTACACATTGAGTGAAAAAATATTTTCTCTTATTAGTCTTAATAGATTGCCCTGTAGTTTCATTGCATGTCCCCTAGTCTTTTTATATTCTGATGATGTTAACAATCTATCTATGTTTACCGTTCCATTCCATTCATTAATTTATAAACCTCTATCATATCTCCCCTCAGCCATCTCTTTTCCAGGTTGAAGAGCCCTAACCTTTTTAGCCTCTCTTCTTAGGAGTATCCATCCATCCCCTTTACCATTTTGGTAGCTCTTCCCTGTACTTTTTCTAATAACGCTATATACTTTTTAAGATATGGCGACCAGAATTGCACACAATATTCAAGGTGCGGTCGCACCATGGAACGATACAGAGGCATTATAATATCCTTTGTTTTATTTTCCATTCCTTTCCTTATGATACCTAGCATTCTATTTGCTCTCTTGGCCGCCACTGCACACTGGGTTTTAACATCTTATCCACGATGATGCCTAAATCTTTTTCCTGGGTGGTGGTTCCCAGTGTGGAACTTTGCTTCATGTAACCATAGTTTGGGTTGTTCTTTCCTAGTGTGCACTTGTCCACATTAAATTTCATCTGTCATTTGAATGCCCAGTCTTCCAATTTATCAAGATCCTCTTGCAATTTTCCACAATCCTCTTGGGTTTTAACAACTTTAAATAGTTTGGTATCATCTGCAAATTTGATAATCTCACTCATTAATCCCTTTTCCAGGTCATTTAAGAATATGTCAAAAAGCAGCGGACCCAGCACAGATCCCTGGGGTACTCCACTATTCACCTTTCTCCATTGGGAAAATTGGCCATTTAGCCCTACTCTCTGCTTTCTATCTTTTAACCAGTTCCTGATCCACAATAGTACACTCCTCCTATCTGATGAGGGACCTTGTCAAAGGCTTTCTGAAAGTCCAGATACACTATATCAACCTTCTCACCTTTGTCTACCTGTTTATTCACACCTTCAAAAAAACATAACAGATTAGTAAGACAAGATTACACTCCAAGTATACCTCCAGGAATGTAAATTGTACTGAATGTATATAGTTGCCATGTTATCTGTAAAATGTTCACAAATGTTCCATGTAATATGACTAGGTATGCATTATACCATATCTTGTAAACCACTGTTCATTGTAAACCACACTTGATCCATGGGAAAGCACGGTATAGAAATGTTTGTTAAATAAATAAATAAAATAAAGATCTTCCTTGTTTAAAGCCATGTTGGCTGTCTCCCATTAAGCCATGACTATCTACATGTTGAGTAATTTTGTTCTTTATGATGTTTCTACCATTTTTCCTGGTACTGACATCAGGCTTGGCGGTCTGTAGTTTCCCGGATCACCCATGGAACCCTTTTTAAAAATTGGCGTTACATTGGCGATCCTCCAGTCTTCAGGTATTACAGATGATTTTAATGATAGTTCACAGATTACTAATAGCAGGTCTGCAATCTCATATTTCAGTTCTTTCAACACCCTTGGATGTGTACCATCCGGTCCAGGTGATTTGCTACTCTTCAGTTTATCAAATAGTTATAATACATCTTCCCGGTGTATCGATATTTCTTTCAGCTCTTCTGCAGTATCACCTTTAAATACCACTTCAGTCATGGGTAACATCCCTACATCTTCCTCAGTAAAGACCGAAGCAAAGAATTCATTCATTCATTCAGTCTCTCCGCTATATCCTTGTCCCCTCTTACTGCCCCTTTTACCCCTCTATCATCTAATTGTCCAACTGACTCTCTCACAGGTTTTTTGCTACGAATGTACTTGAAAAAGTCTTTATTATGTGTTTTTGCTTCCACAGCAAGTTTCTTCTCAAATTCTCTCTTTGTCTTCCTTATCAATGCCTTGCATTTAACTTGCCAATGCTTGTGCTGTTTCCCGTTTTCGTCATTTGGCTCGTCTTTCCATTTCCTGAAAGATGCTTTTTTGGCAACAACAGCCTCTCTGACCTCACCTTTAAACCTTGCTGGCAGTTTTTTGGACTTCCTTCCACTTTTCTTAAAGCGTGGAATACAGCTGGTCTGGGCTTCCAAGATAGTATTTTTAAACAACACCCAAGCTTGATGTAAGTCTTTAACCTTTGCAACTGCTCCTTTTATTTTTTCTTAAATATTTTCCTCATTTTATCATAGTCTCCCTTTTGAAAGTTAAAAGGTAGTACTGTGGATTTCCTTACCATCCCTCCTCCATTAATTAAATCAAACGCAATTATGCTATGATTGCTATTGCCAAGTGGCCCCAACACCCTTATCTCTTGCACCAGATCTGGTGTTCCACTAAGGACTAAGTCCAAAATGGCTTCCCTTCTGGTCAGTTCATGAACCAGCTGCTCCAAGAAACAGTCATTAATTTCATCTAGGAACTTTATCTCCCTAGCATGTCCTGCCGTGACACTGACCCAGTCAATACCGGGGTAATTGAAATCACCCATTATTATTACTGTTCTGTAACTTTTGTTAGCTCCCCTGATTTCTTTGAGCATTTCATCATCCATTTGTTCATTCTGGACAGGCAGTCGATAGTACAACCCCACTGCTATTGCCTTCCCCTTTTTACATGGAATTTCAATCCATAGAGATTCTACAACAAATTTTGTTTCCTGCAAAACTTTAATCCTTTGTGACTCAATGCCCTCTCTAACATAGAGTGCAACCCCTCCACCAATTTGATCAGCTCTGTCATTACGATATAGTTTGTACCCAGGTATCACAGTGTCCCACTGGTTATCCTCCTTTCACCATGTATCTGAGATACCAATCATATCTAACTTCTCATTTAGTGCTACATATTCTAACTCTCCCATCTTATTTGTTAGACTTCTAGCATTTGCATACAAGCATTTAAGAGACTGTATTTTATTCATATTAATCTGGTTATCGGTAGGCGGGGTAATTTGGAATCTTTAAGCTCTGTCTGCTCTGTACTCAAGGGCATTTGGGCTACCTTTGTCTTCATTGGAACCTCTCTGCTGATGTGCCCTAACTTCATTTTTTTTGGTAGTATCCTTCAAGGATACATTGTTCAGAACCATGCGCTCTTGGGCGACTGTTGGCTCTCCCCTATTATCTACTTTAAAAGCTGCTCTATCTCCTTTTTAAAGATTAATGCCAGCAGCCTGGTTCCATCCTGGTTAAGGTGAAGCCCATCCCTTCGGAAGAGCCCCTCCTTTCCCCAGAATGTTCCCCAGTTCCTAACAAATCCAAAACCCTCATCCTTGCACCATTGTCTCATCCACGCATTGAGTCTCCAGAGCTCTGCCTGCCTTTTGGGTCCTGCGTGTGGAACGGGAAGCATTTCGGAGAATGCTACCCTGGAAGTTCTGGATTTCAACTTCCTACCTAAAAACCTAAATTTAGCCTCCAGAACTTCCCTAACACATTTTCCTATGTCATTGGTACCGACATGTACCAAGACAGCAGACTCCTCCCCAGCACTATCTAAGACCTTGTCTAGGTGTCACGTGAGGTCCGCTACCTTCGCACCAGGCAGGCATGTTACCAGGCGATCCTCACGTTCTCCAGCCACGCAGCTATCTACATGCCTAATGATCAAATTACCAACTATAACGGCTATCCTAACCCTTCCCTCATGGGCACATGGGCCTGGAGAAACTTCCTCAGTGCGAGAGGGTTTTACATCACCTGGAGGACAGGTCCTAGCTATACGATCACTTCCTGCCACACCAGGGTGATGCTCTCTTGTCACATGACCTCTCTGCTCCATGGCAACAGGGATGCTGCCAAACTGGAGGTGGGACTTCAGGACTATATCCCTGTAGGACTCGTCTATGTACCTCTCTGTCTTCCTTATGTCTTCCAAGTCTGCTATTCTTGCCTCCAGAGATCGGACTCATTCCCTGAGAGCAAAGAGCTCCTTGCACCTTGTGCACACGTAAGACCCCTCACCAACTGGGAGAAAATCATTCATGTGACAGTCAATGGAAAATACTGGAAAACCTCCATCTTGCTGCTGTTCGACTGCTGTCTGCATCTTCATTTTAAGGTTGTGTTTAGGTATTTAAGTCCTTTACTTACTAAGGGTTGCTGGGGATACTTATACTAATAAAACTATACCTAATATGTTTAATGTACTTTGTCCACCTGAAGTTTAATTAATCTCAGGTCCTTAATGGATGCTGATGAGAATAAACAGCTGCACCTGAGAGTGAATATGGCACCTCCTTTCCTTTAAGAGGTTTAAGCACCTATAAAGCTACGTTTATCCCTCCTCTAAGGCAACATATTGCCTTTTGGATCCTATTTCCTCATTCTGGCTCTCAGAACCTTCTTTAGGTTTTATCCCCTTCATCCTTACCATGTTATCCTCCAGTCAAGGTAAGCATGAGGTCATGCAATATCCAATGAATAGGTAAGGTCACAGCCTCCTTAGGGGCTGCCGGATACTGAAGAATTTCAAGTTCTTCAGCTCTCGGTTCCTTCTTGGAGGTCACCATAATCAAGAGGCCCCAAGCCATATTCCGTATAAAGTCTTGAAAAGACATGTCTTCCGGCGGAGACATCCGACATTGTGGGGAAGGAGAAGGACCTTCCGGAAGAGCCTCTCTGGTACAGATTGATTTATCGGAAGAATTGGAATCAGATGACTTGAAGTATCAACGGGCTGGGTGCTCCCGCCCGGCCCAACGATGGTACCGATTGAAATCAGTATTGGAATGCCTCGGTACCAGACCCTCGATGCAGGACACTGACTCCAGGGCTGGCATGGGTGGTAGTGTGGAGAGCAGCGCAATGGTCGATGCTGATACCTCTGGTACCGGTGCCGGTACCGATGACCGCGGAACCGATTGCAGAGGCTTTAGCAGTACCGAAGCTGCCAGTAATGCCGCAAGACTCTGCTCAATGGCTAGGATACGTTGATCCATGGAGCCAGCTGATGCCTGGGTATCGGTACCCAAAGAGTGGGCTACAACTCTGAATATGGCACCAAGAGCTCTCCAGAAGTGGACACCTCAAGAACATCTTGGGACCCCGATAATGCTTTGGAAGCTAGGACCTCCCATCGGGGCTGTTTGGCTGGTGTATTCTTCTCTAGAGCAAAGCTTAAAGCATCTCGATGCTTAGAAGGAGATCTATCCTTTGAGGACCGACCAGTCATCGAAGAAGACCTGGGTTTCGTTACCTGAGATCCATGGGAGGCAGATGAAGCCTTGGACAACGTCGATGCCATGGACATTGCATCCGAAGTAAAGAGGGTGCCGAGTTTCACAGCTGTATTCTGCAGGCCCCTCTTTGTCATCTTTCTGCAAAGGAGACATTCCGATAGTGAATGGGCTGGTCCCAAACATTTAAGACACCAGTCATGGGTGTTGATAGCAAAAATGGTACTGCTACATTTGGAACACTTTTTGAAACCACTAGTTCGTTTCTCCATTCCAAGGAACAAGGGGGCCTAAGGCCAAAATGGCGCTTAAGCACCTAGAAGGCAGAGACCCTCCAAGAAAAAACTTTAAAAAAAAAAAAGAAAAGAAAAGAAAGAAAAAGACACTGAAGATACCGGTGCAGGCATCGATGGGAAGGCAGATGCACCACAAAAGAAAAAGATTTTCTGCGGTGACAGGAATTGCTCCCTGTCGGCTCCGCGGAAAACAAAAAACTGAGGAGGGAGAGTTGGAAAGGCGGGAAGGCAGCAGCGCAGGCGCAGTGGGATGCTCCCAAAGGCTGGGGAGTGTTCCCGCATGGGCTCCATTGGTGCCGACATCACCCATACGTGAAGACTACATTCTTGCTTGTTCCTGGAGATGGAAGCATATCAATTGGAGCATTTTTCAGCTTGAGAAGACATTACAGCAACAAAAATGGCGGGCGATGTGTGTACAAGGACCAGAGGCTCAGCAGGCCTATTTGGCGACACAGGCAGCCCTCAATGCGCTGCTGTAGCAACCATGCTTGCTCTGTGCTCTCCTAGGGGATGTCTGTTAGCTGGTGAATTTTTTGGATGGGGTGAATGTCTCTACCATTTTCCTAGGTTGACCTCTTTAGAGGTTTTGAGAGTTAGAAACCAGAATAGTCGAGTGGAGTAGGTGGATGGGATATTATAGTGAGGAGGGGGATGCTGCTGGAGGACCGCACATTTTCTCATATAGAAGGACTGTACTTATCACTGAGTTTCAGTAGCAGCTTTCAGTATCACTTGGGTCCTAATAATGCTTTTCTGTTGTATAATTCAAGTGAACAAATGATATGGTATTGTACACTGTTCAGCTATATACTTAAGGTATGGCACTGTCTTTAAAAATATTGTATCATTAAATTAAAATAACCCTGCATCATCTGAGGATTGAAGTTCAGCCTTTTGTTCTCCTTGTAGTTTTGGTTTTTTAAAAAAAAAACCTTTTATGTTTAGAAAAAAAAAGCTGATTTTAGAAAACTCTGCTTTAACATGCTTACCATTAGAAAATGTAGGATTTTATATTTATCATGCATATGGCAATCTAGGACAGCTAGCTATACAGCGAAAACTCTTTCCAAGACAGAACAGACTGAGCTTGCTAGTGCATAGAATGTGTGATAGCACTTATTGATGTAATGTGTTTAATGCTACTTACCTTACTAATTAGTTTTAATGACTGCATACATATGTGTTAATATAGAAAAAAAGACGTTGTATTACAGCTAGTCTATTAAATTCTAGTTATACTGTGTTTTCTGTGTGGGCGGGAGAAGATGAGGTTTTTTTTCTCTTTCACAAAACATTTAGGACCCCAAATTTTGCCGATGTTATACATCATTTATTTATTTATTTATTTATTTTATACCGCCTTATCTGTGAATCAAGGCAGTTTACAGGGACCAGAAACGTAACTGGTTTACATAGAACATTTAGATACTTAACAGCATTGAACAGTATTACTACAAATGAGGACTATAGCCTATGGTTTTTAACATATTAACAGTTAGAACTTATATACAGAGGGGTGTGGGGAGCAGGAGGTGGGGTAGGGGGAGGAGTGCAGGAGGAGGTTTCTGAAGGTGGTAATTTGTAGCATATGTGTCCATAGTTTGTTGCATGGGGGGAACATTGCTTAGGTGTTGAAGTGCTCCTTGAATAGTAGTGTTTTGAGGTCTTTGCAGAATTTTGTTAGTTCGTGTTTCCCTGAGGTCACTGGGGAGTTCATTCCAAAGGTTGGGTGTCTAGGTGGAGAAGGCCTTGCTGCGAATGTTCATCCATGTTATTTCTGCTGGTAGGTCGAGAAAGTTTGTGTTGCATTTTCGCCTTGTTCTGTTGATTGTTGATGTGCGGATGAGGGATTCTAAGTATGATGATGATTGATCATGTAAAGTTTTGAAAATATTCATGGCTGATTTATATTTGACTCTACTGTATACAGGTAGACTGTAGATTTTTTAAAAATGGTGTAATGTGGTCACTCTTTTTGCATTTGCTAGGGTGCATGCTGTGATGTTTTGGGCCATCTGTAGTTGATGACGATCATGTTTAGGGAGTCCTTGGTGTATATACTATTGCAGAAGTCCAGTAGGGGGAATATGAGTGCCTGGAGTACAGAGCAGAAATCAGAGGTTGTTAATAGAGGTTGAAGGTTGCAGAGTATTTTTATCTTGTGATATATCGCTTGTGTGGCTTTGGTGATGTGAGGGGAGAAGGTGAACTGTTGGTCAATTGTTATGCCATGGTATTTCACTTCCTGCTTGGTTTCTAGTTCCATGTTGTGTATTTTGATACTTTTGGGGGTTGAGAGTGATTTGTTTCTGGAGATATGGAGTATGTCCATTTATTTGAAATTGATCTGTAGTCCCTGTTCATGTAGCAGATGTAGCCAAATTTTGCCAATGTCATTGGCCAAAACTAATGTTTGATAAGCACAAAACTTAGCTTAACTGTTATGGATGATTCCAGCAGGTTCTCATTCAGTTAACACAGAGGAAATATGATTGTCACATGTTAACCGCATTGCCCATAATTCAGTATTGTTAGCTACCCCTGTTGAGGTGGCTTTAACTGCACTGCATTGTCTGCCTAGTTAAAACATAATAATTGCGTACACTTTAACTGTAAGATGCAGCCCCTGCTCATTCTCATCCTACAGTACCTGTTAATGTGGCAAATAATGCCACTAGGTAACTAGACCTTATCATTTACATATCTTTGCAGATTGATTTTGTATTGTATTTTATGCTATTAGTTGATGATAGCCCTCATCCCATCACCATCTGAAACCTACCACACACTGCAACTAGTTTACCTTATATGTTTGCACGATTCCAGAGTACCTACCACCCTGCCATGGGTCATCTATTGTCTCCTCACAACACACTAGTCTATAATTAGTCCTCTCAGGCGGATAGCTCTAAGGACAGTCCCAACACCTAGCAACTCAACATGGCCATCTCCCTACTTGCCTTCACTAGTCTCTACCTCCTAGCAAATGCCATCCAGAACACCTCAGCGTTCTCACCTGGCCATAATCACATCCCTATCCTACATAGCCTGGGAAGAAGAAACTATTCCAGCCCTCACCACACACTACCACATACACTCCATGTCAGACATTCACACCTACTCTATGTTTCACTCAACCGTCCTGGTAGCCGCAAGCCCGAATCTACTTCAGTACATAGTAAATTGAGATGTGCCCTCATAAACTCACGCTCAGCCCATAAGAAATGGCCTGTCATCACCGATCTCATTGCAAATCTTAATTTAGACATCCTAATGGTTACAGAATCCTGGATGTCAGACACAGACGCAGTCCTCATAAACCAGCTCGTCCCTCCAAACTTTGCAATACACACCTGCCATAGAGCCAAATGAAGAGGAGGCAGAGTTTTCATCCTAGTAAGAACTGATCTCCAGTTCCAGATGCTATCTTCTAAAAGTCTCATGCACATGGACACAGTGACCATAGCTAATAAGCACAACACTATAAATCTCATCTATAGAGCACCTACCTCCCCTCCAGAAGATCTATCTAACATAATAGACTTAGCCTGCAACCCTGAGATCCCAAGTAAACCAAATTGGTTACTTGGAGACTTCAACCTCACATCCCTGCAACCCTCCCATGCCAACACTTTCCTTGAAGCCATGTCTGACCTCAGCTATACACAAATGGTGAATGCTCCCACTCATTACAAAGGAAACTCACTTGACCTCATTTTCGTCCCCCAGTCAGAGTCAAGACACAACCTCAACCTTTCCATCACTCCTGTCCCTTGGTCAGACCACAATTTAATCACTTTCCAAATACCTTCACAGCAAGATCAAGCCCTATCCAGCCACACAAATACTAGCTCCTCAGTAATGACGCACCGCTTTAAATCCCTGGACAAGGACGAGTTCATCAATAGTGCTCTTCCAACACTCAGTCAACCTGCTCAAAACCTGGAAGATATGATCTCCAGATGGAATACCACCCTGAAATCATGTTCTCAGATACTTTCCTCGAACAAAGCACCATCAAGAAAAAGAAAAGCAGCCCCATGGTTTTATGCTGAACTACGCTCATCTCTTCTTCTACTAAGGAAGCACGAAAGAAAATGGCATCGCTCTCGTTCCACAACAGACCAAACAACATACAAGAACCTTCTAAACTTCACCGTGAGAAAATATCTGATAAAATGAGAGCATACCATACTGAGCTCCTCCTCCGCTCGCTAAATAAATAAACCACGTGACCTTTTCAGTATTGCAAAATCCTTAACCAAGGAACCTTCCACTCCTCAGCTAGAATCAATTCAACCTCAGACTTACGCCATATACCTCCAGTCTAAAACCCTCAAAACAAATGCTGCACCGAGCCCCGTGCCTAGTTACATCCCCTTTGCACAGCCACTACCAACATCACTACTGCTCCAAATGACCCATGTCCAGCTTACTGGATCAGAGCGATGAAAGCAGAACTCAGCCCACTGCTATCCTACATCATGAAGCTTTCCTTCTCATCAGGAACATTCCCAACAGACCATAAACAGACATCAATACGTCCTCTTCTGAAAAACAACAGACTGGACCCAACAAGGCCAGACTCGTATCGCCCGATCTCGAGCATACCCCTTCTAGCTAAACTAATTGAGAAGGTTGTCCAAAGACAGATTCAACAACATATTGACGTATCAGCCCCTCTTGATCCCTGCCAGCATGGGTTTTGTGAATCCCATGGAGTAGAGACCCTACTCGCCACACTAACTAACACCTTAACTAGAGGTATAGACAAAACAGAAAATGGGTTTGTACTTATCTTCCTCGATATTGCTGCTGCATTCGACTCTGTGAATCATGAGCAGTTACTTATCCAACTCCGGGAAAAGGGAATCCAGGGCCTTGCTTGGGAATGGTGCAAATCATATCTAGATGACCGATGGCAACAGGTGCGGATAGGATCCACAACGTCTGATTCATTCCAGCAGCAGAAGGGAGTACCCCAAGGTTCCTCCCTGTCTGTGTTACTCTTCAATGTATATATGCAGCCTATATGTGATATCATTCGCTCATTCAACATATCCAGCCTGATCTACGCTGATGATGTCTTGCTGTTCACTCCAATCAAAATTATATATCCTGACCTCTCCCCTCTAGTAGACTGCTTCAATGCAATCACCGACTGGCTTCTAGCTCAGAATTTACATATAAACTTTAAGAAAACCGAGGTCTTATATATCACAAAGAACAAGAACTTCTCTCCCCCCACTACCTTGAAGGTGAGAGATGCGGCGCTCCCATGCAAATCTTTAATACGCTATCTGGGGGTCACACTCGACCAACAGCTAGACTTCAAAGAACACATAAAGAAAACCACCAAATCTATTTACAATAAAATCTTGACTTTAAGGCACCTGAGACCTTTGCTAGCTCCAGATGATTTCAGAACAATATTCCAGATGCTTGTAACACCACATTTCAACTACGCAAATATCATTCTGCACGGTCTCCCCAATAGCACCCTCAATCCATTGCAACTGGCAATGAACGCAGCAGCCCACATTCTCTGCGGTATATCCAGAAGAACCCATATCACACCCATACTTATGGAATTACATTGGCTACCAATAAACAGCAGGCTCACCTACAAGGCACTACTTCTAACCTTCAAAGCAATCAACCTGATATCCCCCTCTTCAATCACAGCTCTCCTCACTGCCACCCCCAACAACAGGCTGAGAAGGTCAGTAGCTGCAAATACTCTAATCGTCCCATCAGATGCTACTAAATGCACACAAACAACTAGGAATAGATCCTTTGCTGTCTATGCCCCTAGGTGCTGGAATAACCTCCCACCACAAATTAGATCAATCAGGGACCTTTCACAGTTCAGTAAGGCCCTTAAGCATCATTTGTTCCTCTTACACTTTGCTCACCCAAATCCCAACCCAACTATCCCCCACACGTCAACTCACGCAAGCAGCCACTAACACACTCATAAGCTGACTTTTGACAAAGCAATCAACTGAACCATCCATCAGGTACATTTACGACAGGCTTGTAGACGGTAATGACAAATGAATAAACCATTAGCAGCTTGTGATTAAATTTAGTATAAATTGTAAATAGTTTCCCAACCACTAATGGTTGTTGTTCCTGTATATAGTTTCCCTAGTTATATTTCCGAGTTATATTACCCTGTTACAATGTAAGCATACGGCTACTTGGTCTGTTGCAAAATTTTGTTATTTGTAAACCGCACTGATACTGAAGAGCGCGGTATAGAAGAGCATGTAAATAAATAAATAAATAAAATAAACATTAATTGCTATGGTGCCAACTCTAATTAATTCAGTTGACTGGGCGACCAGAGAGTTGGACCATGGTAGAGCCCTGGATGTGGTATACATAGAATTCAGTAAAGACTTTGACAGTGTTCCGCACAACTTATAAATAAAATGAGCACCCTAGGGGATGGATCCTAAAGTGACTGACTTGTTAGAAATTGGTTGAGTGAGTAGTAACAAAGTGTACAAGTAAATGGAGCTCACTCTGAGGGGAAGGATGTTATCAGTGGTGTGCTGCAGGGACCTGCCCTTGGTGGCATCCTTTTTAACATTTTTGTAACTGATATTGCGGAAGGGTTGTCGGGTGAGGTTTGCCTCTTTTCAGATGATGCTAAAATCTGCTAGATGCCCAGGAAGAAGTAGATAACATGAGGAGGAATTTAGTGAAGTTTGATGAATGGTTGAGAATTAGTCAACTGAGATTTAATGCTAAAAAAAATGAAGCATCATGCATTTGGATTGCAAAAATCCAAGGAATCAGTACAGAATAGGGGAGGAAGTATTTCTGTCCAGAAAAGAAGAGTGGGACCTGTGTGTGTGTTTGTTTTCTGATGATCTTAAGGCAGCTAAACAGGTAAAAAGGTGATGGCAAAAGCCAGAAGGATGCTTGAATCCATAGGGAGAGGAATAGCCAGCAGGAAAAAGGATGTGATAGTGCCTCTTTACGGTGCCGTACCTAGCCCTGTGCGAGCAATGCAGCTGCACAGGGCGCAAAGGCTTAGGGGCACATTTCGGGCTGCCAGCAGCAGCGAAACAGACCTGACTTCCAGTAAAGGGTACTCACCTGTAACAGGTGATCTCCGGGAACAGCAGGAATTTAGTCTTCACATATGGGTATCGTTGGTACCAATGGAGCCTGCGTGGGAACGCTCCCCATCGTCCAATAGGAAAGCTTTTGGGAGCATCCCACAGCGCCTGCGTGCTGCCTTCCCGCCTTTCCAACTGTCCCTCTCCAGCTGAGTTTATAGCTGAGACAAAAGAGAAAGGGAGAGAGAAAGAGAGAGAGAGAGAGAGATACAACTTCTAGGGGAGGAGGGTGGGTTATGAAGACTAAATTCCTGCTGTTCTCAGAGATCACCTGTTACAGGTGAGTAACTACGCTATCTCCAGGAACAAGCAGGAATGTAGTCTTCACATATGGGGACTCCCTAGCTGCAGATGCCAGGGAGATGGCCCCAGAAAGTTGTTAGGCCTTGTGAAAGGGCCATACTTCCCCCCATGGATCTCTGGCATCCTATCAGGGACGGTGGGTAGGAGTTGATTAAATCTGAAAAAGGTATTGAAGAACAGCCTGGCCAAACAAGGCATCCCGGCGGGAGTCCTTGTCTAAGCAGTAGTGGGCTGTGAAGGTATGTACCGAAGCCGAAGTAGCTGCTCGACAGATGTCATTGATAGACACAGAGTGAAGATGAGCCATTGAAGCTGCCATGGCTCTCACATTGTGAGCTGTGACATGGCCTTCAAGAGGAAGGTTCTTACTCTCATAGGCAAAGGATATGCAATGAGCAATCCAGTTAGACAGAGTTCCTTTGGAAACTGGAAATCCCAAATGACTAGGATCAAAAGCAACAAAGAGTTGAGAAGATTTTCTATGTTGCTGTGTCCTTTGCAAGTAAAAGGCCAAAGCTCTTTTACAGTCCAAGGTATGAAGGTTCCTTTCGGCACTGGAGGCATGAGGCCTCGGAAAGAATACAGGAAGGTAAACCGCTTGGTTTAAATGGATAGGTGACACCACCTTTGGCATAAAGTGTGGATGAGTCCTAAGAACTACCTTATCATGGTGGAACCTTGTATAAGGAGGATCAGCCACTAACGCTTGCAATTCACTGATGCGACATGCTGATGTGATTGCAATGAGGAAGATGACTTTCCAAGAAAGGAATTTCAAAGATATAGTGGCGAATGGTTCAAAGGGCGGTTTCATGAGCTGCCCGAGCACCAGATTTAAGTTCCATGCCACCGGTGGTGGCTTAATGTAATGGGAAGCTTTGTTAAAAGAAGGCCTCTCATAAATCTCGCTATGAGAGGAAATAGGATGCCCACTTAGAGGCTTGTAAGAAGCTGCAATAGCACTAAGATGGACTCTTACTGAATTTGTCTTGAGACCCGCATTTGACAAATGAAGGAGATACTCCAGTATTGATTCCAGAGGTATTGCAAGAGGGTTAAGACCCTTCTGCGAGCACCATATGGTAAACCTTTTCCACTTAAAGGCATACGAGCGTCTTGTGGAGGGTTTCTGGAAGCATGAAGGATATCCTTTACCTGTTGGGAAAGGTTAAGATCCTGAAGTTCTAGGCTTTCAGCAACCAGGCCCTGAGATGCAGAGACTGGGGATTCAGATGACAGAGCATCCCGTCCTCTTGGGAGAGAAGATCTGGAGTGGATCCCAATTCCAGAGGCGGAGCTTAAGAGAGATGTAGGAGCAGAGGGTACCACGTTTGCCATGGCCAACGTGGAGCTATGAGGATCATTTGACCTCTGTCTCTCTGAAGCTTAAATAGGGTTTTGGGGATGAGGGGAATGGGTGGGAAGGCATATAGGAAGTCCTGACCCCAGTGGAGGAGGAAGGCGTCCCTTGCCTGACAACATCGAGCCAGAATTCTGGAACAGAACCGGGGAAGTTTGGCATTCAGTGGACTTGCAAAGAGGTCTATGTCCGGAGTTCCCCAAATCTGAAATATTTGGGCAACCTGGTCTGCATGGAGAGACCATTCGTGTGGAAGCCGAACTCGAATGAGTTTGTCTGCCCAAGAGTTTTGGATGCCTGGAAGATACACCACAATGAGATGAATCTGATGCTCTCTGGCGAGGGCCCATAGTCGCAAAGCTTCATTGCATAGCGACAGAGAGCCTGTTCCACCCTGCTTGTTCACATAGAACATAGCTACCTGATTGTTCGTTTGAACTAGGACTGTCTTGTAGCTGACCTGGGCGTGAAATACTCAAAGAGCAATGAAGATTGCTCTGAGCTCCAGGAGGTTGATGTGAAGACAGGCCTCCTGTGGAGTCCAGGTACCCTGGGTAGAGAGATCGTGCAGGTGGGCTCCCCATCCCACCTGTGATGCATCTGTTGTTAGGGTGGCTTGGGTTAGGGGTTGCTGGAAAGGAGACCCACCAGAAGGTTTCTGGGTTTTTGCCACCATTGGAGGGACAAAATAAGACGATTTGAGTTTGTTATTTTGTCCGACAGGCAGCCTGAGGCCTGTGTCCACTGAGTGGATAAAGTCAACTGGGCTGCTCGCATATGGAGACGAGCATAAGGAACCACATGCATGGTGGATGCCATGTGGCCTAGCAATTGTAGCATTTCCCGAGCAGTGAGACAAGGTTTGAGTCTCCCAGTGGAGGTGGTAGAGATGAGGACAGTAACTGAATTCAAAAAAGCATGGGACCAACACAGAGGATCTCTAAAGGTAAAAAGTGGACTGTTGTAGTTGTTGATATGGAAGGACAGACTAGATAGGCCATGTGGTCTTTTTCTGTCATCATGTTTCTATGTTTCTATGCTTGGGAAGCTAGTTGTACTATGCGAAGACAACGGGGCTGCGGAAGGAAAGCCCTTGTCTGTTTGGTATCCAGATGAGCTCCTATGAACTCTAGGGACTGAGTGGGAGCAAGATTGAATTTTGGGAGGTTTATGACCAGTCCCAAATACTGAAGGATTTGCATTGTGCAAAACTGAGCAGAGCTGACTTCTGGCACTGTAGGGGCTTGAATGAGCCAGTCGTCTAAGTAAGGGAAAACGAATATTCCCAGAGTGCGGAGAAATGCTGCTACCACAGCCATGCATTTTGTGAACACTCTTGGCGCAGAAGCCATGCCAAAGGGAAGAACCTTGTATTGGTAGTGCTTTCCTTGAAACAGGAATCGGAGGAATCTCCTGTGATTTGGATGGATGGGAATATGAGTATACGCATCCTTGAGATCTAGAGAACAAAGCCAATCCTGACTTTGAAGGTATGGCAGCAGAGTTTCTAGAGAGACCATTTTGAACTTCTCTTGGAACAAATATTTGTTCAATTCTCTGAGGTCTAAAATGGGTCTGTGTCCCCCTGTTTTCTTTGGAATAAGGAAATAGGGGGAATAGAACCTTGTACCCTGATGAGGAATGGGTCCTTCCTCTATTGCTTCTTGAGCAAGGAGCATTGTGACTTCTTGACCTAAGAGACTGTCGAGAGAGGTCTGAGAATTGAACTGTCTTACAACTGTAGGAGGGGGCATGCTGTGAAAATGAAGCTTGTACAACTCTCGTACAATGGACAGAGTCCAATTTTCTGCTGTTATTTGGTACCATCTGTGGGCAAAATGACATAACCTGCCTGGGATGGTCGAGCGATCTGGACCGTTCAGAGGCAGGAAGGCAAAGTTCTCTAGAGAGGAGTCAAAGCCCCTGAGGAGGCTGAGCCTGCTGAGGTGGCTGAGGTTTTGCAGCTTTTGGCTTCTTTTGTTGTCTAGGTTGTTGCTGTTGTCCCTTTTGGGCAGTCTGACCTGCACGGTGTCCCTGTTGGGTATAGGAAGGATAAAACTTCTTTTTCTTATTGAAAAATGGTTTCTTAGAGGATTTTTTCCTTGCAGGATCGGCTGTAGATTTGGACAATCTATCCAAGGTGATATTGTCAGCATCTATTTCATTAGCCTTCTCCTGCCAATTCTTGCCAAAGAGATTTTCTCCTGTGCAAGGAATGTTTCCTAATTTATCCTGTACCCAAATTTCCAAGTCAGATGCCTGAAGCTAGGCTATCCGGCATGCACCAATGGCAATAGCAGAGGTTCTACTTATACACTCAAAACAGTCAAAGGCTGCATGATTTACAAACTTGGAAACATCCTGAGCATGTCTTGCTAGAGTAAGGTAGTCTTGCCTTTTGTCATCAGGAAGGAGGGGGCTCATAAGCTCCAAGTCTCCTGTGACCTCTTTAAGAAACATTCCCATATACAAGATATAGGAACTGATCCTAGCTGTAGAGCATGGAAGTTTGGAAGCATCGATGCCCAAAGGCATCGAGAGTCCTACATTCACGACCTGGAGGATTGGATGCATGTCTCTTTGAACTTTTCATCCTTCTCATGGCTGATTCCGCCACCATTGAATGGTGTTGTAATTGAGTTTTTTGAAAGGCAGGACAAGGTGGAACTCGATACATGGTATTGAGTCTTCGAGAATGAGGAGATGTGGTTAAAGGTGTTTCCCTCATCCTTAGCATAAGATCATGTAAAATCTCATGAATAGGCAGAGTAGCTGCCTCTTTGGGAGCCTTAGGGTATTGGAGAATTTCCAATTCCTTTGCCCTGGGCTCTTTTTCAGGAGTTACTGTGATGGAAAGGCCTCAGGCCACATCACGAATAAAGTCCTGAAAGGACATATCCTCTGGCAGAGACATTCTGCACTGAGGAGAAGAGGAATCCTCGGGGAGAAGTACTCTTGTATCGGCAGAGTCTTCAAAGTCTTCAGACTCATCAGAGGATTCAAAATACCTCCGATCCCGGTGATTGTGCAAAGCATGGTACCGGTATCGATCGAAGTCAGTATCGGGTTGTTCTGGTACCGATCTGTCAATGCCGGAGACATACGCATGACTCGGTATGGGTGGCATACCCGCCGATGCTAATGCAGTCAGTACCGGATCCGGTACTGGTGTCAGTACCGGTATCAGTTGAGGTGTCTGAAGCAGTTTCAATGGTACTGAAGCCGTGAGAAGAGCCGCTAGACTGCGTTCGATAGCAAGGAATCTCTGGTCTATCGACGCTGCCGATGCTTGGTACCAGTAGAAGTGGCTGGAACCCCAGAGCATGGCGCCAGTAGTTCTGCCGAGGTTGAAGCCTCAAACATCCTGGAGCCCCGTTAGTGCTTTGGAAGCCGAAGCCTCCCGCCAGGGCAGTTTTGCCGGTGAAAATTCCTCAAGGGCAACGCCAGGGGCATCTCGATACTTAGAAGGAGATCTACCCTTTGAGGACCGGCTAGATTTATGCTTAGTTACCTGAGATCCATGGGAGGAAGATGAGGCCCTGGAGGACGTTGATGCAACAGACGCCACGTCTGAGGGAAAAAGGGTGCTAAGTTTAGCAGCTCGGTTCTGCCGGCCCCTTTTTGACATCATTTCACAGGAGTGGCACTCTGAAATAGAGTGGTCAGGACCTAAACATTTGAGATACCAATCATGAGTGTCGGTGACGGAAATAGTACCGCCACATTTAGAACATTTCTTAAAACCTGAAGTAGGTTTTTCCATTTTTAAGGAAAAAATTGGGCCTAGTGCCCAATATGGTGCCTAGCACCAAGGAAAAAAAGTTTCTAAAGTAAAACACCTCAGAAACTATAATTTTATTTTTTTTAAAGAAAGAAGAAAGAACTGGCGGTACCGGTATGGCGTCGAATGAAGGCAAACGCGACCACAAAATCAAACATTAAAGACGAAATTTTTCTACGGTGACAGGGTATGTGACCTGTTGGCTCCGCGGAAAACGAAAAACTGGAGAGGGACAGTTGGAAAGGCGGGAAGGCAGCACGCAGGCGCTGTGGGATGCTCCCAAAAGCTTTCCTATTGGACACTGGGGAGTGTTCCTGCGCAGGCTCCGTCGGTACCGACAATACCCATATGTGAAGACTACATTCCTGCTTGTTCCTGAAGATTAAAAAACAAACAAACAAACATCCATGCGGGTCCTTCAACGATGTGCTTGTATGCAGTTCTGGTCCCTCCCTCCCTTCTCTGATGTAGGTCACGTCAGAGGAGGGAGGGATGGACCAGGCCAGCCATTCAGATGCAGAGTTGCAAAGACCCCCGTTTGAATGGCTGGCCTGGTCGCTCCCTCCTCTAACGTGATCTACACCAGAGAAGGGATGGAGGGAGCAAAACTGCATACATGCACGGTGTTGAAGGACTCGCATGGCTTTTTGTTTTCTTACTGGAAGTCAGGTCTGTTTCGCTGCTGCCGCCTCTGAGAAGACAAAAAGTGGCGGCAGCAGGGCAAGGGTGGGCAGCCAGCTGGACATGAAGGCGGTAAAATGATTTGGATAGGTGGGCGGTGTGCCAGATGTGCAAGTTGTACAGGGCGCAATTATGGCTCGGTACGGCTCTGCCTCTTTATAAGTCTTTGGTGAGACCTCATTTGGAGTACTGTGTTCAATTCTGGAGACCACACCTTCAAAAGAATATATACAGGATGAAGTTGGTGCAGAGGGTGGCTACCAAAATGGTCAGTGGGCTTCTCATAAGACATATGGGGACAAGCTTAAAAATTTAAATCTGTATACTTTGGAAGAAATATGAGAGAGATGGGATGATAGAGGTGTTTAATCACTTTCATTATATACTGTAAATGCACAGAAGGAGAGCCTCTTTGAAAGGCATAGGATTAAAGTGAAAGGGGATAGACTCAGGAGTAATTTGCAGAAACATTTCTTTATAGAAGGAATGGTAGATGCATGGAATAGTCTCCCAGTGGAAATAGTAGAGATGAGGACTGTATCTGAATTCAAGAAAACATGGGACAAATACAGAAAATCTCCTCCAATGGGAAAAAAAGGACTATAGTAGTTTTTGGAAGGACAGACTGGATAGGCACTGTTACCTCGGTCCTCTTAAGCTCGGCCTTTAAGCAGGAGCTCCAGTACAAATTTCTATGGTGAGCATATGCCCATGATGTGTGGGCAAATTAGGCTGGATTGAGGGACACAGATGCCTACAGATTGTGTGTGCAGGCACCAGGTATTCTTGCACACTGTTTTTGGTTTTGTCGTTGAGTTCAGAGTTTCTGGGTGCAAGTGTGTAGGCATCTGGAGGCCGTTTTAGCTCTTCCAGTATACCCAAAATTGGGGATGTGCTTGTTTGAGCAGTTCTCGGTGGATTGGTGCACCTTGCCTACCCAGCATGCCCTTTGTGGGAAGGGTTACTTGATAACTAAAAGCTCATTTTGAGACATTGGATGTCTGAGGAGGCCCCTGGCCTACAGGAGTGGGAGAGGACCATGCTGGAGGTGATGGAAACGGAATGTAGAACTGTCAAGCTGCAGGAGTCCAGAGTGCAAGACCATTTCCTTGCTGTCTGGAACTCTGTGATAGATACTCTTGCCTCTGGGGAACAGGGAGCAGTCCTGAACACATAGCAGAAGTGGCTGAGATGCTACGGATGATTTGGAGGAATGTTGGGGGAAGTGTGATGAGGGGAGTGTAAGTGGCAGTTGTGGTTGTAAGGGTGGGGTGAGGAGTTGGATATGATCTTTGTATTTTGGATGAGACCCTGGATTTCTCTGTTGAGGGATTAGATATGGAATAGGGGCTAATCTTTATTACTGTGCTTCTGGGCTGGTTGTTTCGAAATAGGGGCTGTCATCATATTGGTATTGGTATTTGGGGGTGTGGGAGAGGAGGGAGCGAGATGGGAGGCTTTATGAGGGAGGGGGGATGGAGTTGAGGTTTGGAATGTGTGTGCTGTTTTGTGCTCTTGCGGTGGCTGTTCCTATGTATAACATAAGATGGGTCAGATGTGTTTTTCTTCCTTATTAATGTTCCTAAAAGACAGCACAATGTGAATTTTTCCTTCCAGTTTCAACATCTCTATGCAGCAGTGAGTGAAAGAGGCAGTTCTTTCATTAGCTGTTACTGTCTGACTTTGATCATATTCAGAAAACCTTGGCCCAAGCTTGGCTTTAAACCAGATAATTAAAGGTGTGATTACAAGGTACAAATTGACCTGTTGAGCAGTGGAAATTAACAACACTTTGCTTATGATTTTTCTGTTCTTCAGCGAGAACAGCAGCTCCTGTGAGATGCATTCAGATTCTGAACCTGGTAAGAGAACATGAGGAAACAAGGACACCCCCATGGCGATGGTCTTCGCTCTGCTCTGTATCCATGCCCTCACCTGGCTTGTGAGAATCAGCCTGCGTCACTAAAGATTTAACCTGTTCTTTCCATCAGTTCCTTCTTGGCTGATGAATATCTGGGAGCAGAGGTTGTAACAGATGCTGCTCAGTCTTCTGCTTAAATTGACAAAAGTGCAAAAGGTAACAATATTAATTTAATATCATCCTGGACATCCAAAGAACAGACCTGCATAGTTTCAAAGGATTCATGCACTGCCCATATTTGAAGCATTTTTATGTTGCTTCCATAAAAGGTAATGAGTAGGACTAATTCGTCCAAAATGCACCAAGCTGCTTCAAAACATGGCCATGGAGCATCTATAATTGAATAGCTTCTGAAATCCTTGCCTTCATCAAATAGAGCTATAACTCTCCAAATGGTTTGTTCTACTTTTACTTTTACAGTTTAAGCCATGGACTTGATGGATCCACACTTCATCAGAAGTATTTTTTGGAGGAGATGCAAGAGGGTGCCACTTTCCTCAGGGCAGGTCGCAGAGCTGGTTCAAGGTATTGGCACCTTAGGCAAACCTTATGCCTTACACTCCCTCCCCCCCCCCCCTCCCTTGGCTGTCAGAATTTACAAGTATTGTTTAGCTTTTGAATTCCTTGCTCTCTCCCCCCCCCCCCAAAGATGCATCCCTAGATGACCGCCTAGTTTTCGTAATGGTTGGGCCAGCCCTAATTTTCCAATTCACTGCATCCCCTCAAGGCCCACAGAGATGTAGTGTGTCCAAATTGAGGGGATATCCCTTTGGATAGGGACAAGAGATGAGTTAACAGCTTTATGATAGACAGCAGGCCACTGTCCTTAGCAACTGAGGTAGTCTCATCTCTGCTAAATGTCAGTAGCTACACCCCTTTCTCCCCCCAGATGACAGCAGCATGATAAAACAGGTAATCCAAAAATATACAAATAAATACCTAAGTAAATAAATCAGAACTACTAAGAAGGTAGATCATCTGTTTTCTTTAAGGTTATTGCTATATCAAAAGCATAATGCCCTAGACCAGAGTCTCTTAATTCTAGTTATATGAAATCACAAACAGGTCTGGCTTTCACAGTACTGCAAATATTAAGGACTGTCCCTGATTTTAGAGCTGTGTCCCCGACTCCCAGTTGTTTGGCAGCCTCTTGTTCCCGATTTCAGCATGGGAATAGAGGGGATAGAAAAAAATGTATTTTCAATTTGATGGTTTGAATATCTCAGTTTTTAGAATTTACATCCATTATCTTTATATTTTGCACAATACAGGGGAAATGCATCACCATTTCAGTTTCTCTGTCAATTTGTCTGCTTGGAAGTAACATTGTTGCGGTCATAGGATGGACTGGGGGGGGGGGGGAGGCAAGGTCATGATTTTTCTTCCCTCCTCCGTGCCTTGTTGCTCAAACATGGAACTAGAGTGCCCCTTGCCCACCCCTACCCGACCACACTTCGAATTAGTGCTCCAGATTTGTCCACAAAAAAATCTGTTGATGTTAACAAATATGCAAATTAATCCAGTTCTTGAACCCATGGGCATGCTAAGGCATCTGATGAATATTCATTGTGAATGTCCTGAAAACACGACCTGTTTGCAACGCTTCAAGACCCAGAGAACCCCTGCCCTTGATATTGAGCAGTTGTTAAAGTATTAATATAGCCTTATATTCTTGATTCTCCACAGACTTTCATACCTTTTTGTGAAATAATGTAAGAATAATTCAGATATACTGTAGTGCCCAAGCTTTTAACACCTTGCAGATGTTTCTTGAAAATATAGCTCTGTATAAGAAATGACTGTATATAAGGGCACATGAAAAAGTAGATTTAAAAAAATGTTTGGGCTTTATACTGACTTTTACTGATTTTTCACTCTCTCTCAAGATGGCTTCCCAAATGACACAGATTGAAAATAAATATTAATTCCCTGTTCTTCTGCTAGTAGATTGAAGGTGGGGAAGGATTACTTCCATAGTTTTGCCCAATTTTCCAGCCTTGAGCACCTCACCAGCAGTGACCTGCCCAAATCACACCGGCTCCACTGAACAGGAGTCTCAGTTGAGTGAAGGTCTGGAGCAGTTCAGCTGACATTGCTGCTTGAAGTTTCCCATGATGAGTAGGGACAGGGAAGCAACTTTCTTTCTTTGCCGAACCCCTTAATGCCTTTCCATATTCCTTGGTGTAGAGGAGTCAGTGGGAGTGAAGAGGTGAAGCATTTGTGAAATATATTAAGGAGGAGTGGCAAGTATGTGGGATAATAGTGGACTTCAGCCATTGGGGGAGGACTAGGGGAAGCAGGGGTTTGAAAAGAGGCTAACATTGAGATGTGTGTAGATGGGAAGGATGGAAGAGAGAGCTATGGAAGACTCAGTCTTTTCCCTGAAGCGCAGTATCTTTGGGTGGGCCTGCGGAATGGAGGAGCCCTATCCTGCACCTCATTATAAAAAGTTATCATATATTTATTTTATTTATTTATTTATTTATTTAACATCTTTTTTTATACCATCTTTCTACTGGTCAAGATGGTTTACAGATAACTCAATGCAAGAACAATGTATATATCTTAAAAAAAGAAAAGAGAAAATAGCAGATTGGTTTTATATATATATATATATATATAAACATGACGGCAGAAAAAGACCATACGGCCTATCCAGTCTGCCCTTCTATTTATTTATAATTGGCTGTTTGTTAGTAAAATTATAATTTATTTAGAAATGCTCTTCTAGTGACTGAATTCAAAACAGCATGGGACAAGCACAGCGGATCCCTTTACAGCAACAGGATAAAAACAAAATAAACTGAACCATCTAACTTCTCAACAAATACGGGTGTCCTACATGGAGTGGTGGCTCCACCCACTTCCTGTTTGGCTGCAGCACTGAGAGGCTCAGTTGAGCAGAGCTCCTGCTAGGGAGAGGTTCCTGTTTCTCTGCTCGTGCCTGGATGTCGGGACCTGGGCCGCCTCCGGAGGGGGAGGCCCAGGCCCAGAGGCCTGCCAAGCCGGGTGGGCCTCCTATTTTGGAAGTGGCTGGCGGAACCCGTAACCTGGAACAGCTGGAACCCCGGGAGGGGGCTTCCCCCAGTAGGACTGCACTTGGCCAGGACCGAGGGACCCACAGGTATGGAGGTATGGGCCCGCCACCCCAGGGAGGAGGCTCCTGTCTTCTCCCCAGGCATGGTGTGGAGGCTGGGTGGCAGCAGGGAGAGGCCCTGGGGAGACCCTGGAGGACCGTGGAATGTAGTACTGAGGGAGGTGGGTTCCCCCCTCCACCTCGGGTCCTGGAGGAGGCCTCTACCTCCTCCAGTGAGGATGAGGGGGAGGGGTCGGTCCTGCCTTCTTACCAGCAGCCCGCTAGGGCCCCTGAGGCAATTGTAGCAGCGGTGCGACGGCTTCGGGGTCTCCAGGAGGAGGCGGCCCAGCTGCGAGCCCAGCTCTCCCACCTGGAGAGCCTGCAGGCCACCATTTCCGGGGAGGAATGGGTGGCCTATGTCACCTATTGGAAAGGGGTGAAGCGGGCCTTGAAGGGCAAAAACCGAGAAATAATATACCTCAAGCAGCAGGGTTGTGGGTCCCTCACAGAAATATATCAGGCCTATGATAGATGGGCAGTTCAGGGAGCAGTGCAGGGGGGGCCCCCGGGGGTAGGTTGGATGGCTGGGACTCCCCATTCTCATAGTCTGCCCTTTTCCTATTATGCCCCGGCAAGGGGAGAAGAGGATAGATGGTCCAAGGACCCTTACCTGAATACGTCTCATCGGACTGGAAGGAGAGTTGCCCACTTTGTGAGCCCTGGTCCGGTCGCTGTCCCACCTCCAAGGGCTGGTATAGTGGCTCCCTGTCCAGAAAGCTCTGTTTGCAGCACTGTCAGGGAGGGGCCTGGTGATATCCTTCCCCTCCAAAAATCGCGGATTTCTGAGACCCATTTTCCAGCGTCATACACAAATCCAGAGGCAGAAGATTCCTGGCAGCATGATCACCGAGGGATGCAGGTAGAGAGAGACACTGGTCTAGAGCAGGGAGCCCCGATGAGGGATGTCGTTCAGGCAGGGGCGGCCCAAGGGGGGTGCGGGGCCATGTGCGGAGACTCGGTGCGGGGCCTCATTTGCATAAGGTGCCTCATTTGCATAAATATTTGCATAATGTTACCATACACTAACTTTTAGTAAACATGCCTCTTAATGAGTATATGGATAAAGAAAGACTAAAAGGTTTCTACATTACTATAATCCAGTACCAACCGCCAGGCACATTAGGAACTACTACAAACACTGCCCATTTAGAACCCATAGCAAACCCGCCGTATCCTAACAGCACTACCAGGACTCACAAAGCACCATACCCTAACTATCAAAAGGCAACACTGCAAATATTAAACCAATACATTTCAGAGAACAACAATACATGACCTACTGGGGAAAGAACAAGTGGCAATGTCAAATAGGAATTATATAAACAGAATACCTCAGCTCAGTTATACATGCACAACATAGACCATCACCAAACAAGGAATCACAATTTAGAAACAGGAAGACAATAATTAAACTGGGAACCCCAAAAGCCAAACTTGGAATATACAACAACACTGTAGAAATAAAACTATAAATTAATTTCCTCTTGTACTAAACAAAGCGCAAAAATTAATGATGCACATTTCCCAGAGCTGACATATTCCAGTTAATAAATTCAAAATAAAGAGATATTTTTCTACCTTTTGTGCATTTTTTTTCAGTTGCAATTGTTCCAGCCACTTTCTTCTGGTTTCTTCGTGTCTTCTGCTAACTCTCCATCTGCTGTCCATTTGTCCTTTCTTCTGTCTTCTTGGGTTTTTTTTCCATTCTCCCTCTACATCTGCTTTAACATACTAATCTTTCTCCTTTTGCTCTTTCCTCATTCCTATTTCATCTACTCAAAATTTACCCCTCCATCCTCAATCCCCACTTACTCTCCCAATACCCGGCCAATTGTAGATTTTTTATCCCTCCCACACAAAATATTTTTCCCCTCTCCATTTTACTCTCCCAGCCCCATCCCATTCTAATCCTCCCCCAACACCAGCTCCCTTCTAGTTCCAGCCTCACCCAGCATCCATTCCCTTCTAGTCCCTGCATCAGCCCATTTCCAGTCCTAGCCCCCCATCAGCCCATTTCCAGTCCTAGCAACCCCCCAACCCAATACCAGTCCTAGCCCCCCCCCATCAACCCACTTCCAGTCCTAACCCCCCATCACCCCATTTTCAGTTTAAGCCCCCCCTATAACCCATTACCAGTCCTAACGCCCCATCAGCCCAGTTCCAGTCCTAACCTCCATCAACCCATTTCCAGTCAGCCCCCCATAGCCCATTGCCAGTCCTAACCCCCCTCATCAGCCCACAGTCCATTACCAGTCCTAACCCCATCAGCCCACCTCAAGTCCTAACCCCGCCCCATCAGCCCATTTCATGTCCTAGCCCCCCCCCATAGTCCATTATCAGTCCTAACCCCCCATAGCCCATTACCAGACAGCCCCCATCAGCCAACAGCCCATTACCAGTCTTAACCCCCCCATAGCCCATTGTCAGTCCTAACCCCCCCATCAGCCCACAGCCCATTACCAGTCCTAACCCCATCAGCCCACCTCAAGTCCTAACCCCTCCCCATCAGCCCATTTCCTGTCCCAGCCCCCCCCCCCATAGCCCATTATCAGTCCTAACCCCCCCATAGCCCATTACCAGTCCTAACCCCAGCAGACCACCTCCAGTGTTAACCCCCCATCAGCCCATTTCCAGTCCTAACCCCACCCAACAGCCCACCTCAAGTCCTAACCCCTCCCCATCAGCCCATTTCCTGTCCTAGCCCCCCATAGCCCATTACCAGTCCTAACCCCATCAGCCCACCTCCAGTCTGAATCCCCCAGCCCATTTCCAGTCCTAGCAACCCCCCCAACCCATTACCAGTCCTAGCCCCCCATAGCCCACTCCCAGTCCTAATCCCACCAGCCCATTTCCAGTCCTAATCCCCCATCACCCAAGTTTTAGTTTAAGCCCCCCCATAGCCCACTTCCCGTCCTAAGCCCATCAGCCCATATAGACTTAGCTCCCCCATAGCCCATAGCCCCCCATAGCTCGCCCATAGCCCCCCCATAGCCCATCACCACTCCTAACCTCCCCCAGCCCATCACCACTCCTAACCCCCCCATCAGCCCATTTCCTGTCCTAGCCCCCCATAGCCCATTACCAGTCCTAACCCCCCCAACAGCCCACAGCCATCACCACTCCTAACCCCCAACAGCCCACAGCCATTACCACTCCTAACCCCCAACAGCCCATCACCAGTCCTAACCCCCCAACAGCCCACAGCCATTACCACTCCTAACCCCCCCAGCCCATCACCAGTCCTAACCCCCCCAACAGCCCACAGCCATTACCACTCCTAACCCCCCCAGCCCATCACCACTCCTAACCCCCCCATCAGCCCATTTTCTGTCCTAGCCCCCCATAGCCCATTACCAGTCCTAACCCCCCCAACAGCCCACAGCCATTACCACTCCTAACCCCCCCCAGCCCATCACCAGTCCTAACCCCCCCAACAGCCCACAGCCATTACCACTCCTAACCCCCAACAGCCCATCACCAGTCGTAACCCCCCAACCGCCCACAGCCATTACCACTCATACCCCCCCCAGCCCATCACCAGTCCTAACCCCCCGACCAGCCCTCAGCCATTACCACTCCTAACCCCCCCAGCCCATCACCACTCCTAACCCCCCCATCAGCCCATTTCCTGTCCTAGCCCCCCATAGCCCATTACCAGTCCTAACCCCCCCAACAGCCCACAGCCATTACCACTCCTAACCCCCCAGCCCATCACCAGTCCTAACCCCCCCAACAGCCCACAGCCAGTACCACTCCTAACCCCCAACAGCCCATCACCAGTCCTAACCCCCCCAACCCCCCACCGCCATTACCACTCCTAACCCCCCCCCCCCCCGCGAAATTTTTTTTACAAAAAAAGCTGTCGCTGCCTCTGCCTGGGCCGGGGCCGCCCGCCGCGGCAGAATCGAGTGTGCCGCGGGGCCCCCCCTGCCCCGCAGAGCCTGCCCTCCCCGGTATCACCTCTCTCAGCTGCCTCCAGTCACACGCGCCGGCTTTCAGAGCGCGAGGGAATAGTTTCTCTCTCGCTGCTCTGCTAAGCCCGCGGGGGCTGATGGGACTTCCCATCAGCCCCCGCGGGCTTAACAGAGCAGCGAGGGAGAAACTCCCCTCGCGCTCTGAAAGCCGGCGTGTGTGACTGGAGGCAGCTGAGTGAGAGAGGTGATACCGGGGAGGGCAGGCTCTGCTGGGCAGGGGGGGCCCCGTGGCACACTCGATTCTGCCGCGGCGGCCCCGGCAGCTTTTTTTTTTTTTTTTTAATTTTAATGTTGGATCAGAATGTTTTTTGCGCGGGGCCCCCTGAAACGCGGGGCCCTGTGCAAAAAACATTCTCGCTCAATGGACGGGCCGGCCCTGCGTTCAGGGGTGTTTTCCCAATACTTCGGACTACAAAGATGGCCGCCGTGAAGATCATGAGGTCACTTCCGGGAAAACCCGGAAGTGTGTCACTGCTACTTCTCCTTCTCCTCTCCTGTCACTGAAGCACCGGCACGGTTCCAGGAATGCAGACCGGATCCCCATCGGAAGGCCTGTTGTCGGAGGGGCATCGGTGCTGCCCAGTAGGGGTTTGTCTGCTGTTCCCTCCTGTCGGGGATTGGATTCAGCAACAGCAGCTTCAGGGATGCCTTCTACGATCCCGCGGAGCAGTATTTCATCTGCTTTGGCTGAGCCCTCTCTCAATGTGGCCAGGAGCCTGAAGACTGGCTGCCCCCCGTCCTTTGAGCCTGCTGAGTCTGTGGAAATCCGGAGGGTGGCTGATTTGTCTATTCCCTGTCTGGATCTGCAGCGTCAAGGGACTGTACAATCTACCATGGTTTTGGGTGGGGGGGAGGTTGAAAGTTCGGCCCCCCCTAATGTGGATGTTTTTCCGGTGCTCAAACAGTTACGGGATGGCCGCCCGGCTTTCCCTGAGGCGGCTGTTTGGCGCCGGAAAGGCATGAGTAAAGGGATAGGGAAAGATAGGGGGCCACTATCTTCGAGTTCTGGATCAGCGGAGCGGGATGCACCGGTGTCTATCCTGTCTGGTGGCATGGCTGAGGTGGGCCTGGCTCGCAGGGGGGTGTCCGCCCTCCCTGCTGGAGCCTTGGCTACCGGCCGGACTTCTCTGGATCCCTGTGCCACGGCTGGCACCGACGACCAGGTAGGACCTGAGAGGGCAGAGGGGCAGGGGGGTGGCTGTTTAGGGGGTTTTGCTATGCAGGGATCTGCCCCGCTGTCCCGAGATGGTCCTGCCTTGTTGGCAGTGGCCATGCAGGGAGTGGAGGACGGTGGGTTGGTGGAGAGTATGGCGAAGGGAAAGGGGGAGCGGACGACAGGTTTCGTTGTGGGGCAGGAGGGGGAGGTTGCTCAGGATGGAAGGAAGGGGATGTTAGAAGGGGGAGTGAGGGAGAGGATGGTTCCCCTGGCTTCCGGGATTGAAGGGGAGCGGGGTTTGTCCCCGGTAGTGGTGGCTGAGACCCAGGAGCCTTCTGCTGGGTCGGAGAAGCAGGATGGAAGTTTGGGGGGGTTTTCCGGTTCCCTGGGTATTAACGAGAACCAGGTTTGTGCCGCTTTAAAATTGGCTTTGGAGACCCCGACGGGCCCTCCTGGGGCCTTTGCTGCATTTCAACATCAGGCGGTTGCGACGGGGGATGATCCAGGGGTTCTCGGTGGTACCCAGGGATCCGGAAGGGAGAGCATCCCGGACTCTGTATTTGCGGAGCTGACCCTACCCAGTCCTCAGGTTGTTCCAAGTGAGGAGATCACGGATCCTGTGGTCCGGCAACAGGTTCCCCCGCAGGTGGAAGGAGGAGAACGTCCAGAAGGGCGGGGGATGGAGGCTGGGGGGTCGGCTCCCCCCCTCCGTACCTTTGCGGAGGCTCTGAAGGGGTCGGGCACCACTCCGGGGATGTCGGGGGAGGGTGGGGGGAGGGGAGGTATGCAGGGGAATGGTCCCGTAGGAGGGGAAGGAGGAGGGGGAGGGGGAGGGTTTCAAAGGGGAGTAGGGGGTGAGGTCCGACGGCGCAACGTGGCGCAGATCCGATGGGCTGGGGAGGGGTCCCCTCCAGCCAGGGAACAGGTCTTGAGGATGGTCCTTGGGCTGGGGTTTCTCCCAGGAGATCTCTACGCCTTTATCCACATGAACAACACCATTGAATATGATGTTAGTTTCATGCTGAGACGTGGGCTGGAGATTTTCTGGGACCGATTCCAGCAGCAGAGGGGGCAGGGAGGGTGGGCTGACTTTCGTGTTGTGCCTATCTCTCGCCAGGGGACGGTACCTGTGACCATCCTATCCAGGAATGAGTCGCTCCCAGGGCAGGACATCCAGTTTTGGTTGTCGCGCCATGCGGTGCTCCTCGCACCCCTGGTTAAGGGCGCTGGGCCCCTAGGGGTGTGGGACGGGTCGTGGAAGGGTAGGATCCGTTTGCGTGAGGTGGGAAACGTGGTGCAGCACGTGCCCTCGGCCGGTTTTCTCGGTCGGGATCGCATCTTGTGCTATTACCCCGGGCAACCCCGCGAGTGTCACCGCTGTGGCTCATTCCGCCATTTGAGCATGAACTGTCCCGAGCAGGTCTGCACCCGTTGTGGTGGACGGGGTCACGCTTCGGCCGGGTGTTTGCTAATTCGGTGTAACCTTTGCGGGGAGTTGGGCCACCCCTTTGCCCGCTGCCCCTCCGCGTCACACAATGGACCGGGGGGGGTTGCCGTCACTCCACCTCGGGCTCCTGTGCGGGAGGAGGCTGTAGAGGCCCCTCTCCCTCAGGAGGAGCCAGGGGGCCCTGGGGTGGAGGAGTCCATTGAACCGAGGGAGCCACCAGGGGGAGGGGATTTGGGTAGGAGGGAGGAGAGGGTTGATGTGGTGGAGGTTGATGTGTCACGACAGGATAGTGGGTCGCGGGTGGTGCCACCTCAGGAATGGACCACGGTTCCTTCCAAGGGTGGCAAGTCCAAGAGGAAGAAGCGGGAGACCTCCCCATTGTTGGAAGTAGAGCCCGTGTTGGACGTTAACCGTTTCGTCTTCTTGGCTACTGATGCGGCTGAGGTGGATGAGGGCATGCCTGTGGAGGCAGGGCTTCCTGTGCGGCGCTCGGAGCGGTTGGCGGCGGGGGCGGCCCCTCTTCCTCAGCGGCGACCTTCAAAGGTGCAGAAGGCGCGCCGCAGTCAGGGTCCTCCAATCAAGGGGGATACTGGCGCCCGACGGGTGAGGGAGGATGGCCTTGTACCCCGCAGTTGGGTTCGGGGCCTTCGCAGGAGCCCCCTGCTGACCCGGCCGCCCTGGCCTCCCCCGCGGGGGTGGGCACTGTCGTATTGTCTCAGTCTTTGTCCGGGAGGGGGGGGCTGCACAGGTGGTGGACCCCACGGAGGAGGTCATTCCTCCGACCCCTGACCCGTTTGTACCTCCTCCTCCGGTAGGGGCTGGGCCTGCCCTCGCGACAGCTTTGCCTGGTGGTCCCGGGGGCGCCAGCACCTCCTGGGGTGACAGGGTCGAGCGGGAGGAGGAGGAGATCCTCGAGGTGGTCGATGTGGACCAGGAGGAGTTGTTTGAGCTCGCAGGCCTGTCCTGCAAGCGGGATTCTGGGGATCCCGGGGTTGGTGAGAAGAGGAGGAAAGGGTCACTGCACTCGAAATAGGCATGGCGTGCACTCCTGCGTTCTCGTGCGCCACCATCAACGTGGCCAGCATTTTCTCAGACCAGGCGCGGGCTATGGCCTATGATTTTCTTTCTACGAGCGGGCTGGATGTCATCTTCTTGCAGGAGACCAGACTCACCTCGCTTGCTAGCCTTCATCGGGCAAAGCGAGAGTGGAGGTGGGGCCCTTCATACTGGTCCCTTGCGGCACAGCCCTATGCAGGAGTGGCGGTTTTGTTCACGTCTAACCGATTTCAGGTGCAGTACGTGTGGGAACTGGAGCAGGGCCGGTGCTTGCTTTTAGACGGCTACTGCGGGCCCCATCGGTTTCGTTTCGTGGTAGTTTACGGGCCCCAGTCTAAGTTGGGGCGGAAGACCCTGTTTGGGGTCATCCGCCCCTACTTACACACCTCCCGTTTGGTGGTCCTTGCCGGGGATTTCAACACCACCACCTTTTTGCAGGACCGAGGGGGGGAGCGTTGCCCACCCAGTTACGAGGGCCTCTTTTTGGCCGAGATGACCCGGACGGCTGACCTCGTGGATGTTTTCCACCGGGCTTTTCCTAGGTCGCCGGGGTTCACCTACTACCATGGGACCTGCAGGAGTCGTATCGATCGGATATATGTGAGTGCCCGGGTGGAGTGTTCCCCTCCGCAGTTGCAGGCGGTTGACTTTTCGGACCACCGCGTCCTCTCTGTGTCCTTCCTGGCCAACCACGAGGAGCTTAGCAGGGGTCCTGGCCTGTGGCGACTGAATGTGCAGTTGTTGGCAACATCAGAGGTGGTCCAGGAGTTCTTGGCCTTTCTCGCAGACCAGGAGACCCTGCTGAGTGTTTTTCCTTCCCGTGGTGCCTGGTGGGATGAGGTGAAGACGCGTGCCCGACAACTCTTCCGTTCCCGGGGTACCTCCATGGCTCGATCCCGCTACCTCACCTACACTGTCCTCCGGAGGTCGCTGGATCGTTTGGTATCCCGAGGGGCAGCGCGGGAGGAGGTTGAAGAGGTGCGCGTCCAGCTCCGTGGCCTGCTTTACGATCGCCATGCCTCCCTATGCTTTGAGGGGGCGGCCGGTGGGGGCGCCACTCCAGACCCTTTCCGGACTTGCAGGGAGAGGGTTCAGCGTCGGGAGGTCATGGCCCTGCGGGGCGAGGACGGTACCATTCATACCTCCCAGGAGGACCTTTTGCGGATGGTGGGGGAATACTTCTCGGACCTGTTTGGGGATCGCCCCGTGGACCTCACCCATATCCGAACGTACCTGGGCCTTCCCCCGGTGTATTCGGCTGTGGTCCAGGCACAGGTTGATGCACTCGCTGCACCGATTCAGCAGGTGGAGGTGGAGAAGGCGATTCGTGCTATGCCGTTGGGGAAGGTGCCTGGGCGCGATGGGCTCCCTGTGGAGTTCTATCGCACCTTCATTGCCCAGCTGGCCCCCTTCCTGACCTCCCTGTTTCAGGAGATCATGGACACGGGGTATCTCCCGCGGTCATTTCGCGAATCTGTCCTGCTGCTGCTCTCCAAGGGGAAGGACGATAGCTCCTTGGACTTCTGGCGGCCGCTCTCTCTTCTGAACGCGGACCGGAAGATCCTGGCCAAGTGTTTGGCCAACCGACTGGTGGAGGTGTCGGGCGATTTGCTGTCCCCTTCCCAGTATTGTTCCGTTCGGGGGAGAGGGGTTCTGGACGCTGTCGCCACAGTCCGGGAGATGGTGGAAAGAGGCCGGTCGCTCCAACGGGACCACTGGTTGGTCTCCTTGGATCAGTCCAAAGCCTTTGATCGAGTCAGTCACCGGTACCTGTGGGTGGTGCTCCAGCACTTCGGCCTCCCCGCAGGTTTCCTCTTCGTCGTGCAGGCGCTGTACCGAGGGGGGGTGAGCTTCCCGTTTATTAACGGGTGGCTCGGACGGCCATTTGGTGTCGCCTCGGGGGTGCGGCAGGGGTGCCCTTTGAGCCCCCTGCTGTATGTTTTCTCCCTCGACCCCTTCCTCCGGAGATTGTCCTCAGGTGGGTTGCGGGGCCTGGAGGCGCCCGGTGCGCCCCCGGTGTCCGTCGTTGCTTACGCTGACGACATCTCAGTTTACGTGGACGGCACTGATGGGGTAGAGGCCCTGCGAGAGGCCGTGGAGGAGTACTCGGAGGTAGCCCATTCTGTTGTAAATCACAGCAAGTGCCAGACGCTGTGGTTGGGCTCCTCGGAGGCCTCCCCGCCTTCCTGCGCCCCCTTTCCTCCTCCTGTGGGGGAGGTCCGCGTTTTGGGCCTCGTCTTCGGGTCGGAGGACTGTGCGGAGTCCAATTGGGACCGTTGTCTCGAGACTGCACGGTGTCGGGTGCTGCGGTGGAGGGGGTGGAGGTGTACGTACGAGGAGAAGATCAAACTCCTCGGGACGTTTCTGCTTCCTCTCTTTCTGCACGTGGCCACGGTCTTCGTCCTTCCGTTGTCCCGTCAGGCGTCTGTCTGTGCTGTCTTTTTCTGTTTTCTGTGGGGTAACCGCTTGAACCCCGTCCAGCGCAACATCGTTTGCCTGGATCGGGCAGAGGGCGGTTTGGGTATGTTGCACCCCCTTGTCTTCCTGTCAGTCTTGTCTATGGCGTTCCACTTGGGTAGGATGCGGGAAGGGGGTGGGGTCTGGTGGGTGGCCTCCTATCGGGAATGGTTTCTCCCGCTTCTGGGAGCAGTGGGAGGGGGCGTCCTCGGTCCCATGTGTGCGCCGGAGAGGGGAACAGGCCCCATCGTACGTATTCGTAATGGTGGGGCTCATTCGGCGGTGGGGGGTGACCGACCCGCTCGCCCAGTCCTTGGGGCGGAAAGGCTTATACCGGATGGTTCTCACCTCTCACTATCAACCAAGGTGGGCCCTGCGGGACTGTCCGGCGGATGTGATGCAGCGGGGCCTTTGGCTGTTGAACTCCCCTCGGCTACCGAAGAAGGTTCGGGATGTAGCCTGGTTGTCTTTCCACGGGCGTTTGTACGTGAGGGACAACCTCAAGTACAGGTCACAGGCCGAGCGGGTCTGTCCGAGGGCCAGGTGTGAGGGGCAAGCGGAGACCATGGACCATTTCCTCCGGCAGTGCCCCTTTAACGTGGAGGCCTGCCGGTTGGTGTCCGCTGCTCTTCACCTGCGCGACCTTTCCCTCCTCACGTATGCGGAGTGGGTGTACGGGGCCTGGTCCTTTCCTCTAAGGCAGGACTCCGGGACCCTCTACCTCGTCACGGCCGTGGTACGCTACCACCTGTGGCAAGCGCGCTGTCATGTCTCGACCCGGGGGTTGGTCCTGCCCCTCGACGAGGTGGTGCGGGACATTCTGGAGGAAGTGTCCAGCATGGCGCAACGTGAAAGGAGGGTGGTGGAGGCTCATCGTTGGGAGCGTCTGTGGCGTCACCTCACCCTTCGCCCCCCGTGAGGGGGAGGGGTTCCCTGGGGTTTTCGTCCCTGTAGGACTGTGAGGTCTTTGTTTTGGTTTGTTGTTCCCTGGGGGGAGGGGTGTGATCGGAGGGGTTAGTTTTTCCCTTCCCTGGGGTTGTCCTTCTCTTTATGATTTTGGGATGTTTTCCTCCCGGGAGGGGAGGGGGGGGGGGGTGAGCTGGGGCTCCATAAGGGGGTTTTTGACCGGTTGTCCGCTTTCCCTTTCTTCTTAGAGGGTGGCCATCCCAATATTTTTGTTTTCCGTGTTTGTCTGTTCTTTTTGTTTTCTGGGCATCCCGCTCCGTTGTCTGAAGGGCAGGGCAGTACAAGGGTTCTGTATTTCCTTTGTATTTCGCTATTTGATTTGATTTGTATGATTACTTATGATTTGTTTTGATGGGATTGTGTTGGGGATGGGCTAAGGGGGCCCTTATGTTTTCATTTGGTTTGGGGGGAGGGGGTGGGGTGGTTGGTCTTTGATGTGTTTGTCGGGCTGGGCTGGGTCTGTCGGGGGCGGGCTCGGGTTAGGGGGTTTCTGTTCGGGTTGGGTGGGGCGGGGGAGTCTGAGAGTCAGACAGACTGGACAGTTGGACATTTGGATTGGTGGGGGTGTTGTGCGGGGCAGGGGTTCAGGGATTGCAAGATGCAATGTGTGGACTATGCTGGGGTGTTCTTGCAGGGGGAGGTTGGGTAGGGCATGGACATTGGACTGAGGGGGGGGAGGGGACACGGACATTGACAAGGACTTTTTGGGGGTTGTTGTTGGGAGGAGGGCACGTGTGTTGATTGCTGGGTTTGGTGGTGGGTTTGGGGAGGTGGGTCACGGGGGGGGTTGTGATATTTGTTTTGTGCTATGTCGGGGGGGTGGGGGTTTTGGGGGGGTGTGGGACTTGGTTGGGGTGATTGTTTCTGCTTTTTGTATGTCTTTTGTTGCTTGTTTAATAAACTCAAAATTTCCACCCCTAAACAAAGACATGGGGAGGGGTGGCCTGCACAGAGCGACAGGTGCACCTACTCTTGCCATATTTTGCTGGGCAGACTGGATGGACCATGCTGGTCTTTATCTGCCGTCATTTACTATGTTACTATGAGTCACGCTCTGCTACACCTGTGGGCATGTAATAAAAAAAATAGGTGGAGCCTGAGTTAGTAAACACAAAGCAGACATTTCTGATCAAGAACCCCAAGCGACGTATACAATCTTGTAAAGGTTATTATGGAAATCAGATGTGCCTGCAGTCATGTCTGAAATATCATGCTATGTCACTATTAGTCTTGGAATAAGAGATGGTGAGAAGTGCATAATATATGTGACAGAGAGAAAGAGAGAATTCATGCCACATGTGGAAAAATACCAGGTCCTATAGCCCTAAGGCAGTTCACTGAGCTGATGGCTAAATTATCATGACATACCCAAAAGTTACAGTATCTGATAGTTCTTTCAGGAGGAAGAAAACAATGTCTCAAATCTCCCACTGAAATATACAGAGAAAGTGAATTTTAGATGGGAAAGTGACAAAATGGTGACCTTTATGGGCAGGGAAAGGGGGCATCTGTGTACTCAAGAGGGTGAGTTGGGGGGGGGGGCATCTGTATACTCAAGAGGGTGAGTTGGGGGGGGGCATCTGTGTACTGAAGAGGGTGAGTTGGCTGCTCCAACCTAGGAGCAATCAAGCTTTGAACAAGGTACCATCTCTTGCCTGCTGCCTCCGTGGTCAAAGGATGGCATGAGGGGGCTTTCAAATCTTGACCTAGAGAATGGAGGGAATGAAGGGGAAAAGAGGGCCTGAGAAGAAAGACATAGTGATGATGAATATACGTAGAGAAGCATTTGGAAAGATCTAGAGATACATGGACATTTTAAAAAGAATTCATTCAGCATTTCCCTGTTCCCTCCAACGGCAACTCCTGATAGGGCTTAGCTACTGAACTGAAAAAACAAAATATTTCTTTCGTTTTGGCAAATCTTGCATAAAGCTCACATGGCTTCTAAAGGTCATAAAACCTGTTTTGGAGCCCCACCTTATTCTGTTTCCCAAAAATACACGTTTCTTCCTGTCATAGCCCACCTACCATTCCTTTTGAGAAGTTTGGCTTTATTCACAGTCTTAGAATGAAGGTGGAAAAGTCCTAGTTACAGACAAGGCACAACCAATCACAAAGTAACTGCATAACTTAATAGAGACAGGTGAGTTTGAAAATTCCAAAACTGACCTATAATTCATTTTCATCCCATGAGTAGCTTGCTGCACCTGGTTCCACTACATGCTTTACAGAGGGAATGTGTTAATTTGCAAATTAGTGGGTGCATCTTTTAGATTATCATAGTCAAACGACAGATGCAGACAGGAGCGTAATGCAATCTGACCCAACTTGTTGGACATGTCGGGATAGATATATATGCGGTTTCTTTAATTTAGGGTCAGTATTTTTCCTCAGAAACAAAAAAATGGGAGCAAGGCTTTAATATGCCCAACCCTTTAGTAGATCTGGGTCAAGAAAGGTTGCAAAACTTTGTTAAACACGGTGCAATCCCTAGTGTGGAGGTGTCAAAAGCTTTGATCGCCACCTAGGATGTCAGCTTCAAATATCCATTTGACCTCCAAAGTTCTACATTTATTTCTTGCAGGTCTCTAGGTAGTTAACTGTTTCCATATTAACACAGTTCATGATGGTAGATAAAATCCCAATTAGCCCATCCACTCTACTCAGTTGAGATTCTTTTTTTGGATGAATGAACATATGAATTCCTATATGCAATCCAACCCCAGCGCTACCCCCCTATTTTGTCTTTTTGTCTCAATCTATTCCTCACTACTGCTTTCCATATCTATCCCAAGCATGTCCAAAATCCACTAAGACTGCTGCTCATTACTACTGGTAGGTTATTTCAGGGCTTCTTATCTTCAACTTGTTGGATTTCATACACCATGGGTGATCCTAGTTCTGGGATGCTTACTGTGTCTTCTTGGTAGGACTTGGCAATTTGTTTTTTATAGTGCTGGCTGTAACCTTGGTCTGTTTTTCCCTTTCCTTTATGTTACATAGTATTTTATTATGTTATTTTAGCTTTTCCTGTATAGATAGTTTATTTATTGTATTAGCTTTTCTTTTTGTGTGTTATGTTTTTGATTCAGTATTGAATGGTGGTTTTGCTTATTTGTTTTTATGGGTTTTCTTTTATGGATTTTTATCAATATTTGTACATTGCCTTGCTGTTTATGAAAGGCAATTAATCAAATTAATAAACATAAAGATAAACTTTGATTCATATATATTGTAACACACAGACCCCTTCCACATCTAGCAATAGCCCCTCCATTCAGGTTAATTTAGATTGCTTGAAAGCATCATGCTGATATACTACTGTTGTGTAGGGTTGCAACCACCACTTTGTGCAGGTTAGTGGAGTCAACTCAATGGAAGAATTGTCATAAGATATGCTTTCAGTCTTCTGAGCTCAACTTATGTATTAGGAGTGGAGTGTAATACAAAGAAGAATTACTTCTCAGAAAGGATGCCAGATAGAACTGACCCTCTATTAGATGAACTAAGCTACCATTAGGCTACCATAGAGTACCAATATTTGGGGGGGAGGGGAGGAGGGGTCCTAGCAGTCTCTGACTCGCCTCCTGATAGGCCTGCTTGGCCAAAGAAAAGAAGAAATGTCGCTCTTCCAATTGGGTTTGTGCTGCCCAAGATAAGAGGGCTGCTGCCTCTTGCTTCTCATCCCACCAGGGCCAATGAAGTGCAATAGCTGCTCATGCCATATTTATTTATTTATTTTTATTTATTTTTCATTTCTTATATACCGCGCTATTACATGCATGCAATGTGCACTTCTAAGCGTCTCCTGCTGCCTCTCCATCTCCTCTCCCTTCCCCACAGTTCAAACAACTGATCTGATCTGCAGTAGAAGGAGAGGCAATGCGTCGGCTGCCGGAAAAGACATGACAGATGTGACCTCCTTCCAATACCAACAAAATCTACATAAAGGAAAAAGTTTCATTCTAGCCATAAGTTGTGCCTCTTATTCTGCTTCCTTGAACTTATATTTGCAATGAACTAAAGTTTAGAGGAGGGTGAGGATAGGGGGAGGACACAAGGATGAAGGTTCTCCTAGGGCGCATAGTACTCTTGCACCATTCCTAGTACTGGATCCATAAAACAAATGTCAGTTGAAATGACAAAGCTATAAAAAAACAATACCACAGTTCAAGAAGGCAGGGGCAAAGCACAAAGGATCTTTAATGGTGAGAAAAGGAAGGTGATACCAGAGATCAAATGGAGTCTGTGATATTGTAATAGGGAGAAAAATGGATGGCTGAGATGATCTAGCAGTTTTAATGCATTATTGTTTTCTAAGATTCTAACAGTTTGCTTAGTTATGCATCAGCTTGCTGACATCAAACATTCATTCCATGGTGCACCATGTCCCATCTCCTCTAATTTTAAAAGAATGCTGAGGGGAATGGAGCTGATGTATTAAGGGAAATGCTCACTGTTTTTCCTCAGTGGTGAATCAGAAAGATTCTGGAAGTTGTAACATTATATTATTTAAATACTTTGTATACAGTTTCCCTGTTATGGCCCACTTAAGTTATATACGGTTACTGCACTAAACCTGTTCTATTTATTCTGTTTGGTTGCTAATTAGATTATTCTATGTAAGTTAATATGTTAATATGCTATGTAACTTGTTCTATTGTTTATTGTTTATTGTTTATTCATATTTAATATACCGCTCCCCATAACATCGGAGCGGTTTACAAAATTTAAATTAAAAGAAAAAGAAAGAGGAAAAAGAAATTACAATAACCGGTAGAAAGAGAGAAAAAAAAAAAAAAAGCATGCAAAGCAACAGAGAGAAGACAAAGAGAGGAAAATTCAAGGGGGGAAAGCTAGAGAAAATAGATGGGTTTTTAGAAGAGAACGGAACCTTGGATAGGACTCTTCAGTACGGAGGTTGGTGGGAAGGGAATTCCAGAGAGAAGGCCCTAAATAGAAGAATGCTGATTTTCTGGTGGATTGTAGATGAGCTCTGGAGGGTGCTGGTAGATGGAGGCGGTTGATGTGAATAGACCGGAGACTGCGTGTGGGAGTATGGTAAGAGAGCAAATCTGAAAGATAAACAGGAGTAGAAAGATAAATGGCTTTGTGAATTAAGATAAGAACCTTGAAGGATATCTGAAAGTCAATGGGCAGCCAATGGAGATGATGGAGCAAAGGAGTAACATGGTCCCATGGTGAAGCATGAAAAATCATATGAGCAGCTGTATTCTGAATTAGTTGGAGTCGGCGTTTCTGGTATTGGGGGAGTCCGGCAAAAGCAATATTACAGAAATCTAGCCTAGTGATGATCAGAGAGAGAAGCAAAGTAGTGATAGCCTGAGTGGACAGGAAGGGGCGAATAGCGCGAATATGGCGAAGGCACAGAAAGGAGCACCGAGAGACGTTAGAAATGTGAGCATGGAAGCTGAGAGTACTGTCAAGAAAAACTCCAAGATAGCGAAGAGTAGGAACTATAGTAATAAGGGAACCTGCAAGAGATGGGGCAAGCGAAGGGGCAGGAGAGGTGTGCGGGAACCAGATCGCAGCAGTTTTTTGAACATTAAGTACTAAGCAATTAGAGGAGAGCCAAGAAGAAACAGTGGACAGACAATTTTCCAAGGGAGAGATATCAGGGTGATATGGAGAAGTATGGTGCAATAGAAAAATATCATCAGCATAGAAATAGCTTGAAATCCCAGATTGCTGAATAAGAAGGGCCAATGGGGCAAGGCAAACATTAAACAGTAAAGGAGCCAGGATCGAGCCCTGAGGAACACCACAGGGAAGTGGAAAGCGGTCAGATGAGGAAAGGGTGGAAGAGACAGCAAAAGACCGATGACTAAGAAAAGAGTGAAACCAGCGAAACACCGAACCACGAATGCCCGCATCCCGAAGGCGAGAGAGAAGAAGTGTGTGGTTCACCAGGTCGAAAGCCGCGGAGAGGTCAAGGGATACTGCTAAAGTGATGTTACCTTGGTCGTGAGCAGTATGAATTTCGTTCAAAACAGCTGTGATTGTAGTCTCCATGCTGAATCCGGGTCTAAAGACAGATTGCCTGGGATGGAGGAAAAGTGTGGTGGCCAGGTAATGAGAGAGCTGTGAAAAAACTACCTTTTCCAACAGCTTAGAGGAGAAAGAGAGATTGGAAACTGGGCGATAATGAGCAGGGATGGAAGGGTCAAGAGTGGGTTGTTTTAACAAAGGACGAACCGTAGCATGCTTCCAGGGGGTGGGGAAGAGACCAGTTGACAGACTAGAGTTGATGATAGTTAGAAGAGGATGGAGAAGTGTAACGGGAGGTTCAGAGAACCAAGAGGAGGGAACAGGGTCCAAATCACAAGTCGTTTTGCGGGTAGTAGAGAGTAGTTGGAGTAGTTCGGGAGATGAGATGGGAGAGAAGGAAGACCAAACATGGGAGAGACAGGGAGGGGAAGGAGGAGAAATAGGGGGTGGGGAGGCCAATGCCTGGGAGCAGTGGGGAAGAGAAGAACGGAGGTCCTGGATTTTAGAGGAAAAAAATGTCACCAGGGAGGTGGGGCTGGGAGCCTTGTTGGAAAGAGAAGTGTCCTGAGTAGCGGAAGACTGCAAGCGAGAAAGAGCGTTTAAAGTCGCAAATAACTGACAGGATCTGTTTGGGGCAGCTGAAATTGTAGAAGAACAGAAAGAGCATTTTGCCTGATGAATGGCAGACCGGTAAAAAGAATGGCAGGATTTAAATTTCTGATAAGAGGCTGCGGAAGGCGCCTTGCGCCAAACCCGCTCGGCTCTTCATAGATGAGAGCGGAGTAAGAAAAGTCCGGCGTGATACCAGGACTGACGTGTACGACTCTGGGGTTTGACTGGCCGGACAGGAGCAACCTGGTCGAGGGTGTGTGACAGCTCAGCATTCCAGAATGTGACCTGAGAAGAGGGTGAGAGGGAAGAAAAATCACACGGGAGAGGAGGGAAAGCAGCAGAAAAGGCTTGCAGGGTAGAGGGGTGGAAACAGTGGGAGGAGCGAGCAGGAGGGGAAGAGGGAGGAGGGGCTGGGGAAGGAGCCTGAAAGGTAAACAGAAGGTAGAAGTGATCTGACCAAGGGATGGGGTTTGCAGAGGGGGAGGAGATAGCATACGGAGCAGACAGAGGAGAGATGACTAAATCAAGGATGTGGCCCGCAACATGAGTGGGTAGAGAGACATGCTGACAAAAGGAGAGGTCACGAAGTAAAGCAGAGAAGGCGACATCCCTGGCAGAGGTAGGAGAATCAAAATGGACATTAAAATCGCCCAGCAGATGAAGACGGGGAAACTGAAGGGCTAAGTCAGAGATAGAAGACAAGAGAGAGTTCCAAAGAGCGGGTGAGGAGGATGGAGGAGAATAATGAGAGGAAACTGGAGAGCAGGTAGGGCATTTAGCTGAAGAAGAAGGGACTCGGGATAAGTTGATGCGGCAGAGGAGATCTTAGAAAGAGGAACCGAGGAGCGGTAGATGACTGCAACCCCACCCCCAGACCTAGTAAGGTGTGGGACAGATATAGCTTCGTAGTCAGGGGGAAGGCAACGATGAAGGAGGGACTCCTCTCCCTCCTTGAGCCAGGTCTCAACTAGGAAAAGAATGTCAATACACTCACGGTCAATGAGGTCAAAGATCAGTGTGGTTTTAGAACGGAGGGATCGACAGTTGAGTAAACACAGCCGAAGAGGTGCTGGTGAGGTAGAGATGGAATGTGAGATGTGATGTGAGATGTGATGTGACCGATTATGAGAGCAAGCAGGGGCTGACGAGAAGGGGGCCAATGCAACAGAGCATAGATGGGAGCGGGAAGGGACCTGCAAACGGGAGAGTGTCGAGGCAGAGGGCAGAGGGCGGCGCCCCCAAAACACCGGAATAGCTGACATGGGTGCTAGACAGTACGACAGGATACCAAGGGCAGACCAGGCAGCAAACAGGAAGAAGAGCGATTGAAAAGTAATGCGCCGAATGGGAGAGGAATCGGCACCCAAGAAGTCGCCCCAAGGAGCTCGCCCAAGGAGCACGACCTGCTCCTTGGGCGCGCGCCAACGGCGCGGGACGCCGCAGCCAGCGTCGCTAAATAGGAGGCAGCTGTTGCGCAATCACGCTGCGCGTGATTGCGTCATATCCGGGGGAGGAGCTGAGATTGCTTGGAGCAGTGCACTAAATAGGGGAGAGAAAAGGAGGATAAAGAAACATAAATAACACAAGAGCCAGGAAGAAAGGCAAAAAGGGCAATCAGGAAGGGACAAACAGGGGGAGTCAGATTATAGAGGGTAGCAGACCGGAAGAGCCAAATTATATTATACAAACAATATAAAAAACAGCAGCATAACAGGACAGGTATAAGTACAGTGCAGTACAGGTATCGGTGGTGAAAGAGAAATACTGAATGAGCTTACAGAGCTTACAGAGAGCTATACAAAGGTAGCTGGAGAGTGCTGGGACGCCGCAGCCAGCGTCGCTAAATAGGAGGCAGCTGTTGCGCAATCACGCTGCGCGTGATTGCGTCGTATCCGGGGGAGGAGCTGAGATTGCTTGGAGCAGTGCACTAAATAGGGGAGAGAAAAGGAGGATAAAGAAACATAAATAACACAAGAGCCAGGAAGAAAGGCAAAAAGGACAATCAGGAAGGGACAAACAGGGGGAGTCAGATTATAGAGGGTAGCAGACCGGAAGAGCCAAATTATATTATACAAACAATATAAAAAACAGCAGCATAACAGGACAGGTATAAGTACAGTGCAGTACAGGTATCGGTGGTGAAAGAGAAATACTGAATGAGCTTACAGAGCTTACAGAGAGCTATACAAAGGTAGCTGGAGAGTGCTGGGACGCCGCAGCCAGCGTCGCTAAATAGGAGGCAGCTGTTGCGCAATCACGCTGCGCGTGATTGCGTCGTATCCGGGGGAGGAGCTGAGATTGCTTGGAGCAGTGCAAGAGCTTACAGAGAGCTATACAAAGGTAGCTGGAGAGTGCTGGGATGCCGCAGCCAGCACTATGTAAGTAACCGGAGCAGGTCGGACTCGATGCTCCATCCCGCACATCCATCACCCCTTTTTCCCTACACTCTCCCTCCCCTTCCCCCCCCCCCAACACCCCAATACCATAAACACTCAAAACACCAACTTTTGGTAAAACATGTCTGGTCGCAGCTTTATTGAACATGAAACAGCATAACATCAACATCGAATAACCATGATTTTCCATACCCAGCGGAAGGATGCCTCACCAGCCATGGCCATAGCAAGGTGGGCACGCCTCCGCTTTTCCAGCTTCTCTCCCCCCTTGGCCCCCGACTTTGCCATATAAAACTGATTAAATAAATATAATTAGCAAAAGCCAGCCCAGGGGTTCTCCGGGTCGGGAGTACCCCACCCCCGCCCCAAGTTTATCCAAAGCTCCGGACCCCGGAAACCTCCGGAATCCCTCCTATACCCACACTGCGACACACCTATTCCCTCAAATCCTTTGCCCAGGGGCGGGAGGGTGGGCCGCCGCTCAAGGAGCCCTAGACAAACTGTCCCCGTCCTCCGGCTCCTCGCTGCTGCTGACGTCACTCCTCTCCTTTCATTGGCTCTCCCCGCGCCACGCGCAGCAGAGAGCCAATGAATTTAAATAATGCAGCCTAGCGCCCACCTCTCCACCTGCCCCCCCCAACCCAGCACCGTGGCCCAGGCCCCGCATCTTGCCAAGCCGCCCGGTTACTGGCGGCCGGCCTGGGATGCTGCCCGCGCGGCCTTTCATTAACCAGAGCAGGTCGGACTTGATGCTCCGTCCTGCACATCCCTCACCCCTTTTTCCCTACACTCTCCCTCCCCTCCCCCCCACCCCCCAATACCATAAACACTCAAAACACCAACGTTTGGTAAAACAAATCTGGTTGCAGCTTTATTGAACATGAAACAGCATAACATCAACATCGAATAACCATGATTTTCCATACCCAGTGGAAGGATGCCTCACCAGCCATGGCCATAGCAAGGTGGGCACGCCTCAGCTTTTCCAGCTTCTCTCCCCCCTTGACCCTCAACTTCGCCATATAATTAGCAAAAGCCAGCCAAGGGGTTCTCCGGGTCGGGGGTACCCCACCCCCTTCCCAAGTTTATCCAAGGCTCCGCACCCCGGAAACCTCTGGATCCCGCCATCGGCGCAGGTGACCCCGCCGTTCACACGCCGCCCCCCAAAAGCTGCGACCAGCGAGCGTCTCTTAAGACTACCCACTCCAGCGCCTCCTGCCAGTCGTTTAACAATAAATCCAAACCCACTGGAGATAAATGCACCCCATCACTCCCGTACAATCCCGTACAACCAACCTCCACCCAAGAATTTATCACCTGGTACCCCCCCATGTGTGCAAACCCAGGGGCCAATCTGCCAGTTAATTTTTGTTAAACCCCAAGACCAGCGTCTCTGGTCGCGACAACTGGGCCGTTGTATAATGTCCGACCACATCAGTATTACTCCCGGAAACAACTGCAGCACCTCCTCCAAGTCTCTATGCACTGCTCGGATGAGTTGCCTGCAGGTCCAGGCTGCCAAGTCATTGCCCCCCAAATGTAGTAACAGCAGATCCGGCGCAGTCCGCAATCGCTTATGGTGCCGAAGCAAAGGGAGCAACTGTGTCCAGCGTAGGCCTTGCTCACCCAGCCATAGTACCGACACCACTTCAGGATTCAGGTCCAGATTAGCCCCTGCAGGTCGCACAGCCACTCGCCGCCCTGCCCAATGCACAAAAGAATGGCCGATCAGCCAACAGCCATGTGGACCATGCCTACTATCTGTAAAAGAAAAAACAGAATTAGCCCCCCCCCCCCCACTGAACTCCGCCAGAGTACCCTTACAATCGGACATACCCTTTAAAGGCTCCCGAGCGCCACCACCCAATGTGTTGAACCTCCGTGTCTGACGAACCCTCCGCCGCTGCACTTGTCGCAGCCCCAATGCGGAATGAATGTGCCGCAAACTGATGCGGTACCTCCCCAATGTGCCGAAGAGCCATCCTCAGGACAGCTGTCGCCTGGAAATGAGTGAGCAACCGCGCATCCTTGTGAATAAAAAACATATCCTCCCCCTTCGGACGGAGGCGCAAATATTCCCGTAATGCCGCCACCACACAGGACTGCACCCCCACCATCTCCTGCAGCACCACCCAACACCCATGTCCCTGCTGGTCGGTCTTAGAGCGAGCCAAAAGCACCCTCGCCGACCCCCTGTCCACCTGTACATGCTGCCGCCGCAACACACTGCCCGTCCCTACCCTCCCAGAGTCCGCTACCAATTCGCCGATACGAAATGCCCCAAAAAATGCTAGGCAAAAAACTGCCTTGAATAATGCCGCTTTGTACGCCGACGCGGCCACCATCGGGAGGGCCACACACAGCCTCACTAACAAGCCGTGCATAATCGGCCGACGGGTGTCCCTAGGTGCTGGACTCATTCTGCCCCACCTCTGCATCAACCTCCTCGTCAAAAACCCACCCCCTGCCAGGATCTACCCTACTGCCTTCGCAAAAAATGCAAACCCAGCTAAATGCGAATGGACCACCGCCTTGGACCAACCCCGCTTCTTGGCCTCAACTACATAATTTGCCAGCATCCAGTCAGATGCCACTTCTGACCACCATGCCTTGCTGCTGCTGCTTCGGTCCCCTTTGGCCTCCACTACCCAGTGTCGCCGCATATGGAATCATCGCCGGCACCTGAGGAGACATAAAAGAGAAAACCTGGGGAGGGGCCGTCGCCGGCCAGGCTGGTTGCCAAGCTCCGAGCCTCTCCGATCCTGATGACCCTGCCCCCCGCCCAACCAATGCTGCCAGGACCCCGCACCTGCCCCCAAGTGCTCCCCCCTCACCAGACTACCCTCCCCCTCCCCCGGAGACCACCCGGCCACCCAAACTGCATCGTCTCCGCACCCAGCTCCTCCCCACCCCCCCAGACTCCAGTCTCACTCTCTACCGAAGGCCCCCCTGCTGACTCATGGCCCCCTGCTGACCCCGAGCCCCTTCCTCACCCCCAATGCAAGTCATCCCTGACGGGTGCTCTGGCCTGCCCCCCCCTTCACTCCCTGCCTCAGTACCCCTCATCTCCGCAGGCTGCAAATCGGACCCCCCCCCCTCTGAGGCCCACCTCTCCTTTGAGCCCCTGCCCGCTGCGCTCTCTCTCCTCGCCCACCGTCCTTACAGTCAACCCAGCCCTCTGTTCCCTTCGCCCCATCCCACCTATTCCCCTTCCTTTTGGAAGCCCGCTTGCCTCCCTTGGCTTCCCCGCTTCTCCACACTCCCCTGCCATCCCTCGACCTGCAGCCCTGTTGCCTTGCTGCCCCGAGGCCCCCTTAGCCCTCCCTTTCCCCTCCCCCGCCCCGGCAGCCCCCCCTTGCCATCACCACGGTAATGCCTGAGTAAAATGCCCAGCGCCACCCCCCCTCGTCACTCACACTTGCCTGTGAGGCTTCTGCAGCCCAAATTCTGCAACAAACGCTGGATTCCGCGTATCGGGCAAGCTGCCGAGCACTGAGCCGCCACCTGCCACGTGCTTCTGCTCTTCAGTCTGCTGCCGGCTGCCTCACTCCACGAGCTCCCAAGGACTCCTCCGAGGCCTGGTCTCCACCGCCGCTTCCCGATCGAGTCACCCGGACCACGCACCGCTCGCACCTGCCGCTCACGGAGCCCTAGACAAACTGGCCCCGTCCTCCGGCTCCTCGCTGCTGCTGGCGTCACTCCTCTCCTTTCATTGGCTCTCCCCGCGCCACGCGCTGCAGAGAACCAATGAATTTAAATAATGCAGCCTAGCGCCCGCCTCTCCACCTGCCTCCCCCCCCAACCCAGCACCGCGGCCCGGGCCCCGCATCTTGCCGAGCCACCCGGTTACCAACGGCCGGCCTGGGACGCTGCCCGCGCAGCCTTTCATTTCTGTTATGTTCTCTGTAAACCGAACTGAATGTGAAATAGTGCAGGATATAAAAACCAATAAATAAATAAATGGGCTGCTGTAGATCATAGAAACAGCCAGCAGTGGTCGCCTTACATGCCTCCCCCCTCCCCATCAAATTTACCTCAACACATCAAAAGTCAGATTTTGCTTTTATGACTTACAATCTCATGCCCTGATCTCTCAGTGCCGTTACTGGCATAGAATTGATTGTTCTTTAATAATTACACAAATAGATGAAACTAAGTGAGGAGGTCTATCATTACTGAATTCCGGATACCAAGGAAGAGAAGCTTATGGTCACGCATTCATTATTTTGGCATAAAAGAATATCCTTATTTTGCAAACAACAAAGAACTGCCCCTTGCCCATTCCCCCAGGAGAATAATTTTTCCTGGACAAATTGGCTGCCTGAAAATTGCTTTCACTCATTCCGGTTAAAAAGCAGGTGCAGGGTTACATAGCACATGCCATTTTATTCTGGATTGGCAGAAGACATTCTCTTGGGGATGTGTATAGGGCAGGATAGGAAAGGAAAACATGGAGACTGGGTTTTTAAATCCCATACATGCTCTTTTCTGACAAAACATCTGCCCACTCTAGGCGAATCTTTAGCTTTAGCGCCCCCCTCTCACCAGGATTTTGATAACTGAACACAACAAACATGATCATCCCATCACCACCTCTCCCACAACAATCCTATAAAATGCCTAATTGGACATCATGGGCCCAATTTTCTTCTGGACAGGTTATGCGCCGCGTCGGCACATAAGCCCTGTCCACCCACCCTTAACCCTGGATATTCAATGCTTCACTGACAGCATTGAATATCCGGGTTGTGTGCCAGGGGATCAACGCCTCAGAGCCTAACCGTGTGCAGCAATATTGGACTGCTACACAGTTAGTGGTCCCTGGCTAGAACTAGGTGAGCCAAAAACTGGCCTAGTTTTAGCCACAAACCACTAACCGTGTAGTGGTCCAATATCGCCGCTACACGGTTAGCAGCAATCACTACCTCTGTTCCTCCCCGGAATGTCCCCCAATACACCTCGATGCTAACTGGATAGCCTCGGGTCACACAGGGGACATAGCCGAAGATATTCAACTGCACTAACCATGTAGGTGCCGTTGAATATCCCTGTTTAAGGCATTTACACAGTTTACTTGACTGTACATCATATAAATGCCTTTCCAATATCAGGCCCCATACTTTTAAATATTAAACTTTGCTTTGCATGCTTGCGTGCGCCCACTCTTTCTTCAGGTAAAAGACTGCACTAATGATGTTTGGATTTCTTGCAGCTGTCAGGGTGTATGTTTTTCCTTTGACTGCTGTTTCTCTTTGCCACTCCTCAGAAGCTGTCACTCTAGGTGACCACCTGGTCTTGCCAAATGGTCGAGCCGGCCCCGCCCACAGGAAAAGTAGATGCAAGTCCATGGGTCCTCTGTAGTTAAGGGCAGTTTCCAAAGGTAAAGAATGCACATATCTTCCCTCTAAAAGTTATGTTCAAATTGCATAGGTACAAACTTTCTTAGCATCTAAGCAATAAAATCAAAAATTGCCCCCTATATCCCACAGAGCTGAGAAATATCCAAGAGATTTTCTTGCTCCCATATGGAAGCTGGTCCTGCATTTTCTTGGGTGGATGGAAGAGCACTGAGGCATCATCTGTCCCTCCCAATGGCCCGTCCATCAGGAACTGAATGTCCCCAGCACATTTTTTACTTTCCATGTCCCACATTCTGGAGACACCAAAGGTGCTTAATTAGGGAGATAGTAAGTCATATCACTGACGTTTCCCAGGTTAGAATCCGTTGACTTCTTGGTTTTGGTTACACCCAAAGAGGGCAAAGGATGTTCCAATATCCCATCTTCTGGTGCTTAATGCTGTGTTAGAGTAAGCCAGGAATCAGAAGGAGAGAGAGCTGCTGCAGAAAACAGAGTGCCACATTAGTACTAAAGGTCAATGAAAAATATTATCCTGTTTAGTATGATATTGGTAGGATGGAAGTTGGCACAAATAATTAAAATTTAAAATCAGATATATTGTCATGTTCATACCTGACAAGCAATCACTGAATATTAAGTTGTGCAATATGATTAGTAATTAACACCTTCTGGTTCTCCTCTGCATGAAATAATAAGTAGCAAGCGTTGTAATTTACTAAAGTCAAATTAAGGAGGATGGTATTTTTCCACTAGCCAGAGACACTTTCCTTTTCTCCTGGAATTATCCCGATGTGTTTACATATGGATCTAGCCATTTGATTTCAGAACCATCTGCTTCTGAGCTAGTGAAGAATCTCATTTCCCAGTGGGAGAGCTAAAGGACTTGCTCTCTGTCTTGCAAAGATTGAAAAAGGAAGGGAGCAGAATAAGCTGTGCTTGTACAGAGAAAGAAAGAGAGAGAGTAGAGAATATTAGCAAGTTCAACAGTCCTGAGATTTACAGCCAAAACCTGCCAGTCAGACTCTCAGCACTAGAGTATAGCTTTCTTGAGATAAGAGTCTACACTGTTTCTTAATTTTCATCTCAGGTTTTTACAGTCTGAATTCAGTGGATGGGGCACTGTGTTTGACAGTGCAGTGTTTCAGTGTTTTGGGGAAAGCCAAGCGCTTTTCAGGCTATGGTACCAACTCAGGTGTTATCCAGAGGAGTTGTCTGCTGCGAGCTTCCAAGTTGCCTGATGTGAGCTTCCATGGAGGAGGAGTGGACTAGTGGTTGGGGCAAGGTACTTCAGGCTGGAAGGTCGGGGGTTCAAATCCCACTAGAGGACAGCAACCTTGGGCTGGAAGGACTGGGGTTTCTAGTCTCACAGGTGCTCCTTGTGGTCTTGGGCAAGCCACTTAACTCTCCATAGCCCATGTTCCCTGTAAAATAGTTATCTCCAAGTTATAATGCCCTGTTCAATGTAATTTCAGTTTGTTCAATGTAAACCACACTGATGCAGAATAGCATGGTATATAAGAGAATATAAATAAGTCTACATTAGCCCTTCTTGAAGAAGGGAACTAACTGGCCTCAAAAGCATTCTGGATGTTTAGAATAATTTACAGCAGGGGTTCTCAACCCTGTCCTCAGGACCCACATAGCCAGTTGGATTTTCAGGATAACCACAATGAATATGCATGGGAGAGATTTGCATATAATGGAGGCAGTGTATGCAAATCTCTCTCATACATATTAATTGTGGTTATCCTGAAAACCCGACTGGCTAGGTGGGTCCCGAGGACAGGGTTGAGAACCTCTGATTTACAGAGTCCTGCTTTGCTGACTCTTCTGAATGAATGATCACTGGGGTTGTCCCTGCCACTAGGTGAGCAGAATTTAGGGGGTGGAGGGTGGCAGCAGGAGAGAAGTGCTCATATGTTGCTTCAACATGGTGGTGGGCCTCTCAGAAAAGCCAGCAATCAAGCTCCTGCTATGTCTCCATACCAGAGTTGCCAAGTTACACAGTTCCATGAGCAAGATTTTAATCCAGTCCTGGATTTCTGATAAGCTATCCTGATGCATTATGGGACCTGCAACACTGATGCCAATGGATAAAATCAGGGACTATAAATACCATACTGCATTGCAATGCAAATGTAAAACCAGAACTGGCAAAACGTCACACTCCTGGGACTGGGTAACTTGACAACTCTGCTGCCACCTCCAACAGGAAGTCAAGGGGAGGGGGGGGGACAGGCAGTTAAAGGCTGATGCAAGGGTATTGGATTGAATTTAGCTCACCCCCCCCCCCCCATTCACAGAAGTTCAAGGTAAGTTATATTCCAATAGGTATTTTCCTATTCCCAAAGGGTTTATAATCTTAAATTTGTACCTGAAGCAATGAAGTGTTAAGTAATTTGCCCACAAATCACAAGGAGCAGGAATGGGATTTCAACCTTGTTTCCCTGCTCTAACCATTAGGCTATTCTGCCACTGCCTAGAAAGAACCTTCAGCAAATGCCCCACGTACGCACTCATGCACACACGCCTGAGTTATTGATAATTAAACTCAACAAGTATGATCATCCTAACACCACCCCTCTCACAATATTTCTGTACGTGCATAATTGGACATCATACTTTTGAATATTGAATTTTACTTTGTAAGTGCATATATGCCCACTCTCCCTGCAGGTCAAAGGATGTCTATTGGTTCTTTGGAGTTAGTGGGGCTGTCAGGATCTATTGGTTTTCAATACTGCTCCTGCTCTTTGCTGTTTCTCAGAATTTGCTGCCACGGGCAGTTGCCTAGTCTTGCTTCGTCTTTGAGCTGGCCCTGGAGGATTTGGCAGTGCTGGTCTTCCAGGCTGTACTGAAAGGCCTGCTACCACACTGAAGCAGCATGAAAGTGCTGTTCTCCTGCCTTGCGGAATGCTCTCCTTCACTGCTCTCCACACGTTCCTACTGATACTGATAATGTCCCAGATTGATTACTGCAACAGTATCCTTAACAGTATCACAAATGCAAACCTGATAAAGCTGCTAAACTATTTCATAATGCTTCAAGGTTTGACCACTTTACTCCACTAAACTAAGCAAATGTCCAGCTCATATGCATCCTGTTAATGTCCTGAGTTTTATTGCACAGTGTTCCATGTATGTTAGCATTTGTTCAACTTGTTAACATAGTAACACAGTAAATGACTGCAGCTAAAAACCAGTATGGTCCATCTAGTCTGCCCATTAGATAGTTCAGTTTATTTTGATTTTATCCTCTTGCTGTAAAGGGGTCCACTGTGTCTGTCCCATGCCATTATGAATTCTGTCACTGTATTTGCCCCCACCACTTCCATCGGGAGGGCATTCCAAGCATCCACCACCTGTTCAGTGAAAAAGTATTTCCTGACATTGCTTTCAATTTACCACCTTGCAGCTTCATGTTATGCCCTCTAGTTTTACAGCTTCCCCGTCTTTGGAAGAGGTTTGTTTGTTTATTATTTCTTTTTATGTATTTAAAGGTCTGAATCATATCTCCCCTATCCCTCCTCTCCTCCAGAGTGTACATATTTAGGTCTTCAAGTCTCTTCTCATAAGGCTTCTGACGCAGGCTCCAAATCATTTTGGTCGCCTTCCTCTGAGGTTTCCAGTCTTTTTACATCCTTTGCAAGATATGGTCTCCAAAACTGAACACAGTATTCCAAGTGAGGCCTCACCAGTGACTTATACAGTAGCATTAGTACCTCTTCCTTTCTGCTGGTAATTCCTCTTTGTATGCATCCCAACATCCTCCTGGCTTTTGTCACTGCCTTGTTGCACTGTTTTGCCACCTTGAGATCCTCAGGAATAATCACACCGAGGTCTTTCTCCTGGTCTGTGCTGTGGCACTGCAGATCAGCTGCAGGCAGAAGGAAAGGTTTTAAACCCAGAAAAAAGAGGTAAACACCGGCTGCAGCATCACGAGGAGCCATATAGGGGGAGCCAGAGAGACCTCTGGAGGACTGAGGAACCACGCCCTAGAGCTAATGATGCAATACCAGCCAACACCCAATGTAGAAAGGGAAGAATTCCTTTTAAAAGCTCAGATGACTGGAGGAAGTCAGACCGGTACGCAGAGTGGCAAAGAGAGTGCCAAAGAGAGTCGCAAGCAGATTGGCAAGGAGACTGCCAAGGAGTTCCAGTTCCAGCTTTGCATGGATATTTGGAGGATCCAGGAATAGGAGTCCTGACCGAGGGAAACGGCCTAGCAGACTCAGCAGAGCTAGGTGAAGAAACTTGCTGTAAATGTTTTAAAAGAGGAAAAGATACATTTTCCAGGAGGGAAAGATACCATAAGGAAGCTGACCCTGAAAGGAGGAGGACTATACCAGAAAGTCCAAGGCCTGAGAGTAACAAGAGCCATCCACTGTTGAAAGGTGCAACAAGGAATAGCAAACAAGGAGGTGAAAGGAGAATTGTGAAGGGTAACTTTCAAAGCCCTGGGAGAAAGGAGCTGTGGCCCAAATAGGGTTGCCAACTGGCCGGTTTTCAGCCGGCCTGGCCGGTTTTTCCACGGCCAGGCCGGCTGCCGGCGCAGAGGCAAAACCGGCCCTTTAAAAGCCGGTTTTTTTGCTCTGGCCGCAAGATCGGGAGCGGCCAGAGCAAAAAAACCGGCTTTTCTCCGCTTCAGAGGGAGCCGGGGAAGCCCGCGCGAGGCCCCGGCTCCCTCTGAACAGCCACCAGTGTGAAGAGCCTTTACCTTCACGCTGGCGGCTGTTCCTGTGAAGCCGCGAATGCTGGGAAAGGTTAAAGGTTGCCCTTTAACCTTTCCCAGCATTCGCGGCTTCACAGGAACAGCCACCAGCGTGAAGGAAAAGGCTTTTCACGCTGGTGGCTGTTCAGAAGGAGCCGGGGCCTCGCGCGGCTTCCCCGGCTCCCTCTGAAGCCTCAGACAGCCGCGATGCTGGTCGGGGGGGGGGGGCAAGGACTGCATTGGCTGTGGTGGGGGGGACCTGGACTGGAAAAGGGCTAAGGGGGGGGGGACGGACGGACTTGGACTGGAAAAGGGCTAAGGGGGGGGACTTGGACTGGAAAAGGGCTAAGGGGGGGGCTTGGACTGGAAAAGGGCTAAGGGGGGGGGGACTTGGACTGGAAAAGGGATAAGGGGGGGACTTGGACTGGAAAAGGCATAAGGGGGGGGACTTGGACTGGAAAAGGGCTAAAGGGGGGGACTTGGACTGGAAAAGGGCTAAGTGGGGGGGACTAGGACTCTAAAAGGGCTAAGGGGGGGACTTGTAATGGAAAAGAGATAAGGGGGTGACTTTGACTGGAAAAAGGCTAAAGGGGGGGACTTGGACTGGAAAAGGGCTAAGGGGGGGACTTGGACTGGAAAAGGGCTAAGGGGGGGGGACTTGGACTGGAAAAGGGCTAAGGGGGGGACTTGGACTGGAAATAGGCTGTGATGGGGGGGGGGGGACCTGGACTGTAAAAGGGTTATGGGGGGGGACATGGACTGGAAAAGGGTTGTGATGGGGTGGAGGGGACCTGGACAACAAAAGGGCTATGGGGTGGGGGGGACTTGGACTGGAAATAGGCTGTGATGGGGGGGGGGACCTGGACTGTAAAAGGGTTATGGGGGGGGGGAGACATGGACTGGAAATGGGTTGTGATGGGGGTGGAGGGGACCTGGACTGGAAAAGGGCTATGGGGGGGGGGAACTTGGACTGGAAATGGGCTATGGTGGAGGAAGGGGGATCTTGGACTGGAAATAGGCTGTGATTAGGGGGGCTAGGACTGCAAATGGGCTGTGATGGTGCGGGGGGACTCGGACTGGAAATGGGCTGTGATGGTGGGGGGGGGGGGCCTAGGACTGGAAATAGGCTGTGATGGGGGACTTGGACTGGAAATGGGCTGTGATTGGGGGGGGGGAGCTAGGACTGGAAATGGCCTGTGATGTGAGGGCTAGCACTGGAAATGGGCTGATGAAGAGCTGGAATAGGACTGGAAATTGGCTGATGTGGGGCATGGGAGAATGGGACTAGAAGGGAGTGGATGCTGGGTGGGCCTAGAACTATAAGGGAATCGATTTGGGGGGAGGACTAGAATGGATGGGGAATGAGAATGGAGAGGGGAAAAAATATTTTGTGTGGAAGAAAAGTCTATGATGGGCCGGTATTGGGAGAGTAAGAGGGGCTTGAGAATGGAAGGGTGAAATTTAAACGGATGATAAAGGAATAAGGAAAGAATTGGGGGAAAGAGCAAAAGGGAAACAATCAGTATGTTAAAGCAGAAATAGAGAGAGAATGGAAAACATCTAAAAGAGAAGAAAGGACAAATGGATAGCTCGCAGAAGACACGAAGAAACCAGAAGAAAGTGACTGGAGCAATTGCAACTGAAAAATAAAACGCCCAAACAGAAGGTAGAAAAATACTTTTTATTTTGAATTTATTAACTGGAATATGTCTGGTCTGGGAAGTGTGTATTGCTAACATCTTTGCGTTTTTGTTTAGTGCAAGAGGAAATTACTTTATAGTTTTATTTCTCCAGTGTTGTACATTTCATGTTTGGATTTTGGGGTTCCCAGTTTAATTGTTATCTGACCAAGGAAGTTAGCCTACACGTATCCTCGGTAATTTTTGTGGGTGGGGCTGGGGGCGGGGCAGGGGTGGGACTAGGGGCGGAGAATGGGTGGAGCATGGCGAGCCACAGGTGTCGGGTTTTTCTCGGTGAAAAAGTTGGCAACCCTAGGCCCAAACAAGGCCTAACTCCAGCAGCAGGCAGACCTGAGAACCAGAGGCCTACCTGGACAGCTGAGAAACCAAGACCCAGCAGGAGCAGGCCTCAGCCCTCACCTTGTAGCAGCAAAGCGCAGACAAACCAATGATACCAGGAGTCTGTTCAGAAGGTCCAAATCATTTATTTGTGCACAAGTCTCAAGCAAGTCAATTTCAAAATAGCTGAGCAAAGTTTTCAAGCATTACAATAACTTTTATAGACTTCTGTTCCATTCTAGGTATAAAAAAACATTTCATTGGTCCCGGTAACCTCCCGTACCTCCCGTACCTCTTCTATTGGTCCCGGTACTGATAAGTTTCTCCAATTATGTCCCTTCTGTGGGCATGACACCTGCCTGCCCCCCTTCTAGTCCCAATTACAATGGTCAGTTCATCAACTTGTTACTTTCACACTCTCAAGGTTATGGGACCAATTTGTGCGTGCAGAAGAGCAAGGTTCTGTAACTCATCTGTCAGCACTCCTCATTATTTCTCTGCAGATGTACTTTTTCTTATCAGTAACTTTTAAACATGTCTTTTCTGTATTTTTCCATTTCTTAGTTCTGCAGTTCTGCTTACCTAAGCTAATTCAATACTTCTACTGAATTCTATCTTACAATAGCAGCATGTTGGGGGATGTGCAATCCTATATGCCTCTCCACAGGCCTCATTTACAGGTCAAGCTAGCCATGCTGGCCTGCTTATGTCAGACACCGTGGGTCACAGGCCTGCACCTGCCACATTCCCCCCTTTGATTAATCTCACCCTATTACTCAATAAGGTGTGAGAATTAAATCACTTTTAGAAGAATCACATCATGATGGAAGGATTTCTACTAGGACTAGCTTTGTATAAAGCCATTATTTTAGTTGCGGTCTTCCGCTCTACTGTACTATCAATAGCACTATGAATGGAACGCATACAACATGGAATTAAACATGGTAAGAAGAGGATAACAGCAACAAGGATTAGTACTAAAACAATGAAAGTCTTAAATCCTCCCAGCCAAGAGAACAGGTTAGCAAACCAGTTAGGAAATTTCAATGCGTGCCAAGTCTGTACTGGCATATAAGCATGTCTTTGCATATCTTTAGCAATTTCTTCAACTACTTGACCTTTATCATCTATTTTCAAACAGCAATTAGTTAAATTCAGCTTACCACATACTCCTCCTTCAGCTGCTAGCAAATAATCAAGTGCTAAGCGATTCTGGTATATGGCAGTGCGCATCTGAGTACTTTGTCTAGCTAAGAGCGTGAGAGCATGACTAGTTTCATTAGTTATTATTTCAACTACTGCTTGTAAGCGGATAATACGATTAATCATATAAATTGGGGTACGATAACCATACATACCATCATCATTCCAAGTGGCAGGTCCATAATACTCAATAATTCTTTCTGGTGGCCAATCATCACCTTGCCACTTCTCCCACTTGCCTATCTGTAAGGCTTCTCTTTTCTGTCTGGATGCTCTTTTGTGTTTGTGGGTAGTATATACAGGGTATCCTAATTGTTCTCCATGTTCAGTGTTTAACAGGAAGAAAGAAGGTCTGATGGTTCCCAAGACACATGCTCCTCCCCAGTGTGGTGGGAGTTGTGCATATGCTCGGTTTCCACAGATCCAATATAGGCCAGGTGGGGCTTGCCAGGCTTGGACTTTGGCAAGGTTAGTCCATAGACCTGCAAGTTCAGGAAATCTAGCTAATGGGTTAGGAGGTTCAGGATGTCTGATTCCTGACCACCATGCTGTCTTTTTGGTCGTGGCATTATAGTATTTCTGGCTAAGACAGACCAGCTGTCCTACCTTCTGGGTGAACTGGGGTCCAGTTCTGGCATAGCAAAGACGTCCAACGATTGAGTGCGCTAACACCCATTCACTGGTAGTCTTGTGTAATTCAGTCTGATTGTAAATCATGGAATAATTCAATTCTTGGGCTTCCCAGGGCCATTGGTCTCCCATTTGGGTTCCGCCACAGAAATAACAATCTGTGATCTTAAGACTAGATACTACTGCTCCGGCTAATTCTAGAAATAAATTCTGTGAAGGGTGAGGGATCTCAAACTTATTTACATGCATAGCTTCATAAAAGGTATTATGAATATGATATTTAGATGACTTGTGGGCTTGGGTATTCAATCTGATATACACAATGGTCCCTGGATCTATTGCTCCTCCAGCAATACGTAAACCAAACTTATATCCTTGTTTCCATGCATGGGGATTATGTACACGCAAATGTAAGGGGTTGCAAGCATCTTTCTGACATTTATCATTTGTGGTTGGCTTGGTTAGAGTAGCCATCCGCTTATCTATTTTCTCATTAGTTATACCAGTGTTCCAGGTAGCATAAAAAACACATCCCCAATACGGGCAATAGTAATCTGCCGCTGTAGCAGTACTATACCCTGATCCTGTTTTACCTGTACACTTCCACCAATTTGTGGCACCTTCTGGACACATATACTTATGGTCATTTCGATACGCTTTCTCCCATGTACCACAGGTGGACTGACTATCTCTATTAATAGCATTACATGCATCAAAATTCAAAACAGCAGGTTTAGTAATGTCCTTAAGTGGTGGTGTAGCAGCTAATATAGGTCCATCTGCATCCTTCCATCTTATTTCCAACGTGTAATAGGATGGATTCTGATGCGGATTATAGCATGCTTTGATTTTGCCATGAGTGCAAACATTTAGTTCAGTGGTGTTATAGATACACCGAGTTATTGTTCCCTTGCAGGTATAGTAAGAATGGTAAAGCAAAGTCTGAGTTACTTTCAGTCCAGTTCTAGTAGAAGTAATGCAAGCAGTGCATGGAGGTAGAGCATAAGTCTGTTCAAAACCTCCAAAGAAGGCAACCAAGGCAAAGCAAAAACAAAGATACATGTTGATGTTGATTGGAGTTCTTCTGAATCCTCAGCTTGCTGATCTTGATCACGACGGTCTATTATTCTTCGTCCCGTTTGCTAATGAAGCAATTTAACGGGTGCTGAGTGTTGATTGAAGATCCTCAAGATGTCCAGCACACATTAACCAACTTAGCAATTCAGTTGGCTTGTGAAGTCTGGCTTAGTCAATGTAGTCTCAAAGTAGTGTGTCAAATCACACACAAATTGGGTTCGTTGAAACAAAACTGTTGCTGCATGGAAAACAGCAATCCTCTTCGAAAGACTTGGCTACTGCAAAGCACTTGTGATGAAGTGTCTATGCTGCTGGTTGCCGTCTCAGAGTAACTCGCAAGGGTACATCAGGGTGCTGCTCTGCTGTCCACCGCTCTGGTTCAGGATCGGCGGCGGGCTTGACTCTGCTGTGGTGGATCCAGGCGTCGATCTCGGCTACCTTTACTGCAGTTGGGGTAGACAGGATGACGGTGTACGGTCCCTTCCAATGGGGTTCCAAAGGTATCTTCTTCCAATCTTTGATCCACACCGAAGTTCCAGGCTGGTAGGGATGCAAGGGTTCCGTCAAGTTGATAGGCAACTGGTCTTGGATCCACGTATGGAGAGTCTGCAGAACAAAACTAAGAGCTAGGAGTTCTTGTCTGGTTACTTCTGAACCAATCTGGGCTAAACTTCCTTTGACTCCCTGCACTATTGGTGGGGGTTTACCATACAAAACTTCAAAAGGGGAAAATCCTGTTGACTTTACAGGGGCTGAGCGTATTCTGAGTAAAGCTATGGGGAGCACTTGGGGCCATTTCAAGTGTGTCTCCTGACAAAGCTTGGACATTTGGGCTTTCAACGTACGATTCATTCGCTCAACTTTCCCTGAACTCTGGGGTCTGTATGCAGTGTGGAGTTTCCACTGTATCTGCAAAGCCTTTGCTAACTGCTGAGTAACTTGGGAGACAAATGAGGGTCCATTGTCTGACCCTATTACTGCTGGGATTCCAAATCTGGGGACAATCTCTCTCATTAAGACTTTGGTAACTTCTCGGGCTTTCTCCGTTCTGGTTGGGAATGCTTCTACCCACCCAGAGAAAGTACAAACTAATACTAATAGATAATGGTATCCATTGGCTTTTGGCATTTCGGTAAAATCAACTTGGAGGTTGTGCATGGGGGTGACACCTCCTGACTGAACTCGGGGTGCTGTAATAAGGCCTTGCTTGGCATTATTTTTGGCACAAGTTACACATTGACGTGCTACTGAGGCTGATATGGTTGTCATCAGAGGGATGTAGAAATGTGGTCTGAGTGCTTTCTCCATAGCACTCTTCCCATAGTGGGTGGCTTCGTGGAAAGCTTTGACAAAGGATGGTCCTAACAGTTCTGGAATTACTATTCGTCCTGGAGGTTGACTGCCCTCTTCTGGTGGCAGCTCAATCCATCCATCCTTCAATACTCCATTTTCTTTGTCACAATAGTAGTCCAATTCTTTGGTGGTATATCGTGGGGTCCATAGATTCAAGGGTACTGGAAACAATGCTGCTTGCATTGGCATAGCTTGTGGGGCAATCTGTCCTGTCATAGCTGCTTGTCGTGCTGAGGCATCTGCAAATCTATTTCCTCGGGCAACTTCTCCTTTCCCTGCTTGATGTCCTCTGCAATGCATGACAGCTACACGTGTTGGGGCCCAGACTGCATCAAGTAACATCAATATATCTCGGGACCATATTTGACTGATTTTCCTCCGGATGTGATGAGTCCTCTTTCTTTATAGAGAGCTCCATGGGCATGCAAGGTAGTGAAGGCATATTTGGAATCTGTATATACATTTAGCACAAGTTTTTCTCCTAACAACAATGCTCTGGTAAGTGCTATCAATTCGGCTTTCTGGGCTGATGTGCCTGAGGCTAGGGCTGATGATTCAACTACTTCATGTTGAGTGACGACTGCATATCCGGCACAGCGTCGTCCATCAAGGATGAGACTGCTCCCATCAACATAATAGATCTGGTCGGGATTGTCTATGGGCACATCTGTTAAGTCAGGTCGACTGGAAAACACAGTTTCCATGACTTCGATACAGTCATGTTCTGGGAGTTCTTCACTAATGGGTATCAAGGTAGCTGGATTCAAGGCATGGCTCACTTCAAGTTGTATCTGTGGGTTTTCACATAACATGCTCTGGTACTTCAACATTCGGGAATTGGTGAGCCAATAATTTGCTTTTTGTTCCATAAGGGCAAGGACTGCATGTGGCACAGTGACTCGTATGTTCTGTCCTAGTGTGAGTTTGTCTGCTTCACTCACTAGTAGCGCTGTAGCTGCAACTGCTCTCAAGCAAGGTGGCCATCCTTTGGCCACAGGGTCCAATTGTTTCGATAGGTAGGCTACAGGTCGCTCCCAATTTCCTAATTTCTGAGTCAACATGCCTAAGGCATTTCCCTGTGCTTCATGTACAAACAAGTGGAAAGGTTTGTGGACATCTGGTAGTCCAAGTGCTGGTGATGACATCAATTCTTCTTTTAACTTCTGGAAGGCTGTGTCCTGCTCAAGTCCCCACTCCAGTGGTGACTTCTCTTCTCCTTTCGTGGCTTCATACAGTGGTTTGGCAATTTGGGCAAAGTTGGGTATCCAGATTCGGCAATATCCTGCCGCTCCCAGAAAGGCTCTGACCTGCTTTCTGGTTGTTGGAGTTGGAATTCTGCATACTGCTTCTTTTCTTTCTCTGCCTAATCTTCTGCTTCCTTGGGTAATACGAAAACCCAAGTATTTCACTTCTTTTTGACATAGCTGTGCTTTGGCTCTGGAAACTTTGTATACAGCTTCATCTAGTAACTGCAAGAGATCTTTGGTGGCTAATATACATTCTCTTTCTGATACGGCAGCTATCAACAGATCATCCACGTACTGGAGAAGCACTCTCTTCCCCGGGGCTACTGGATAGCTTGAAAGGTCTTGATTTAGTGCAGCACTAAAGATGGTAGGTGAATTCTTGAATCCTTGGGGTAATCTTGTCCAGGTGAGTTGGCCCCCTCTTCCAGAGATGGGGTCCTGCCATTCAAATGCAAACAATATTTGGCTTACAGGGGCTAATCTTATGCAAAAGAATGCATCTTTCAAATCCAGTACAGTGAAATGGGTAGCTTCAGCAGGTATCAGTCCTAGAAGAGTGTAAGGATTGGGCACAACTGGATGTATGGTTTCAGCTGCATCATTCACTCTTCTCAAATCTTGCACTGGGCGATAATCATCTGTCCCAGGTTTCTTTACTGGCAAAAGTGGAGTGTTCCATGGGGATTGACATACTTTTAGTAGGCCATACTCGAGCAATCTTTGTAGATGGCGATGGATGCCTTCAATTGCGGCTCTTGGGAGAGGGTACTGTTTGACGTGCACTGGTGTAGCACTAGGCTTGAGGGTTACAATCACTGGAGCTATATGCTTGGCTAGGCCTGGGGGACTGCCTTCTGCCCATACTCCAGGTGGTGCATGAATGTTCTTTAAGGTTTGTTCAAAATAGGTGTCTTGGACAGAATCATCAATGTAATATCTCCATTCTTCTTCTCGGGGAACTGTCAGCAGCATTACTCCTGCTGGCTTGGCTTGGGAATTTACTGTCATTTGCATTTCTCCTTGTTCAGAGAAAGATATCTGTGCTTGAAGCTTGGCTAGCATATCTCGTCCCAGTAGTGGTACTGGACATTCGGGCATGTAAAGGAATTGATGAGTTACTTGCTGTCCTCCTAGACTGCATATTCGGTTTTGAAGAAAAGACTTTGTGGCTTTGGCACCAGTTGCTCCTATAATGGTGACTGCTTTTGTAGTGAATGGGGCTATCTTTTTGTCTATTACTGAATGCTCTGCTCCAGTATCAACCATAAAGTTCATAATTTGGTCTCCTATTTGTATTCTGACCATAGGCTCCTGGAGACCTAAAGCAAACTTGGAGCTCGGTCTGTCCTAATCCACGTCATCCTCATCATGGGCTTGTGTGGCCAATGCTTGAATGGCTCCTCCTCCTCTCTCTCGCTGGAATTGTTCTCGATTGGTTCCTCCTCGGCCTCGGGGACGGCCTCGTCTTTCTTCTCGCCACTGATGATCGTTGTCGTCATCTTGCTGGGCGTCTTCGAGTTGCGGGCACGTATCTCTCCAATGTCCTTCCTCTCTGCAATAGGCGCATTGGTTCATGCCTAGTCTCTGGGTCCGGCCTCCGCCTTGACCCCGCCCTCTTCCTCTGCTCCTTCGACTAGGGACACCTCCCCTTTTCTTTTCAACTATGGCCGCAGCCAAAAAATCAGCTTTCTTCTTCATCTTTCTATCACAGTCTCTGTCTCTCAGTATCACGATTCACATACACTTTATGAGCGACTTCCAATAACTGTGTTGCATTCATGCCCGCAAACCCTTCTAATTTCTGTAATTTACGTCTAATGTCTGGTTGAGACTGGTTTACAAAAGCAAAATTCACCATACATAAACTTCCTGGTGTCTCGGGATCATAGGGAGTATACATTCTGTAAGCTTCAGTTAATCTCTCATAAAAATCTGCTGGGCTCTCATCTATCCCTTGGATAACTCCTGTGACTTTGGAAAGATTCATAGCTTTTTGGCCCCCCCTTCTCAGGCCTTGTAAAAAGCCTTGGCGAAAACGGGCTAGGGCTGTGGATCCTTCATCTGTATTTGGATCCCATTGGGGGTCTTCATTCGGGAATTCTCTCTGAGCTGCTTCCCTACGGTCTATTATATTCTGCCCCTGCGCCGGAGCTGCAGGGTTTTCTGCCATCCATTCAATAGCTGCTTTTCTAATTCTCGCTCGTTCTTCTGTAGTGAATAGGGTGGTCAGGAGCTGACGACAATCTGGCCAAGTGGGTTGGTGAGTTTCCATAATACTAGTTACTAATTCTGTCAGCTCCTGGGGCTTACTAGTATAGGAGGCATAGTGCGACCTCCAATTTAATAAATCAGTTGTAGAGAAAGGGATATACACATAAGTTAGGGGTCCCGCTACCACTTCATCATTATCATTCTTTACGGGCACTCCCGGGACTTGCCTTAAGGGAAACAGTTTGGCTGTCCCAGGCGTCGTTTGGGATCTAAGGGTTATTGTCGTTGCCTTTGCAGGAGTCGCTTTCTTTTTCTCAACAGGTTTTGCTTTGGGTTTCTCTTTCACTGGCGTGCTAGTGCTAGCGCTGGCTTTCTCGATTATTTGTACACTGTACTCCTCCTAAGAAGGGGACATTTCTCTTTCTCCTTCTTCTATCTCCGCTTCTGACTCACTTTTTACGTCCTCCACTTCTCTTTCCACTAATTCTTCCTCTTTCTCTTCTCCAGGAGGAGGGGGGTCAGGGGTTGGGTCCCGCCTCAGCTCTGGCCGTCTCTGGGGTTCTGGGGCAGGACGACGCCGGGCTACTCTTACTGGACCTGGGGTTCGGGGCTGCCTGAGGACTATTTCTGGGGAATCAGGATCTACCAAGATGGGTTTCTTCTTGGCTTTCTTATCCTGCTCTTTCATTCTAGGCTGTTCCGTTTTCTGTCTAGAATCTGTTTTAGCTAACATTATTCTGCACTGTTCCTCATAACAGCGCTGCGCCCAGGAGGGCGGATCTTCACAAATACTTAACCAGGAGTCTATATAGGGGTACTGATCGGGGTGCGCTACCCGCACTCTACGATGTATTGACTGAATAATCTCTACGGTGAACGTTCCCTCTCGGGGCCAGATGGGGTCTAGATCGGGCCACTCCCTAGTACACAAAATCTGCAAACGGGCTGCTGTCATTTTAATACCATAATCTCCTGAATATCCCTCTTTAAAATGTGCGATCATACATTCTAATGGAGTGTTTCTAGTAGACTCCGCCCCTCCCATTTCGATGTGTGCGCGCAACAACAGACAGAAGGGAAAAGGAGGGCGGACCGTGGGTAAGGGGTCCTCACGGCCCTGGAAACGTATAGGGAATACAAATAACAAGACAAGACGACAATCGCTTCCCCCTTTTCGCGACCTGAACGCGGTCGCCCGGTCAGGAAATGCGCTAATCAGGGGTCCGCCTTCACTTGGTCCGTGCTGCCAGACCTCTCATTCACACTTCGTTCACACAATCATGCTAGCAACGTATCCCAGAATGCATTCGTTTCTATCTGTTCTGACTAGTCTTTTCCCAATTACAAAAAGGATGAGGGTTTCACCCAGCGAATTCCCATGCCAGGCTACTCGGCTCTTCCTTGAGAGTTGATCATGCTCTCTTACCAATTCCCAATATCTCGAGATTACAAATTCCAAATTCCAATGGCAGTACTGCTCTTTCTATTTCTGTCTAGACCCAAAATCAAAACTATACTCACCGGATCCGGTCCTCAAACTTCCCAAGCAGGCGCATGAGTTGGACCTCGGACTCCCCTCACTCGGGTTCGAGGCGTTGGCTCCAACCGGGCCCGGCACCCGCCGAGGTCCGACCAGCTCCCTCCGATACAAGGGACCGGTGGCGCCAGGGAGCGGCCCTCGTCGGAAGGGCGCGATCCCGGCAGGACCAAGCCTATAGAGGCGGAAAGTCGTGGTATATTGCCCTATATACACTTTGATTCCACAACTTCCCGGCCAACGCACCAAGGAATATGTAGCAGCAAAGCGCAGACAAACCAATGATACCAGGAGTCTGTTCAGAAGGTCCAAATCATTTATTTGTGCACAAGTCTCAAGCAAGTCAATTTCAAAATAGCTGAGCAAAGTTTTCAAGCATTACAATAACTTTTATAGACTTCTGTTCCATTCTAGGTATAAAAAAACATTTCATTGGTCCCGGTAACCTCCCGTACCTCCCGTACCTCTTCTATTGGTCCCGGTACTGATAAGTTTCTCCAATTATGTCCCTTCTGTGGGCATGACACCTGCCTGCCCCCCTTCTAGTCCCAATTACAATGGTCAGTTCATCAACTTGTTACTTTCACACTCTCAAGGTTATGGGACCAATTTGTGCGTGCAGAAGAGCAAGGTTCTGTAACTCATCTGTCAGCACTCCTCATTATTTCTCTGCAGATGTACTTTTTCTTATCAGTAACTTTTAAACATGTCTTTTCTGTATTTTTCCATTTCTTAGTTCTGCAGTTCTGCTTACCTAAGCTAATTCAATACTTCTACTGAATTCTATCTTACAATAGCAGCATGTTGGGGGATGTGCAATCCTATATGCCTCTCCACAGGCCTCATTTACAGGTCAAGCTAGCCATGCTGGCCTGCTTATGTCAGACACCGTGGGTCACAGGCCTGCACCTGCCACAACCTCAGTCTGAGAACCTTAGAAGAAAAGGTAATTGCCATTTTAATAACTATGATTTTAGGAATAATGTGATACAGAAGGAGCAGGGCACTAGAGAATGCTGTCCTTCTAGAGGCATTCATGAGACAAGATACAAACCTGCATTAAACAGGACTCTTGCTAGAGAAGAAACAGGGTGCAGGAGAGACTGTTCCTGTTATAAAAGTATACAATGCAAGGACTTACCTTTTAATGCTGACCATTGGCGCATCATACAAGCGTTACACAGAAGGCCTGAAAGAGAGTCCTCAGACATTCCGGACTGCGAGCCCATGCAGGTGGAATTCCCGGAGGATCCCTCAGATATTCCGATGGAATGTAGCTATTGCCTGACCAAGAGGATTGAGCCTAGCAGAGGAATAGCTGTGGCCTGTATGTAAAGGTTGATGCTGTATTCCGTTTTTGACATTACTGTGAAGCTAACAGATTTTTCAGTTCATGTTTTTCCTTTAACCTGGAGCAAGGACATTTCTTTTGTGTGTGCTGTTGTATTCTGAGCTTAGGAACCTATTTGCAACGTGGGAAATAAAAGCCTTATAATTTCCCTACCCTCGGACTGTTATTTTCTTGGGAGCTCTTAGTTAACCAGAAGGCTACCAGGCCTATAAGAACCTGGGCCCTGCACTTGAACTAAGCTCCCCCACAAACAAACTTTCTTCTTCCATGTCCACCCCCTTTCTGTTGGGTTCCGCCACTACCACCAAGGGGGCGGTGTGACAGTGCACACCAACCTCTTGCCCCCTATCGCGTACATTCCCTTAGATTTCTGCTTCCTAAGTGCATGACACTGCACTTCTTCGCATTAAATCTTAACTGCCAAGCATTAGACCTTTCTTCCAGCTTTTGTAGATCTTTCCTCATGTTATCCACTTCCTCAGGGGAGTCCACTCTGTTGCAAATTTTCGTGTCATCTGCAAAAAGACAGACTTTTCCATTCAGTCCTTCAGCAATATCACTCACAAATACATTGAACAGTGCCGGGTCCAGGACAGAACCCTGAGGCACCCCGTTAATCACCCTCCTTTCATCCGAGTGAGCTCCATTTACCATCACCTTCTGTCATCTGTCAGTCAACCAATTTCTGATCCAGTTCACCACCTTGGGACCCATCCCCAAACTACTGAGTTTATTGATAAGCCTCCTATGAGGAACAGTATCAAAGGCTTTGCTGAAATCCAGGTAGATGACATCCATTGCATGCCCCTGATCTAGTTCTCTGGTCACCCAGTCAAAGAACTCAATCAGATTTGTTTGGCAAGATCATCCTTCGGTAAAACCATGTAAACTGCTTTAACATTTTGAAAAGGCGGTATATAAAACCAGCTAAATAAATGAAAAAAAACACTGGCTCCCCATTGCTTAAAATTCAGAGTCCTTATGTTGACATATAAAGCACTCTATCAGGGATCTACTTAACACTCCTTTAATTCCGTATTCTTCCAGCCAAACCCTTCACTCATTACGAGCGCATCTTTTAGTAATTCCCACCAAGCAGACTGCCTGTTTGGACTCTATCCATTCAGCAGATTTCTGGCTCCACAACTACGGAATTCTCTCTCCCTATATCTCAGGAAGGAAACCTGTTTTAAGAGATTCAGAAAAGGCCTATAGGACTATTACTTTCAAATAACCTATAACCTATCTGATTAATCATATGAGTATGGTCCACAGGAACAGAGGACTCTCGGCACAAGAGTGCACAAGGCAAACAAAAACAGTGGCAGTCCAAGCTGTTTATTCCTTGAGGATTTATTATGGCTTCCAAACCTTTGGACTGATGTGCTGAGTTATAAAGATGACTGCTTGCAAGCCCATTTACAAGAACCATCAATGCTTGATCAAGACAGTTCCGATTTGGATATTGACAAGACAATAGAGCTTATCCGTTCGCATAAAAAGAAGATTCGTATGGAGCTATATTATGGAGCACTTTTACATTATCATCAAGCAAAACATATCCCTCATGGATTATACATTATGAAAAAATGAAAAAAGTTTGTCGAACAGAGACTTTGTGAATGATTGGAATGTTATTTTAAATAAGTGTTCCTAGGACCTTATGTTTCTTTTAATAGATACTTCTAAAAAAGAAGCTGGAAATTTGAGGGGTGAGGTGGAAGAAAAAAGAGCAAGAATTAAAAGCTGAGTATGAAAAATTTGATGCAATGATGGCAGATTTGAATAAGACACTGGATGATTTCAAGAAGACTGAAAAAAAAAAACAAATTACATAAGTTTAAGCACGATGAAAGGGACTATAATAATGGTCCCATCTATCCTTGGGTGAAACTAAGGACTTCTCACCCTAAACATGTTGCCTTTGATAATAAGATAAAAAGACAGAAAGTGGTAAGAAAAACAGAGCCAGAAAAAGAAAGGAGTCGTCGTAAATGTGTTAGAAGCACATTAGAAGATGTTGTTTCCCCCCCTGATGACTCTGGGGACACACCATTAGCCTCTACATCCACTCAGCAGCATTTACTCTTCCAGAAGAACGAATGGAAGTATGGAGGTATGAGAAAAAGGACAAGTGGAACAGGAAGGGCTATGAGTTCAAGAGAAAGTGGAAAGGGAGATGGCGTCCTTGGAAGAGATACTTGTAATGGGTTTGCCCATAGTGAATCTCTCGGATATCCAAACAGTTTGTTGTTCTGGTCTGTTGTTATATTGTGAACCGCGCTGATGCTGAATAGAGCGGTATATAAGAGCCTGTAATAAATAAATAAATAAATAAATAAAATCCAGCTGTCTCTGGTTGAAGTTAATGTTTTAGAAAAAGGGTTGTTTTTCTTTCCCACTCAGAAAACTTTTAGGACAAGGGTGGATTTGTTCTATACGTAAAATTAGGATTGCTCACTTTTTTCTAAAAATCCAGTCAGCTATGATAACATATCGGTAATTAGAAATAACTTTCAATGGCTTCCCCCTGGTCCGGGGGAATTGGTCTGGAAGGAGATTGGTGTTTTCGAACAGAAGGTACAGCATCCTTATTTTAATTTGTCTAAGAAAGAAAATTTGGTGGTAAAAAGTTTACAGGAGAATGATAATATTGTGATTTGACTTGTAGACAAGGGAGAAGCAATAGTTATTTTAAATAAGGATGCCTAAATAAATGAGATTATGCACCAACTAAGAGATGAGGTTTATTATGTTCCTTTGCAAAATGACCCCACAAAAGACCTTCAGCAAGATACAGCACTGGTGGTAGCTTCAGGCTTAGCTGCAAGTTTTCTCACTGAAAAGGAGGGGTCTTTCCTAAAAACATCATACCCTGTCATCCTGACAATCTAAGCATTACCAAAAATTCATAAGCCTCTGTCCATTCCTCCAGGCAGACCCATTGTTTCTGCAATGGGGTCTCTTCTGGAGCCCTCATCAAAGTTTGTGGATGTGTTTGAGACCTTTTGTACCAAAGATGGAATCACACATAAGGGATTTGACTCATGTGATTACTACCTTACAAGATTTGCAGATGAATACAGATACTATTGTTCTTGTCGCGTTCGATATTGAGCATTCTACATGAATATTCCTCAGGACAAAGCAATTGAGATTGTTCATTCTGTTTTAGGTACCAGAGAGGGTATAAGAAGGATTCCTACTAAATTCCTTGGCGAACTAATGGAACTGGTTTTGAAAAATATTTTTTTTTCTGTTTACAAGGTCTCTTTATCAACAGATAAAAGGGACGGCAATGGGGATACAATGACCCCTGATATTGCAAATCTGTATGTAAATACTTTTGAGGAGAAGTTTTTAAGGAATCACCCTTTTAAAGATGATATCCTGTTGTGGAAGAGGTATATTGATGATATTTTCATGTTATGGAAGGGCAGCATCACTTTCACAAATGGTTGAATTTGTGTGATTCGCATTTGCAGTTCAAAATGGAATTCAACCATTATGAAATTTTATTTCTGGATATACTCATTAAGAAAGAGGGAGGTGGGTTTTCAACTACGATTTTTTGGAAACCCACTGCCCAGGACAAATTGGTACATTACAAAAGCTGCTATGTTGGAAATCAGAAGGACAACTTACCTGTAAGTCCGTTTCTAAGATTAAAGAGTCTTTGCTCCTCCAAAGTAGAATTTGAAAGACAAGCAGTTGATATGAAGCAGAGGTTCAAAGGTAGGGGGTATCCTAATGGACGTTTCCAGTCGTCATACCATAGGGCCTAGATGTCCAATAGGAATGCTCTCCTATCTAATGTTTCAGGGGATATCATTGCACGTCCTGCCTGCACTTTGGAATTTTCCTTTTTTTGTCCAAGGACATTAAGAGAATTGTAAAAAAAACATTGGTCCATTATACAGAGCCTTGAGAGTTTCACAGATAAAGAAATTTTTATTGCACACATTAGGACACATAGGGGCTTGTTTACAAAGCCGCGGTAGCGATTTGCGATCGTTATCGGAGCCGCGGCCCCATTGAAATCAATGGGGCCGCGGCTCCAATAACGATCGCGAATCGCTACCGCGGCTTTGTAAACAAGCCCCATAGTTTCAGAGATGTCTTGGACCCGTCTGCTCTGCACCCAAAAAAGGGAGGTATTCGAGTATTTGAACACTTCAAATGTGGCAGCTGTTCGTTTTGCAGCTGCATATTGCAGGTGGACACTTTTCAGTGCTCATGTAATGGGAAACAACTATCATTCTAGCAATGCAATTTATGTGATCAAGTGTCCCTGTGACCTTCTTTACATAGGCAAAACAAAATGGAAAGTCAGGAATAGGTTTGCGGAGCACAAGAGCTGTATTAAAAAAGTTATTTTGACTGCTCCTTTGATGGAACATTGCAGTGTTTTGAAACACACTTTTGAAGGTTTGCACTTTTATGTTCTAAAGGTGGTTTGCCTGTCTGGGAGAGAGGGTGATGTTGATCGACTTCTGTTAAAAGAGGAGCAGAAATTGATTTTTCAATTGGATACTGTGTACCGCAGTGGGTTGAACAAGGAATTGGACTTGTCAGTTTTTTGGTTTAAAAATGTTTTGAGGGGATACCACCAGTTGAGAGAGATACTGTATACTAATTGGTCTTAATGCTTTTAATGTTTTTTCACTGATTGCTTTTAACATCTTTCTACATTATGGGCCATTTTGACTTTTTTAACTTTTGTGTCTGCATGTCCAAGTTGCTGCTTTTTTTGTTTTGTTTTTTTCTTTTGTTTTGTCCTTCTTTTATTGTCTTTGTTTTTGGTACTTGTGTTTGTTTTTTGGTATCCCCCGTTTTTTTAAAAAAGGGCCCCTTTTTAAAAAAATTATTATTTGTAATGTAACCAGGAAATTTGAAACACCTGCTTTGTTTTGTTTGTTTGTTTTTGTGGAGGAGCTGTGGCTGTTCTGGGGCTGCAGAACACAGCCTTGTTGTTTTTTTATAGGGGCCAGCAGCTGCAAAGATCTGCTTTGGGGCCCATCCTGGGGCTCTGGGAGGCAGTCTGGGCAGGAGGAGATGATCAGGGACAGTTGCAGGTTTGGCAGCTGTCCCTGATCATCTGAGGAGGCGGTCTGGGGCATCGTGGGGGATTGCAGAAGTCTGCAGCACCCCGATGCTGGTTGTGGAGGGGGGTCGTGGGTGCCCGCGGTCTTCCCCAATGTGTAGGGGAGACCCGTGGCTGGAGGCAAAACACTCCAAGGCCCTTGGGCAAGGCCCAGAGTGATTAAAATGGGCAGGAGGCCTTGTAAATGTGGCCAATGGGGCTGATGACCCCAAGATAAGAAGGCAGGCATTGAGGGAAATGGCAAAGGGGCCTTGGAATGACACCTCAGGGCTAGGGAAAGCTCCGAGGTGCTGGAAATAAATAAATGGAATGTGTGCCTGAATGGCACCAAGAAATTAAATAATTGTATTTCTATGAATCTGGGCTAAACAGAGAGAAAATGGCCAGATGGAGCCTGCCAAAATATAGGCATGTATGTAGGCTTCTATTTTAAGCAAAATGGGTTTATTTTACAAAAAAATGGCAAAATTAAAAGTGTTGTTTTTTTTAATTTTGATGATTCGGATTAGTGGAGTGGAAACTGCCAAGCTGAAAAATATGTTTATTTCAATTATAAATTGGATATTTCAGCTGCAATGTAAATCATTAATGAACGGGGGAGGGGTTTACATCCATTTTAAAAATCATATTTGTTAAAAGGTTTAAAGTATTGAACAGAGGTTAGGGAGGTTTAAAGAACTGGAATAAGGGTTTATTTTGTCATGATGAGGTTTTAAAAGGAAGAAAATAGATCACTTTTGAAAGTTTCACATTTAGAATGATTTATGTTTTAAAACCCACAAAAAAGTTGTGCTGGGGCTAAGAAAAGGTGAATTCTGTGGAAAAAGTGTTCAAAACTGTTATTTTATGTAATAAAAACCTTGATTTCTATTCTGCTCTAATGTGTTTCAAAGGGCTGACTGAGGAGGGATCTGAAAAGCTACATTGTTACACTTAGCGCCATTTAGTAAACATACCCCTAACATCACAGCTGCGATGTTATCGCGCGATATGTGATGTTACCGCGCGATAATGGTGCATTACTGTGCGAGAACGTCACGTATCGTGCGATAACATCTGCTGCGGCGGTAAGGTGCACCGAGGGTGGAGCAAGGCCCCCCAGAGGGCGGAGGAAGGCTCCCCAGGGGCGGAGAGAAGGGGTCAATGGGCAGAGAGTGGGCGTGGAGTGGCTCCTTGCACACTAACGCCGTGAAATGAAGCTCTAAAAATTAGCGCCAGTGAAAATCTGGCGCTAGGCACATTTGCAGGTCAGAGAAACCATTTCAGTCAGCAATGTACAGCAAAGGCAGAGAAACCCAAAAACGTGATAGTAGTGATACATGTGCAGGAGCCAAAAAAGCAAAGAAACAGATAAAATGACCAGAACCGCATTTGAAATCCCAATAACCAAGCTGGCCAATAGTGATATTAATGAGAAACATAAAGCAACACTACTGACAAAGCATAAAAAAGAAGATATCATGTCTGGAAGGGTATATTCTCAGTCCCCCTACAAAGTGAATGATCCCACATTGAAATACCGCTGATCAGGGTGTTTGTCATTTATATTGGGCAGGTTTGTTATGGCGTGCAAATGTGCAGCAACAGCAGAGTGGGCACGTAGGGCAGGGCAACTGTACTGATGCTAGAAATGGGATACAGAGGGCTGCAGGTGGCACATGCTGTGGTCCCGCTGGGGCACATTGCGGACTAGGCAGATGCCTAAGTGGCATATAGGAATGCCGAAACTATAAAGTAGCAAGACAGCAACTGACGAGGGTCCAACATGGGCACGAGTGTGTTCCCAACAGTGTCCCAGGGGATATTACCTAGCAGGTACCCCCAAGGGCACAGAACATTGGCAGGCGGTGCCGGGGGGAAGCGCACATGTCCAATGGAGGCACCCCCACCCAAGAACCCACACCATAGGCAGCTGCCTACTGGCACATTGGCTGGCCTGGGACTGCACACCACCAGCACCACCAGTATAAGGGCATGTCAGCATGGTGGCGGAGGGGTGCTGGTGGTGGAGGGGGCAGTGGCAGCTGCCCACAGCAGACCACGGCCAAGCCCCGTTTAGGCGTGTGCCTAGCACTGCAACAGACAAGATCTGTCTGACATACAGTCATGGTATCCCCAGGGAATGATCTGGCTCTGTGGCAACAGTGTGGTGCAGTACACACAGCCAGTGTGTTCAGGGACAGAGGGTCACAGGTTCAAGTCCCAGCTGTGGCCCCTGCAAACCATGTCCCCATATTTTATGCAGTAGTAAACCGTGGTAATAAAGACAGAACTTTTCTTGCAGGGAATTGAAACATGCCATAAACGCCTATATGTCACCCTACAGAGCACAGACACCATAAACTTGTGCAATCCCTAGAGCAGAGTGTCCCACCTGCAGTCCTGGAGGGCCAAACACCATTCAGGTTGTGAGGATGTCCCTAATAAATATGCATGAGATGTATTTACATACACCACCCCCATTGTATGCACATGTATCCATGCATATTCAGTAGGGACAGCATGAAGACCTGAACCGTGTTTGGCCCACCCGGACCGGAGTTGGGAACCTCTGCCCTAGAGCAGCGGCACAAACACCCACACCCACAGGCTCCACTATCCAATGCCTTATGGAGAGTCAGGCCATTGGGCCCTACGCAGACTAGCATCTCCCAGTACTAGCAACTGCATACCTCAGCAATGCCACTCTAAACTTGGGAACACGTTCCACATATATCAAAAGGTCGCTATGATCAATGTCAAATAACACATCCTATGTTAAACACAATTTGTTGACAGAGATTCATCATAGCAACCTTTCTGATATCTGTGGAGTGTGGTTCAGTGTATGCTCCAGACAGTGTTTACTACCCCGGGGAGTGACCCCCAACAGTATTGCGTACCATAGCAATGCCTGCACTGTGCCAAGGACTGGTGTGGCGGCCAGGGCTGCAAAGCACCTCTATCCTTGCACAATGCTGAAATAGGTGTGGGAGTGTGTGTATGTAACATAGTAACACAGTAAATGACAGCAGATAAAGACCAGCATGGTCCATCTAGTCTGCCCAACAAGATGGCAAGAGTAGGTGCACCTGTCGCTCTGTGCAGGCCACCCCTCCCCGTGTCTTTGTTTAGGGGTAAACCCACCACTCCAGGTAGGACACCCCTATTTGTTGAGACGTTATATGGTTCAGAAGTTACATGGTACCGTTTATTTTGTTTTTATCGTATTTCTGTAAAGGGATCCATTGTGTTTGTCCCATGCCTTTTTGAATTCCATTACCATGTTTGCCCCCACCACTTCCATCGGGAGGGCATTCCAAGCATCCACCACCCTTTCAGTGAAAAAATATTTCCTGACATTGCCCTTCAATTTACCACCTTGCAGCTTCATGTTATGCCCTCCAGTTTTACAGTTTCCCCGTCTTTGGAAGAGGTTTGTTTGTTCATCATTTCTCTTTAAGTATTTAAAGGTCTGAATCATATTTCCCCTGTCCCTCCTCTCCTCCAAAGTGTACATATTTAGGTCTTCAAGTCTCTTCTCATAAGGCTTCTGACGCAGGTTCCAAATCATTTTGGTCGCTTTCCTCTGAACTGTTTCCAGTCTTTTTACATCTTTTGCAAGATACGGTCTCCAAAACTGAACACAGTATTCCAAGTGAGGCTTCACCAGTGACTTATACAGTGGCATAAGTACCTCTTCCTTTCTGCTGGTAATCCCTATTTGTATGCAGCCCAACATCCTCCTGGGTTTTGCCACCGCCTTGTCGCACTGTTTTGCCACCTTGAGATCATCAGAGATAATCACACCAAGGTCTTTCTCCTGAACCATGCATACCAACCTCTCGCCCCCTATCGCATACATTTCCCTTGGATTTCTGCTACCCAAGTGCATGACACTGCACTTTTTCGCATTAAATCGTAGTTGCCAAGCATTAGACTAGTTTTCCAGGTTTTGTAGATCTTTCCTCATGTTAGCCACTCCCTCGGGGGAGTCCACTCTGTTGCAAATTTTTGTGTCATCTGCAAAAAGACAGACTTTTCCATTCAGTCCTTCAGCAATATCACTCACAAATACATTGAACAGTGCCGGGCCCAGGACCGAACCCTGGGGCACCCCGCTAATCACCTTCCTCTCATCCAAGTGAGCTCCATGTACAATCACCTTCTGTCGTCTGTCAGTCAACCAATTTCTAATCCAGTTTACCATCTTGGGACCCATCCCCAAGCTACTGAGTTTGTTGACAAGCCTCCTATGAGGAACAGTATCAAAGGCTTTGCTGAAATCCAGGTAGGAGGGATCTAGCTAAGCTAAGCTAAGGCTTTGCTGAAATCCAGGTAGGAGGGATCTAGCTAAGCTTGAAGAATGGTCTAGAATTTGGCAGCTGGGATTTAATGTTAAAAAATGTAAGGTCATGCATTTGGGTTGCAACAATCCAAGGGAGCAATACAGTATAGGAGGTGAAGTACTTTTGTCCACTAAAGAAGAGCGGGACCTAGGCGTGGTTGTGTCTGATGATCTTAAAGTAGCTAAACAGGTAGAAAAGGCGACGGCAAAAGCTAGAAGGATGCTTGGGTGCATACGGAGAGGAATGGCTAGCAGAATAAAGGAGGTGATAATGCCTCTGTATAAGTCTTTGGTGCGACCTCATTTGGAGTATAGTGTGCAATTCTGGAGACCGCACCTTCAAAAGGATGTGAACAAGATGGAGTCGGTGCAGAGGGTGGCTACTAAAATGATTAGTGGGCTTCATTATAAAGCATATGAGGATAGACTTAAGGATCTTAATATGTACACCTTAGAGGAAAGGCGGGATAGAGGTGATATGATTGAGATGTTTAAATACCTCCGTGGCATAAATGTTCAGGGAGAGAGCCTCTTTCAATTGAAAGCAAGTTCTGCTACGAGGGGACATGGGATGAGGGTGAAGGGAGATAGATTCAGGAGTGATATGCGGAAATATTTCTTTACGGAAAGAGTATTGGATCCATGGAATAGTCTCCCAGTGGAGGTGGTAGAGATGAGGACAGTAACTGAATTCAAAAAAGCATGGGACCAACACAGAGGATCTCTAAAGGTAAAAAGTGGACTGTTGTAGTTGTTGATATGGAAGGACAGACTAGATAGGCCATGTGGTCTTTTTCTGTCATCATGTTTCTATGTTTCTATGTTTCTAGATGACATCCATCGCATACCCCTGATCTAGTTCCTTGGTCACCCAGTCAAAGAACTCAATCAGATTTGTTTGGCAAGACCGTCCTTCGGTAAAACTATGTTGCCTCGGATCTTACATCCTGTTGGTTTTGAGAAAGTTCACTATTCGCTCTTTCAGGAGCGCCTCCATTACTTTTCCCGCCACCGAGGTAAGGCTCACGGGTCTGTAGTTTGACACTTCTTCCCTGTCACCACTTTTGTGTAGAGGTACGACATCAGCCATTCTCCAGTCCTGAGGAACCTCTCCCATTTCCAAGGATCTGTTGAAGACATCCTTTAACGGTCCTGCAAGAACCTCTCTGAGCTCTTTCAGTATCCTCGAATGTACTCTGCCATTTTATTGAAGTCAGTGCATTTGAAGTTTAGGACTTTGAGCTTGCTATGATTTGCCTGTACCATGGCTTTTATCTCAAACCACACCATGTGATGGTCGCTGTTGCTCACAGGGGCACTCACGCAGACATTCGACACACTATCACCGTTTGTGAGCACTACATCCAGTGTTGAGCTTTCCCTGGTTGGTTCCATCACCATTTGTCTAAATAATGCATCTTGGAGAGCATCCACAATTTTTTTTGCTTTTTTCCAGATGTGCAGAAGGAGTAATCCAATCCACATCAGGTAGATTAAAGTCACCCAATATGATCGCTTCCCCCTTTGTTGCTATCTTGGCAATATCTATAATCAATTCATTATCTCCCTCTTCAATTTGAGTCAGAGGTCTGTAGACTACAGCAATATAGAAGACAGTGCCATCTCCTCTTTCCAACGCAATCCAGAGCACTTCTTCTTTTCCCCATGTCCCCTGCATTTCAGTAGCTTTAATATTGCTTTTATGCAACAACGCTGTTGGTCAAATCACAGAGCAATCACTGCTGATCTACAAATACTGAGTTATCTGCTCTCGTATTCACCACTTGAAACTAAGAAAATTTGTTTTATCGAACCAATCCAATGTAGTGTACTAAGGTCTCAGTTAAAAACACACAGCTATTCGTAAAGGGGTTTTCATATTATCACCTTAACGGCTCGCTGCTGTTCACATCAATGACCTTTTTCTTCACGTACACATTTAACGTTTTTTGTTTTCCTTTTTTCGATAAAAATAATATGTATATATTGTGAACTAACAGTACTGCTGGTACTTTTTCAATGAAAAATAATTTATACTTCATATATTGATACAGCTAGTACTTATCTTCTACTCCAAAAACAATATTTTTCTTGCTGGCGGTCATCGTTCATCTCGAGAATCTCAATTCAATCCCAACGCCGTGCTTCTAAGGTGCCCAAGCGTTTCACAGTTTGTGTTTCATCAGGGGATTCGTATTGAATGTTTCAAACTGAGTAGTAAAGCGGGCGTATACACGAGCCCTGTGCAATGATCGTTGGCTTCTGCTGACAGCTCACGGACAAGCAAGGCAACAGGGTAAGAAGATAGATACTGATAAAGTTAATTTTATCACCTGGTTTTCCCCTTTGAGTAAAAGTATTCAACACATCATTAGGCAACATAGTAAAGTTTTGGGCACTATTCCGGGACTCTGTGATAAGCAGATACGATGTGTGTGGAGCAGGAGTACTAATTTGAAGGAGCAGCTCAGTCCAGCCACTTTGCCTCCATTGCTTCCTTCAGATGCGTTGGAGATTGAATTGGGACATAAGAAATGTGGCAGCTGTAGCATTTGTGCTGTAACGTTGGAAATTACACAATTTGTACATCGAGATGTTACATATCATTTGCGAAAAGCGACTACGTGCCTGTCCACTCATGTTATCTATGCGGTCCGATGTCCATGTGCCTTGTTATACATCGGAAAAAACGTTTGCTCTCTGAAGTTGCGGATGGGTGAACATTGTAGTCGAGTGAACAATAGAGTGTTGGAAGCACCTCTAGTGCAACACTGTATCAATGAACATCACACTTTTGATCAGTTAAGATGCTTTGTTGTGGATCAGATAGATTCTCCTCGGGGTGGAAGAACTAAGGAGAAAACTCTGCTCAGGGAAGAACAACGATGGATTTTTCTTTTAAACACAGTGAAACCTTATGGTTTGAATGCTTCAGTGGAGTGGTCAGCATGTGTTAAAAGAGTTTTGGACAGTAATGAATAATGGGGGGGAGGAGTTTTACAAAAGTCCTTATAAGGATTGACAAAAGCCCCCAAACCGCATGCGCGGCGTCTTTTTGATCGGAGAGGAAGTGGGGGAAACCCAGTGTTTAAAGTGTTCCTCCGTTTGCAGTGAAGTAATGGGTATTACAGTGGAGGTACGTTTGTCACCAGAAAGTGTATCTCCAATGGTAAATGGTTTAAATGTTTAACTGAAACAAAGAAAGCGAATTATTGATACAAAAGTTTTTTGTTGTATTTTTCTACTCAGTTTGAAACATTCAATATGAATCCTCTGATGAAACACGAACTGTGAAACGCTTGGGCGCCTAAGAAGCACGGCGTTGGGATTGAATTGAGATTCTCGAGATGAACGATAGGATTTAAATTGAGACTCTCGAGATGAACGATGACCGCCAGCAAGATAAATATTGTTTTTGGAGTAGAAGATAAGTACTAGCTGTATCAATATATGAAGTATAAATTATTTTTCATTGAAAAGTATTAGCAGTACTGTTAGTTCACAATATATACATATTATTTTTATCGAAAAAAGGAAAACAAGAAACGTTAAATGTGTACGTGAAGAAAAAGGTCATTGATGTGAACAGCAGCGAGCCGTTAAGGTGATAATATGAAAACCCCTTTACGAATAGCTGTGTGTTTTTAACTGAGACCTTAGTACACTACATTGGATTGGTTCGATAAAACAAATTTTCTTAGTTTCAAGTGGTGAATACGAGAGCAGATAACTCAGTATTTGTAGATCAGCATTAATATTGCTTTTGACATACAAGGCTACTCCTCCTCCTCCTTTTCCATTTTCTCTTCTGAATAGATTATAGCCAGCTATGGCTATATCCCAATCATGTGATTCATTAAACCATGTTTCTGTAATGGCCACACTGTCCAAATCCGTTTCCACCATTAGGGCTTCCAGGTCTGGAATTTTGTTGGCTAAGCTTCGAGCATTTGTGCTCATTGCTTTCCAGCATTTTCTTGGCTTGTGTGTATTTTGCATTGATATTGTTCTGCCCACTTCTTCCCACATGTTTTTGATGTGTGGTTTAAAAGTGTGGCTGTGTCTGATGTTCTGCTTTTGCCGGGAGTGGCATGCAGATGTTGACCTTCCACATCCGTCACCCCCTTTTCCTAGTTTAAATGCATATCCACATACTGCCTGAAGTTTTCACTTAGGATTCTTTTCCCTGCGACAGAGAGATGTAGTCCATCAGCACAGTATAGTCTCTTGTTGGTCCATCTGTTGTCCCAGTTGCCAATAAATCTGAATCCTTCTTGTTTGCACCAGGTCTGGAGCCATGTATTAAAGTTGTTAATGCGATGCAGCCTTTTTGTCCCCTTACCAAGAACAGGTAGAACTTCTGAGAATGCAACAGTGTTAACAACGTGCTTGAGTTTCTCTCCCAGAGATTGGAAGTCCTTTTGGGCTGTAGAGGCACTGTTTCTAGCCAGGTCATTTGTGCCTAAGTGGATAATAACATCAAGTTTGGAGTGTTCACTTTTCACGCTAAGTAATTAAACAACTTGGTTTGTATTCCTGTTGGCTGAAGAGCCTGGTAGGCACATGACTATCTTCTCTCCTTTGAACTGTGTTCCCAAGTTAGTGCCTCTGATGATGGAATCTCCAAGTAGTAGTAGTTTTCTGTTTGAGGTTTTCTTCATATTTGGTGCTTTAGCAGGAGATTGGGCATTGTCTGACTCATTTAAGGGCCCTTCAGTTTCTTTGGATTGGGAATCCTCATTAGCCAAGGCAGAGATGGCATTGTGCAGGGATATCTCTTGATGTATAGGATGTCTCTGTGTTACAGGTCGCAATCTACCAGAACCCACTGTGATCCTTTTGTTCCTGGGGCGTTTGATTCTTTGTGGGAGCGGTGGTGGACTTTGTTCAGTTTGTATCCTAGAAGAGGTGTTCTTTATTGTAGCCAGTTCCTCCCCTCAGTAGAGACACTTCTTTATGCATGGCAGCTAGGTCTTTCCTTAGTAGAGTCAGTTCTTCATGCATGGTAGCTGACTTTAGGCATATAGGACAAGCTCTTAGGCTCCAAATGATTCATCTTTGAATGAAAGTACCGCAGTTATTGTACTGAATACACGGCATGTTTATGCAGTCCCAGAAGAAGAAGAAAAGATGAAGACAATGTGGCTTTTAACCCAAGTTAGGAACGATAGATGGCAAGTATGTGACCACTATATAGGCAATGTAGTCCCTGGGGTGGGTTGGGCGAGGGGTATGGTGGGTGGGACCTAAGTGTTTCTGGCCAGTAGGCTGTTCCTGAACTGTGGGCACACACAATGGAGTAGGTAAGGGAACCCACCACTAAGGACAAATTAGATAGATAAAGATTTGGAGACAAACAGACTCACAGTTATTTGGAGACAAACAGACTCACAGTTATGCAGCAAACTCAGCAAAAATCACCTTTTGGGAGAGCTCTGGAAAGCACTCCTCTTCTTAAGGAACAGAAAGGCAATCTGAGCAAGCCCACGTGCAGCACAGGAAATGGAGGTCCACAACAATAACTCAGCATGTCTACTCAGAGTGCTGTGGCTGCCTATATCTTACTGAGCCCACAATGCTTGCACTGTTTCCAGTGTTAGCCTGCCAATGTGAATAATGAGGAGCAAGGTACCATGGGTATGGCCCGGACAGGGCAGCCTGGGCAGGATGCATCTCCACAGGGCATAGGGCAATGGCTGGGACATTGTAGTGCCCGACCACCACCTGCAAGGACAGGGTGGTCACAGCATGTCATGCTGGGAGGTCACTCTCACCCTGACTGAGCAGTGACCATGGCATGGCTAGATTACCCCATAGTGCCATACGGTATGTCTTTCAGGTGATATCTATGGGTTCCCTGTTCTTGGGGCCAATCACTGACATACGTGCTTGGTGTGTGTGCTCACATCCCATTTTGGGTGCACACAGTTCCTCCAGGAACATGTACTAGCTAGCAGACCGTCTGTAGTTAGCATGTGTATGGCTGTAGCACATTGCAGGGTGAAGACTGACAGTGCCCACTGCTGGTCAATGTCAGATGGTGGTGGGGGGCATCTGAGCGTATATGGGCCCACTGCCTGTGCCTTGTGTGATACAAACAGATCTGCATCCAGTGCTTTGGAGGGCGCCCTCTCCCCTGCAGGACTGGGGTAGCTGGTCCCACAGCCTTTCATCATGTCACTGCACTGCCACCATTGCAAAGATGTAGAGTGTGGGGCTGTTGGCGGCAGATCCTGGCCCCAAGAGGGCGGATCTGTAGGCACTGCCCCCTAATCCACATGTGGGTCCAGACACCCCCCCTGCCCTATAGGGCACAATAGGTGATGGCAATGAGGTGAGGGTGTTTCTGCTGGCAGCACAGATTGTAGAGGTGTGTCGCACTGTTACATGTAGCAAAAGAGATTGCCTCAGACCGCCATAGCAGATGAGACCCCTGAGGGATCAAACCCATGAGCTCTGGCTTGTTGGTCATTGTATTAACCAGTAGGCTACAGCTCTATACATCTTATCATAGCACTGCCATGAAGTTAAGGTTACCGCGCGTAAACAGCCAATGCGCCCCCTATTGTGCGATACACAGTGCATGCTACATGGACGCCGGCATGCCGACCTCCCTATATGGCATTGCTCACGTCATGGCTTGGGGTTTCACCGCTAACATTAGGATGGTGCACACATACCCCATAGCAAATAGCAGTGTGTCCCCCAAAACAAAACCATCACCGCAGCTGGGAAACCTAAGGTACCCTGTAAAGTGCCAATGCTGTGGGTCTACCCCATCCCGGTTAGCACAGCTGACATTTACTGAGTTGACCTGCGGTTGCTGTGTAGTCAGCCTGTGCTATGAAAAGAGGCATAGCACACTGGTTAATACAATGCCCTCAGAGTCACTGCTCATGGGTTCGAATACCCACTGCACCAAAAGTAAGATGAGTGTTAGTAACAGTCAGACACATCCCCACAGTGACACAAGCCGAATACACTATAACCTTTGTCCCATGCCCCAAAGGAGAGGCCTGGCATGGCATTGCATCTCCAAAAGCACAGCAGAAGGCACCCACAGCTGAGGCAAAGCAGATGTAGCCCAGGTCAAATGGCATAAGTAATGCAATGCTGTAAACCAAAGCCAGCCACTATAGCCGCCAATCTCAGTATCCAACGTGTAGTAATGCAGCCCCAGAGATACTTTTCCATGTGGCGTCCTTGACACACGCACATCGTGTGCGCAGCATAGTAGTGCGCAGTACGGCATATGCACGATACTGCGCATGCGCAGCATGCATGCGTGCGTCACCAACACATGGGCATTCCTCAAAATGGCAATGCGATCCCACAAGCCAGCCTTTAGCCGCCACGACCTACGACAGCTGGCAGCCCTAATATGCACCAGGCATCCGCGCCTCTTTCCAGGTGCCTCAAAACGTCAGGATCTGGAACATGTACGGAGGGCGTGGGTACGCATCACAAGGCGCTTTAACCATGCAGCAGACTACCCACATGAGGCAAGTGTATGGGGACAGGTCACTAAATGGAAGGCGTGCAACACAATAACCAGCAATCAAAACACATAAGATATACACCACATGTGTGAGACACATGTATATGGGCAAACCTGTGATCAAGCTGTGTGCACGTATGCCAATAACCAGGAGGCATAGACATGAAAGCAGAGGTGCAGAGGGTAGCGCGCTGTGATGTAATCTGCTCCTGTTGCAGTGCACACCTCTGCCCAACACCCAGGAGTTGCAGCCCCCATGACAGAGCTATATTAGGCATCCCTGTGACATGGTGGCTGATGCTATGACACATTACCAGCTATGGCCAATCTCCAGGAGAGATCTGACCTGATCACAGAGGCCAAGAAGTCATCATGGTGCACTGGTAGCTGCTGCAGTCAGAGTACCACAGGTCTGCCCCATCCCCAGGAGGCATCAGATCTGATGACAAAGGTCCAGCAGTCATCCTGGTGGTGTGTTAGTTGGTGCTGCTGATGTGTGGAACATCACCGTTGGCCCTGAACGCTCACAGACCTGCGCATAGGGGCATATAAAACATCCTGGTGTTATGGATGATGTTGTTGTTGCAGTTTCCCAGCTATGCCCTAACCCCAGGAGACATCAGACCAGCAGACACAGGTCTATTCTACATCCTTGTGTTATGGTGGGTGCTGTTGTTGCAGGTTCCCAGCTCTGCCCTAACCCCAGGAGGCATCAGACCAGCAGACACAGGTCTATTCTACATCCTGGTGTTATGGTGGGTGCTGTTGTTGCAGGTTCCCAGCTCTGCCCTAACCCCAGGAGGCATCAGACCAGCAGGCACAGGTCTATTCTACATCCTGGTGTTATGGTGGTTGTTTGTGTTTCAGATTCCCAGCTCTGCCCTAACCCCAGGAGGCATCAGACCAGCTGACACAGGTCCATTCTACATCCTGGTGTTATGGTGGTTGTTTGTGTTGCAGGTTCCCAGTTCCACCACATCCCCAGGAGGCAACACACCAGATTCCAGTGATCCAACAAGCAGCCCAGTGTAATGGTAGCTGATGCTGGTGCAGGTACCCAGCCCCCCCCCAGGTGTCTGAGCATGCACCACAGAGGCTGCATCAGCGTCCATGCGTCATGGTGATGGGTCCTGTTGATGTGGGACAGCCTGCCTAACACCGAGGTGTGTGCTGGACTGCTGAGTTTATGGAGTCACACCCCCTGTAGACCACAATTGCAACGCCCCACATGCTATGTTGCCCACATGTCATGCCAGGAGATGGCAGGGACATGGGATGGGGTGGCTGTGAGGTGGTACACAGGGCACGTAGGTGTTGCAACACAAATGCCCAGCCTCACACCCACACATGCAGGTGGTGCTGCCAACAGCAGGTATGGGACCCGATGCCCATAGCAGGAGTGGCCACCATTGCACGCAGACATGTGTGTCATGTGGTTCACCATGGGCAGGGATACAGGGCACTAATGTTTGCAAACATTGCTTATCCCCCCAGGTAGAGGAGAGGACCTACGGAAGAAGGGCAGAGAGATGCGGCTACACTGCCCGGTGTACCTCCGCCGCATGCAGCAGGAGGCAATGGTCGTGGGTGACGGTGAGTGTCCCAGCCTATGCATTGTGCCACACCAAGTCCCAGTGGCACGGCAGCCTGTGATGCCACACACAATGTGTCTGTGCCATAACAAACACATGACGCCCTGTTCATTTCTGCCTTCTCCACAGAGGCTGCAGATGCTGGGGAGGGGACCTCTGCAGGCACACAACCTGGTGGCAGCCCCCCCCCCCCCACGACCACTGGAGGTCCCGAGGCAGAGGACATTCCTTCAGCAGCGGAGGACCCCATGGATGTGGGGGAGGACGACATGGAGGGTGGGGAGGGGTGGGAGGAGGGGATGGTGGAGGGTGCTGGGGAGGTGGAGTGGGAGGGCGAGGAGGATGGCAGGGATAGTGAGGGGAGTGGCCAGGACAGGGAGGGCGTGTGGGGCACGGAGGGTGGGAAGGGGGATCCTGTGCCTGAGGGCGGTCGCACACCACCACAGGGCACTGGGGGCCCCTGCCACCTGCCCCATGTGCATGGCCACTGTGTCAGGCTGGGTGTGGGCCCCCCACACATTTCCATGCACAGGGCCCACGCAGATGCCACCACCAAGACCACAGCCACATGGTGTGGATGTGGTGGCAAATGTGTGGGTTTCCTGTGTGTGGCGATAGGCACCGTTATGCGGACCCTGGGCGAACATGGCCATGCCATCAGTCAGCTGACAGCTGCTGTGCAGGGTATGGCTGAGGTGATGCGCCGCCAGCATTACCATGGCATGTTCATGGCACACTCCCAGCTATACCCCCACAGCGGGCCCCCGGGTGTGTGACCCACAGTTATAGCTGTGGCCATCTCCCAGAGGCAACCCCAAAACCAAACTGTGTCCCTCCTAACATTGGAGATGGATGTCCTTGCTGGGATAACGCCCATTGTGAAACAGTTTAGAGTTGATCCGCCTGTGGGAGAGTGTTTCTGTGTTCCAATTGTTAATGTTTGTATGGCACCTACCAACACATACCCATATTAAAACACTGGTTAGGCAGCCAAATTCTGCAATGGTCATGTGTCCTCTGTACATACATGCTGTAGCGGTGAGTGTGCCACCTGTGTGTATGTCTCAGTGTGTATTTGTGATACATACATTGTCTCTGCCCCACAACAGGCTGTGTTGAGCGCCATGTGCGCTGATGGACGTATTCCCTGCTGACACCATGATGTAAACATGCACTGCACCATCCACCAGACATGGACACAGGCACGTTGTCACAGATAGTCAGTCTGTAGCAGGGGTGCAACACATGATAGGACGGTGAGGAGGTGCAGGTGTGATACCCATGATGCAGCGTATATGTGATGTATGCGGGGACCCACATGTCAGTCAGTGCATTAGTCAGTAGGACACACTAAGGTGGGGTTTGGTGGGGTGAAGGAGCAGCGGCGCAGTACAAGCACTGGAGGGAGGTAAACAACTGACAGTAGCTAGGTATATCTGTATGTCATGTCTGCCCGCCAAGCATGTGCGTTTAGTATGCCACCGTGTCCCTGGTGTGTGTCCGACAGATGGATCACCCATGTAGATAGCCTGATGTGGATGATATGCGAGAACAGAGGGGGGACATACCTGTAGGGATGGACAGATAAAGGGATACCAGAATCCCCAATATGTAATTGAAGATGGATGAATTTCTTGATACAAAATGTGTTTAGAAGTTTGACTTCTCACCTACTTCCTTTTAAATAGAATAGGATTTCATGGTCATGAGTTCTCTGTAACTGTCTTTAAAATAGATGGAACAGTGTTAACTAAGCATAAAGGCTATGACCTGTGCAACCATAGTTCATTGTACAGTCACTGCTGACAAAACATAATTTTTGCAACTTTTGCAATTATAAATTTCATCTAATATACTGTAATCAGATCTTACTCTGTAAAAAGAACTTTGGCGACACCTTGTGTTATTTCATGGTTATAATAAATGATTGTTACTTCCTCTTTTTCTCTAATAAAAAGGAGCTTTTCACAAGTAGAACTTTGAATTCAATAAGCCTGGAATTATGCCTGTTCGTAGTCCGCTTATTGTCTTCCCTCTGAGCTCAAAGAAAATAGCACTTTGTGTGTGTGTGATTGTGTTCTGTATTACTCTCTGCCTGTCTCTCACTACTGATGGACCAGAGACCTAAAGAGCCGTGGTATTGTGGTCAGATCATGGAGTTTTCTTCAATACCCCACAATGTGGGCTGAACAATCAGACATGTACAGCAGGTGGCAGGAAGAGTGAGGGTGTAACACCAGGCATATGTATGGCCATGAACACATGGTACAGTGCATGGGACACAGGGCATGTGTGCACCGCTCTGTAATGACTGATGCTGGTGCAGACACCCCACCAGCCTGTGACATGGTAGAGCACAGGTGACCATGCTAACCCCAATTGGGACAGCCCACTCAGGGAACCCCCAACACAAAGGAAGGACACGTGCACATCGGTAAACAAAGGTAATGTGTCATTTAATGTGGTTTACAGTCCAAATTGCATTCACACACCTACGGCCTGCGTGACCACCCACACCCCCGCCCCCTCCCATGTCCCCCCACACCCCTTGCTGCTGCTGCTGCTACCTCTGGTGCCACTGCAGGCTGCATGATATGTCCCGCCATGGCCTTGAGGGCATCTGCCAACCTGGCCTATGCCAGCTGCGATATTCACAGCAGTCCCTTGCAGCTGCTGTGTCTCCTGGGTGTGCTCCCTGGTGTCCCTGTGGAGCCCACACACCACCCGCATGAAGGCCCGCACCACCTGGATTTGGGCACGCTGGAACTGCTGCTGGCCATGCATCTCCATCCGCATACCAATCAGCGCCTGGCGTGTGCCTGTGGGAGTAGAACAAGGTGACCTTTGAGACATCTGTTGCCCAGACCCCAACGTATATGACTTGCCAGTTCCCCACTGAGTCACACCAACCACCCCAGGCATGGCCAGGGGGGCATATGTATGTGTGGAGGCCCACTGTCATTGTGTGCATGTGTGGCCCCACTGCTGTGGCTGGGTGGGTATTTTTTAATTTTTATTTACATTTTCTTATATACCGTGCTATTCTGCATCAGTGCGGTTTACATTGAACAAACTGAAATTACATTGAACAGGGCATTATAACTTGGAGATAACTATTTTACAGGGAACATGGGCTATGGAGGGTTAAGTGGCTTGCCCAAGACCACAAGGAGCACCTGTGGGACTAGAAACCCCAGTTCTTCCGGCCAAAGGTTGCTGTCCTCTAGTGGGATTTGAACCTCCGACCTTCCAGCCTGAAGTACCTTGCCCCAACCACTAGGCCACTCCTCCACAACAGCACATGCAACCATCCTGCCAGTTGCCTACCTGCAGCATCCCTGTGTGCAGACGCCGTATCTGCCACAGCTCCCGGAGGACGACAGGCACTGCGCCTGTTGTTGCAGTGGATGGCCCTGGCGGTGGCAATGTGGGGCTCACCCCCGCAACCTCAGGCCCCTCCCCAGCCACTGTGGTGCCTGTCTCACCATTCTGCTGGGGTGACCACCTCCTCCTGAATGGCCACCTCCTCAGACAGCACCTAGGCCCATGGGGTGTCTGTGGCGTCGCTGATGGCAACCTCTGCATGTGGTGCCTCATCAACCTCCGCAGGCTCTGGCTCACTGCCACTGTCCTCCTCAGCCGCCTCGAAGGCCTGGATACCTGGGGGGGGAACAAGGTACACAGTAGATATGGGGTGTCACAGATAGAGACATAGAGCACATTGTAACGTAGACACATATTTGTGTATGTAGCCCTTGCGTTCCTCTGTCTCTCTTACCTGGTCAGCCATGGGGACAGGAACTCTCCTGCTTGCTCCTTCTTCACCCCCTGTACCCCCTCCACCACGCATTGTATGCACATAACTAACCCATTTGATGGGGATGCCCCATTTTCTAACCCACATCTGGGGTGCGAACATCCAAGTCTGACCTGGAGCGTGGAGTACGCATGTGTGGGTTACACACCGACCTTGGATGTCCTCACTGCATCTCAGATATGTCCAGGACATCCTGACCTATATCCATGCCTACATCTGCCCAGGGCAAGAAGGGGTGAGGGGAGGGAGCTCATTCTGTCAGACAGATATGTGGAAGGTTTTGGGAAGGAGGTTTGACTCGATCCCCTATAATGTCTATGTGCAAACACTAATGGGGAATGTGGACTCAGGTATATGTTTCCCTGGTTCGGACACACCAGCTCCTAGGACATGGGCCCACTACCCCCCATGGCATGCCCAGCGTGTGTGTGGTAGATAGCTGTATGTGTGCTGCATGTCCTGAACATACCTGCTTGGGGATCAGCCGTGTCCAGTGCCGGTGAGAAGCCATGGATATAGATGGGACCTAGGCGCTCAGCCAGCTGCTGCTCCAGGGGCATGAGGCTGGGGATGAAGGGACCGCCCACACCAGTGCCGCTAGCATGTCGGCGTTCTGCAGTCATGTGTGCATGGACCCCCTCCTGATATCATTAAACCTTTTACAGAGGCTGTCAAGGTCCCTTGGTGGCCCCTCAGCCTGTGCCATGGCCCCCTGCATCTTCACCCACACCTGGGTCCATACACTAACTGCTGTGCGTGAGCTCATGTGCCCATACAGCTCCTCATAGTGTTCATGGACACTTGCAAGCAGGTTGTGGTTTTCCTGCTGGCTAAACCATATCACCCTCTTCCTCTCCCCATCCAGCACAGGCGCTGCCTACGCTTGCCTGTGGTATGTTCCTCAGGCCACTCCTGGGTGGTGCCAGCCATACCCGATGGGCCAGCAACCTCAGACGCAGGGTGTTCCAACCCTCCCGTCTCTGGGGACTGCGACCCTGCCGTTTCGCTGGACACCCCACCTATCGTGTCCTGCCGCAGCATGCCCCTGCTCTCCCTGTCCTCCCTCTGCATCCCAGACCTGCCTTACCTCGTGTGGCCCTGCCCCTCCCCCGTCGCCTTCACCAGCCCTCAACACCTTAGCCACTCACCAGCCCTGCGTGCGTTTACCTCTGCCATGCACCAACCCAGCCACTCACCACCAACACTACCGCCGACCACCCTTGCCACTCACCTCCCCCACCACACACCAACCAGCTACCTACCTCCCTCACCGCTCACCAACCCTGCCACATTCCACGCCTAACCTGTCTCTGACCCCCCTTTCGCTTCAACACCTATAACGCACACCTCCAACCTCGCTCACCAGCACAAACCCCTCAGCGTGTACTATGTGTGGGCATTGATTTATGGACCTTCAGACATCTATGCATGTGTGTGCGCATTGCGCATGCACACATGCGATGCGTAGCGTGCATATGCGGAGCCATGCACCGCACATGCGCAAGACATGTACGTGTCTGTGCATGTGCTGCGCACGGCTCTGCGGCCGTCCCATTGGCACCAGGGGTCCACAGAGCCATGCACTGCACATGCGCATGATGTGTACATATCTGCGCATGTGCGGCCATGGCTCTGCGTACCCCTGGCACCTATGGGACGGCCGCAGAGCCGTGTGCCGCACATGCACAAGACACATACATGTCTTGCACATGTGCGGCGCACGGCTCTGCGTATGCATGCTACGCATTGCCTGTGCACATGTGCAATGCACGCACACATGCACAGATGTCCGAATGTCCATAAATCAATGCGCACACATGGTACACGCTGAGGGGTTAGTGCTGGCGAGCGAGGTTGGAGGTGTGCGTTATTGGTGTTGAGGCGGAAGGAGGGTCAGAGGCAGGTTAGGCATGGACTGTGGCAGGATGGGTGAGTGGTGAGGGAGGTAGGTAGCTGTGTTGGTGTGTGGTGGGGGAGGTGAGTGGCAAGGGTGGTGAGTGGTGGGAGAGGTGAGCGGCGGCCCTGGTTATGCTGGGGGAGGTGTGTGGCTGGGTTGGTGTGTGCTGGGGGAGGTAGGTGACACGTTTGGTGGGTGGTGGATGAGGTAGGTGACAGTTGGTGGGTGGTACAGTTGGTGGGTGGTGGGTGTACTGTGTGGCTTGGTCAGTGTTTGGGGGTGGAGGTGAGTGGCAGGGCTAGCATCAGGTGGGGTGGTGAGGGGGTTTGGGTTAACAGTGTCTGCTATGGCGGCCTTTGTGGTTGCTTCAGTTACACTGGGGGATGTGGGTGGCTTGCAGTTCCCTGACGGGGGAGATGGTGTCCATGGGGCTGGGGCATGGGGTGGGGGTGCAGTCCCACTCCAACACTGACCTGCAGCTGTTGGGGCAGGCCAGGCAGGGGCTGTGCTGGCACGGCGCAGGAGATGTGCCGAGTTGCAGGCCCGCTGGCCTCGCCTCTACAGGCCCAGGGCCTGGCTCCAGGGCATGCGTGAGGACCAGGTCATTTCCCTCTACCGCCTGAGCACAGGGGCTATTAGGGAGCTCTTTGAGGATCTGAGACCTGACCTCGAACCCCTGACTGGTCGGTCACATGCCATACCGGGTTTGGTCAAGCTCATTGGTGCCCTACGTTTCTTTGCCTCTGATTGTTTCCAGTCATCTGTGGCCACAGTGGGTGGCATGAGCCGCCCCACCTTCTCACGCTGTCTCCACCAAGTACTGCGTGCCATGATCAGCCGGGTTGGGAATTACATTGCATTTCCCAACACTAGGCAACAATGGGGGACCCTGCACCAGGCCTTTGAGGTATTTACCGGGTTACCACACATGATGGGAGCTATTGATTGCACACATGTTGCCCTGGTCCCGCCGAGAGACAGGGAGGCAGTGTTCTGCAACCCCAAACACTACCACTCCCTGAATGTTCAGGTTGTATATGATGCAGGTATGCGTATTCTGAATGTGGTCCCGCAGTTTGCAGGGTCCACTCATGACTCCTATATCCTGCGTCACTCGGCATTGTTCAGACAATTTGAGGCAGGACAATTTGAGGACTGTGTCCTGCTGGGTGGGTATTTGTCATCTCTGACATGCACATTGTATACCCCTGCTATCCGTCCGCACACATGTCTGTCCTTGACGTGTGTCCCGAGTTGTGTGTATGTGTCATCTGTGTGTGTGCGAGCTGCTGGGGGGGGTTGATGCCAGGTCCTCTGTGCTGTGGTGCTGTGTGTTGGTGGCACACTGACATTTGATGTATAACGCCATTTGGCATTTTGTATTTTGGTTGGCTCGGTATGACACACATGTAAGCGTCCCGTTCATAAACAGTGTGGTATTGTCTATGCCATCCTGCCTGCCATGGTGGGGTGACTGTTCCTGTCGCATCTTCTGTCTGTGGGGAATAGCATGACCATCACATGCTTGCACATGTGTGCATCTCTGCCCTTGTCCAGGGTGCATTGCATGTGTGTCTCTGATGTGTTCAGGCTTGACGCAAATACCTTTCGGCCTCTGGTGTCTTCCCATGTGTCTGCTGTGGTTCGGGTTACTGTTGTTTGCAATCTGTCTACCTCATCCGTGCTCTGTATCTCACACCTCCAGACACTGGCGCATAGTGGTTGTGTCCCATCATGTGTTCCCTTATGTTTCTGTCTGACCTGTAGGTGCTGTGGGTCTGCACGTACATTCATGTATGCATGTGTGTGGACATCAGGTACTGTTTTAACGTTCAACATTTCTTTCTGCAGGTGACGCAGGATATGGGTGTCGGCCGTGGTTGCTAACCCCTGTGCGTCTACCACAGACACATGCAGAGATGAGGTACAATGAGGCCCATGCCTCCAGTTGCTCCGTCATCTAGCGCACTTTTGGTGTTTTGAAAAGTCGCTTCAGGTGTCTGGATAGGACTGGTGGGGCCTTACAATACCAACCCGTGACAGTGACAGAGATCATTATTGCCTGTTGCATCCTGCACAACATTGCTCTCAGGCACGATATCAATGTTGAAATTAATGAGGATCTGGAAGATGATCCAACGTGCCCTCCTGTCCATGGCCATGGTGACACACGTGAGGGCGCAGCACTCAGGCGCCAGCTGATTGAGGAGCTATTTGCATGTGAGTAATGGATGTTTCCAAATGACACTTTTGTATAAATATCTGTACTGCTACTACTACTGAGCATTGGTATCGCACTACCTGTCATACACAGCACTGCACTGACATTGCTGACACAATGCCTGGCCATCTGAGCTTAGAATGTGGTCCAACTGCTAACACAGACGGTGTGGGCAGGGGACATCAGCGGGAAGAGGTGATTAATGTGTGCAGGTTTATTAGGCTTAGGTGATGTGGTAGGCTGACACACAGGGTTTTGGATGGTTGTTAAGGGTGGCTGCCCTACAGCTACAGGTAGTTCGTTCCAGGCGTTGGGTGCTGCAAGGTGACAGGTGTGTGGTCCCACATTAACAGTGGGTGAGTGGCCCATAGATAGGGCTAGCTGCTTGATGTGTGAGGATGACATTTAGGGGATATGAGGGGATTGAATGGGTCGTATGCTCTGATGAGCAGAGACTGTGTGTTGCAGGTGTTGGCACTGTTGACATTCTCAGTAGTAGTAGTATTTGTAGTATTTGGGTTATGCGGGTCAGGGTACAGGGCAATCACAGTGTGACTCCATGTATAGATCAGCAGGTGCATCTTGACCTCGCCTGGGGCCTGTGAGGTGTCATGGCAGGTGGGGTGTTATTGTCATACTGTGCATGTCGGTAGCTTAGCCATGTAGCGCAGTGTTGCATACATTGCGACGGACATAGATGATTTTGAGGCAGACCAGCAAGGTGTAGGCTACAGTGACCAGGTTGGTGGGTGATGAAGGGGGTCATTGGCGTGTTATGTGTGTGTTCTGGGTGGACGGCAGGGACCTTGCTGATGTTATCTAGGGAGGACACCGCAGGCCTTAGCTACATAATGGGTATGTGTGAGGATGGGGAGTGAGGAGTCATAGAGACCTTCTACCCTGACGACCACGTCGGCAGAAGGTATATCTAACCTATACACAGACACTGTAAGGGTTGGAGAGGGTTTAGGGGCGATGCCCAGATGTCTGGTCGTGGCCATGCTCAATTCATGCAGCAGGGGTACCTGTAGCCAACAATGTCAGGGGGCAAACTGCGGTCAGGGTGTGGTCTGCCAAACACAGCTCATGCGTGGTGAGATATCTGTGGGTCACATCAATGTACAGCTGCTAGGGATAGCCAGGGGATGTGCCTGCTGCACCAGAGAACTGGGTATGGGGCCAGGGGAATGTAGCAGCCCCTGCATAGCTCCCTTTCTTACAGCACCTGGGAGTGGGTTAGCAGGGGAGGTGGACCCACAGGAACACACACTGAGGGTGCTATGGGAGACATATGGGGGTGGCAAGCTTGTACCTAGACCTTTGGGACGAGCACATACAGGGTAGCACAGTGACGGTTGTGGTCAATGGTCTCAAGGGCAGCAGACAGGTCCCAGAGGGGACGGACAGGCTACAGGCCCTTGGACCTGGCCAGGAACATGTTAGTGGCATGTTTGGGTGGGGACAATTAGGTACCGTGTCATGATGAACTGCCAGACTGTGACGGGTCTAGGGGGTTATGAGAGATGTTGACGTGAAGCTGGTCTGTTTGTTGCATAGCTCCAACATGACATATGTATGTTTCCCTTGTGTTTCTCGATCCACAGGACATGCTTGGAGACGTTCCAGGTGCTGTAGTGCAGTCTCAGCTGTGTGTACCTCATTTAACGTGCAGGACACTGGGGTAGGTGGACATACAGGTGATTTGTGTGTGTGTGTGGACAGTCAGGAGCAACACATGTCACAGGTTATCTGTCTACTGCACATATGTTGTGGGTGACCTATTTATCGGGCTCCCCGGTACCCCATATGGTGATGATGGCCACACATATCCACATGTGTTCATGCGCAGTTTGTCTTCTCCGGCACTGTCTCTGGGACACATCCAACAGGGCTGTGTGTGTCTATAGGTCCTAGGTGTTCCGGTGGTGGGCCCCACTTTCACTCTTCCATGACATTGTAGCATCGGCCAACAACAGTGTATCATAGCATTTGCCAGGCCTTTATCTCCACTATTCGCCCATTGTGCACATACAGGCCATATGTTACTGGTGCCACGCTCACCTTCTCATACTGTGTGGGTGGGTGGGTGGCTCTGTTATGATACAGCGTGCATGCAGTTTGCACTATCATGTGTGAGGGGTCTGTACACCTGGGGAGCGATGGTGACTGTGCTATCTCTACCTTACTGCTGTTTACCTTGTGGACATGTGTTGTGTGTTATGAGCTGACCTGTCTCTTGTGTGCTGACAGACCACTGCGCAACAGCATTTTTTTATCACAGATATCGCCATAATGTGGACATGCATCAACAGTGGCTGGACATGGGGACATGGTGACTACACATTTTGATGACATCTTCTCCCTTCACTGTGATGTGTTATGGCCTTTGAGTGCCTCAGGGGATCCCAAACATACACTTGCTGCAAACACACAGTAGGTTGCACCTTTGGTCTTTTGTGAATGACATCAGCCTTTACATGTTAATGATTTACTGTCTGTCTCATAGACATTTCCTGCTGGGTCTCTGTATACAAACGCTGATGCACATGGAGTGGAGCTGTGAAACCCCTGTGTAACATGGGCATGGACATGGCCCTATCCATGTGATACCCTCGTCTGCGGTTCCAATACAAAATGTTCCCAACATGCAGTGTGTTCTGTGTTGATCATGTTATGTTTGCCTGTGTGACATTTCCTTACGTACTGTCGTGCCGGCATCCCCTAATGGCCAATGGCGGTAAGGGCATGCTGTACAACATATTTATTTTCAAGGAGCGTGGGGTATTTTAAGGCCAAAATGGAGATTGGTCTTAGATATTTCAGCTCCTTGTGAGAACTCAATAAGTAAGCCACGAGTGTAGGGAAACAAGGCTTTTATTTCCCCTCTGTGCAAGGGTTCATTAAGACACTAGAAATTAAATAATGTCCTTTGTTCATAAAGGTTCCAGTAATAAGCAGGTAAAACCAATTGTTAATATCTTCACAATTAGTTGAAAGGGTTAAAGGGAGGAATTCAATTCAATTCCAGGGCAAAGCAATTTAAACAAGACTTCTTCTTATTTACAAGGACACTATGGATTCTAGGCTAGAAGCCATACACAAACTACAATCCATAGCTTCTTCCTGAGGAATGGGAATAGTGTTTGCATCTTCTATTTCCATAAATTCTGCTTCACTACTTTCCCCCTCAGAGCACATGCTGTCCCTGGCAGTTACAGGTTTATATGGACTGTCTCTGGTATCTTGCCTCCAATAAGAATGTGCTTTAAAGTCTTTTGGTAGTTCTTCAAACCACTCTGGTTTCTTTCCTCTTCTCACAAACTGAGTTTTAGCTTTAGCAGTGCTTTTAGGAGTTAAACTTTCTTTAGCAGGAATAAAACTTTCATACCTTGAGTTTCTGTAGCTTGAAGCTCTGGAGCCTTCTCTCTCATGCACGTCTCTGTGACAACTGGTTTTCTGTCGGTAGCTTCTGGGCAGTGCTGGACTTCCTGAAAGCTTAGTAAAACCTAAGAACATAAGAACATAAGATATGCCATACTGGGTCAGACCAAGGTCCATCAAGCCCAGTATTCTGTTTCCAACAGTGGCCAATCTAGGTCATACGTACCTAGCAGTTTCCCCAAGGGACACAGGTTCCACAATGCTTGTATTGGTTCAAGCATTGATATCCTGGGTCCCTTCTTAATAATGGTTTATGGACCTTTCCTCCAGGAACTTGTCCAAACCTTTTTTAAACCCAGCTACACTAACAGCCTTTACTACATCCTCCGGTAACAAATTCCAGAGTTTGATTACACGTTGAGTGAAAAAATATTTTCTTTTATTAGTCTTAAATAGTTTACCCTGTAGCTTCATTGCATGTCCCCTAGTCTTTCTATATTCTGATAAGGTAAACAATCGATCTACGTTTACCCGTTCCACTCCGTTCATTAATTTATAGACTTCTATCATATCTCCCCTCAGCCGTCTCTTTTCCAGGTTAAAGAGCCCCAACCTTTTTAGCCTTTCTTCATAGGAGTAGCCTTCCATCCCCTTTACCATTTTGGTGGCTCTTCTCTGAACCTTTTCTAAAATTGCTATATCCTTTTTAAAATATGGCGACCAGAATTGCACACAATATTCAAGGTGCGGTCTCACCATGGAACGATATAGAGGCATTATAATATCTTTTGTTTTATTTTCCATTCCTTTCCTTATCATACCTAGCATTCTATTGGCTCTCTTGGCCGCCGCTGCACACTGGGCCGAGGGTTTTAACATGGTATCCACAAGGACGCCTAAATCTTTTTCTTGGGTGGTGGTTCCTAATGTGGAACCTTGCATCGTGTAACCATAGTTTGGGTTGTTCTTCCCTAGGTGCATAACCTTGCACTTCTCCACATTAAATTTCATCTGCCATTTTGATGCCCAGTCTTCCAATTTATCAAGATCCTCTTGCAATTTTCCACAATCCTCCTGGGTTTTAACAACTTTAAATAGTTTTGTGTCATCAGCAAATTTGATAACCTCACTCGTTATTCCACTTTCCAGGTCATTTATGAATATGTCAAAAAGCAGCGGACCCAGCACAGATCCCTGGGGTACACCACTATTCACCTTTCTCCATTGGGAAAATTGGCCATTTAGCCCTACCCTCTGCTTTCTATCTTTTAACCAGTTCCTGATCCACAGTAGTACACTGCCTCCTATCCCATGACTCTTTAGTTTTGCCAAAAGTCTCTCATGAGGGACCTTGTCAAAGGCTTTCTGAAAGTCCAGATACACAATATCAACCGACTCACCTTTGTCCACCTGTTTATTCACTCCTTCAAAAAAACATAACAGATTAGTAAGACAAGATCTTCCTTGTCTAAAGCCATGTTGGCTGTCTCCCATTAGGTCATGACTATCTATATGCTGAGTAATTTTATTCTTTATGATGGTTTCTACCATTTTTCCCGGTACTGACGTCAGGCTCACCGGTCTGTAGTTTCCCGGATCACCCCTCGAACCCTTTTTAAAAATTGGTGTTACATTGGCGATCCTCCAATCCTCAGGTATTAGAGATGATTTTAATGATAGTTCACAGATTACTGATAGCAGGTCTGCAATCTCAAATTTCAGTTCTTTCAACACCCTTGGATGTATACCATCCGGCCCAGGTGATTTGCTACTCTTCAGTTTATCTAATAGTTGTAGGACATCTTCCCGATGTATCGATATTTCCTTCAATTCTTCCACACCTTTAAATACCACTTCAGTCATGGGTAACATCCCTACATCTTCCTCAGTAAAGACCGAAGCAAAGAATTCATTCAGTCTCTCCGCTATCGCCTTGTCGCCTCTTAGTGCTCTTTTAACCCCTTTATCATCTAATGGACCAACTGACTCTCTCACGGGTTTTTTGCTACGAATGTACTTGAAAAGGTCTTTATTTCGCGTTTTTGCTTCCGCAGCAAGCTTCTTCTCAAATTCTCTCTTTGCCTGCCTTATCAATGCCTTGCATTTGACTTGCCAGTGCTTGTGCTGTTTCCAGGTTTCATCATTTGGCTCTTTTTTCCATTTCTTGAAAGATGCTTTTTTGGCAACAACAGCCTCTCTGACCTCAGCTTTAAACCATGCTGGCAATTTTTTGGACTTCCTTCCACTTTTCTTAAAGCGTGGAATACAGCTGGTCTGGGCTTCCAAGATAGTATTTTTCAACAACACCCAAGCTTGATGTACGTCTTTAACCTTTGCAACTGCTCCTTTTAGTTTTTTCTTAACTGTTTTCCTCATTCTATCATAGTCTCCCTTTTGAAAGTTAAAGGGTAGTACTGTGGATTTCCTTACTATCCCTCCTCCACTAATTAAATCAAAGGCGATCATGCTATGATCACTATTGCCAAGTGGCCCCAACACCCTTATCTCTTGCACTACATCTGGTGTTCCACTAAGGACTAGGTCTAATATTGCTTCCCCTCTGGTCGGTTCATGAACCAGCTGCTCCAAGAAGCAGTCATTTATTTCATCTAGGAACTTTATCTCCCTAGCATGTCCTGTTGTGACACTGACCCAGTCGATGCCGGGGTAATTGAAATCACCCATTATTATTACTGCACTGTAACTTTTGCTAGCTTCCTTGATTTCTTTGAGCATTTCATCATCCATTTGTTCATTCTGGCCAGGCGGACGATAGTACACCCCCACTGCCATCGCCTTCCCCTTTTTACATGGAATTTCAATCCATAGAGATTCTACAGCAAATTTTGTTTCTTGCAAAACTTTAATCCTTTCTGACTCAATGCCCTCTCTAACATAGAGCGCAACCCCTCCACCAATTTGATCAGCTCTATCATTTCGATATAGTTTGTACCCAGGTATCACAGTGTCCCACTGGTTGTCCTTCTTCCACCATGTCTCTGATATTCCAATCATATCTAACCTCTCGTTTAGTGCTATATATTCTAACTCTCCCATCTTGTTTTGTAGACTTCTAGCATTTGCATACAAGCATTTTAGAGACTGTATTTTATTCATATTAATTTGGCTATTGGTAGACATGGGTAATTTGGGATCTTTAAGTTCTGTCTGCTCCATACTCGAGGGCATTTGGGCTACTTTACTCTTTTTTGGAACCTCTCTGCTTTTTGTAGTATCCTTCAAGGATACATTCTTCCGAACCATGCGCTCTTGGGTGACTGTCGGCTTTCCCCTATTATCTAGTTTAAAAGCTGCTCTATCTCCTTTTTAAAGGTTAATGCCAGCAGCCTGGTTCCATCCCGGTTAAGGTGAAGCCCATCCCTTCGGAAGAGCCCCTCCTTTCCCCAGAATGTTCCCCAGTTCCTAACAAATCCGAACCCCTCATCTCTGCACCATTGTCTCATCCACGCATTGAGACTCCGGAGCTCTGCCTGCCTATTGGGTCCTGCGCGTGGAACGGGAAGCATTTCGGAGAACGCTACCCTGGAAGTTCTGGATTTCAACTTCCTACCTAAAAGCCTAAATTTAGCTTCCAGAACCTCCCTACCACATTTTCCTATGTCATTGGTACCAACATGTACCAAGACAGCAGACTCCTCCCCAGCACTATCTAAGACCTTATCTAGGTGGCGTGTGAGGTCCACTACCTTCGCACCAGGCAGGCATGTTACCAGGCGATCCTCACGTCCACCAGCCACCCAGCTATCTACATGCCTAATGATCGAATCACCAACTATAACTGCTGTCCTAACCCTTCCCGCATGGGCACTTGGCCCTGGAGAAACCTCCAACTCTATGCTTCAGTGACAAAGTAGCTTTGTTAAAAACTCCTTTCCCTCAGGTACCTGGTAAAGCTTGTTCAGCATACTCCAATGCCTGCAGGTTTTCCTCCAAGCCTGGCTCTCTGGCTCTCTGTGTATGTCTTTCAGCTTTGGACTCAGGAACATTGCTTAAGCAGGGAGTAGCGTACCCTCCAGCCTGACTGCTTTCCTTAGCAGACTCCCTCTGAACAGCGGCTCTCGTAGCTTGGCCCCTCTGAACTCTACCTCTGTGAAGTCTGTCCTTTTGGGCTTGCTCAAGGAGGATTCCTTCCTTCAAGTCTCTCCTTCCTTCTTCAGCCATAGTCCTTGTTCCTTCTCCTTCTGCTTTCCCTTCTCCTTCTTCGTCTGCTGTGCTAGCATTAAGCTTCCGTTTATAAAGGGATCTTCCCTTTGAATCGCCCGGGCTCATTTCCAGGTGCAACTGGTTAGCTCTCCTAGCCTCATTAGCTTCTGTAGGATCTCTCCTGCCCCCTCTAGCTGTGCTTTGAGGTAACTGCACCCCTAGAGCTCTCTAAAAAACAGAGTTTCTTTTCAACTCTGCATCTTTATTGGTACCAGCCTCATGACAGTACATATTGATGTTTGACTCTCTGCAATTTGGGCTGATGTTGCAAGCAGCATATCAATACATTGTTTATCCTCTTTTGACACAGGGCAGTGAACACACAAAGCACATCTACTAGTGCATCCGGCGTCACCATCAACCACCTGTTGGAGGACACAACAACACCATGGAACTATCCCTGGGAAATGGTGCCATAGGATGTTTGACCTCTGCGAGTGGGACACATGCCTAGGATGGACAGTATTATTGTTGGACTGCTACTTTGGGCATGACAGGCCTGTCCAACACACCGTTGCTGCTGTGCTGTGGCTGGGTGTCGTATTCATCGCAGGGGACACACATGACCTTTCCAGTACTGTGGCATATTGGGATGTCACACTTGACTATGCATGCCCAGGGTTTCAGGGACAGTCATAACATGATTTGTTGGATTGCAGATACCCTTTGCACTTTGGACACTGTGTACTGGTCCCCATGTGTGCAGCAGGGACTGACATTGTTGCTGTATGTTGTACATCCTTCTGACATTGTGTTGCTGTGTTTTGCCCATGTGTGTGACATGGAACGCAGGATACGCTCATCTGTTTGTCTCAACACGAGCATACAGCCATGCGTGTGGCACAGGGGGAGCAATGGAGAGGTCCTCTTGTCCATGTCCACTTAGCCTCCACTTAAACATGACACAGTATTTGCCACGACACCACTTTACCGCACACCAGCATCTTGGATTGCTGTTTGCAATCACCAAGGGTGTTACAGTGCATGTGTGGCATCACTGTATCATGTTTCAACTTACACGGTGCATGTGCATGTGACTGACTATGGCTTCTGTGTTTCAACTTACACTATGCATGTTGCAATATGGCTTCTGTGTGGGTTACTGTAACATGTTCGACCTTTCTTTCCATCTCCATATACAGGTTATTGTGTCTGTTTACTGTACAGACATGACACTCTGCATTGATTTGCAAACCTAGCATCGCATGTCTGTACAGTCCTATTTATCCCCTGAGGTAACGACACTCACATTGCCCCATTATATTTGGAGTGTGGCAGTATGAGTGTCCATTTTCTTCCTTCATTTGTGCATTCCATGTACCGTGATATATATGTACAGACACTGTATCCACACAAACCAGTGCAGGGGGACCATCTGCGCAGTGTTATCTCAGCATGTTTCTGTGGCTTGTTTTATTTGAATTCTCTGTGTTCATGTGCCTCTGCTACCTGTTAGCATATCCTCATTGTGCATTTGACAATTGTTTAGGGTTACATTGTTGCAGCTTTGATTCCTATATCAGGCATTATGTGACAGCTGTAACATATATTTTGATATGTGTGTTTACACTTTCTTACTTTTAACAACATATGCTGTTTAATTTGTGTGCCTCCTGTGTTGGCAGACAGATATGTTTTAGGGAACAGATCATAATTTATGTGTGTTGGGCCCTCATCATGCACCGCCTACTGTCTACATGCACACATATATAACTAACACATTTGGGGCATGCAGCAGCATTTGGGGGCTGGGGGCTAATGCATACTGCACACCATGCACCTAATGCACATTATCTCTCCTGCCCATCATCTGTGGACGGGCCAGTGACAATTCTGTAACATGTGGGTTGCTGCCCTGCAATATGTATTCTCAGATTTTCACCTGGGATCCAATCACTTTGATATTATGATAGGCAGTATCTACACTATCTCTGATGATTAACCAAAATAAAAATATGTGTTGGACGTACATTTGTCTCTGCTGCTGCTTGAACACACTGACACACGTATTTAGTGATTTCCTGGTCATGTACATGGCCCACCTGTGCTCACATCCTTGTACGGTGCCAGCTGTCTACCTGCCAGCCGTCTGCCACATCACTGGGTGTTACAGGTTGCCATACACACATTTCCTTTGAGATAATATCTTTGCATTGTGCTTGGTGTGGTTGTTTGGGATAGTGGTTACAGACATGTGTTGTAACACCATAGGTTTCAGATTTGATTCCCACATGGGGGGGGGGGTTGGTGTTATGCTAACCGACCATGAGCTAACTACAAGGTTCATCACCTATCCACACACCCTTCCACCTCTTCACTGTACACTAAAGTGTGCCCTCTGTGCTGCCTATCCATCACAAATTAGCTGTTACATATGTCTCTTTCTTTGTAGTGTTCACATAGGTAGTCTGTTTGGGGGATTGGCATTGCTGTGCTTTAGCTGGTCTGTGGCACACCTGTTTGCAGGTTCAATTCTTACATGCTTCTGTTCTGTTCCATATTTTGCCCTGCTCCACAGGGCATCCCCTGCTGCCTTTTGGGTTTAGGTTCTTTGACAAAAGCAAGGCCCTTCTTGGTGGACGGATTTGCTTAACAGCTCTCAGAAATCGAATGACCTCTGACTGCGTTCCCAAGGAAACCCCTTAGATCCTTCTTCGATAACATGCTAACGCTGCTACCTGCACTGTCAGCGAGCCCCAAGCCAAACCTTTATCGAGACCCGCCTGCAAAAAATCCAACATTTCCAGAACCAAAGCAGCCAAAGGCCTGCATCCTTTCTGTGTGCACCAGCTCTCAAAAATTCTCCACACCCGAATATACGCCAGGGAAGTGGATCTCTTCCGGGCCCTAAGGAGAGTGGAAATTACTTGAGCAGAATAGCCTCGCATTCTCAACCTTGCCCTCTCAAGAGCCATGCTGTAAGCGAGAACCGATCCACCTGCAGCATCACTATTGGGCCCTGCACCAACAGGTCCGGCCTGTCGGGGAGTATCCACGGCTCGGCCGCCCTCAGCCAAACTAGATCGGCATACCATGGTCGCTGCAGCCAATCCGGTGCAATGACCACAACCATTCCCCGGTGCGCTTCCACTCGCTGTACCACTCAACCTTTGAGCGCCCATGGAGGAAAGACATAGAGGAGACCTTGAGTCAGCCATCTCCGAACCAGCGCGTCCAGTCACTTGAACATTCTTTCCCTCAGACGACTGTAAAACTGACTGGCCTTTGGTGACGCAAAGGTCGCCATCAGATCCATGACTGGTTCCCCCAACTGGTACACGATCTGCTCGAACACCTTCTGATTCAGTTGCCATTCTGCGGGATCTAACCTCACCCGACTGATAGTGGCTGCAATGTTTTCTGTGCCGGCTACGTGCACTGCTGAGATCACATGTAAGTGAGCCTCCGCCCAAGACATCAGGAGTTCCACTTCAGTCTCCAATCTGGCACTGCCCATGCCTCCTTGTTGATTTATGTACGCTACTGTGGTAGCATTGTTCGAGAACACTCGAATCGTCCGAGCTCGAACCCTTGGGAGAAACTCTTGCAGGGCTAAGCTAACGACTCTCATTTCCAGTCAATTGATGGACCAAGTCTTCTCCTCTGGAGTCCATCTGCCCTGTGCCACTTGTCCCTCGCAATGGGCCCCCCATCCTGAGAGACTTGCATCCATCATCAATGGAAGCCAGCACGGCTATTCCAATGGGACTCCCACTTTCAGGATCTTTCCTCTCAGCCACCACTTGAGGGCTTTCCACACCTCTCGCGGACATACCAGCTTGCAAGTTAGTGGCTGATGCTGATGCGACCACTGCCGCAACAGAGCCCTCTGCAAAGGCCTCATGTGAGCCCACACCCAGGGAACCAGATTGAGTGCTGCCGCCACGGTCCCTAAGAGCTGAAGATAATGCCATACAGTTGGTTCCGCCGTATGTAGAAATTGACGTACCAACAGCTGCAGAGCCACCACCCTTCTTTGAGTCAGGAACATCCAAGCCCCTCGAGTGTCGAACCGCACCCCCAGGTATTTGAGGTCTTGAGAAGAGGTCAAGTGACTCTTGTCGACATTGATGATCCAGCCTAATTCGCTCAGGAAACGGACCACCCACCCGGTTACCTGAGCACTTTCCTCCTCGGACTTTGCCCGAATGAGTCAATCATCCAGGTAGGGATGCACCAATATGCCCTCGTGCCGCAAGGCAGCTGCCACCACGACCATCACCTTGGTGAATGTCTGTGGGGCCATTGCAAGACCGAACGGCAATGCTTGAAATTGAAAATGACCCATGGGCACTGCAAATCGAAGAAACTGATGATGATCTGGATGGATCGGAATATGTAGGTACGTTTCAGTAAAGTCTAGCGAGGTTAAGAACTCCCCTGCTCACACGGCCATCATCACTGACCGAAGAGTCTCCATATGAAAACGTGGACTCGAAGACAGCGATTTACCTGCTTGAAATCGAGAATAGGTCGAAACGATCCATCTTTTTTGGCACTATGAAATAAATAGAGTATCGACCGGTACCGCACTGCTCTGCTGGGACCGGAATCACCGCCCGCAGCTGTAGCAGGCGCTGCAGCATCTGCTGCACTCCGCATGCCTTCGTCCGCGCATGGCAGGGGGAAAGAACAAAGGCTGGTGCCAGAGGCTTGGCAAAATCTAGCGCGTAGTCTTCCCGAATCACACGTAGAACCCACTGATCTGACGTAACTCGGACCCAAGCATGGTAAAAATTCCTTAACTAACCTCCCACAGGAGGCACCACTGCCTGGGCCCCTCTCACTTCATTATTGTTTCCTCTGGGTCAACTAAAGGCCGGCATTGCTTAATAACCTCTGCCGGCCCCCCCCCCCAATACCCCCAAAAAGTCGGTGCCCTGGCTACAAAACGACCTCTCTGGAAAGGGGAAAATCTTACTGATCGAAAATGCCTAAACTCCCTAGCCCGACCCCGGTTAGGCCCTGAAGTCCGAACCTGCTTCGGCTTATCCTCGGGAAGATGTCCACCTTTGGACTCCCCTAAATCTTTCACCAACTTCTCCAGCTCCTCTCTGAACAATTGTCTCCCCTTGAAAGGTAGCTTACTCAGGCGATCCTTTGAGGACACATCTGCCAACCAGTTGCGGAGCCAGAGATAAAGGCGAGCTGCTACCATAGAGCCCATACTGTTCAAAAGCGCCCTTACCAAATCATAAAACACATCTGCAAGATAGGCCGCTCCCGATTCCAGCCTTGCGGCATCCTCCTGATTCTGTGTCTCTCTAGACGACCCAAGGAGGCCTTGCGCCCAGCGCAAGCATGCTCACATCACTAGTGCCCCGCAAGCAGAGGCCTGTAGCGATAGGGCGCTCACATCAAATGCTTGTTTCAACAGTGCATCCAGCTTCCTATCCTGAACATCCTTGAGGGCCGCACTGCCCTCAACTGGAATCGTGGTCTTCTTAGTTACTGCCAAGACCGTGGCATCAATTCTTGGAGACCTAAACATCTCCCTTTCCAACTCCATTAAGGGATACAGGCAGGACATGATGCGTGACTCTCTGAGCCCAATCTCAGGGAGCTCCCACGCTCCAGGATCATCTGCTTAATGACCCTGTACAGAGGAAAAACCTTCTGAGGCCTACACACCGCCTGGAGTATCGGATCTTCTAGCGTCTCCTCCTCGACAGCTCCCGCCGGAGGCATGTTGAGTGTCTTGAACGATTCAGCAATGAGCCCCGCCAGTTCTTCTTTCCGGAATACTCTAACAATCCGGGACTCATCTTCCTGCAGGATCTCTCCCTCTTCGAGATCATCCTGGTTTATCACCAGGTCTTGTTCCCCCTCGGAGGAAACAGAACCAGCCTCCTCAGCTAACTCACTCTCCCGATGCTTCTTGGCACCAGGCAACAACAGGTCCGGCTCCGCATCCAGAACATCCACCAGAGCTCCCCTCTTTTTAGCCTTAAGGCCTTTAGCTTGACTTTGTTACTTTAAGCAAAACGCCTTATAAAGCAACAAGAAAAAATTCTGGAGAAAAATCACCGGGCACCGACATTCTGGACCCCCGCCCGGATGAAGGGCCAAAGGAACTTTCTTGCTGATCCTGCTGTAGCTCCAATGGAGCCACACTACCACTTCCCTCTCTCCAAGGCGAGGGACTAGGCAGCTGAGATGCAGGTTCATTGACTGTAGTAGCTTCCTCAAGTATACTCTGTTCTGCTGAGCGGGTCTCTGCAGCGCAGCCCCTGCAGACCCCCTCAGCAGAAAACGCACTTCGGCGCGCTCCACATGCCCCACATTGAGGCCTAGATGGCATGTTCCAGTTAGAGGACACTGCACAAGAAAGAAAACCAGAATCCTGCCTCTTTTTTTTTTTTTCAATTTAAACTTAAAAATAAATCAACATAAAATCTGTTGTTAAAACCAGCCGAAACAAAACCCCGGGACCTAAATATTACGACCAACAATTCCTTACAGCCTAAAGACTAGAAAAACGCTGCTTTTACCACCGTGGCCGCGATCCGTGCTTCCCGCGCAAAGAAAATGGCACAGAGAAATGCCAGACGCCTCTTAACAGTTTGCCTACCATGTGGCTGAAAACCCCCGCGGTCCCGGCTTCCCCGCGGCCTGTAAAACCAGAGCTCCTGGCCTGCGCGACTTACCCGATCACCAGAAAAAAACCTCTGCTGCTCTGCAAGAAGGCAGCTGCCGATCTCATTTAACCAACGGCTGCCTTAGTGACAGGATCATCGTTCCTCACCCAGCCCCGGGGGTTTCTGGAATGGTAGAGAGCCCAAGACTCACCAGCCGGCAGCTCCTCGGCACTCAGAGTCAGGCCTCTAACAATGATCTGCTGCTATTTTTTTTTTGTTTCTCCACCGAATGAAGGGAAAAAGATCCTGATCCTTTTTGTTTTTAAACTTTACGGCAGCCAACAGAGGAACACTAACAACCCAGGCAAATTAAAGTAATTTAAATGTAATATAAAACCTAATTGTTCTCAGTTGCCCTTCAGTGAGTCTAATCCTAAGGCTTCACCTGATCCAGTTGCTTGGAGACTGAGCTTACTGGAAGGCTGGGGGTGGTGCCAGCTGCCTAAGTATCCTGATGTCATCAAAGTTGTGACATGCTCAGTCTCCATGCTGTTGGAAGAGGTGCTCAACCCTGAGGTGCGGGACTGGACTGGAGGGACGATAAGGAAGCACACACTGTTGAGTTCATGTTCTGTACAGAGTCCTCTAACAAGCACTGTAGTTGCTCCCAGTTCTTATTGACTCCTTGTATAATTTTCTCTTATGAGATGTTTAACTAGTCTACTTAATCCTATCTCTTGTTAGACTGGTTTACACTTGTAAACTGTTCCATGTACTTTACGTTCAATTGTTCTACGAGTATGTAAACTGCCTTGACATTTTGAAAGGTGGAATATAAAACTAACTAACTAAAGAAATAAATACATCATATTGTTTTCTTTTTTATCTGTTGATATACTTTGGACTGCCACTGTCTTTGTTTGCCTATTATATGCGTATGGTCAACAATGTACCCCCCACACTCTTCTTGATTCCCTACCAATATGTATTCACATTTTTACCTCTTCTTCCCTTTCTCTACTAGTTTCCCCCCACCTCCATACATTAATCTTGGTTTTATATTGTAAACTGTCTTGATATGTTGTGATAAAGCGGTATATCAAATCAGAATTAAACTATGGTTTATGGTTTATTCTGAACTTTATTATACTGCCTTTCAAAAGAGCAAAGAGATTTACAATATCTAAAATGAAAATTAGAAAATAAATCTATCCTTTTAAAACAGGAAAGACTAGATAAAGCTATAAACTATAACTATACAGCAGCACTGAAGAGGGCAGAATGGAGATAGAGTGCCAGAGGTGGCAGGGATAAGGGGAAGGGGTTATACAGTTTCTACAGCAGTTATACGTTATCAAAATCAATATTTTCTGCAATTTTGTCTCTCATCCACTATTCAGCCACAGTTATCATAGCTCATCCTGAAATTTAGAATGGGCTCTAATGCTAACCTTCTAAGGCAGGGAATTGGGCTGATAAAATATACTACTGAAGAACCATGAGGAGGGCAATATTATAAGGGGACATGCAAAATTATGTACCATCTAGGTGCTTAAATCATGGGATTTTAGAGATTTATGAGCATAAATGGGCATTTGCATTCCTAAGTAGTGCGGTCACAATATTATAAGCATGTGCACTGGCCCATTGGTGCATACCTTAGGCATGCACGTGGACAGAATTTGAGTGGAGTGTGGGTGAAGTACAAAAGTACACTCATAAATTTTAAAATGCAATAATTTACACATGTTCCTTACAAATCTAAATGTAGGCATTCACACCAGCTCTAGGGCTGGTGTAAGTGTTGTTGTTAAGTGCCGTCGAGTCGGAGTCGACTCATGGCGACCCTCTGGATAGCTATCCTAAATTGTGTTCGGTCTTCAGTCAGGTGGCTCATTGTTGACAGACTGGTACCCATGGCTGCTGTTATTGTATCGATCCATCTCATTGCTGGCCTTCCTCTTTTACGTTGACCTTCTATCTTGCCAAGCATAATGTCTTTCTCTAATGATCTTTCTCTTCGCATGATGTGTCCAAAGTATGAAAGTCAAAGTCTTGTCATCTGAGCTTCTAAAGAAAGCTTAGGTTTGATCTCCTCTAGTACCGACTGGTTTGTTCTTCGGGCAGTCCATGGTATACACAGTATTCGCCGCCAGCACCATAATTCAAAGGCATCAATTTTCTTCCTGTCTATCTTGTTCACTGTCCAGCTTTCACATCCATATGATGTTATTGAAAATACCATGGCTTGAACAAGTCGAATCTTTGTATGGAGAGACATCTCTGCTCTTGAGAATCTTATCTAGGTCTTTCATAGCCATTCTGCCAAGAGCAATGCGTTGTCTGATTTCTTGACTGCTTGTTGCTTCTTTATTGATAGTTGATCCAAGTAGGTTAAAGTTGTTCAAAATTTCAATTTCTTCTCCTTCAACGATGAACCTGTTGATTATGCTAGTTGTCATGATATTTGTCTTCTTTACATTAAGGTGCAGGCCCATTTTGAGACTATGTTCTTTGATTGTGAGAAGCAAATGTTTCAGATCATCTTCACTTTCAGCCAGTAGTGTGGTATCATCAGCATAGCGAAGGTTGTTGATGAGTCTTCCACCAATCTTCACACCTCTGTTGTCTTCATACAATCCTGCTTCTCTGATGATTTGTTCTGCATATAAATTAAACAGGTAGGGGGAAAGTATGCAGCCTTGTCTTACACTTTGCTTATTTTAAACCATTCTGTTTCTCCTTGTTCCGTTCGAACTGTTGCTTCTTGATCAATGTACAGATTGCGCAAGAGAACGATCAGGTGTTCTGGTATACCCATGCTTCTTAATGTGGCCCAGAGTTTCTCATGGTTTACACAGTCAAAAGCCTTGCTATAGTCGATAAAGCACAAATAGATATCCTTTTGGTATTCTTTAGTCTTTTCAAGGATCCATCTCACATCCGCAATGATGTCTCTCGTTCCTCGCCCTTCCCTGAACCCTGCTTGCACTTCAGGTAGTTCTTGTTCCAGGTATGGTTGTAGTCTCTTTTGAATAATCTTCAGTAGAATCTTGCTGGCATGTGGGATCAGAGCAATTGTGAGATAATTTTCACAGTCAGTTGGATCACCTTTCTTTAGTACTGGTATAAACACAGATCTTTTCCAGTCAGTTGGCCATGATGTTGTCTTCCATATTTCTTGGCAGAGCCTTGTGAGTACGGTAACAGCTGCATCAGATTGCTGCAATACTTCTATGGGAATGCTATCAATGCCTGGTGCTTTGTTCTTTGATAAGGCTTTCAATGCTGCTTCAACTTCTTCTTTCATCACCAATGGTTCCCGATCATAAGGTACAGGTTGAAACGGCTGTTGGTCCACTTGATCTTTATCATATAAAAACTCTGTATATTCCTTCCACCTTTTTTTCATCTTCTCAGCATCATTCAACATAGAACCTTGAGCATCTTGTAACATTCCAATTCGAGGCTGGAACTTTTTCTTTAACTCTAGTAGCTTTAGGAAAGCCGATCTTGTTCTTCCTCTAATAGTTTCTGCTTCTATTTCCTTGCAAGTGTCATTGTAGTACTTTTCCTTGTCCTGTCTTGCTGCACGTTGGAAATCTCTGTTGAGTTCTGTGATTGTCTTTCTTTCTCCTCTGGCTTTAGCTTCTCTGCGTTTCTGGGCAATTTTCAGAGTTTCTTCAGTCATCCATTTTGGCCGTTTTTGCTTTTTCACCTTTTGTAGAGACTTCTCGCTTTCTTCCAACACAACCTTCTTGATGTCATTCCATAACTCTTCCGGAGCTCTGTCATTTGTATCTAAAGCAGCAAATCGATTTTGCAGGCAGTCTTTAAATTCCAGTGGTATATTCTCAAGGTCATATTTTGCTGCATTCATGAGTGGTTTGCTCTTTTTCAACTTTAGCTTGAGTTTGCATACTAGTAGTTGATGATCTGTACCACAGTCAACTCCAGGTTTTGTCTTTGTTGATGTTACAGAGCTTTTCCATCGTTGACTTCCACATATGTAGTCAATTTGATTTTTATATAATCCATTCGGTGAAGTCCATGTGTACAGTTGCCGCTTGTGTTGCTGGAAGAAGGTGTTTGAGATGAATAGATCATTGGTCTTGCAGAATTCTATCAGTCTTTCTCCAGCTTCATTTCTGTTGCCAAGTCCATATTTTCCAACTACTTTGCCTTCTTCTTTGTTGCCACCTTTTGCGTTCCAGTCACCCATGACTATCAGAATATTCTGTTTGCATGTTCTGTCAATTTCAGCTTGTACTTGTTCATAGAACTCTTCAATTTCATTCTCTTCTGCAGCTGTTGTTGGGGCATATACTTGAATTATAGTTGTGTTGATAGGCAATCCTCGTAGACAAATAGAGATTAAGCGTTCGTTGACTGCATTGTATTTCATTACAGTTCTTGCAAGTTTCTTCTTTATTATAAATGCAACACCATTTCTTCTTTGTCTTTCATTTCCAGCATAGTAGACCATGTGATCATCTGATGCAAAGTGCTCGATGCCAGTCCATTTCAGTTCGCTGACACCCAACAGATCAAGTTGTACACGTTCCATTTCATTCTTGACCACCTCCAACTTCCCTTGGTTCATGCTTCGTACGTTCCATGTTCCAATGTGTAAGACATCTTTACAGCTTCTGACTCTCATTTCATGCACAGCTACATCAGCAGTCAGACTTCCCGAGGGCTTTGATCCAACCACATCATAAATGCTGGCTTTACTCTGAAAAGTCTTCAGCTCTTCCCCAGTAGCTAGTTGAGTGCCTTCTGACCTGGGGGTCTCATCTTCCAGCAACATAGCACAATTTGTTTTGTTGTAACTATCCATTGGGTTTTCATGGCAAGATACAGAAGTAGATTGCCGGGCCTTTCTTCCGCGCAGTTTAAGTTTGGTGTTGTTGCCGTTGTCACAAAAATGTGATCCTCCGCCATCAACACTGTCCCATTCTGCTGCTGCCCAGATGGGTGGTTTGTCTTGGTCTGGCACCTCAGCTGAGACCTGTCCATCTTGGGAGACCCTGCCAGTAAGTGATCGCGCCTTAAATTAACATGCATATTTGGGCAGTTACTCTATAAGAAAAGAAGGTACCTATTTTTCTTTGTAAACAGGTTGCACATAGCTGTCTTATAAAAAGACTTAACTAGGAGCCCCTTTATAAAATGACCCTCCCTATGTGCAATTGCATGAGTAAGACAAACGTCAACTGGTCAACTTCTCAGAGTGGAAATTAGCATGAGAAGAAACCGCACTCCATCAAAAGCACATGTGTTTCTTATAAATGCATACTCATTGCTTGAATGTCAAAAATAGACCAAGGTCTCAGCATACACGGGCATGCGGTGAAAACATGACCAGAAGTTAATCCAAGCCACATGCACCAACAACAAGCCCGATAACATCAGTGACCTGGTAAATGGCAGCCAGCAACATCCACACCATACACTTAATTATAGAATACCAAGCACTTAGCTTTAAAAGTGAAGCATGGATATGCAGCAAGCGCCAGCCACCTTCCCCGACGTTACCACAAAAGAGCCCTCATACGTTTCGCAGGACAAACCCGCTTCCTCAGGGGATTCTAGAAGACAAACAGACACAAACATCCCATTTTATTATTTTATTTTACTACAAAAAACACCTAAAACCTACTACAAAATACTTAAAAACCACAACTCAACCAACATTCTCTTACCTGCCAGCTACCCTTTAACATTGCTATGCAGAAAAACGCCGCCCATGCGCACTCAAACCCATTACCTCATTTTAAAGGGAATCCCCCCAAATGACACACAGAGAAACTCCCACCCAGGTCACTGATGTTATTGGGCTTGTTGTTGGTGCATGTGGCTTGGATTAACTTCTGGTCATGTTTTCACCACATGCCCGTGTATGCTGAGACCTTGGTCTATTTTTGACATTCAAGCAATGAGTATGCATTTATAAGAAACACGTGTTTTTGAAGGAGTGCGGTTTCTTCTCATTGCATGAGTAAGAAGCTTTAACACTATTCAGATCACAGCAGTGCTCACAACAGTTGATCTTACCAAGGAATAGATATAGAAAGTGTTTTCCCCATATATACAAAATAGGAAAAACCCTTTTGTACATAAGGCTCTAAGTGGCTTCCCTTTGAGGTGTGGGCATGTGGTAACCTTAAGAATTCCTCCTACTTTATTCTCTACAGTTGTAGCTCTCTGCTGCTGCTGCTGCTGCTAACAAGCACTTCCTGGACATGTAACCTTTTTGCTTTGTGCTTCCTGAATGATTTCAAAGGTAATGGGCCCCAGCCATGTGATAGTTGTGGGTGCAGACAGTTAAGTGGGTGGAGGAGCGAAAGCCCTTGCCTGGCTCTCAATTCCTAGTGCCAGAAAACCACTTGCCAACATCAAGGGCTTTTTTGGAGGGGGTACTCAGTAGTACTGAGTACTGACACCCAGGGCCGGATTTACCTTGAGTGAGGCCCTACGCCAACAAAAATTGTGGGCCCCCAGCAGGGGCGGCCCAAGGGGGGTGCGGACCTCATTTGCATAAGGGGCCTCATTTGCATAAATATTTGCATAATGTTACCATATACTAACTTTTAGTAAACGTGCCTCTTAATGAGTGTATGGATAAAGAAAGACTAAAAGATTTCTACATTACTATAATCCAGTGCCAACTGCCAGACACATTAGGAACTACTACAAACACTGCCCATAGTAAACCCGCCGTATCCTAACAGCACTACCAGGACTCACAAAGCCCCATCCTCTCACCAATCAAAAGGCAACACTGCAAATATTAAACCAATACATTTCAGAGAACAACAATACATGACCTACTGGGGAAAGAGAACAAGTGGCAATGTCAAATAGGAATTATATAAACAGAACACCTCAGCTCAGTTACACATGCAGAACATAGACCATCACCAAACAAGTAATCACAATTTAGAAATAGGAAGACAATAATTAAACTGGGAATCCCAAAAGCCAAACTTGGAATGTACAACACTGTAGAAATAAAACTATACATTAATTTGCTCTTGTACTAAACAAAGCGCAGATGTTAATGATGCACATTTACCAGAGCTGACATATTCCAATTAATAAATTCAAAATAAAGAGATATTTTTCTACCTTTTGTGCATTTTTTTCAGCTGCAATTGCTCCAGCCACTTTCTTCTGGTTTCTTTCTTCGTGTCTTCTGCTAACTCTCCATCGTCTGCTGTCCATTTGTCCTTTCTTCTCTCTTCTAGATTTTTTTCCATTCTCTCTCTACATCTGCTTTAACATACTAATCTTTCTCCTTTTGCTCTTTCCTCATTCCTATTTCATCCACTCAAATTTTGACCCTCCATCCTCAATCCCCACTTACTCTCCCTATACCCGGCGGCCAATTGTAGATTTTTTATCCCTCCCACACAAAATATTTTTCCCTTCTCCATTTTACTCTTCCAGCCCCATCCCATTCTAATCCTCCCCCAACATCAGCTCCCTTCTAGTTCCAGCCTCACCCAGCATCCATTCCCTTCTAGTCCCTGCATCAGCCCATTTCCAGTCCTAGCCATCCATCAGCCCATTTCCAGTCCTAGCAACCCCCCAACCCAATACCAGTCCTAGCCCCCCCATCACCCCACTTACAGTCCTTAACCCCCCATCACCCCATTTTCAGTCAGTCCTTAACCCCCCATCACCCACCCATTTTCAGTTTAAGCCCCCCCTATAACCCATTACCAGTCCTAACCCCCATCAGCCCACTTCCAGTCCTAACCCCATCAACCCATTTCCAGTCAGCCCCCCATAGCCCATTGCCAGTCCTACCCCCCCATCAGCCCACAGCCCATTACCAGTCCTAACCCCATCATCCCACCTCCAGTTTTAACCCCCCAGCCCATTTCCAGTCCTAGCCCCCCATAGCCCATTACCAGACAACCCCCATCAGCCCACAGCCCATTACCAGTCTTAACCCCCCCAAAGCCCATTACCAGTTCTAACCCCCCCCCCAACAGCCCATTACCAGTCCTAACCCCATCAGCCCACCTCCAGTCTTAACCCCCCAGCCCATTTCCAGTCCTAGCCCCCCCCATAGCCCATTACCAGACAGCCCCCATCAGCCCACAGCCCATTACCAGTCTTAACCCCCCCCAAAGCCCATTGCCAGTTCTAAGCCCCCCCAACAGCCCACAGTCCATTACCAGTCCTAACCCCATCAGCCCACCTCTAGCCTTAACCCCCCCCAGCCCAGCCCAGCCCAGCCCAGCCCAGTCCATTTCCCGCCCCCGCCCCCCCAATCCCCCATTACCAGTCCTCCCCCCCCCCCCCCCATAGCCCATTACCCGTCCTACCCCCCCCCCCCCCCGGCCTAAAGTAAAATTTAATTTAAAAAAAAACCTGGTGGCTGCCGCCGCGGGGCCCCCTCTGCTGCCGCGGGGGCCCCGTCTACAAGCTGAAGCCGTCGAGTCGGGTCGGGTCGGTCTCTCTCCCTCCCTCGCTCGCTGCAGGCTGCGAGAGACGCGAAGGGAGAGCGTCTCCTCGCGTCTGTGTTAAGCGTCTCTCGCAGCCTGCAGCGAGGGAGGGAGGGAGGGAGGGAGAGACCCGACCCGACCCGACGGCTTCAGCTTGTAGACGGGGCCCCCGCGGCAGCAGAGGGGGCCCCGCGGCGGTAGCCACCAGGTTTTTTTTTTTAATTGTGTTTAAAAAAAATTGACTGGTTCTTTTTTTGTGGGCCCCTGCCGGCTGTGGGCCCTACGCCATGGCGTACATGGCGTATAGGTAAATCCGGCCCTGCTGACACCTTTATCATTGTCTTCTAAAATTGAACCATGGTCCTCATACATAAAAGAAAGTACCCTACATATCAGTATATCCATATTTTTTTGACTAGGAAAAAAAAACACTGCCAACATCTGAATGAGGATGGGAACAGGAATGCTAATCCAGTTTGTTTTGACCTGATGAAGCAAGGGCATAGCTCCCAGGAGGGGAATAGGGCTAAACAGCCAATTTTCTCAATGGAGAAAGGTGAATAGTGGAATACCTCAGGGATCTGTGCTAGGCTCGCTGCTTTTTTAACATATTCATAAATGACCTGGAAATAGAAATAACGAATTTGGTGATCAAATTTGCAGATGACACAAAATTATTCAAAGTTGTTAAAACACAAGAGGATTGTGAAAAATTGCAAGAGGACCTTTATAAATTGGAAGACTGGATGTCCAAATGGCAGATGAAATGTAATGTGGACAAGTGCAAAGTTATGCACCTATGGTTTCATGTTGCAAGGCACCACCTTAGAAACCACCACCCAGGAAAAAGATTTAGGCGTCATCGTGAATAATAAGTTGAAACCCTCTGCCCAGTGTGCAGCAGCGGCCAAGAAAGCAAATAGAATGCTAGGAATAATAAGGAAAGGAATGGAGAATAAAACAAAGGATATTATAATGCCTATGTATCGTTTCATGGTGCGACCACATCTTGAATATTGTGTGCCATACCTTAAAAAGGATATAGCAGAATTAGAAAAGGTACAAAGAAGAGTGACAAAAATGGTAAAGGGAATGGAAGGATACCCCTATGAGGACAGACTTAAAAGGATGAGGCTCTTCAACTTGGAAAAGAGATGGCTGAGGGGGATATGATAGAGGTCTATAAATTAGCTTCATCCCCTCTTCCCCCACCTCAATACCAACGTTTCCCGTCAACCTCTGTTACCCTTTCATCCTTTCTAAGATCTCTAAAGAGGAAACCTCTCTTCTTCTTTCCTCTTCTAAACTTACTACTTGCTCTTCTGATCTTATTCCCATCTGTCTCCTTAGCTCTATTTCCTCCTGCCACGGTCCCTGCAGCTTCAAGCATGCTGTGATCACACCTCTCCTTAAAAATCCTTCCCTTGACCCTAGTTGTCCTTCTAATTATCAATCCATCTCTCCTCTTCCTTTCATTTCCAAACTTCTTGAGCGTGCAGTCCTTCAATGTTGTCTTGAATTTCTTTCCTCTAAAGCCCTGCTGGATCCACTTCAATCTGGATTTTGTCCCTTACATTCTACAGAGACGGCACTTGTCAAAGACATGTTCCTGGCTAAATCCAAGGGCCTTTACTCTTTCCTCATCCTTCTTGACCATTCTGTTGCTTTTGACACTTTTGACCACCACCTTCTCTTTGATACTTTGTACTGTCCTGGTTCTCTTCTTATCTCTCCAATCGCTCTTTTAGTTTTTCTTCTGGTGGTTCCTCCTCTACCACTGTTCCTTTCTCAGTTGGTGTGCCCCAGGGATCTGTTCTCGGCCCTCTCCTTTTCTTTCTTTACACCCAGTCCCTTGGTGCTCTCATCTCCTCCCATGGATTTCAGTATCATTTGTATGCGAATGATTCTCAGATCTATCTTTCTACACCTGATATCTCTTGGACACTCCAGGCCCGCTTCTCTGCCTGCCTGTCTGACATCGCCACCTGGATATCTCACCTCTGTTTGAAATTAAACATGGCCAGAGCCCCTAAACCTTCCTCCCCCTCTATCTCTGTAGATAACATTCTACTTCCTGTTTCCTCAGTTCATAACCTTGGGGTCATCTTTGATTCCTCCCTCTCCTTCTCTTCGCATATCCAACAGATAGCTAAAACCTGTCATTTCTTTCTCTATAACATTAACAAAATTCACCCCTTCCTTTCTGTACACACTACTAAAATACCTGTCCACTCTCTAATTGCTTCCAGTCCTGATTATTGCAACCTCCTTTTTGCTAGTCTCCCTCTGAGCCACCTCTCTCTCCTTCAATCTGTTCAGAACTCTGCCGCGCGACTAATTGTTCACCAACCTCGATATATTTATATAACCCCTCTTCTCAAATCACTTCATTAATTTCCCTTCCATTCCATTTCTGTAACCAATTCATGCTTCATCTGTTAACCTATAAATGCATTAATTCGTTTGCTCCTCACTACCTTTCCTCTCTCCTTTCTCCCTACACCCCTCCTCAGGGGCGGCCCAAGGGGGGTGCGGGGCCATGTGCGGAGACTCGGTGCGGGGCCTCATTTGCATAAGGTGCCTCATTTGCATAAATATTTGCATAATGTTACCATACACTACTAACTTTTAGTAAACATGCCTCTTAATGAGTATATGGATAAAGAAAGACTAAAAGGTTTCTACATTACTATAATCCAGTACCAACCGCCAGGCACATTAGGAACTACTACAAACACTGCCCATTTAGAACCCATAGCAAACCTGCCGTATCCTAACAGCACTACCAGGACTCACAAAGCACCATACCCTAACTATCAAAAGACAACACTGCAAATATTAAACCAATACATTTCAGAGAACAATAATACATGACCTACTGGGGAAAGAACAAGTGGCAATGTCAAATAGGAATTACATAAACAGAATACCTCAGCTCAGTTACACATGCAGAACATAGACCATCACCAAACAAGGAATCACAATTTAGAAACAGGAAGACAATAATTAAACTGGGAACCCCAAAAGCCAAACTTGGAATATACAACAACACTGTAGAAATAAAACTATAAATTAATTTCCTCTTGTACTAAACAAAGCGCAAAAATTAATGATGCACATTTCCCAGAGCTGACATATTCCAGTTAATAAATTCAAAATAAAGAGATATTTTTCTACCTTTTGTGCATTTTTTTTTCAGTTGCAATTGTTCCAGCCACTTTCTTCTGGTTTCTTCGTGTCTTCTGCTAACTCTCCATCTGCTGTCCATTTGTCCTTTCTTCTGTCTTCTTGTTTTTTTTTTTCCATTCTCTCTCTACATCTGCTTTAACATACTAATCTTTCTCCTTTTGCTCTTTCCTCATTCCTATTTCATCCACTCAAATTTTATCCCTCCATCCTCAATCCCCACTTACTCTCCCAATATCCGGCCAATTGTAGATTTGTCTTCCCTCCCACGCAAAATATTTTTTCCCTCTCCATTTCACTCTCCCAGCTCCATCCCATTCTAATCCTCCCCCAACATCAGCTCCTTTCTAGTTCCAGCCCCACCTAGCATCTGCTCCCTTCTTGTCCCTGCATCAGCCCATTTCCAGTCCTAGTCCCCCATCAGCCCATTTCCAATCCTAACGCCCCCACAGCCCATTACCAGTCCTAACGCCCCCCACAGCCCATTACCAGTCCTAAACCCCTATCAGCCTACTTGTAGTCTTAGCCCCCCCATAGCCCATTACCTGTTGTAACCCCCCATCAGCCCATTACCTGTCCTAACCCCCCCATAGCCCATTACCTGTCCTAATCCCCCCATCAGCCCACTTGTAGTCGTACCTCCCCATAGCCCATTACCTGTTGTAACCCCCCATCAGCCCATTACCTGTCCTAACCCCCCCATAGCCCATTACCTGTCCTAATCCCCCCATCAGCCCACTTGTAGTCGTACCTCCCCATAGCCCATTACCTGTTGTAACCCCCCCCCCATAGCCCATTACCAGTCCTAATGCCCCCCACAGCCCATTACCAGTCCTAACACCCCCCACAGCCCATTTCCAGTCTTAGCCCACCGCCCCATAGCACGTTTCCAGTCCTAATCCCCCCATCAGCCCACTTGTAGTCGTAGCCCCCCATAGCCCATTACCTGTCATAACTTCCCCCATCAGCCCATTTCCAGTCTTAGCCCCTCCATAGTCTATTACCTGTCCTAACCCCCCATAGCCCATTCCCAGTCTTAACCCCCCCATCAGCCCACTTGTAGTCGTAGCTCCCCATAGCCCATTACCTGTTGTAACCCCCCCATAGCCCAGTACCAGTTCTAACCCCCCCAGCCCATTACCAGTCCTAACGCCCCCACAGCCCATTACCAGTCCTAACGCCCCCCACAGCCCATTACCAGTCCTAACCCCCTAACAGCCTACTTGTAGTCCTAGCCCCCCATAGCCCATTACCTGTTGTAACCCCCCATCAGCCCATTACCTGTCCTAATCCCCCCATCAGCCCACTTGTAGTCGTACCTCCCCATAGCCCATTACCTGTTGTAACCCCCCATAGCCCATTGCCAGTCCTAATGCCCCCCACAGCCCATTACCAGTCCTAACGCCCCCCACAGCACATTTCCAGTCTTAGCCCACCGCCCCATAGCCCGTTTCCAGTCCTAATCCCCCCATCAGCCCACTTGTAGTCGTAGCCCCCCATAGCCCATTACCTGTCATAACTTCCCCCATCAGCCCATTACCAGTCTTAGCCCCTCCATAGTCTATTACCTGTCCTAACCCCCCATAGCCCATTCCCAGTCTTAACCCCCCCCATCAGCCCACTTCCAGTCCGAATCCCCTATAGCCCATTACCAGTCCTACCCCCCCCATCAGCCCATTTACAGTCCTTACCCCCCTACCTCCCCATCAGCCCATTTACAGTCCTTACCCTCCTCCCTCCCTCCCCATCAGCCCATTTACAGTCCTTACCCCCCCTCCCTCCCTCCCCATCAGCCCATTTACAGTCCTTACCCCCCCTCCCTCACTCCACACCAGCCCATTTACAGTCCTTACCCCCCCTCCCTATCAGCCCATTTAGTCCTTACCCCCCCCCCCATCAGCCCATTTACAGTCCTTACCCCCCCTTCCTCCCTCCCCATCAGCCCATTTACAGTCCTTACCCCCTCCCCCTCCCCATCAGCCCATTTACAGTCCTTACCCCCCCTCCCTCCCACCCCATAAGCCCATTTACAGTCCTTACCCCCCCTCCCTATCAGCCCATTTACAGTCCTTACCCCCCCATCAGCCCATTTACAGTCCTTACCCCCCTCCCTCCCCATCAGCCCATTTACAGTCCTTACCCCCCCCTCCCTCCCTCCCCATCAGCCCATTTACAGTCCTTACCCCCCCTCCCTCCCCATCAGCCCATTTACAGTCCTTACCCCTCCATCAGCCCATTTACAGTCCTTACCCCCCTCCCTCCCCATCAGCCCATTTACAGTCCTTACCCCCCCTCCCTAGCTCCCCATCAGCCCATTTACAGTCCTTACCCCCCTCCCTCCCTCCCCATCAGCCCATTTACAGTCCTTACCCCCCCTCCCTCCCTCCCCATCAGCCCATTTACAGTCCTTACCCCCTCCTCCCTCCCCATCAGCCCATTTACAGTCCTTACCCCCCCCCTCCCTCCCTCCCTCCCCATCAGCCCATTTACAGTCCTTACCCCCCTCCCTCCCCATCAGCCCATTTACAGTCCTTACCCCCCCCCATCAGCCCATTTACAGTCCTTACCCCCCTCCCTATCAGCCCATTTACAGTCCTTACCCCCCCATCAGCCCATTTACAGTCCTTACCCCCCTCCCTCCCCATCAGCCCATTTACAGTCCTTACCCCCCCTCCCTCCCTCCCCATCAGCCCATTTACAATCCTTACCCCCCCTCCCTCCCCATCAGCCCATTTACAGTCCTTACCCCCCCATCAGCCCATTTACAGTCCTTACCCCTCCCCCCCCTCCCCATCAGCCCAGCTAAGTTTTAAAAAAAAAAACAGAAACCGGCTGCTGCTGCCACTGCCGCCATGGCAGCGGCAGAATGGAGAATCCCGCGGGGCCCCCCTGTCCAGCAGTCTTCTAAGCGGCCTCAGCGCGGGCTTTTCCGAGCCGCGCTAAGGGCGTGCCCCTTTCCCGCGGCTCTGTTAACCCCGCCGGGGGGCTGATGGGATTCCCCAACAGCCCCGCGGCGTGATTAACAGAGCTGCGAGAGGAGAAGCTCTCTCTCTTCGCGCAGCTCTGACAGCCGACGGAGGCCGCATAGAAGACTTCAGGACAGGGGGGCCCCGCGGGATTCTCCATTCTGCCGCTGCCACGGCGGCAGCAGCAGCAGCAGCCGGTTTCTGGGTTTTTTTTTTTAAACTTAGCTGGGCTGATGGGGGGGGGGGTGGTAAGGACTGTAAATGGGCCCCTCTCCATTCTGCCGCTGCCACGGCGGCAGCGGCAGCAGCAGCCGGTTTCTGGGGGTTTTTTTTAAACTTAGCTGGGAATCTGGGATGCAAGATGTTTTTTGCGCGGGGCCCCCTGAAACGCGGGGCCCTGTGCAAAAAACATTCTTGCTCAATGGACGGGCCGGCCCTGCCCCTCCTCATGAACTCCGCTCTTCTGGGTTGCTTCTTTCTTTGTCCTTTTCTACCACTGCCAACTTCAGACTTTGATCCTTTCACCTTGCTGCTCCTTATGCCTGGAACAAACTCCCTGAGTCTGTACATCAGACTTCATCTCTGTCCCTTTTCAAGTCCATGCTAAAGGTTCACCTATTTGAGGCCATTTTTGGATCCTGATCCTCTTTCTTCCTTATGTCTCCTTACCCTTCCCTATTTTATCCCTTTTCTTATCTTTTTTCTTGTCTGTCTTAATTCGATTGTAAGCTCTAACAAACAGGGACCGTCTTTATAATGCTGCATATGCCCTGTAGCACTTTATATAAATGATTAATAGTAGTAATAGTGAGGCAGCCATAAGGTTTAGCTGTGGGTAACCCTTCCCCCCAAGCCATGAGGATTTTACATAGTGATCAGCTTGCTAAGAAAAGACATAAAGGTTTCTGTAGGCACCCTCCCCCTCCCCTCCAGGCCTGAGCACAATACCCTCTTGCCCAGAAATCAGCAGACCAGAGCATACCAGTTTGGGCAGGTCACCCAGGCACCTTCCCAGGGGCTAGCACAATACCCCCTTGCCCAGAAATCAGCAGACCATAGCATACCGGTTTGGGCAGGTCACCCAGGCACCTTCCCAGGGGCTACTGATTGGTGGACAGAAAATACCTGAGACGAATGAGATTGTAGAATGAGTTTAAAATTGTACTGTATATAAGACATTGTAGGATGTCCTTCGGGGCTCAGATTTTTTTGTTGGAGGGTACCGGCTCTCTGTCTGGGCCTGTGCGCACATTAAAAGATCCTGTTTGCATTCCAGCCTGTCTGTGAGTTTCCTTCTGTGGGTGAGTGAGAGAATTGGAGCTTTTTCAGCTACTTGGCTGCAACATTTTGGCGACCCAGATGGGACCCTATTAAATTAAATTAAATAAAAAGCCTCTCTCATCACACCCATGGTGGGAAGACTTCTGCTCTTGCAGCATCGGGCCTCCACCAGTCAGGGACCGGCTCCTCCAGGTGATTAACGGTCCTTGGTGCCCCGGGCCCCTTTTGTGCTCCGTAAGAACACCTTGACTCGTCTGGTCAGTCGGTCCCTGCGGCTGACCCCCCCAATTGAAAAAAAATGGCTAGATAGACTGGCATCCAAACTCTCTCTGATCAGAGGTCTGGTGAGTACTACTGCCTTACTGTTTTACTGTTTGGGTAGTTCTGTATTCTGTATGTGGAAATTCTGGTAAATCTGGTAAATTCTGTGAACCTGTAGCGGCATGATCACCCGTAACGAGCCGTCCGAGTAAGGGCCCCAGAATCCCTGAAACCATTGCTCGTCCAGTCTGTATTGGGTACTGTTTTGGGTAGTTCTGTATTTCTGTATCTGGAAATTCTGGTGAAATCTGGTAAATCTGGTAAAGGAATAGGGGGGGGGGGCGCTTGCGAGCGCCAGTAAATGACTGCAGTATAAATTCAACTCTGTCACCTTGGGTCCCTTAAAAGTATTTAAAGTGCTGCCCAAACTTCTTAAAATGACCAAAAACATTAGCACTTGACCCCCTTAAGTGTGCCTTTCAAGCTGTTTATTAATAATTGCGCTGATCGCAATTCTCCAATGATCGGGGCGATTTATTTAGAGCCTACACATGCTGTCTCTAATGAAGCATACTTGGGGGCTTCTTTTGTGTTGCCATGTGCTTCTAGAGTTGGGGGCTTCTTTTGTGCTAGTGATCCTGGAGCTCCATCTAGTGGACATTAGAAAAATAGTTAGCTATATTTCTCATATTACTATTATCCTCATGGTAAAAGTTAAATCCTATGGTACAGCTAGAGAGAGTGTGTGTAATGTGTATTTGTAACAGCTGCTACTGAGGAAAGAGAGTGTATGAGTATTCGCTGCTGAGACGTCTCTGTTTTCTGTTTTCCCTCTTTTTCCCTTTGTGGTCCTGTGTGTTTTGCGCAACCAAACTCTGCCTGTTACCTGGATTATATTGTATATTGTATTCCCAGAAGTGAGATTAGAAAATTTACACTGAACATTGCATTCCTTGAATTGAGATTAGAAGATTTACACTGTAACTTGTGATTTGTAAATTGTGATTAGAGCATGGGGTCCGGAGGCTAAATTGTAGTGAAGGAGCATCCGGACCAGTTTCCCTATATAGATTCATGGCTGGTCCATATAGTTAATGTGCTGTTATGTAGAAACTGTTAGAGTGTCTCTGTAAATGTTAGAGTGTCTCTGTGTTTAGTTGTGACATTAGGGAAAGATTAGGGAAAGAAAGTTTTTGTCCAGACATTAGGTCTTTATATTTCAGGATTGATTTTGATACTCTATCAGTAAAAGGTGAAATTATTAACAAATCGCCCCTGTGTCCCCAAACAGTGAAAAACACCAGGTCTCCTGATTGCAGGGAAAGGGACAGTTTAGAAAATGTTTTGGTCATGCCTCGCAGTGGTGAGTGGGGGGTGGTTGGAACTGCTGAGATGGTTTGCATAACTACAGAAAGATACTAGGAATGAAACCATTGAAATTGTTTGCATAGCTATAGAAAGATACTGGAAGATCAGGGAGGAGTTTCTTCTTCTAGCAGATGAATGGAGGCCCATTAGAGAGGACAAAAGGACAAATCACCTAGGAGTCTTTCTCCTAGCAAACAAATGGAAACCCATTAAAGAGGACAAAAACCCCCAATTCACCTAGCCTCACCTAGCCTCCAAACAATCTTCTTGTCATCAATTTTAATTGTAGAGTTTAAGCTTCTAGAACCATGGGGGGTGCCTCCTTTGAGCATCCTCAGATGTCTGACCAGCATCTTGATTGTGTAAGGGTGGGATCAAACAAAGGCTGGTCAAATTACTATTAGCAAAGATGTATGGGGTGGGGAATATCTGTAAGGCAAAGCTCATGTGTACTAATAGTCTTGTGTTTAAATGTTTTAATCTACAGTAAATATTGTTTTTCTTTCATTGCTGGCTGTTCATTGCCAAGTTCCCCTGGATGCTAGATCAAACAAACAAGGCATGAAACTAAGGAAACTGTTTCTGTTTTCCTTTGACCTTCAAAGTAGAGGTTAAGAGCTCTGAATAAAAAGGGTAATCCAGCTTAAATTTTTATCTCTGGTACATATATTTGGTTTTGACTGCATATACAAAATTAAAAGTTAAAAGGGATTTTATATACTGTGGCAAGCACCTCACAGAGGGTTTTCAGATCAGTTTGATGCCAGTCTCAGGTATTGTTAGGTTTTAAATTAAATGTGAAAAGAATATTCTGCATTAAAAATATACAAGGAGAAGTGTTTGCATTCCAGATATCCCCCAACCTTTTCATGCAAAATTATCAGTTTCATCATCTGAATGCCTGTTTTCTGAACTGTAAGATTTAAGGCAGCTCAGTGCTGATGACTGCTGAATGGGACAGTAACATCATAGGTGCCAATTACACCAGAAAATATGGAAATATTTGTAAAATTATTTAACTTGAGTTGATTGGACAAAACCAAATTTTGCTTGTCAGCAATGATCCAGGAGAGGTTTGAGAAAATGAATGAGAGAAAATAAACAATACTAAGTTTTTAAACAATTGTTTGATATTCTTAGCAGCCTTGCCAAATAAGGATACATTAGTATGGGTAATTTGAAGTGATGTATCTGGCTAATGAATATGTAAACAAAAAAAAAACCAAAAACAAGGAGATGAGCATTTTATTCAACTATGCCGTCTCCAGAATCTTCAATTTAGGAATTCATCTAAGCCCCAACACATACTCAACAATTAGAAATAGACATCTGGAGACAGGCTGCGTGCACCTTGCACCCTGATGAGCTTTGGAAAACCCACACTAGCCATGTGGTACTTCCAGATGCATTTTGCCTCATTTTGCCCCTGTATGTCTTGGCCAGGCACGCATGGGCAAAAGAGGGATAATTTGATGACAAATTCTCACAAAAATTGGTATAATTCTAAAAAACCTTGCCAGAAATCACAGAATATGTGTGTGCAACTTGTCTGATCTATAAACATGTAAAGATCAGTCAAGGGCATAATGGAATATTTCTTACCTGCAAAGGAATCTCCAGTGGTAAAGAGACAGAGAGACAAAGAGTTTATCAAACTGAGAGACATAGTTGACACCATATGAGATAGTTATGATCTTAAGTAAATATGGATGAAATTAAGTTTGTATCATTGTGAAATCTAATCCAGCATATTTTGTTTTTTTTTTCATTCAATATTGGTGCTGCTTTTCTGAATAAGGCCTGTCACCAATTGCAATCCAGAGAGTCCAGCAGAGAAAATTGGCCAGAGTCCAGATGGAACAGACCATCCCAAGAACTCAGAACTACCCACCGCTAAGATGTGTGAAGGAGTCCCTATCTGGATCAGTGTGTCACATTGAAAAAGGGCCAAGATATCTGCCTATGAGAATGAGAGGTTCAAATTTTGAGAGAAACAGAACTTAAACTTCAGAGAAAGGTGAAGCACACTGCGAGGTCCTGGGGAACTGCTGAGAGGCAGGACCACATTGTCTGAGAATGGGAGGAGGACTATTGGACTGACTAGGGGTTTTGGGGGCTTTTGTGAATGATTGTATTGTTATCCTTTTAATATTGTTTTCTTAGAAAGTAACTGAAATCTACAAGCCATTTCGGCTTCAGCAATTGCAATACCCACACCAGCTCAAGTTTTGCTGTACTATTCTCAGAGCTTTCTTTATCACATTATTAAGCACTGCTGCTTTTGATACACTTTCATGTTATGCGTTTTCAATATTATTGAGTTGCTGCAAGAAAATGATGTTACAATGTATGTTGTCTCTAGGGAACAGTACCAGAAGCTGCTTTTCTGATGCCCCCTATCTGTCTCAAATGGTTGTTGTCCATTGCCCTTAGTGGGATTACCTTTGCCCCATTCACAAGAAAAGAAAAAGAAAAATTGGAGAATGAAAGGAAATTGGCTGATAGGTATGTCTAGTATGGCTGCATCCTTGCCTGAGGCTGTAATACATTATGATGGCACGGAAAAAAACATGTGGGCTAAGAAAATGAGTACCCAGAGCCCAGCACAACAAGAGTAAAGCCAGGGGGAACCATACTCTGAACAGAAGTGCACAGAGAATGGACCCAGCTAAGAAACAGGTCAGGCCTAAAAGTGCACAGAAAATGGACCCAGCTAAGAAAAGACATGCCAGGCCTGAACAGATTGAACAGGCCTGAGCAAGCTGGGCTGTGGCAGGTGCAGGCCTGTGACCCACAGTGTCCGAACATAAGCAGGCCAACATGGCTAGCTTGACCTGTAAATGAGGCCTGTGGAGAGGCATATAGGATTGCACATCCCCCAATATGCTGCTATTGTAAGATAGAACTCAGTAGAAGTATTGAATTAGCTTAGGTAAGCAGAACTGCAGTATTGAAAGATGGAAAAATACAGAAAAGACATGTTTAAAAGTTACTGATAAGAAAAAGTACATCTGCAAAGAAATAATGAGGAGTGCTGACAGATGAGTTACAGAACCTTGCTCTTCTGTATGCACAAATTGGTTCTATAACCTTGAGAGTGTGAAAGTAACAAGTTGATGAACTGACCATTGTAATTGGGACTAGAAGGGGGGCAGGCAGGTGTCATGCCCACAGAAGGGACATAACTGGATAAACTTATCAGTACCGGGACCAATGGAAGAGGTACGGGAGGTACGGGAGATTACCGGGACCAATGAAATGTTTTTCTATACCTAGAATGGAACAGAAGTCTATAAAAGTTGTTGTAATGCTTGAAAACTTTGCTCAGCCATTTTGAAATTGATTGGTTCGAGACTTGTGCACAAATAAATGATTTGGACCTTCTGAACAGACTCCTGGTATCATTGGTTTGTCTGCGCTTTGCTGCTACATATTCCTTGGTGCGTTGGCCGGGAAGTTGTGGAATCAAAGTGTATATAGGGCAATATACCACGACTTTCCGCCTCTATAGGCTTGGTCCTGCCGGGATCGCGCCCTTCCGACGAGGGCTGCTCCCTGGCGCCACCGGTCCCTTGTATCGGAGGGAGCTGGTCGGACCTCGGCGGGTGACGAGCCCGGCTGGAGTCAACGCCTCGAACCCGAGTGAGGGGAGTCCGAGGTCCAACTCATGCGCCTGCTTGGGAAGTTTGAGGACCGGATCCGGTGAGTATAGTTTTGATTTTGGGTCTAGACAGAAATAGAAAGCGCAGTACTGCCATTGGAACTTGGAACTTTGGAATTTGTAATCTCGAGATATAGGGAATTGGTAAGAGAGCATGATCACCTCTCAAGGAAGGGCCGAGTAGCCTGGCATGGGAATTCGCCGGGTGAAACCCCCATCCTTTTTGTAATTGGGAAATTGGAAAAGACTAGTCAGAATAGATAGAAACGAATGCATTCTGGGATACGTTGCTAGCATGATTGTGTGAACGAAGTGTGAATGAGAGGTCTGGCAGCATGGACCAAGTGAAGGCGGACCCCTGAGTAGCGCATTTCCTGACTGGGCGACCGCGTTCAGGTCACGAAAAGGGGGAAGCGATTGTCGTCTTGTCTTGTTATTTGTACTCCTTATACGTTTCCAGGGCCGTGAGGACCCCTTACCCACGGTCCGCCCTCCTTTTCCCTTCTGTCTGTTGTTGCGCGCACACATCGAAATGGGAGGGGCGGGGTCTACTAGAAACACTCCATTAGAATGTATGATCGCACATTTTAAAGAGGGATATTCAGGAGATTATGGTATTAAAATGACAGCAGCCCGTTTGCAGATTTTGTGTACTAGGGAGTGGCCCGATCTAGACCCCATCTGGCCCCGAGAGGGAACGTTCAAAGTAGAGATTATTCAGTCAATACACCGTAGAGTGCGGATAGCGCACCCCGACCAGTACCCCTATATAGATTCCTGGTTAAGTATTTGTGAAGATCCGCCCCCCTGGGCGCAGCGCTGTTATGAGGAACAGTGCAGAATAATGTTAGCTAAAGCAGATTCTAGACAGAAGACGGAACAGCCTAGAATAAAAGAGCAGGATAAGAAAGCCAGAAAGAAGCCCATCCTGGCAGATCCTGATTCCCCAGAAATAATTCTCAGGCAGCCCCGAACCCCAGGTCCAGTAAGAGTAGCCCGGCGTCCTGCCCCAGAACCCCAGAGACGGCCAGAGCCGAGGCGGGACCCAACCCCTGATCCCCCTCCTGGAGAAGAGAAAGAGGAAGAATTAGCGGGAAAAGAAGAGGAGGACCTAAAAAGCGAGTCAGAAGTGGAGACTGAAGAAGGAGAAAGAGAGAATCCCCCAGATGAGGAAAGTGTACAAATAATTGAGAAAGTCAGCACTAGCACTAGCATGCCAGTGACAGAGAAACCCAAAGCAAAACCTGTTGAGAAAAAGAAAGTGACTCCTGCAAAGGCAACGACAATAACCCTTAGATCCCAAAAGACACCCATAGCAGCTAAACTGTTTCCCTTACGGCAAGTCCCGGGAGTGCCCGTAAAGAATGATAATGATGAAGTGGTAGCGGGACCCCTAACTTATGTGTATATCCCTTTCTCTACAACTGATTTATTAAATTGGAGGTCGCATTATGCCTCCTATACTAGCAAGCCCCAGGAGCTGACAGAATTAGTAACTAGTATTATGGAAACTCACCAACCCACTTGGCCAGATTGCCGTCAGCTCCTGACCACCCTATTCACTACAGAAGAACGAGCAAGAATTAGAAAAGCAGCTATTGAATGGATGGCAGAAAACCCTGCAGCTCCGGCACAGGGGCAGAATATAATAGACCGTAGGGAAGCAGCTCAGAGAGAATTCCCGAATGAAGACCCCCAATGGGATCCAAATACAGATGAAGGATCCACAGCCCTAGCCCGTTTTCGCCAAGGCTTTTTACAAGGCCTGAGAAGGGGGGGCCAGAAAGCTATGAACCTTTCCAAAGTTACAGGAGTTATCCAAGGGATAGATGAGAGCCCAGCAGATTTTTATGAAAGATTAACTGAAGCATACAGAATGTATACTCCCTATGATCCCGAGGCACCAGGAAGTTTATGTATGGTGAATTCTGCTTTTGTAAACCAGTCTCAACCAGACATTAGACGCAAATTACAGAAGTTAGAAGGGTTTGCGGGCATGAATGCAACACAGTTATTGGAAGTCGCTCATAAAGTGTATGTGAATCGTGATACTGAAAGACAGAGAGAATGTGATAGAAAGATGAAGAAGAAAGCTGATTTTTTGGCTGCGGCCATAGTGGAACAGAAAAGGGGAGGTGTCCCTAGTCGAAGGAGCAGAGGAAGAGGGCGGGGTCAAGGCGGAGGCCGGACCCAGAGACTAGGCGTGAACCAATGCGCCTATTGCAGAGAGGAAGGACATTGGAGAGATATGTGCCCGCAACTCGAAGACGCCCAGCATGATGACGACAGCAGCCATCAGTGGCGAGAAGAAAGACGAAGCTATCCCCGAAGCCGAGGAGGAGCCAATCGAGAACAATTCCAGCGAGAGAGAGGAGGAACCATTCAAGCATTGGCCACACCAGCCCATGATGAGAATGACGTGGATTAGGACAGACCGGGCTCCAAGTTTGCTTTAGGTCTCCAGGAGCCTATGGTCGGAATACAAATAGGAGACCAAATTATGGACTTTATGGTTGATACTGGAGCACAACATTCAGTAATAGACAAAAAGATAGCCCCATTCACTACAAAAGCAGTCACTATCATAGGAGCAACTGGTGCCAGAGCCACAAAGTCTTTTCTTCAAAACCGAATATGCAGTCTGGGAGGACAGCAAATAACTCATCAATTCCTTTACATGCCCGAATGTCCAGTGCCACTACTGGGACGAGATATGCTAGCCAAGCTTCAAGCACAGATATCTTTCTCTGAGCAAGGAGAAATGCAAATGACAGTAAATCCCCAAACCAAACCAGCAGGAGTAATGCTGCTGACAGTTCCCCGAGAAGAAGAATGGAGGTATTACATTGATGATTCGATACAAGATACCTATTTTGAACAAACTTTGAAAAGTATTTATGCACCACCTGGAGTATGGGCAGAAGGCAGCCCCCCAGGCCTAGCTAAACATATAGCTCCAGTGATTGTAACCCTCAAGCCTAGTGCTACACCAGTGCACGTCAAACAGTACCCTCTCCCAAGAGCCGCAATTGAAGGCATCCATCGCCACCTACAAAGATTGCTTGAGTATGGCCTACTAAAAGTATGCCAATCCCCATGGAACACTCCACTTTTGCCAGTAAAGAAGCCTGGGACAGATGATTATCGCCCAGTGCAAGATTTGAGAAGAGTAAATGATGCAGCTGAGACCATACATCCAGTCGTACCCAACCCTTACACCCTCCTAGGACTGATACCTGCTGAAGCTACCCATTTCACTGTACTGGATTTGAAAGATGCATTCTTTTGCATAAGATTAGCCCCTGTAAGCCAAATATTGTTTGCATTCGAATGGCAGGACCCCATCTCTGGAAGAGGGGGCCAACTTACCTGGACAAGATTACCCCAAGGATTCAAGAATTCGCCTACCATCTTTAGTGCCGCACTAAATCAAGACCTTTCAAGCTATCCAGTAGCCCCGGGGAAGAGAGTGCTTCTCCAATACGTGGATGATCTGTTGATAGCTGCCGTATCAGAAAGTGAATGTATATTAGCCACCAAAGATCTCTTGCAGTTACTAGAGGAAGCTGGATACAAAGTTTCCAGAGCCAAAGCACAGCTATGCCAAAAAGAAGTGAAATACTTGGGTTTTCGTATCACCCAAGGAAGCAGAAGATTAGGCAGAGAAAGAAAAGAAGCAGTATGTAGAATTCCAACTCCAACAACCAGAAAGCAAGTCAGAGCCTTTCTGGGAGCGGCAGGATATTGCCGAATTTGGATACCCAACTTTGCCCAAATTGCCAAACCACTGTATGAAGCCACAAAAGGAGAAGAGAAGTCACCACTGGAGTGGGGACTTGAGCAGGACACAGCCTTCCAGAAGTTAAAAGAAGAATTGATGTCATCACCAGCACTTGGACTACCAGATGTCCACAAACCTTTTCACTTGTTTGTACATGAAGCACAGGGAAATGCCCTAGGCATGTTGACTCAGAAATTGGGAAATTGGGAACGACCTGTAGCCTACCTATCGAAACAATTGGACCCTGTGGCCAAAGGATGGCCACCTTGCTTGAGAGCAGTTGCAGCTACAGCACTACTAGTGAGTGAAGCAGACAAACTCACACTAGGACAGAACATACGAGTCACTGTGCCACATGCAGTCCTTGCCCTTATGGAACAAAAAGCAAATTATTGGCTCACCAATTCCCGAATGTTGAAGTACCAGAGCATGTTATGTGAAAACCCACAGATACAACTTGAAGTGAGCCATGCCCTGAATCCAGCCACCTTGATACCTATCAGTGAAGAACTCCCAGAACATGACTGTATCGAAGTCATGGAGACTGTATTCTCCAGCCGACCCGACTTGACAGATGTGCCCATAGAAAATCCTGACCAAACCTATTATGTTGATGGGAGCAGTCTCATCCTTGATGGACGACGCTGTGCCGGATATGCAGTCGTCACTCAACACGAAGTAGTTGAATCATCAGCCCTAGCCTCAGGCACATCAGCCCAGAAAGCCGAATTGATAGCACTCACCAGAGCATTGTTGTTAGGAGAAAAACTTATACTGAATGTATATACAGATTCCAAATATGCCTTCACTACCCTGCATGCCCATGGAGCTCTCTATAAAGAAAGAGGACTCATCACATCCGGAGGAAAATCAGTCAAATATGGTCCCGAAATATTGATGTTACTTGATGCCGTTTGGGCCCCAACACGTGTAGCTGTCATGCATTGCAGAGGACATCAAGCAGGAAAAGGAGAAGTTGCCCGAGGAAATAGATTTGCAGATGCCTCAGCACGACAAGCAGCTATGACAGGACAAATTGCCCCACAAGCTATGCCAATGCAAGCAGCGTTGTTTCCAGTACCTTTGAATCTATGGACCCCACGATATACCACCAAAGAATTGGACTACTATTGTGACAAAGAAAATGGAGTATTGAAAGACGGATGGATTGAGCTGCCACCAGAAGAGGGCAGTCAACCTCCAGGACGAATAGTAATTCCTGAACTGTTAGGACCATCCTTTGTCAAAGCTTTCCACGAAGCCACCCACTATGGGAAGAGTGCTATGGAAAAAGCACTCAGACCACATTTCTACATCCCTCTGATGACAACCATATCAGCTTCAGTAGCACGACAATGTCAAACTTGTGCCAAGAATAATGCCAAGCAAGGCCTTATTACAGCACCCCGAGTTCAGTCAAGAGGTGTGACCCCCATGCACAACCTCCAAGTTGATTTTACCGAAATGCCAAAAGCCAATGGATATCATTATCTACTAGTATTAGTTTGTACTTTCTCTGGGTGGGTAGAAGCTTTCCCAACCAGAACTGAGAAAGCCCGAGAAGTTACCAAAGTCTTAATGAGAGAGATTGTCCCCAGATTCGGAATTCCAGCAGTAATAGGGTCAGATAATGGACCCTCATTTGTCTCCCAAGTTACTCAGCAGTTAGCAAAAGCTTTGCAGATACAATGGAAACTCCACACTGCATACAGACCCCAGAGTTCAGGGAAAGTTGAGCGAATGAATCGTACCTTGAAAGCCCAAATGTCTAAGCTTTGTCAGGAGACACAATTGAAGTGGCCCCAAGTGCTCCCCATAGCTTTATTCAGAATACGCTCAGCTCCTGTAAAGTCAACAGGATTTTCCCCTTTTGAAGTTTTGTATGGTAAACCCCCACCAATAGTGCAGGGAATCAAAGGAAGTCTAGCCCAAATTGGTTCGGAAATAACCAGACAAGAACTTCTAGCTCTAAGTTTTGTTCTGCAGACTCTCCATACGTGGATCCAAGACCAGTTGCCTATCAACTTGACGGAACCCTTGCATCCCTACCAGCCTGGTACTTCGGTGTGGATCAAAGATTGGAAGAAGACACCGTTGGAACCCCATTGGAAGGGACCGTACACCGTCATCCTGTCTACCCCAACTGCAGTAAAGGTAGCCGAGATCGACGCCTGGATCCACCACAGCAGAGTCAAGCCCGCCGCCGATCCTGAACCAGAGCAGTGGACAGCAGAACAGCACCCTGATGTACCCTTGCGAGTTACTCTGAGATGGCAACCAGCAGCATAGACACTTCATCACAAGTGCTTTGCAGTAGCCAAGTCTTTCGAAGAGGATTGCTGTTTTCCATGCAGCAACAGTTTTGTTTCAACGAACCCAATTTGTGTGTGATTTGACACACTACTTTGAGACTACACTGACTAAGCCAGACTCCACAAGCCAACTGAATTGCTAAGTTGGTCAATGTGTACTGGACAACTTGAGGATCTTCAATCAACACTCAGCACCCGTTAAATTGCTTCATTAGCAAACGGGACGAAGAATAATAGATCGTCGTGATCAAGATCAGCAAGCTGAGGATTCAGAAGAACTCCAATCAACATCGACATGCATCTTTACTTTTGCTTTACTTTGGTTGCCTTCTTTGGAGGTTTTGAACAGACTTATGCTTTACCTCCATGCACTGCCTGCATTACTTCTACTAGAATTGGACTGAAAGTAACTCAGACTTTGCTTTATCATTCTTACTATACCTGCGAGGGAACAGTAACTCGGTGTATCTATAACACCACTGAACTAAATGTTTGCACTCATGGGAAAATTAAGACATGTTATAATCCGCATCAGAATCCATCCTATTACACGATGGAAATAAGATGGAAGGATGCAGATGGACCTATATTAGCTGCAACGCCACCACTTAAGGACATTACTAAACCTGCTGTTTTGAATTTTGATGCATGCAATGCTATTAATAGAGATAGTTATTCCACCTGTGGTACATGGGAGAAAGCGTATCGAAATGACCATAAGTACATGTGTCCAGAAGGTGCCACAGGTTGGAGAAAGTGTACAGGGAAAAAGGAACCAGGCTATAGTACTGCCCCAGCAGCAGACTACTATTGCCCGTATTGGGGATGTGTTTTTTATGCTACCTGGAACACTGGTATAACTGATGAGAAAATAGATAAACGAATGGCTACTTTAACCAAGCCAACCACAAATGATAAATGTCAGAAAGATGCTTGTAACCCCTTACACTTACGTATACACAATCCCCATGCATGGAAACAGGGATATAAGTTTGGTTTACGTATTGCTGGAGGAGCAATAGATCCAGGGACCATTGTGTATATCAGATTGAATACCCAAGCCCACAAGTCATCTAAATATCATCTTCATAATACTTTCTATGAAGCCATGCATGTAAATAAGTTTGAGATCCCTCACCCCTCACAGAATTTATTTCTAGAATTAGCCGGAGCAGTAGTATCTAGTCTTAAAATCACAGATTGTTATTTCTGTGGCGGAACCCAAATGGGAGATCAGTGGCCATGGGAAGCCCAAGAATTGAATTATTCCATGATTTACAATCAGACTGAATTACACAAGACTACCAGTGAATGGGTGTTAGCGCACTCAATCGTTGGACGTCTTTGCTATGCCAGAACTGGACTCCAGTTCACCCAAAAGGTAGGACAGCTGGTCTGTCTTAGCCAGAAATACTATAATGCCACGACCACAAAGACAGCATGGTGGTCAGGAATTGGACATCCTGAACCTCCTAACCCATTAGCCAGATTTCCTGAACTGGCAGGTCTATGGACTAACCTTGCTGAAGTCCAAGCCTGGCTGGCCCCACCTGGCCTATATTGGATCTGTGGAAACCGAGCATATGCACAACTCCCACCACACTGGGGAGGAGCATGTGTCTTAGGAACCATCAGACCTTCTTTCTTTCTTTTAAACACTGAACATGGAGAACAATTAGGATACCCAGTATACACTACCCACCGACACAAAAGAGCACTAAGACAAAAGAGAGAGGCCTTACAGATAGGCAAGTGGGAGAAATGGCAAGGTGATGATTGGCCACCAGAAAGAATTATTGAGTATTATGGACCCGCCACTTGGAATGATGATGGTATGTATGGTTATCGTACCCCAATTTATATGATTAATCGTATCATTCGCTTACAAGCAGTAGTTGAAATAATAACCAATGAAACTAGTCATGCTCTCACGCTCTTAGCTAGACAAAGTACTCAGATGCGCACTGCGATATATCAGAACCGCTTAGCACTTGATTATTTGTTAGCAGCTGAAGGAGGAGTATGTGGTAAGCTGAACTTAACCAATTGCTGTTGAAAATAGATGATAAAGGTCAAGTAGTTGAAGAAATTGCTAAAGATATGCAAAGACATGCTTATGTGCCAGTACAGACGTGGCACTCATTGAAATTTCCTAATTGGTTTGCTAACCTCTTTTCATGGGTGGGAGGATTTAAGACTTTCATCGTATTGGTACTAATCCTTGTTGCTGTTATCTTCTTATTACCATGTTTAATCCCATGTTGTATGCGTTCCATTCATAACACTATTGATAGTACAGTAGAGCGGAAGACCGCAACAAAAATCATGGCTTTATATACAGCCAGTCCTGGTAGAAATCCTTTAGCCAGGATGTGATTCTTCAGAAAGTGATTTAATTCTCACACCTTATTAAGTAATAGGGTGAGATTAATCAAAGGGGGGAATGTGGCAGGTGCAGGCCTGTGACCCACAGTGTCCGAACATAAGCAGGCCAACATGGCTAGCTTGACCTGTAAATGAGGCCTGTGGAGAGGCATATAGGATTGCACATCCCCCAATATGCTGCTATTGTAAGATAGAACTCAGTAGAAGTATTGAATTAGCTTAGGTAAGCAGAACTGCAGTATTGAAAGATGGAAAAATACAGAAAAGACATGTTTAAAAGTTACTGATAAGAAAAAGTACATCTGCAAAGAAATAATGAGGAGTGCTGACAGATGAGTTACAGAACCTTGCTCTTCTGTATGCACAAATTGGTTCTATAACCTTGAGAGTGTGAAAGTAACAAGTTGATGAACTGACCATTGTAATTGGGACTAGAAGGGGGGCAGGCAGGTGTCATGCCCACAGAAGGGACATAACTGGATAAACTTATCAGTACCGGGACCAATGGAAGAGGTACGGGAGGTACGGGAGATTACCGGGACCAATGAAATGTTTTTCTATACCTAGAATGGAACAGAAGTCTATAAAAGTTGTTGTAATGCTTGAAAACTTTGCTCAGCCATTTTGAAATTGATTGGTTCGAGACTTGTGCACAAATAAATGATTTGGACCTTCTGAACAGACTCCTGGTATCATTGGTTTGTCTGCGCTTTGCTGCTACAGGGCAAGCCTGGACAAGTTAAACAGGCCAAACAGAGCTGGTGATACAAAGTGCTCATGAGCCCTGAAGACTACAGTGTCAGTGATTAATGAAACAAAGGGGATGGCAAGGTGTAGCCAGAATGACTCAACACTAGCAAGAATAAAAGCCATTAATATGTTAATAAGGGTGGATCCCAGGGAAAGAGGCCTCTGCAGACCCTACAACCTTTTACAGACAGTACAGCAACTTTTGCACACGGAACAAAACTTTTGTGCAGGAGTTGCTACAGAGGGTATAGGGTATGTGTTGTTTTAAACTCACTGACGCAAGTGTTTCCATTGAACACTCTATCCAAGACCTACGTGATCTAGTTAATCATATTACTGACCCATCCATGGGTCCTGGGTGATTTATGAAGTGGTTCAGTTGGCTAGGGGGACTAAAAATCCCAGTGGTAGGGGTTCTTTTTATTTTACTGCTATGTGCCATTCTGCCATGTTGTATCCCCATTCTTTACTGCTTCATTACCACCACCCTTGATACCCTGGTAGAACGCAAGGCGGCTACCACTGTCATGGCCCTGACCCAATACACCCCTCTGCGGCTTGCCTCCAGTAATACTGCCCTCTACCGCCCCTAGCGGTTGAGGTTTCACTTAAAAAGGGGGGAGTGAGGCAGCCATAAGGTTTAGCTGTGGGTAACCCTTCCCCCCAAGCCATGAGGATTTTACATAGTGATCAGCTTGCTAAGAAAAGACATAAAGGTTTCAGTAGGCACCCTTCCCCCCTCCCCCTTCCAGGCCTGAGCACAATACCCTCTTGCCCAAAAATCAGCAGACCAGAGCATACCGGTTTGGGCAGGTCACCCAGGCACCTTCCCAAGGGCTAGCACAATACCCCCTTACCCAGAAATCAGCAGACCATAGCATACCGGTTTTGGCAGGTCACCCAGGCACCTTCCCAGGGGCTACTGATTGGTGGACAGAAAATATCTGAGACGAATGAGATTGTAGAATGAGTTTAAAATTGTACTGTATATAAGACATTGTAGGACGTCCTTTGGGGCTCTGATTCTTTTGTTGGAGGGTACCGGCTCTCTGTCTGGGCCTGTGCGCACATTAAAAGATCCTGTTTGCATTCCAGCCTGTCTGTGAGTTTCCTTCTGTGGGTGAGTGAGAGAACTGGAGCTTTTTCAGCTACTTGGCTGCAACAATAGAAATAGTATCTGCTTATGATTATCACTGTTTCGCTTTATTTATGCTGTTTCTGCCTTTTGTGTTCTGGAAAGGAGGCTTCTGAAAGAATTCATTACCATTTGTTTTTTTGCTTTCTACCCCAATATTCCTTTTGTGGATTCTATAAACTGCAATAAATATAGCATGAAAGGAAGAATTCAAAGGTATTTACCACAGCATAGATAATAAGCCATTTATCCTAAAACAAAGTTGAAAGATAGATGTTAAATTATGGTACTTTGCTTTGCCATAACATCAGATGAGATTTTAGAACATTTTGAAGGATATGTGTACTGAGCTGTTCGTCTTAATAGCAGATTTCTGTAAGGTCAAGTTAAATTTATTTGTTAAGAGTGTAGTGCCTGCCCATGTTAACTTTGGGCCTCTCCCATAGCTCTCAAAAGCTAGTCAAGAAATATTTTGCACTGTCCATAGAAAATTATCAGCTCACATTTTCAAGCCTACTTTCTGAAGGCTCATAATTCAACATTTTTATGCTGCTTGCAAACAGGAAGGCCCTAGCTATCTTGTTTTTTGATAGCTGGCCTTCTCCCCCTACTGGTTGGTTTGGGAATGTGCTTACTGCATGAAGATGCTACAGGTTTCTTTTTTGTGACACACCTGGAACAAAGTTACCTAGCTGGGTGACAAATGTCCATCGCTGGAGGATTTTATAGCAGCTTGGACAAACACATGGTCTAGGTCCAGTGATGATGGGGAGGGTGTAAACTAAATGAGCTTGAGGTCCCTTCCAGTCCTAAGCCTTCTGTAATGGTGAAACCCTTTTATCCAGAGCGATTTTCTCCTATTTCACCCACGTGATAAAATGTATTTCCTATAATTTTCTTACTCATTTGGTGTTAAACCCTCACTGCAAAGAAGTCTCTCCCATTTCAAGATTATTCTTCTGACTTGCTGCCCATGGCGTTGGCAGGGTGGCCCCAGTGGCCTCAGTGCTACACATTGCCATAGAGAAGGCTCAAGTTCAGTACCCAAACCCGATAAAACATTTACAGCCAACACCTTGGAATATTGAATTTCACACTGACAGAAAGCAAGAAAACTGGATATTGTGATAAAAGTAGAACTATACTACTAATACTGGCAGTGCCAAGTGACTAATGTATATTAGGTGTAAAGAAAAAACAGATTCTCAAGTGTGAGGTGTGCCTCTTGGCATATACACATTCTGGCCTCTCTCATTCATTTCCTCAACCTCCAATTCCTTGCACTCTGGCCCCTCCACTTGTACTCTCACCCCCAGCCCTCTGATCCCCTTCCCAGACTCTCTCTTTCTATTCTTTCTTTTCCATCCCCACTGCCCCTTTAAATGTCTCCTGCCTTCTCCCTGTATCTAACCTTTTTCCTGGCCTGTGGAAGGTTCCCGTTCTTCTGTTGGCAGCAGGTGGGGTCCCCGCGGGCAGATTGCAGCCGTCTTAGCAGAAATTGTAACCTTGTCCATCTCTTCTGCTCACAAAAGGTGGGCTTCCCACCAGCAGACTACAGCAGTTTTGGCCGCAGTTGCAGCTTCTTCATTCTGTGCCAATGGAAGATGGACTTCGCCACCATGAGAGGAAATCCCTGCCTGCCTGCCTATCCACCTGTCTTAATCCAAACTGACAGAATTGTTTCTGCAAGCTCAAACAAACCAACACATACAGAGACAGATAAACAGACAGATGGATGGAGCCTCCCCAATAGGTGCTACTGCTTATATGAAACATGTCTAAAATGTCGCATTGATAACCATGTCATTCTTTTCCAGAGATTTCAGTGGCATCACACTCCTAACTAGGTCACTCACTACCATAGGCACAAACTAAGCAACTTCCAGGCAAAAAAAAAAAAAGAAAACAGCTCAGTAGATGAGATACTCGAGTCCTCTTTGCTACATAACTTTGGTTGGAATTTCAGACACAAGCTATACACTAGTATAGTTAAACCAGCATTTAGTTCACTTAGGGGTATGTTTACTAAAGTGCTCTAGGTTTTTGCAGGTATCACATATTTAGGGTAGATACTGCCACATCGTATGTACAAAAGATGTGCAGTACCTGTTGGGGGGGTGTACAGCATGGCCCCAGCAGATACTGCACTGATTCAGATCCTAATGAGCGCTGAAACAACAACGCCCATTGAGGTGGCATTAAGTGCATCTGTACTACCTACAAAATTAATGGTGAATACATATTGCAAATGCCTGCTCACACCATCATACACAGACATGCCTGTGCTCTGCCCATTTCTCTAAGCAGATAGCATGGAATTAACCCCGCCTTGTCTGTTTAGCACTCACGCTGATATTGCAGGCCAATAGTGCACATTCAAGCTTGCATTAACAAATAGCACAGCTTAGTAAACATGCCCTTTAGTATGCGAGTACTTTTGAAAAATTATTTTATTTATTTCTTTAAATACACCTATAATCTTCTTATTCATTATATAGCTGTGTCCCACATGGAGTACAATTATTCAGGTCACAAGACAACAGTCAAATAAAAAAAATATATACAAAATATACAACACAAATCCCTAAAGAACTCAAACATTAAAAATTATGTCCACGTGTAACTTGTCTGACCTAATTATAATCCGTCTTCTATTCACAAATTTTTTATGGGGGTGAAAGTACTCATGTAATGAAATATGTGCTTATGTTTTACTTCCTATGTAGAGAGCAAATTTTCAAACTGCTAAATATAACTCCATGGTAGATCTCAACCTATCCGAAAATGGGCAAATCCCTAGCTAGCCCACTGACTTCAAAGATCACAGGATTCCTTTCCATAGGTTTGCAATGGCGGATTCTCCCTTCTAAATATCCAAACCACCCTATCTGAGGCATTTTTCAATCTCTTCATGCAGCTAACAGGTCAGCAGTTACAAGGCAAACTCATTTTCAACCTCACCTCCCCCAAGAGGTTTCCCTGTGAAAATGTATCAGCACGCACCCTATAGGTATATCAAACATACACATTGGAAAGTATGCATAGTGATTATATTTCACCATACTTACTTTCCCTCCATCGCCGTAACCTTACTCTATTTGCAACTGAATTTAGAGAATTGGAGCCAAAGAACAGAGGAAGGATTTTTTTTATATGGTGAGCCCGGGATTAGCACAGTGAATTCAGTCACCAGATATCCAATTTTTGAGGATTCTCCCCAGTTTTGAGGTAGTGTCCCAGATTCCATAGACTATAATCACCACAAGTTCAGTGGGGACAGAGGTAAAGGACATTGCTTCTCCTGCCTCTCCCTCTGATGCATCTTCTCGATCCTGATAGAAGAAGATGTCAAATTAATTTCTTTTCTGAAAAAAGAGGAGGAATTTTAGAAATATATAGAATATTTATTTATATATATAATATAAGGTTTGAATAAATATATATGTATGTATGCATGCTTATAACTAGAGAAGGGTTGCTATTGTCATTTTTAAACTTGCAAAATTACTGAATGCTGCTTAGACTGGTCATTTAGAAATATGTTGGGAAAAAATGCCTGAGGAGGAAGGAACCCTGCCCCTCCCAGCCCAGGTGTTCAAGATTGGTTACTGGATTTTTGGAGAGCCATACTGTAATGCCACCTTCTCATCCCTGCATGTAAAACTCTGTGTCTTGTGAAAGAAGGGGGGAGAGGGTGATATTATAATCTTGTGGGGGGAGGGGTATATTCAGCAGTGGTGGCTAGGCTAGCTGCTGCCATTGTAATAAATCCCAGATTTTCAGTGGTGGAACATATCCAGTTTCCACCGCTAAATAGCTAGGTTCGCCGTACAGCAGAGCCGCTATCTGGTTACTGGCAAAATTTGGCCGCTATGTAGATAGCACTATCCGATTAGAGTTAGGGCAGCCATTCACCTGTCCTAATTTTAATTGGTTAACCTATCCAGCCAACAGCTGAATATCACCACTAACTGGATAGACACCATCACCTCTCCTGTTCTACCTGGGTGTTTTTTCTGCAGTCTGTGGGAATATTCAGTATCACTAATTGGTTAGTGTTGAACATGTTTAAACCAGCTAGCAGGTCTGTTTACTGGCTAAAATGCTTTGAATATTTATTTATTTAACAGGTTTTATATATTATATATTTTATAGACAAGAAGAAAATTGATGCCTTTGAATTATGGTGCTGGCGACGAATGCTGTGTATACCATGGACTGCCCAAAGAACAAATCAGTCAGTACTAGAGGAGATCAAACCTAAACTTTCTTTAGAAGCTCAGATGACAAGACTTCGACTTTCATACTTTGGACACATTTAAACATCATGCGAAGAGAGAGATCATTAGAGAAAGACATCATGCTTGACAAGGTAGAAGGTCAACGCAAAAGAGTAAGACCATCAATGAGATGGATCGATACAATAACAGCAGCTATGGGTGCCAGTCTGTCAACAATGTGCCGCCTGACCGAAGACCCAACATAATTTAGGACAACTATCCAGAGGGTCACCATGAGTCAACACCAACTTGACGGCACTTAACAACAACAAATACTGCCTTAGGGCCAAGGCAGTTTACAGAGAACAATTAACAATCTCAATTGAGAAAGAATTACATAGAACATAAAGGAGTATAACTTGGAGTTAACAGAAATGGGGGTAACTTATTTAGAGGGATGGGGCAGATTATTATGTAGGTTCATTGGTGCCATAGTACTCATTGAAGAGGTATGTCTTTAGTAGCTTTTTAAGGTCTTGGGTTACTTGAGCAGAGTATATTGGAGGTGGGAGTGAGTTCCAGATTGAGGGGGCGAAGAGGGTGAAGGCTCTATTGTTTGCTGGGTGCATTTTGTCTTGAGTGGAGGGATAACTAGTAAATTTTGGGTGGTTGATCTTCTTTCTCTTGTGGGAGCTCTTCTGATCAGTGAGTTGAGGCAGGGTGCAGATAAATTGTGAATGATTTTGTGGGTGGTTGTTATCACCTTGTGATTTATATTTGTACTATTGGTAGCCAGTTTAGGCTCTTGAGGGTGGGAGTGATATGCTGGAGTCTTGACGTGCCTGTTGGTATTCTGGCTGCCATATTTTGGGCTAATTGGAGGGGGTAGAGAGTGTGTTTTGGGAGCTCTTGGTATAGGATGTTGCCATAGTCTAAAGTGGGGTGTTATGATGGCTTGGAAAACAGTTCTATGGTCGTTGTGGTGTAGTAGCGGTCATAGGGATTGTAGCGATTTCATCTTGGAGGTATGCAGTGTTGGCTGTTTTCTTGATGTGGAAGTGCATGTTGAGGTTCCCGTCGAGTGTTATGCCTAGATATTTGATTTCATGTTTTATCGTGATTTCAGTGTTTTGAAGTGTTAACTTTGCTGGTGGGGAGAAGGAGGTGTCTCTTGTGACCAGTAGAGCCTTGGTCTTGTTGCTGTTCACTTTTAGGTTTAGGCTTCTGAGGTGGACAGTTATGGCTAAGAAGCAGTCTGAGATGTTGGAGAAATCTAGAGCTAAGGTGTGAAAGGGTGTATAGAACATGATGTCATCTGCATAGAGGTGGAAGCGCATGCTGAATCTTCTGAGTAGGTCGCAGATGGTTGTATGTAGATATTGAAAAGAAGTGCTGACAAGGCTGATCCTTGGGGTACGCCTTGGTTTATGCTAAACTGGTTGGATTTGAGGGAGCCAATTTTTACTTGAAGTTGTCAGTTAGTGAGGTATGAGGAGAATCAGGTTAGGGTGCTTTTGCTGAGGCTCATGTTCTTCAATCTGGTGAGCCGTGTGTTGTGAGATGGAGTCAAAAACTGCACTGTGTCAAGGGAAATCATTGTGAAAACTTGATGTGGTTTGTCCAGGCCTTTGTTTAGTGTATCGAAGACTGCAGTGAGGAGGGGGGGGGGGAGTGTGGGATCCTGCTGGTAGGGTAAAGGATGTCATAGCATGGTCAGACCAAGGGACTGGGTTGGTTTGAATGTTGAATTGGGTTGTTGGGATGTGGCTGGGTACGAATATAAGGTCTAGGGTTGCTGCTTTGTAATGTGTGGGTTCCATGATGAGCTGGTGCAAATGAAGTGTTCCATGGCTTTGGTGAAGGTCAAAGCACCAGTGTATTTGTTGTCTGCCTTTTCTAAGGACATTAAGATGTCTTACAGAATTATTTGAATTCAGCTATGAGTTGTCTCTCTCCCAAATGGGAGAAAGTCTCTTTAAGTGGGTATTGGAGGCAGTGGAAGGTAAAGCGAGTTGCCCAAATTCGCAAGGAACTTCAGTGGGTAAAATAGAATTTGCACCTTTGTTTTCATGCTTTGCAGCTCATTGCTTTAAGCATTTGGCCCAGCTGCTCCTTTTTCAGCTACTGACAGTCATAGAAAACTTCCCCACAAAGTGACTCAGAGTAATGAACTAAGTCTTATGCAACAGTGAGAAATAAACTTCCAAAAGTCATGACTTGCACGATTGTGTGTGAGTTCCCTGATTTCATCATAGCTCCACCTCCTAGAAATATATTGAGAAGTCTTTCCTCATTCTCCAAAACAATCTTCACTTAAACTACAAAAGTAGATAAACATGAGGTCGTGTAACGACTTGTATAAATTTTATCTGTTGATAGATCCTTCCAATGAGGACCGCTTAATGCATTTTCACAAAACTCACAGGCAGTACACATAAAATGACCTTTATCTGTCGATACCATTGGATCTTCCAACAGTGGTGATGTATGCACTACTAAATCACTTATATTACGGCCTCATAGATAGGCCATCATCAAAGGAATTTGGAAGCACAAATACAGATTCAAAATATACTAATGTTTCTTTAAAAGCGCTATCACTGCTGCTGAGTTAGGCGTATATGGTAAAATTCCTAAAATTTAAGTTGCACTACCTTGCTCCTGACATTGATTGATATTCCCTTTCCACCACTTTAGATAATTTTTTTATTTAAACAGTTTTTTATGCTGCCTTATCCTTCAATCAAAGCAGCTTGCATTATGTAATCACAACAAACAGGTACTGGATATATTCCCTTGTCCCCAAAGGGCTCACAATCTATGTATACCTGAGGCAATGGAGGGTTAAGTGGCTTGCCCAAGGCCACAAGGAGTGCCTATAGGACTAGAAAACCCAGTCCCTCCAGCCTGAGATTGCTGTCCCCAGGTGAGGTTTGAACCTCTGGCCCTCCAGCCTGACGTACTGTGTCTTAACCACTAGGCCACTCCTCCCTATACTGTGCTCTCTGATGGGCTTTTTTTAACAGATTGGGGATAACCTTTAGCTAATAATCGCTGAATTAAATCGTATGCATGTTTCTGAAACTCCAACATAGAAGTGCATAGCCAATGAAGTCTTAAGAATTGGGGATAGGTTCGGCTTGAGAGGGAGAGGGTCAAGCAATTGATTGAAAATGACCGGTTGCATTTCAGATGGGGGTAAAAGCCTTAGAGTCGGTTGTCGAGGGTCATTCCTTTGTTATGGGGATGGTTAGAGGGCAGCGGTGCGGCTGGTTTTGACTCATGGGATCGGGATTCGGCGTCAGCGTAAGTTTTATGGCTAGGTGAGCGCGGCCTTAGTTAGCAGGAGCTCCTGCCTTTACTTGGACACCAGGAGCGGTCAAGGGGCACGCTGGTATGGCTACGGGTCTGTGGCTCACTGCTTGGATGGAGGGATAAGGCGGGAAGGACAACTGGATAAATACTATACAATAAATAAGTATACAAAGGGTGAGAGGGCAGCGACTTGACTCGTGTTGTTAAGATCTTGCTGTGCTTCGGCGAAGGTTACAGGGCATGGGGTTGGGGTGATTGGATATAATTATCGGCCTGCTGGCTGATAAAAAAAAAAGCAAGCAGGAAATTGGCAATGTGGCCCTGTCGGTCCGTAAACACGGAGGTTTTCCAATCATGCATTCGTGTATAAGAGCGAGGGGCAGCGTTATAGGGGGACAGAGGGCACATCACCAATGGTGTTAAATCGCTCAGTAACAATGGGCAGGAGGTCTTGGAATGTGTGCTTCGGTGGGGGGCTCACTGGTTGCAGCTTTGTGGTGGGGGGGGGTCGGCTTCGGGACATTAATGTCACCGATGTCGGTTGAGGGATCCCGGAGGTTCCGGGGTCTGGAGCGTGGGCTGTATGTGAGCCGGGGCGGGGTGCCATCAACCCTACATTAATGTCCTCTGTGCCGGTGGCAGGATCCCGGAGGTTTCTGGGGTTCGGAGCCTTAGGCTAGACTTGGGCCGGGGGCAGGGTTCCCCCAATCCGGATAACCCCTGGCTGACTTTTGCTAATTACATGGCGAGGTCAGGGAAAGGGGATTAGGAAGATTGCCGTTGGCAAGACCGCAGCAGAAGCGGAGGCAGTGTCACCTTGCTAATAGCATGGCTGGTGAGGCATTGTTCTGCTGTTTGGAATGTTAAGAGGATTATTCTTGGACTGTAATGTTCGGTATGTTATAAAAGTTAATAAAGCTGCAACTGGTTGTTTCCCAAGATCGTTGTATGTGTGTATTTGTGGGCAGATGGAGGGCGGAACTAAAGGTGGGGGGGGGAGGGGGGAAAGGGGTGGATGGTGAGAGGGGCCTGGAGCACCGGGTCCGATCTACCTTGGTTAATGCAAGGCCGCGGGGCAGGGTCCCGGCAGCCGCTCGTAACCTGGTGGTCGACCGGTACAGGGACCCTGGCTCGTGGCTGTTGTTGTTACAGCAGAGGCACGAGGATGGGTGCCGGTGGTGAGGACGGGCTCCATCAGCATGCGGGAGCATGGTGGAGCCTGGGAGGAGGAGGACAGCCTGACGTGGAGGGGAGGAGCCAGGAGTAGGCAACGGTTGCCGGCACTCCTGTGGCTCCTCGGGGTCCAGAGGCTGCTTCCCTCCCTCCCTCCCTCCCTGTGTTAGGGATGTTGGGTGGGGGTTGAAAGGGTGTTGCAGCGGTGGGGGGGGGGGGGCGGGATCCTGGAGATTTCTGGGGTCCGGAGCCTTAGGCTAGACTTGGGCCAGGGGCGGGGTGCCCCCGACCCGGATAACCCCTGGCTGACTTTTGCTAATTACATGGCGAGGTCAGGGAAAGGGGATTAGGAAGATTGCCGTTGGCAAGACCGCGGCAGATGCGGAGGCGGTGTCACCTTGCTAATAGCATGGCTGGTGAGGCATTGTTCCGCTGTTTGGAGTGTTAAGAGGATTATTCTTGGACTGTAATGTTCGGTATGTTATAAACGTTAATGAAGCTGCGACCGGTTGTTTCCCAAGATCGTTGTATGTGTGTATTTGTGGGCAGATGGAGGGCGGAACTAAAGGTGGGGGGAGGGAGAAAAGGGGTGGATGGTGAGAGGGGCCTGGAGCACCGGGTCCAATCTACCTCGGTTAGCGGTAGATGCGGCTTGACAGTGCAATCTCATGGACTTTTAAAGTGGAGGTGTCCAGAAGTTTTCAGCTAAAGAAGTTCAGCAGATAGCTAAGTATATCTGAGGACCCGCTAATTGTGGTGACCCTTTGATTACTTTTATGGACTTAGTGGTCTTAAAAATAAGATAAGAATGGAAGGTTTTGCCATGAGAGAGGCAATCCTTTCATGGCAAACAATCCAACAAAAAAATTGTTTAAATTTGTAAGGTCATAACTTTAGAGTGTTTAAAGAGTCTCAATTTAATGGTAAATATGTAGAAGACTAGGTAGATCTTTAGTGTCGTATGGTAATCATGTCCTGGCAAAGTCCCAGTTTTTATCCTATTTTCTTTTTTTAAATTGGTCTTGTTTTATTTGATTCTTTTATGTGTTAAATTTGTGTGCATGTCACTTAACCCTCCATTGCCTCGGAAGAAAGGCCTGGCAATCTACTTCCGGTGACACTGCCAAGAAAACCCAGGAGCTTCTGGGTCGCCAGGAGTCAGGACTGATTCAAAGGCACACATTGCATAGTACAAAGCTACTCCACTGGCCACTTTTTTTTTTAGGAGACATTTGACATTAAGGAAAAGAAGTGCAAGTGTGCCAATAATGTTGATCAAGAGTCGTTAGCAGGATGGGAACAGCTGGGTGATGTAGAAAAACAGTGGGCAAAAATGAAAGGGGATATTTTAAGGGCAACAAACCTTTTTGTTAGAAAGATAAATAAATGTAAAAGGAAAAGGAGGCTGCTATGGTTACATATTAATATAGACTATGATGGCAGATAAAGACCAGTATGATCCATTTAGTCTGTATATATACAGGGTGGCCCAAAAAAAGTGAGAACATCTCATAAATTAAAAGCTTAAATAGTTTACTTATTTATCTTTTTCAGCTATATAACGTCTTTATTTTGACAATTTCCGGTCGCCATCTTTTTTTTTAAATTTCTCAGTCGCTTACATCTGTCCTTTTGAATTTTTAAATAACTTATATGCTATGAGATGTTCTCACTATTTTTGGCCACCCTGTATGTATGTATATATATATGTTGTTGTTGTTAAGTGCCGTCAAGTCGGTGTTGACTCATGGCGACCCTCTGGATAGTTGTCCTAAATTGCATTCGATCTTCAATCAGGCGGCACATTGTTGACAGACTGGCACCCATAGCTGCTGTTATTGTATCGATCCATCTCATTGATGGTCTTACTCTTTTGCGTTGACCTTCTACCTTGTCAAGCATGATATCTTTCTCTAATGATCTCTCTCTTCGTATAGTGTGTCCAAAGTATGAAAGTCAAAGTCTTGTCATCTGAGCTTCTAAAGAAAGCTTGGATTTGATCTCCTCTAGTACCGACTGGTTTGTTCTTTGGGCAATCTATGGAATACACAGTATTTGTCGCCAGCACCATAATTCAAAGGCATCAATTTTCTTCCTGTCTCTCTTTTTCACAGTCCAACTTTCACATCCATATGATGTTATTGAAAATGCCATGGCTTGAACAAGTCGAATCTTTGTATGGAGAGAGACTCCCTGCTCTTGAAAATCTTGTCTAGGTCCTTCATAGCCATTCTGCCAAGAGCAATGCGTCATCGGATTTCTTGACTGCTTGTTGCTTCTTTATTGATAGTTGAACCAAGTAGGTTAAAATGGTCAACTATTTCAATTTCTTCTCCATCACCGATGAACTTATTATTTTGCCAGTTGTTAGGATCTTTGTCTTCTTAACATTAAGGTGCAGACCCATTTTAAGACTATATTCCTTAATTTTGAGAAGCAAATGTTTCAAATCGTCTTCCCTTTCAGCCAGTAATGTGGTATCATCAGCATAGCGAAGGTTGTTGATGAGTCTTCCGCCAATCTTCACACCTCTGTTGTCTTCATACAGTTCTGCTTCTCTGATGATTTATTCTGCATATAAATTAAAGAGGTAGGGGGAAAGTATGCAGCCTTGTCATACACCTTCACTGAGGGAGGAGTGGCCTAGTGGTTGGGGTAGGTACCACAGGCCAGAAGGTCAGTGGTTCAAATCCCACTAGAGAACAGCAACCTTGGGCCAGAAGGACTGGGATTTCTAGTCCCACAGGTCCTCCTTGTGGTCTTGGGCAAGCCACTTAATCCTCCATTGCCCATGTTCCCTGTAAGCATTAGTGTATGTGTCTCATATCCCCTTGTGTTAAATGTATCACCAATTGTGTTGTGACCACTTTGCTTGAAAGATAAGGTGGTATACAAAACTGTCTAAATAAATACAATTTTAAACCATTCTGTTTCTCCTAGTTCCGTTCGAACTGTTGCTTCTTGATCAGTGTAAAGATTATGCAAGAGAACGATCAGGTGTTCTGGTATACCCATGCTTCTTAATGTGGTCCAGAGTTTCTCATGGTTTACACAGTCAAAAGCCTTGCTGTGTAAACCATGAGAAACTCTGGACCATATCATATAGATATCCTTTTCGTATTCTTTTGCCTTTTCAAGGATCCATCTCACATCCATGGTAATGTCTCTCGTTGCTCTCCCTTTCCTGAACCCTGCTTGCATGTCCGACAGTTCTCGTTCCAGGTGTGGTTGTAGTCTCTGCTGAACGATTTTGAGTAGAATCTTGCTGGCATTCGGGATCAGAGCGATTGTGCTATATTTTCCACAGTCAGTCGGGTCACCTTTCTTCAGTATGTTGGGGATTTTCTGGGCTTCCCCTATGATTATTAGGGAATTTTCTATTTTTGTTTGGCTGCTTGTGTTCAACCCCAACATATATATACAGGACCCGCTTTAAACAAATTGCTCGTGCGCCGGGGATACAGGGTCCACCCCCTGCTGCAACTGCCCAATCGGGGCAGCCAACAACTGAATCTTAAAGAAGCGCCGTCGGGCGCGAAGGCCTCTGCCCTCCTGCACCCCGGCTCAGCAACAGCTCTCCCGGCCGGGATCGAGCCGCCGGGGATACAGGGCCCACTCCCTGCTGCAACTGCCCAATCGGGGCAGCCAACAACTGAATCTTAAAGAAGCGCCGTCGGGCGCGAAGGCCTCTGCCCTCCTGCACCCCGGCTCAGCAACAGCTCTCCCGGCCGGGATCGAGCCGCCGGGGTTACAGGGCCCACCCCCTGCTGCAACTGCCCAATCGGGGCAGCCAACAACTGAATCTTAAAGAAGCGCTGTCGGGCGCGAAGGCCTCTGCCCTCCTGCACCCCGGCTCAGCAACAGCTCTCCCGGCCGGGATCGAGCCGCCGGGGATACAGGGCCCACTCCCTGCTGCAACTGCCCAATCGGGGCAGCCAACAACTGAATCTTACAGAAGCGCCGTCGGGCGCGAAGGCCTCTGCCCTCCTGCACCCCGGCTCAGCAACAGCTCTCCCGGCCGGGATCGAGCCGCCGGGGTTACAGGGCCCACCCCCTGCTGCAACTGCCCAATCGGGGCAGCCAACAACTGAATCTTAAAGAAGCGCCGTCGGGCGGGCCCGCGCCTGAGGGCCTCGCCAGAGGGCCCTTTGGTGTGGCCCTTAGGCAGCTGGCCCACACAGATCAACGGCCACCACATACAGAACCAGCACAAGACTTTCCAGCAGATAGAACTCCCCCGAGGCTTAGCTCGTTTACCGAAGCCACAGTCCACAGCACTATACTTCCTCGCATTGCCCATAGCCAGCAAAGCAGACACCACGTGACAGAACCTGGATTAATCTCTAGCCTCAGACCCTCCTCTCCTATGATGTCAATTGCAAGTATAGACTTACTAGTATAGTCACTGCATATCATTACTATTGCACTTTATTTATTCATACTGTTGTCAGTAACCTTTAGTAATACCAGTCACTACTGTACTGTTGCCAGTACCTATTGCATATCATTACTATGTAAATACTATACTGTTGTCTGTAATCTTTAATAGTATCAGTCACCTTTTTACTGTTGCCAGTAGTCTTCCATGGCCAATCAACCAATATTCTGTTCTCAGTAGCCTTATTAGTACCAGTCACCATTGCACCGTTTCCAGTAATCTACCATTGCAATCTACTTTTACTGTTGTCAGTAGTCTCATAAGTGTAATGTTGCTAGTAATCTAACATTAATCACTGTCTATTATCATACTGTCTGTTGTGACCCAACCTACTGCACTAAATATTAAGGGTTTGTTAATAACTTTCTGGTAGTCTACCCTAATTGACCACAATCTCACAGTGCTCTGCCAAGATGGGTTCCCCCATTACCACCATAGTAGGATGTTATATCATCCTCTCAAGTTGGTTCTCCAACTCTCTCGCCTTAACCCCAGCATCCAATCAGATTCCTATACTACGGAGCCATGGGAGGAGGTGGACCAGTGCATCCCATAATAACATAAATTGGGACACCCACTCACACCACCCCCATCTGTTACATATTGCACTTCAACACAATATGAAACCCAAACAAGTTGAAAACCCTTACCCTCATAGCCTAAAATGTGCCCTCATCAACGCACGTTCTATCCGGAAGAAATGGCCAGCCGTCACTGACATCATTGCCAGCCATGACCTTGACATACTCATGGTCACTGAGACGTGGCTATCCGCCGAAGATAACGTCATACTCAATCAGCTCCTCCCCAAGAATTTCACCGCACATTCAAGCCATAGACAAGACAAAAGAGGAGGTGGCGTGCTCATCCTCACCAGGACAGACCTCCATTTTCGAACGATAGACTCCACCAGTACAAATCACATGGAGACCATTACCATTTCCAACAAACAATGCTCAATCAACCTGCTTTACAGAGCACCTTCTGCTTTCCCTGATGATCTTGCAGCTATCATCGATCTTGCATCCAACACCCATAACCCAAGCTTCCCAAATTGGATCCTAGGCGACTTTAACCTGCCTACACTACAAGATAACCAAGCATCAGCCTTCCTCGATGCCCTTGAAAATCTTGGCTTCAAGCAATTGGTTAAAGACCCTACTCATATTAAGGGAAATATCCTGGACCTAGTATTCGCCCCGCAAACATCTCTTAACCCGGCCCAGGATCCCATAACTTCCATAACTTCTGTTCCCTGGTCAGATCACAAACTGATCATTATCCAGATTCCTTCTCACAAAACCTATACAAAACTCAACAAAATACAAAACAACTCAGCAAGACCTCCCTCTCGATGTTTCAAGACTTACAACAGAGAGCTTATCCTTGCTGAAACGCAACAACTCATCTGTGAAGCCACCCAGAACCTTTACGACCTAATTTCCCACTGGAACAACTGCCTTAGCTCAATTGCACTACGCACACCAACCAACAAGCCTCCAGAGAAGACAGCGAGTGCCCCATGGTACTCAGCTGATCTCAGAGCATCGTTTAACCAACTTCGGAAACTAGAGAAACGCTGGCGCCGATCTCATTCTTTAAGTGACCATACAACATACAACCTTCATCTTGCTGCACACCGCAACGCAATCACCGATACGATGAAACAGTACTACGCTGATACCTTAAAGAGATCGCTTAATAAACCACACGACCTTTTCAACCTAGTAAAGACTTTATCGAAGGAACCATCCTCTGGACCCCCATTCGAGATACACCCACAAGATTATGCAACCTACATCCAATCCAAGATATGCCAGACCAACAAAACCCATATTACAACTAACACCACAGAGCAAGTCTACCAAACAGCCCTAACCATGTTCTCTACCCCCACCAAGAGAGGGATTGAAGACACTATTGCGGCCCTTAATATCACCACTGCCCAGTCGGATCCATGCCCAGCCTTCTGGATCAAGGAGCTTCGCAGTCACTTCAGCCCAGTACTATCCAAAATAATGAACCTCTCCTTCTCAACTGGCTCTTTCCCTTCAGCCCTTAAACATACTTCTATCAGACCTCTGCTAAAGAACTACAAGCTCAATCCCCAACAGGTGGAATCCTACAGACCTATATCCAGCATCCCACTACTCGCGAAGATCATAGAAAAGGAGGCTCAACGTCAATTGCAAGATCATATCGACTCCGCCGCACCGTTAGATCCTTGCCAACATGGTTTTAGGGAATTCCATGGAGTGGAGACCCTACTTACCACTCTATTCTGCAAGATAATCACCGGCATTGATGACATTCGTCAAGGATTTGCCCTCATCTTTCTAGACATCGCTGCAGCGTTTGATTCTGTAAACCACGAGCTTCTATTAAGACGACTGACTGACAAAGGCATAAATGGAAGAGCGCTTGAATGGTGCAGATCCTACCTGACCGAAAGATGGCAACATGTTCGTTCTGGAGGGAAAAATTCTGAACCATTCCACCAAAGCCAGGGAGTCCCACAGGGTTCTTCCCTTTCTGCGCTCTTGTTCAATATTTACATGCAACCAATTTGTAATATCATCCGGTCTTTCAATGTCGATTGCATGTTATACGCAGACGACGTCCTGCTTTACATTCCCTTCTCTACTGAGCATATGGACCTATCTCCACTGACGAACTGTTTCAATGCACTATCCGAATGGCTTCTTTCTCAAAACCTTAGAATACAACATAAGAAAACGGAAGTACTCTTCATTACGAGGAACCCCAACTTTACCCCACCACAATATCTTAAGGTAAAAGAAGCTGAGCTGCAATCTAAATCCTCAATACGTTACCTGGGAGTCACTTTAGATCAGCATTTGGATTTGAAGGCCCATATAGGAAACATAGTCAAATCAGTATACCACAAGATCCGCACACTTAGGCATCTACGTTCCATGCTTGAACCAACTGATTTCCGGACAATTTTCCAGGCGTTGATCATACCCCATTTTGACTATGCCAATGCCATCCTACAAGGTCTTCCCCAATCTACATTGAACCCGCTGCAGCTAGCCATGAATGCTGCAGCAAGAATACTCCATGGAGCCTCCAGGAGCGACCACATAACGCCTCTGCTGATACAGTTGCATTGGCTACCCATCCAGGCCAGAATAGTTTTCAAGACCTTGATAACCACTTTTAAAGCTATTAACAATCTCTCACCTGCATCCTTAACCTCACTCATCCATATCACTTCCCCAAATAGAGCAAGAAGATCCACGGCTATTAACTCCCTAAAAGTCCCGAAGGCAGTAACTGTTTGCTCCAACTCGACAGCCAACAGAGCCTTTAGTCTCAGTGCCCCAAGATTCTGGAATGCATTACCTCCTGAGATCCGGGCTATTAAGAACCTACCACAGTTTAGGAAAGCCCTCAAATGCTACCTCTTCAACAAATACCTTATAGAGCCTAACGACAACCCCTAGAGCCCAAAGTCTCCTGGCGATACCTTTTCCATACAAAGTATGGTATCTCAACAACACACCAAGTATGATATTCAAACCCTTAGTGGTGGTTATATTTCTGCGAAACTACTGTTATTATGACTCCATATAATAAATTTTGTAAATAGTTTTCCCCTGTTACCCAAGTTTTTGTGCCCTGTTATCTGTAAAACTCATACGCTTTCAACTGTACTGAGCATTTTTGTTACATGTAAACCGCGCTGATGCTGAATAGTGCGGTATATAAGAGACTATAAATAAATAAATAAAATAAAATAAATATAAAAGGTCCTGGGGACAGAGACAGCCTCACTCCAGGAGATCAGCTAATGTCTGTTTGCCTATCAGAATTTCTCCTCTATATTTATATTCATTTTTAGGCTCAAATTGCTGATAAGTAGATTTCCTTTCTTTTCTTATTATCTATTATTTCAAGCAAATCTGCTCCTTAATCTTTTACCCTCTGTTTTTCCTTGTGGCATCCTGTCTTTCCATTCTCACGGCAGTCCTTGTCGCTGTGTGCTGGCTGTTTCCTGCAGATTAAGTTCTTCGTTTTGTTCCCCTTTGTTCATTCAAGGGGCCCAGGTGGTAGTTTTTCACTAGCTGTGTAGCTTTCAGAGCCTATCATTGTATTAGATCTGGGTCTGGATATTAGCTCATTTCATAGCTCAATCTTGCGGATTCTGCAGTTTCAGTGTGAAAACGTCAGCAGGCTGTTTCTTTCTTAGGCCTGAGCTATAGACGTTAGCACAAGATGGATTCAACCTGTAACAAAGGTACCTGAAGGGGGATTCATTTTCCCCTTCAAGTATTGGTATAAACCTAGATCTTTTCCAGTCAGTTGGCCATGAATTTGTCTTCCAAATTTCCTGGCAGAGCCTTGTAAGTATGGTAACAAATTCATCTGATTGCTGTAATATCTCAATGGGAATGCCATCAATGCCCTATGCTTTGTTCTTTGCTAAGGCTTTCAATGCTGCTTCGACTTCTTTCATCACCAATTGTTCCTGATCATAAGGTATAGGTTGAAATGGCTGTTGGTCCACTTGATCTTTATCATATAATGACTGTATATTCTTAACATATTTTCTTGATCTTCTCAGCATCATTCAACATGGATCATTGAGCATCTTGTAGCATTCCAATTCGAGGCTGGAAATCTTTCTTTAACACTCGTAGTTTTAGAAAAACTGATCTTATTCTTCCTTTAATAGCTTCTGTTTCTATTTCCCTGCATTTGTCATTGTAGTATGTCTCCTTGTCTTACATAAGAACATAAGATATGCCATACTGGGTCAGACCAAGGTCCATCAAGCCCAGTATCCTGTTTCCAACAGTGGCCAATCTAGGTCATATGTAACTAGCAGTTTCCCCAAAAGACACAGGTTCCACAAAGCTTGTATTGGGCCAAGCATTGATATCCTGGGTCCCTTTTCAATAATGGTTTATGGACCTTTCCTCCAGGAACTTGTCCAGACCTTTTTTAAACCCAGCTACACTAACAGCCTTTACTACATCCTCCAGTAACAAATTCCAGAGTTTGATTACACGTTGAGTGAAAAAATATTTTCTTTTATTAGTCTTAAATAGTTTACCCTGTAGCTTCATTGCATGTCCCCCAGTCTTTCTGTATTCTGATAATGTAAACAATCGATCTACGTTTACCTGTTCCACACCATTCATTAATTTATAGACTTCTATCATATCTCCCCTCAGCTGTCTCTTTTCCAGGTTAAAGAGCCCTAACCCTTTTAGCCTTTATTCATAGGGGTATCCTTCCATCCCCTTTACCATTTTGGTGGCTCTTCTCTGAACCTTTTCTAATAACTCTATATCTTTTTAAGATATGGCGACCAGAATTGTACACAATATTCAAGATGCGGTCTCACCATGGAACGATATAGAAGCATTTTAATATCCTTTGTTTTATTTTCCATTCCTTTCCTTATCTTACCTAGCATTCTATTTGCTCTCTTGGCCACCGCTGCTCACTTGGCCGAGGGTTTTAACATGTTATCTTTTTCCTGGGTGCTGGTTCCTAATGTTGAACCTTGCATCGTGTAACCATAGTTTGGGTTGTTCTTCCCTAGGTGCATAACTTTGGACTTGTCCACATTAAATTTCATCTGCCATTTTGATGCCCAGTCTTCCAATTTATCAAGATCCTCTTGCAATTTTCCACAATCTTCTTGGGTTTTAACAACTTTATATAGTTTTGTGTCATCTGCAAATTTGATAACCTCACTTGTTATTCCCTTTTCAAGGTCATTTATGAATATGTCACAAAGCAGCGGAGCCAGCACAGATCCATGGGGTACTTTACTATTCACCTTTCTCCATTGGGAAAATTGGCCATTTATCCCTACCCTCTGCTTTCTATCTTTTATCCAGTTCCTGATCCACAATAGTACACTGCCTCCTATCCCATGACTCTTTAATTTTGCCAAAATTCTCTGATGAGGGACCTTGTCAAAGGCTTTCTGAAACTCCAAATACACTATATCAACCGACTCACCTTTGTCTACCTGTTTATTCACACCTTCAAATAACATAACAGATTAGTAAGACAAGATCTTCCTTGTCTAAAGCCATGTTGGCTGTCTCCCATTAAGCCATGACTATCTACATGTTCAGCAATTTTGTTCTTTATGATGGTTTCTACCATTTTTCCCGGTACTGACATGAGGCTCACCGGTCTGTAGTTTCCCGGATCACCCCTGGAACCCTTTTTAAAAATTGGTGTTACGTTCGCCATCCTCCAATCTTCAGGTATTACAGATGATTTTAATGATAGCTCACAGATTACTAATAGCAGGTCTGCAATCTCATATTTCAGTTCTTTCAACACCCTTGGATGTATATCATCCGGCCCAGGTGATTTGCTACTCTTCAGTTTATCTAATAGTTGTAATACATCCTCCCGATGTATTGATAGTTCCTTCAAGTCTTCTGCACCTTTACATACCACTTCATTCATGAGTAACATCCCTACATCTTCCTCAGTATAGACTGAAGCAAAGAATTCATTCAGTCTCTCCACTATTGCCTTGTCACCTCTTAGTGCCCCTTTAACCCCTCTTATCATCTAATGGACTCTCTCACAGGTTTTTTGCTACGAATGTGCTTGAAAAAGTCTTTATTACGCGTTTTTGCTTCCACAGCAAGCTTCTTCTCAAATTCTCCTTTTGCCTGCCTTATCAATGCCTTGCATTTAACTTGCCAGTGCTTGTGCTGTTTCCAGGTTTCGTCGTTTGGCTCTCTTTTCCATTTCCTGAAAGATGCTTTTTTGGCAACAACAGCCTCTTTGACCTCACCTTTAAACCATGCTGGCAGTTTTTTGGACTTCCTTCCACTTTTCTTAAAGCATGGAATACATCTGGTCTGGGCTTCCAAGATAGTATTTTTCAACAACACCCAAGCTTGATGTAAGTCTTTAACCTTTGCAACTGCTCCTTTTAGTTTTTTCATAACTATTTTCTTCATTTTATCATAGTCTCTTTTTCGAAAGTTAAAAGGTAGTACTGTGGATTTCCTTACTACCCCTCCTCCACTAATTAAATCATACACGATCATGCTATGATCACTATTACCAAGTGGCCCCAAAACCCTTATCTCTTGCACCAGATCTGGTGTTCCACTAAGGACTAGATCCAATATGGCTTCCCCTCTGGTCGGTTCATGAACCAGCTGCTCCAAGAAGCAGTCATTTATTTCACCTAGGAACTTTATCTCCCTAGTATGTCCTGCCATGACACTGACCCAGTCAATACCAGGGTAATTGGAATCACCCATTATTACTACTGTGCTGTAATGTTTGTTAGCTTCCTCGATTTCTTTGAGCATTTCATCATCCATTTGTTCATTCTGGCAAGGCGGTCGATAGTACACCCCCACTGCCATCGCCTTCCCCTTTCTACATGGAATTTCAATCCATAGAGATTCTACAGCAAATTTTGTTTCCTGCAAAACTTTAGTCCTTTCTGACTCAATGCCCTCTCTAATATAGAGCGCAACCCCTCAATCAATTTGATCAGCTCTATCATTACAATATAGTTTGTACCCAGGTATCACAGTGTCCCACTGGTTGTCCTCCTTCTACCATGTCTCTGAGATTCCAATCATATCTAACCTCTCATTGAGTGCTATATATTCTAAACTCTCCCATCTTATTTTGTAGACTTCTAGCATTTGCATACAAGCATTTTAGAGACTATATTTTATTCATATTAATTTGGCTATTGGTAGGCATGGGTAATTTGAGATCTTTAAGCTCTGTCTGCTCCATATTCGAGGGCATTTGGGCTACTTTGCTCTTTTTTTGGAACCTCTCTGTTTTTTGGTAGTATCCTTCAAGGATACATTCTTCCGAACCATGCGCTCTTGTGCGACTGTCGGCTTTCCCCTATTATCTAGTTTAAAAGCTACTCTATCTCCTTTTTAAAGGTTAATGCCAGCAGCCTGGTTCCATCCCGGTTAAGGTGAAGCCCATCCCTTCGGAAGAGCCCCTCCTTTCCCCAGAATGTTCCCCAGTTCCTAACAAATACAAAACCCTCATCCTTGCACCATTGTTTCATCCACACATTGAGACTCCGGAACTCTGCCTGCCTTTTGGGTCCTGCGTGTGGAATGGGAAATATTTCAGAGAACGCTACCCTGGAAGCTCTGGATTTCAACTTCCTACCTAAAAGCCTAAATTTAGCCTCCAGAACCTCCCTGCCACATTTAACTATGTCATTGGTAGTGTCACGCAGCAGACCCTCTGGGAACAGAAGAAAATGTTTTAAACACAGGAAAAGTCAGGCATAAGCTGCAATATTTCGAGGAACCAGATAGAGGGAGCAAGAGGGACCTCCGAGAGACTGAGGAACCACGCCCCATAGGTCATGAGGTAATGCCAGCCAGCCTCCAATCAAGGAAGAGAGGAGTACCTCTTAAAGAGAGTCTGGAAGAGGCAGGACCAGCAGAAGAAGCAGGACCAGCAGAAGAAGCAGGACCAGGAGAAGAGGCAGGACCAGCAGAAGAGGCAGAATCGGAAGGACGGACAGAATGGACAGATCCAAGAGAAAGGGTTCTCCTCAGAGATAAGGAGAGAGGAGAAGGTGTGCTCTTCAAGGAAGAGAGGTGCAGAAAGAAGGCCAGTTCTGGGAAAGGAAGGGCTGAAGCAGTAGCCCTTGGACAGGAGTTTGGCAGAAGGCAGTAGCAGCCGCTGTGGCATGAAGAGAGGAGCAACCGAGGAGAAGGAGAGACAGCTCCATCCAGAGTGAGTGCTCTTCGTCCAGAGAGGCGAAGGCATTGCTGTGATTGCAGTAGAAAGCCAACTGAAGGACGGCTGGAGAATCTAAGGCCTATTGCTCAGGCAAGTCAGAATCCCAGCCGAGGCAGGCCTCAACCCTCACCTGGAGTAGAAAAGCCAAAGATAAAAGGTAACCCTTATTTTACTCGAAGCAGGTTTCAGACTGCTGGTATATGGGGAGGACAGGGAGCAGGAATACTGTCCATATAAAACTGCCTATGATACAACGTACAAGAAACGTTTATCAAATAAGAGACTTTTTAATGAGAAAGGTTTGCATGAAGCTAATGTAAAATCCTTGCAGAAGGAGGAGTGTTCTCAGTATAGGAGAGCACAGGACCGACGCCCTACGCTTAACCCTGAGCATTGGGAGGTCATACAAAAGTTATATCAGAATCCTGACTACAATTTGCCAGAAACTACTGACTCAGTTTCAGAGGCTTCCGAATTGGAACCGATGCAAGTGGAATTTGCTAAAGAGCTTTCAGATACAGAAATGGACTGTAATTACTGCATGACAGGAAGCCTGGAGTCCTTGCCTAGCGTATAAGTTATAACTTGTGGGATAGAAAGTGTTTGTTTTTGTACACCACTCTGTGAAGATAACAGTTTTGCTTTAAACTCATGTTTTACTTTTTCTTCTATCCTGAAGTAAGGACACTTGTGTTGATGTTATTGTCCAACCGTTTGAACCTTTGCAAGAAGGGGAAATAAATGCCCTTGTTTTCCCTCCACTCTGACCTTTGTGTTCTTTGATATTTGGTAACAAAGAGGCTACCAGGCTAAAAATCCCTGGGCCCTGTGAAACATTCACCAAACTCAACCTTATATATTTTTGTGTCCAACCTACCTTGGTTTATTACCCTGCCAAGGTGGTGCATGTGACAGTACCGACATGTATCAAGACAGCAGACTCCTCCCCAGCACTATCTAAGACCTCTTCTAGGTGGCGCGTGAGGTCCGCTACCTTCGCACCAGGCAGGCATGTTACCAGGCGATCCTCATGTCCCCCAGCCACCCAACTATGTACATGCCTAATGATCGAATCACCAACTATAACGGCTGCCCTAACCCTTCCTTCATGAGCACATGGCCCTGGAGAAACTTCCTCGGTGCGAGAGGGTTTTACATTACCTGGAGGACAGGTCCTAGTTATAAGATCACTTCCTGCCACACCAGGGTGATGCTGTCCTGTCACATGACCTCTCTCCTCCATGGCAACAGGGATGCTGCCAGACTAGAGGTGGGATTTTAGGACTATATCCCTGTAGATCTCGTCTATGTACCTCTCTGTCTTTCTTATGTCTTCCAATTCTGCTACTCTAGAGAATGGACTTGTTCCCTGAGAGCAAAGAGCACCTTGCACCTTGCACATATAAGACCTCTCACCAACTGGGAGAAAATCATGCATGTGACACTCAATGCAAAAGACTGGAAAGTCCCCATCTTGCTGCTGGACTGCTGTCTGCATCTTAATTTTAAGCTTGTGTTTAGATCTTTAAGTTCTTTACTTACTAAGGGCTGCTATGGATACTTATACTAATAAAATTGTACCTAATACGTTTAATATACCTTGTTCACCTGAAGCTTAATTAATCTCAGGTCCTTAGTGTATGACTGATTTGGATAATGAGCTGCACCTGAGAGCACATCCTTTCCTTTAGGATGTGTAAGTACCTATAAAGCTACGATTATCCCAGGGGTGAGTGGGTGTTGGGGAGGGAAGGAGGGAAATAACACTTATTAAAAGATGGCTGCTACACAGTACCCTTTCCTGTGCTTCTGAGGTAAGCTTTGACCAACTTCCTGGGTGATTAACAGTCCTTGCTTGGATAGAAGGAGTCTTTCAAAATGGCCTTTTGACTTGCCAACTGGCGTTAACACCTATTGAAAAAGTTTCACAGGTCTCTTGCCCCCTAGGTAGAAGGCCTCTTTGTAAAGGTCTCTAGAAGACTTTATTTGTTGCTCAAAGAATACTGACCTGTTTTGCCTTTTATGCTAAGTTATATTCTGATTTGATTTAAATTAAAGCTCTTTGATGCTGCTAGGCTCTGACTTATTATGAAATTTAAACTAGAAGCTCTCTGCTGGGTTCTAAATTTAACCACAAAGCTCTCTTCTGTGTTTTAAATTTAAACTAAAAGTACTTTCCTGATACTAGGCCCTGAGTGAGCATTACATTTAAACTACAAGCTCTCTGCCGGTTTCTAAATTTAACCACAAAGCTCTCTTCTGTGTTTTACATTTAAACTAAAAGTACTTTACTGATACTAGGCCCTGAGTGAGTATTAAATTTAAACTACAAGCTCTCTGCTGGGTATGAAATCTAACCAGAAAGCTCTCTTATGTGTTTTAAATTTAAACTTAAACTGCTGCTACTAGGCCCTGACTGATTTAACAAATGCACTGGGTTCACAGATTAATCAGTTTTAATCCAAAGAAGTCCCTTCAGAAAAATCCCAGGAGTTTATACTCACAATTGCAGATCTCTCTCCGTAAGTAGCAGTCCCCTTTTCTAGTCCTTCAAGATTGTCTTGCTGCATGTTGGAAATCTCTGTTGAGTTCTGCGATTGCCTCTCTATCTCCTCTAGCTTTAGCTTCTCTACGTTTCTGGACAATTTTCAAAGTTTCTTCAGTCATCCATTTTGGCCGTTTTTGCTTTTTCACCTTATGTAGAGACTTATTGCTTTCTTCTAATACAACCTTCTTGATATCATTCCATAACTCTTTTGGAACTCTGTCATTTGTATCTAAAGGAGCAAATCGATTTCTCAGGCAGTCTTTAAATTCCAGCGGTATATTCTCTCAAGGTCATATTTTGCTACATTCATGAATGGCTTGCTCTTTTTCAACTTTACCTTGAGTTTGCATACTAGTAGTTGCTCATCTGTGCTATAGTCAGCTCCAGGTTTTGTCTTTGTTGATGTTATAGAGCTTTTCCAATGTTGTCTTCCACAGATGTAGTCAATTTGATTTCTGAAGATCCCATTGGGTGAAGTCCAAGTGTACAGTCACCGCTTGTGTTGCTGGAAGAAGGTGTTTGAGATGAACAGATCATTAGTCTTGCAGAATTCTATCAGTCTTTCTCCAGCTTCGTTTCTGTTGCCAAGTCCATATTTTCCAACCACTTTGCCTTCTTCTTTGTCACCAACGTTTGCATTCTAGTCACCCATGACTATCAGGATATCCTGTTTGCATGTTCTGTCAATCTTGTTCTTGTTCATAGAACTCATCAACGTCTTCCTCTTCTGCAGCTGTTGTTGGGGCATATACCTGAATTATAGTTGTGTTGATGGGCTTTCCTTGTAAACAAATAGAAATTAAGTTTTCCCTGACTGCATTGTATTTCATTACAGTTCTTGCAAGTTTCTTCTTAACTATAAATGCAACACCATTTCTTCTTTTTCATTTCCAGCATAGTAAACCATATGATCGTCAGATGCAAAATGCCCAAAGCCAGTCCATTTCAGTTCACTGACACCCAACAGATTGAGTTGTGCATGTTCCATTTCATTCTTGACCACCTCCAACTTCCCTTGGTTCATGCTTCGTACGTTCCATGTCCCAATATATAAGATATCTTGGCAACCTCTGACTCTCTTTTCATGCACAGCTACATCAGCTGATCCAACCACAACCCGGGGGTTGCATCTTCCAGCACTATCATACAATTTATTTTGTGACTATCCATTGGGTTTTTGAGGCAAGATACAGAAGTAGATTTGCCAAGCCTTTCTTCTGCACAGTTAATTCCAGTGTTGTTGCATTTGTCACAGAAATATGATCCTCCGCTTACAACACCGTCCCATTCTGCTGCTGCCCAGATGGGTGGTTTTATATATATTACTATTACTGCATATACATATAGATATAGATATATAGATAGATATATAGATATATACGGTGAAATTAGACTTACCTGCTAGTTGTAGTTCCTTGAGTAACTCCAGTCTAGTCCCGAACCTCTGGGTTTGTGCATGTCCTCTTGCAGCTTGGAGACTGAGCATGTCACATTTCTGATGACACCAGTATAAGTAGTCCAGGGCCTGCCTCCATGATCCAGTAATCTATTGACAAAGCAGACTCACCTGAGCAATAAGTAAGCAGATCTTAAATATTAACCTTAACATTAACACTGAACTGAAATTAACTATAGAAAATTTATCTATTGACATGAGGCTGGAGCTAGGGAAGAAACAGCCTTGAAAAAAACTCCTGATTTGCATAAATCTCAGAAAAGCCAGAGAGCACAGTTCCAGTGTAGCTCAGCCAGAGGGCGCATGAACAGCTACACAGTGCCTGAACCCACGTGCTCAAGCTCTGAGCACCTTAATGATGAGTGTTTTCACCTGTCCTCAAACTCACAGCATGCAAGCTGGAAATCCCTTTATAAGGGAAATCAGATGAGCAGAGAGGGAGAACAGGACAGAGAACCGAGGGGAGAACGGGACGGAGAGTGGTACAGAGACCAGAAAGGGGGCTCAAGAGACCCAGGTATGCAGCAAGGACTGCAGCAAAGAGTCCAGCACAGAGACCGGGAAGAGAGCTCAGGTACCAGCACAGGAGTGCAGCAGAGAGACCAAGGAGTCCAGCAAAGAGAGGCACCCAAGAGGGTAGCCGACAGACCAACCGGAAGGGTACCAGCGAGGGTACCAGGAATAGTAACAGGAGAAGAACGGATACAGACATAGGCAAGTCTCAGCCCTGGGATAAGGCACAGAGAAGTAGTCTGCCTCCTAAAAGAAGTTCTCCAAGTAAAGACTGGAAATCCATGTCTGGTTTTCCTAGCAGCCTTAATTGTGGAGCAGTGCACAGGACAGAGGATCAACAGGAAAAGCTACAGAGTAAGCTGAATCCTAGGCGTGGCACTCCACGGAAGATAAGGTATGAAAAGCCTTTTATTCTAAAAGGGACTTTCAATGAAGACAATCTTATGCAGGTAGATAAACCTCAGCATCAGAGAAGAAGCAAAGTTAACTATTTAAAACCACTTTCCAAAAGGGTTCTAGCGAAGTTATATGAGAAGCCAAGGAACTTCTGTGAAGAACTAAGTAACACTGAGGATACTCTAAACATTGAAGAGTGTAGTGAGCCAGAATCAATGGACTTGGATTACAGCTCCAGTGTTCCCATGCCTCACACCGAACCTATGGAATGTAACCTTTGCTTAAGAGGTAGTTGCTTGCCATAATAATTGTATACTGAAGAAATGAGTCTGCAAATGGTGAAGCTGATAACCATTCTGTTCTAATTGTTTTTCTATTGTTTGGAAAATCCCTTAACCCAGCTAAACAGTCAATTGTACAGCCGACAATATTTAACTGTTTAGTCCATGGTGGAACTTTATTATTGTTTGAGGAAAGCCTTACCTCCACTTTAAGTTGTTGTCTCATTTGAACCTAGAGCATTAAGCGGGGAAATAAAGCCTTATTGACCCTCCATTCGGCGTAGTTATTCATTTCAGGGAGCACTACACTACAAGGACCACAATCCTTTGGGTCCTGCAGCTCAAATACTCCCTGATACAAATTAAATGTCAGCGGACGCCCTTACTCTACTACGCCAGTAGGGGCGCCGGCCCGACACTATCTATTATTTTTTTTTCACCCATACATGCTGGACAGCTCATAAGCCTGAGTACCTGATAGGTGTGCTTCGTCTTCTCCCACACTTCTCTTTGAGACCATTTCTCCCAAACATTCCCCCCCCCCCCACTCAGAACAAAGGGCTGTGATCCAGCACTCCTGTCTCAAGCCACCATCTACCTCTTCACCTGGTGCTTCAGGCTACGTTCCGGCAGGCAACCTAAGGGAGGGATGCGGGACTAGACTGGAGTTACTCAAGGAACTACAATTACCAGGTAAGTCTAATTTCACCTTCCTTAGCGTCCCTGCAGTCTAGTCCCGAACCTCTGGGTATGTAACAGAGCAGTAATACTTCAGTGGGAGGGGCCTGCCAGACCAGCCTGAAAAACCGCTGATCCAAACCTAGAATCCCCTTCCGCCTGCACATCAATCCTGTAATGCTTGACAAAAGTATGTAGCGATGATCACGTCACCGCCCAACAAATGTCCACCGCTGGAACCAAGCTGAACTCTGCCCAGGACGCTGCGTGAGCCCTTGTCAAATGAGCTTTCAAACCTGTCGGCACCACTCTGCTCTTCAGCATATATGCGGACGCAATCACTTCCTTAATCCACCTAGCAATAGAAGCCTTTGAGGCCAGCTCACCCCTTCTGGCTCCTCCAAACAACACAAATAATCTGTCTGTTCTGCGGAACGCCGCCGTTCTCTGCACGTATTTTTTCAGAGCTCTACTAACATCCAAGCGATGTAAACTCCTTTTATCTGAATCCTTAGTTGTCCTTTCAAAAACAGGCAAAGACACTACCTGATTTACATGAAAGACCAACACTACCTTTGGCAAAAAGGAGGGAACCATCCTCAGAACTACCTTTTTCCTCTCAAAGGACAAAAAAGGCTCCCTACACAACAACGCCTGTAACTCCAAGATCCTCCTTGCTGAAGAGATAGCTACCAGGAAGACTACCTTCAGAGTAAGATCCTTCAGTGTCGCCTTCGCCAGTGGTTCAAATGGCTCTCTGACCATTGCCTCTAACACCACGTTCAGATCCCACCCTGGCACCGAAGCCCTGCAGGGAGGTCTCAACAGCGACACCGCTTTTAAGAATCTTTTAACATCTGGATGAGTCCCAAGCGATATCCCTCGCACCTTCCCCTTAAAGAGGACAGCGCAGCCAACTGAACCCTAAGGGAAGAAGCCACTAAACCTTTATCGAACCCATCCTGCAAAAAGGATAAGACTTGCGGAACTGTGGAAGACAACGCCCTCAGCTGCCTATCTTCGCACCAGGCTTCAAACAATCGCCAAACTCGGATGTAAGCCATAGAAGTGGCTATCTCATTAGTTGTGTATACTCAGTTATGCAAAGTAGAACCTCATTACTCAGGGTTTAGTAATTCTATTTTATCTTTACCTGAGGTCTCAGACATCAAGCACGATTTTTCTGGATTTAATATCCTTCCAGTGTTTGTGCTTATTTTGCATCAAAGATCTCTGATGTATTATCTACTGAGACTAAATTTCTTATATTTGAGCTTATTCTACAAGGGTATCAAAGTAACCCTCTGATCCCACCTGCACACTAGTCACTATGCAAACTTCTTAAATTAAGGATAAACTTTGACAATAGAATGGCTCACGAATCCCAACGCCTAACTTAGGCGCCCCAATCGCGTTTCACATCTTCTGTTTCTTCAAGGGATTTATTCACTTCTTTGTCTCACTATTATAAAAAATAAAACACAGTCCCATCATCCAAAGCAGTTAAAAACATCTATTCTGTATCATATACCAATCTAAACTTCAAACAACACCTACTTTTATGCTGCACACGTCTGGTATCTTCTCTGTGTGTATAATATCATCTAAGAAGTTTTCTCAAATACTTCAGAGAAACGCCGCGCATGCGGTTCAGGGACTACCTAACCCCTTTAAATCCTCTTCCGTCCCTTTAATTAGTAATCGCACTGACGGCCTCATTAATGAGGGTACCAGGGAAAATGGTAGAAACCATCATAAAGAACAAAATTACACAGCATGTAGATAGTCATGGCCTAATGGGAGACAGCCAACATGGCTTTAGACAAGGAAGATCTTGTCTTACTAATCTGATATGTTTTTTTGAAGGTGTGCATAAACAGGTAGACAAAGGTGAGTCGGTTGATATAGTGTATCTGGACTTTCAGAAAGCTTTTGACAAGGTCCCCCATCAGAGACTTTTGGCGAAGCTAAAAAGTCATGGGATAGGAGGCAGTGTACTATTGTGGATCGGGAACTGGTTAAAAGATAGAAAGCAGAGAGTAGGGCTAAATGGCCAATATTCCCAATGGAAAAAGGTGAATAGTGGAGTACCCCAGGGATCTGTACTGGGTCCGCTACTTTTTGACATATTCATAAATGACCTGGAAGAGGGAATAACTAGTGAGGTTATCAAATTTGCAGATGACACAAAACTGTTTAAAGTTGTTAAAACCCAAGTGGATTGTGGAAAACTGCAGGAGGATCTGGATAAATTGGAAGACTGGGCATCCAAATGGCAGATGAAATTTAATGTGGACAAGTACAAAGTTATGCACCTAGGAAAGAACAACCCACACTATAGTTACACGATGCAAGGCTCCACATTAGAAACCACCACCCAGGAAAAAGATTTAGGAGTCATCATGGATAACATGTTAAAACCCTCCGCCCAGTGTGCAGCGGCGGCCAAGAAAGCAAATAGAATGCTAGGTATCATAAGGAAAGGGATGGAGAATAAAACAAAGTATATTATAATGCCTCTGTATCGCTCCATGGTACGACCACACCTTGAATATTGTGTGCAATTCTGGTCACCGTATCTTAAAAAGGACATAGCGTTATTAGAAAAAGTACAGAGAAGAGCAACCAAATTGGTGAAGGGGATGGAAGGCTACTCCTATGAAGAGAGGCTAAAAAGGTTAGGGCTCTTTAACCTGGAAAAGAGACGGCTGAGGGGAGATATGATAGAGGTCTATAAATTAATGAATGGAGTGGAACGGATAAATGTGGATCAATTGTTTACGCTATCAGAATATAGGAAGACTAGGGGACATGTAATGAAGCTACAGGGTAAACTATTTAAGACAAATAAAAGAAAATATTTTTTCACTCAACGTGTAATCAAACTCTGGAATCTGTTACCGGAGGATGTAGTAAGGGCTGTTAGTATAGCTGGGTTTAAAAAAGGTTTGGACAAGTTCCTGGAGGAAAGGTCCATAAACCACTATTAAAAAAGGGACCCAGGATATCAATGCTTGACCCAGTACAAGCATTGTGGAACCTGTGTCTTTTGGGGATATTGCTAGGTACGTATGACCTAGATTGGCCACTGTTGGAAACAGGATACTGGGCTTGATGGACCTCGGTCTGACCCAGTATGGCATGTCTTATGTTCTTATGTTAATGATGTCATCTTCAACATTCTGGCTTATCATTATTCATGAAACGTAACTAATCTAATTCACCTCCTATCGATTCCACCTTATTATTATAATCTTTCCTTAAAAAAGGACCTCTTTTTAACACTAATCAATTTGCATCTTCTACTATACTAGGGATCTCCTTATTATATACAGACTGACCACTCTATGATGTTGTTGAGACCTTCCGGTTCCACTGAATTCAAAATGTATATCCATTTCTGTTCTTTTATTAATAGGGATTGGTCTGATGATCTACTCCCAAACCCTCCTTCTAATTGGTCTATACAAAAACATTTTAATTGCTCAAAAACATGGCCTTTCTGTAGACAATGCTGTACCAATGGTGCTTCTTTTCTCTTACATTTTAAACAGCTATGATGTTCTCCCATTCTTGTTTTAAAATGGTGATTCATTTTCCCAACATAAATCAAACCACATGGGCATTGAATAATATAGACCACGTTAGTAGAAGTATATGTTGTTCGTTTCTGTAACTTATACTTTTTTGCATGATATTCAAAAACATCTATCTCCCATGTGATCCCACAAATCGTACAGTTATCACTCTTCCTGTGTCCTGTTATATCTTCATTGGGCTAAGATATTCTTTTAAATTCCGGTTTCGTGTCCAAACACACCGTATTTTCTTGTCCTCAAGTCCTGGTATTACTTGTAATATCTGTGTGTGTTTCCTCAGCACTTTTTGTATACCACTGCTCAATGGGGAATATTGAGTTATTAAATTAATATTTACCAAATCATGTTCTTCAGTCGTCTTACTTTTCGATTCCAATAATAGATTCCTATTATTATACTTTGCTCTTGTATATGCTTGTTTCAATATGTTAGACGGATAGCCCCGTTTCTTAAAATTAGCAATTAATTCTTTTGATGAAGCTCTAAATTCTGTGTCTTCCGAACAATTTCATCTATATCTCAAAAATTACGAATATGGAAGACTCTCTTTTAGTCGTAAAGGGTGTACACTCTGAAAATGTAAAAAAGTATTGCGATCAGTAATCTTTCGAAATACCGAAGTGGACCATCCAGCTTGACCTCTAGTAATCAGAACATCTAAATATGCTAATTTTTCAGTATGAAATGCAGAAGTAAAACGTATATGCAGATCGCATGAATTGAGCCACTGTACAAATAATGCTAGTTCTTCTCATGTACCCTTCCACAGTAAAAATAAATCATCTATATACCGATTCCATGAGATTATACGAGGCTGAAACTCTGTCTGAGGCAACCATTTTTGTTCAAACACATACATATAAAAATTTGCCACTGAAGGGGCACATGTCGCTCCCATTGCCACTCCTGCTATCTGTTGATAAATGGCCCCTTCAAAAATGAAATGGTTCTGAAAAATAGTCAGCTCTGCTAGTTGTAACATGAATGATATCAAATCCTCCTAATTCAGACGTGACATTTTTTGAGAAATGGAATGGAATTTTAAATAAGTGCTCATTGGATCTCATGGTGCTTCTGATTGAGACAACGAAGACAACTATAGATAAAATGGTGGAAGAGATAGAAAGTATGCAGAATAATTTGAAGTCAAATGAATTGGAAGAGGAATATAATAAAAAAAACAGAAGAAATGCAAAGAGAGGTGGGGAAGTTGCGACAAGAAGTAATGCTCAAAAAAAACAAAAAACTACCGAGGGACAACGCAGATTATACAGTAGGTTATGTATATTCATGGATGAATATGAAGAGGAATACAAAGAAGATCAAAAAACAAGTAAATTTTGAAGATTCCACAGAGGAAGAAGGTCTCCCTTTTGAAAGTTAAAAGGTAGTACTGTGGATGCCTTTACTATCTGTCCTCCACTAATTAAATCAAACATGATCATACTATGATCACTATTGCCAAGTGGTCCCAACACCCTTATTTCTTGCACCAGATCTGGCGTTCCACTAAGGACTAGGTCCAGTATGGCTTCCCCTCTGGTCGGTTCATGAACCAGCTGCTCCAAGAAGCAGTCATTTATTCCATCTAGAAACTTTATCTCTTTAGCTTGTCCTGCTGTGACACTGACCCAGTCGATACCGGGGTAATTGAAATCACCCATTATTACTACTCTGTTGTGACTTTTGTTAGCTTCCTTGATTTCTTTGAGCATTTCATCATCCATTTGTTCATTCTGGCCAGGCGGTCGATAGTATACTCCTACTGCCATCACCTTCGCCTTCATAAATGGAATTTCAATCCATAGAGATTCTACAGCAAATTTTGTTCCCTGCAAAACTTTAATCCTTTCTGACTCAATGCCCTCTCTAACATAGAGCGCAACCCCTCCACCAATTTGATCAGCTCTATCATTACGATATAGTGTGTATCCAGGTATCACAGTGTCCCACTGGTTATCCTCCTTCCACCATGTCTCTGAGAGTGCAATCATATCTAACCTCTCATTTAGTGCTATATATTCTAACTCTCCCATCTTATTGTTTAGACTTCTAGCATTGGCATACAAGCATTTTAGAGACTGTATTTTATTCATATTAATCTGGCTATTGGTAGGCAGGGGTAATTTGGAATCTTTATGCTCTGTCTGCTCCTTACTCAAGGGCATTTGGGCTACTATACTCCCTTTTGGAACCTCACTGCTTTTGGTAGTATCCTTCAAGGATACCTTTGTCCGAACCATGCACTCCTGGGTGACTGTCGGCTTTCCCCTAATTTCTAGTTTAAAAGCTTCTCTATCTCTTTTTTAAAGGTTAACTTTCAAAAGGGAGACTATGATAGAATGAGGAATATAGTTAGGAAAAAACTAAAAGGAGCAGTTCCAAAGGTTAAAGACTTACAGCAAGCTTGGGTGTTATTTAAAAATACTATCCTCGAAGCCCAGACCAGCTGTATTCCACGCATTAGGAAAAGTGGAAGAAAGTCCAAAAAACTGCCAGCATGGTTTAAAGGTGAGGTCAGAGAGGCTGTTGCTGCCAAAAAAGCAACCTTCAGGAAATGGAAAAAAGAGCCAAATGATGAAAACTGGAAACAGCACAAGCACTGGCAAGTTAAATGCAAAGCATTGATAAGGCAGGCAAAGCGGGAATTTGAGAAGAAACTTGCTACGGAAGCAAAAACACGAAATAAAGACTTTTTCAAGTACATTCGTAGCAAAAGGCCTGTGAGAAAGTCAATTGGACCATTAGATGATAGAGGGGTAAAAGGGGCAGTAAGAGGAAACAAGGCTATAGCAGAGAGACTGAATGAATTCTTTGCTTCGGTCTTTACTGAGGAAGATGTAGGGATGTTACCCAAGACTGAAGTGGTATTTAAAGGTGATACTGCAGAGGAATTGAGAGAAATATCGCTACACCGGGAAGATATATTACAACTATTTGATAAACTGAATAGTAGCAAATCACCTGGACCGGATGGTATACATCCCAGAGTGTTGAAAGAACTGAAATATGAGATTGCAGACCTGCTATTGGTAATCTGTGAACTTTCATTAAAATCATCTGTAATACCTGAAGATTGGAGGGTCGCCAACGTAACACCAATTTTTAAAAAGGGTTCCAGGGGTGACCCGGGAAATTACAGACTGGTGAGCCTGACGTCAGTACCAGGGAAAATGGTAGAAACCATCATAAAGAACAAAATTACACAGCATGTAGATAGTCATGGCCTAATGGGAGACAGCCAACATGGCTTTAGACAAGGAAGATCTTGTCTTACTAATCTGATATGTTTTTTTGAAGGTGTGCATAAACAGGTAGACAAAGGTGAGTCGGTTGATATAGTGTATCTGGACTTTCAGAAAGCTTTTGACAAGGTCCCCCATCAGAGACTTTTGGCGAAGCTAAAAAGTCATGGGATAGGAGGCAGTGTACTATTGTGGATCGGGAACTGGTTAAAAGATAGAAAGCAGTGGGTAGGGCTAAATGGCCAATATTCCCAATGGAAAAAGGTGAATAGTGGAGTACCCCAGGGATCTGTACTGGGTCTGCTGCTTTTTGACATATTCATAAATGACCTGGAAGAGGGAATAACTAGTGAGGTTATCAAATTTGCGGATGACACAAAACTGTTTAAAGTTGTTAAAACCCAAGTGGATTGTGGAAAACTGCAGGAGGATCTGGATAAATTGGAAGACTGGGCATCCAAATGGCAGATGAAATTTAATGTGGACAAGTACAAAGTTATGCACCTAGGAAAGAACAACCCACACTATAGTTACTGTCGGCGCGCCCCCATGTGGCCAGGCGGTTGCCTAGGGCTGCAGGGGAGGCGCCGATTGTCCTTTGTTGAAATTAGCCCAATAGCATGTAGTTGTGTCCCCGAAAGGATTAGAGCCAAGTGCAAGGTCGCAGGAATATTTCTTTATTTTTAGAAACAAGGATTTCCTAGCCGGTTCAATTCTTTGACAAGAATTGATTGAAGCTGACCAAAGTAAATTTCAGGATACTTCTCCAAATAACAGCACACAAGCCTATTATACAGTCTTTGGCTTGATACAGCGTTGAATCTTGCTTTCTAATAAAACTCTATTTACAGCAGTATCCTCTTTCCTGGTCTCCAGGAGGCGCTATACAATCCTCTGTTACTTCACAGTAGGTGTAGAAAGGCTTCCTGGCCCACCTAGATACTTTCCCAAGCAATAGAATTCTTTTCCAATTATGACACAAACTTTCAGCACAACTTCTTCCCAAGCAGCTTTAAACAGGGCAGCTACTTTTAAAAGCTCAGCTAAAAAGTAATGGGCTTTAAAATGTCCTTGCAAAAGAACTTCTGGGTTTCTTCCAGACAACACTTCCTTCAGTTCTTTTACTTATCACGAGGTAACACAGATGCATTCAGTAATCAAGACCAGCTGGGTTGCTTTCTGCTTTCAAACCCTATTTGGTTCCTTCATACTTCTTTAGCACAGATTGCACAGCTTATTTCCATGTCTGAGACATTGTCAAAATCCACAGTGTCTCCCAAGTCCATATCCTCCACGCTAGACTCTTCCTGGTAACTGTTTCCCCTGGTATCTTCCTGAGAAGCCTCACTAGCTTGCACAGCCTTTAGGAGCTTCCCCAGGTACCCTTAACAGTGTGTGAGCTTGTGGGGGAAGGGCAGGAAAAACCCTCTTTGTCTAATAAGCCTTTCAAACGTTGTAAAGGGCTCACCTTATTAGTGCTGCTTTTCCTCCTTATAGATTCCTTACTAGGAGAAGAGTTGAGCCATGAACTCTTGGAGAATATTTCCTCCTCTGAGGACTCCTCCCCTGAGCTTTCCACTGGCCTTGTCAGCTCTTTGCTCCTGGTTCTCAATTGCTTCTGTGCAAGGGATTTCCATGGGTTTCTTGTCCTTCCTTCCTGGAACCCTCGTGTCCTCTGTGTCTGTGTCCTCTCTCTCTCATACGGGTCTTCCTTCTCTCTCCCCTTCTCTTTCAGTTCTCCTGTATGAGTGCAGCTTCCGTACCTAAATGTTTGGGGCTGTCCTATCCCCTTTGACTCCTCCCCCAAACCACTCCCTTCTCCTCCCTCTATCTCCATGGGAACAGGGCGTGTGCTTAGGTCTGCACTTCTCTGTGAGAAATCTTTACCTTTAGTGTTGGTGTTAACCCTTTCAGTGCCTGCAGTTTTATGGGTAAAAGAAAAAAAAGGCAGTTTCCCCTTTTTTTTTCTGCCCTCAGCGGCTGCTTCTCCACCACATTACATGATCCAAGGCTCCACATTAGAAACCACCACCCAGGAAAAAGATTTAGGAGTCATTGTGGATAACATGCTAAAACCCTCCGCCCAGTGTGCAGCGGCGGCCAAGAAAGCAAATAGAATGCTAGGTATCATAAGGAAAGGGATGAGGAATAAAACAAAGGATGTTATAATGCCTCTGTATCGCTCCATGGTACGACCACACCTTGAATATTGTGTGCAATTCTGGTCACCGTATCTTAAAAAGGACATAGCGTTATTAGAAAAAGTACAGAGAAGAGCCACCAAATTGGTGAAGGGGATGGAAGGCTACTCCTATGAAGAGAGGCTAAGAAGGTTAGGGCTCTTTAGCCTGGAGAAGAGACGGCTGAGGGGAGATATGATAAAGGTCTATAAATTAATGAATGGAGTGGAACGGATAAACGTGGATCAATTGTTTACGCTATCAGAGTATAGAAAGACTAGGGGACATGTAATGAAGCTACAGGGTAAACTATTTAAGACAAATAAAAGAAAATCTTTTTTCACTCAACGTGTAATCAAACTCTGGAATCTGTTACCGGAGGATGTAGTAACGGCTGTTAGTATAGCTGGGTTTAAAAAAGGTTTGGACAAGTTCCTGGAGGAAAGGTCCATAAACCACTATTAAAAAGGGACCCAGGATATCAATGCTTGACCCAGTACAAGCATTGTGGAACCTGTGTCTTTTGGGGATATTGCTAGGTACGTATGACCTAGATTGGCCACTGTTGGAAACAGGATACTGGGCTTGATGGACCTCGGTCTGACCCAGTATTGCATGTCTTATGTTCTTATGTTCTTAAGAAGGTCATACCGATTCAAGTCGGTCTTCCAAGGAGATTTTTTTAGAGGAAGAGGAGGAACAAAAGAAAAAGAAAGGTGCTGGACAAAAAACACGGGTTCATCCAGCACAACGAAGAAAATAACTGAAGTAACAGCACGACAAACAGATTTGGATTTGGTAGTCAATATATCTGGCGTAATTTTATCACCAGATATAATTGCCTTATTAAATAAAGGACTGTCTTTTGTTCCAACAGCTGTTTTTGATGCATTTCAATTTCGTTTAGACCTCGAGGGATTATTCAGAAAATTGAATCTTAGAAATTATTTTTCAGTACAGGTACAAGAAGAAGGTCAAACTGATGGACAACAAGGGCACCAGCTTCCACGTATTAGGTTGCCATTGACATCTACTTGGACTCCACCCGGACCAATACATCCGGCTCTGCTCATTTTTAAAGAATTAGTATTGAAAGATGTAAAATCTTTAGAAAACTCTCATAAAAAATAGTTGACAAGGTTGTCTACTCGAGAACAGAGGGCTTTGAAAAGTCTACAGCAATGTACAGACATAGTGATTAGGAGAGCGGATAAAGGGGGAGCCATTGTAATTTTAAGCCACGATTATTATGTCAGAAGCTTTGTAGCAATTACAGGACAGAACTATCTATAAGATTTTGACGGAGGATCCAAAAACAGCATTACAATTGGAAATTCAAAACATCACCCAATCAGCCTTGCAACGGAGGATAATCACTAGGAAAGAATATCAATATTTGAATACAACAACTTCTGCAATAGCTAAATTTTATATGATCCCGAAGATACATAAAAATGTAGATAAACCTCCAGGGAGACCAATAGTATCTACAAGAGGTACTATTCTGGAACCCCTGTCTACATTTATTGATTCTTTTTTACGTCCAATATTGGAGACGATTCCATCGTATATTAGGGACACCACACATTTTTTAAATATTTTGCAGACATTGGCCCATTGGGCAACCCAGGCTGATATATTATTGGTCACCCTGGATGTGACATCCTTGTACACTAGTATCCCTCAGAGAGCAGCGTTTCAAGTTATAGAATAGGTTTTACTTCAATAGGGTGATCTTTCAGAGGATTTGATATCATTCGTGTTACAACTAGCAGAGCTGACTATTTTTCAGAACCATTTCATATTTGAAGGGACCATTTATCAACAGATAGCGGGAGTGGCAATGGGAGCGACATGTGCCCCTTCGGGTGATTCGGCGGCTGCGTTGGCTACATCTGGCTCCCCTTTGAGCCTGGTGCCGAAAGTCTTCGGAGGGCAGTCTTTACCTGAAGGTTTCCTGGAGCTTGGTTCCCCTCCCTCAAGGAGTGAGGCTGGTAGCTCGAGAGGGCCAGGAGTGGAGAGTCCACGGAAGTGGGAGAGTGAAGTCTTAGGGCTTCAGAGCTCTGTTCCAGCTTCGGCGCCGTTGAGTGAGACAGCAGAGCAGGACCTCTCTGCAGTGTGTGGAGGAGAGACGCCAGCCAGAACGGAAGCATTTTCAACACCTGCTGATCCAGGGTCAGTTTTTTCTCTTCAGCGGCCAGTAAATTTTATCTTGGAAGCTATCTGGCAGGCTATTTTATCCTTGGGAGAAGCTTTGGTTCCAGAGATAACATTGCTGGATCGGAAGGTGACTAATTCAGTGGCTGAGGTTAAGGAGGTGGAGCGGAAGTTTGTGGAAGTACAATCTGAAGTGACGGAGACTCGGAGAAAAGTTTCTCTTCTTGAAGATCAATCAGATGTATTTATGAAGAACTTTTCTTCTGTTCAAGTTAAGTTGGAACATTTGGACAATTTGTCTAGAATTAATAATATACGATTAATTAATTTTCCTAGGCTTCTTACTGTGTCCCCTAGAGACATGTTCAAACAATATCTGGTTGATGTGTTGTGGGTCTCCCCTGAATTAATACCGCCGTTGGTTAAGGTTTACTATCTTCCTAAGGCCAAATTGACAGCTGGTTTGGTTCAGTTAGGGGGGGGATCCGGAGCAAGGGAATGTATTGAATGTTACTGATTTACTAGAGCAATCTGATTGTGAACCTCCAGTTCCCTCTACTTTATTGGTCACCTTTGCTTTACTCTCTGATAGAGAGTGGCTTTTAAAGCTTTTCTTTAGGAAGCGTAATTTACCATTTAAAGGATTAATGGTTCATATTTACCCAGATCTAGCTAGAGAAACCCAGAAATGCCGCAGGGAATTTCTTCTGCTGCATCCTGGTGTTCTACAGTTGGGAGGGCTCTTTTTCTTAAAACACCCTTGTAAGTGTTTGGTGAAGCACCACTCTGTTTCATATATTTTCTACGAACCCTCTCAACTAACTGCTTTCATTAATGCTAGACGCTTGGAGTCCTCCATCGGTGCCTCACCTGTGCTCTCTTAGTTTAGGAATCGGGTTTGGTCTGTCATATATATTTCTTTTCTCTTTGTTTGTGATAAAATCAATAGTGTATTGTCTCCCCCTTTTTGTGGGCTAGGGTGAGTAGATACTTTGTTTTGAAAAATAAATACTTTGTTTATGATATATTGTAATTTCTAATGTATCTGTTCTTTTTTCTGCAAGAATGTTTGTAGCTTTCTTGGTTTAATGTCAAAATTTTATAAATAAAAAAAAACAAAACATACACACAGACATAAACTTTTTCCGCATATCCCAATTGGTATAGGTAATGAAATTAATGTAGAGTAGCTGAGTCCCTTTTTTCAGGACAGGTTGCTCCAGTACTGGTTTTACATCATAGCATGCTTGTTACTAATTTTATTAGGGAGATCAATAGGGATACTAGAGGGGTCATTTTAAAAGCCCTGTTTACGATTCCCACATCTGAAAATATCTATTCAGATGTGCAAATCACATCAATGTCTCAAGAACCATTTTAGAACGTGTGTCTGGTATGATCAAGTCTAAGTCACATGGTGGCATGCCAGAGGTGTTCCCAGAACATTCCCAAAAAGCTATACAGGTGTGCTCAATTTTAGAATGGTACTGCACGTTTGGACTCAGTGGTGGATGCACCCATGTCTATATCCGCCCTGGGTATGAATAGGCATCTGCAAAGTGCTCATTTTGGCAACCAAAGACCTGAAAAGAGAAAAAGAGAAAGCCCTCTCATGCCCCCAGTAATATTCGCCACTCCAAAAAAAGCATAAAGGTAAATAAACAGACCTTCTTCTTGACTGCTGCTCTACTGCATGTCTCCACCTGCAAAATGGTAGGCCAGGATGTATACCATCACGGGTATGTCTGTGTTGCCGGACCTGCATTCATCAGTATCGGACACGTGCAAGTTCCTGAAATCACTTTATAACTTGTACATGTCTAGGGTATAATTCTGCACATCTCCATGTCTTTCTATCTGACAGAGATGTTTATCTTTTAGGAAGGAGATGGGCCAATTTTAGAAAAATCTTACACATGTCCATCTTCACTGTTGCCCCTATCATGGAATTTCAGATGTCTTGACTTGGACGTCCCAGATTGCACCTAAACAGCTTGTCTAAAATGTGCCTTCACGTGTACAAGTTCGTTCAAGGGAGCCATCATATAATCTATGGAGTTATAGCTCCAGTTTCTCTAAAAAGGTAGGGACATGAAAGTAATGGGGACAAGTTTATCCTGTTGCTGTGGCCTGCCCAAACCCTTGATGTATTCTACATTGTTGCAAATAGAAAAAGATGACTTGGAAATGCCACAGTGGTGCAGGGAAAAATCACATGACTGACACTGACTGTGAGATGACCTGGGACCTCATTTAATTTCAGTTTTGGTTTTATTTTCGCACTACTGTCAGTTGAAGAGAGTTGAGAATGTTCTTCCTTTTTATTTGTATGTGGAGATCCCCTTCCCTGCTTGTGTTTCACTTTCAGTGCTCTAGAGAAAGGAGAGATAGGTGCAGGGCTGGTCCTTTTCGTTCTTGCATAGCATATAGGATAAATACATTTCTTGTTATATTTTAGAAGTTCCAGATCCTATGGCTAGATTGTCAATTCCCTTTATCAGAATAGAACAAAGTTACTTTAGCTCCCAGGTCACTTCAGGTCATTACAAGAACACTGAAGAAGCCCTTTAAAATCTTTTCACTTTCATTTTGGGATTTACAGAACAGTGGCAGAGTAGCCTGGTGGTTAGAGCATTTGAACAAGAACTAGGAAAACCAATGTTGAAATCTTACCAGTGACAAGGACTGCCCCAACACAATCCATTTTGATTTAGGCCTGCTTTTCAGGTGCTCAAAAATAAATGGATATCCATTTAGCTTCCTGGCTCTTTATCATGTGGTGGTTTGGTGTTTAAATGGCCGATATTATATGGATAACGTTTGAGAGTATAGAGATAAGTTATGCATTTGCCACCCATCAGAGAATGCATAAGTTGTTTTGAATATCGGCCCAAGAAAGGCTAGCTATATTAACAAAGAAAATTCAGATCCAAAAACACTTCATAAAAATTCTGGATCAAGCAAAACTTAAAGTATATTTACTAATCGCCATACTGATAACATGCGAGTGAACCGTGTCATCAGCGCAAGGCTTTGGGCTAACTGCAGGGGAAGTGTGTCCGCATGTAGTTGCCATGCTTCAACCCACTGAGATGCCTGGCATTAGTTGCACTCTTGCTACTTGCACCCAGCACAGGTAGCATGGGTTATAAATGCCTATGCTAGCTGTGTCGCAGCAGGACCTCCCCCAACGCGTCCAGTTGCCACTTGTGTTTACCAGGATAGGGCACCCAGTTGCCACGTGTGCTATCCCCGTGCTGCTCTTTGGTAAACATGCCCCTTCGTAAAGCAACAAATCTCCCAAAAACACAAAACAAAAAAAAATGCAAGCATCAAAAATTTCACGATCATCCACAAAGACTCAATTGCCAAGCAAGGTAATACTCTGCCTGAAAGCGCTCAAAGGAGTTAAGGTATTCTTTTTTAAAAGCTAATTTTTAAAGGGGTTTTGCTGTTCATTTTTAAAGGATAAAGTCTTTTTTCTGTACAACTAAAGGGAACTTTTTTTGTGCTTGTGGGGTTGGCCAAGGCTCTTGTCAGTTCATTCACAGTTAACTCTTTGAAGCCACTGGTGTTAGGTGTTAAGCGAGTAGCTTATAGAACTGCTAGGCAGTGCTGTATAGTAAGGTAGGGTTACTCAGCGTAACGGGGGTTCTCCGTGGACAGCAGGATGAGTCAGCCATGCCTAGGTGTCTCCATCCTCAGGGACTGGATTATTTCTCCCTTAACTCAGAGGAATCCCCTCCCCCTTTTTTAAAAAAATTCCTCTGATCCTGTCCCTCCCCTTCTTGTTCCTTCTCCTGGCCTCCCTTCCTCAGAGTTTCCCTAGCCTGGAGGCTCACCCGGATTCATTCTGCTGATTCATCCTGCTGTCCACGGAGAACCCCCATTCACACCTAGGTGATTCCTGAGCTGGAGTGCGGAGGGGGTTAAGGAGAAAAATTCTCGGCCTTCCAGAGGCCCCTTTACCCTCTTCACAGCCCTGGATGCTGTGGTAGGATGAGGCTGGTGAGAGAATAGGCGTACAGAGCCCCAGAGAACATGAGGTTTTGCACCAGGGAATAACTTTTATTGTAACGGCCAGCATGGTGGTGGGATGCCAACCTGACCAGGCCATGACTCAAGGCAGTGAAGACAGTGCAGCCAAAAAGACTACCGGTCAGTGCAACAATAAAAAACCAGTGCAGATCAGTGCATCCATACAGCAGTGCAGCAAGGCAAGTCAGTGCAACAAAGAAAGTCAGTGTAAAAAATAGTGCAACAATCGGTGCAGTCCATGTAACAATGCAACAATAAACAGTGCAAACAATGTACCCTTTTGACAGAATTGCTAAAAAGGAAGTTTGTGCGCCTCTGGCTGCGGGTCGTGGGGGCGTGCAGTAGTGGCCACTTATAGGACCGCCTTACCAAAGCATGCGGTGTCCATGTCCATGGCACAGTCAAGGTAGTAGTGCTTCGCAAACATGTGCATCAATGCCCATGTGGCGGCATTGCAAATGTAATTTGGTGTCGCCGCATGCAAGTGAGCCAGCAATGCCGCCATCGCCCATAGTTGATGGGCGTGAGCCCTACCCTCTGAGCGCAGGTCGGTCCATATGTAGCAATGGGTGATGCAGTCCGCCAGCCATCTGGACATGGTGTATTTGGTCACCGGGCGGCCTGATCTGTTCGGGTCATAGGCAAGGAAGAGCTACAATGCCTTCCTCAATGGTTCAGTCCTGTTAATATCGGCCCGCAGAATGCAGGTGCAGTCCTGGGTATGCAGGCGGCGCTCTTCCTATGATCCATGCGGCTCCAGGTAGAAGCTGAGGAAGATGATGGATTGGTTGATGTAGAAAGAAGAGACAACCTTGGGGAGGAACTTCGGATGCGTCCCGAGGATGGCCCAGTTGTGGTGTATCTGTGTGTATGGAGGGTAATTGACGAGGGTCTGTAGCTCGCTGATGCGGCATGCTGGTGTGATTGCCACCAGGAAAATGGTCTTCCACATGAGAAATTTTAGATGGGCCCATTCCAGTGGTTCGAATGGGTGCTCCATGAGTTGGGTCAGGACTGCGTGGAGGACCCACCCTGGGACCGGGGGATGTAGATGGTTGAGGCCTCTCATGAATCGTGAAACTAGAGGTTGCGCTGAAATGGTTTTCCCTTCCAGCCTGTCATGGTATGCCGCTTTAGCGCTCAGGTGTGCGAGAGTTTGAGCAGATACTGTAGCAGCGCTGGTTTGGGGCAATCAAACGGGTTCAGCCTTTTGCTGCCCCACCATGTGCAGGACCTGTCCCATTGTGCCGCATAGGACCACTGTGTGGCAAGGTGTGTGGCCACCAGGAGGACCTCCTTAACATTCTGGGAGAGATGGAAGGGTCTCAAGATGTCCATTCAGCATCCACGCGATCAGTGCTAGGATTTGCAGAATGGAGTTGAGTGTCTGGCCGCTGTCCAGTGTGATGAGATCCAGGCAGGTAGGCAGACGGTGGTGTTGTTGGCTGGATAGCTGCTGGAGGAACAGGAATCAGGGCTGTCTCGGCCAAAATGGTACAATGAAGATTACATTCGCCCTGTCATGTGCAATCTTCTGGAGCAATCTGGAGATGAGAGGAATTGGAGGGTAGGCATAGCAATCTGGGAACTCCAGTTTACAGAGAATGTGTGGGTGGAGAGACATCTGGAACAGAATGGTTTGCATTTTGCATTGCCCTCGCAAGCGAAGAGGTTGATTGTCGGTATCCTCCACTGCCGGAAAAGGGTGGAGACAACAGAGCATTTGAGCCACCATTTGTATGGGGTGAGTTGCCTGCTTAGGGAGTCTGCTAAAGTGTTGTCGTCCCCTGGCAGGTATGCTGCTTGCAGGTGGGACCACAGGGTGATGGCTACTGTCCAAATTAGGAAGGCCACACTGCAGAGCATGCGGGAGCTTGTACCGCCTTATTTGTTGATGTAGAACATTGCTACCTAGTTGTCCATCTGTACCAAGATGGTCTTTCCCTGGATCCATAGATGAAGCGCCCACAGCACATTCTCTATGGCTCGGAGTTCAAAGAGGTTGATGTGCATGTGCATCTCGACTGAAGGCCCGTTCCTGTTCGTGTGGAAGTTGAGTAGTTGTGCACCCCCCCCATCCGCGTCTTGATGCATCTGTGTTCAGGGTGATCTGTGATGGAGTGACCTGAGCGGTTTGCCGACCTGTAGGTTTTTCCTTGTTCTCCACCAGCTGAGGGTCTTGCGGGTGTGGTGGTCTATGCTGACCTTGTGGCGCAGGGGCTGTCTGTACTGGTCCCAGGCCATCTGGAGGTGCCATTGGAGTTGGCGCATGCGCAGCCTGGAGTGCAGAATGATGTGTACTGCCACTGCTAGATGACCTAGGAGGTGGAGGAAGATCCGCACCAGGGTCTGGTGTGAAGAGGCAATCTGTGCGGCTAGAGCCATGATCTTGTCTGCCCTGTGAGCTGGGAGGCATGCTTTTCCTTGTGTAGTATCAATGTGGGCCCCTATGAACTCTAACACTTGAGATGGTTGCAGGTACAATTTGTTGTAGTTGATAAGAAAGCCTAGGGTCTGGAGCAGGGAGGCTGTGGTTTCTACGGCTTCCCGTTCTGCACCCTGGTATCGAGGTGCAATGAGCCAGTCGTTGAGGTAGGGGAAGACATATACACCCGCTTTTCGCAGGTGGGCTGCTGCAACAGCAAAGCTTTTTGTGAAGACTCGGGGAGCTGAGGAGAGGCCGAATGACAGGGCCTTGTACTGGAAGTGTTGGTTGCCCACTCTGAAACATAGGTACTTCTTCTGGGAAGGATGCAGTGGTATGTGTGTATGCATCTTGAAGGTCCAAGGATGCGAGCCAGTCGTTCTCCAGGATCAGGAGAAGGATGGTGCCCACTGAGTGCATAAAAACCTTTTTTTTTGAGTATGTGTTTGTTAAGTTTTCTGAGATCGAGGATAGGGTGCCAGCCCCCTGATTTCTTGGGGATGAGGAAATAGCGTGAGTAGAAGCCTTCTTTGCATCCTGAGTCTGGGACTGGTTCTATAGCTCCTATCTGCAGGAGGTTCTGCATTTCCTCAAGGAGGTGTGCGGTGGGCTCCTCCGATGCCTGGTGCTGGCAGGAGGGGTGTCTTGGAGGGGGTGGTTCTCTAAAGCGATTGTGGAAGCCCTTGTGAATTATGTTGATGACCCAGCAGTCAGTTGAGATGTCCGCCCGTGCTTTTGAGAATAGCAAGAGGTGACACCCCACGGAGGCATCCAGTGGGGGGGAGGGATAGTCAAAGCCCCTGGTTAGTCCTTGTTATACTTGTGCAAGTGGTTGTTCTTTTGGCTGCTGCACGGCTTCAGCCTCTAGAGGTGCAGGTCATCGCTGGCAAGAGTTTGTATGGTTGTGCATTCATCTTTGATGCCCTCCACTGTTTCCTTCACTTTACTTCTGAAGAGGTTATCCCTGAGGCAGGGTGCATTGGCTATCCGATCATGGATGTCCTCTCTCAGGCCTGAGGTGTTGAGCCATGCCATGCGGCATGCAACGATTGCCATACCCGTGGTGCAGGCAGTGATCTCAAAGGTATCAAAGACCACCCTGATCAGGTGCTTGCTGCAGTCCACCAAGTCGTGTAACAAGGGTGCAAAAATTTCCTTTGTTTCATGGGGGAGAGGCGTGACAGAATTCTTAGCCTGTTCCAACAGATGGTTGAGGTAGGCAACGATTTGAAACTGATGGAAGGCAATCCTCACGTTCAGCATGGCACCTGAGAAACCTTTTTTGGCAATTCCGTCGAGAGGTTTATGGTCCTTTCCTGGAGGTGCATTAGGCTTCTGACATGAGCTTTTGGATCTTTTCAGGGCAGACTCCACCACAATGGATTGGTGTGGGAAGTTGTGCTGCTTCGAAGCCAGGTGCAGGCTGGATGTGGTACTTGAGCTCCAATCTCATGGTGATGGTAGGGGTAGTCATGGGTGTCTGCCATGCCTTGTCCCTACAGTCCAAAGTACCTGATGGATCGGCAGGGCCATGTGGGTCCTGGGTTAATCAAGGTACTTTAGGATCCCCAGGCTTTCATTTCTTGGGTCCAAGGCACCGTGTGGTGATAGACCGAGGTTCATGAAGAGTTTCTGTAAAAACCTAGGGTCCTCGGGGAGAGAGGGGGGGAAAGGTGCAGCAGGTGGTGGTGTCGTCCAGGGCATGTCGCGTGGATTGAGTACTGCTCTCGTCTCCCGAGCTCCAGAAGGACTTCTCAGAGTCGGTATCTCACCTTCTTCTTGCATGGGCGGAAGTAGGGGCTGGTGTCCGTGTGGCATACATGGTGTGGTAAGGGCGCGGTGGATGAGGCTGTCTGCAGAGGCTGTAGTGGGGGGCTGCATCTGCAGAAGTGTTATCGGGAGCTGCTGGGCTAGGAATTTGGCCCAGAGCTCCATTAACGACCCTTGCTGAGCTGCCGGGATTAGAGTCCGGCCGGCTTCCTGGGCTGTTGAGGTAAGGTAGAGGTCACTCCCCAGGTGTGCATTGCCACCTGGCATTCCTATCCCCTTGGATCTTGCAGAAGCGATGGAGGAGCTGGGAGTAATTTTTCTGCACTTACGCAAGTCTCGGGAAGGAGTGGGAGAGGAGTTGCCGGCTGTTTTCATGCTTCTGGGTCATCCCTGGGAGGTGTTGCCTTGGGGTCATCCATGGCTCCCGCTGTTGCTAACCTGTACGTAGCTTCCTTTGAGACGAAATATCTTAATGTACATCCATTTCAACAGTTTATAAAGATTTGGTTAAGATATATAGATGACGTGTTTCTGATATGGGACGGGTCTGAAGCGGAGTTACATAAATTTTTTGATTGGTTTAATTCACTTGACCAAAATCTGCAATTTGATGGTTCTTTTAGCTCTGATTAGATTTCTTATCTAGACATTATTATCAAAAAGGATATTTCTGGTTTTTCTACCAGTTTATATCGTAAGCACACAGATAGAAACATTCTTTTAAGATACGATAGCTTTCACAACAAAGCCCTTAAAGATAATTTGCCATATGGACAATTCCTTAGAGTGAAAAGAATTTGTTCCTCAATCTTCGACTTTGAGCAGAAAGCCAATGACATGAAAAAGAGGTTTCAAAACAGAGGCTATCCATCCAATGTTGTTTGTAAGGCTTACGAAAGGGCTAAAGCTCAAGATAGATCCTCTTTACTCAAGCAAAATACCCGTCCTGCACAAAATCAAATAGTTTGCGCTCTTACTTTTTATGCTCTTTCCAAAGATGTAAAAATACTTTGTCAGGAATGGCATATGCTATCTGCGCTCCCTACGTTGGCACATAAAAAAAATTGACCATAGCGTATAAAAGAAATCGGAATTTAACCAATATTTTAGTTCCTTCTGCTTTATCTAAACCTTTATCCATTTGCAAAATTAAAGGCCACTTCCAATGTGGCCAATGCTCTGTTTGTCTTCATGCTATTGTCATTAAAGATTTGTTTTCACATCCCATTACACATAAGAAATTTCCCCTTCAACGTTACTCGAACTGTAACACAACTAATGTTATATATGTTATTTATTTTATGTAGGCAAGACAACAAGATCAGTCAAGACAAGGATTATAGAGCACAGGAGCTGTGTTCATAGACGTCTTCCAGATAAACCACTCGTTTCTCACTGGATAGCTCATAACCATAGTATTTCAGATTTAAAGTTTTTTGTTTTAAAAGTAGTAGAGCCACACTGGAGAGGAGGAGATATAGATAAAATACTCTGTAGATTAGAACAGAGATACATTTATGAATTTAATTCTCTTGAGCCACATGGTCTCAATCAAGAAGCCAACCTAAATGTTTTTTCTATGAACTCCTCTGCCCTTCATACTTATGAAAGTCTTATGTTCTTACCATTATTAAGAAGGGACCCAGGATATCAATTCTTGACCCAGTACAAGCATTGTAGAACCTGTGTCTTTTGGGAAAACTGCTAGGTACCTATGACCTAGATTGGCCACTGTTAGAAACAGGATACTGGGCTTGATGGACCTTGGTCTGACCCAGTATGGCATATCTTATGTTCTTATGGCTACCTAGGTGGCCCTTCATGCTCAGTTCACATGCTCTCAATTAGGTGTTTTTAAACATCCTCTAAGAGCTTGGTTTTTAACACATGGAGATTGCATTATCTTTTCTTAGACAATTCAAAATGTCTTGGTCTTTACAATATTATCAATATGCCACATTTATCTATTGATTACTCCTTTTTAACGTATTCATATATCTGTATCCTGTACCATTGATCCTTTAGTATTCACTACACTAGGGGATCATGGGATGAATATTTTAAGTTTATAAAACGCTGCATTGTAATATTACAGCTTTGATATATACTTCTCCCTTTTTTCATATATATTCCTTTTTAATGAACTATTATGCTTAAATAGTGCTTTATCTGTGATTCATCTCAGTTTTAGTTTTGACTAGCATGGTCCACGTTTGTGACGTCAAAATATGCAAATTGCGTTTTTACATAAGACGCGTGAATTTGGGCGTCCCCCTACTGGTCGAGTGCTCTGTTCACTCTGCAGACCAAATTGTGGTACGTATGGCATTTTGATCAATCTTTTTTTTGAGTATACACTACCCATCAAGAGGTTTTTCTGTCTTAATTTTGCCGAGTTTGAAACGGCAAATTTAACAAGTGCCAATAATGTTTATATCTTCCACCATGCTTCATTATTTTTATACAAACAATCTCTTATGTTGTGACTTTCTCTTATATCTTTTCTCTTTTATTACTTACAATTCTGATTCAGTTTTTTATAATGTGTTTCAGCTTTATGCTGTTCTTAATGTCTGAAACGCGCTGCCAAAAAACACTTCATTCTAGGTCTGGTGTGCTCCACACACGGTCTTCAATGAGTTGAATAAAAGAAGAATTTCACTTTATACATTGCATTTTCATAGCATGCACTTAAGTAAAAGTCCCATATCTTTCGATTTTTGCTTATCACTTTTTCTGTTTTTTGTTTATGTTTGCCCTGCCATGCCGTTTTTAATATTTATGAGCTCTATTTAAGTATTGTCTTACTACACACGATTCTTCATGAATCTTGTTTCTCAAATAATTAAGGAAGTTTAATCCACATACTGTATTTTATTGTCTTCTAAATTAGGATATGTATTTTGAATAAGCGGTTCACATAACATTGACATTCTATCTGCCTTGTCATTCTGTTTCTGATATTTATAATCCCCATCTAAGTTCCATCACACCACATATGACTGAGGTTTTTTCAGAAGAAGGTATTTCTGAATAAGCGTTCCACACACATTTTTAACTTTTGCTTATCAGCTTTTTTTGCGTTTGAATTTACTTCTTATCATGCCATTTTTATTTTTGAAATGAGTTGACCATTTTTATTTTCTTAAGATCTGTTTCTTTTATAAATGATTAGTAGTAGTAGTAATTTTACACTCATCTCTTGGAATTTTATCGTTGGTATCTTTTAAATGAGTTTGTTATTAAAATACCCACAGTTTACTTTGCATTAGGTTCCCCCTCCTTGGTACTTGAGCTGTGTCTGCCTTATTCTTATTGTCATTTTTATTATATGCAGTTTTAAGTATACATTTTTTATATTTTTAACCATATATGTTTTTTTTAAATCATTTTAATTATACATGTTCGTTGAGCAATTTTTTATGTCATAATAGCTTTTGACCTATTTTTATGGTATTTATTATTGTTCAATATTAATCTTATTGTTTTTACCACACACGCATTTTCACATTGTTTTCTGGTAAATTCATTGGGTTTTATGTCTATTTATTATGTCTTGTAACCTTTTAAATATGTCTTTGGTCTTTCTATGGTCAGTTTTAATCTACAGGGTTCTGAAGTTTTTATTTCAGTTAACTTATGATGCGTAACATCTGCACACTCTCAGTAAGTATTACTGTGCCTTTTCCTCCTACATCTCTCTTAGTGTAATCTCGTTTAGTTTACTTTTTATTTGTTTTAGAATAGTCTGTCTCTATGCTTTTATATATTTTATTAGTTATATATATTTTATCAGTTATAGGTATTTTTATCTGTTATACATTTTTTACATTTGGGTGCTATTCTGTTATGTTTAAATTTGCTTTATATATATGTGTTTGAAATGATTTTGCAGTTCCTCGCCCCCTGATAAAGGCATAAGCTGAAACGCGTTGGGGCCTTTTAACTCAATAAAGCACTTGTGACCTCCACACCTTCGCTCTCTTGTGTGCTTGCTTTTGCTTGCGAGGGTAGCTCCCTCTGTGTTCCTGCCAGCATTCGTGGTCCTTGGGACTGGGGTGCCGGTGCGAGGCTGAAGAGTTCTCCCTGTCCTGGCGGGGCAGCGAGTCTGGGCGTCACAGAGAGGGAGGAGTCTTCGCATGCTGCAGTTTCAGGAGATGCGGGGACTCTGTGGAACGGTCCACCAGGTGGGGAGCAGGAGAGGCAGCAGGAGCATTAGAAAGAGGAGCAGGATAAGTGGCTGGGTTACTGGTGGAGGAGGAGCTGATCAGCAAGGTGGCAGGGCCAAGAAACTCCAGTCTGGGGGGTAAGGTGAATGGCTTGCCTGTACCAGAGATACCACGAGTAGTGGTGTGACCGTGGGGGGCTCTGCCTGTCCCCCCTGAATGCAGTCGGAAGGCTCTGAGTATTCTTTTGTGTGTGCTGCTTTGGCCCATTTCTCTTTTCGTCCCCGATCCTCCTTGGCCTTGTGCTCTCTGCTGTGGGTGCAGGGATGCACGTGGTGAAGGCATGCCTGGCAACAATCCTGCTCGTGGTGCCTGAAGGTCTTGCTGCAGCAGAGGTACTTCTTGTTTGTTCTTGCTTCCATGTTGGTGGGTATTTCTCTTTTTAATAAAATTGTTGAGAGCTGGATATCCATCCATCCTGAAAGATGGATGGAAAAAAACTAAAGAAAGGCAGCCAGGAACAGGAAGAGGAGGGGACAGGCTCAGAGGAATTTAAAAAAAAAAGGGGGGGGGATTCCTCTGAGCTAAGAGAGAGCTAATCTGTTCCCTGGAGATGGACACACCTAGACATGCCTGACTCATACTGCTTGTCCATGGAGAATCTACAGGGCCTTTCAGGTACTGGCATTCCTGAAGGACTCCATTGCAAAGCAAGGGAACACTGCCTGAAAGCTCTCAAAGGAGTTAAGGTATTCTTTTTTTAAAAGCTAACTCTTAAAGAGGTTTTGCTATCTTTTTTTTAAAAGCTAATTCTTGAAGGAGGTTTTGCTGTTCATTTTTAAAGGATAAAGGGTCCGATATTCAACTGGGCAGGGCTAAGCACTGTAGCCATTTAGCTCTGCCCGCCCACCCCCAAACCCCGGTTATTCACTTCCACAGCAATGGAAGTGAATATCCAGGTATGGCCATGCTGCCCGGAAGTCACCAAGGCTAACTGTGCTGCATTGATATTGGATGATGCACGGTTAGCCTCGGCCCCTATAAGATAGGTGAGGGTCTTCCTCGCCTATCTTATAGGTGCCAAACGCTAACTGTGCAGCTTCCAATATCAATGCAGCACAGTTAGCGCCTGTCCCCACCTCCGCTCCACCCCTGGCATGCCTTGATGCTAGCCGGCTAACATTGAGGTATGTAGGGGACTTAGGGGTCTGTTTACTAAACATTCCTAACGTGCGGGGCCGTGCTAGTGTGCCTGTGCCATATAAGGAGTGGGCGGTTCAGGCAGAAAATAGAAAAAAAACGGTAGTAAGCAACCGGATGTGTGTGCGTCGCGCTAATGTGCGGGGGTCGACATTAGCGCGTGGAAAGGCAAAGTGGCACGCTGCTGAGTATACAAAACAACAGAGCCGTGGTACAACGGTGAAGACACTGACCAATGGTGCAGGGGCCATGGGTTCAATCCCCCAGTGTGCGCAACGACAAAGGTCAGCTGAGGCAGTAATTGTAATGATTAACATTGTTTTAGGAGGCAAATTAATTTGGAACGGCATAAGGCGGCGCACAGTTATTTTTGGGCGGCAGAAGGCGGCGCACAGTTATTTTTGGCAGCAGAAGGCGGCGCACTGGTCCCCTTGGGCGGCAGAAGGCGGCGCGCTGATAGGCACAAGGCGGCGCGCTGATGCACAAGCACAGGAACAGAGCCACAGCACAATGGTTACAACACTGACCAATGGTGCAGGGATCAGGGGTTCAACACCTCACAATGCCCAGTGAAAAATGCCTGCTGAGGCAGTATGTATTATGCTGTAGGAGGCTGTATAAATTTATTTTGTTATCACTACTAGCAAACGCACTCTCCCAGCATGTTAACATACGGCGGCCCATAAGGCACATGTTACAGTGCACTGTTCGCCAAGGCACCCTTGAATGACCCCTATGGGGCAGCATGTATGTTGCGACACAGGATAATGTATAGTGCACCCTATAGGGATGGCAACCATAAGGTGGCCTACAGGGCGCCCTATGAAGCACCCTCAGAGGCACCTAATGGGTATAGTAAGCTGAGGGTGGTCTTGCCGGCATAGACATATGTACAGTAAATAAAAATAAAGCTGTGGACAGCCCTACCAAAGGGCCCCACTGTGGGTTTGAACCCATGACCTCTGGCTGCACAGGCAGTGATGTAACCATTGCGCTACAGCTCCATAGCTGTAAGCAGGCCCCTGGCTGGCTGCAGATAGCCTACACGTCACCTCACAGACAGTCTGCTGGTGTCAACAGGATAGGGTTAGGCCACCCGTACCCATGATGCACTGCACATGCAAATTAGCTGTCCGCAGATGGACACAAGATGGGGAATGCACCCCCACAGCACCTCGGCCCTGTTGGAGGAAGTGACCGGGTGCACCCACACAGCACCTTGGCCTAGTAGGGGAAACTGACCGGGTGTTTTACTGGCACAGAGTAGCCACACACCGTTACATCGTGCGGGTACTGTGCTCACCCTGAGTGTGCAATGAGGTGGCCAGGACCAGGTCAACAACACCTGCCATGGCTGCTGGAGGCCAAGCGGGGGTTCCAAAGCAGTGTTAATGTGTAAGATAGCTAGTTTCTGCACAAACGCCATGGATATCCCTGTCTGCCGCCATCAGGCACCCCCCCAGTGGCAAACATGGTCCCCATCAAGGGATCCACACTCTACCTCCCTGCAAAGGTGGCAGTAGAGGGCAACATCAACCCCAGTCCTGCTGAGGAACACCACCACCCCCCCCAGGCAGGCAGCTCCATACACAGCCATAACACAATAGCAGACAGACATAAGCCCAGGGTATGGTAAGCTGCACTCCACCACCAGATATTCCCCTGCAGCAAGCCAACAGCCACTGCACCCTGCAAGCCATTATAGCAAGACATTTACCAGCTACAAACAGTCTGCTGGTTAGTCCATAGTGCATGTTCCCAATGGAGATGCATGCACCCAGAACTGGGCTGTCTGCATACACAGCAAGCAGATAGATCAGTGACTGGGCCCCAAAGAGAAACCCATATCTATCACATGAGAGAACTACTATACAGCACTATGGGGGGGCCTAGCCATGCTGTGGTCACTGCACAGTCAGGGTGAGCGTGATCCCCCAGAAGGACATGCTTTGGCCACCCTGTCTGTGTAGGTGGTGGCCGGACACTACAATATCCCAGCCAATGTCCCTGCCAGGGCCCTATGCCCAGTGCAGATGCATCCTGGCCACGCCACCCTGCCCTGGCTATACCCATGGTACCTTGCACCTCATTATGCACATTGACTGGCCAATACTGGCAACAGTGCTGGCAGTGCGGGCTGTTGAAGGGGCTTGCAGCCAACACCCACTGTATAGACAGACACACACTTCCACACCTCTGCCATCATGGTGCTACGATTGAGGGGGTAAGTAGCCTTGCCCACCAAACCGGTCCTGAGCACGGCAAGGCATGGATATGGTACGCATTACAGCTGGTGGTCACTCCCCAGGGTGGTAAGCACCGTCAGAGGCCAGGCCTGGAGCATGCCCCGCAAACACCTAACAGATTGTTTGGATGGGGTCAACTAGCAGTATGTACGTAACGTATGGATAACTGCCTGCCTGTGCTCCTAGCAAACGTCTCCGAGCTGTGTACCGTATACCTCAGGTGTAGGGTGACATTGGTAAGTTATGCAAGTGCTCGTTTTGGGTGCTGCATGCACGGTCCAATGTTCTGCCTTTCCAGGAGACATTGGCCAATGGGGCCTGTGGGTGTGGGTGTGTCTGCCCTTGATGGCTGCTGCTTTACGGCACAGATTCCCAACTCCAGTCCAGGTTTGCATCACACTGTTCGGGTTTTCCTGCTATCCCTCATGAATATGCATGGGCTACATCTACATGCCATGGGGGTGGTGCATAGATATACAGCACAGGCATATGTATGAGTGTCAGCATGGAACGTGACTGGTGTGTGGCCCACCAGGACTGCATTTGGGTGATTCTGCTCTAGGTACTGCCCCTGTTCATGGTGTCTGTGCTCAGTGGGGTAAAAGATAGATGTCTTACCATTGCATATGTCCCCGCCATGAAAGGTGTGTCCTTACTATCACTGTTTAGTTGTGGGAAAAATATGTGGGCAGGATTGGCAGTAGCCCCAGCTGGGCTTTGAACCTGTGACCTTCTGTTCTTGTATGCACTGTCTGTGTGCACTGCACCACTGTGTAGCCACAGATTGGTTGGATTCCCTGGACTGTCCATGACTGTGGATCCGGCAGGACCTGTCTGTTGCAGTGGACTGTGCCAGCCTGCACATGGCTAGGCCTCTGTCTTCTGTGGTTAGCAGCCACTGCCCCCTGCACCACATGTACTTGTCCGCCAACATGCTGGCATGAACTTCTCTCGGAAAAAGCAGTTGACCTGATTGCAATGTGGCAGTATGGGACTGCATTTGGGGGACTTGGCTGTAGGTAATGCCCATTGTTGTGGTGTGTGTGCGGTGTTGGGTAAAATATGGGTGTTTTCCCCATGCATACAGGGGTGTCTGCGCTATCTTTATTTAGTGGTGGGTAAAATATAGGGACTGGGCTGGCAGGTGCCCCAGCTGGGTTTTGAACCTCTGCCCTCTGGTCCTAGAGGTAATGACTCTGTCCGCTGTACCACACTTTGGCCACAGAGACAGTGTAGCCCCTGGAGGCAGTAAGCCTGGCAGGATGGAGTCACAAACCCTGCTCTACGCAATTCTACTGTGGGCATATGCACCCTGTCTGATGACAAACGTGCACATAAACCCCGGAAATGACCACGGAAAATGTGGGACAAAATATCACCATGCTGGGCAACAGTGATATTAATGGGCAACCATAGCAAACACTCCCAGGAAAGCTCCAATACGTGGCAATGTTTTTTGGAAGAGTCTCCTCTCAGTAGACCCTTCCAAAAGTCATTTCTTTTTTCTGGAGCTTTGCTGGGTGTGATTTCTGTATTTGCCCATCACTATAACTGTTCCCCAGCTGAATTACTATTTTTAATAGGTCTGTTGTGGTCATTTTCTATTTTTATTTTCACTTTTGTGCTGTGCACATATATCACACTGCTCACGTTTTGCTGGTTTCCCCGGTTTTCCTGTACATTGCTGACGGAAATGGTTTCTCTTCCCTTTAAATGCTTTCTACCGCGAGTGTTTCACTCGCGGTAGTTTTTACATGCAAATTCGGGCCCGATACTGTGCGAGGAGCCTCTCCCCTCCCACTCTCCACCCATTGACCCCGTCCCTCCGCCCCTCGGGAGCCTTCCTCCGCCCTCAGAATGCCTTTCCACGCCTCTATCGGACATTTGCGGGCCGGGTACTTTTGCGGGGCACGTTAGCGCGGCGCGCAATTGTGCGGGGCCCAAGCGCACTTGTGCGGGGCGTTTAAGAGCGTTTCTGAGCGTTTGAGTGCCGCGTTTCCGTGCGCTATTGTGCGGCACGCAATTGTACGGCTTTTAGTAAACATGCCCCTTAGTCTGGGATATTCGACGATACTACCCATGTATGTGTCATCAAATATCTGGTTAGCAGGCATTTTTACGGTTAACTGGATGCTAATCGTGTAAATGCCTTTTGAATATCGGGCCCAAAGTCTTTTTTTCTATACAACAAAGGGAAACCTTTTTGTGTGCTTGTGGGGTAGGCCAAGGCTCTTGTCAGTTCATTCAGTTAACTCTTTGAAGCCACTGACCTCATCAGGTGTTAGGTCCCTCCCTACCGACACCCACCCATACCATGTGAGTGTTCTTGCTTTATATGGCAGGTCCCTATTTAGCTACACCTAGGGACATAGACAAGCACTATTAGAACACACTTAAAAGAAGTTAGCTGCTTTTTATTCTTAAAGGACAGGTGAAGAACAGGTAGAGACTTTGGTAGGTCTCTCTCTTTTACTTAAACAGGTACCAAAGCTCCACCAACTAAGTGTGGAGTGGAGGAGTGGCCTAGTGGTTGGGGCAAGGTACTTCAGGCCGGAAGGTCGGGGGTTCAAATCCCACTAGAGGACAGCAACCTTGGGCTGGAAGGACTGGGGTTTCTAGTCCCACAGGTGCTCCTTGTGGTCTTGGGCAAGCCACTTAACCCTCCATAGCCCATGTTCCCTGTAAAATAGTTATCTCCAAGTTATAATGCCCTGTTCAATGTAATTTCAGTTTGTTCAATGTAAACTGCACTGATGCAGAATAGCGTGGTATATAAGAGAATATAAATAAATAAAATAAGCAATGTCTGGGAAAAAATTGTATTGCTAAAGCTGTTTCCCCTGTTACAGCTTCTACCTCTGTCCAGACAGAGATCCCAATGCTAGTTGAGAGACCAGTTCCATATGCAGGATGCCTGCATGCTAAGGCTCTCAGGAAACAAGTGGAAGAGCTCAGGGAAGAGGTGGCAAGACTGAGAAGCATTCAAGGCAATGAGAAATACATTGATGAGATGCTTCTTGAAACATCCAGAGGTGGAGATAGGAGGCTACTAAAGAAAGAAGGTTGGACACAAGTCACCAGAGCCTGCAGTATCAGCATTCTAACTCCTCCAGCACTTGAATTGAAGAATCAGTATGCAGCCCTGGAAGTGGAGGAGGTGGAAGCATCCGAGGAAAAGGAAGAACCACTGCTCGAACACCCCAAAGTTAGAGAATCATTCACCACAACAAATCAAAGGGTAGCAGTGATTTTCTTCTGAGGGGTACTGAGGTGTCCATCTGCTGACCAGATTTGATGTCCAGAGAGGTGTGCTGTCTGCCAAGTGCCAAAATCTGAGATGTTACGGAGAGTTTGCAGAGACTAATCAAGCCTACTAACTATTATCCTATGTTGCTCATCCATGTCGGCACAAATAATACTGCTAGATATCCCCCCGAGCATATTAAACATGACTTCATGGCTCTGGGACAGAGGGTGAAGCAGACAGGTGCACAGGTGGTGTTCTCTTCAATCCTCCCTGTTGAGGGTAAAGGCCAAGGCAGAGAAGCTTGCATCTTGGAGATGAATGCATGGCTGCGTGGAAGGTGTCATCGAGAACATTTTGGTTTCCTGAACCATGGAATGATGTTCCAAGGGCTGCAGAGCAGAAATGGTGTCCATCTGTCCAAGAAGGGTTGAGGCATTTTCAGTAGCAGACTGGCTAACCTACTGAAGAGGGCTTTAAACTTGATTTGATGGGGATGGGTGAAGAGTCCCCAGGAAAGTGGTGAAAGCCCCCCAGTAAGTGAAACATTAAATATCTCTGTAGAAATGGGTAATAGGACAACATCTGGAAAGCAGTGTGTATAAATGCCAGTAGCATGGGAAATAAGATTCCAGATAGTGAGGCTTTAATGGAAGAGGCTGACTTGGATTTAGTGGTGGTTACAGAGACATGGTTCACAGAAAACCATGACTGGGATGTAATTATACCATGCTATATACTTTATTCAGGAAAGACAGGGTAGGAAGAAGGGGAGGTAGTGTGATACTATATGTTCAAAATAATATTAAAGCTATAGAATTGGAGGGCTTACAAGGAAGAGAGGAGGCACTGTGGGTTAAACTAGAAAGAGGGAAAGATAAATCCATTTGCATTAGAGTTATATACCCATCTCCCTCACAGGGTGTAGAAGTGGACGAAGATTTAATAGAAGACATACACAGTATTTCTATGAAAGGAGAAGTGCTACTGATATGTGATTTCAATATGCAAAATATGGATTGGCACATCCCTGCTGCAGTGTCATCTAGAAGTAAGAAGATCCTGGATTCTCTACAGGGAGAACTATTCAGGCAATTGGTAACAGAACCCACACATGATGGGGCCGTACTAGACTTGGTGCTTACCAATGGGGAAAGTGTTTCTGATGTTACAGTGGGAGATCAACCCGCATCCAGTGATCACTAGATGGTATGGTTCACAATTAGTATTAGGGTTCATAAAATCCATTCAAAAGCGAGGGTCTTAGACTTTAGGAAAACTATCTTTGCAAAAATGGGACAATCCCTCAGAGTCGTTAGTGGACTGGGAACAGCTGGGGGATGTAGAAAACAGTGGGCAGAACTGAAAGGGAATATCTTAAAGGCAACAAACCTTTTTGTTAGAAAGGTAAATAAATGTAGAAGGAAAAGGAGGCTGCTATGGTTCTCAACAGATGAAGAAAAAGAGGGAGGCCTTCATGAAATCCAAGAGATCACAGAGAGAGGAAGACAGGCATCTATATTTGGAGAAACTTAGAGAAGCTAGCAAAGTAGTCAGGAAAGCAAAGTTACAAAAAGAAGAAGAAATAGCCAAGGCAATAAAATACGGAGATAAGATATTTTTCAGATGTTAGTGAGAAGGGAAAAAGTGGTATTGTCAGACTCAAGGTGCAGGGGAGGAATATGCAGAAACTGATGAGGATAAAGCAGACTTGCTTAACAAATATTTGTTCTATGTTCACAGATGAAGGGCCTGAAGCAGGACCTCAGAAAACACCCACAAATAGCAACAGAAGCAACTTGAATTCTGAATGATTTTCAGAAGACTGTGTTCGAGAGGAGCTAGCTAAACTAAAAGTAAACAAAGCCATGGGTCCAGATGGGATACATACAAGAATACTGAGGGAACTTGGGGACTTTTTAGCGGCTCCACTGTCTGACCTTTTTCAATGCCTCTTTGGAGTCGGGAGTGGTGCCAGATGACTGGAGAGAGGCACATGTGGTCCCTTTACACAAAACAGACGTAAGGATGACATTGAGAACTACAGGCCGGTTAGTCTAATCTCTGTGATTAGTAAATTATTGGAAAGGCTACTAAAGGAGAGAATAATGAGCTTTCTGCAGTCCAGTGGATTGCAGGATCCAAGACAGCATGGATTTACCAGAGGCAGGTCTTGTCAGACAAATCTGATAGATTTCTTTGACTAGGTGACCAGGGAGTTGGACTGAGGGAGAGCCCTAAATGTGGTGTATTTAGATTTCAGTAAAGCCTTTGACACCGTTCTGCACAAGCATCTTATAAACAAAATGAGCACCCTAGGAATGAACCCTAAAGTTACTGATTGGGTTAGAAATTGGTTGAGTGGGAGACGATAAAGGGTACAGGTAAATGGAGCTCACTGAGGAGGAGGAGGAGATTACCAGTGGTGTGCCACAGGGATCTGTCCTTGGTCCAATTCTGTTTAACATCTTTGTTAGTGATATTGCAGAAGGACTGCCGGGTAAGGTTTGCATTTTTGCAGACGATACCAAAATCTGCAATAGAGTAGACACACAGGAAGGATTCAACAACATGAGGAGGGAACTAGCTAAACTTGAAGAATGGTCTAGAATATGGCAGCTGAAATTTAATGCTAAAAAATGCAAGGTCTTGATTTAGGCTGCAAAAATCCAAAGGAGCTGTATAGTGTAGGGGGTGAGGTACTTCTGTCCACAAAAGAAGAGCAGGACCTGGGCATATTGGGTCTGTCAATCTTAAAATAGCTAAACAGGTAGAAAAGGCAACTGTGAAAGCCAGAAGGATGCTTGGGTGTATAGGGAGAGGAATGGCCAGCAGAAAAAAAGGAGGTGATAATGCCTCTGTATAAGTCTCTGGTGTGACCTCATTGGGACTATTGTGTGCAATTCTGGAGACTGCACCTTCAGAAGGACATAGGCAGGTTGGAGTCGGTGCAAAGGGTGGCTACTAAAATGATTAGTGGTCAGTCTTCATTATGAAGCATGAGGACAGACTTAAAGATCTTAATATGTAAACTTTAGAGGAAAGGCGGGATAGAAGCAATATAATAGAGACATTTAAATATCTCTATGGCATAAATACACAGGAGGGTCTCTTTCAATTGAAGGCAAGCTCTGCTACGAGGGGACATAGGATGAGAGTGAAAGAGGATAGACTCAGAAGAAATATGCGGAAACATTTTTTTACGGAAAGAGCGGTAGATGCATGGAATAGTCTTCCAGTGGAGGTGGTGAACATGAGAACAGTATCTAAATTCAAAAAAGGCATGGGACAAACACAGAGGATCTCTAAAGGTAAAAAGGGGGCTATTGTAGTTGATATGGAAGGGCAGACTAGATAGGCCATGTGGTCTTTTTCTGCTGACATGTTTCTATGTTTCTAAAATATTTCAGTTTTAAATCTGTGCATAAACATATATGGTTGTCGTCATAATGTTTTTGCTACATGATTTGCTCAACGTGCACTTTTAACCACTAAAATCTCATAGCATAAGGCTAGATTTACTAACTCCACACATCACTAAGGGGGTCAATCTGAGCCACAAATAGCAGGGATGGACATCCCATTGGGACATCCATCCCCGTCCTCCTTCCCCGCTCATTGTATGGGGAAGTTAGACGGCGTGGAGAAGGTGTGGATCGGGGGCAGCGTTAGGGCGGGCTGTGGGCAATTGTCGGCCCCGGACGTACATGGCCGATTCCAATGGAATAAGGTGGAATAAGTTCCCTGATTGGGCAGAGGACAGCGGCCTGGGGCATGGCAGCGGTGGGAGGGGCGGAGAGCATTCTCTGCAGCCCGACCCTGGCCTTGGGAAGCCAGATCGTGGGTTAGGCTGCGAGGAAAGCATTATAGGAGCCAGCGTCCAGGGATCACAGCTTTACAATGGAGCCGCGGTGCCATGGCTCCATTGTAAAGCCTAGACTGAGTTAGTCGGGCACGGCCTGTACGTGCAGGTCGGGCTGAATCATGAATCCAGCCTGCAAGTACAGGTCTGTTCGCAATTCCGATCACTCAGGGCTAGACGTGTCCTGCGGGATCGGAATCACAACTCCCTCTGTGCATCTGGATCCGGCCAAGCGCACAGAGGGCCTGTACGTCTGGACTGGAATCGGGCCTTAAGGTTACAGGTCTGCATGCTTTATTAGTAAATACTGTAGTTTCCATTGCTTAAAATGGGAGCTGTGGCAAACATTGCATGTTAGTGAGTACTAATGAAGTAATTCACTTTAATAAATCTAGCCCATAGTTTTATGAAAAAAGACCATCACCCAAAAAACCTTGAATAATATCTCCTTTGTGTCATTTTTTTTTGTCTTTTTTTTTATTCAACGAGATCCTGCCTCATGAGAAACGTGGAAGAGAATAGCTCTAATAGCAAGCTGTGTTTGCTGAAATGACTGCCTCCTGGACTTCTTAGTATACTTCTATCCATGTCAAAATCATCGGTAGAACATGCTTTCCAATTTCCTCTTTGTTCTCCTGTAAATTTTTCATACCACTAAGCTTTTAGTAAAGACAAGATTAAAGCAAAGATAGAGTATTCTTTTAAAAATGATATTTGTAATTTGGACATGTGCAAATGGGCATGCAGATGTCTAAATCAGAGACTTCCACAGAGCCATTTTAAAAGCTGGGTCGATGGCTGGCGTGGCGTGGCGCGGCGAAGTGTCTGAATGGTGGCGTAGCAGAGGCATGGCCAGGGCGGTCCTATGAACCTGGACGTCCTTTCCTGACCTCAGAAATGCCCTGGACATCCTGAATCGCATCTAAAGTTAAATCTGCCGCAGGCACAAACAGGTTTCTGAAAAGTGCTTGTTTTCTCAGACAAAAAATCTGGAAGATATGGAAAAGGACTTACACTAATACCCCTGTATTCTACACTATGCCAGTGAACACTGACAGGGAATGGAGGCTCATGTTCTCATTTTGCTAATGCCGCTGGACATCCCCTTAAGCTAGTTTGCCTGAGATGGACATGCCTGACCCAAGCATCCCTAATGGGGATGTCTATGTGGCCATCCATGTGTATTTCCACATCGGAGACATCTATTTTCCTGAAATCATAGAAACATAGAAAAATGACGACAGAAAAAGACCACATGGCCTATCTTGTCTGTCCTTCCCTATCAACTACAACAGTCCCCTTTTTTTCCTTTAGAGATCCTCTGTGTTTGTCCCATGCTTTTTTGAATTCAGATACTGTCCTCATCTCTACCACCTCCACTGGGAGACTATTCCACGTATCCACCACTCTTTCCATAAAGGAATATTTCCACATATCGCTCCTGAATCTATCCCTTTTCACCCTCATCCCATGTCCCCTCATAGCAGAACTTGCTTTCAATCTATGCCACGGAGGTATTTAAATGTCTCGATCATATCACCTCTATCCCTCCTTTCCTCTAAGGTGTACATATTAAGATCCTTAAGTCTGTCCTCATATACCTTATAATGAAGACCACTAACCATTTTAGTAGCCACCCTCTGTACTGACTCCATCCTGTTTATATAGGAAGGTGTGGTCTCCAGAATTGCACACTATATTCCAAATGAGGTCACACCAAAGACTTATACAGAGGCACTATCACCTCCTTTTTTCTGCTAGCCATTCCTCTCCGTATGCACCCAAGCATCCTTCTTGCTTTTGCTGTCATCTTTTCTACCTGTTTAGCTACTTTAAGATCAAACACAACCACGCCTAGGTCCCGCTCTTCTTTAGTGGACAAAAGTACTTCATCCCCTATACTATATTGCTCCCTTGGATTGCTGCAGCCCAAATTAATGACTTTGCATTTTTTAACATTAAATCCCAGCTGCCAAATTCTAGACCATTCTTCAAGCTTAGCTAGATCCCTCCTCATGTTATCTACACCTTCTTGGGTGTCTACTTTATTGCAGATTTTGGTATCATCCGCAAAGAGGCAAACCTTAGCCAACAGCCCTTCCGCTATATCACTAACAAAGATGTTAAAAAGAATCAGATCAAGGACAGATCCCTGGGGCACACCACTGGTAACTTCCTTCTCCTCAGTGTGAGCTCCATTTACCTGTACCCTTTGTCGCCTCCCACTCAGCTGGAAATATAGATGTCCCTGGTGGTTTTCTGCACATTCTGCCCTGGACGTTCCCAATTTAACTTGGACATCCTTTCTAAAATTCCCCTCACAAAGACCAGCATGGCCTATCCTGTCTGCACAATAAGCTGATTAGGGTTGTAACTGCTGCTCTGTGCAAGTTATTGCCCCGATATCTTTTTAGGGTTGTAAAGAAGTGTCTGAAATGCCATAATGTTTCCAACATTACATTAGAAGAGCACTCCACTTAGAAATGTAACAGTTGTCACCAGTAATCACCCCAGAGCGGGTAGCACCTAGGGTTGGTCAGCCTGGGCATCCTTACTTAGAAAGTATGGCAAGGCTTTTATGCATGCACTGCCTCATGGGAGTTGTAGTTTCCACTTACTTTCCAAACAAGAAGCAATTGTAGTCGAGTGGGTTAGGCAAAAAGGGACACGATTTTTATTTCCCCTTCCAGGCGGATTAAATGCAGTTGAAACACAGAACAAAAATAGCCATACACTTCTGGCATAAAGGAAAATACAGGAACTCAGGAAAACAGCTTCTTTCGCTTCAAAACTTCAAACATGCAGCTTAACACAAGCTCAAAGGTAACAGTCTCTTTTATATCAAAAAGACACACTCTGCTTTTCTTCTGCTGTTTTTAGACAGCCTTATAAACAGCCTAGTTAGCAAAGTGAAATTATATGATCAGCTATAGTTAAAGTACTTCCATTTGTTCCCCTGCTATGTCCTCAATAGCAGGTTCCGTCTGCATCTCTTCACAATCACTATCAGCTGAGTAAGTTTTCACCCTATCATACGGTGTTTCAAAGCACACTCGCCCTCTCTCTTCCCGAGGCTTCCCTTCACAGCACTCTAATGAGCAGGGTTGAGAATTACCGTATATATGGGATTTTATATAAGGAGAGTCCAGCACATCTTGGCACACACATGGAAAACTCTGGCACTTAGTTTCCCCTCTATACCACTTGGGCAGCCTACCTTTTGGCTTTTGAAAAGAGGACCTTCTCAGCACTGCTGGGTCAGCAAAGAATCCAAACACTGGATGTGTTTTCCTGCCTTTTAGCTTCTCCTTCTCCTTGGACATACAAATGTCGTCAGGCCAGCACCTCTCTCTCTCTGGAGTTTCAGCGTGCTTCCAAACTAACCTCTCAGGCAATCTTTCAGCTACTGCCCTCTTGGCTGCTGCTTCACTTCCTGTCCTCGTCCCAGTGCTAGTGCACTTCCCTGTGCCTTCCTTCGTGTTCTTCCCGGTGCCTGTGCTCCTCCCGGTGCTTTCTCCTCCATTCCACCCGGTGTTTTCCTTCTTACTCCTCTCGGTGCTTGTGCTGGTGCTCCTCCCGGTGCTACTGCTTAAATCTAATGAGCACTTTTTATCTCTCTGCTTTTTAGGGCTCAGCTCTGCCCCTCCCCCAACCAGGTGTTTTCCCTTAACTCCTGATGCCGGGGAATCATTGCAGCAGGGGCGTGTTTTCTCCTCCCATGACTCATTCTGCTTATGTTTCCCTTGGCAACCCTGAGCCATGTGCTCTGCCTGCCTGTCAGCTTGTGAAGCCAATTCCTCTGTTTCACTGAACTCTATGGGGCCAGAAGGGTCTTCTACATGACACAGTATAGCACTCATTCACTTTCAGTTTTATAATCAAAACATCTCAGAAAGATTCATGATCATTTCTTCGGAGAATGATCATGCAGACTTGCGTGAACATATCATATCAGCTCCAGAAGGGTAATAAAGGGGAGGGCATTAAAATTGTGCAGCATTGGGTATGTAATCTGAGGAAGGTATTTTGCCTAGGGTTACGAAAGTAGTCAGTTGGTCACAGAGTCAAGTCTACAGCCCAGAAGGTCCAAGTGCTGTTGTCCAGGTCTACCATTTGACCACTCCCCCTCGTTACAGTACAGAGTGGCAGAGAGGGGAGGTATCTTGATTTAGACTAACCAGACAAGGTTTTTGCTTTTCAGAAGGTATCACATGTGATTCAGAAGCAATATTTTTGATATTTCCTCTATAAGACATTTCCCAATTTGTAGCCTCTTTCTCCAAAGTTTAGTCCCAAAACGGCCAACTGTTGTGCTTGTTTAGGCACAGAGGGTGAAATGTTTCTCACCGGCCATCTGCCTAACCAGTAGCTTTTGTGGAGAACTGACCAAGTAAGGCTAAGGCCCAGCCATGTGTTCCTCGGATTCTAAGAACCTGAGTTTGCACCATCTTTCGGGCAACTTCCTCTTTCTGATATATGCTGGGGAAACTCCCTAAAATCCTTGGGGGAGGGGGATATTCAGCGGTGGCAGCTAGCACTTCTAAAGCACATAGCCATTGCTGCTGAATACTAACGCCGGATATTCAATGCTGGGGCTATATCCGGCCACCAGCATTGAATATCTGGGTCTTCCGCATTGTGCAGAAGCTAAACGGGCAATGGTGATACTGAGCTCCCATTGGTAAAGATAGGCCAGCTTTTGCCACACCTATCTTTATCCATGGGTTACAGCATGGTTAGCATCAGAACGTGTAGTGGTGGAACCCATGGATATTCATCAGCACTAACTGTGTTAGTGCCACTGAATATCCCTCTAAGCAGCATTTACATGGTTTACAGGTCTGTAAACTGTGTAAAGGCCTTTGAATATCAGGCCCCTGGCTTGTATTTGTAATTGCTGGCTATCTTGTCCCATATGTTTTATAGCTCTGGAAAGCCAATGAATGAAAAGGAGAATGGATTATACCTAGAACGCAGAGGAACCAGCTGAATCCAGATCCCTTAATTAAGGGTGCCACTCTATGCTGTTAAGTGCCATCAAGTTGATGTCTACTCATGGTGACCCTCTGAATAGCTGTCCAACATTGTGTTCGGTCTTCAGTCAGGCGATTCACTATTGATAAAGTGGCATTCATACCGTATATAGACCACATCCTATGAACTTCAAAATGGTGTTCTTTGTCACAATGCAAGTATAACCCCTTTTGTCTGTGTACCTCACAGCTACTTCACCAACTGCTTGGCAGAGAAGGGAACACATTAATCCTATGAGCTTTTTACCCTGTCTTTCCCTGCAGCTCATGGATTTTAAAATGTTGGGATTCTCTTTCTTGGGGATTGGAAAAAGCCAAGAGACCCTTGGCACTTGACATCCTTTGGGGACAAGGGAACGTATCCAGTATCTGCTTATAATGTAGTAAACCGCTCTAATGCCTTTCAGCCTGGGCGATATATCAAGAAATGAAATAAAGATAGATGAAAGTTCCTCACACACTCCCTTCTCAAATAAATGAGTCAAGGCCAGATATTGTGTTATGAACCAAGAGTTTGCATAACTTAAGAGTCACTGAGAAAACAACATTAACAATTGGCATGAACAATGAACAAGAACTTTGTAACAAACAGACTATTCTCCATTTCTTCTAGAGTATTTTTATAGCCCATTCCTTCCCTTTTCTCTGCATTTGGATCTTTACACTTGAATTCTTCCATACCAATCTTCCCTTTTATGTACCCTCCCTGGGTACTTGACCTCCACCACATATGTGCTTTGATAATTCTCATTCTCCCATCACTGTCCTCCCCAAAGTACCTGGATTTTAAGGTGTTGCTCTCACAGTTCTCCAGACCCGTGTTAGGTGACATACCTCTGCTCTGATGCTCTTGGGAGACAGTTTGTGTGAGTTCCTTCACCTAGATGGGTAGCTGAACTTGCAGTTTTCCCACTGCTACTCCTCTTGGCGCCTGACTCTTATGGTCTGAGGGGACCCTGCCCCTTGGCCTGGGCTCTAAGCCTGTTTGCTATATCTTCTCTGATCATGGTGACTGGATGCAATCTTTCTTTTTATCTAAGTTCTCTGGCTGAGTGCCAGAGGCGCCTGCCCCCTGGAAGCAGACCTCCCTTTATACCCTCATGGTACAATGGCTAAGGTCCAAAGACAAGAATCTGCCTTTGAAAGAGGTTTTCATACTCAAGGGGGTTGTTCCCTCCCCAGAAGAGCTCCCTCCCAGTCTAAACATGACTGACAGATAGAACCTCCCCTGCTTTGGTAAAGTTTGAACCTTTTTTTCTGTATCTTGTAATGTAGAGATACTGGATGGTGCCACTGCTCTTAAGTGATCCTCTAATGTCTTGCATTGATAATCTCAGCCGCTCATTTTTCAGGCTCTCTTTTGAGTTCTGCCTACAGCCGGTTGGAGAAGGATGATTGCTGGACCTTAATAAAGAACCTGGAAAGCTTTATTGTTTTTGAAGAGCAACTGCTATGATTATCCTATCCCTGATACACATAAGTTTGAAACACAATACGATTGTGTCTGATATTTTTTTTAATGGATGATTTTTGAATGCTTTCCATTGTAGTGGCTTTTTTGTTATAAGCAAATTATATGGGGGTCATTCTGACCTATGAATAGTGGAATTGGACATCCGGTTTGGATGTCCAACCCCCATTGAGGCCTGGGATGCTATTCTGGCTCCAACGCTCCTCACAGGTGCAGAGGGTTTGTGCAGGGAGCACTGGACGGAGGCAGGAGGGAGCAGTGCAGAGGCGGAATGAGGGCAGTGCGGAGGAGAGGCCAGCAGCCAGGACATACAGAGGCAATTCCAATCATGGCTCTTTATGCCCCTTGCCATCGACTTGGATGCCCAGCTTATTCCATTCTGAGAGTGGAATAAGTGCCAGGCTCTTAGTCGATTCTGGGCTGGATGCCCTCTGCACCAATGAGCCACCCGATCCCAGCCTTGGGGACCCCCAGCAAGGGCTGGACAGTGGTGAAATGGGGCCATGCTACATCAGGACCAGCGGTTGCACTGGCTGGACATAGTTATCTTTATTTGGAAGTTTGATATACCGCTTAGCCGAAGCAACAAACAGTGTACAATAAAAAACAAAGGCTACTCGGAAACAGAAAGGAACACCAATAAATGATAGGAAAGAAGAGGCCAGCAGGATAGGAGAAAGAGAAAGGTAGAATAAGAGTCGAAGGGAAGAGTCAGAGGGCAGTAGCAGGAGGGTCAAAAGTCAGGTGGAAAAAGTGAGTCTTTAAAGCAGTTTTGAACCTAGCGTAGGAAGCTTCAGCGCAGAGGGAAAGAGGCAGGGAATTCCACAGGGAGGGATAAAGGAAGAAGAAGAAAGCAGAAGAACGAGTACGCTCTAGATGGGCTTGGGTGGCGGAGGGAAGGACCAAGTGGAAATTGTGGAGGCAGTGGGGGTTGTGATAATGAAGAAGATTGGCCATACTGAGGTGTGGCTGAATGAATTACACGATGAACAAACATGAGTAGTTCGAACTGAATCTGAAAGTGTACAGGTAGTCAGTGAAGGCCAGCTAACAGAGGAGAAACATGGTCATAATGGAATGAAAAGATGAGGAGGCGAGCGGCGGTATTCTGAAGGAGCTGAAGCCTGTGAAGTTGGTATTGCGGGAGCCCGGCAAACGAAATGTTGCAATAGTCCAGTCTGGAAATAATGAAAGAGAGGAGGGTAGTCAGTGAGGTGGGGGACAGAAAGGGGCGGACTGTGCGAACCTGTCGAAGATGGTAAAACACCTGACAGGAAACTAAGGAGATGTGGTTGGAGAATGAGAGGTCAGAGTCAAGTGTAACTCCGAGGTATTTGACGGAGGACACCACGGGAATAGGGGTGGAGGCGCAAGAAGGGGTCATAGGAGGGGGAGGTGCCCCAAAAGTGATCGGGGTGGCAGAGGGGTTCAAGTGCAGGAAATTAGAGGACATCTAGTCGCGAATAAGCATCAGGCAGACATCAAGTGGGGCAATATCAGGGAAGGAAAAACTGGTACGATACACAAGGATAATGTCATCCGCATAACAGTACGTGAAAATACCAGACTGTCACCGGGATGCCACTGCACCAGAACACCAGCCAGAGTGTTGGGAGGGTTGGTCGGGCACATCACAGGATGTCTCCCTCTGCCAAATAGCATGCAGGCTGGACCAACTAAGTACCCTGATTCAGCAACTGCAGAAACGTATAGTTCCCACGATTGCGGAATCGAGTGCGCCACGCCCATTATTTTGGCCATCCGGACCTTCTTCCAAGGTGAAAATTTGGAGAGATCAGTCATGTATTGGGAGATACTGTGAAAGTTTGGAGAGGTCAGTCATGTATTGGAAGAAGTCTGTCTGGTCTAGCAAATTCCCTGATGCAGAGCTTGATTAAAGGATTTTTGTATGAAACCCAACACTGAGTCGGGAGCATGTTACTAGAGCAACACTGAAACCATTTCAAAAGCTAAGTGTGAAATTATTCCGCAAGTTAGAGCATGAATCATATTTTTTTAGAAAATTTTGGACTGTGCTCTTCTATGCAAAGTAGTTTCAAAGTGATGAAATTAGTTCTTACCTGCTAATTGTCTTTCCTTGAGCTTTCTCCGGGCCAGTCCAGGGAAAGGTAGGGTTGTCAATCCCCTATAGCAACTGAGGACTGAAGGCTCCAAGCTTTTTCTGTGATGTGAAGCCACTCCCCCTCTGGGTAATCTGGCAGTCTCCTTCTGACAAAGCAGCTAAACAGAAAGAAAACTAAACACAATAGATTAACCCTTGAAAAACTGATAATGTTCTATAGTCCTTAAACAGCAACAACAAAGGTTTTTTTTGTTTGTTTGTTTTTTTTTGTTTTTTTTTTAAATAGACTAGCTGTGAATGGTCTAGAAAGTGTACTAGAAGCCCCAAAACGACTCATGCGAGCACATATGATGTAATACTGTAGAGGCTTGCAAAGACCAACTCAATCGAGATAGCAAACAGGGGGGGACCCTGGACTGGCCCGGAGAAAGCTCAAGGAAAGACAATTAGCAGGTAAGAACTAATTTCATTTTCCTTATCGCTTCTCCGGGCCAGTCCAGGGAAAGGTAGGGCAGTACCAAAGCAGTACCTAAGAATGGGAGGGACCCGCTAAACCAGCGATAGGAGCCGATGCTCCCACTTTTGCATCGTCCCTGGCCTGAACATCCAAGCGGTAATGCTTAGTGAAAGAATGTAAGGAAGACCACGTCGCCACTCTGCAGATATCTACCGGAGGAACAAAGGCAAATTCCGCCCAGGAAGTCGCCAGAGCTCGTGTTGAATGAGCCTTGAGACCCATAGGTGGCGTAACCCCCCGGGCAGAGTAAGCTGCTCCAATAGCCGAGCGCACCCAGCGAGCAATAGTAGCCTTTGATGCCGCTTGGCCCTTACGGGGGCCGGCCCACTGGATAAAAAGTCTGTCTGTCTTCCGAAACGGCTGGGAGATCTTAAGGTACATCCTCAATATTCGGCTAAGATCTAAATGCTTCAGAGCCCGGTCCAGAGGTGAACCGTCGCGCTGAGAGAATACGGGCAAAGCCACTGATTGGTTAACATGAAAAACAGACAGCACCTTAGGCAAAAACGAGGGCACAGGCCGCAGCAACACTCGCTCGGGCAGAAATTGCAGATAAGGCTCCCAGCAAGACAAGGCCTGCAAATCGGAAATTCGTCTTGCCGAACATAAGGCCACGAGAAAAGCTGTTTTCCAAGAACACTCTCGGATTTGTTGAGCACAGATAGAAGTCAAGGGTGACCGAGAAAAGGCTTCTAACACAATATTCAAATCCCAAGGAGGTACGATAGGTCGCCGTGGAGGATGGAGAAGTTTTGCTGCCCGCAAAAAACGCTGCACATCCGGATGGGCCGACAGGCGGCGACGGCGAATTAACCCCCGAAAACAAGACAGCGCAGTGACATGTACTTTAAGGGTATTTAGAGCCAGACCCTTATCCAATCCCTGCTGCAGAAATAGGAGAAGATGAGGCACAGTAGAAGCCATTGGCGACACCTTGCGCTGAGAACACCAAGTCTCAAATAACCGCCAGACTCGAACATATAACAAAGAGGTCCCAGGCCTCTTAGATTGAAGCAAAGTGGCTACCACGGAATCTGCATAACCCTTGCTTGTCAAGCGAGACCTTTCAAGAGCCAAGCCGTAAGCAAGAAGCGATCCACTCGCGGCATGAGTATCGGACCCTGATGTAATTGGTTGACTCGAAGTGGAAGAGGCCACGGCGGAGCTACAAGGAGGCGAACGAGATCGGCATACCACGGACGATGAGGCCAATCGGGCGCAATGAGAATCACCAGACCGTGGTGTTGCGCAATGCGCTGGATAACTCGACTCAACATCGGCCAAGGCGGGAAGACGTACAGGAGAGAGTCGAGAGGCCATGGCTGAACGAGGGCATCGAGACCTTCTGACATGCGCTCTCTGCGCCTGCTGAAGAAACGGCTGGCTTTGGCATTGTTGAAGGAGGCCATGAGATCCATCACTGGCCGTCCCCAACGCACTGTCAACTGGTGAAATATTGCCGCATTCAATTCCCATTCCCCTGGATCGAGGAGATGGCGGCTGAGATAGTCCGCCTGTACATTTTCCTTGCCAGCGACGTGCGCCGCCGATAGAGCTATTAGATTGCTTTCCGCCCATTCCATCAATTGCTGACATTCGGAAAGGAGAGAAGGAATCTTTGTTCCGCCCTGACGATTGATATACGCGACTGTTACGGCATTGTCGGAGAAAATCTTGACTGCTGTCCCGTTCAGCAACGATTCGAAATGAAGCAGAGCTAATCGAGCCGCTCGAAGCTCGAGTCTGTTGATCGACCAAGAGCTTTCCTCTGGGGTCCAAGTACCCTGTGCAATGCGAGACTGACAATGAGCTCCCCAGCCCGAGAGACTGGCATCCATGGTGACTAACACCCACGAGGGATCCCGTAAAGGAACACCCGCCGTGAGGTGATCTCGAATCAACCACCACTGTAGACTGTGACGCACTTGCTCTGGATAGGGCAGAAGTTGAGAAAGTGGATGAAGTTGCGGTGACCAGCGGGAGAGCAACGTTTGCTGCAAGGGTCGCATGTGAGCCCTGGCCCACGGTACTAGATCCAGTGCCGCCGCCATGGAACCCAACAGTTGTAAATATGTCCACGCCGACGGCGCTGTTAAGCTGAGAAAGGCTTGGACTTGTCGCACGAGTTTCTCCACATGAATTTTGGGCAAAAAGACTTTCCCCTGTGCGGTGTCGAAAAACGCTCCGAGATAAGTCAGCTGTTGCATCGGTTGTAAGTGACTCTTGGCCTGATTGAGCACCCAACCTAGCTGCTCGAGAAGCTGAACCACCCAAGCCGTCGCCTGGATGGACGCTACTCTCGAGTCGGCTCTGATCAACCAATCGTCGAGATAAGGATGAACTCTGATACCTTCCTTCCGAAGCGCAGCTGCCACTACCACCATCAGCTTGGTGAACGTACGCGGAGCCGTAGCGAGACCGAAGGGCATCGCCCGAAATTGGAAATGACCCATGGGAAGGGCGAAACGTAAATAACGCTGATGCGAGGGCCTGATGGGAATATGCAGATAGGCTTCCGTGAGATCGATGGAGGAGAGAAACTCTCCCGGCTGTACCGCTCGAATTACAGTACGCAGCTTCTCCATGCGAAAGTGAGGCACCCGCAAAGTACGGTTGACACCTTTGAGATCTAAGACGGGTCGAAAAGAATCTTCCTTTTTGGGAACCACAAAATAAATCGAGTATCGACCGCAACCGTATTGGTCTAGAGGTACGGGAACTATCGCCTTCAGCTGCAACAGGCGACGGAGTGTGTCCATAATGGCCTGTTTCTTCCAACCGGGAGCACAGGGAGACACTACAAAGGCGGGTAACAACGGGCAGGCGAAATCTAGTGCGTATCCCTTCTGAATGATCTCTAACACCCATCTGTCGGAAGTAATGTTGGTCCAGGCCGCCAGATAGTCCTGTAGGCGACCTCCCACAGGAACCAGCGGCTGGACCAGCAGACCTTCATTGCGGCTTCTTAACAGAGGGTTGGGAGGCACTAAAGTAGGATCTGCCAAATCCTCTGGCTCCACGAAAGGAATGTCCCCGAAAGTTGGAACGGCCTCTGGAATAGGGCGCAAAGCGCGCCCCACGAAATCTACGAGAGTCTCGGCCGGAACCTCGGAAACTGGGATTCGATCGCGTAGGCTTGGGCTTGTCTTCAGGCAAACGTCCCCCTTTCGAGTCGCCCAAATCCTTAACAATTTTCTCTAACGCCTCACCAAAAAGCAATTTTCCCTGATAAGGCAACTTACTAAGTCGCAACTTGGAGGAGACATCTGCCGACCAGTTGCGTAACCAAAGAAAACGCCTGGCAGCTACCAGCGAGGCCATGGTTTTAGCTGCAATCCGCAGCAAATCATAAAAGGCATCCGCCATATAAGCAGCGGCAGATTCTAATTTTGCCACATCTGGAACTGCAGATGTAGCCTCAGCGGACGCGTCACCCTGTAACCAACGAATGGAAGCCCGAGATACATAAGCCCCACAAACAGCCGATTGTAGCGCCAAGGCACTAGAATCAAAAGCCTGTTTAAGCAGAATTTCCAATTTCCTATCTTGCAGATCTTTAAGAGCCGCTGCACCTTCTACAGGGATAGTAGTCTTTTTGGTTACTGCGGAGATAATGGCATCCACCTTCGGCATGCAAAATAAGTCCTTTATCTCCTGAGGAAGGGGGTATAAGCGAGACAAAGCGCGGCTGCCACGCAGCGACGCCTCTGGACACTCCCACTCCGAATCAATCATTTGTTTGATAACTCGGTGCAAGGGAAAACACCTTTGCTCAGTTTTAAAACCCTGCAGTAACGGATCTTCCAAAGGTTCCGTAGAAGCCGTCGGAAGAAGCAGGTGCAGCGCTGCCAAAGAGTGGGAAATGAGAGCAGAGAGTTCCTCTTTACGGAAAACCCTGAAAATGTTAGGATCCTCTCCAGGAGCTATCTCCCCTTCCTCTAAATCCTCAGCTTCTAAATCCAAAGCTGGGTCGGACAGAATCTCAGGATCCCCCTGCCCCACTAGCAGAGATTCCTGAGATAACAAAGGATCCTTAACCATTTCCTGAAAATTAGAAGATCCCTCCCCTGGATCATCGGCAACTGGAATAGGCAGGGAAACTGGTACCGGATTAGAAACAGACGGAAGCCCTGGAGGCTGAGAAGAGCGCAGCAGAAACGCTCTGTGCATTGCCAGAATGAATTCTGGCGAAAAAAATGAAGGCATAACGTCCGGAGGCATAGCAGAGGTGAGAGAGGGCTTATCTGGTGAAATCGCCTCTTTAGAGGATTTTGCCTTTCGTTTATGCGGCTTTTGAGGCTCAGCTAGAGCAGTGCCCGGCGCTGCCAAAATGGCCGCCTTTCCCGCCTTTTCGGCGAGTAAAACTGACTCTGGCAAATTAAGTAAAGGCTTCTCTGCCATGTTAAAAGAACTCCCCAAGTGAACAACGAAGCACAACTAGTCGAAAACAACGACGAAAAACTCTGGATAAACGACGCTGAAAAAAACCGCCACGGAGCCCGCGGTCCCGAGCCGGAGGAAAAAACAACAACACTGAAGAACACTCACCGGATAAGAGAAACTGAGCCGGTACCCCGGTTTCGCTGCTAGCGGGGACACTGGGGAGAGCTAGAGCTGTGAAGACAGAGGAGAAAACTGGGGCCCCCAGTATCACTCTGGTACTCGAGACGGAGACAGTGTAAGAGGCAGGCTCTACCTCACACTGTGTAGAAAAGTCACTCAACGTCTCTGCACGCTCTTAAAGGCATTGTGCCTCTCAATATTAAATAACATAAGGACTATAGAAGGATCAGCTCTGCTAGAGCCAATAAATAAATTCTCAAAACCAAAAAATAAATACAAGCTACCGGTAGGAGTAATTTGAGGGAGAAGAGGGAATCGATCCTCTATAGTTGCTGAGGACTGAAAGACTGCCAGATTACCCAGAGGGGGAGTGGCTTCACATCACAGAAAAAGCTTGGAGCCTTCAGTCCTCAGTTGCTATAGGGGATTGACAACCCTACCTTTCCCTGGACTGGCCCGGAGAAGCGATAAGGAATTAGAGTTTTATTAAATTGGATTCTGTGGTTTAAGCATGGTTGCGATTTTCCTAATCCCAGTCAGTAATTTGGGTCCTACACTTATATTTCTTGGACTAACCATTAACCCTTTGCTAGTGGGCTCAATTGTGGAGAATGTATTTGTTTGGAGTCAACACTTTATTTGGGCTGTTATTAGTATTTTTTAATAAGCTAATGCATAGTAATCATTTAACTATCACCATTAAATACTGCTTGTGTCAACACTCACAAAATATGTCTCAGGGTAGATGGCCCGAAAGACATAAAAGTTCATACCAGATGTTGGCTGACAAATGAGGAAAATATTCTTTTCCAAGAAACCAGATTATCTTAGCTTCACATAACTTGCTTTCTAAATCCTCCCCCATTGCTTTGACTCACTGTCATGCTTATGCTCTTGGTAGCCTTCTTGCATTTCCTGCGTTTCCTCTGAATTGTGCTGTTTGATTTATGCACGTGAATCAAATTGTAATTACCAGCTAGTGAAGCAATCATAGCTCTGAGCTGAATACGTTCCAGATGACTCCTCTTAGAGTAGGTCGGTAGCCCGTTCTTCAGGTTTCAAGACAGTGAGCTAGTAGCAGCCCCCTAGTCACACACAAGGTGTGCTCCACCCTTCCCTTTTGGATTCAAAAAAAATGCAATGTGTGCCTTTGAGTCAGTCCTGACTCCTGGGTTTTCTTGGCAGTGTCACCAGAAGTAGATTGCGAGGCCTTTCTTCTGAGGCAATGGAGGGTTAAGTGACTTGTCCAAGGCCACAAGGAGTGCTAGTGGGAATTGAACCCTGGTTGCTTGGTTACCAAGCCAGTGTTCTAACCACTAGGCTACTCCTCCACTCCTTAAAGGTTGATTCAAATGGGCAGCCATGAACGCACCTCCCCATCCCTCTTGCTGAACTGTGTGACCTGTTAAGAATTCTAGAAGTAGTGAGAGCTCCACCTGATGCAGAAGTAAGATTTGGTCAGTCAGGACTCTGTGAGGTTAGAGCATGAAGTTTCATAATCTCCTAAAATCACTTGGAAAGTATTTTTTTTAACATAGAGACACAATATTATTTGTTTGGAGCAGTCTTTTACTCCAACTGCTATAATAGGGATCATGGAAGGCAGTGAGGCAAATATTAGGTAGTACACAGAGATTGAAATTAAGATGTTGAGGCTGGGATGTACACAATTCCAGCGATATTTTAGAAAAGGCTTTGCCAAACATGGAGCCTTTTCTGAAATATGTATAAGGATATGCAGGAGTGCACATGTATTTGCTGACCTGTAGAGCTGAAGGAGCCATTTTACAAATCTACTGTGAGAAAAAGAAAAAAGTCAACGGAGGCAAGTCAGCAACATACACATATACGTTTTGTTATTTACAGCCCACATGTGTAACTTAGAGCCCGATTCTGGGACGTGGATTGCAGGGCCGCGCGTCCCAGCAGGACATTCAGCCCAGCAAGGCATCCGGGCCCGATTCTCCCTCTGGCTCTCCCTGTATGTCCTGTGCATCAGGACAGGGAGAGCCAGCAGGGGGCGGAGCAGGGATGGGAGCGGGCCAACCTGGCAGGACGTGCAGGGTCGATTCAGGTCGCAGCCCTGTACATCCTGCGAGCCTGTGGGGATGTGCTGCTTGTTCCACCTCAAAGGTGGAATAAGCAGTGAAAACCCAGCAATCGGGCCCAGAGGGGTCCCTGCCGCTCGAGTCAGGCCACAGCAGGCCAGCCTTGAGTCAAGTGGCAGGAAAAAGGGGGACCAAGGATGCCAGAGTCGCGGGTGCCTGCGGATAGCCCAAATGTGCCCCTACTAGAATCGGGCTCTTAGAGATGTAAGTCACTATTTTTGGAACTTACATATGTGAGTTACAAACAAGGGCCTTGATATTCAAAAAACATTGAGCTTCTCAATTTAAGACCCTAAGTTAGTCTCCTAAATTTGTGAGCCACACTTAGGAGCCTAAGGGCATGTTTACTAAATGATTTAATGTGCATTAATGAAATTAATGTGCATTAAGTGCTCAGAGCCCTTTTATTTCTTTGGGCACAGTGGCACTTAACACGCGTTAACTTCATTATCGCACATTAACCTTTAGTAAACATATCCCTAAATTTTCAGTTGAAAATTCATCCCGATTTAGGAGTTTAAAATGTATGCTCCTAAATTTAGGCCTGCCATTCATTTGTCCAATATTCAAGGGATTTATGCTGTTAACTTTGACAGTGATCTACCTAAATTGACCTCTTTGAAAATTTACTAGGGCTGAGTGCCTAAATTATTACTTAAAATCTCACTAAACTCCTAAATTTCAGAGCACAAAAAGTGGATGGCAACAGGATTGGATAATTTTAGTGCTGCTGAATATCCCCAGGTGCCAGCGTTGATTGCCCCGATGCTATCTGGCTAGCATTGGAGCTTTCCGGGAGTAGACTGGAGGTGGAATCTAGGGATAATCGGCTAGTGGCGATATTCAGCTGCTAGCCAGATATCCCAAAGCAATAAAAGTTACCTGAGAGGCTCATCTAACTTGCACCGCTTAAGCTAATAGGGCAACAGCTGAATATCGCCACTGCCTGTTAGTTTTGGCGCTATTCAGCCTACCTGGATATTCAATACCAGTGGCCAGATATGGCCCCAACATTAAATATCCGGGTTTAGAGTTCAGTGGCAACAGCTAACCGCTTTATCAGTACTAGCCGCTACTGCTGAATATCTACCCTCCCCCCATATATTCCCTATATGAATTGGGGACTACACATGTAGATATTTGATATTTGATCTGAGACATTGATAGGCTACATCCTAACCATGTCTCCGACGCACATCCTTGCAATTTCAAGACATTATGGACATCAACACAAAAAATTTAGCCCTTTTTGAAGATCACCATAAGAACATAAGAAATGACATACTGGGTCCATCAAGCCCAGTATCCTCTTACCAACAGTGGCCAATCCAGGTCATAAGTTCCTAGCAGTTTCCCAAAAAGACCCACAGGTTCCATTATGCTTGTATTGGGGCAAGCAGAGGGTCCTCTTTAATAATGGTTTATGGACCTTTCCTCCAGGAACTTGTCCAAACCTTTTTTAAAACCAGCTACACGAAAAGCTTTTACTACATCCTCTGGTAACGAATTCCGGAGTTTGATTACGCATTGAGTGGAAAAAATATTTTCTCTGTTACACTGTAACTTTATTGCATTTCCCTTGGTCTTTCTACTTTTTTTTTTTGAAACTTTTATTTTCATTTTGCAACAAACAAAGAAACAACACACCAAAAGATACAAAACAAGTATACAATAAGGAAAAGTAAACCCATTACCCCCCACCCCAGTGCTTCTTCTCTACCCGTTTGTATCAGCATGTGAGCGCTTCCAGTTAACAGTGATTATACATCAAACAATCAAAAAATATCCACAATACAGCATGATCATGAGACAGAGATATATACAAAATTAGACAGTCAGATGAGAGCATTTAGCAAAATGTACATATTCATGGAACATCTTCCATTAAGACCAATAAGAAGGAGTCTGAACGGAGGAAGCACACAGATGAGGTATTTGTTCATATTTACTGTAGAGACAGGCATGATTCCACCATTCAGTGAGGCTCAGATGGGAACTAGTTTCCCAGTATTACTCAATGAGGGAAACAGCAATGCCAAGCATAAAGTTCAAAAGGAGATAAGCCATTTCCTGGGAGAGAGGGGATCCCCGCAGCTGGGCGAAGTCCCACTACCCTCCGAGAAAGGGACTCCTGAGAGTGCAATATAGACTAAATACGACCCCAGACCCGGCGCCAGTTATACTGTAGTGCGGGATATTCATACATAACATGAAATGAAGTAATAAACCAATGGCCACAGGACGTGTCCAGCAACCATTACCCTGAGTAGTGTTCCATATGTCTAAACTGTGAGGAGTGTAAAAACACCGGTGGGCTAGAAGGAAGAGGGTCTGAGTGAGTGAGGCGGGTCGGAAACCCGTGTCCCTCTGCTCCAGATAAGGCTCCATTGCGCCGAGGTTAAAGTCACATGCAATTCTCTCTCCCATACTTTCTGCGCTATAGAGGTATCTCTAGTGATAGCATTACATAAGGTTTAGTAAAATTGGATGCTACACCCGGTAAACTACCGAGAGATCGGAAGTTTCCAATCAACCTTATGCAGAGAGTGCCGATGGCGGGAGTACTCTAGTGCTCCGAATGCAATGCTGAAGTTACACTGACCAGAGTCGGGGGGTCGAAAGGTTGCATAGGAATATTAAAGGCACCTAAAGTGTCGAAAAACATTGGTGGATAGTGGGAGTCTAATGGGAGAGTTATACCAGGGAGTAAGGTAAAAGGAATCGGTGAGCAAAGGCCCACTACTATATCTAGCCACACAGGTCTGCTCGGTACTGGAGCTTCCAACCAACAAGCACCTTGTTTGAGAAGAAAAGATTGAGGGAGCACTTGAATAAAATCGCCACCAAGTATTAATGGAACTTTAGCGGAGGCCGAGGCCAACTGCGCAAAACATGCATAGTGAGCAGGGTTGTCCACATTCGGGACATAGTGCAAATACACGTGAATTCACTATCTCCAACCTCAAGGTGTACACGGGCCCATCCACCCTCCATGTCAGCGCTAATATCAGGTACAGTAGCGTGCAAAACTTCTTGACCAGAATGACTATCCCGTACCATTTGGAAACGGTGGGAGAGTAGGCAGCTACCATGTGAGGCCTAGCATTGAGTTTCAGTGTTTCAGCAGAGTGTAGTGCGTTTCCTGAGGAAACACCTAATCAACGTGCTCGTGGCTAAGATAGCTAAGGATTTTCTTTCTGCTGAATGGACCAGCAATACCCTGTACGATGAATAATAAGAGTTTACATGAGGCCATTCAGAAAAGTGAAAATTCTGAGCATGATAGCACACATAATTTCACTGTGTCCCTCAAACTGACTGTATCTGGCTGTACACATGACATAGGAAAATAAGCTAATATAATACAATGAAGCGCCCCACATTAACAAAGATAACCGCAGTACGGTAGAGGAGAAGCAAAACCCCAAAATTACTGGCGACCATGTGTCTGCGGGGAGAAACCCCAGAGAAGGTCGGAATTGAAAAAACATATAACCTGTAGGACTGTGCGTGCTCCGAATCCGACCGAGGCACACATCATGAAGGGATAGGAGACCAAAGACAAAAGTCATACAGAGAAAGAAAGAAAGTCCAGGCTATTTCTGTGCTGGGCTATGATCGCCGCATCGGGCCCTTCAAAATGGCGGACAGAGCCGGCAGATAAGAGTCCAAAATTTGGGATTAGCGCATCTGTTCTGCTTCTTTGGAGTCCAAAAATGTTGATAATAGATCAGGATCCTCGAACGTCCTGGTCTGGTTATGGAGAGTCACTCGGAGCTTCGCTGGATACAACAGGCCAAAGCGAGCCTGTAGCTGTTGAAGTCGAGGGCGAAGAGCAAGGAGTTTCTTCCGACGGTCAACGGTAGGCTTTGCCAAATCAGGAAAGAAGGAGACCTTACGACCTTCATATTCCAAATGATGATTCGCTTGGGCAGCATGTAAAATTTGTTTCACTTGTTGATATCGTAGCAAGCTAAAGATAATAGGCCGGGGGGTCGTGCGGTTGAGCGCCATGCGGGCAGGAACACGGTGTGCTCGATCGATTTCCAGTTCTCTGTGAAAAGTAATCTTCAGCAAGGAGGGAAGAGTTTTGAGCAAGAATTCTCTTATATCTCCTGCTTCCACTCCCTCCGGCATTCCAAGGAGCCTCACATTGTTGCGACGGGCGCGATTATTGCTATCTTCCAACTCCTTTTGAAGATTCTGTATCTGGCGCTCAGCCTCGTCCAGTTTGCCCAAGCGCACCTCGTGCGAGTCGAGGACCCCCGCCATATTGTCCTGCCGTAATGAAAGACCTTCAAGTCGGTCTTGGAGCACTCCAAAGTCTTCTCGCATGGCTCGAAGCGCTTCTCCATTAGACTGCACCAATTCCTTCACGCCGCGTATTTCCTCCAAAATCTCCAGGTGCACTGCGGGGTTTTCACGAAATGGAACCATCTTCTGCGGGGAGGATACCTCCGTTTTGGAGCGTTTTCCGTGAGAAGAAGAAGGAGACCCGAAGTCCAAGCGCGCTGGTTTGTGGGCCGCCATCCCCCCCGAGGTGCCCCGGTCAGCTCGGAGCAAAAAAGTAAATTTATATAGGTATTAAGTCAGGATTCTGAGTAGGCCTCTCGGGAGCTTCAACGCAAAGCGTCCTACCCGCTGGACATCAGGCTCCGCCCCCCCGGTCTTTCTACTTTTTGATGGTGTAAAGAATCGATCTATGTTTACCTGTTCCACGCTATTCATTAATTTATAGACCTCTATCATATCTCTCCTCGGCCGTCGCTTTTCCAGGTTGAAGAGCCTAACCTTTTAAGCCTCTCCTCATAGGGGTATCATTCCATCCCCTTTACCATTTTGGTGGCTCTTCCCTGCACCTTTCCTAATTCCTCTATATCCTTTTTAAGATACTGTGACCAGAATTGCACACAATATTCAAGGTATGGTTGCCCCATGGAATGATACAGAAGTATTATAATATCCTTTGTTTTATTGTCCATTCCTTTCCTTATGGTTCCTAACATTCTATTTGCCTTCTTAGCCGCCACTACAAGCTGGGCGGAGGGTTTCAACATATTATCCATGATGACACCTAAATCTTTTTCCTGGGTGGTGGTTTCTAATGTGGAACCTTGTATCATGTAACAGTAGTTTGGGTTGTTCTTTCCTAGGTGCATAACTTTGCACTTGGCCACATTAAATTTCATCTGCCATTTGAACGTCCAGTCTTCCAATTTATCGGGGTCCTCTTGCAATTTTTCACAATCCTCTTGGATTTTAACAAATTTGAATAATTGTGATGTTTCAATTGACTTAAACCTATGTCCAATTGATGATAAGAAACAGCGGCACCGAGAATATCAAGCGACATTAGAAGGTCATTGATGCAAAAGGGTGCGCACAGACCAGACTCGTGAGGTCTGGATCATAGCCCCATCTAAGTCTGAGACCTTGTTGCTTATGATAATAATTATTCTAATTTGATCGTCAATTGGACACAGGTTTAAGTCAATTGAAACATCACAATGTTACAATCTCTTTGAGGGCTGGAGCGTGTACTTACATATACTCAACAGGTGAATCGCTCTGAGAAGTGACCGTCGAGATATAAAGCAGAGGAGTGAGCGCCACCCACCACCAAATCTCCCTAATATAGTATCATATGAACGAGTGAAATATTGAAGGCAAATGCGCCCATGACTCTGATCACGCAAACGGTACCCAGTCTGACACAAATATAATGTAGACTAGTGACTACTAAGCACACGTTCGGTTATAACAAAACCTGCGAAAGGTTAACGGCCAGTGCGCCCATGACTCCGGTCATTCAATAAAAACCGCTGCGAATTACCGAATAAATTAAATACACAATAAGGAAAGGGTGATAAGCGGCAGCATATAAGACCACAGCTTACTAAATAAATAAATTGAAAGAAATATGCCATCATAATAAATAAAATATAAAAATCCAATAGAGCGCTAAAAGGGAATAAAAAGAGAAAATTAACCTACGTCCCAGGGGAACTAAAACCGAGTCCTAAAATACCAATAGCAAAACACAAGAGGGATACATACCCTCAAAGTGCCATAAAAGAAGGTGCTGCAGAGGGCACCTTTTAAAGTGCACTGTATGCCAAGTTACCCTAAACTGTTGCCAATAGGGCACCCTAGAGGGTGCTGTATAGGGTGCCCGATGAGCCGCTGCAAGTGTACAGCACTGCTTTGGATGGCAGCAATGCATATGGTAACCCCTGGTCATCCTAAGTAGGTGAGCTGACATGCAAGCAGCAACAGCAGCATAGCACAATGGTTAATGCAATGGCTGATGTTACAGGGGTCATGGGTTTGACTCCCGAGTGGGACTGCTGAAGAAGGCTATCTGAGCCTGTACCCATTGCATTTACCCACTGCCAGCTGTGGCACCTCCCCTTTTTAAAAAAAAAATCTGTGCTGCCAGCATACATACCCTCAAAGTGCCGTAAAAGAAGGTGCTGCAGAAGGTGCCTCCCAAGGTGCCCCAGAGGGCACCTTTTAAAGTGCACTGTATGCCAAGTTACCCTAAATTGTTGCCAATAGGGCACCCTAGAGGGTGCTGTATAGGGTGCCCGATGAGCCGCTGCAAGGGTACAGCTCTGCTCTGGATGGCAGCACTGCACATGGTAACCAGGCTTTCTTAACCAGGGCTGCACACATCAAACAGTAAGTAAGGATTTGAGAGTTTCTTTGTTTGGTGTTTTTTGTTACATTGCTAGCTCTCTGACTGGGAGCTCTTAAAAGGGTTTTGTGTATATTTTTTTAAAGCAAGGTTAAATTCATTTTTGCTGTTTTAGGGGAATCTGTACTTGAGCACAGTAGTATTGCTGAACTCTGTAACCCCTCAGGTTCAGGAACTGCTAACACCTAATCAGGGGTTAGTTCCCTCCCTACCCACCCCGACTCCCACCCACCCCTAGTGAGCAGTCTTGCTTTATAGGGCACCTCCCCCTTTAACAAATCACAGTGAATTGGACCAGCACATTTTGAATATAATTAAAGAGATTTAACTGCTTTTTCTCTGAAAGGACAGCTGCGAAACCAGCTGGTACTTCGTAGATCTCTCTCTTTTGCTTTAACAGATACCTAAGCTCCACAAACAGAACAATGGCTGGGAAAAATCGTATTGCTAAAGCTGTTGCCCCCGTTACAGCTTCTGCCTCGGTCCAGACAGAGGCCCTATTGCCAGTTGAAGAACCAGTTCCATGTGCAGGGTGCCTGCATGCTGAAGCTCTGAGGAAACAAGTGGAGGAACTCGGAGAGGAGGTGGCGAGGCTGAGGAGCATTCAAGACAGTGAGAAGTACATTGATGAGATGCTGCTTGCAGCAACCAGACTCTCCAGCACAGGAGAAGATGGGTGTCAACAGAATGTCGATGGTTGGACAAAAGTCACCAGAGCCTGCAAAATCACCAATCCAACTTCTCCAGCCCTTGAATTGAAGAACCATTATGCAACCCTGGAAGTGGAGGAGGTGAAAGCATCCCTGGAAAGGGAAGAACCAGAGTTCAAGTACCCCATAGTTGCAGAATCAGTGACCAGAAGGAAACGAAGGGTAGTGGTGGTTGGAGACTCTCTTCTGAGGGGTACTGAGGCGTCCATCTGCCGACCAGACTTGATGTCCAGAGAGGTATGCTGTCTGCCTGGTGCCAAGATCCAAAATGTTACGGAGAGTTTGCCGAGACTCATCAAGCCCACTGACTATTACCCAATGTTGCTAATCCATGTTGGAACAAATGATACTGCCAGGTATACCTCGGAACGTATCAAAAGTGACTTCATGGCTCTGGGACAGAGGGTGAAGCAGGTAGGTGCACAGGTGGTGTTCTCTTCAATCCTCCCTGTTGAGGGTAAAGGCCAAGGCAGAGAGGCTCGCATCCTGGAGATTAATGCATGGCTGCGTGGATGGTGTCTTCGAGAGCGTTTTGGTTTCCTAGACCATGGGATGCTGTTCCAAGGGTTGCAGAGCAGAGATGGCATCCATCTGTCCAAGAAAGGTCAACGCATCTTTGGTAGTAGACTGGCTAATCTACTGAAGAGGGCTTTAAACTAGATTCGTTGGGGATGGGTGAAGAAAGCCCCCAGGTAAGTGAAAGCCCCCAGGTAAGTGATACATTAAATACCTTTATGGAAATGGGTAACAGGGGTAACATATGGAAAGCAGTGTGTATTAATGCCCGTAGCATGGGAAATAAGATCTCTGAAGTTGAAGCTTTGGTGGGAGTGGCTGACTTAGATTTAGTGGCAGTTACAGAAACATGGTTCACAGAAAACCATGACTGGGATGTAACTATACCTGGCTATACTTTATTCAGAAAGGACAGGGTAGGAAGAAGGGGAGGAGGAGTAGCACTATATGTAAAAACTACTATTAAAGCTTTGGAATTACAGAGCTTAAAAGGGAGAGAGGAGGCATTGTGGGTTAAACTAGAAAGAGGGAAAGAGAAATCTATTTGTATTGGTGTGATATACAGACCTCCCTCACACGAGGAAGAGGTGGACAGAGAGTTAATTGAAGACATACGCAGCATTGCTAGGAAAGGGGAAGTGCTACTGCTAGGAGATTTCAATATGCCAGATGTTGATTGGCACATTCCTGCTGCAGTATCATCTAGGAGTAAGGAGATCCTGGATTCTCTACAGGGTGAACTATTCAGGCAATTGGTAACAGACCCCACACGTGAAGGGGCCATACTGGACTTGGTGCTTACCAATGGTGAAAGTGTTTCTGATGTTGTAGTGGGAGATCATTTTGCATCCAGTGATCACCAGATGGTGTGGTTCAGTATTAGGACTAGGGCTGTTAGAATCCATTCCAAGGTGAAGATCTTAGACTTTAGGAAGACTAACTTTGCGAAGATGGGCCAATACCTTAGGGAGTCATTAGTGGGATGGGAACAGCTGGGGGATGTAGAACAACAGTGGGCAAAACTGAAAGGGGGTATTTTAAAGGCAACCAATCTTTTTGTTAAAATGGTAAATAAAGGCAAAAGGAACAGGAGACCGCTATGGTTTTCGAAGGAAGTAGCTGAAAAAATGAAGAAAAAGAGGGAGGCCTTCATGAAATACAAGAGATCACAGAGAGAGGAAGACAGGCATCTGTATTTGGAAAAACTTAGAGAAGCTAGCAAAGTAGTCAAGAAGGCAAAGATTCAAAAGGAGGAGGAAATAGCCAATGCAATAAAATGGGGAGATAAGACATTTTTCAGATATATTAGTGAGAAGAGGAAGGGCAAATGTGGTATTGTCAGACTCAAGGGTACAGGGGGGGAATATGTAGAAGCTGATAAGGATAAAGCGGAATTGCTTAACAAATATTTTTGTTCTGTGTTCACAGATGAAGAACCAGGAGCAGGACCTCAGAAAACACCCACAAATAAGAACAGAAGCGAGGGACATCTTGAACAATTTTCAGAAGACTGTGTTCGTGAGAAACTAGCTCAACTTAAAGTAGACAAAGCGATGGGACCGGATGGGATACACCCTAGAATACTGAGGGAACTTGGGGACGTTCTAGCAACTCCACTGACTGACCTTTTCAATGCCTCGTTGGAGTCGGGAGTGGTGCCAAAGGACTGGAGAGAGGCTCATGTGGTGCCTTTACACAAAAGCGGAAGTAAGGATGTGGTTGAAAACTACAGGCCGGTTAGTTTAACTTCGGTGGTGAGTAAATTAATGGAAACGCTGTTGAAAGAGAAAATAGTGAGGTTTATGGAGTCCAGCGGATTACAGGATCCGAGGCAGCATGGATTCACCAGAGGCAGGTCTTGTCAGACAAATCTGATTGATTTCTTTGACTGGGTGACCAGGGAGTTGGACCGAGGGAGAGCTCTAGATGTGGTGTATTTAGATTTCAGTAAAGCCTTTGACACTGTTCCTCACAGGCGACTTATAAACAAACTGAGCACCCTAGGGATGGACCCTAAAGTTACTGCTTGGGTTAGAAATTGGTTGGGTGGGAGGCGACAAAGAGTACAAGTAAATGGAGCTCACTCTGAGGAGTAGGATGTTACCAGTGGTGTGCCCCAGGGATCTGTCCTTGGTCCGATTCTTTTTAACATCTTTGTTAGTGATATAGCGGAAGGGCTGTCGGGTAAGGTTTGCCTCTTTGCGGATGATACCAAAATCTGCAATAAAGTAGACACCCAGGAAGGTGTAGATAACATGAGGAGGGATCTAGCTAAGCTTGAAGAATGGTCTAGAATTTGGCAGCTGGGATTTAATGTTAAAAAATGTAAGGTCATGCATTTGGGCTGCAGCAATCCAAGGGAGCAATACAGCATAGGAGGTGAAGTACTTTTGTCCACTAAAGAAGAGCGGGACCTAGGCGTAGTTGTGTCCGATGATCTTAAAGTAGCTAAACAGGTAGAAAAGGCGACGGCAAAAGCTAGAAGGATGCTTGGGTGCATACGGAGAGGAATGGCTAGCAGAAAAAAGGAGGTGATAATGCCTCTGTATAAGTCTTTGGTGCGACCTCATTTGGAGTATGGTGTGCAATTCTGGAGACCGCACCTTCAAAAGGATGTGAACAGGATGGAGTCGGTGCAGAGGGTTGCTACTAAGATGATTAGTAGTCTTCATTATAAAGCATATGAGGACAGACTTAAGGATCTTAATATGTACACCTTAGAGGAAAGGCGGGATAGAGGTGATATGATTGAGATGTTTAAATACCTCCGTGGCATAAATGTTCAGGGAGAGAGCCTCTTTCAATTGAAAGCAAGTTCTGCGACGAGGGGACATGGGATGATGGTGAAGGGAGATAGATTCAGGAGTGATATGCGGAAATATTTCTTTACGGAAAGAGTAGTGGATCCGTGGAATAGTCTCCCAGTGGAGGTGGTAGAGATGAGGACAGTAACTGAATTCAAAAAAGCATGGGACCAACACAAAGGATCTCTAAAGGTAAAAAGTGGACTGTTGTAGTTGTTGTTATGGAAGGACAGACTAGATGGGCCTTGTGGTCTTTTTCTGTCATCATGTTTCTATGTTTCTATGTAACCCCTGGTCATCCTAAGTAGGTGAGCTGACATGCAAGCAACAACAGCAGCGTATGTTTATGTTTATGTTTATGTTTATGTTTATTACAACTTGATTGACCGCCCTTCAGTAAAATCAAAGCGGTGTACAATAAATAAAAATCAATAAAAGGCACGAAGCCGGAAAGGAAAGGAAATTTACAATTTAAAAGCAAAGTGGGGTAAGAAGCAGTAGGGGAGAGAAATAGAATTATAGGGGGGAAGAGGAGGTAGGGAGGTTAAAGGCCATGGAAAAAAGGTGGGTTTTTAGCTGCTGTTTGAATGCTGCATGACAGGGTTCTAAACGAAGGGAAGTGGGAAGGGAATTCCATATTGCGGGGCCAATAAAGAAGAAAGCTGAAGAGCGGGTGGATTGAAGACAGGCAGCAGCAGGGGAAGGAAGGGTGAGACGGTTCAGATGGAATGAGCGGGGGGTGTTATTATTATTATTTATTTATTATTTAACAATTCTTCTATACCGCGCTATTAAAATCAGCGCGGTGTACATCGAACAGAGATACTACAATGTATACAAACAACATCGAGTTTTACAGAGAACAGGGAATTGAACATGGAAGAAAAACCGGGGAAACTATATACATATTATGAATAAGGTCAGCTAGATATTGTGGGGTACTGGTGTGAAGGGCCTTGTGAACTAAGGTGAGTAGTTTGTACTGGGAACGAAAGGAAACGGGTAACCAGTGTAGATGGATGAGAAGAGGGGTTATGTGGTGATAGGGGGACGAGTGTGTGAGAAGGCGAGCTGCGGTGTTTTGGATTCTCTGAAAGCGATGAAGTTGGGAAGAAGACAAGCCAGTGAGGACAGAGTTAGAGAAGTCGACCCGGGACATAACTAAGGAGAGAAGTAGTGTGGAAAGAGCAGAAATGGAGAGGAAGGGACGAATGGCCCGAATTTGGCGTAGAAAATAGAAAGAGGTTTTAGTGATATGGGAAATATGAGCGTGGAAAGTGAGGTCCGAGTCAAAGAGAACACCGAGATAACGAAAAGAGGTGACCAAGGATATAGGGGTGTTGGAAAGGGATGGGGCTAGAGGGGGGGCTAGAGGGGGGGAAGGGTGACTGTGAGGGAACCAAATGGCGGTGGTCTTAGTCAGGTTAAGGTGAAGACAGTTCTGGGTCAACCAGTATATGACGGCTGAGAGGCAGTTATTTAGAGGAGTGAGGTCGGGGTGGGAAGGGGATGTGTGGTACAATGGTTAATACAATGGCTGATGGTACAGGGGTCATGGGTTCAACTCCTGAGTGGGACTGCTGAAGAAGGCTATCTGAGCCTTTACCCATTGCATTTACCCACTGCTGGCTGAGGCAGCACCTACAACATCCACCCATTGCACTCTGAGGCAGTACCCCTTACCTTTACGTAGTGCTGTCTGAGGCATATGAGGCCGTAATTTAAACCTGTGCTGCCAGCAAACACACCCTCAAGGTGCTGTAATATAAGGTGCCCAATAAGGCACGCCAGAGGGTACAGTATAAAGTGCACTGTCCGCCAAGGCACTGTCCGCCAAGGGTCTCCTATAAGGCCACCATAGGGCGCCTTATAGAATGTCCAATTAGGCACGGTAAGGGTACAGCACAGTTTCTGATGGCAGCACTGTGCATGTAAAAGTGTGGTAAGCCGAAGAAGGCCCCCCCCCCCACCTGCAAATACAGCAACAGTGCTGTTGCACAATGGTCAATACAATGAGTGATGGCACAGGGAGTATGAGTGCAAGTCCCCAGTGTGCCAAATGAGTAAGGCTGATAGAGGAAATTACCTCTTCTGTTATCAATCTGTGCTGCCATCAGAAATATAACCAAACTTGAGTGCCATAAAACCATGCACCTTTTCAGGGTGCACCAGAGGGCACATCCTAAACAACCATGTCAGCAAAGATGGGTTATGATGTGCCCCAGAGGCCATGATGAAAGGTTGCAAACCCCCAAGGCACCATCACCCCAGAAGCTATTGAATGGATGGTGTGATGCAAGATGCCCCAAGGATGTTTAGGTGACCCCAAAAACATTGCCCAAATGCAGTACGGTCCCCCAATGTGAAGGGCAAGAGAGGTATGTGGCAAACAGACCTGTAACCCTAACACTACACAGAGCAACAAGGAAAGACAATGCATAAATAAAGGAAGGACGTAGAGCAAATCTAATGGACCAGACGAATCAGCGTCCAGCCCATGTGGCCGCCTGAAAGCTGCACAAACATATCGGGGGCAGCTGCAGCAATGCACAGAGGGAAAGTAATGTACCATGCAATAATGACAGTGTGTGGCAGAGGATGGGAAGACGTGTGCAGCTGAAGAGGTAGACGTGGTAGGATAGGAGGAATGTCATGATGACAGTGGAGTAGCTGTGCCATGCAGAGGACACACAGGAGAAGCAACCAGAGAGAACCGCAATGCAGGAATGTATAGGGGTGCAGGATGTGGGGGTAGCAGCATGCACAGCAGGGTAGGATGGCACACAGCTGGCAGACACACATAGATGGACAGAAGGATGGCCCACAACTGTGATGAGGGTACAATGTGCTCACAGCACAGATCTGCACAGATATGACTGTTACAGGGATGAAAGGTGGTTGTGCAGGACAGGCAGACAAATGAAAGAGAACAGAGAGGAACCAGGCCATGACCAGTAGCACAAATGGCAATGCACAAACCTGTAGGCCACACCACCAGCATCAACCCAGTAGCAAATGCTGCATACAAATGTACTGGAGGGCATCACAAAACACCTGCTGTCCCTCCGGATAGGCAAAGCCCCAACAGTAACAATGATGAAATGCATATGCAGATCTGCTGTGTAAAGAGCAGATCAAAGTCAGTAACTGGGATCACACACACATAGGGCCACATGTACACACACAATGAAAGGTAATGCAGTGGATACAGCATGCCAAAGCGGAAAGAAAAGAATCCCCAAGGGCAGCAGAGGATGTTCTGTGGAGTAGGTGCAGAAACTGTACCTGTAAAAGAGAGAAGTGAACCTGCAAACAGGTGCACTACACACCAGCTGAAACACAGCAATATGAAACCCCCAACCGGACTGCCATGTACACACCTTAAATAACGAGACATATGTAACAGCTAACATGTGATGGGTAGGCAACTCAGAGGGCACACCTTGGTGTTCTGTGAAAGGATGGAGGTGTGTGTGCAGAGGTGATAAACCTGCAGGTAATTAGTGGTCATATTAGCACAAAAGCCAAACAAAAAACCATGAGGGGATCAAACATGCAACCAATGGTGTTAGATCATATGCTCTAAACAACTAATCCAAACAAACACAATGAGAACACAGAGCACAATGCAGAAATAGCCCCACAAGGGAAGGGTGTGTATGGGGACCTGTAATACCCAGTGATGTTGCAAATGGCTAGCAGACAGACAGCTGACACCATACAAGGACGTGAACACAGGTAGGCCATGTACATGACCAGAGAAACACTACATACAAGTGTTGGTGGGATGAAAGATTGTTGGAGTAGCCCAGTGGTGAGAACACTGTCAGGGTCAGCAACCAAACAGGGTTAAAATCCAACTATCGCCCCTTGTGGCCCAGGGAAAGTCACGTCACCTGCCAGCAGCTTGGAAGACGTTTCTGGCAAACCACCTCCAGTGACACTGCCAAGAAAACCTTGGGGTATCTGGGTAACAATGAGTCTGGACTGACACAAAGGCACACATGGGGCAATGCATGTTTGTCACCATGACCAAGCAGCAGCAGAGACAAATGTCTGTAAAACACATGTTCATTTGGAGAAGCATGACAGATAGTGTGGATAAGGCCATCATACTATCAATGTGAGGGGACCCTTAGGGAAGGATGGAAACACATTTAGCAGGGTAGCTAACCACATTCCACAGAAAGGCCACTGGCCCACCCACAAATGAGGGGCAGGAGACACAATGTGCATCAGGTGCATGGTGTGCAGTATGCATTAGGCCCTGCCCCCCCCCCTACTGTTGTACCTCTCCAATGTGCCACCCATGTATGAGGGCACGTAGACAGTAGGACATGCATGATGAGGGCCCAACACACATCTATCATGATTTGTGTCCACAAACATATATATCTTGTAACACAGGAGGCACACAAATGGAAACAGCATGTGTTGAAACGTTGTAATTAAAAGAGAAAAAATGAAACCTCATGTTACAGCACCCACATAATCCCGGACATAGGAACCCAAGATGCTACAATGTAACCGTAAACAATCAGCTAATGCACATTGAGGATATGCAAACAGGTAGCAGAGGCACATGAACACAGACAGCATCCAAAAGAAAATATCTGCCGAAACATGCATAGGTAACACTGTGCAGGAGGTCCCCCTGCACTGGTTGGTGTATAAACAGTGTCTGTACACATCTCACGGTACATGGAATGCACAGGTGAAGGAAGACAGACACTCGCAGCGTCACACACCAAATATAATGTGCCAATGAGAGTGTAGGTACCTCAGGGCATACCTAGGAATGTCCAGACATGCAATTCAAGGTTTGTAAAACAATTTTTACCGCCATGTCTGTACAGTAAACATACACAACAACTAGTATATAGAGATGGAAAGTAAGGGCAAACATGTTTCAGGGAAACACACAGAAACCATATTGCCTCGTGCTGTGTTTCCCCAACATAGTCAGCCATATGCACATGCCCCATCCACAGTTCAACATGATACAGTGATACCACACATGCAGGAAAACACCCTTGGTGATTTGGAGCATCAATTCTGGATGATGGTGTGTATGAAAGCAGTGTCGTGGCAAAACCTGCATCATGTCCAGGTGGAGAGTGTGTGGACATAGACAACATGAACAACACAATTGTGAAGGACTGTAAAACATACGTTGACAATGGAAGCCCTTGCTGCACACGTGGGAACCGGTATACAGTGTCCAAAGTGCAAAGCATCTCTGCTATCCCACACGTTACCTAAATACTGTCCCCACAACACTGGGCATGCATAGTCTAGTGCCACATCCCAATATGCTGCAGTCCGTGAAGGTTCATGTGTGTATTCCTCAATGATCACGACTCCCAGCCAGAACACGGCAGCAGCGTTGTGTTGGACAGGTTTGTCATGTCCAAAGTAGCAAGTCAACAAGAATAATGTCCATCCGAGGCATATGTCCCAATCGCAGAGGTCGAACATCCTATGGAACAGAATCCCAGGAAAGGCTCCATGGTGTTGGGCGTGGTTGATGGAGACGCCAGATGCATTGGAATAGATGTGTCCTGTATGTCCTCCGCCCTGTGTCAGAGGAAGAAACATTGTATTGGTATGCTGCTGTTGAAAGCAGCACAAATTGCAGAGAGTCTGACATTGAGAAAGACATAGGAAAGGGACGCACCGGCAAACATGACATTATCACAACACGTAAAACACCGCATGTGGGTGACATCCCGAACTGGAACAGCAGACACAGGTGTCACATGGATATGGACATGTCCATGCCCGTGTCACACAGGTGTCACACTGCTCCACTCTATGTGCATCAGTGCCCGTGAACAGAGATCACGCCAAATATGTATATGACAAACAGTAAAGCACCAACATATAAAGGCTAATGTCAGCACTGAGCAAACTATGGTGCAAGCTACCTTGTGCATGCATCAGGTGTATGTCCTGGATCCCCAGAGCTGCCCAAAGTCTGTAACAGGTCCAAGTGATGGGAGGCAGTCTCGCAAAAATGTGTAGAATCGCCAAGTCACCATGTTATGCCACTGTTGATGTATGTCCACGTGATGAAGCTATCTGTGATACAAAACAGCTGGTCAACACTGGTCATTCAGAACACAGGACATAGGTTTGCCCCCAACACGCAACACATGCCCACAATGTTAAGATGGTAAACAGTGCGGTATAGTTAGCACAGTCACGCCCGCCACCCAGGTGTCTAGCCACTCAACACATGCGAATGTGAAATGCCTGCACACAGTATCATCACACAGCCAACCACAGAAAAAGATCCACAAAGAATGTTAAGGGCAGCATGCCAGCAGTAGGAGATGGCCTCGACGTGCATAAGTGGATAGTGGTTGACATACACGCCATGTGAAATACAATGATACACTGGTGTTAGCTGATGGTACAATGTTGGCAAAGGGTGCAGGTGAGGCCCACCACCAAATCCCCAGGACCTACACACACATGCAGCTGTGTTGGCCATATCCCAGAGACAGTGTTGCAGAAGACCTACTGTGCAGGAACACATGGGGAATTGTGTGCGCACAGAACGATCTGGGGTATGGAGGTGCAGGGAATGGTGATCAATTACGAAAACAGGGCGATATGACATTTCACGGAGGACATATGTACCCCCTGTTTGCTGACACAGACAGGGCAGCCGTAGATCCACCTACCCCTGACCACTGCCTGTTGGTCGACGCACAGTCACCAGCCAAAGCTCCACAGCACCCGGAGTTCCACCAACTATGTCCTGTGCATTGGGAAACACAAGGGCAAAATACATCTGTTACGCCCTATGTGCAACCTGCACCGCACCCTCCCATAACCAGCGTGCAGACCCACCAAACCCTGAACAGACTGTTCACCATCACACTGCACAGATCACACCCATGTGACGGCCATCATTGATGTTTCCCTGGCAAACTACAGGGATCCGTATGCTGTCTGTCCCTTCCCTCACCTCCCAGCTGCTGTACAGAGTGGTGGACAAAGGTGTTTGCTCCCCACTGAGTTGTGTCACGCCAGGGGTGCTGTTATATCCTGGCCCTTCCAAACTGCTCCCTATGCCCAATCACTGTGTGTATTGCTGTCTCGATGTCCTTCCCTACCCTGCTGTCATGCCCAGTAACACAAGGAAATATGTAGGGTCAACCCCCGTATCCCCTGTGCATAACCATATTCGTGCTGTGGATAGCCCACACCGTAGCTAACATTAACACATGTGTGCTGATGCTCTAATTTATTCATGTACATCTCCTATATCCCGCCCTATTAAAATCAATGTGGTTCACAATGAACAGAAAACCTCTACAATGTGACATAACAGTGCGTCTACAGAGTACAGAGGTTGAACTGGGGAGAACTGTGGAAACCAATCACAGGTCATATTGAAATAATAGTGTATGCACAGTTCGATACAACAGGGTATTCACAGTTGGCCAGAGGTTGGTGGTACAGGAGAGGTGTACCAGAAGGTGTATGCTGACTATCCACCTCTCCTGTACCCCTAACCCCTGCCCAACTGTAGATACCCTTTTGCATCCAAAATGTTGCTCCTGCCTGGTTCGCCTCTGTCTGTGTGTAACTAGGCAACACCGCAAGTCCCGGCTATTCAAAACCCCATATATCGGGCAACAATCCCCCCCCCTGGCTGGACAACGCACGGGGCCCCTATCCGCCACAGCATCCAAGTCACGACTACATGATACCCTACACAGTCAGGCACACTGTAGTGTCTCTGTAATCTCCATTACGGACCACACAGAACTGTAATCCACATACCACAGATCACGAAGGTTCCACAACATAGCAAAAGGAGCGCCATACAAACACAGCACACACATGGACCCTGCAAATCGGAGCATACTACCCTCACAAATAGCTTAGAGGACATACTGATAAGCACACACATCTAGACAACTGGCCCAGCCATGCTTTTCTCCCCACTGTGAAAGTCATACCATATGCCTCTCACCCCGCTGCTAACCATTTATCGAAACCAACAATGTGTGTCTGCACAGTAGCCCCTATCACATGCACCCACAAACCAGGTATGTCAGGCAGACACCTCCCACAAACCTAAAGCAACACACACACACACATACCACCTCAACCTGCTGGTGTACCCCGCCCACAGTTACTGTGCATCAGGCATGAGTATATATGCTGCTGGCATGGCTAGCCACCGTAAGTTATATGTCCATGCACTGCTGCATATCACTGATACTGTGATACAAATGGACACTGGTAGTAGCTGTACACACATATTAAAACAAATGTAGGTTTTAACAAATTTAGTACGTACATGTGAAGAGCTCCGTAATCAGCTGCCTCCTGACTGCTGTCCCCTCACGTGTGTCGCCACTGGCACGTGCTGGGGGGCACACAGGGTCATCCTCTAGATCCTCATTAATGTCGACAGGGATACGGTGCCTGAGAGCAATGTTGTGCAGGATGTAACAGGCTAAGATGATCTCTGCCACGGTCTGGGGACGGTACTGTAAGGCACCACCTGTCCTATCCAGACACCTGAAGCGACTCTTTAATATGCCAAAGGTGCGCTCTATGATGGAGCGGCTGGTGGCATGGGCCTCATTGTACCTCAACTCTGCACGTGTCCGTGGATGATGCACAGGGGTCAGCAACCAGGAGTGACACCCATATCCTGCATCACCTGCAAAAAGAGAATGTGTAATATTAAAGGAGGAGCGCATGTTCCCTCAAAATGACACAGGTACAGATATGCTAAACAAATGCATACCACAATTTGACATACACATATGACAACACATGATGGGACAGCCCAGCTATGTGTCAGGGTGCGAGGGCAGACACACAGGGCAAGGGCTAGGTGCACGGATTGGAATCAGTAACCACAGCACATATACTATGCAGCCATTCAACTATTATGACAAAGCTCCATAGCAAGGTGGACTGTGAGGCCACCCCTATTAGGTCACATACAGTTGACATACCCACACAACAAGTCAGACATCTGCACATACGGTTAGTAACATGAATAACATGTGCACGTAAGAAATGAGAAATACACACCCAGCAATACACAGTCCCCATACTGTCCAGCCTCAAATTGAGTGAACAGTGCCGAGTTCTGCAGGATATAGGAGTCATGGGTGGACCCTGCAAACCTGGGAACCACATTCAGAATATGCTGATGTGCATCACAGACAACCTTAACATTCAGGGAATGATAGTGTTTGCGGTTGCGGAACACTACCTCCCTGTCTCTGGGCAGGACCAGGGCAACAAGTGTGCAATCAATAGCTCCCATCACGTGTGGCATTCTGGCTAACGCCTCAAAGGCTTGGTTCAGGGTCCCCCACTGTTGCCTAGTGTTGGAAAGGGCTATGTAATCCCCCACCCGGCTGACCATGGCACGCAGTACCTGGTGGAGACAGCGTGAGAAGGTGGGGCGGCTCTTGCCACCCACTGCGGCCACCGAAGACTGGAAACAGCCGGAGGCAAAGAAATGTAGGGCACCAAGGAGCTTGACCAAACCCGGTATGGCATGTGACCGACCAGTCAGGGGCTCGAGGTCAGGCCTGAGATCCTCATATAGCTCCCGTGCTCAGGCGGTAGAGGGAGATGACCTGGACCTCAAGCATGCCCTGGAGCTGGGCCCTGGGCCTGTAGAGATGAGGTCGGCGAGCCTGCACCCCTGCACGTCTCCTGCCCCGTGCGGGTACAGTCCCTGCCCGGCCCGCCCCCACAGCTGCAGGCCTGAGTTGAAGCGGGTCCACACCCATGTCCTGTGCCGCAGCCCCATCGACACCATCTCCCCCATCAGGCAACCGCAGCCCCTCATCAACATCAACCGCAGCAAACGCAAAGGATGCCATACACACAACCTGTCCAAATGCACAATGACACACAGACAATGACACCCACCTCACTGGCCAGGACACACAGACACACACACAGGCCAAACAACACTCACAAGCACAGCCACTACACACAAAGAACCGTCCTCCAACACTCGTCAACCTCCAGAAAAACGTCACTAACTCTGTCTCTCTCCAACACAATCCCATCAATGTGTCCCAGATGTGCAGCTGAATATAAAGGGTGGAGGGATTTTGCGCGCGTTGCGCATGCACTGTTACATGGGCGCAGCCGTTACGCACGTTACGCATGTGCTGAGATGTGGGCGTGGCCGTTGCGCGCGTATGCAACGCGCGTTACGTGGACTCTCTCTATAAAGACCTCTGCCTACCTAGGCCACTTCGAGGGTTTTGTGTAGGAGAAGGAGACAGAGAGAGAGAGAGACAAGGAGTGTGGGATTGGTTAGTGTTTGGCGGAGTAGTGTTGGTGTAGAGAGTGAGTGGCAGTTGGAGAGGAGTTGTAGGGGCCAGAGGCAGGTGCAAAGGGTAGTGAGACAGCAGAGGAGGGGCGTTGAGCAGCAGGTGTGAGAGACAGCAGAGGGGAGAGGGGGCCAACAGGGGGAGGGGGGGTGGTGGGTAGGTGTGGGGGGAAGCCCTGTGGGTGGGGGAAGAGATGGCTGAAAGGGAGGGGGAGGGGAGGGGGAGGGGGAGGGGGAGGGGGCCCCGTAGGGTGCCTGAGCACCAGCACATGGCTGGTCGGGAGGTGGGGCGGCCACCTGCTCATGCGGGAGGGAGCGGTGGGCAGGGAGGGGGGGAGGCGGACACATCAGGTGGGTCACAACCCACACAGGGGCCCCCCACTGCCAAGAGAAGGAGGATCCCTGTGCCTGTTGCTGCCCGGAGGAGGGCAGTGCGTTTCAGCCCCCAAGAGAACCACACCCTGCTGGCCTGTGTCCTCGAACACTATGATGTTCTGTATGGGCGGCTCAGCAGCAGCACCACAATTGCCACACGGACAGAGGTGTGGGAGGAGGTGTGGGTGGCCGTGGCAGAGTTAGGGGGGGCCACCAAGGGACCTGGACAGCCTCAGAAAGAGATTTAATGACATCAAGCGTGGGGTACGCGCACACATGACTGCTGAGAGGCAACATGCCATGGGTACTGGTGGGGGTAGCCCCTTCACCCCAACCCTCACCCCCTTGGAGCAGGAGCTGGCAGACAGACTCGGGCCAATCTACCTGCATGGCCTTCCAGAGGCCCTGGACACCGCCCATCCCCGGGCAGGTACGTATGTAAGCCTGTGCACCCTCTCCATCACCCCCCACCACACCTTCCGCTGCTGCTCCCCCCCACCCCCCACTCCCCTGGTATGTCTCTGCCCCACCTATCACATGGTGTGGCCGAACTGTAACGTGGCTAACATGAACTACGTCACCCTCATCACTGGCCCCCATACCCAAACTCTCACTCTGAGGGGGCAACCATCCACCCCTAACGGACCTCTCATGTTGGAACTGGGCCCACCACAATCCCTTAAACCCCATCCACATACCGCACCCCACCCCGCATGCCCCCTCCCTGGCCCATGGAATGAGCACACAGGTACAGATGAAGTCGCCTTTGTACATGACCGTATGAATCACGCTCCCCTCACCTCTCAACTCAGCTGCGACCTGGCCCCTGCCTGTGGAAAATGTTTCCACAGCCACACTGTTCAAGGGGGGCCTCCAGGTCCCCCGCACTCACCTGTCCTCTGGCCATGGCAGGGGCAGTGGGCCCCCTCTGTCTCATACGGGTCATATACAGTCTCCCCTCCCACCCAAAACTCTCCCCTCACACTCTGTCGGATGTCATCTGAGCTGCTGCTCCACACAAACAACACCCCGAATAGCTGGTGTCCACCGTCCCAAAAACACCTCCAGACCCACCATCCTCTCATATAGTGAGTAATGTCTCTCAACTGTCCATGCCCATCCCACCCGCAGTCATGGTGACATGAAAAGTCATGTCGCAGACAACACCACCCCCAATGTTCGCAATCCCCCCTGCCACCCCTGTATAGCCCCCTGCTCTCACCCATTGCAGCAACACACCAGCAGGGTCATAGCCCTGTGCTGCCTGTCACCTCTAACTGTTCACCCCCCAACCGCTCTGACTCTGTGCCCCCTATACCCGACAACCACCTGTTAGGCCGCATCACTCCTCATCCCCAATATCAGCCGCGCACGGGATCCCCTACTCTTATGAGTAACCCCCCCGCCACTGACCCTCCAGCTCTCTCCCCCACTATGTCCACAACTCCTCATCCACTATGTCCACCAATTCCACTGCTGAGTCTGTGGCCCCCTTAACGGCTGTCCCCACCGCTGCTGTGGCGCCTCCTTCTCCCCACATCTTGTGCCCTGTTAGGCGTTCACCACACAGCCATGCCTCTCTCAGGTTACCCGCTATTTGCGTTCATGTGCCCGCTCCGCTGAGCAGGCCTGGCACACAACCTGCTCCAATACTGACCATCCACACAGTAGATGCATGCCCCTGCCCTGACCATCAGCCATTGGCGCCTCCAAACAACAGGTCCTGGCCAGCTGGCGACCTCTCCTGTCTCCCCTCCCCGTCGTCTGTTCTGTACATGCGACCCTCCCCTATGTGTTAACGCATTCCGGGCACCTAACTCCTGTTGTGTGCAAACTGTGGCATGGCGCCACCATGACCAAATCCAAGCCAGCACCCTCCCTGTTCCCACCCCCTCCCCACTCTCCGTTCCCCACCCTTCGTTCCCCCTGCCCCATCCTACCGCTCATGTCCCCCACCCCCTACTCTCCTGTCACAGATGTGGATACAACGCCCCTCCAACATCCACTGGGCTGACCACCTGGCACTCCGGTCCCAGGGCCACCCACCTCCCTAGCCACATGTGCAACACACCTGTCACTCCCCCATTACTCTGAGCTGCGTCCCGTTGCTCACCACTGCCAACGTACCATCTGACTAGCAGCATGCTATAGTCACGGCCCTGCCCATGAACCACACACACAATTCCTCCAATCCCCTGACACCCATACTGAAAGAACTGCACAGGCTCCCAATCATCGCACGCAGCAAATACAGAACTATCATGAATATCTGCACTATCATACCACAGTCCTCCACCATACGCCTACACACACCCATACAACCCGACACAGGCACACTGGCAAGAGGAGGAGGCACCTTCAATCAGGTAAACACCCCAAACGGCATCACCAAGACACACAAAGACACCGCACAACGAGCAATCTCCCTGGCTGCTACATCCATATGGAACGCTATCCCAGATGATCTGAGACTAACCACAGATAGCAAGGACCTTTGCAAGAGGCTGGTGACAAACCCTGTTCAGCGGTCACTATGGACACACCCCCAGAACCAGCATACAGGCCAGTTCATCCACCCACCCACTACACACCATAACTGTACATATGACCGTATAATAGCTCACAATGTATAATAACACACTATTTAACCACTCCAACTCTAATCACATCCCCACCACCACACTTTCATGTGCAAACTACAGACCCATCTCACCTCCCTTGGCGTTGATCTTTCATCCCACTGTGTGTGACCCACTCCCTGCATCTCGTGCCGTCCCCCTCCCCTCCCGGTCTGCCATTGGACATTTGTGACCTCCTTTCCTCCTTCCGGCCTTGCGCCCCCTTGTGTGATGGTGTGTATACTGTATACCGCTACCCCCCTTCTGAAGGTGGTATAGCACATATACCAAACAGCAATATGCACAGTCAGCCACCATCGGAACTCTAACGCACGCAGATACGTCAGTTTGTTCATCAAATCATATTAACAGCAATGCATGTGCTTGACAGCGCCCTTTATTTGCAGAATCGTAATGGTCGGTGGCATGGAAGTGCTGGGGTGGGACATGTTCAAGGCACCCCCAGGTGTACATTGCCGGGGGGGGGGGAAATGTTTTGCACACATGTGCATATTTTGGAACCCGTGGTTGACCTGTCACCTGTATGCTCTCACCCAACCCAGGTGACTACAGTATCATGGGGGCACCTGCTGAGGAGGAGGAGGACGGGTCTCTGGACGTGGCCTGCCCTGAAGATGGCACCGTGCGCGACATAGCTGCTGGGGAACAGACTCCAACCAGCCCAGAGGTGCCGGAGGTTCAGGGCGGAACCACCTTTGCCGGATCTGCAGTGGGGGGCGTTACAGGCCCCACACAGGCTGGGTCAGCCAGTGACCGGGTGGACAGCCCCCACCCCATGCAGGACCACAGTGCAGCAGTTGCAGCTCCCACCACATTGGAAAACATCCTCGCAGAACTCAGGGACTACGGTGCAGGTGGGTATCCCCAGACACACTGCTCCCCATGGTTGTGTGCCCAACATGCACAGGGGGTATGGCGTCTGCTGACACTGCTTAAGCTGACGGGGGTTGGGGGAGGGGTGTCATGTGCCTTGTGTGTCCCACACCCCTGCCGGATGGTCTGTCCAGATGGCAGCATGTTCTGGGGTTTCAGGCCCACACCTACAGCGAATGGCCATATGCCCCAGGTGCTCAGACAGCGGAACACACTATTGACGGCCCACCCAAACACAATGGCCAGTGGGCACCCCTCCATGGGTACAGGACTGGGGCATGCTGTGTCCACATGATGTGCCCTATGCACACACAGTTCAGGGGGCAGGGAGCCCTGATGTAGATATGTATGTGTGGGCACTGAGTCCTCACAGCACACGCCATACCTCTGACATGCTGTGTGCACATGTGTCCTCATCAGCTCATACTGCCACACTGCCATGTGTGAGCCCTGTGGGTCCCATGACCATGCATCATGACCACTATCAGGCACGCGGATGGACCATGGGACACACATGTCTACACCTGGACACACGCTGTTGGCAGAGCCATGCATGGCTCTCCCTAGACCGAGAACCACTTTGTTGCCTCTAGGAGCAAACCCTATTGCTTTGGAAATGTCGGTGAACTGTGCTCACCCCTCTACCACTTGTCCATATGACGTTTTTACATTCGTACTGTCTTCACGAATGTTATTTCTGCGGTTCCAGGTCTGGGTCTACATCGCACAGCTTAAACTCTGGGCTCTGTATACCGCCCATACACTATGCAGCTGTTGACATCACTGTCCTTCATTTCCTCGTTACCCAATAGTCAGTCATGTCTTGTGCACCTTCTGTATACATTCTCGAGATATGCCATCATCCGGGTATGTTTAGACTGGTAAGTGACATCTCCCCATTGGAGCCCCATATTGGTTTTCCCGCTGTCCGCCCAGGGATCCTCATCTGCATCCCTGAGTGGGCATCACTAACACCAATATTGGGCTAAATTGGAGAGCCATCATGCACAAGTCCCAACAAGACCCTGATGATGGCATATCTGGGGACTGTATGCCCTAAATGCATAAACGTAGCAACATACTGCGTACCTATTATAGGTGTGTCAGTGATGGTAACAACAGCATACTGTGCGGGCAGGCTACATAGCCTGACAGCAACACTGTATGTGTATGTCCGAGACCCGGATACACAGACATTAGCATTGCGGAGCAAAAAGGTATGAGACGGATTGGCTATTTCCACGTGTTGAGAGAGTGAGCACAGCATGCCCTCCTTCCTCCATGCATGGCTGTGTGGAGAACTCAGCAGGTGGCATGTGCGTGGCATGTGTATGGATGACATATGGGTCACGAGGGTATCTCACACATCACCTTGTTTCCCACCCACAGGTACTCAGCGGGCTCACCAGCAGCTGCACGAGGATATGGGGGCCATTACACATGAGCTGCAACAGACGAGGGCCGCATTCACTATGGTTGTTGATGAGCTCCAGAGAAACAGGGCCACAAACGCCATGATTGTGGAGGAGATGCGGTGGAACAGGGCAACGAATGAGCTTATGGTGGGGGCGCTCCTCATAATAGCACGAGCTCTGGAGACCAGAAGAGACCTGATGCAGCAGCCTGCGTCAACCCCGCCACCGGAGGCTGCATCACCTGAGCAACTACAGGAGGGTGGGCCGCCACATGGGCAGGCTGTGCAGAGCGGGAGGGGCAGGAGGGGCGGTCAGGGTGGGAGTCGCGGCAGGAAGCATAGGATATGATGTAAACAAAGTAAACTTTCATGTATCTGTACATACTGTGTGTTTTCCGATTTTTGGGGCAGGGGTGCCCGATGACGCACACACCACATGTTGTCTCCCCATCCACGTGGCCACCATCAGGCCCCTCAGTGTGGGGGTGGCTATACTGGTGGTTCACAGCGCACGGTGGACCGGCCGAACCCTGTGTGTCATGGATGTTGTCAGGTCCCAGCCACCGGGCCCCAGCATTGGAGGATGGCCAAGCTCCCCAGATGCAAATGGCACATGTCCTGGTGCCACATGTCTGTTGCTTGGCCCTGTCACCATCACGAACCCCAGCTCCCCCAGCAGGAGCCACACAGGTGCATACCATCTCCATGGCCCCACACGGCCTACGTGGCAGGGCTCCCATGTTAACCTGCTTGTAGCACTGACAGACATGGCTTGCTTACATAGGTCAGTTGCGCATTCCTACATGCACCGATGGTCACCCACTGCCCATCCCTGGGACATGCATGTCCCTGGGGCAACCGCATATGCCATCCCCCTGGGCAGCTCCTTGGTTCAGAGGCACACCTTCCCCACAGACCACAGCCATCGCTAGCATCCGGTTCAGCTATTGACACACATGCATCGTGCATCTGAGATGGCTCTCACACATTCCACTCAGCATACACGTAACCAGGGTCTGTGCGACAAGATCCACATCGGCACACCACAGTGTCTACAATGCACATACATGCCCGCACACATGGCCATTCCCCCCACCAACATGTAGGGACAGGACATGTCTGCTACACACTAAAAGATGGTCTTCATGTAATTCAAATTCTATAAAATTAATGTAAATATGTAAAAAGGTTTGATTATATCCGTAGCCTGTCTGGTGGAATGACAAAGGACCAATTGTTTTGTTTCAGACATGTTTTATTTATGAACAGTTCAACATATAACTCTGCCATACAGCAAACATAGAGCACTACATTTGTAGACCCTCTGTACAGGCCTACCATGCCATGCGGGGTCGGGGGACACAGGACACCACAGGGCACATGTGTGGGCATCACAGGAGCATCACACGCTCCTGGGACGCCCGTCAGGGGATGGCCGCCGAACGGGCATCCGTCCCATCTCGGCGGCCATCCACTGAACAGCTGCTGTCAGCCACCAGTTGCTGTGTACAACCTGATGCAGGGTGTGCTGCATGCCAACCAGGGCCACATGCATGTCGTGCACACACATACCACCACACACATACATGGTGCCAGGTGTCTGCATGGTGGCATGTGCATGCAGGCCATGTGTGTCCATGGCTGGCGCGTCCACTACTACCCATACATCCTGTACAGGCAGACGCGGTGGCTGGCAGGGGCCCACGCCGCCCTGTGGTGTCCTGTTTGCCCTGGCACCCTCTCCCCTCCCAGGGCCCTGCTCCTTCCCCCCGACAGCTCTCCCTCACTCTCTGCCTCCCCCATGCTCCCCTCTCTGCCCCACCCTCCCACACATCAGACGCACGCACCCCCTCCCCTTCCGCCCCACCCCCCAGCCCCTCCATGCCCACATTGTCCCCCCCTTCAGCATCCGCCATCTCCTCAGCCACCGCCTCATCCTCTGCCTCTGTGGCTTGCTCCTCCTCCTCGTCCTCGGTGGTGTGGCGGGCAGTGGGGCGTGGTAGGGGCTGCTCAGGTGCCGACGGGCCCTCACCGGTGGCATTGTGCTCTGTGGAGGATGACAGGCATAAGATCATTGTCCTGTGGGTCACCTGGCACATGTACATATTGAGGCACCACACAGGCTAGTGCGCCAGCGTGACATCCCTTACGGTTCTGCATCAACAGCCCAACTCACCTACACCTTGGGCCATCGCCCTCCTTTGGAGGCGGGAGAGATACTCAGGATGGCGCAGCCATAGCTCCCGGGCCTTTTTTCTTAGGTCCTCCACCTGTGCATGGCGAGAAATGAGTGGGGGCATCAGTGACCATATATCTCTGGTGTGTGGACGACACAATGCTAACCTCTCTGGGGGTGGTGTCTCCTGCCACACTGCTCCGTGTGTCAGGTCTTGGCTTCTGCCAGTGCCACCTCAATGTGTGGCTGTAGGTACGGGCATGTCTGCAGTGACACCTATGTGGCCTGTGCACTTTACCCTCGACAGACTGTTCTTATGCTCTCTCTGCATGACATGGCAGCACCTTGTCACATGTGGTTTGCCGTGATGGTGTCCAGAGGACCCCCTGACCCCTTCTGTGGCCATAGGGCACATTGGCTGTCCCCCTGTCCTGACCACTTCATCCAACGCATCCCCGATGGCAACACCATATCTCAGAACACATGGGTGATGTGTCCACACATCGAGCAGTGGGTGGGTGGCCCTGTGCACTTTGCCTGGGGTAACTACCCTGACATTTGCCCCTCTAATATACCTATGGCCCATGACCAGGGACCGGTCTAGGTAGGTCAATGGTGCTTTGCAGCCACAGGGGCCAGGGCCTACACAACGGACTGGCCCATTGCCAACTGTGCTCCTGTCTGGGTGTCGGGCAGTGTAGTGCAGACCTGACAGGTGCATAGATCCTTCCAAAAGCATCTGTGATATACCTCTGCAACCAGGGGTGGCATTGCTGCCTAGTGGGTGGATGGGTGTCCTGACTCAGCATACAGTTCTGAGGACATGGCTCTGTTACAGGCCTCCGTAGTCAGATCCCATTGCCCATGGGGGTTGGGTGCTGCTCAGCACATTCACATCTGCACCCACCTCACCGTTGGGGTACCTCACATACGTTTGTGGAGTGGCACTCCCCCCATACTAGGGGATATATGCAACCTACCCCGGTATACGTTAAACCCGGCGCGGAGGAACATACCAAACGTTGCATTCAGGTCCCGGGCACCATCCGAGTCTGTTATCCTAGCATACAGCAGCATCACACACCGTATCACCATGGTGACTGAGAGCCCACTCTGATGGGCCCTCAGTCCTCCTGGGGATGGGAGGTTGCTTTAAACTGCAACAGCACACAGATCCATTTATTTATTTATTTATTTATTTAACAAGAACTTATATACCGCTGCTTCCGTAGTTCAGCTGCGGTTTACAGATAACAACATTCAACAAAGCATAGTTTGTTTTACATATAACATCAGATATCTATAAGCAATATAAAATAAACAGAGTAATATTAAACTGAATGGCACAGAACTGTGCAACTTATATACATTATTTACATATAGACATTATGGGGGTATAATCATGGAGAGAAGTTTAGAATATGATAGGGAGAGTTTCTTTTTAAGTTGTAGTGAGATGTCAGACAAAGAATGGTTAGCCTTTATCTAATTCTTTTGAGTGGATGTCTTTACTATTGTAGTGTATTGTGAATAGATGGGTTTTCAATTTTTTGCGGAATTCTTTAATCTCTGTTAGCATTCTTAGTTCTTCTGGGAGGGAATTCCAGGCTATTGGGGCTGCATGAGAGAACGCTTTGTTGTTTGTTGATTTATTTGTTTTATGAAGTCTTTGGGGGGTTTTAGTTTATTTGAATGACCTTTTCTTTGAGAAGGTTTTGAGTGTTCTTTATTAATTAATTTACTTAATGTATGTGGTGCCATATCGAATAGTGTTTTAAATGTAGTTATTAATGTTTTGTATATTATCCTACTTTGAATTGGCAGCCAGTGAAGGGACTCTAGTATTGGTGTTATATGTTGATGAGAATGTGTTTTCGTTATTATCCTAGCTGCTGAGTTTTGTGCAATTTGAAGCCTTTTAATGTTTTGTTTTGTTGCGCCTAATAATATTAAATTAGCAAAGTCAAAGTGGGGGGTTATGGTGGCTTGAATTATGCTGATGAAATCATGTATGTATACAAGGGGTCTAAGTTGTTTAAGTATTTTAAGCTTGAAATAAATTTTCTTTGTAGTGTTTCTGATATGGGTGTCTAATGTTAAATGTTTATCTATAATTACTCCCCAGGGCGACTGAGAGCCCACTCTGATGGGTCCTCAGCCCTCCTGGGGATGGGAGGTTGCTTTAAACTGCAACAGCACACAGATCCATCTAGCTGAGAGCCCACTCTGATGGTCCCTCAGCCCTCCTGAGGATAGGGAGGTTGCTTTAAACTGCAACAGCACACAGATCCATCTCACCAGGGTGACTGAGAGCCCACTCTGATGGGCCCTCAGCTCTCCTGGGGAGATGGATGATGGTTTAAATTACAAAGGCACACACACAAATCCATCTCACCAGGGTGACTGAGAGCCCACTCTGATAGGCCCTCAGCCCTCCTGGGGATAGGGAGGTTGCTTTAAACTGCAACAGCACACAGATCCATCTCACCAGGGTGACTGAGAGCCCACTCTGATGGGCCCTCAGCTCTCCTGGGGAGATGGATGATGGTTTAAATTACAAAGGCACACACACAAATCCATCTCACCAGGGTGACTGAGAGCCCACTCTGATGGGCCCTCAGCCCTCCTGGGGATGGGAGGTTGCTTTAAACTGCAACAGCCCACAGATCCATCTCCCCAGGGTGACTGAGAGCCCACTCTGATGGGCCCTCATCCCTCCTGGGGAGAAGGAAAATGTTTTAAATTACAAAGGCACACACACAAATCCATCTCACCAGAGTGACTGAGAGCCCACTCTGATGGGCCCTCAGCCCTCCTGGGGAGAAGGAAGATGTTTTAAATTACTAAGACACACACACAAATCCATCTCACCAGGGTAGCTGAGAGCCCACTCTGATGGGCCCTCAGCCCTCCTGGAGATAGGGAGGTTGCTTTAAACTGCAACAGCACACAGATGCATCTCACCAGGGTGAATGAGAGCCCGCTCTGATGGGCCCTCAGCCCTCCTGGGGATAGGGAGGTTGCTTTAAACTGCAACAGCACACAGATCCATCTCACCAGGGTGAATGAGAGCCCACTCTGATGGGCCCTCAGCCCTCCTGGGGAGAAGGAGAATGTTTGAAATTACAAAGGCACACACACAAATCCAAGCAAAGCCTTTCCCCCAAACCCAGGGAATACCCCAAGGCTCAGCTATCTCCTCCCTGCTATTCAACGTGTACATTCAGCCAGTATGTATGATCTTCCAGAAACACAATATCAGTTACCACCTGTATGCGGACGATATTATGATATATACGCAACTCGATGTAAACGACCCTAAGTACAACCAATTATAAGAATGCCTAAAAGAAATGCAAAACTGGCTCCAACACAACAACATGTCTATAAACCACAAAAAAACAGAAGTAATGTTCATTTCTGGTAAACAGGGCTTCTATCCTCCTGCAACTATCACCCTGAATAACAACACCTATCACTCTAAAAATGAGATAAAATATCTAGGTGTATTGATTGATGATAACTTAAAAATGGACAAACACCTCCGGAGAACCAACCGAGCAATATTTCATAAGCTGAGAGTTCTACAACCTCTACGCAGCATCATCGAACATTCGGACTTCAGAACGGTAGCTCAGGCTCTCATCATTCCTCACCTTGACTACTGTAACGCCATCTTACAAGGTCTACCAAAGAAAACATTAAATATCCTACAAATGGCACAAAACGTATCAGCCAGGATTATTATGAATAAGAAGCTGGTGGACCACATTACACCAGTCCTGATTGAGCTCCACTGGCTCCCCATCACTGCCCGCATAAAATACAAAGTACTAGTAAATACATTTAAAATTATTCACAACGTATCCCCTTCTTCTTTTCTCACTAACCTGATCACCACACAACCCCTCAACAGAAGCAGACGGACCACTAACCTTAACACCCTCTGCGTTCCAAGTAGCATAAGAGCAGTCAAAGAGCTGACGAGCAACAGAGCTTACACGTATTCAGCACCCATGCTCTGGAACCAGCTGCCTCACGAGATACGTCTAATCAAAGACCTAAAGGACTTCAGGAAAAAGCTTAAGACCCACCTCTTCCAGTCTCATTACGGCATCACCTAGGCTGATTTACCTCTTCTATAATCCCCTCTTGCCTACTTTGATCTTTGAAAAATGGGCTTTCCATCCTGGAGATAAAAGACTATATTTATGTAAATATTCAGGCGCCTATGTTCTCTTTAAAAGGCTTACTTGTGATCTTGTAAAATGTATATATGTATATATCTACCCCATCATGCTCATCTACAAATCTACTATCCTACCCCATTGATCAACTGTGTAACCTGTACCATATTTTGTTGATGTGTGATCCTCCCAGCAATCAGATTTGTATACTTAAATTGAACTGTACATCCACCCTTGATTCACAATTAGACCGCTGCTGACCGCTGGAAGTAGCGGTATACAAATTTACGCCAAATAAATAAATAATATAAATAAATCTCACCAGGGTGACTGAGAGCCCACTCGGATGGGCCCTCAGCCCTCCTGGGGATGGGAGGTTGCTTTAAACTGCAACAGCACACAGATCCATCTCCCCAGGGTGACTGAGAGCCCACTCTGACGGGCCCTCAGCCCTCCTGGGGAGAAGGCAGATGTTTTAAATTACAAAGGCACACACACAAATCCATCTCACCAGGGTAGCTGAGAGCCCACTCTGATGGGCCCTCAGCCCTCCTGGGGATGGGAGGTTGCTTTAAACTGCAACAGCACACAGATCCATCTCCCCAGGGTGACTGAGAGCCCACTCTGATGGGCCCTCAGCCCTTCTGGGGATAGGGAGGTTGCTTTAAAATGCAACAGCACACAGATCCATCTCCCCAGGGTGACTGAGAGCCCACTCTGATGGGCCCTCAGCCCTCCTGGGGAGAAGGAGAATGTTTTAAATTACAAAGGCACACACACAAATCCAAGCAAAGCCTTTCCCCCAAACCCAGGGAATACCGCAAGGCTCAGCTATCTCCTCCCTGCTATTCAACGTGTATATTCAGCCAGTATGTATGATCTTCCAGAAACACAATATCAGCTACCACCTGTATGCGGACGATATTATGATATATACGCAACTCGATGTAAACGACCCTAAGTACAACCAATTAGAAGAATGCCTAAAAGAAATGCAAAACTGGCTCCAACACAACAACATGTCTATAAACCACAAAAAAACAGAAGTAATGTTCATCTCTGGTAAACAGGGGTTCTATCCTCCTGCAACTATCACCCTGAACAACAACACCTATCACTCTAAAAATGAGATAAAATATCTAGGTGTATTGATTGATGTTAACTTAGAAATGGACAAACCCCTCCGGAGAACCAACCGAGCAATATTTCATAAGCTGAGAGTTCTACAACCTCTACGCAGCATCATCGAACATTCGGACTTCAGAACGGTAGCTCAGGCTCTCATCATTCCTCACCTTGACTACTGTAACGCCATCTTACAAGGTCTACCGAAGAAAACATTAAATATCCTACAAATGGCACAAAACGTATCAGCCAGGATTATTATGAATAAGAAGCTGGTGGACCACATTACACCAGTCCTGATTGAGCTCCACTGGCTCCCCATCACTGCCCGCATAAAATACAAAGTACTAGTAAATACATTTAAAATTATTCACAACGTATCCCCTTCTTTTCTCACTAACCTGATCACCACACAACCCCTCAACAGAAGCACACGGGCCACTAACCTTAACACCCTCTGCGTCCCAAGTAGCATAAGAGCAGTCAAAGAGCTGACGAGCAACAGAGCTTATACGTATTCAGCACCCATGCTCTGGAACCAGCTGCCTCACGAGATACGTCTAATCAAAGACCTAAAGGACTTCAGGAAAAAGCTTAAGACCCACCTCTTCCAGTCTCATTACGGCATCACCTAGGCTGATTTACCTCTTCTATAATCCCCTCTTGCCTACTTTGATCTTTGAAAAATGGGCTTTCCATCCTGGAGATAAAAGACTATATTTATGTAAATATTCAGGCGCCTATGTTCTCTTTAAAAGGCTTACTTGTGATCTTGTAAAATGTATATATGTATATATCTACCCCATCATGCTCATCTACAAATCTACTATCCTACCCCATTGATCAACTGTGTAACCTGTACCATATTTTGTTGATGTGTGATCCTCCCAGCAATCAGATTTGTATACTTAAATTGAACTGTACATCCACCCTTGATTCACAATTAGACCGCTGCTGATCACTGGAAGTAGCGGTATACAAATTTACGCAAAATAAATAAATCTCACCAGGGTGACTGAGAGCCCACTCTGATGGGCCCTCAGCCCTCCTGGGGATGGGAGGTTGCTTTAAACTGCAACCGCACACAGATCCATCTCTCCAGGGTGACTGAGAGCCCACTCTGATGGGCCCTCAGCCCTCCTGGGGAGAAGGAGAATATTTTAAATTACAAAGGCACACACACAAATCCATCTCACTAGGGTGACTGAGAGCCCACTCTGATGGGCCCTCAGCCCTCCTGGGGAGAAGGAAGATGTTTTAAATTACAAAGGCACACACACAAATCCATCTCACCAGGGTAGCTGAGAGCCCACTCTGATGGGCCCTCAGCCCTCCTGGGGATGGGAGGTTGCTTTAAACTGCAACAGCACACAGATCCATCTCCCCAGAGTGACTGAGAGCCCACTCTGATGGGCCCTCAGCCCTCCTGGGGAGAGGAGAATGTTTTAAATTACAAAGGCACACACACAAATCCATCTCACCAGGCTGACTGAGAGCCCACTCTGATGGGCCCTCAGCCCTCCTGGGGAGAAGGAAGATGTTTTAAATTACAAAGGCACACACACAAATCCATCTCACCAGGGTAGCTGAGAGCCCACTCTGATGGGCCCTCAGCCCTCCTGGGGATAGGGAGGTTGCTTTAAACTGCAACAGCACACAGATCCATCTCACCAGGGTGAATGAGAGCGCACTCTGATGGGCCCTCAGCCCTCCTGGGGATAGGGAGGTTGCTTTAAAATGCAACAGCACACAGATCCATCTCATCAGGGTGACTGAGAGCCCACTCTGATGGGCCCTCAGCCCTCCTGGGGATGGGAGGTTGCTTTAAACTGCAACAGCACACAGATCCATCTCCCCATGGTGATTGAGAGCTAGGGTTGCCAACTTTTTCACTGAGAAAAACCCGACACCATGCTCCACCTATTCTCCGCCCCCCAGTCCCACCCCTGCCCCGCCCCCAGCCCCACCCACAAAAATTACCGAGGATTCAGTCACACCCCCCCTCAGTGCTGGTTCACACACCCCCCCTCCCCTCAGTGCTGGTTCACTCACTCACCCCCCCTGCTGACTCACTCACCCTCTCCCCTGCTGGTTCACTCACACCACCCCTCCCCTCCCCTCCCTGCTGGTTCACTCACCCACCCCCCTGTCACTCACTCACCCCCTCCCCTGCTGGTTCACTCACTCACCCCCCCTCCCCTACTGGTTCACTCACACCATCACCCCCCCCCCCTTGCTGGTTCACTCACACCATCACCCCCCTCCCCTGCTTTTTCACTCACAACCCCCCCCCCCCTGGCTGATTCACTCACACCCCCCCCCCTTGCTGATTCACTCACACCATCACCCCCCCCCCCCTCCCTCCCCCCTCTGCTCAAGCCGCTGCTTCTGCTTTGTACAGAGCAGCGGCTGCAATACACTTACTTTGAAAAGTAAAGACAAACTGTGTAAGGAGCCCTCCGGTCATCGCAGAGCCCGAGGAAGTGATGTCATGGGGGCGGGCTCCTCACAGGTTGTCTTTCCTTTTCAAATTAACTTTATTGCAGCTAAAGTTAATTTGAAAAGGAAAGATAACCTGTGAGGAGCCCGCCCCCATGACATCACTTCCTCGGGCTCTGCGATGACCGGAGGGCTCCTTACATAGTTTATCTTTAGTTTTCAATGTAAGTGTATTGCAGCCGCTGCTCTGTACAAAGCAGAAGCAGCGGCTGCACTGCTATGGGGAATCGCGTTCGCGCCGCGGACTTCGGCACAAAAGCCGTTTTTTTGCTCTGGCCGCTCCCGATCTTGCGGCCAGAGCAAAAAACCGGCTTTTCAATGGCCGGTTTTACGTCTGTGCCGGCAGCCGGCCTGGCCATGGAAAAACCGGCCAGGCCGGCTGAAAACCGGCCGGTTGGCAACCCTAGACACATCATGCACTTGATCTCTTTAGACAAACACTATAGTCCAGGTTCTGAATCCAGTCTGGGTGTAATAGAAAACACAGAGTTGCCTTCCAAAAGTTACAGCAGTTCAAGGAGCAGTTCTGCTACTCCTTCTCATTAGAGGTGAGCCCCAAAACACTGGGCCACTGGCAGCAACAGTGCCAGGCGTGGCCTCCCCTTTTTCAGCATACAGACACTGCAAAGGTTCCAGAGAATCAGTACACAACAGTTATAGGCAGTTCCATGAATACCATGATCCCAGCCCCACAGTCTTTTCCTTTACAATGGACAATATTGCATAGCTACACACTTTAATCAGCTGTGCAGCCGCCCTTCCCAACCCCCCTTCAGGTTCTGTATCAGCTTGTTGAACCTGCCCCAGGGCCAAAGCATTCACTCTTCCAGAAAAAGTACGTTCATGGGGTTTGTCCTCCTCACTCCTGGGTAGGGTTGCCAACTTTTTCACCGAGAAAAACCCAACACCTGTGGCTCGCCATGCTCCACCCATTCTCCTCCCCCAGTCCCGCCCCTGCCCCGCCCCCAGCCCCACCCACAAAAATTACCGAGGATTCACTCACACCCCCCCTCAGTGCTGGTTCACTCACTCGCCCCCCCCCTCCCTGCTGGTTCACTCACACCACCCCTCCCCTCCCTGCTGGTTCACTTACCCACCCCCATGTCACTCACCCACCCCCCCCTTGCTGGTTCACTCACACCATCACCCCCCCTCCCCTGCTGGTTCACTCACACCAACCCCGCTCCCCTGCTGGTTCACACCAACCCCCCTCCCATGCGGATTCACTGACACCCCCCCCCCTCCACTGCTGGTTCACTCACACCACCCCCCCTTCCACTACTGGTTCACTCACCCACCCCCCTGTCAATCACTCTCCCTCTCCTGCTGGGTCACTCACACCAACCCCCCCTCCCTCCCTCCCTCCCTCCCTCCCTCCTGCTGGTTTAATCATACCATCAGCCCCCCCCCTTGCTGGTTCACTCACACCCCTGCCCTGCCCTGCCCAAGCCGCTGCTTCTGCTTTGTACAGAGCAGCGGCTGCAATACACTTACTTTGAAAAGTAAAGAAACTGTGTGAGAAGCCCTCCGGTCATCGCAGAGCCCGAGGAAGTGATGTCATGGGGGCGGGCTCCTCACGGGCTGTCTTTCCTTTTCAAATTAACTTTAGCTGCAATAAAGTTAATTTGAAAGGAAAAGACAGCCTGTGAGGAACCCGCCCCCATGACATCACTTCCTCGGGCTCTGCCATGACCGGAGGGCTCCTCATACAGTTTCTTTACTTTTCAAAGTAAGTGTAGTGCAGCCGCTGCTCTGTACAAAGCAGAAGCAGCGGCTGCACTATTATGGGGAATCGTGTTCGCATTCGCGCCGCGGACTTCGGGAGGAAAGCCGGGTTTTTGCTCTGGCCGCTCCCGATCTTGCGGCCAGAGCAAAAAACCGGCTTTTCAACGGCCGGTTTGACATCTGTGCCGGCAGCCGGCCTGGCCATGGAAAAACCGGCCAGGCCGGCTGAAAACCGGCCGGTTGGCAACCCTACTGAGAGCCCACTCTGATGGGCCCTCAGCCCTCCAGGGGAGGGGGAGGGTGTTTTAAATTACAAAGGCACACACATATCCATCTCATCAGCATAGCTGAGAACCCACTCTGATGGGCCCTCAGCCCTCCTGGGGAGAAGGAAGATGTTTTAAATTACAAAGGCACACACACAAATCCATCTCACCAGGGTGACTGAGAGCCCACTCTGATGGGCCCTCAGCCCTACTGGGGATGGGAAGTTGTTTTAAACTGCAACAGCACACAGATCCATCTCCCCAGGGTGACTGAGAGCCCACTCTGATGGGCCCTACGCCCTCCTGGGGAGGGGGAGGATGTTTTAAATTACAAAGGCACACACACAAATCCATCTCACCAGAGTGACTGAGAGCCCACTCTGATGGGCCCTCAGCCCTCCTGGGGGGATGGAAGTGAGTGACTAACAAGAAACAGAACCTTTACAGGAAGATGGTTTAAACTGCAACTGCACACAAATCCATCTCACCAGGGTAGCTGAGTTTCCACTCTGATGGGCCCTCAGTCCTCCTGGGGAGAAGGAAGATGGTTTAAATTACAAAGGCACACACACAAATCCATCTCACCAGGGTGACTGAGAGCCCACTCTGATGGGCCCTCAGCCCTCCTGGGGACAGGTTGGGTTATCTGATTTAGACAACTAGATACACCGTATCACCAGAAAGACTGAGTACCCACTTTCATTGGACTCTCTGGGCAACTGAGGGTAGGGCTGATGTGTCACCCTGGAAATGCAGACCCACCATATGGCCATGCTGTTTGGACCAACTCTTTAGGCATATATGTAGGCTACCTGTGTTACTGTTATTGTTTGGACATCAATGGCATCAGCTGTCATGACACCAGGATGGCATCAGGGCCCCTGTAAACAGGGCTCTGGCCCCCTGGGTGACGACCGGAGCAACCAGATGTGCTACATAGACAATATGGCACATGGGTTTACCTGCTACACACAACTAATTGTGATAGACTACCTACACACACCAGCATGCGCAGCTGCAGTCAACACTGGATATGTGTATGGTTCAACTGACCTGTCCCCATGCACTTACCTCCCGTAGGTATGCAGCTGCATGGTTGTAGCGCCGTGTAACTCTGTCCCATGCCCTCTTGACCCTGACCAGGTCCTGTCGCCTTGAGGACCCTGGAAAATTCTTCTCCTGCTTTAGGGCTATCAGCCCTGCCAGGTGCCGCAGCTCCTGCCTTGTGAAGGGAGGTTTCCTAGATCTGGTTGCCATCTTCACCTTTGCCGTGCGTACGCATGCATGCTGCAATGTACGCGCATGTGCGTCAGAACGCACGCTGCACTACGCACCGCAACGTGCGCTGCGGCCATCTGTCCCCTGTACTATTCTATGCTATGTGAGTTACACATGATTTGGTGTCGCCAACAATGTCTACATCGATCTCTGCTGCATACACACTTTTCACTGATGTGTATGCCATCTAAAAACTACACTTTGTCATCTGTGCATTTATATGGTTCCATACCCACCGGGGTCTCAAACCCATCATCACTGGTGCCTGGGGTAATGTCTTATCCGTTGTGCCATGCCCTTGCACATAGCAGGGACTGTTTACACAGAGACACTAAGGAGGACTCTACACATTTCTGTCTTAATGTGAGCCCTGCAATAATGTGCAGAATGACGTAAGGGGGGGGGGGCTGTTATCTGGCATACATGTGGGAAGCGCACATTAGGTGGCATGGCACTCAGTATGGCACTATGGGGGTAGGCGTGCCACATTAATGCACGTCATTCGTAGGTAGTGCGGCGCTCATGCCCGGCCTTGGGGCTAAAGACAGGAGCGGCGGTCTGATGCTTCGTGAGGAAGGAGAGTAACCTGTATCCAGGGAATGCTGGGTATTGTAGTTCCTGCTCCTCTCGCTCCGAAATAAAGAGTTGTAGTTATGGGGCTTCCAGTATTTTTATTATAGTAAAGGATATTGTTCCATCACATGGCAAATAAATGCAAACAAAATAGGTGCTTCAAATGCTAACAGGAAATCTTAGGATAAAGGCAACTTAAAGTATAACTGCTTCTTTCCACTTCTAAGCAAATTACTCACTTTGCCCCAAAAGGTCAGTTAGATTCACTGCAGCCTCTTTCAGCCACTGTTACCTTCACAGTGCTGGGGAAAATCAGGTGCACATAATTAGAGCTTTCTCAGCAAGGCAATACAACAGCTCCATAGCATTCAGTTCACATACGGTAAAAAGCAGTTTCCTTCAGCTTGGCATCTCTACACAGCAGACCGTGCAATCCATGCTCTCACAATCTGGTAAGTCTGTATTATCTTGTGTTAATTCTTCAAGCTGTATGGAATTACTGGCTTCTGGTAACACTGTCTGTCTTCTAGCTTGCAACTCTAAAAACTGCTTAAAACTCTGTAGGAGCAATTCAGCCTGCTGTTTGGGAGGTAGGGAATTGCTATCAGCTATACAACTTCCCTCTGGCTTAAGGCTGTTTATTTTCTCCTCTCTTAGATTAATTGTATCAGAGTAACTGCTAGTCTCTTTTGCTAATGTTTCACACACAGGAGAGTTAGCTTTACGTTCAGCCTGGAAACTTTGTGGCCATTCACTTACTTGTTGCCATGCCGTTCTGACTTCAGATGGCTCCAACGTTCTCCAGCTGTTAGAATGTTTGTTGCTCTCTGGCTCAAACGGTACTTCACAGAATGATTGTTTTCTTTCTTGTGCCTGCCTTGAAGGCTTCCTTTCCCAGGGCTGTGCCTTCCAACGGTTGTCTAATTCAGGGCTAGGTCCTCTCTCCTTGGGACTTCTACTCACTGCCTCTGAATAAAACTTTGCAGGTTTCTTTCCAATGCCAGGTTCCCAAGTATCAGCATACTGTCTTCTGGACTTCCAATCATTCCTCCTCCTCTCCTTCTTTCTCTTCTCTATCTCCTCATTCCTCTCAATCCCATTCTGACTAGCAAAGCCATGCTCTGGTTTAAAACCACGTTCTCTCCTGGACACGCCCCTTCCAAGGGCAGGGTGTGCCCAATCAGGACTGCAGGACTCCTCCCCTGGGCTGGTCTCCATGCTCAGCTCTGTAGAATAGAGTCTCTCTTTCTTCCTTGGTTTCTCAAATAGGCATAAATCCTGCTGAACCTCAGGATTTTCATCCGTCTTCATAGGCTCAGGAGGGCGCTGTTCACCACAGTAGGTGTGCTGACATACAGACCTAGTGGTACAGGTGTGGCGCATTGGTTTACAGTCTGCCTTATGGTACAGGTGTCATGGGTTCAAGCACCCAGTGGGACTATTGCATCTGACTGCCTGATACATTGCCCTCTACTATCAGCGGTAATGTCTGAGGCAGTTTCCTTTTATTTTCATATGTGCTGCCAGCACACACACCCTCACAGTGCCATACCCTGATGTGACGCATCAGGCGTCCTATGGGGCTATCCAGCAGACACATTATAAGGTGCACTGTCCGCCACAACACCTTATACTGTTCCCTTATAGCAGGGGTCTCAAACTCAAATTGCTTTGAGGGCCAAATGAGGACTTGTAGAGTAACCCGGGGGCCGCACAAGACGTGGGCCTCATTTGCATAAGGGCATCATTTGCATAAATATTTGCATAATGTTACCATACACTAACTTTTAGTAAACATGCCTCTTAATGAGTGTATGGATAAAGAAAGACTAAAAGATTTCTACATTACTATAAACCAGTGCCAACCGCCAGGCACATTAGGAACTACTAGAAACGCTGCTCATTTAGAACCCATAGCAAACCTGCCATGTCCTAACAGCACTACCAGGACTCACAAAGCACCATACCCTACCTATCAAAAGGCAACACTGCAAATATTAAATCAATACATTTCAGAGAATAACAATACATGACCTACTCGGGAAAGAGAACAAGTGGCAAAGTCAAATAGGGATTACATAAACAGAATACCTCAGCTCAGTTACACATGCAGAACATACACCATCACCAAACAAGGAATCACAATTTAGAAACAGGAAGACAATAATTAAACTGGGAACCCCAAAAGCCAAACTTAGAATGTACAACACTGTAGAAATAAAACTATAAATTGATTTCCTCTTGTATTAAAGTGCAGACGTTAAAGATGCACATTTCCAAGAGCTGACATATTTCAGTTAATAAATTCAAAATAAAGAGATTTTTCTACCTTTTGTGCATTTTTTTTTCAGTTGCTATTGTTCCAGCCACTTTCTTCTGGTTTCTTCGTGTCTTCTGCTAACGCTCCATTGTCTGCTGTCCATTTGTCCTTTCTTCTTTCCTAGTTTTTTTCCATTCTCTCTACATCTGCTTTAACATACTAATCATTCTCCTTTTGCTCTTTCCTCATTCCTATTTCATCCACTCAAATTTTACCCCTCCATCCTCAATCCCCACTTACTCTCCCAATACCCGGCCAATTGTAGATTTTTCTTCCCTCCCACACAAAATATATTTCCCCTCTCCATTTCACTCTCCCAGCCCCATCCCATTCTAATCGTCCCCCAACATCAACTCCCTTCTAGCTCCTGCCCCACCCAGCATCCGCTCCCTTCTAGTCCCCACATCATCAGCCCATTTCCAGTCCTAGCTCCCTCCCCTCACAGCCCATTTCCTTTCCAAGCCCCCTTCCACTCAGCCCATTTCCATTCCAAGACCCTGTCCCCATCAGCTATTTGCAGTTCAAGCTCCCCCTTCTACTCGGCCCATTTCCAGTCGTAGCCCCCCCCCCTCATCAGCCCATTTCCTTTCCAAGCCCCCTTCCCCATCAGCCCATTTCCATTCCAAGCCCCCTTCCACTCAGCCCATTTCCATTCCAAAACCCTGTCCCCATCAGCTATTTGCAGTTCAAGCTCCCCCTTCTACTCGGCCCATTTCCAGTCATAGCCCCCCCCCTCATCAGCCCATTTCCTTTCCAAGCCCCCTTCCCCATCAGCCCATTTCCATTCCAAGCCCCCTTCCACTCAGCCCATTTCCATTCCAAAACCCTGTCCCCATCAGCTATTTGCAGTTCAAGCTCCCCCTTCTACTTGGCCCATTTCCAGTCCTAGCACCCCCCCCCCAGTCCATTACCAGTTCTAGCCCCCCCCCCATAGCCCATTACCAGTCCTAAGCCCCCCAACAGCCCACTTCCAGTCCTAACCCTTCCATCACCCCATCTTCATTCTTAGCCCCCCCATAACCCCATTTTCAGTCTTAGCCCCCCAATCAGACCACCTCCAGTCCTAACCCCCATCTGTCCATTACCAGTCCTAACCCCCCATCACCCCATTTTCAGTACTATCCCCCCATCACCCCATTTTCAGTCCTACCCCCCCCCCCATTACTAGTCCTAACCCCCTCCCCCCCATCAGCCCAAGTAAAAATAGTTAAAGCCCCTGATAGAGGATGCTGATTAATTACTAGAAATTATACACTTGGGACGCCTTATACAGGAAACAGATCCTCGATAGAAAGTCATCAGATCGGGGAGGAGGGGGGGGGCACTTTTCCCAGTCGCTGCTGCCGGACGGGGGGGGGGGGGTGGTGGTGGCTGCTGACAGATCCATTCCGGAGGGGGGCGAGGGTAAGAGCCTCTCCCGAGCAGATGCCCCTAAGGAGCCCCCCGCCGTGCCCCCGGAACTCACCTGCGTCCGCGCTCACACCCACCTGCCCGCAGCCTCAGGCCACATAGCAACGGGGATCGGGGCCGCCGCTTGCCTGACAGAGGCCGGGGCCGAGCTGCGAGCGATGAGGAAGAGCGGCACATCCTGCCGGCCGTGCGCGGCGTGGAAAGCCATTGGCCGCGGTGCAGGGCACTTCCTGCCCCTGCCCAGGGGCGGATCGGGGGCCCGGAGCCAGCCCCCTAACGGGCCGCCGCTAGCCTGGAACGAGGCTCGTGCCGGAGCCGCCCATGCACGGTTCTGCTGCTATCAGCGAGTGCAGGGCTCGAAGAGCTGATGCTGGAGCCGCAGATGCACAGTTCGGGTGTCAGTAGCGCTGTAAGGGACAGTCCCTGCTTTACAAACATGCTTTGCCGGGCAGATGGGAAGGGGCCGCGGGACAGTTGATTCTGCTGCTGCCATGCAGCGGCAGCAGCAGCAGAAGCCGGGGGGTTTTTTGTTTCCTCTGCATCGCGGGCCGCACAAAGGTCTCATGCAGCCCGCGGGCCGCGTGTTTGAGACCCCTGCCTTATAGGGTGCATCATAGGTCACCTTATGGTGTACCATTTTGGCACTTTCTGGTGCACTTTTGAGGCACCCTCAGTCTACAGTACTGAGGGTGTTGCTGCTGGCAGCACTACGTAGACATAGGGAACATAGAAGCCTCTGCTAGCACTATCAGAGACCCCCACTGTGGAGGAGTGGCCTAGTGGTTGGGGCAAGGTACTTCAGGCCGGAAGATCGGGGGGGATTCAAATCCCACTAGAGGACAGCAACCTTAGGCCGGAAGGACTGCGGTTTCTAGTCCCACAGGTGCTCCTTGTGGTCTTGGGCAAGCCACTTAACCCTCCATAGCCCATGTTCCTTGTAAAATAGTTATCTCCAAGTTATAATGCCCTGTTCAATGTAATTTCAGTTTGTTCAATGTAAACCACACTGATGCAGAATAGCACGGTATATAAGAGAATGTAAATAAATAAATGACCTCTCGCTCCTCAGGCAGTAAGTTCACCAATGAGCTACATCTCCATAGCTGCTACGTAACCGCTGGCTGGCTACAGTGGGACCTCAGGTCATTTATTTATTTATTTGGCATAAATTTATACACCGCTCCTTCCAGCGATCAGAAGCAGTCCTTAGGTGGACAAGACAAGGGAATATGTACAGCATAAATTTAGGAATACAGTATGATTACGGTAGGGGGGGACTAACAACCACCAGATCACATTTATACAATTGATTATTCAATAAATTACAGATTGAGCAGCCAGAGCAGGTTATAATTGTACATAGAGATCGCAAAAATTCAAGCAATTAGCAGAGCACTATATACATATAAACAATTTTTTTTTTTTTTTTTAAGAATCCTCAAGGATGTGATGTGACAATGAGAAATAGGTTCCTATTAACCTTATGCTTAAGAGGTAGGAAGGCAGCATGGGGAGATATAGTTGAGATCGGCTAGGTGATGCCGTAATACGATTGGAACAGCTCTTTTCTGAAGGTGTGTAAGTCTTTGGTCTGGCGTAACTCGTGTGGCAGCCGGTTCCAGAGCATGGGTGCTGAGTACGTGAAAGCCCGGTTGCTCGTCCGTTCTTTGACTGATCTTATGTTGCTTGGTACGCAGAGTGTGTTTAGGTTTGCAGTCCGTCGGCATCTGTTGGAGGGCTGGGTGGTGATTAGAATATCGAGAAATGAGGGAGATATCTTATGGATAATTTTGAATGTCATTATCAGCATTTTGTATTCTTGCGGGTATGGGGAGCCAGTGGAGCTCCATAAGAACTGGAGTGATGTGATCTGTCAGGCTCTTATTCATAATAATCCTGGCTGATACATTCTGCGCCATCTGTAGGATGCTTATTGTTTTCTTCGGTAGCCCTGTGCTACTGTTCTAAAGTCTGAGTGGTCAATGATGCAGCGTAAGGGTTGTAGGACTTTCAGCTTGTGAAATATTGCTCTATTCGTTATCCGGAGGTGTTTGTCCATTTTTAAGTTAGCATCAATTAGTACTCCTAGATATTTGATCTCATTTTTTGATTGGTAAGTGTTACCGTTCAGGGTGATAGATGCAGGAGGATTGAAGTCTTGTTTTCCTGATATGAACATCACTTCAGTTTTCTTGTGATTTATAGACATATTGTTGCATTGGAGCCAGTTTTGCAGTTCTTGTAGGCATTCTTCTAATTGGTTGAACTTAGGATCGTTTATGTCAAGTTGTGTGTACATCATAATGTCATCTGCATATAGATGGTAGCTGATATTATGCTTTTGGAAAATTGTACATACTGGCTGGATGTAGATGTTGAATAGCAGGGAGGAGATAGCTGATCCTTGAGGTATCCCTTGGGTTTGGGGGAATGGCTTAGCTTGCTCGTTATTGAAGCGTACCTGTTGCATTCTATTTGTTAGATATGATTCAAACCACTTTATCGGTGTGCCCGTTATACCTATAGACTCAAGCCTGCGCAAGAGTATTTGATGATGTACTGTGTCAAACGCTGCTGATATATCTATAAATATCAGTATGAACATCTTGTTTTGTTTTCCAGTCCCTTGATTAGGTTGTCTAGAAGAGCTATGAGTAAGGTTTCGACACCGTGGTGGGGTCGAAAACCGTATTGATGATCGTCAAGAATTTTGTTTTCATCAAGGTGGTCTTGAAGTTGCTGCTGAGTTACTTTCTCGATAATCTTTGCAAGAAAGGATATACTTGATATCGGCCGGTAGGAGGTAGGATCATCTTTGTTGAGAGATTTATTTTTCAAAATAGGCCTAATTAGAGATCTTTTCAGTTGTGCGGGCATGATACCTGCTGCAGGGATTGATTGACTATGTGTGCTATTAGATGAGAAATTTCATTTTTAGTAGATTTGATCCATTCTGCTGGACAAGGATCCAGGAGAGATGTCGTTGTATGAAGGTTTGAGATGGTAGTTAAGATTAGTTTTTTGTCAATTGTATGGAAAGTAGACCATCCTTCTTTCAGGTTAAAGCTTGTGTTCTTACTGTCTGTCAGCTTTGGACATGAGGCCAGCACATTTGGGGTTTGGAGAGGATGGTTAGGGGGATTAAGTTTGGTAGCATAGTGATCCGCCAGGTCTTGAGCCTTAATTTTTCCATTGCAGTTGAGTTCAGGCAAGGGCTTTGTGAGTGACTTTACTAGGTCAAAAAGCTCTCTGGGTCTGTTAATGGCCTTGTTGAGAACTTTGGTGTGATGCACTTTTTTTGCTTTGTTGATCTCATTTTTGTAGTTGGCTAGGAGCTCAAGGTATTCCATCTTTTGTAGATCATTCTTGTTCCGTCTCCATTTTCTCTCCAATCTTCTTAAATCTTTCTTCATCTTGTGCAACAGGGGAGTGTACCACGGTTCTGTTTTTGTTTTCGTCAGTCTGGCTGATGATTTCCATATTGGTTTAGAGTTGTCTTCAATTGTAGAGAACCATTTTTGAGTTAGGTCTTCAATGTCGGTGTTGTCAAAGGTTATGTGTTCATCAAGAGAGCTTATTAGGGTTTCCTTGTTGAGTTGTTGGAATTTTCTACGTTGTTGATTAGGTGCGTCAGAATCTAATTTGTTTGTTGCAGGGCCTGGGTATATGGTGAACTGAATTTGGTGGTGATCAGACCATGGAACTTGAGCTATACGGGTTTTGGGTTGCTCAATTTCTAGTTGCAGTGAGCTCTTAGGAAGGAATATCAGGTCCAGAATATTTCCTTTTGTGTGAGTCTCCTCTTGAATTAATTGATTATATCCGAGCTGGTCCATAGCTTCTAAGAAGGAGGTTGCCTGTATGTGTGTGATGGAGTTAAGATTGAAATCTCCCAGAATTATCTGGTATTTCTTAGCTGCAGTGGAGGAGAGGGTTCCCAAAGCGTCAGCGAGGGCTTCGTGATGAGGTGTTGGTGGTCTATACAAAAGGCATATCGACAGGGTCCTATTCTCCACTCGGAAAATGTCAATTTCCTGTGTGGTGACTGCTGATGTGTTTGTAAGCCCGAGAGAGGCCCTTGCCATTATTAGGACTCCGCCTCCTTTTTTGTGCATGCGTGGACAGTTGAATATCACATAGCCTGGGCTATTGATTTGGTTTATAATAGCTGTGTCTGTGTTTGAGAGCCATGTTTCTGTGATGCACAGGAGGTCAGGCCTATCATCAGTAATAATATTGTGTATGATATGGGTCTTATTCCTTATGGACCTTGCGTTTATTAGGATGCAAGAGAGTTGGGATTGAGATGGAGTGCTAGGTTGCGGGATCAAATTATGCTTTATTCCCTTCTTAGATTTACTTGGCTTTGTTTGTATGGTGGGGCGAGTGTTGGGAGTCATGATGGGTGGCCTTGAGTTGTGCTGGGGTGTAGCAGAGTTGATATGAGCGATAGTAAAGAGTGTAGGGAAATAGAGTGGTACATAGTAAAACGCTGGGTGCAATGAACAAGGCGTGTAGTAGAGTAGAATTTGGTAGAGGATAGCATCAGATATAGTCAATGCAAATGTTATGCACAAATATAGTATCAGAACATATTTTATGAGAGACATTGTACTACTGAGACTGAGGGAGACACCAGCTAGATATATTGGATGGGGTTCCTGGCTACTAAGTTGCCTCAAGCTTGTCAGAGTTACCGATACTTATCTCATATACAAATTTTGTATCAAATGTAGAAACAAATGTTGCTTGCCTAGGATAGTTGCTTCTCTACTGTTAGGACATGAGATACTTGTAAGGATAACAGAGAATAACTAATGCTGGTTATATTCAACCTAAGAAATACATTAGGAAGATTCTAAATTAAAACCATCACAGGTAATAGCAGGAAAGAGCCAAAGTTGGTGAGACTCAGATCCAAACTTATACACCTAAGGTGACAACAGAATAAGGAGCAGTTTTCAACTTACGTGCCTGAGAGGTTCATGAAAGCATGTACAAGCTATGAAAGTTCAGTCTGCTAGAGTCCCCACTCATTAGCGGATTATCCTGCATCCAGAGATAGTCAAAGCATCAGGGATTTCAGCGAGCTCGACTTGTGCTGGGAGCTCAAGCTTTGCTGGACTTCTTACGTCGCGATAGACAGTAGGATTGTGGTTTCAAATAATCAAGTTTCAAAGGTTTGGAGCGGCTCATTTTGTGTCGACGGTCCACCGCCTAAGGGCCACGCCAAAGGGCCCTCTGGTGAGGCCCTCAGGCGCGGGCTCGCCAGGTACGGGCGCGCCCGCGAGGGACGCCGCTTTTATGGAGATGGGCTGCTTGGTTCTTCTTCTCCCACTGCCCCGATTGGGCAGGAGTCACCGTGGGGGGTGGTTAGACCCTGAGGCAGCAGCGGCTCCCTCCGGAGGCGAGGGACGCCGCTTTTATGGAGACGGGCTGCTCGGTTCTTCTTCTCCCACTGCCTCGATTGGGCAGGAGTCACCGTGGGGGGTGGTTAGACCCTGAGGCAGCAGGTCATCCCACGATCCGTCTGCTGTGGTTACCGGGATAGGGTTATACCACACATACCCATGATGCACTCTTCAGATACCCACGGGATGGGGTATGCACCCCCACAGCACCGCAGCCTGGTAGGGGGTACTGACCGTATGTGTTACTGGCACAGGGTAGCTACAGGCCATCACATTGTGCGGGTCCAGTGCTCACCCTGAGGGTGAGGTGGGTCTAACGGCACCATATCCAGAGCACCTGGCATAGCTGAAATAGGCTATGCTGCAGGACCCCATCATTGACAGTGTGTGATAAGTAGGTCTTGCAGATGTACTTGGGCATACATCTGTGTCCATTGGTATTCCACAGTTACGTTTTGCCCTTGAGGACTATGATGCACCCAGATTAGCGCATATCCTGTGTGGGTGCCATGGCCACATGCTGGGGGGGGGGGCGGGGGGGGCGGGCAGGGGGCGGGGGGGGGGGGGGGGGCGGGCAGGGGGCGGGGGGGGGGGGGGCGGGCAGGGGGCGGGGGGCGGGCGGGGGCGGGGGGTGCGGGCGGGGGTGGGGGGGGCAGGGGGGGGGGGGGTGGGGGGCGGGGGGGGGCAGGGCGGGGCGGGGGGGGGGCGGGCGGGGGGGGTGGGGGGGGCGGGGGGGGCCTAATGTCTGTCTGCTATTGTGTTATGGATGTGTACAGAGCTGCATTGACTGCCCTGTAGGGTGTCTGTTCCCCAACAGGACTGGGGTTGATGGTCCCCTCTACTGCCACCATTGCAGGGAGGTAGAATGTGGATCTGTTGGTGGGAGACCCTCTTTACCACCCTTATCCCTGGAGGAGGAGGGTGGTGGTACATAATCCTCCTAGGGGTCCATAGGGGCTACACCTGACTGAGACATACAGATATATCCAAGGTGTGTCAGTAGAAACTACCTATCTCACACATTAGCACTGCTGGGGACCTGCAGCATGGCCTATCTCTGCTGTGGACCTGGTGCTGGGCGCCCCACCTCACCCTCAGGGTGAGTGCCGTACCTGCACAATGTGACGGTGTGTAGCTACTCTGTGCCAGTACCACACACGGTCAGTTCCCCCTACCAGGCCGAGGTGCTGTGGGGGTGCATACCCCATCTTGTGATCATCTGTAGACTGCTGATTTGCATGTGCAGTGCATCATGGGTATGGGTGGGTTAACCCTATCCTGGTGACCACAGCAGACTGTTTGTGTGGTGACTTGCAGTCCTTCTGCAGCCAGCCAGGGGTCTTCTAGGAGCTGTAGCCCACTGGTTACTTCACTACTAGTGGAGCCAGAGGTCATGGGTTCAAACCCACAGTGGGGTTATTTGATAAGGCTGTCCAAAGCATTATCTATTTTTAAAGTACATTAGTGCTGCCAGCAATAACACCCTCAGCGTACGGTACCCATAAGGTGCCTCAGAGGGCGCTTTATAGGGCGCCCTATAGGGCACCTTATGGTTACCGTCCATATAAGGTGCACTATACAGTATGCTATGGAGCGACTGATAGGGTGCCACTCCGTATAAGGTGCCTTATAAGGTGTCCTATGGAGCGCCTTATAGGGTGCCCTATAGGGAACATTATAGGGTGCAGTGGCGGACAGTGCACTTTATAATATGCCCTATGGAGTGCCTTATAGGGTGCCTTATGCGGCACCTTAGGTTACGGCACGTCAGGGTGTGTTTGCTGGCAGCAATAATTAAAATACAAATAAAATGCCTCAGGAAACAATACTTACATGTCAAAGCTGATGCCTCAGCCAGCCTTACCTATTGGGCACACTGGGTATGGAACTCATGACCCCTGTATCATCAGTCAGTGCCTTAACCATTGTGCTACACTGCTGTTCCTCCTTACATTTCAGCGCACCTACTTATGCTTTCCATGCATTTAAATGCACAGTGCTGCCATCAAAAACAGTGCTTTGACCTTGCTGTGCCTCATAGGGCACCCTATATGGCGCCCTATACGCCACCCTTTATGCAACATTGTAGGGTGCCGTGGCGGACAGTGCACTTTAAAATGTGCCCTCTGGGGTACCTTATGGGGCGCCTTATGTTACAGTGCTTTCAGAGTGCGTTTGCTAGTAGCAGTAATTAAAATAAAATTAATATGCCTCAGACTGCAATATTACACATAACAGGTAGCGCCTCAGCCAGCCTTATTCATTGGGCACAGTGGGGGATTGAACCCATGATCCCTGCACCATCGGTCAGTGTCTTAACCATTGTACTGTGGCTCTGTTCCTGTGCTTGCACATCAGCGCGCCACTTATGCTTCCCGCGCGCGTTTCTCATGCGCTAATGTGCGCGGCGCACATTAGGGCACAGCGCACATTCTCTTTTTATGTTTTAATTTTACATTTTCAAACATATAGCAAACTAAGGAAAATTACAAGTCTTTGTGGAAGGTTACATTTAATCTCAAAACTTCTTTCTGTAAAGGAAATTTTTAATTTTGGTGTGAATGCTATTAACACATCTTAAAGACTCGAAGGATCGGGTGCATGTAAACTGTTAGCTGGAGGTCACTGAGTGCTCTACTATTGTTAGCATAAACATGAATGAAATTAGATAATTAATTCAAAAGTTATTGTGGGGGAACCCAGGAAGAGGACAGAAAGACACGAAGATTTAAAGAGGTCACTTTCCCTGTAGGAAATAAGGCTCAAAGATAGATAATTACATATTTAAGGGCGGCATTTTCAAAAGCTTTTACATGGGTAAGTGCCCTACTTACCCGTGTAAATGCCTTATCTGGGATTTTCAAAAGGCACCTACACGGGTAGTGTCTTTCGAAAATCCCAGATCAGTCCCTAACACGCCCAGATGCTAAGCGGTTAGCATTGGGATGTGTTGGGGGTGTTCCAGGGTGGAGCGGGGGCAGGGGAAAGGGCTAAATAGTAGCAGTGATTTTCAGTGCTACCTGCTTAGCCCTCTGCGCCTTAAAGATAGGTGAGGGAAAACCTCGCCTATCTTTAAGGTGCAAAGAGCTAAGCGGGTAGCATCGAAAATCACTGCTACCCATTTAGCCTCGGCGGCTGCCGGCACATCCAGCATTACTCAGATTTTCACGTCTGCAGTAAAAAGCCAGTTTAAGGGGGTCGGGCAGGAAATGCGCTGGTGCATAGCTTGCCTAATTCAAAATCGGGCCCTAAGAACATAAGACATGCCATGAAGGGTTAGACTTTATCTATCGAACCTTAACATCCTAACTCTGACAGTGACCGGCCCAGGTCAGATACCAACGGGAAGATTACTCCCTGCCACTCAATTCCAGATGTAAAAGTTGGTGGGGAAAGAATCTTCTCACTGGAATATCATGGTGTCTCCAGGTGGCCACTGTCAGTGACTGTAAAATGACATAGGGCAGAGCTCTAGTTGCCCTATTGGTGCTGGAGAAACTGGAGCCTTAGCAAGTCTGGATTGGATCTTTGATTGGACTGAAAGCTTTCAAAGCTACATAGGCCCCAGATCAAGCAGCTTTTCAGATATAATAACAGTTTAAGTCCTGATAAAGTGCTTCTTTTCCCACTAGATATAAAGGGATATTTTCACCAATAAGTCTGGAACAGGTTTTCCAGTAATGCAAAACCTCATTAGCTTTGATGCTGTTTCTGGGTTAAATGGTCAAAAGCGAACTCTTCTGTGCCCCATGCCAGTAGCAAAGTTAGCTATTATTTGGTTCTAAAAATGAGTCTTGTCCAAGCTGTTCTGATGACACATGTACCCAAAAAGGGGACTGGTTCATCTAAACTAAGCCAAATCCTTCCCTCCCCAGGTCTGAAGAGACAACTCCCAAGATTCAGTCTGTTCCATTTAACCTTTTTGCTTTTCTGCCTCCAGCCCATATTTCAATCCAATCATTGCTTTATGTTGGTCAAACCCTTCACCCTGGCAAGCATAATGAGGTGGATCCAGTCCAAATAACTGATCTAGGGAGTGCTTTCATGTCCTTCTGATTCCAAGAAGTTGCATTCCTTCCAGCCTCTTGGTCACTCCCTTGTCTTACGTGTGATTACGAAAGTTATATATACACCTGTCATCTTTGTCTGACAGGACATGTAATGAAGTCACTTCAGTGGACATGGATGCTACTACGTACTGATAATTATATTACTAAGAAACTGGCATTTAGTAAGCTATTATACTCTGTACGTACGTGTGCAATCTGTATACATACAACCACATTTTAATACATGCATCTGGTTAACATGATTGTTCTTTTAATATTTTTAAGTTGTTCACCTATCCCCCTTCCCCTGCACATATACAATTTTCAGGCTTTCCTAGGAGGTGTAGACTTTGCAAAGGAATCACAGATGACATCAAGCACACTGGATCCACTTGGCCCAGTGACTGTGATGTCACAGCTGACATCACACAGGCGGCAGAAAGCAGGTTTATTACTATGCTGCCATGTGCACTAATGTTGTCTCCGATCTCTCATTGCCTACTGCAGGCGAGCAGGGTGAAGAAACATAACAGTCTTAATGACACTTTGGCCTCCTGTTTCTCTGACAAAATCAATCTCATCTCTCAATCCTTTCCAAGTGACTGGAACCCTCAATTCATGATCCTTTTGGCACAGAATTAATTGTCCAGCCATACATGGTCTACCTTTAATGCCATTTCCCTGGATTCTCTGTCTAAAGCTATTTCATCCATATGTAAAATGGCCTGCCCTCTTGACCCTATATCATCAGCATGGGTAGAATATCCGTCTCTTGCCCTTCTCCCAATTGCGCTTAATTACGCTTTCTATTATATCATCTAGTCTCTCTACTAGTTCGGTTCTCTATGGGAAAAGGCTATCATTCGACCCTCAATAAAAGTTCTTCAGATCCCTCAGATTCCTCAAACTACTGGCCAGTTTGAAACCTACTCTTCCTCTTCAAAGTGACAGAAAAAATAGTTTTCATGCAGCTATCAGACCACATTAAGCATACCAATTCCGTGCACCCCCAGCTGGCAGGATTTCTCTCAGGACACAGCACTGAAACAGTTGTTCTGTCCCTAATAAATGAGATGTATTCATTCTTGGATCGTGGAAACATCACTCCTGCTGTCTCTCTGGATCTCTCCACTGTATTTGACACAGTTGACCACTCTATTCTTCTCTGTATTCTGATGGATATAGGAATTTCTGGCCCTGTACTCAATTGTTCATCATTTCTCTCTGATTGTTCCTTCCAGGTACTCATCAACACCACCTGCTCCAAACCTCTGTCTGTGAAGTCCGACAAGGTTCTATCTTAGCCCCAACACTCTAACACTTTCTTCAGATCCCTTGCCACTTTGGTCCAAGATCTTAACATCAGTGCCTACTATTATGCTTATGACATCCTACATCTCCACTATCTGGATTCTCTTGCACCTGCCTTTCCCTTGGTTAATTGTACACTTAACCTCATTGCCTCTTGGTTTAACACAGTCTAAAACTGAATCCTAAGAAAACAGCAGCCATTTGGTTTACTGGTGGTTCTGCGCTCCCATCATATGCTCCCTGCATTGATTAATCACCTATCCAAGTTGTTCCCAATTTGAAATATCTTAGTGACATCCTTGATTCTGACCTGTCCTTTACACAACATATAAATGCAGTAGTCAAGAAGTCCTTTTTTGCCCTCTGCAAATGTCTCTTTGTCTGCCCATTTCTTGATTCTTCTGCTGTGACCGCCCTGTTGTTCAGTTGCATTATCACTCATCTTGATTACAACTCCATGTATGCTGGGCTATCTTTCTCCTCACTGAAGTGCCTCCAAGCAGTCCAGAATACATCAGTATATTATTTTATGCAGGAAAATTTGAGCATGTTATACCGCTCCTGAAATCCCACCACTGGTTGCCAATCTCAGCCTGGGTCCAGTACAAGCTGCTGATTCTAGAACACAAGGTCCTCTATACTAGTTCTTTTGCTTACCTGTTCTCCTATCTCACATTCTATACCCCATCTTGGGCCCTTCACTCCCTCCAGGATAATTTATTTATTTAGACAGTTTTTATGCCACCTTATCCTTCAATCAAAGTGGTCACAATACAATTGGGGGATACATTTAACACAAGGGGATATGAGACACATACACTAATACTTACAGGGAACATGGACAATGGAGGGTTAAGTGGCTTGCCCAAGACCACAAGGAGCACCTGTGGGACTAGAAACCCCAGTCCTTCTGGCCCAAGGTTGCTGTCCTCTAGTGGGATTTGAACCACTGACCTTCCAGCCTGTGGTACCTTGCCCCAACCACTAGGCCACTCCTCCCTATATAGGCTTCATATCGATGATGCACTTCAGTCTGTCCTCTTGGAGCCTCTGCCTCGTACAGTGACCTTTTAATGCAGAATATTTTTCCATTGAAGAAAAAGTTCACTTCTGGTGCATTAAAGATAATTGGAGGTATTTGAAGGCTTCTATCATGCTCCTCTTCCCTTACCCCACTTTCTCCTCCCTCAATGAAATAAAGGAAATTCTGCTGAGTGAACAGGAAAGATTGTCAGTAAATGAGAAGGCTGCTGAGGAGCGGGTGATACCTTTGTATCAAACCCCCTTACTGCATTTGTGATGCCCTGGTGAAGGTGGTATAATCTGGTCCCAGATGTATTTAAGGAAGCCCTCCTATGTAACTCATTTTCTGACCATTTATATTTCTACATGAGTCCAAATTAGGCAGTACTCCTCTTCCATAGATAGAAATAGCCCAGAAATATGATGACAGAACATCCAAGACTTTCTTTTTGTCCTTCTGCCAGATAAGGTTACTATCCACTCCAGATAAGTGCCTCTGCTTCTCTTGGTACAGTTTAAGTCGTGCCTCCAGCCTAACTAATGAACAGGGTTGCACAGGAGGGGGCTGGTTGTGAATGGTCAACTGTGCTACTGGAAAGAAGTGGAAACAAAGTATTTAGGTACAGAGTTGGGGGAGGTAATAGAAGAGAATGCAGTGCAAGTGTATTAAGGAAGACCAATCCACTTCTCTGAAATATAAGGTTGTGTGGCAGCCTGATTCATTGTTTATGATGCCTTAGTTCTTGAGTCATGAGTGTTTTTATGGTAGTTCTTGGAAGTGGTTCTTCCAGTAAATAAATGCCTGTGTTTTACTATGATAGGCAGTCGTCATCACACTTCTAAGAGGATAAAATGATCCACCTCAGCTAATTAGAAAATGTGGATCCAGTCCAATGACAATTATGGTTTTATCAAAGAGACATAAGAATATAACATAAGAAATTAAGAAATTAAGAAATGCCATACTGGGTCAGACCAAGGTCCATAAAGTCCAGTAGCCTGTTTCCAACAGTGGCCAATCCAGGTCAGAAGTACCTGGCAGGTTCCCAAAAAAAGTACACAATGCTTGTCACGGGGTAAGCAGTGGCTTTCCTGGGTCCTCTTTAATAATGGTTTATGGACTTTTCATCCAGAAACTTATCCAAACCTTTTCTTAAACCCAGCTACACTAACAACCTTTACTACATCCTCTGATAATGAATTCCAGAGTTTGATTACGCGTTGAGTGAAAAAATATTTTCTCTTATTAGTCTTAAATGGATTACATTGTAGCTTTGTTGCGTGCTCCCTAGTATTTCTACTTTTTGAAGGTATAAACAACTGATCTACGTTTACCCATTCCATTCCACTCATTAATTTATAGACCTATATCATATCTTCCCTCAGCTGTTTCTTTTTCAAGTTGAAGAGCCCTAACCTTTTAAGCCTTTCCTCATAGGAGTATCCTTCAATCCCCCTTTACCATTTTGGTGGCTCTTTTCTGTACCTTTTCTAATTCCGCTATATCCTTTTTAAGATACGGCAACCAGAATTGCACACAATATTCAAGGTGCAGACGCACCATGGAACGACACAAAGGCATTATAAAATACTTTGTTTTATTCTCCATTACTTTCCTTATGATTCCTAGCATCCCATTTGCTTTCTTGGCTGCCGCTGAACAATGGCTGAAAGATTTCAATATATTATCCATGATGATGCCAAATCTTTTTCCTGGGTGATGGTTCCTAATGTCAAACCCTGCATCATGTAACCGGAGTTTGGGTTGTTCTTTCCTAGGTGCATAATTTTGCACTTGTCCATATTAAATTTCATATGCCTTTTGGATATCCAGTCTTCCAATTTATCAAGGTCCTCTTGCAATTTTTCACAATCCTCTTGTGTTTTAACAACTTTGAATAATTTTGTGTCATCTGCAAATTTGATCACCTCACTAGTTATTCCAATTTCCAGGTAATTTATGAATATGTTAAAAAGCACTGGGCCCAGCACAGATCCCTGGGGTGCTCCACTCTGCTTTCTATCTTTTAAAGCAGTTCCTGATCCACAATAGTACACTGCCTCCTATCCTTTCACTTTTTAATTTCATCAAGAGTCTCTGATGAGGGACCTTGTCAGAGGCTTTCTGAAAATTCAGATGCACTATATCAATGGCTCATCTTTGTTTACTTGTTTATTCACACCTTTATTCAGTACTCACAAGACTTGAATCAATGAATGAATGATGCCTCTAATGTTTAAAATGGGCACATTCACTCCCTGTTCCATTTTCACAATAGTGAAGACAAAGGAGCTACCTGAGACCGTCAGAAAATTCATTATCACGAAACATCCCTTCCTGCAGTTAAATATGGTGGAGGTTCCATAATGTAGTGTGGCTGTTTTGTTGCCTCAGGAACTGGAGGCCTGGTACATATTAAAAGAATCATGAAGTCAGGACTATCAAGGTAATTTGGAGTGAAATGTGCTACCTTGTTTACGAAAGCTAGGTCTGGGTCGAAGGTCATGGATCCTCCAGCAGGACAATGACCCAAAACATACATTCAAAAGAATGGTTAGAAAAGAACAAATTAACTGTTTATACTTGCCAGCAATGAGTCCTGATATCAATCCAATTGAGAACCTTTGGAAAGAGCTGAAATCTTAAATTGGTAAAAGGAATCCTGGAAACATTCATGAGCTGGAACAAATCGCAGTTGAAGAGTGGGAGAAACTACCAGTAGACAGACATATGAAACTTATAGATAGTCTCCAAATGTTTCTTGTAGCTATCTTCACTGGCAAGGGCTGTGCAACCAATTTAGTGAAGGGTATCATTAATCCTGTCTGGGTCATATTTTGTTGTTTTTTTTCTCAGAAATTACTACGTCTAAGTTCCACAGACATTTTTTTATTGTTGTATACGTTTGAACATATTATTAAAATATGATGATGATATACAGTTGGAATATTTCCAATTATTTCTCAAGATAATATACACGGCATCCTTGCATTTTAGGTATGTTAACAATGTTGACCATAACTGTAAGATCCCTTACCAACATGTTACACTCAATGCAAAAGACTGGATAGCCCCCATCTTGTTGCTGGACTGCTGTCTGCATTTTACTTTTAAGGTTTTGTTTAGCTATTTAAGTTGTTTACTTACTTAAGTTTGCTGGGGATACTTATACAGCTATTCCTAAGTTTATGGTACTTTGTTCACCTCAAGATTAATTAATTTCAGGGTCTTAATTAATCTATTCCTGATGAGGACATGCCATTACTCAGCCTGCCCAGCCATTCCATCTTGGCAGGAGACAGGCTACTGTGGTTCACTTCACAGCACAGTCTCTGGCTACCTCTAGTGGTAAGAAGTAGAGCATGCAACTATTAGATCCCATTTTAGCATTTTCTCCACAGTCAAGAGGCATACCTGCCAAGCTTTGAAAGCTTTTGCTAGTAGGTTACCAGATGAGTTCCAGTCAAAGCAATATGATAAACTAGTCTTTAGTTAGCTCCATTGCAGATAGAAACATGAAAGTGCTTTAGTGAGTTTAAAGATGCTCTCCCCATAGAGTTTCTTTAAATGTTCTCTTGGGTTTCCACAGCTAGTATGATGATCGTTGCAGTTTTCTGGGTCATGCTGTGTCTTTATAACTGGAACTTTAACCACCAAACTGTTGGGGTGAAATGGTTGAGCAGTGGATGTCTGTTCTTTTATATAGTAGTCCTCAAACTGGATTGGCGAGATTGAGGGGGGAATTTAAATTTGGATTTTGGCAGAAAAGTCTGTTGGAGAAAGGTGACCTCTCTTTTACCATAGATTAGAAGACTCTGGTGAGTTTAAAGATACTCTCCCCATAGAGTTTCTTTAAATGTTCTCTGGGATTTTCACAGCTAGTATGATGATCTTTGCAGTTTACTGGGTCATGCTGCATCTTCGTAACTAGAGCCTACATTTGCTTAATCACTTTGCCCAGAAGAAAGCCATAGTATGGTGGTTGAAATATCGGTTCCAGTTATGAAGACACAGCATGACCTGGAAAAACACAAAGATAAACCATAAGGTGTCTCCCTTCTAAAGATGAAGAATTAGAAACTCTCTTGAAGATAGGGGGCCCAATTTTCAAAAAGGCGCTGAGGCCTGCCATGCCTGCAGAAAGTTACCTGTACAGGAAAATTGCTTGAAGTGTGAGTCATGCGCCTCTGAAACAAGCAAACAATGAAAATGCAGCACAAACAGAGCACAGCAGCAGGCGCCCATCACAGCATAGATTGGTAGGCGCTGGGCCTGGAACCCAGGCTCTGTGCCTAAGGTTGACCCGCAATACCAGTGTATGTGACCAAACCAGCGGCCAGAGAGGCTGGATGGCAAGTATGCATGAACCCACATATCACCCGTTCGGCGTACCTGTGCATAGATGACACCATCACGCAAGCCTCGTGGTCTGTCTGTGCAAGAGCCCCCTGTGGCTGGGTGGATAGGCACCAGTGGCATGGCAGTGAGGGGGGGGCTGTGAATTTCAGCCCTGATGAGAGTGAGACCCTTGCCTGATCCGTGCTGTGGCACAAGGGGGTGCTATACCCCAGGGGGGCCAGCGTCCGAGCCTACAGCTGTCTACAGCCATATGGAGGGGCATCCAAATCCGGCTGCACAGGGTAAAGAGGCCTCAACAGGCGGGGGTTGGGAGGGCTGAGCACCATGCTAGGCCACACACACCCTGAAAGGCATAGCTGTGTGTCTGCACAGGGAGACAAGGCTGTGGTGCCAAGCCACATGCTGGTGGTAGCCCTAGTGTATGCCAAACATTGGTGGAGGGACAAGTCATGCATTGGTACAGGTGCCAGCCCTGGTTGCCTGCAGCAGGAGGCATATTCACACACAGCAGGTGGAGAGGCCGCTGCACTCCCTGGTGGCGGTTGGCAGCACCACTACAGGGCATGCACAGAATGTAGAATGTCTGCATGGTCTCCTGCGGCATCTTCTGTGTCCAGGGGAAGGTTATGAGGTGGTGCATCCTCCGCAGCAGGGCTCTGGTGAACGTACTTATGCAGTGACTGGCTGTCTGTCAACTGAATGATTTTGACAGTTGCCCCATCACATGCTGGAAATTGCTGGTTGCAAGATATCCTAGGGCTGTGGTCACTCTCATGGCCACTGGCGGGGCCTGACTTATAGAAGTGGAGGGCTCCCGGTCCATACTGAGTATGCTGCACAACTCAGTTATCATTGCCCCATCCAGTCTGTATCTCTGGTAGACCTCCTCCTCCGTCAATTGAAAATAGCTCACCCTGAGTCTGTGTGCATGTGGGGCACGGTACCTGCATCTCAGGTGCTGGGCTACAGCCTGCTGCTGGGTATGTACTGCCTGCAACATCCTCCTATTCTCCTATGCTATTCCCGGGCTTGGTGGGCACGTCTCCACTTCAGAAACACCAGATGCATGGCCCACATAGCTTTTCTGCCAGTCCTGCGTCGCTTTACATCTGCATGGTTTGGGTACAGGCCTGCCCATGCTCCCCTCACTTTACTATGCACTGTTCCGCCACTGCATGGGTTTGGCAATCATCATCAGCGGTCGTATGCACTAGGAAATGTCACTTAGGCTTATGTGGTTTGTGACGTCCAATGTCGGCGCACACGGGTTTCGGAAATCCACTTTACGTGGGTTTCACAGCGGCATGCCCCAATTCTGTCCCCGGGCCTTGGCACCTGGCACCATGCGGGTTGCTAGGCCTCAGTGATTTAAGGCATCTTGTTGAATATCTGGTTTACATGATTATGGTGGTTTTATATGGGTAAAGCTGGCTTTTACACATGTAGCATGCGCCTAGGGCTTCAAAAATCGGGCCTAGGGTTAAAGTTGATTTCTGGTCATAAAATCAAGAAGTAGCCAATCCTAGGTTTGTCCCATTACTTGTAGGGAAATGTAGTTCTGCTTTTCTTAGGGAAGCCTGAAGTATAAGTCTTCATATTTCTTTACAGAAAGAGTGGCAGATGCGTGGAATAGTCTCCTAGTGGAGGTGGTAGAGATGAGGACAGTATCTGAATTCAAAAAAGCATGGGACAAACACAGAAGATCTCTAAAGGAAAAAAAGGGGACTATTGTAATAGCTGATAGGGGAGGGCAGACTAGATAGGCCACGTGGACTTTTTCTGACATCATGATTCTATCTTTCTCTGTTTCCAATGTACAGGAAAAGAGAGGTCTCCCGCCTTTCTCCAATGGACTTTCTGGCCAAAATTCAATTTCAAACTTCCCACCTCAATCCCACCAATCCAGTTTGAGGACTACTATATAAAAGAACAGACTTCCATTGCTTAACCACTTCACCCTAAAGAAAGCCATAGTATGGTGGCTAAAACGTCATTTCTAGTTACAAAGCTACAACATGACCCAGAAAACTGCAAAGATCATACCAGCTGCAGAAGCCCAAGAGAGCACCTTCTTATTTGACCAAATATGTCAACGCTTTTCTCTGTCTCCTTCGTAAAGTTTCACTGTCTGTCTTAAATAGGAGATTGAGATAGGGTTGCCAAATGGCCGGGTTTCAGCCAGCCTGGCCGGTTTTTATATGGCCAGGCCAACTGCTGGCAGAGAGTTAAAACAGGTCATGCAACAGATGGATTTTTGTAAGGGAACCTGCTGCCATTGCTGCTGCTACCATCACCGCCGCTGGCTTTCCCAAGTCTGCGGCATGATGGCACCAATCATCCCCTGGCCTCCCCCCAGTTGACAACAGCAACAGCAGCGGGGGCAGCTTAAAAAAAAACCACAAACAAAAGTGTAGGGTCCCGATTCCAGCGTGCTTGTCTCAGCTGGTCTCGCCCCCTTCTGATGCGGAAGTATGCGTCAAAAGGAGGCAGGACTGGCAGAGACAAGTGCCTTGGAATTGGGACCCTGTGCTTTTGCTTGTGGTAGCAGTTTGGGGTATAGGAAAGCAGCCACATTGGGCATTGGCTGAGGAGGGGGCCAGAAGTGGAGGGTATATGCCAGAGACATGGGGCAGGGGGACAGATGCTGCATAAGGGGGTGGCAGGGGGACAGATGCTGGATACAGGAGACAGATGCTGGATACCGAGGCCAGAGGAAAGATGCTGGACATGGGGGGTGGGACAGGGGGACAGATGAGGGCCGCAGGGGGGAGGTGGAAAGCAGATGCCAGCAATGGGATGACGGAGCAGTGGGCTGAAGGTTGCTAGAGGAAAGATGGAGAACAGATGCTAGGCATGGGGGGGTGGGAAAAAGGGTACATTGTAGGGGGACATAGGAATAAAGGGCAGATACTGGGCATGATGGAGAGCATAAGGAAGAAAGGGCTGATGCAGGATATGGGGGTATTGAGGGTAGATGCTGGGCATGGAGAAGATAGGAAGAAAGGGCAGATGCAAGACATGGGGGAGATGGGAAGAAAGGGCAGATGTTGGACAGGGCCCGGGGAGGAGATAGGAGAGAGAGAGCAAATGGTGGACATGGGGGCATAGAGGGAAGATGCTGGGCATGGGGGGGATAGGGGAGAAAGGGCAGATGCTGGGCATGAGGGGTGCTGGTAAGGGGCACACTGAGGAGAGATGCCGGACATGGGGAGGGGATAGGGACACAGAGGGGGATTTTGGACAGGGGAAAGATAGGGCCATAGAAGGGACGTGCTGGACATGGAGGGAGAAGGATAATGACAGGAAACAAAGGGGAGATGATGGATATGGGGAGGATAGGGATAGGGACATAGAGGAGAGATGCTGGGTATAGGGTGAGAAGGAGGAGAGTTAGTTAAAGACTGGGAAATAAAAGGCTGGGGAAGGAGAGAGAGGGAATGGGAAGGTTGGGGTGAGGGAAAGGGTGGAAAATTGCAGCTAAATACAGTAAAAATAAAAATAAAATTGGGAAGTGGTTGGTAAGAAGGAGTGAAATTCAGATAGAGAAGCAGAAAAATAATCAAAAATGGAAAAGAAGAAATCGGTGGTAGAGACTGATCTAAAGGAGGAAGTGAAGGCAGGAGGAGAGAGAAGATATGGCAAATGAATAGGAGATCATGAAAAGAGAGTTAAGAGAAGACAGAGGAAAACAGATATCAGAGACTGGGACCAAAAACAATTTAAAATATAACATACCCCAACATCAAAGATAGAAAAAGAATTCTATGTTCTGTTTAGTAATTGGAATATGTCAGTCTTCGGAATGTACATCTGCCGGGACTGGTGTTAGACATGGTTGGGGCCCAGCCCAAGCAAAAATTTGGAGGGGATCCTAAACCCTACTAGCAAGCCGTTCCTCCTTCAGCATCAGACTGGTTTGGGGTCTTTATCTGTCTTGGGGGTCCAGAGCAATTGCCCTAGTTACATTCCTTCTAACCCCAGTCTTGACATCTACATCTCTCTGTTTCTCTTCTGTTGCGTTGCATGCAGGGTCTGTCTTTCTGGTTTCGAATTTGCCTTACAATGCAGTACAGTATTCATAATCCCTGATTTTACCCATTGAAATCAGTGTTGTAGATCCCATAATGCACCTTAATGAACTGATCAGAAATCCAGGACTGGCTTAAAATCTCACTCCTGGAACTGGGTAATTCTGGTAGCATGTAATTGCTATTTAAGAATGTATAGTAATCTGGTTTGTTCAGCTTTCCTAGTAGACTTACTGCTGTTCGAGGGCCCTCTGCAATATTTTCCATGCTGTTTTTCCTTATAAAGGTTTTGGGTGAGTTTTGGAAGTTAGTTCTAGCATGGTAGATTTGCTGTTGGCTCTGAAGGAAATTTTTGTATTAATTTCCAATTGGCCTGGTACTCAGAGGGCTGGTGTTGCTGTTACTGAGATCTTTGGTTTGTATTTATTTGTTTTTATATCAGTTTAGTCAAAGCAGTTTGCATTGTAACTTAAACTTGGATTCTTCAGAGGCAATGAAGGGTTGAGTGACTTGCCCAAGGCGTGCTAGTAAGAATTGAACATTGTTGCTTGGTTCCCATGCTCTAACCATTAGACTATTCCTTCACTCCACTCCATGGTTAGCTGTATGGGGAAATGACCTACGGTAGCTCTGCTCTGCACAGATTGTTCTCAAAAGGGTGGGGTGGGGGAATCTGTGGATATAGAATATATATTTGGATTTAATACCATATGGATGAGCATATGTTTATGTTTATGTTTATTTATTTGCTTGACCGCCCTTCAGTGATAAACAGAGCGGTTTACAATAAAATCTTCAGTACAGTAAGGCACAAGGCCAGAAGATGAAAAGGAAATTACAATTCAATATAGGACAGAGAGGAGAGAGCGGGTAGAGAACAGCAAACACAAGGGAAGAGGCTAAGGCTGGGAGGAGGGAAGGTCGAAAGCAAGGGAAAAGAGGTGTATTTAGGGGTCTGTAACTAAATAGATGCGGAAGAATACAACCTCTTGTATTCCCTTCACCACTTCAATATGGCTTGCTGATACTAAAGCCCATCTCTGCAGTTATTTGTTGGGGGTGGAGCAGGGGTAGAGCAGACGGCAGAGCACAAGTAGGAGGCAGGTTTTTTCCTTTCAAGAAGTTGGCAACCCTAGATTAAGATATCAAAGTCTCTCTTCTCTTTCCTTAAGAAGCAGGTCTATTATGCAGATCAAAAAGTTTTAAAGCAATGCTCTCAACTGATATTCGTTAAAAGAGTTGGACCAGCTTTTTTCTACATAAAATTAAGATTTTTCTTCAGGCCCAGATTTAGACATAAGCAGTGGTCAAGGGCACCCGATTTGTAGGTGACAAATGTCTGTGCCAAAGAGGAGCCTGTTCCCATTGTGTAGTGGTGGCACTCTGCCTTCTCCAGTACTGCCTATGGGCACCATAATTTTAATTCCTTTTCGTCCCTCCAGTCCAGTCCCGGAACCTTTGGGTATTCACAACCTGCCAGCAGCTTGGAGACTGAACATGTCATGATTTCATGACACTCCCTTAGATAGACACCTGGCTCCTTCCTTAGGCTTCCATATCTCAGTCTCCAAGCAGCTGGTAAGACATGACTCCCAGGGTTAGGACTCACTGAGAAGTATATTTCTTGGAATTGACATATTTTTCTTTAAAAAAAGAAGCAAGAGCACTGCAGGAACACACACAATCTGCTGCAACTACAGTAAGGGGCTTGGTTCAGCAGCGGTGCTGGAGTTTACTAGGCATGGAGTGATCCCGGTGAAGCGCACATCTCCCCTGTAGTGCACAGAGTGGCAAACAATGTAATGAAGAGGGGGAAAAGACTGCTCTGCTAGTCTATCACAGGCAACGCGTGCGTGGCGATTTCAGAGCCGCGTGTGTAAGTAGGTGAGGAGTCAGTGCGCCACGTGGAGACCAGAGCCTTATTTTAGGGTTTCATACGCCAACCGAAGCCACGGGAGTGTGCCGAGTAGCGGGGAGGCCTTTCTCTAACAGCGCAAAAGAAGGGCAGCACGTTAGACTCAGCAGTGCAGGGCTGGCAGCCAGAGGAAGCCACATGGTAGCAGCGGCCATTTTAAAGCAACGCGGGAAAACTTGGTGCAGTGCTTTAATTCACAGGAGGATTGAAGGCCCTCATTTCGGCTAAAGCCTGATGAAGTGGTGCTGACTGGGGGGCCTGAAGAGGCTGCTGTGAGGCTAGAGCTGATTGGAAAAAAAAAGACAAGGACTAATGCCAGCTAAACTGACCTGTGTGGCCTGTGGGTCACGCAGAGGAGCTGTCGCCAGCCGGATTCTTTTGGGGGTGCAAGACAGAGTCATGGACTGCAGAGGCAGGCCTGCAAGAGGGCAGTCCAGACAGGTCCGCTGCGCACATGGAAGAGCACGAAGGTGCAGGGACCTCTGCAATGACCACTTCAGCCCCAGTAGCACAGATGACTAGGGAAGTGAGTGATGCAATCGCGGACAAGGGCCACAAGGGCAAAGGAAAGAAGGTGGCTAAAGGGGGAGGTCCCAGAGAGGAGCAGGCAAGTAGCTCTAGGGGGTTTCTTGCCAGAATTTGTGCTGCTGCTGCACAAGACATTTTGTTTGAAGCACAAAGCGGACGAGGTTCCTCGAAGAGCGGAGAAGCAGACGGTGGTCACGAACCTGTCACTCAAGGGGGCAGCATGTGAAGAGGAACAGCGGTTGCCTTTGGATGCTGATATCTCTCTTTCCACAGATGTGAGGTCTTCGCCGCCACGACCGGGAATGCTACCCAGTGGATTCGGATCTAGTTGACTCGCCAGAGGGGGATCTCCTAGACTCCGCCCAATGGGGATCTGCGGTCCCAGGTTGCAGGCCCAGCCTAGTTGAGGCTGGTGTGGCCCGGAAAGTGCGTTTTTGGTCGGGAGTCCAAACATTGGTGATCAGCTGATTGCAGCCCCTGCAACTGCAGCGTCCACTCCTCTTCTGCTTACTTTACCACGTCCAAAGAAATTCACACTGGAGGTAATTTAGGAATCCATTGTTACTCTGTCTGATGCTGTGTCGAGGCAGATGGCTGATTTATCATCTAAGTTGTAGCAGAATATGGACGACCATGAGTACTGTGAATACCCTTAAAACGAAATCTGATGAGCATGAGTCTCAACTGACAAAGTTATCAGAAATGAATGTTTTGTATTGGCTAAAGATAATACTAATTTGCGTTGGAAGCTAGAAGTTATTGAAAATTCTACACGTGCTGTGAATCTGTGGAGTCTAAATTTCCTTAAAGGTAGGTGGGTTTCGGCCTCGGACATGTTTAAGTGGTTTTTGATGGAAGTACTGAACTTATACCACCTCTAGCTAAAATATATTATCTCCCGGTGGGGAAAAAAGGAGTCAGCGGGGCAGGATGGGGTTGGTGGGGTATCTAATATGGATATTTTGAATCTTTCTGGTTTTCTTGAAGTCTCCGATCAAGAGACATATCAGTCTGCTACTTTACTGATCTCCTGTCCATTGGCTACGGACAAAAAATGGATACTTAAGATGTTCTATAAAAAGAGAATGGATAAATTTTGTGGTTTTCAAGTTGCAATGTTTCCAGATATTGCTAAAGAGATGCAGAAAAGGAAGAAGCAATTTTTGCTTCAAAAACTAGGGGTGTTACATTGGGGGGGGGGGGTACTTTCCATCTTAGATTTCCATGTAAATGTTTAGTTATGTATAAGTCTAATGGATATTTTTTCTTTCAGCCGAATGATCTGACCAACTTTATTAATGCTAGGCTCTCTGTTGTAGCGCAGGTATTGCCTGATGCAACAATAGATATTACTTAGTCACATCAGTATTGTATTACTCCTTGGATCACCCGCAGCTATCTTGTCCTAAAAAAGATTTTCTTTAATACCCTATGGGTTTTTTTTCTCCTACCAATAGGAGTGGGGGGGGGGGGGGTTCTCTCGTTTTCTCCTACATATATGGACTAAATGGAATTTTTCTTTGTATAATGTTTCTTCTTTAACATAAGAGTTATGTTGTGATTTAATACTGGAAGATTCCTTTTCTGTATAAGACTTTGTCTTGAGTGTGTAGTTAAAATGTTTAATAAAATAAAAAGAAACGTTTTTTATAATGGTATAACATTCCATGTAATGTTCTGTTCTATGTAAACTGAATTGAACATTGGAAATGAGGTAAACAAACTTCTCAAATAAATAAATAATATATATGTTGCTACCTCTCACTTGGTTTGCAGGTTGTCGTGCTGTGAGGGCTTGCGTGCATCAGTGATGCTGAGAGCTAAACTATCGGTAGTTTAACTACTGGCAGGGTCTCCCAAGATGGACAGGTCTCAGCTGAGGTGCCAGACCAAGACAAACCACCCATCTGGGCAGCAGCAGAATGGGATAGTGTTGACGGCGGAGGATCACAGTTTTGTGACAACGGCAACAACACCAAACTTAAACTGCGCGGAAGAAAGGCCCGGCAATCTACTTCTGTATCTTGCCATGAAAACCCAATGGATAGTTACAACAAAACAAATTGTGCTATGGTGCTGGAAGATGAGACCCCCAGGTCGGAAGGCACTCAACTAGCTACTGGGGAAGAGCTGAAGACTTTTCAGAGTAAAGCCGGCATTTATGATGTGGTTGGATCAAAGCCCTCGGGAAGTCTGACTGCTGATGTAGCTGCGCATGAAATGAGAGTCAGAAGCTGTAAAGATGTCTTAAACATTGGAACATGGAACGTACGAAGCATGAACCAAGGGAAGTTGGAGGTGGTCAAGAATGAAATAGAACGTGTACAACTGGATCTGTTGGGTGTCAGCAAACTGAAATGGACCTGCATTGGGCACTTTGCATCAGATGATCACATGGTCTACTATGCTGGAAATGAAAGACAAAGAAGAAATGGTGTTGCATTTATAATAAAGAAGAAACTTGCAAGAACTGTAATGAAATACAATGCAGTCAGCGAACGCTTAATCTCTATTCGTCAACGAGGATTGCCTATCAACACAACTATAATTCAAGTATATGCCCCAACAACAGCTGCAGAAGAGAATGAAATTGAAGAGTTCTATGAACAAGTACAAGCTGAAATTGACAGAACATGCACACAGGATATCCTGATAGTCATGGGTGACTGGAACGCAAAAGTTGGAAACAAAGAAGAAGGCAAAGTAGTTGGAAAATATGGACTTGGCAACAGAAATGAAGCTGGAGAAAGACTGATAGAATTCTGCAAGATCAATGATCTATTCATCTCAAACACCTTCTTCCAGCAACACAAGCGGCGACTGTACACATGGACGTCACCCAATGGATTGTATAAAAATCAAATTGACTACATCTGTGGAAGTCAACGATGGAAAAGCTCTATAACATCAACAAAGACAAAACCTGGAGCTGACTGTGGTACAGATCATCAACTACTAGTATGCAAACTCAAGCTAAAGTTGAAAAAGAGCAAACCACTCATGAATGCAGCAAAATATGACCTTGACAATATACCACTGGAATTTAAAGACTGCCTGCAAAATCGATTTGCTGCTTTAGATACAAATGACAGAGCTCCGGAAGAGTTATGGAATGACATCAAGAAGGTTGTGTTGGAAGAAAGCGAGAAGTCTCTACAAAAGGTGAAAAAGCAAAAACGTCCAAAATGGATGACGGAAGAAACTCTGAAAATTGCCCAGAAACGCAGAGAAGCTAAAGCCAGAGGAGAAAGAAAGACGACAACAGAACTCAACAGAGATTTCCAACGTGCAGCAAGACAGGACAAGGAAAAGTACTACAATGACACTTGCATGGAAATAGAAGCAGAAACTATTAGAGGAAGAACAAGATCGGCTTTCCTAAAGCTACGAGAGTTAAAGAAAAAGTTCCAGACTCGAATTGGAATGTTGCAAGATGCTCAAGGTTCTATGTTGAATGATGCTGAGAAGATCAAGAAAAGGTGGAAGGAATATACAGAGTTTTTATATGATAAAGATCAAGTAGACCAACAGCCGTTTCAACCTGTACCTTATGATCGGGAACCATTGGTGATGAAAGAAGAAGTTGAAGCAGCATTGAAAGCCTTATCAAAGAACAAAGCACCAGGCATCGATAGCATTCCTATAAAAGTATTGCAGCAATCTGATGCAGCTTTTACCATACTTACAAGGCTCTGCCAAGAAATATGGAAGACAACATCATGGCCAACTGACTGGAAAAGATCTGTGTTTATACCAATACTAAAGAAAGGTGATCCAACTGACTGTGGAAATTATCGAATAATCGCTCTGATCCCACATGCCAGCAAGATTCTATTGAAGATTATTCAAAAGAGACTACAACCATACCTGGAACAAGAACTACCTGAAGTGCAAGCAGGGTTCAGGAAAGGGCGAGGAACGAGAGACATTGCGGATGTGAGATGGATCCTTGAAAAGACTAAAGAATATCAAAAGGATATCTATTTGTGCTTTATCGACTATAGCAAGGCTTTTGACTGTGTAAACCATGAGAAACTCTGGGCCACATTAAGAAGCATGGGTATACCAGAACACCTGATCTTTCTCTTGCGCAATCTGTACATTGATCAAGAAGCAAAAGTTCGAACGGAACAAGGAGAAACAGAACGGTTTAAAATAAGCAAAGGTGTAAGACAAGGGTGCATACTTTCCCCTTACCTGTTTAATTTATATGCAGAACAAATCATCAGAGAAGCAGGATTGTATGAAGACAACAGAGGTGTGAAGATTAGTGGAAGACTCATCAACAACCTTCGCTATGCTGATGATACTACATTACTGGCTGAAAGTGAAGATAATCTGAAATGTTTGCTTCTCACAATCAAAGAACATAGTCTCAAAATGGGCCTGCACCTTAATGTAAAGAAGACAAAGATCATGACAACTGGCATAATCAACAGGTTCATCGTTGAAGGAGAAGAAATTGAAATCGTGAACAACTTTAACCTACTTGGATCAACTATCAATAAAGAAGCAACAAGCAGTCAAGAAATCAAACGACGCATTACTCTTGGATGAATGGCTATGAAAGACCTAGATAAGATTCTCAAGAGCAGAGATGTCTCTCTCCATACAAAGATTTGACTTGCTCAAGCCATGCTATTTTCAATAACATCATATGGATGTGAAAGCTGGACAGTGAAAAAGACAGACAGGAAGAAAATTGATGCCTTTGAATTATGGTGCTGGCGGCGAATACTGTGTATACCATGGACTGCCCGAAGAACAAACCAGTCAGTACTAGAGGAGATCAAACCTAAGCTTTCTTTAGAAGCTCAGATGACAAGACTTTGACTTTCATACTTTGGACACATCTTGCGAAGAGAGAGTTCATTAGAGAAAGACATCATGCTTGGCAAGATAGAAGGTCAACGCAAAAGAGGAAGGCCAGCAATGAGATGGATCGATACAATAACAGCAGCTATGGGTACCAGTCTGTCAACAATGAGCCGCCTGACTGAAGACCGAACACAATTTAGGATAGCTATCCAGAGGGCCGCCATGGGTCGACTCCGACTCGACGGCACTTAACAACATGTTGCTATGCTCTGTCATTTTAGATGTTAATTTTCTGCATCCATTGGAGTTCCCTTTCTGACTTTCTGAATGCATTTAGAGACCTGTAAACAACTCTGTATGTTCAATAACAGAGGGTGGTAATTCAAATACTATAAGCTATAAACTCTTGGATTCTTTTGACGTTTTTCATCTAAAACTGAGATGAAGCGTTTATTCATGATGATTCAAGAGTAACTTAAGGGAACTGGCATGCTTGTGCCAACCAGGGAGCAAATTGGACTGACTCTCGGACAGTATGTTCTTTGTTTAGGGTCACAAACTGGCTCCAGATAATAAGAAACAACTAGGTCAGTCTGGTTTGTTTTAACTTCTGTTTCAAGCCGTTTGAGGATTTCTTAATATTGGAAAGCTTTGAAGCAAGATGAAAGATCAGGACCGACTCTTTAAGCCCGGGTACTCACCCTAGTTGAGTCATCACTGATTGTTAAAGTATTATTTCAACTGAATGCAGGTTTTCAAGAGAATTGGCATTCCCTTGCATGCCAGAGTCAGGATGGGCTCGGTCTCTCCCAGAACACTTGGGATCATCTTGTAACACCCTTAGCTTTACTGAAGTAAAATTGTTGTTGTTAAGTGTCGTCGAGTCGGAGTCGACTCATGGCGACCCTCTGGATAGCTATCCTAAATTGTGTTCGGTCTCCAGTCAGGCGGCTCATTGTTGACAGACTGGTACCCGTAGCTGCTGTTATTGTATCGATCCATCTCATTGCTGGCCTTCCTCTTTTGCGTTGACCTTCTATCTTGCCAAGCATAATGTCTTTCTCTAATGATCTCTCTCTTCGCATGATGTGTCCAAAGTATGAAAGTCGAAGTCTTGTCATCTGAGCTTCTAAAGAAAGCTTAGGTTTGATCTCCTCTAGTACCGACTGGTTTGTTCTTCTGGCAGTAAAATTATTCCCTGCCTAAGAGGGTGCTTTGGTCCATTATATCTATCTGAGTTTACATAATATATGTGCTACTTTTGGAGTTGTTAGAAGATTTTGGTAGAGGAAATGATTTTTTTTTTTTGCCTCTTGTGAATTGTTCCAGTTTATCACTCCTGTGAGATTTCAGAAGAGCACAATGGGTGGAAACTGAGGGAGATCTTCTGCGTTATCATGCCTGAAGTATCTGGAGGTTTTTAAGAGGTCAGTCATAACTTCAGACATTTTTGGTCTATGCTCAGCTAGCCATCCTAGAGTTCGGGAGACTATTAGAGACATTGTCTGAAATACAGTGTACTAAGCTCAGCAGTATCTTGGACCATACCGATAGGGGACTCATGAGTAGACTCCACTCAGAGAATATCATCCCTAAACACCCCTTAATTGTACTCTTATGGGATAGGAGTGTGAACGCCTGTGTAGTAGGTAAGTTGCTAGATCTAATCTTTAGGACCCAGGACATCTTTGGAAACAGTTCAGTCCTAAATCAGATGTCCTAAATCTAGTCCTTGGGACTCAACTAGCCAATCAGGTTTTCAGAATAGCCATAATGAATATGCAAGAGAGATGTGAATGCACTTCCTTACTGTATGTAAATCTCTCTCATGCATATTCATTGTGGTTATCCTGAAAACCTGACTGGCTAGGTGTGTCCTGAGGACTGGGTTGAGAACCCATGTCCTAAAGAGAGATATATTTGTTGGCAAAAGGGACTGAGCACTATTAAAAGAATCTCCAAGTTGAGTGCAGTTGAGTATGGGAGTAACGTGGAAGATCGTCTGCAAACCTGACTAGCACTATTAGAAGTAATTACAATTGTTATTAAAATATTCATTTCTCATCTATCATATTATGTTATCCAGTTATGCAACCTATTGATCTCTAAATATATCTCTAAATATACTCCAGGTCTTTGGAACATCCAAATGCCTCGTGGAGTTTAATTTTGTTATGAATTAAAAGTCAAGGTGAAGTGTTTTCCCCGCAGGTAGTTCAAATTTTCCTTCTTTTGGTTTTATAGCACAAATGCCAGTTACAATCGGGTCATCCTACTCTTCTGCCAACCAACAAGCGAGTTAGCTCTTGCAGGCAGAGTCATTCATACCAGGCCCTATGTTTTCTACCACCCTCCCCTGCTGTCCCCTTAACAAACTGGCAGAGACTAGGTAGCAGTGATGCCTTGTTAACAAGGAAGCTTTCCCGGAAACAGGAAAGAAAGTGGCTTGGTTTCTTTCCATTTAGGCTGTATGAAGATTTTTATCACGATTCATTAATGAGGGAAAAGACAGTTAAATTGTGCTTATGTTTTACAGATGGGATGATTTCTTCATGTGCTACAATAAAAATATTTCTGTGAACTAAACTGGCTTGGGTGGGAATTTTTCATAGGTGACTGAATCATTGATGAGTTCAGATAACACAAACAAAATGGATATGAGAATGGAAAGGAATTTTGTTTCCAAGAATTGAAAGGTTGTGAACAGAGCTGTTTCTATGATGGTACCCTATCTTATCTCTAATTCATTAGTAGAGAAATAAGCAATACATGTATTTTTAAAGCCAACTTCCAGGGAATTTATGAGACAACAAAATAGAATCATAAGAAAATGAGTACAACTTGACCTACCAGTGTTCCCTCTAAGGTGCCTGGAGTCTACTGCCTATGCGTACTGTTGGGAGTGGTGCTGCAATTTCTTAGTTGCAATCATACAAGGCAGGTAGGATCTGTGGGCTTCAGTGTTCCCTCTAAGGCAGGTTTTACCAACCTTTTGGCCTGAGAGTCATGACTAGGTTGGGGGGGGGGGTGGGCAGTGAGCGTAACTCAGCCATAATTCCCATTGTGATGCAAGCCTTTGAGTCAATACTGACTCCTGGTGTCCCAGAGGCTCCTGGGTTTTCTTGATGGTGTGACTGGAAGTAGATTGCCAGGCCTTTCTTCTGAAGCAACAGAGGGTTAAGTGACTTGCCCAGGTCACAAGGGGTGCTAGTGGGAATCAAACCCTGATTGTTTGGTTACCAAGCCAGTGTGCTAACCACTGGGCTAATCCTCCACTCCATGAGTCCCAGTACAGCCCTGTTAGTATTCACTATGCTCTGCTGCATGTCAGGTTTCTTCCTACTTGCAGCTTTCAGCACGGCCTCTAAAGCATCATCACTGAGCCGACAGATCGCTTTTAGTGATGCACAAACACCTTTTCCCTCAAAATGATAATGTCTTAGAAGCCGCAGGTCGGTGCTACCCATTTTGTGAACTAGGCGGTAACTTAGAGCACCAGCCTTTCGAGGGTGGTCCTTTGCCAGCTCTGCTGCCCTTCTCTGGGATCTGCAGTGGTAGTAATGACATTGAAATATCAATGCAATGCTTACCCAAAGCCTCTGACGCTGCATGCTGTTAATGCCACGTTTTGATTAGCTCCTTCCGCTCCCATATAAACAGGGTCTGCATCAGAGAGGGTGGAAGCAGCTGGAAAAACCAAAGCACCAACAGCACGCAGCGTTGGAGATTTTGGGTAATCACTATTTGCTGTTTTAATACCATTACCCCTGCTGCAGGTCCCAGTGAGGCTGCAGCAGGGGAGGAGATGGGAGTGGGAGGGGTGACAAGAATGAGGTCCATATAGGGGGCCTCATAACCTTGCACCAGCTCTGAAAGGTCGTGCAAGATCTGAATTACTAGCAGCTGCGGGGAGGTGATGACGGGCTATGGGAGCAGATTCACAGGCCATTTGCTCTTTGTTTTTTGGTGAAAAACAGGGACCAAATTCTTTTGTGCCTGCGGGCCAGCTGTGGCTCGACAAGCCAAAGTTTGCTTGCCCCTGCTCGAAGGTATGAGGTCATCTATTGCTTGCATTTTTACCATTGGGTTTGGTGCAGCAATCTTGTGGGAGAATTTTCCTAACCAATGCAAATTAAACTACAAAATTTCTGCACCACCCCCAATGGCAAGAACATGGGAGACTGATTCCTATGCACCTTAGAGAAAATGTTGGCAGAACTCCCAGAGGATCTGCCTTCCTAGTGCGACCAAAACCGCAAGATTGCTATACCACCCTGATGGTATTCTTTATTCTTTATATCAGCATTTGATATACCGCCCAGGCCACAGCATCAGGCCGTTTTACAAAATCAAAGTAGCTGCAAGTACTGAAACAGAAGAGAACTCCATTGGTAGATAGGATAGAGTAGAAGAGCAGGAAAGGGGGAGGGAAGGGAGAGTTGGAGGGGAGGAGAGATTAGGCAGCATGCTACAAAGTGAAGAAAGGAGAAAAGATAGGTCATGAGGGGGAGAAATCAAGGCGGCATGGGGGTAAAGTCAAAAGCAAGATGGAAGAAGTGGGTTTTGAGCATGGTTTTGAATCTGAGGTAAGAGTTTGTTGCAGAGCGTAGATGGTAATGAGTTCCAGAGAGCAGGACCCAGGAAAAATAAGGCAGAATGATGGGTGAGCTCGAGGTGTGCCTGAGAAGGGGAGGGGAGGGAAAGACAGTTGGCATGTAGAAACCAGAGTAGACACGGGGGGGAGGGCATAAAAGTGGAGCCGATCTGCTAGATATTGAGGAGGTACCTGAATGGATGACCTTGTGGACGATGGTGAGGATTTTATATTTGAATCTGTAATTAATGGGAAGCCAGTGTAGGCATATAAGCAGAGGTGTAACATGGTCAGAGCAGAGTGGAGGAGTGGCCTAGTGGTTGGGGTAAGGTACTTCAGGCCAGAAGGTCAGGGGGTTCAAATCCCACTAGAGGACAACAACCTTGGGCTGGAAAGACTGGGGTTTCTAGTCCCACAGGTGCTCCTTGTGGTCTTGGGCAAGCCACTTAACCCTCCATAGCCCATGTTCCCTGTAAAATAGTTATCTCCAAGTTATAATGCCCTGTTCAATGTAATTTCAGTTTGTTCAATGTAAACTGCACTGATGCAGAATAGCACGGTATATAAGAGAATGTAAATAAATAAAAGAGTGGGAAGAGTGAGTAAGAAGATGAGCCACAGTGTTCTGAATGAGTTATAGCCATTGAAGTTGGTATTGTGGCAGGCTGGCCAGGACAACATTGCAGTAATCAAGTCTGGTCATAATGAGGGACAGAAATAGGGTGGTTAATAACAGGAGTGAAAGAAAAGGACGAATGGCACAAATTTTACACAAGGAGAGAAAAGAGCTACGAACAAGAGGATATGCTGGTGGAATGTGAGGGAGGAGTCCAGGGTGACCCCAAGATACTTGAGATACATCAGGGGTATTGGGGTATCACACAGCATGGGAGTAAAAAAGGAGCAAGGAGCACCATAGTTGAACCAAATAGTGGTGAACTTGCTTGGGTTGATATATAGAACATAATCCGTAAGCCAGGTGGAAATATGAGAAAGACAGGAACCAGAGGAGCGAGGTCAGGAGCAAGAGGGCTAGTATGGAACAAGAGGATAATATCATCTGCATAATAACCAGAGATCCCAAACTGCTGGATAATACGGGCAGCTGGAGTGAGGAAAATATTAAAGAGGAGGGGGAGCCAAGACTGAGCCCTGGGGAACACCGCATGGTAGGGGAGTATAGGGGAGGAACTAGAGCCCGTCTGGATAGAAAAGGTGCGAGAGGAAAGAAAAGAATGAAATCAACGGTGAAGAGTGGCATGAATCCCAATATTGTGCAAGTGAGTGCAAAGTGTGGGGTGATCGACTAAATCAAAGGTGGAAGGTAGATCCAGAGAGACCGCGAGAGAGAGGTTGCCCCTATCATGTGATTGGTAAAGCTTGTTAAGGAAGGAGAGGAGGATGGTTTCTATACTAAATCCTGATTGGCGGGGGTGAAGAGCAGATGTGGAATCAAGGTGGGTGGAGAGCTGGGAGAAAACTAATTTTTCCAGAATTTTTGACAGAAAAGAGGTTGGAAACTGGGCACCAATTTTCAAGAGTAATGGGATCAAGAGAGGGTTTCTTCAGAATGGGTCGAATAATTGATGTTTCCAGGCAGTAGGGAGGAGACCAGAGGTGAGACTTGAATTCACTATGTGAAGGATGAAAGGCTAAAGGTAAGGGATGGCTTCAGAAGCCAGGAGGAGGGAATGGGATCGAGTGGGCAGGTTGTTTTGTGGATGATGTAAGGGCCTTGGAGAATGCAGTGGCTGTAATGGACTGGAAGGAGCGCCAGGAGTATGAGAGAGTGGGGGAGGGAGAAAGGAGAATGGGGGAAGGGGAAGAGTGAGAGGAGGGGATAGGAGGGGAGACAAGACAGGAAAGTTGAACGTGCAAGGACTGTATCTTCCCGGAGAAGGAGGCCAAGAGGGTCGGATTCAGCACAAATAGGGGTGGATCAGGAGCTAGAGTGGGGACCCGGATAGTTGAGATAAAATGGAGGACCCGATAGAGCTGGCGAGACGAATTAGATGAGGCAGTGATGGGTTGGAGTAATAAAATCCTTTGGCGGCATGTATCATGGAGCGATAGAGCTGATGGCAGGCACGGAAAGATGTGAGTGATGCTGGGGAGGGGTGCTTATGCCATAGCCATTCACCATGGTGAAGATGAATGTGCTGTAAATAGAGACCGGGATGGTACCATGCATGATGGGTGGAAGGAAGGCAGGGCAGACAAAGGGGGGACTCGATCTAACGTTGTGGAGAGTGCAGAGTTCCAGGCATCTATCTGGTCATTCACAGAGAGCAATGAGAAATCTGAGGGAAGGAGGGTGTCAGCAAAGAGGAACTGATGTAGAGTGGATGAGTTGATAATACACTTGAGACGGGGGGGGGGGTGGTATAAGTGGGGAGCTGGATGGAGAAGGGACAAAAGAATGGGGAAAAAAGACAGATGGTCGGACCAGGGCAATGAGAGGGAAGAGATGGTAGGGGGTATGTATGTGGAACCAAGCTGTGTAAGAATGTGATCAAGAGTGTGACCTGCGACATGAGTGAGGCAGGAGATATGCTGGTGGAGAGATAGATCTTCAAACAAAGCTAGAAGAGCTTTATCTCTGGGCCTAGAGGGGGAATCGGGGTAGACGTTGAAGTCACTCAAGACCACCAAGTGGGGAGATATGAGGGAGGCTTCCGAGAGGGAGAGTAGGAGGGCCTCCCAGAGATTTGGGCACAGGGAAGGTGGTGCATAGAGAAGAAGAAAATGGATCAGTAGGGAAGTGCCCAGGCGGAGTAACAGAGATTCAGGGTAGCGTGGAGGGGGATGAACCTCTGTGAGTGGAAGAGAGGACTGCCACGCCTACTCCATTCCAGCGCAAATGGGATGTGTGAAAGGCTGAAAACCCGGGAGGAAGACAGCGATGTAAGAAAGCGTCCTCACCTACCCAAAGCCAAGTTTCTGTAAGAAAAAGAGCATCCAGGGAATGTTGAATAGTTAAGTCCTGTATGAGATGAGCTTTAGCACGGAGTGAGCGGCAGTTTAGAAAGGCTAAGGAGAGGATAGCAAGAGCTGGCACAGAAGGTCGCTTCATAGGAGGCAGGGAAACCATTGAGCAGGGTATGTGAAGGGAGATGTCCGGGAAGGAGGGAACAGCATGGCTCAGGTCGCCAACCCCAGAAGACAGGAATGTTAACCATTATGGAAGCAATGACTAGCAGTAGCAAGAAGCAGCAGGAGAAGAAGGAGAGCTGATGGGAGAGAGAAGTGAACAAACTTGTAGGAGTAAAGCTACATTACCGGCCAGCATGTGATGGTGTGCGGCTTTTGGCCTTGCCTCGTTGCCCCCGGTGTCGCCCCAAGGAGCACATCCTGCTGCTTGGGTGCACACTGCCGCCGCCGCTGCGCTGAACGCTGCAATCGCTGGGTTTAAATGCACCTGGGAACGCAGCCACGTCACTTCTGGTGGGCAGGAGCTTGGGGTGACAGAATCTGAAGTGCCTTGAGGGAACACAAACAGCAGAATACAATAGTAAGCAGCAGAATAAAGCAAAATAATAACAGAGGAGAGCAGATAACAGCAGCAGAACATGAGCAGTTGATTTCTGTGCATCTTAGAGGGAACCTTGGTTTTATGGATCAGTTTTATACTATTGTGCCTGGCTTTCAGTTGTAGTCATACTAGTCAAGGTTCCTCACAGCACAGCCTGGATATTTTATGGACGTTTTGGTTAAAGATGGTTGATTTGCCTGGGGATTCTGATATAATCAGCATACTCTGAAATGCTAACGTCAGAAGGTCCAGCAAAATGCAGAAAGCAAGCTCCAAAAATAAAGATGATGAAAAACATGGGAAACTCCAGGAACTGAGAATGCTGTGGATGCCAGGATGAAAGGGCTGACTCTGCTCCCCCTGGTGAATCAGGAAAAAAGTGCTTCTGAACCATTGATTTCACCCACAACCTGAGCACTCACCAAGTAATGATGAATCTCTGTTGCTCCACTCATCTTTCCTCAACCAAACTTCTCTAAATATAAGGCAACGATAGGCTGAAGTACTGTACATCTTTAAAGGAAAAATCACAATTTTGGGAGTTTCCTGAAGCAGGAAGAGTGAAGTGCTGAAACAGTAGTGGTATCAGGCTGTTTATATCTTCTATACAAAGGGCTGAAGGCCCCTTCTGGAAATATGAGTGCTTTGTAGGACTATTCTTCTCTGAAGTATGAATCCAATCCATGGTGAGAATGTATAGCATTTTTTTATACTTTAAAAAAAATTCTCAACCTAAATTGAAGGTAAATGGCGTAAAAGTAAACAAGCTGAAAAGTGTACATTTGCAGGTTGACACAATGGTATGTTTTCCCCACTTACAGATTTAGATATTTGGGGGTTCATCTGTGTGTGTCCATAGAAGTGTCAAGGGGTGTACATTTGTGTGTGTGTGTGTGTGTGTGTGTGTGTGTGTGTGTGTGTGTGTGTCAGTGGGTGCATGCTGGGATGGCGCTAGTAATTAGATGAACTAGGCAGTCGTCTAAAACGCCGTTTCCATGGCGGCCCATTGTTGCCGCTGCCACCCCTCTCTGGGACCTGCAGTGACTTTAAGACAGCACCACAGTGCTTACCAAAAGCCTCTGGCATTGCATGGAAATAGAAAGTCTGCACCAACAGCATGCAGTGACCGAGGCTTTTGATAAGCACTGTGCTGCTGTCTTAAAGTCACTGCAGGTCCCGGAGAGGGGACTGGCAGAAATGAAATTCGGCTAGAGTGCCTTGTATCCTTGCACCGGGCCTGGATGTATGCATTTGCGTCTTTCTGTGTGTCATGTGGACTGCAGTGGTGGGATTCAGCTGGTTCAGCCCGGTTCGGGCTAACTGGTTCCTGCCGTGACCCACGTTCCCCGAACCAGGCCAAACACAGCATTGCAATGCTGGTGCTGCAGCCTCTGGAATCCCCTGCCTAACACTCATTTGATAGTATTGGGGGATCATGGCATCAGGAGATGCCCTCGATGCCATCAATCCAGTGTCAGGTGCACGGCAATGGTCAGGGTGCGTGGCTCTCACAACGCTACTGCGTGCAGTGGTTCCAGCCGCGCTCCCTGATTGCAGGCGGGATGGACCGAGCTGGTTCCCGATCGGTTCGGATCCCCGCCACTGCTTGTATTTATTTATGTATGTGTTTATTGTGATTTTTTTTATACCACTCCTTCCCAGGATCAGGGGTGGTTTACATTGAACATCAAAAGATTGTTACATTGAACTTCTGAACTTATATACATTTAACCTAATATAACAAATAAGAACTATCTACAGCAACTATATACATCGTGTCAGAAAGTATCAACCTATAATCTGTGATCATGGTCAGAGTTGAGATGGGTTAGGACTTGAGGGCATGATTTAGAAGAGGGTTATCCATTTGGTAGAGCTTGGAGTAAGTTATTCGTAGTACCAAAGTATTCAATGAAGAGGTGAGTTTTTAGGTCCTTGCAGAATTGTGATGCATGCAGCAAGGTTTTGGGCTAACGAGTTGGTGAATATTTGTTTTGGGGAAGACCCTGGAGGAAACTATTGCAGAAATTAAAGTATGGGGTTATTAGTGTCTGTAAGACTGTTCTGAAATGATGATCTTCTAACAAAGGTCTCAGATGCTGAATTAAACGTAATTTGAAGTACACAGATTTAGTCACAGATTTTACATGGGAGGCCATGTTTAGCATCTAGTTTAAGATAATGCCCAGATATTTCACCTCCTTTTTTAACCTCAACTTCCTGCCCTCATAGGAATTTTGTTGGGGGGGGGGGGGTAAAGTTTGGGTTTCTGGAGACATAGAGTATTTCTGTTTTATTCATGTTGATTTTTACGTTATGCATTTTGAGCCATTCCTTTGCTTCATCAAGGCAGGAGAGTATCTGTGGGCATATTGGGTTGGAAGCCTCTATGGGATAATATATAATTATATCATCAGCATAGAGATGATAGTTTACCTTATGGTTTTTGAAAATATTGCATATTGGTTGGATATAGAGGTTAAATAATAGATCGGATAGGGAGGAGCCCTGTGGGAGACCTTGTTCTTGGTTGTAGGTTGCAGATGATAGTTGGCCATGCTGTACCTGTTGTGTGCAATTAGATAAGTAAGACTTTAAACCAGTGAATTAGTGTTCCCTGCAGTCCAATTTGCATAAGTCTATTGATTAGTGTGTTGTGATTAATACTATCAAATGTGGATGCGATGTCCAGGAAAACTAGGATAACTGTATGTCTGTGTATGTGTCTCTCATTGGGACTTTTGGGAGCTACATGCATGTGTGTGTATCATGAAGAGTGTCGGGGGATGCATGCATGTATGTGTACAGGGTTGTTTATGTTCATATCTTTCGGGGAGTGTGTTCATGTGAAAAGCGTACACTTGCATTGTGACAAAGCAACATGTTTCCTCTTTCTTTATTTGGAAAATCAAACATTTCTTTGGAAGCGGTATGGAGAAACACTTTATCATCTCTCATTGAAGTCTATCTCTTTATAGTAGCAGGGGCTGCATGAGGAATCTTTATAACTGATGTTATTTATACATTAGTGTCTATCTTCACATAATGGATGTATGGTGCAGGGTGGGTTTCTGTTTGTTGGGGGTGGGGTGCCTGTTTGTGGTGGGGAAAAGACCCCAGATTTGTATATTTTTTTAAATTCTTTTTGGGTTGTTTGGCTTCTCCATTTTTATAGATTGTTAGTTATGAATTGTAATGTTTTTATTTGGAGCCCAATTCCATAACCTGAACGTCTGGACGTCCAGAGTATGGATGGGGCACAGGTGCACCCGATTCTGCAACTGCGGGAGCAGGCACTTAGATAGCCTGGACTGGCCCCAATTCCACTGTATGGGACATCCAACCTACTGCCCGGCCAGCCCACCCTATGCTCCTGCAGTTGTGCCGATGCCATGGACACCAGGACACCCAGCAGGAGCGCTGACAGTCTAACGCCACTCAAAGCCTCCTTTACCTGCCACCTGACTCTCGGTGTGGTCTGGCAGGGCCAGGACTGGGCGGTGGGGGCCTACCTGCAGCTGCTCTGCCATTTGTGGGGCTGCCCGGCCTGATCCCCTCTGTCGATGGGACTTATTCCATCTCTGAAGTGGAATAAGTCCCATATCCATCTTCCAAACATACAAGGCCCTGAGCAGAATAGGCCCTATAAGTCCAGATGCTTTGGCCCGCCCCCACTCTGCCCACTCTCTGCTTCTGGCCCGCTCCCATCCAACGCTCCCCACACACCGGCACAGTATGTGCGAGGAGGCAAGGGAGTGGAATAAGGTCCATTCGAATAGCGGGGGATGCACACTTGAATCGGACGTCAACCCTGCTATTTACCTCTCGACATGACCACCTTGGTGAATATGGTTTCTTTTTGTCAATATATCCAAGATTTTGTATAACCACAAAAATATTTGCCCAGGTTTAAGAGGAGAATTTTTCAGCTTGTCAATAGGATTTGTCATTGTTTATGTTTTAAGACATGGAGGGCTGGCAAAAGCAGAAAAAAAGGAATTGGTGATTGTGAGCCCTGAATCTAGCCACAAGGTGTCACCATCAGGAAATGACCACAGCTCCCTCTGCTGGGGCTGTGAACACAGTTTCTGCAGCCTCCCCAACCTCAGCCCACCCAGGAAGTGCAACATTTTAAGGCAGCGTATAGTGCTTAACATCTGAACCACTGGGCTCTGACTACTGAATTGGTCATAATTTTGCCTAGATGCAACAGTGTATTCATTGATCCAAAATCTAACCTGAATCCTTTCCAAATGTTTAATCCAGGGAGGAGAAGTGCTTCCTTTCCCATTCCAGCCCCTTGGCAATGCCTTCCTTCAGGTGCAAAAATGGACACCCATAGAAACATGACGCAGCCTATCTAGTCTGCCCTTCCATATCAACTACAATAGTCCTCTTTTTACCTTTAGAGATCCTCTGTGTTTGGCCCATGCTTTTTTGAATTCAGATACTGTACTCGTGTCCACCACCTCCACTGGGAAACTATTTCATGCATATACCACTCTATCGGTAAAGAAATATTTCCCATATTACTCCGGAGTCTATCCCCTTTTACTCTCATCCTATGTCCCCTCATAGCAGAACTTGTCTTCAATTGAAAGAGACCCTCCTGTGCATTTATGCCGCGGAGGTATTTAAATGTCTCTATCATATCACCCTTATCCCGCCTTTCCTCTAAAGTATACATATTAAGATCTTTAAGTCTGTCCTCATATGCTTCATAACGAAGACCATTAACCATTTTAGTAGCCACCGTCTGCACCAACTCCATCCTGTTTATATCCTTTTGAAGGTGCGGTCTCCAGAATTGCACACAATACTCCAAATGAGGTCGCACCAGAGACTTACACAGAGGTATTATCACCTCCTTTCTTCTGCTGACCATTCCTCTCCCTATGCACCCAAGCATCCTTCTAGCTTTTGCAGTCATCTTACCTAGAAGTCTTACCTTTCATCACCTTTCCCAGAATGTAGACAAGACACATGGAGACTAAAGGACACTGAATAAACAGAAGATAATTCAAGGAATCCTGTGTTAAAGAATATTTTGTGCTGAATTTGTTAGTAGTTTGCTTCTTAGCATTATGTTGTTTGCATCCTATTGTTGCATTGTGACTAGAGGCAAAATTAATGTTTAAATTAGAAAAAAGTACTTTAGAAGTGCTTTGAGTTTTTTATTGAATATGGTGGATAAAATCTTTCACAGCCAACATTAAGAAACATGCTAATAATATTAATTGCAGTGCTAAATAGTAGATTGTTTCAATAGAAACCATAAAAATATTGCACTTACTCCATTGCACTGCAGTGCTTATGCCGATTAAATCACAGTATGTTTGATTCCAAAGTGTTACTGTCCAACTATGGTCCAGAAAGAGCTGATGATATCCATTAGGAGAAGTAGATGGTTAACTGGAGCACCGATGTTTTGAAGGCAGCCCATTGCCACTCCTTCCCAGAACCTGCAGCAATGATATTAAAATACGGTGCTTATTCAAACCCTCCAACCAGCCACTTATGGCCTCTCCAACACAAACTTTCTGTTTGCATGGGCGGAAATGGATGGTCAAAGCATAACATCAGAGGATTTGGTTATGTTCTGTATTCTAATGTCATTGCAGTTGCTGCAGGTCCCAGGGAGGAGGGGCAGCAGCTACAATGGGGGCGGGGATGGGAGAAGAGGGGGAGGCAGGAATGAGGGTTCGATGCTTCATATCCTTGCACCGTCTCTGGGTCCAGGCTGATCATCTTATGGCTGAGCCCTCAATTGAATGCTGTAGCCAACAACTGCAAAACAATTGTCGAGCAGTGGTTCCTAAATGGTTCTCAATTCAATGGGGTGTTTAATCGAGAAGAAGGGACATGTGCTCATTGGAACCAAAATGCAAAATGCAACAAAACAAGCTAGTTTCCTATCATTTAAAAACCAACTGAAAACAAAGCAATAACATTCATTATTTGTGTTTCATCTTTGGCGTCCATCATTGGCAAATAAAGTACACTAAAACTAAACACTTAGGGGTTTATTCCAATCCTCGAATAGCGGAGCTGTATGCCCTACCTGGATGTACATCCACATTATACATCCTCCTTGCCATGCAAGGCTTCCTGTACGAACAGTGGAGTTGTACAGGGAGCCTTATACCAGAGCAGGAGGGGCAGGCAGGAAGTGACATGAGGGCATTGCGTGAGCAGGTCACCACTCTGGACATACAAGGCCGATTCTGAGGTCAGCCCTGTTTGTCCGGGGTAGGTCAGTTAGACGGGGGACTTTTTCCACCTCAGACGTGGGGTAGTGGTGGCAGCCAGTGGGGACAAAACATTGAGGTGTGCAGGGGGAGCCCCGCAGCTAGACCCTGGCCATGGGATACACAGGTTGGACGTTCAGTAGTGAATAGGCCTCAATCAAAAGGAAAAACAATTAAACAAAATTAAAAAATTATAAAGCAAAACTGCCAGTGTGCATGCCCCTATCCAGAATAGAGGTCTGCACATGATACATATCCTGCTCCAGTGCTACAAGGTGTAGACTATGTAGTAGCAGTGTTGGTTTGCTTATGGAGTTGCAATGAGCTCTTTCCAAAGGCAGAAGAATCCAGGGAAATTGGTAGGCTGCCTTTGCTGTACTGTTAATCAGTAGTGTCTGCTATAATTTATTGAACAACACGATGCTGGAAAAGAGCCCGTTAATTATAATTTCAAAGTGGTAGGGTTGCAGTACAAGGTGGGGAGAAGGATGCTCTCTGGGCATGGGGTTTCAAAACAAGACTTATCTTGCTTGAACTGCACATAAGATCTAATTTTCCAAGAACTGCAAGGCTTTTTAATATACCTGTTTCTACCAGTTTGACTTGGTCTTGGATCTGCTCCAGCTGATTTAGCTTTTATTGAAGTTCTTAAGAGGAATTCTCAATTGACAAGGCTTTGCCCACGTCCTAACCTCATTGTCCTTTGACTCTGAGAAATTAGGTTATGACTCCTCTACTGCAGTAAAAGAAGTCACCTTGGTAAGTGATGCAAATGGCTCTTATCCAATCATTTATCCGAAGTACAGTATTCCTCTGATTCCAGGATCCTGGGCTTGTGGACATCTCCTGGATACTCCCAATACGAAATGGTAACTAATGTGCTACATCCTTAGGTCATAAGCCAAGATATATGGTTGCTCAGAAAAGCATTGAACCCTAGGAATGAGGTGAGGCATGAAGGAGGCTCTACAGACCTGATCTGTTAGCACTTACAACATAGGATTCTACCCTCTTCCCATTTATTGTGCTAGTTGAACTTCTTAATAATTTAGGGAACTGTATGCCAGCAGTGTTTGTGGCACATCATTCCTGGTACATGTGCATGGACAGAGGAACAAACATGGTGAAAATAATCAGCATGTTTCTTCCATTACAACGCATACCTAAAAACGTTCTATATAAAAAAGGGGATATACATGGGACAGAACTCTGATAGAGTAGCTGTATACAGCCAATGGGAGTGGAGGAGTAGCCTAGTGGTTAGAGCACTGGCTTGGTAATCTTGTGGTCTTAGGTAAGTGTAATTGCCTCAGATGAAAGACCTGGCAATCTACTTCTGGTCACACTGCCAAGAAAACCCAAGAGCTGCTGGGTCACCAGGAATCAGAATTGACTTGAAGACACAGTGCATACAGTTGATGATTTAGGACATTATTGATCTAAGGGGCCCTTCTACTACTTTTCTGCCCCTACACTCATTTAGGGCAAAAGCTAATGTGCATTATGTGTAAAGCCTCCATGATAACTCTCTGTGGCGTGACGAGCATGTTCTTGACAGTTAATGCATGGATGAGTACACCACAAGCGCACTTAACCCCACCTATTAAGGTTGCATCAGGCGTACCTGTACTGATGGCAATATTGACAGTTTACGCACGATATGTCCTCCATGCTAACTGCAATATGCTTACCATGCCCATTCTCTGCCCCTACCCTGGCCATTTAGCACACCAGTGCACAAATGCAGTCATCATGTGATTCAGTGTGAGGTAACTGTTACCATGGACCCGAGCAGGTAGTTACCGCATGCAAAAATATGCATTAATTGCTTAGCGCACTTTAGTGAAAGGCCCCTAAGTTGGTGAGATGATCATGACATGAAGATAAATGTTATCAGGGGCAACATTCCTGTGAAGCTGCATGGGAGTCCTCTGCTCACGTTGCTGGCAGTAGGGAAAGGTGCTGCCATATTGCGGGCTGCTTCTCATGACTAAAAATGTGATATGACAGCACATTCTCTTTACTTTTGTTCTTTCACTGCTTCCCCAGCACATGCATGCCCTCACGTGCTCACACACTTAGCAGAGCACTGAGCACCCTCCACACACACACTGTCTGCGTTAATTATTAACTCAAATTCGTGATCATTAGATTGTCCATACTTACTTGGTTCCCCACTGCTGCAATGCTCATCCTGGCCAGCCAGACCCCTCTGAGCCCTGATTGATAAAGCAGGCTTGCCAGGCTGCAGGCAAAGCCTTGCCCTAGAAGTTGCCTGGTTTATTCTGCACAATGCAAACCATCACACACTACGCCCTGGCTGAACGTGCCCTTGCTGGCCCCCTCATGCACACCCTTTGCCTCTTTGCCACATGACTTTGATTCCAAGTCCTGACTTGATTCACATCACTCAGGCTGAGCTGGCCTGGCATGCTGACTGCCAACATGCTGCATGCTGGAGGAGGCAGAGCAGTGGCAAACCTGGAAGTAATGAGAGGCAAGCAGGGCAGCAGGCACTGACTACATCTGTGACTTTGTGAAGTCCAATTTGCTCTTTTATTGAGCGGAATCCAGCCCAAAAATAAATTCAGTGACGTGAAGGAGTGGACGGTGGACAGCTCGGCTGAAGAAGCGGGCAGTGGACAGCTCGGCTGAAGGAGCGGATAGTGGACAGCTCAGCTGGAAACTGGTAAACTCTTTGGGGCTATGCTTAACTATGAGCAGCAGGGAAGCTGAGCCTCCATTGTGCAGGGGCCAGAGACAACAGCCCCTTTTGCCTATAGGTAAAAACAGCCCTGATGAAAGCACATGTTGCTATTCCCCTGGAAACAGTGCAGCCATGAAACAAGCAGGTATAGGCATGGATGCCTGAACAACCAAGGCCAAACAAGCTTGTGCCATTCTGAAATCACACTGCAATGTACTTCTCCATTGCTCTGCCTGGGCCACATCTCCACCCATGCTAGATGGACATTCTCATGCTGGAGACATCTATATACATAGCCTTCTAAAATGGCTCCAGGGACATCGCCATGACTTGCACATCTATATGCCTGTTTTTAGACATCCAATTCACGAATAGGGCTTCTAAAATGACCCCTCCCCCAGTCTAAATGTCTGTGCCAAAGCTTATAAAGTATTTTTTGCATTTGTTGTTTACTGCTACATTATGCAAAGGGATGGATTTAAGATGTTAGTGTCCATTGGTAGGATCAGAAAGAACTGGGGAATGGAGGATCCTCCCCCAGATATCATAGTGCATGATTCTAAAGCAAGTGGAATTTAGCTCAGGTATTTGGTGGTTTCAAAATCTGGCACTGTAGGTTGTTGCCTATGTCCAAATTGGCTTATCAACCAGGGTGTGAAGATATAATGAGAAGGTTCTTTCCTCCTGAATGCAGAGTATATGTTTCATTTAAAACCATGATGGTCCTATGTGCAGTGTGTCACACATGTGAGCGTTGTCTGTCAGGAGTAAACCATTGACCTAAATCCAGGCCTGGTTATGCATGTTTGTTTCCTTTCCTTTTTTTTTTTGCGTGTTTATATATTTCTTGGGTTGGTTTCTCTTTTTCATGCTGGTAAAAGGATTTTGCCCTTTTCAGAGTATCTCACAGGATGCTCTTCTCAAAAGTATTTAATCAAATGACACCGGACATTTGATGGGAAAAAATATAGAAACAGCTTAAAGCTAAAATCGGATTCCCTTTTACAGCTGCACAGGTGGAGAGCCTTTTTCAATTGAAAGGAAGATCTGGAACAAGGGGACATAGAATGAAGGTGAAAGGGGAACTCAGGAGTAATCTAAAGAAATATTTCTATATAGAAAGGATGGTGGATGCATGGAATGTCCTTTTCGCAGAGGTGGTGGAGACCAAGGACTGTATCTCAATCCAAGAAAGCATGGGACAAGCACAGAGGATTTCTAAGGGAGAGGAGGGGATTGAAGGGCTGGTGTTAGTCATAAGGGAACGAGATAATTGCCTAGAGAACCGTTTCCTGGGCAGCCCATTGCTGCCGCTGCTGCAGTGGCAATCACTTTACAACCCTCGCGGCGCTTACCAAAATCCTCCGACACTGTATGCTGATGGTGTTTTCTTCCCCTTCGATGCAGGCTTCCTGTTTGCATGGGGTCAGCAGTGGCTGGAGGAGTTGACTGATGGAGCAACAAAAATGTGTATTGTGATGTGATTCCAGAATGGCACAACGGCCCTGGTTGTTGAGGTGTTCATGCCTATATTTATTTAGCTGTATTTATATCCCACTTTTCACCGGGTCAAAGCAGTCAATTGGGGGATACATTTAACACGAGGGGATATGAGACACATACGCTAATACTTACAGGGAACATGGGCAATGGAGGGTTAGGTGGCTTGCCCAAGACCACAAGGAGTGCCTATAGGACTAGAAATCCCAGTCCCTCCGGCCTGAGATTGCTGTCCCCAGGTGGGACTTGAACCCCGGCCCTCCAGCCTGAAGTACCTTGCCCTAACCACTAGACCACTCCTCCCAACAACACTATACCTGCTCCTAACTACAAATTAGAAGCAAGAAAGTGCTACCAAGGGGAAGAGCACAATGAGGTATCATAGGAGCAGTTGATATTTCCTGGGCAAAGAAACCTGCATAGAAATACAAACCCCAAGCAGATTAATGACCCGCCACTGCACATCTGAGTGTCTGGAATATCACTGAATATGGTCGTCCGCCCTTCTGGAAAATACCAGCCCGGACATCCAAGAAGTCTTTTCTGCAGCCATCCATGTGAGGACATCCATGTTTCTAAAATCGGGTGGAAATGTAAACGTTCCTGAGGGTTTTCACGTGTTTTGCCCTGGACGTCCTTTCTAAAATGCCACTTTATATGTGTTTTATGTTATAGGTTACATGGTAAAGATGGCGCTTTTTACATTTCCCAAGCTACTTTGTGTTTTCTACGGACAAAGAGGAGAGTTGGGGTGGGGATAAAAGAAGTTCAACATCTGTCACAGCCAGCAAATGATACATTTCTGCTGGACAAAACAGATCTTCTAAAAACGGATGAGTGAGGAAAACCTGGCTCACCCCCACTCTCTCCAATTCCCAACTGCCAAAACCAAACTGTAGAGAGCACAATTTAAGAATGCATTCATCTGAAGGCTAGTGTTTCTTCCTGGACCGTGACAACAGCAGGAGACTGATCTGCACACTGCATTCCTCTTCAGATCCCAGTCCCTTCTACTTTGGGGCCTGTAGTCCTTTTTATCCTGTTGGGAAGAGTCTTGGGGTGCGGTAAGACTGGCAATCAAACCATGACTCAGTCGCAGTCACAGATGATCTGAATCAAGCAGCCAAGTACAGCAGTATAAAAGTATTTGCATATTTTCAGCGAAGGTAGTATCAGTGTCACTTTTACGTAGGGGCAGCTGTCCCAGGCCCCTGCACAATGGCTGCCCAATTGCCTTGCTGCCCATAAGTAAAAACAGCTCTTTTCCTCCCTTCTGCTCCCTCAGGCCGCTTGCGTTTTAGTGTACAGACTGAAAACTTCCTCCTTCCAGTCTGTTCACTAAAACACAAGTGGCCTGAGGGAGCAAAAGTGAGGAAAAGGGCTGCTGACCAATGTTCCCACAAAGCAGCTTAATGCTGCATGGGAATCCTCCTCCAGCTTTCCTGTCGGTGGGGGGAGGAGCAATGCAATCGCGTTTAGGATTGCACAACATAGGCATATCCCAGACTGCCTATCCTCGGGACCTGCTTATGCTGCGCGATCCTAAGTTCAATTGTGTTGTACCTCACCCCACCGGCAAGAATGCCAGCGAAGGACTCCTGCGCAGCTTCAAGCTGCTTAGCAGGAACATTGCCTGTGTTGCTCTCGGGGGGGGGGGGGGGACACGAAAGGGCAGGGAGATGGCGTGAACAGGAGGAAACACATTCTGGAAAGTTTGCACAGAGCCCCATAAAGGGTTGAAGCAGCCCTGGCCTTCATCACCACAGATAATATTTCCTGGCCAAAGAAACCTGCATCTAAACATATACTTCGCACATCTCAGTATCTGAAATGGCAGGCCAGAAAGTGCTAATCTCAGAATACAGTTGCCCCCCTCCTCCCCTGTAATACCATGGTCAGAATGTCCAAGTACCCCATTCTGTGGGCATGTAATTCAGGGGCGTCAGCCTTTGTGAAATGGCTTACACTCATTCACGTTCCCATCTTTGCCATCTACATGGAGTCCTGTCTCCAGAACGGGTTATAGCGATGTTCATCTTTCAGGGTGGAGACAAGTGATTTCAAGTCAATTATATGTGCACTTCACTTCTATCACTCTCTCTAATTTTGGGACATTCTGCTCTGGACATCCAGATTCTTCCTAGATGGCCCTTCTAAAATGCCACTTCACGCCTGTATCTAACTAAGGGATTGATATTCAGCCCTATGCATCTGGTTAAATATAGCATATAGTTTTGCATTTTCAAAATCATGCGTATTCTGGACAGAAAAAATATCCACACAAAATATAGGTGCCTATCTCTGGATATTTTAGCCTGATGCAATTTTTAAGATGAAAGTAACTAAACTTTTCATTTGGACTTATGCAAAATCTGGAAGATAAAGAACCTGGGAATTGAAATTGAACACGGCCAAAACCGAGTTTCTTATTTTTTCTCCTAAACCCACCACCGCCCCCCCCCCCCGCCCCCCTCCTCCATTCTCAAAGTCTGTGGATAATGCTGTACTCCTCCCTGTTTCCTCAGTTTGCAATCTTGGGGTCATCTTTGACTCCTCCCTCTCCTCCATATACATCCAACTGATAGCTAAAACCTGTCATTTCTTTCTCTATAAAATCAGCAAAATCCACCCCTTCCTTTCTGAACACACTTAACTACTCTTTAGTCACCTCCTGTCTAGACTTTTGCAACCTCCTCCTTGCTAGTCTCCCTCTGAATCATCTCTCTTTCCTTCAATCTGTTCAAAACTCAGCTGGGTGGCTAATCTTCCGCCAGCCTCGATGTGCTTATATAACCCCTCTTCTCAAGTCGCTTCATTGACTCCCTATCCGTTTTCATATCCAGTTCAAACTTCTCCTACTGATCTATAGTGCACTCATTCTGCTGCTCTTCACTTCCTTTCCTCTCTTATCTCTCCCTACAACCCTTCTTGAGAACGCCGCTCTTCTGGCAGATCCCTTCTATCTGTGCCCTTCTCTTCTACTGCCAGCTCCGATTCTTCCACCTTACTGCTCCTTATACCTGGAACAAACTACCTGAGTCTGTATGTCAGGCGTCATCTCTAGCACTTTTCAAATCTAGGCTGAAAACTCACTTCTTCGAGACCGCTTTTGGATCCTGATCCACTTGGTCTCCTGTGTGTTTCCTTACCATTCCCCTAGATGTATCCTTGTCCTTAGCTGTTGTGTTGTCTCTCTTGAGTAGATTGCAAGCTCTGATGAGCAGGGACCGTCATTTACATGTGTCTGTACAGTGCTGGTGCTATGCAAATGATCAGTAGTAGTAGTACCAGCAAGCTGCATGGAAGTCTTCCACCTATGCTGCTGCCAGTAGGAGGAGGTGCTGAAATATCACAGCACCTCCCCCTATGGGCAGCAACATGAGCAGAGGACTCCTACTCCGCTGGGGACGCTGTGCCTGCTTATACAGTTTTGGTAATTGCCCTCTAAAAAGATTTGGAGATTTTCTTGCAGCACGTTTCTCCATCTTTCTGCATCACCCAAATGATCTGGTTCACAGCTCGCCTTCCAAATTCTGGCAGAATCAATTTGGGCCACCAGAAACTGTTGTAGTGAAAGTTCTCCAGCCTTCCATATATTCTAATGAAAAACTGGGGGTCTATGTCCAGTTCAATGTATGTCTTCTCTTTTATCCCCCTTAGCTCTGCTTCACCTCTAAGCGAGAATGAGGTTGGAGATGGGTTACATAATGGGCTTATGATGTTGGTACTTCTGTTCTATTATATTGTATCCTAATGCTGACTTTGTAAAGGCGGTTAATCAAGTCTATAATAAACAATTTTTAATATTTTTTTTAATGCTGAAATTCACTTTGAGGCTTCTATGTGCATAAAATGACATATAAATGTAAAAGTGAAATGAATAGGAGGAAATGCGGTTTTGCTTCTGCTCTTTGGGACATTAATAAGCTGATGTCATTCGAGACAGCTGCCTTGGAGAGGAGGAAATGGCTGATGTCACTCTTCTGACACTGAGAGCTCCTTGCTCATTGGCTGGGCTAAATATGTCTTGTTGCTAAGGCAGGGATATACCATGTTGTTGCTGGCTGGGCATGACGGCGGCATGTGATTGGGCTCTTCGCTTTCGCTGTCTGAGGTCTACCCGAAAACGACAATGCCCTGTGGTTCAGAATACAGCTGCTCGCATTTCCTGGCCCTGGCAGGGTACAGAAATGAAGATCCTTCGCCAAACAATGCAGGCCTGCAGTTTCTTCTCACACTGTGTCACTGTTTGTGTTTTTAGATTACTGATTGTGAGATTAATTCAGCCTTAAGAACCCACCATGACGGCAGCTTTTGCAGGCCCTTTCAAGAAAAAGAGGTGATTAATAAGTATATGTAAATAAATAACCATGGATCTAGATAATTAGACAGGCTGAGCCAGTCCTGGTTTTGTCCTATTTGCATCTGTAGACTCCTTATTCCTACTGTTCTGAAGAAACCTTGGAACTACAAGTCCATGAATGCAATGGGGAAAATCAGAGCCGCCTCATCCTGTCTTCAGTGACCTGAAATCACTTTTTTTGTGTCTTTGTACTATAAAAAAAATGTTTGAAAAGGTGAATAATCTGGTTTGCTTGTCTCTCTCTTTTAGCTGCATTTATACAAGTTAGCAAACACCTGGTTCAGACTAAAATCCAAACTTTTATGCCCACCATAGATTTTTCCGGCTCACCTTGCCTTACTTCTTTTTGTCACATGGATCTTAGTGGAGACACCCTATATCTAAATGCAGCCCACTTCAGAGATCCTTATGGCTGCAGCTTCAGGCATGGTCTCCCACCTAATCTATGGCTTTTAGCTATAATCTCACAGTAGCAGATGTTTTGATATCTGATCCTCCCTTGTCCTGCCAAGTCTTTCTTAATCATCAATACCCCAAACTTCTCACTCTGCAATTCTGCTATCTGGTGAAAATATATTCTTCTAAAACAAAACAAATTAGAGATCTACATGGAAAAACAATCATCTGTTGATTTTGGGCCCAATGATGAAACACCATGGCAGTCTGCTGCTGTGCTTAAATATTGGCGGATTATTCAGCGGCAGTATCCCGACAGTAGCTGCTTTTGAATATCCAGGTGAAGCAGTGCTATCACGTTAGGTGCCAACATTTTCTGCCAGCAGTGATTTCCAGGCACACAAAGAAAGCAAAGAGTCTATGGCAGTAGGAACCAACACCTTTATTATAGCGTAACCCCAATGCGTTTCGGCTTCTGCCTCCCTCAGGGGGTATAATCTCATTAAAAAAATCATATATGAGTATTAAAAATTAAAAACATATTAAAACAAACTATAAAAATCTATAATTCTAGTCCCATAAAAATCTATAAATCTAGTCCCACAGGTGCTCCTTATGGTGTTGGGCAAGCCACTTAACCCTCCATTGCCCATGTTCCCAGTAAAATAGTTATCTCCAAGTTATAATGCCCTGTTCAATGTAATTTCAGTTTGTTCAATGTAAACCGCCTTGATATCATGAAAGGTGGTATATAAGAAATGTTAAATAAATAAATAAAAATAAATGACATATTATACATAAAATTCAATTTAAAACAAATCAAATAACTAAAAATGAAGTGAACTTTCCAAAGCGCTAGGACGGACTACAATATAAAAGATACAAGGATACATACTAAAAAGGAATCATAAATGCAAAATGCAAATGGAAAATAATAATAGTATAACGAGTCCCAGGTCACATATATAGTAAAAAAACCAGACCTAGCAAGTAAGCATATAAAAATTCCAAGGGACATATATAAAAGAACAGGACAGACTCTGAGACATGCATGCAAACTACATAGTATTAATAATACTGTTTATGCCTATTAAGCAATATATGTGTTACAGCAAACGTGGATGAGGAAGACATGTGGGTACAGTGAAAAATACTGAAGCATTCACTATTGTGTCGGTTCAAAACGCTCAAATGCTTCAACAAACCACTGATACTCGGAGATCTATAAAAGCAAACAATGGGTCCTATTATTTATTCTAAATGGCAGCATGCTGGACTGGCGGCACATAAAAAACTTAGAGAGTAAAAGTATTATCATAGATAAATCACTTGCCAGATTCTTACCGAATTCTGTTATCGTACCAGCAAAGCAGTAAAGACATACTTATGGGAATGCCATACTTTTAAAAGTCGCCACAATTTGTGCAGGAACTCATGAGGTCAGAGGGCACATATGCCGGTTTCCCAACTTTTTTACAAAACTTTTTTTTTTTAATGAATTATTATTGGGTCACAGTGTGGCAATATAACCAATATGTGTATGATTGTAGTGTGGTTCAAGTCAGGACAATCAACAAGAGTGGCTTGCTAATCAAAAATCTGTGTTTCCTTATCGTCCCTCAAGTCCAGTCCCGGACCTCTGGGGTTGTGATCCTCCTCCAGCAGCTTGGAGACTGAGAAACATCACTCTTGTGATGTCACTGGCATATATAACCACTGGGTCTGCCCTCTCATTCCAGTTATCTCAGTCTCCAAGCAGCTAGAGGATTGTGAGCCCGGAGGTTCGTGGCTCACTTGAGGAGCAATTAAGGAGTTAGAGTAGGGTAATGGTGATAGGATTTTAATTTTAACTTTAATTCTGGTTTTCCTATTTCTTTTAAAGGTGGGTTGTTGGCCCTTTAAAACTACATTTAAATTTCCTGCTGAAGTACCTCCTCCCCCCCCCCCCTCCCTTTCTCTCCTCCCTATCACTCTGGAGAGGGGATCTGTGTTGCCTAGTAAGCAGGCAAAGGCAGATTAACTGGACCGGTTCTTGACCCCGCGGCCAGTTTAAAGACGCCAGTGGTTTCGGCACAAATGCACGCAGAAGTTTGCCTGCTAGCATTGGGGGCCGCGGGTGAAGGAGAGCACCCAGATCGCCAGCGTTTTTTTCACCGCGTGAGTTTCTCTGCCGCAGCGGATGCGATTGAGCGGCAGGAGGGCAGAGACAATGGAACAGTGCAGCGGAGGTAAGAAAAAGGGGTCCGGTTTTTGGAGCAATCGGGATTGCTGGACATGCAGGAGGGAGGGGGCCGAGGAGGAGCCGACATTGCTGGAGCGGGCCACGCCGCATGGCTCAAGCACGGGAAACTTCATTCGACCGTGGTGCTCTACCAGGGCACCTGAGCGGGCCGCGAAGCTTCATTTTGACATTTGTTCTTCAGGAACGGATTGGGACAGGTTAGCTAAAGGGTCCACATCAGTTTAAAAAAAAAAACGTCAGAACTTAAGCAAAGCTAATTTCAGTCACAAATAGGTTGGGTTGCCTAGGACTGGGCTCAAGCAGGATCCTGCTTGACAGTATATACAGTAGCATGTGGTTGACTGGGATGCCTTCTAGACCGCACTGTTTAGTTTGCGGTGCTAGAAGAGGAGCAGTTTCTGAGACTGGCGTGTGTAAGGGCTGCACGCAGGAGGAGGCTTCAATGGAGAAGGCATTGGAGGCAACTGGTGAAGGGCACAGCAGTGGTCCTGGGATGCTGGCAGAACAGCTCTCTTCAGAAATCCCAACCCCGGAGCCGGTAGCAGGAACGTCTTCCTCTCCGGATCTCCCGACATCACGGACTTCGTTGCCAGGGGGCCTGGCGGCAATTTTTTCCCCTGAATTTGTGGCGCTGATACAGCAGGCATTTGGAGGCCTCCAGGGGAGGGCTGCAGCTACTTCCGCTGTGGGGGTGCCAGCCGATAAGAGACTCGGCACAATTTTGGACACTGCGGAGTGTGATACAGCAGACCCTCTGGCAGAAAGAAAAAAAGTTTTCAATTTTGAAAAAAACAAGCTTCACATGCAATTTCCTGAAGGTCCACATAGAGGGAGCAGGAGAGCCAGCATGGAAGCAGAGGAAACACGCCTCTATGGGCAGGACCTAGAATCAGTTGGTCCCGATTTAAGCAGGGACAGTGCTGAGTCAAAGAGAGTCGGAGTCAGAGACAGAGCAGCTTGAGGAGTTGAAGCAACTTGGAGAGCAGGCCAGAGAGTAGGCCGAGAAGCAGGCCAAGGAGTAACTCAGAGAGCAGGCTGAGGTGAAGGCCAAAGAGCAGGCCTAGAGGAAGGCCAGAGACAACTGGAAGGAGCAGCACTGCAGAGAGCAGCCAAGGAAGGAGGTGCTCTCCCTTCCAGCCTGAGAGGAAGCCCTATCCAGGGAGAAGGGCTGGGATACAATCTGAGAAAGAGATATCCAGCTGAAAAGAATACCCAAGGAGAGAAAGGTACTTTTAAAGATTTTTATAGAAGTAACCTGAAGGAGGAATGGAAAACTCAGAGGCCTGGGGAACAGGGAAGAGCTGAGAGGGCGCGGCCATTAGCCAACTGCCACAGGGGTGGAAGTGAAGGACAAGCGCATCAGCTGCAGCCATGCCTCAGAGAAGTTTCTCCCCATTCTAAAGAAAGAAAGACACACAGGGAATACTTGAGCCTGCAAGAATTGGAGGACAATCAGGCTAGGCCTCAAGCCTTTCCTGTAAGAGACTGCAGGAAGTTTAAAGGTAAAACAGTTGTTGCCTGCAATTGCTTGCCTAAACCTAGCACCAGAGAGAAACAAAAGAATGAGTTTTATCTGTATGATAAGGACACTTTTATGCAAAAAGTAACAGATAAGCTCTCCAAGAAGAAAGCTAGTAATGCTAAAGGCTGGGACAAGCGAACTTTTAAACCTGTAGCAGATGAACAGCCAGGGTTCTATACCATAGCCAAAAACCGACGCCCCAAGCTGACAAACCAGCATTGGAACACAGTGTGGCATGCTTTCAGAAAGCCCGAATTCAACCCTCCTGAGGTTTCAGACTCAGACCCCTCAGAGATGGAATGGATGCCAGGGGAATCTGAGGTTGATGAGGCAGTTGAACCCATGGATTGTATTTATTGTACAGTAGGAAAGCTTTAAGCTGTTTGGAGCAACAGAATGTATGAAGAGAATACAGGATGCCTTATGTTTTAAGTTTCTGTGAAGATTAACCATGTTATTTTGAACGTTTTGTGTGAGTTGAACCTGATACAAGGAATGATACAGCCCTGTTATTGTCTTAACCGCATATTTTGAACCATTTTGCGTAAAGGTGAAATAAATGCCTTTTTCCTTTTTCCCTACACTTGGCTGAAAGTCGCTTTATTGGGAAGTTGGCAACGAGGTTGGCACAGAGGGCCGCTACCTCATGACCCTCGCAACAGGCCAACCCTAATACCCCTAATCTTATGCGCTCCCCAGCCCCGGTGGAACCACTACGCCGCCACCAGAGGGGGCTGCGGGGGACAGGAGTCAGGGATTCCGGCAAAGAAGTTCAGAGGTGATAAGGTTCAGTCGGAGCCTTCCATAGCTTCGGAGGGAACCCACTCTGAAGGAGGAGAGCCTGATTTGGAGTTGGATGAGGATTTGGAGGAAGGAGAAATAACGGAACAAGAGGATCAGGCGAGAGTAGTTCGCATATTTCGGAGAGATGAGTTGCCAGCACTCATCTCGGAGACTCTCAAGGCTCTGAATATGCCGGCGATGGAGCCGGTAGAGGATTCAATCCTGGAAGACCCGTTGTTGCAGGCCTTTCGGAAGAATAAAAGAGCTTTTCCAGTCCACAGGGTAGTGTGAGAGATGATTCAGGAAGAGTGGAACATGCCCGAGGCGGCCCTTAAAGGAGCAAGAGTTATGTCCCGCCTGTATCCTCTAGTGGACCAGGATCAGGAGCTCTTTAAAGCTCCGCGAGTCGATGCAGCTGTCTTAGCGGTCACCAAAAAGACTACCATTCCTGTGGAGGGAAGTGCGGCCCTCAAGGATGCTCAGGACAGAAAGCTCGAAGTCTTGTTGAAGCAGGTGTTTGAAGTGAATGCACTGTCCTTGCAGACTTCTATTTGTGGAGCATGGGTAGCGAGAGCCTGTCTTCGGTGGTCGCAGAGAATTCAAGGGGAATCAGTAGAAGGAGTGACCGGGAAAGCGTCCAGGTTGGAGACTGGATCAGCTTATTTGGCCGATATTCACTATGATCTCATTCGAGGTTTGGCGAAGAGCGTGGCCTCGGTGATTGCGGCTCGGCGTTATCTTTGGCTGCAAAATTGGGCAGCAGATGGTTCATCAAAAGCCAGGCTGAATAAACTCCCCTTTAGAGGTAAGCTACTCTTTGGGGAAGACTTTGATAAGCTGGTAAATTGAATTGAAGGAAATATCGATAAATCGGGAAGATGTCTTACAACTATTAGATAAACTGAAGAGTAGCAAATCACCTGGGCTGGATGGTATACATCCAAGGGTGTTGAAAGAACTGAAATATGAGATTGCAGAACTGCTATCAGTAATTTGTGAACTATCATTAAAATCATCTCTAATACCTGAAGATTGGAGGATCGCCAATGTAACACCAATTTTTAAAAAGGGTTCCAGGGGTGATCCGGGAAACTACAGACCGGTGAGCCTCACGTCAGTACCGGGAAAAATGGTAGAAACCATCATAAAGAATAAAATTACTCAACATGTAGATAGTCACAACCTAATGGGAGACAGCCAACATGGCTTTAGACAAGGAAGATCTTGTCTTACTAATCTGTTATGTTTTTTTGAAGGAGTGAATAAACAGGTGGACAAAGGTGAGTCGGTTGATATTGTGTATCTGGACTTTCAGAAAGCCTTTGACAAGGTCCCTCATCAGAGACTTTTGGCAAAACTAAAGAGTCATGGGATAGGAGGCAGTGTACTATTGTGGATCAGGAACTGGTTAAAAGATAGAAAGCAGAGGGTAGGGCTAAATGGCCAATTTTCCCAGTGGAGAAAGGTGAATAGTGGTGTACCCCAGGGATCTGTGCTGGGTCCGCTGCTTTTTGACATATTCATAAATGACCTAGAAAGTGGAATAACGAGTGAGGTTATCAAATTTGCAGATGACACAAAACTATTTAAAGTTGTTAAAACCCAAGAGGATTGTGAAAAATTGCAAGAGGATCTTGATAAATTGGAAGACTGGGCATCAAAATGGCAGATGAAATTTAATGTGGACAAGTGCAAGGTTATGCACCTGGGGAAGAACAACCCAAACTATGGTTACACGATGCAAGGTTCCACATTAGGAACCACCACCCAGGAAAAAGATTTAGGCATCATTGTGGATACCATGTTAAAACCCTCGGCCCAGTGTGCAGCGGCGGCCAAGAGAGCAAATAGAATGCTAGGTATGATAAGGAAAGGAATGGAAAATAAAACAAAAGATATTATAATGCCTCTATATCGTTCCATGGTGAGACCGCACCTTGAATATTGTGTGCAATTCTGGTCGCCGTATCTTAAAAAGGATATAGCGATTTTAGAAAAGGTACAGAGAAGAGCCACCAAAATGGTAAAGGGGATGGAAGGATACTCCTATGAAGAAAGGCTAAAAAGGTTAGGGCTCTTTAACCTGGAAAAGAGACGGCTGAGGGGAGATATGATAGAAGTCTATAAATTAATGAACGGAGTGGAACGGGTAAACGTAGATCGATTGTTTACCTTATCAGAATATAGAAAGACTAGGGGACATGCAATGAAGCTACAGGGTAAACAATTTAAGACTAATAAAAGAAAATATTTTTTCACTCAACGTGTAATCAAACTCTGGAATTTGTTACCGGAGGATGTAGTAAAGTCTGTTAGTGTAGCTGGGTTTAAAAAAGGTTTGGACAAGTTCCTGGAGGAAAGGTCCATAAACCATTATTAAGAAGTGACCGAAGATATCAATGCTTGACCCAGTACAAGCATTGTGGAACTTGTGTCTCTTGGGGAAACTGCTAGGTACATATGACCTAGATTGGCCACTTTTGGAAACAGAATACTGGGCTTGATGGACCTTGGTCTGACCCAGTATGGCATATCTTATGTTCTTATGTTCTTAAAGGACTTGGGGGAGCCCAAAGGTGGTTGGCTGCCCGAGGAAAAGCAGAAGCAGGGGCAGCCAACTCCGATGCCAAAAGGGCAGCAGAGGGAGTTTCGTCGTTTTCGTTCCCCGAGGTTCAGTCAAGGCCAGAGAGGTCAGTTTCCCTATCGGTCCCCAGGTTTTCGAGGATTTGGGGGATTTTCAGTCTCTTCCTCCTCGAATCTTCGAAAGACACAATGAAGTCAGGGGGACCCAGGTGGGACTGGTACCCGTAGGAGGTCGGCTACGGGATTTTTATCTTGCTTGGATCCAGATTACATCAGATCAGTGGGTGTTAGAGGTCATTCGGGAAGGTTATGCCTTGGAGTTTCACCGACCGGTGTTGGATTCATTCATGCAATCGCCATGCAGGGCACGCCTCAAGTGTGCTGTGGTGCCATAATTCCAGTACCGGTGGACCAATGCGGCTACGGTCGGTATTCCATATACTTCGTGGTTCCAAAGAAGGACGGGGCCTTCCGGCCAATTTTGGATCTCAAAAGAGTAAATAGCTGTCTTCAAGTATCTCATTTTCGTATGGAGACTCTAAGGTCGGTCATAGTGGCGGTACGAACAGGTGAGTTTCTCACGTCCCTGGACCTTTCAGAGGCATACCTGCACATTGCAATCTGCCAGGAGCATCAGAAATACCTCAGGTTTGCGGTTCCAATGGGACATTTCCAGTTTCGGGCCTTGCCGTTTGGACTGGCTACAGCACCTCGAACATTTACCAAGGTGATGGTGGTCGTAGCGGAGTCATTGCGGAAGGAAGGGGTGCTAGTGCATCCTTATCTAGACGATTGGTTAATCAGAGCAAAGTCCAGGGTGGACAGCGAGACAGCTACAGCCAAAGTCGTAGAGTTTCTGCAGAGTCTTGGATGAGTGGTCAATCAGGAAAAGAGACGGTTGGTTCCGTCACAGAGCCTGGAATATCGGGGAGAAAACTTCGATACGAGAGTGGGACGGATCTTTCTGCCCCAGCATCAAGCACAGGCATTGAGGGATCTGGTCCGAGAATTTCTCAACAGACCGAATCTGATGGTGTGGCATTATCTTCAGTTACTAGGGACCATGGCCGTGACTCTCGAGCTGGTTCCATGGGCGCGATGCATATGAGGCTATTACAGCGAGCCCTACTCAGATGGTGGTCTCATCAAAAGGATCGGTTATCACAGGCGCTGCCCTGTCCACCTGAGACGCGTCAGGCGCTGCAGTGGTGGCTGCAGCCGGAATGCCTAGAAAAAGGAATGCCCTTGGAAGCTCCCGTGTGGATTCCGCTGACGACGGATGCCACTCTTTTAGGCTGGGGAGCTCACTGTCAACATCGGTTGGCTCAGGGTCTGTGGACCGAGCTAGAATGGAGTTGGTCGATCAACAGATTGGAGTTACGCTCAGTAACGTTGGCACTGCGAGAGTTTCAGCCTTATCTCCGAGGGAAGGCCTTCAGGGTGTTTTCTGACAATGCGACGGCAGTAGCTTTCATCAGTCGTCAGGGAGGTACCAGCAGTGCCGCGCTGGAGGACAAAGCCGAGGCACTGCTCTACTGGGCCGAGGCGCATCTAGTAGCTCTGTCGGCAGCGCATGTAGCAGAAGTGGACAATGTGGAGGCCGATTTTTTGAGTTGCGTAAGAGTGGATCCAGGAGAGTGGGTCCTTCATCAGGAAGTGTTCGAGTTGCCGGTGCAGCGTTGGGGCACGCCAGTAATGGATCTCATGGCCACGTTCCAGTCGGCAAAGGCCAAACGTTTCTTCAGCAGAAGACAAGAAAGAATGTTGGAAGGGCTGGATGCTCTGATACAGCATTGGCCAGAACACCAACTTCTATGCGTGTTTCCACCTTGGGTGTTGATAGGGCGGGTGTTGCAACGCATAGAATGTCACAGAGGATTGGTGCTGTTGATTGCGCCAGACTGGCCAAGAAGGCCTTGGTATGTGGATCTGATGAGGCTGGTAGTAGCGATGCCATGGTGCCTGCCCTGTCGAAGAGACCTGTTAGCTCAGGGTCTGTTGCTCATGCCACACATGGATCGATTCTCTCTTACGGCTTGGCTCTTGAGAGGGCAAGACTGAAAGCGAAAGGTTATTCCGTGGCGGTCATTGGGACCTTGCTGAAGGCGCGGTGGAGATCGACCTCGATGGCGTATGTCCGGATATGGCGTATTTTCGAGGCCTGGTCTGGGGACAGAGACGTGGTTGCGTTACGAGTGTCTTTACCGTAGGTGTTGGTGTGTTGGCGTTCTTGCAGGATGGCTTTCAGAAAGGTCTGGCGGTGGCGTCCCTACGGGTACAATTAGCGGCGTAGTCCTGTTACAGGGGGAAGGTCAAAGGAGAGGCCCTGGGAAGCCATCCAGATATAAAGCATTTCTTGAGAACGGTGAGTCTCTTGAGGCCGCCGTGTAGGCAGGTGGTTCTGACATGGGATCTTCACATAGTGTTAGAAGCGTTAGTGCGGGAGCCCTTTGAGCCGTTGTCTCGGGCGACGTTGAAGGACCTCACTCTCAAGGTGATGTTCTTGGTGGCTATATGTTCGGCACGAAGAATCTCCGAGTTGCAGGCCTTATCTTGTAGGAAACCCTTTCTGTCTTTTTATGACTCGAAGGTGGTCTTGCGACCAGTTCCGGCCTTTTTGCCCAAAGTGGTTTCGGCTTTTCATGTAAATCAAGTAGTCTCCTTGCCGATTTTTGAGGAAGATACTGGTGGGACTGCGGTAGGGAGTTACTTCTATTAGATGTCCGTCGGGCATTAAAGAAGTATTTAAGTAGGATGGCGAATTTCCGGAGATTGGATAGACTGTTCTCTTTGGAGGTTCTCGAAAAGGAGACATGGCGTTGAAAGCTTCCATAGCGAGGTGGCTCAAGGAAGTGATAGCGTCGGCGTATCTATTAAAAGGCAAGACTGTTCCAAAAGGTCTGAAAGCTCATTCGACTAGGGCGCAAGCAGCATCTTGGGCGGAGTACAGTTTGGTACCAGTTGATGAGATTTGTAAGGCGGCGTCCTGGTCGTCTCTAAATTCTTTTGTCAAGCATTACCGTCTGGATGTTCAGGCAGAAAGAGATACATGTTTTGGCTCAGCAGTGCTTCAGGCGGGTTTAGCAGGTCCCTCCCGTTGACTTTTGTGGTACTGCTCTGTTACATCCCCAGAGGTCCGGGATTGGACTTGAGGGACGATAAGGAAGGTTAAATTAGATTTACCTGCTAATTGTTGTTCCTTAAGGAACTCAAGTCCAGTCCCGTATCGCGCCTGTTTATTCGTGAACTATGGCCTGAAGGAGAAGATCTTTCACAGGTAAGAAACATTTGGTTCCTGAGGGTCTGGTTCATGGGGGCGGCTGAGCTTGAGGAGAGTTCTAGAGGGTGTCAGTTTCCTCCATAAGGGGGGAGGAAGAACCTCAGCATTTATAAGATTGTTGTTTAATCGGGGAAGAGTGAACAGGAAAAGGGACGTTAATTGTTTTTTTCCTGTTAACTACAGGTTCAGTTGTTTGCGGTTCTTGGTAGTTTTACTAATTAATTGTTGCTCCGGTGAGTCTGCTTTGTTAATAGGTTACTAGAATGAGAGTGCGGACCCGGTGTTTATATATGCCAGTGACATCACAAGAGTGACGTTTTTCAGTCTCCAAGCTGCTGGAGGAGATTCACAACCCCAGAGGTCTGGGACTGGACTTGAGTTCCTTAAGGAACAACAATTAGCAGGTAAGTCTAATTTAACCTTTATGTGATGTAAAGACACTTCCAATAGTGGGAATCAAACCTGTAAACCTCCGTTCACAAAAACCTCTGATGCTTTAATTCTCGAACTACACAATGAACAGCTCCAAATACCCTCTCAAAACCTATACAGACAAGGAGGTGATACAGCATTGATACCGGAAAGCATTCATGATAAAATTATAAGGATCATAGTCTATGATACTAAAAGAATAATAATTGCCAATCAAAATATCTCCCACAGGCCGTTCCAACAAAGATAGGTAAACCAAAAAAGGACCATAATAAATAAGGACCTGATAAAACTTAAAAGCCATATACAGTGTTCCAACTTGAGACCGATTACTTCTTTGACAGTGTTGGTGAAAATAATGGAAAAAGATATGCCAACGCAATTGGATGAGTGTTTTGAAAAGGAAGGGGGATTGGAGTGGGGACAGGCAGAGTTTTGCAGGGGATCAGGTACTGAGATGTTAATGTTGGTAATTAATATTGTAAATATTTTGATGTACCTGCTGTTTTGATGTACCTGTTGTTCCAAATGTAAATCGCTATGATTCCCGAAATGACGGTATATAAAACACACAAATAAATAAATAAATAAAAATAAATCAAGCCAGAGATAGAGGGGAGGCAGTGGCAATTGTTACTCTACATTTGACTGCATCTTTTGATTTGGTGGAAAGTGAGATTCTTGTTTCCTGCTGCCATCAGTTAGATATTTTGGGGAGGGTTTTGAGGTGGTTGGCCTCATTCCTGCAGGAAAGTAGGTTTCATGTACAGTATGGGGAACAGATGTCAGAAGTGTGCTATTTGCTTTGTGGTGAGCTGAAAGGATCAGCACTGTCTCCTAATCCTTTTAATGTTTACTTGCAGCCATTGGCACAGTTGATTGGAAGCTATGGCTTCTGGGGGTTTTATGTGTTTATGATGTGCAATTGGAGGTTCTGTTGGGGAGCAAGGTAGGAGAGTAAATTTGTGAATCTGGAATTAATAGTACAGTGGTTAGAGGAGAATTGTATGGCCTTGAATATGGTGGAGTCATAAGAACATAAGAACATAAGAACATAAGATATGCCATACTGGGTCAGACCAAGATCCATCAAGCCCAGTATTCTGTTTCCAACAGTGGCCAATCTAGGTCATATGTACCTAGCAGTTTCCCCAAGAGACACAAGTTCCACAATGCTTGTACTGGGTCAAGCATTGATATCTTCGGTCACTTCTTAATAATGGTTTATGGACCTTTCCTCCAGGAACTTGTCCAAACCTTTTTTAAACCCAGCTACACTAACAGCCTTTTCTACATCCTCCGGTAACAAATTCCAGAGTTTGATTACACGTTGAGTGAAAAAATATTTTCTTTTATTAGTCTTAAATAGTTTACCCTGTAGCTTCATTGCATGTCCCCTAGTCTTTCTATATTCTGATAAGGTAAACAATCGATCTACGTTTACCCGTTCCACTCCGTTCATTAATTTATAGACTTCTATCATATCTCCCCTCAGCCGTCTCTTTTCCAGGTTAAAGAGCCCTAACCTTTTTAGCCTTTCTTCATAGGAGTATCCTTCCATCCCCTTTATCATTTTGGTGGCTCTTCTCTGAACCTTTTCTAAAATCGCTATATCCTTTTTAAGATACGGCGACCAGAATTGCACACAATATTCAAGGTGCGGTCTCACCATGGAACGATATAGAGGCATTATAATATCTTTTGTTTTATTTTCCATTCCTTTCTTTATCATACCTAACATTCTATTTGCTCTCTTGGCCGCCACTGCACACTGGGCCAAGGGTTTTAACATGGTATCCACAATGACGCCTAAATCTTTTTCCTGGGTGGTGGTTCCTAATGTGGAACCTTGCATCGTGTAACTATAGTTTGGGTTGTTCTTCCCTAGGTGCATAACCTTGCACTTGTCCACATTAAATTTCATCTGCCATTTTGATGCCCAGTCTTCCAATTTATCAAGATCCTCTTGCAATTTTTCACAATCCTCTTGGGTTTTAACAACTTTAAATAGTTTTGTGTCATCTGCAAATTTGATAACCTCACTCGTTATTCCACTTTCCAGGTCATTTATGAATATGTCAAAAAGCAGCGGACCCAGCACAGATCCCTGGGGTACACCACTATTCACCTTTCTCCACTGGGAAAATTGGCCATTTAGCCCTACCCTCTGCTTTCTATCTTTTAACCAGTTCCTGATCCACAATAGTACACTGCCTCCTATCCCATGACTCTTTAGTTTTGCCAAAAGTCTCTGATGAGGGACCTTGTCAAAGGCTTTCTGAAAGTCCAGATACACAATATCAACTGACTCACCTTTGTCCACCTGTTTATTCACTCCTTCAAAAAAACATAGCAGATTAGTAAGACAAGATCTTCCTTGTCTAAAGCCATGTTGGCTGTCTCCCATTAGGTTGTGACTATCTACATGTTGAGTAATTTTATTCTTTATGATGGTTTCTACCATTTTTCCCGGTACTGACGTGAGGCTCACCGGTCTGTAGTTTCCCGGATCACCCCTGGAACCCTTTTTAAAAATTGGTGTTACATTGGTGATCCTCCAATCTTCAGGTATTAGAGATGATTTTAATGATAGTTCACAGATTACTGATAGCAGTTCTGCAATCTCATATTTCAGTTCTTTCAACACCCTTGGATGTATACCATCCGGCCCAGGTGATTTGCTACTCTTCAGTTTATCTAATAGTTGTAAGACATCTTCCCGATGTATCGATATTTCCTTCAATTCTTCCACACCTTTAAATACCACTTCAGTCATGGGTAACATCCCTACATCTTCCTCAGTAAAGACCGAAGCAAAGAATTCATTCAGTCTTTGGTGTTGTGGTTTGATTGGTGAATTGGAAAGACTTGGGTGTGTGGCCCTCTATTGCAGGACAGCGATTGAGGTGTAAAGAAGTTATTCGTGACTTAGGGGTACAGTTGGATGGTGATATTGTGTTGCAAGTGCAGGTGTCAAGGGTGGTTAAATTTGCCTATAGCCAATTGCATCCAGTGAGGCAGCTAAGATCCTTTTTGGAGAGTGAGGCTATGTGACCATTGACACAGGCACTGGTTATTTTACTACTGGAATACTGTAATCTCCTGTATGTTGGCTACTATGTTATGTGATACGGAGGTTGCAGATAGCCCAGAATGCAGTGGGGAGGATGTTGAATGGATGAAGTAGATGGAAATCTGTGGCAGATGTTTTGAAAGAGTTTCACAGGCTACCAATGAGCATTGTATTTTTAAATTGTTTTCATTGATATTTAAGGTTTTGAGAGAGGGTCGACCTGTATATATACGGGGGGGTTGTTGCAGTGGCATTCCTTGGGGAAGCCATTGCATTCAATTCAGGGTTGTTTTTTGGTGGTTCCTGATTATTCTCAGGTCCAGTTGCAGAAGTGGCTGAACTGGGCATTTGTGGTTGTGGCACTGGGAATGTGGAACAAACTCTCGCTAGAACTGCAGCAAGAAAAGGATTGGGGGTTGTTTTGCCAAAAAGTGAAGACTTTGTTATTTGGAGGGTGGGGTGTACACTAATGGTTGAAAAGCTTTGGCTCCTGAAGTTGCTGTGGGGAGGTTATGGTGGATAGTGCTGCTATTGTGATGGGAATAAGAATTAAGCAGGAATCGGGAGGGTGGCGTTTTTGATGGGTGAAGTTTGTTTTTATGTGAGGTTTTATGATATTGTATACCACTTTGAAAGACTTGTCATGTTAGCGGTATATAAGTGCTTTTAAATTTAATTTATTAATTTATTTTATTTGTGAAATTTTTATACCACCATTTCAGTTAATCATAGTGGTTACAATAGAACAACTGGTACAATAAACAAGTTAACAAGTTAATTATCTTGACAGCAACTTAGGCCTGCTTTTTATGCAGCTGAAGTCATCTGGATAGGTGCCAGCTGAAAATTATTGCCGCTCGGATAAGGTTGGCGCTTATCCAGAGAGTGGCAGCTCTGCCCTTGCTCCACCCACTAACTGTCCCGGCACTAACCGGATAGTGTCTCTCTGAATATCTCGCTCAGTGCCCTTCTCTAGATAACCACCTGTGGGCTATCTGGAAAAGGACTATGAATATCAGCCTCTTTGTTTTCCTTTTATTTCCTTTTAGTTTTTAATTTTAGTGCATACTAAACCAATTAGCATGCACTAGAAAACCTTTAGTAAAGCTGACGTGAGACCCTTTTCTTTTGAAAACTATGTGACACCCTTACCATGTTTGCCCAGTTGTCCACTTTTGGTGGCCTTTATTTCCATATGTCATAGGCAACTGCTATTTTATTCATTTAATTTAACATATTTGAGACTAGCATTCTATGCTTATACAGTCTCCACTGGGCTCATTAAGAAAGTACATTGCTCAAAAGTCAGAAAAAGTATCATCTACAACTTAGCTTGTCAACCTTTATTTCTGTGGGGTTTATTTATGGGTTGTTTTTACAGACTGGAAATGTGTTTCCTCCAGACAAGTATGTTAAAAGGTTTAGTGGTTTGTTGCTCACTTCATCCAGACAAATCGCTCTCCCTCATCTTTTAATGTTTATTCCCACGGAAAGGCCGCTTGCTTAGGAGCTCTGCTGACGTTCCTCTGAAGATCCCTTGTGAACAGTCTTTTCACTCAAACTGGGCCCAGCAGAAGCTGACTAAGAGGGAACGGAATGAGAGTAAAAACAACTCCTGAAGTGCTGGAGATTCCTGAGGGGGTTTTGTTTCCAGTGCAGATGTCTTTTGGCCTTTAGATGGACAAACATTTCTTTCCTCAGAATTGGTGCAAGTGAAATCACAGGCAATTTTTTCGTCATCAGCTTCTGTCTCCCTCTCTTGTTTTTCACTCTCTTGCTTATTATTTCCCCCTGGAGCTTAGATTATAATTTATTTATTTATTTATTTATTTATTTACATCTCTTATATACCGCACTATTTGCGATCAGCGCGGTTTACATAGAACAAACAATATCCGACAATAAACAAGAGTCAGGTCATTACAATGAACAGGAGCGGTAAACTTGGATAACAGGGGAAACTATCTACATGTGTGGAACATTGAACACGGTAACTGTATATATGAGAGATGGAGTTATTGTGTGTTGCTCATACATGGTGGCTTATTCCTGAGATAGCTGCTTCTCCCCTACCTCATCTCCCTTTTCTTGATTTTCTCTCCGTCCCATCGAAACGTGCTCGTCTCTCCTTGCTGTATCTTTCTTTTCTTCTCTCCTCCTCTCACCCTTCACTCTTCTTCTCTCTCTCTTCCCATTGCCTTAGCCTGTTCTCTTGCTTGCCTTGACTATCTCTTCTTGTTTCTCTCCCTCCTCCCACTCTAGCCTGCTTTTCTCTTTCCTTATTCTCCCTCTCCCTGTTTCTCGTCCAATGGGTAAGAATGATGGATGACAAGATCAGAATTTGTAGTACTTTATTCATTCTTTGACCTAAGCATAGTTAGGGCACAACTGTTGAGTTTGCCAGTGTTTTAGAAAGAGAAAGGGCCCGATTCTGTCCCGCATGTAGATCCCTTCTGTGCGTCCGGTCTGAACCGGATGCAAAGAGGGGATCACGATTCTAATCCCGTGGGGCACGTCTAGCCCCACGGGATTAGAATCGAGAACAGTCCTGCATATGCAGACCAGGACGGCGATTCAGTCTGGCCTGCACGTGTAGGACTGCCCCCAGCTAACTCAGTAAGGGCTTTTAAATGGAGCCGCGGCGCCATGGCACTGTGGCTCCATTTAAAAGCCATGATGCTGGCCGCCAAATAAAAGTGTTTATTCCCTGCAACCCAACCCCCAATATGGCCTCCTAAGGCCAGGGCTGGGCTTCAAGGAATAAGCCCTGGCCCCATCTGTGCTCCAGGCTGGTCAAACAATCACGTCCAGGGAAGTTATTCCACCTCAGAGGTGGAATAACTTTCCCCAACATTTCGCCGGCCCTGGACATACAGGGTCAACATTAGAATCGGCCCTATACATCCAGGGCCGGCGACCGCCCACTGCTTGCCCAGACTCCACCCCCAGGCTGCCCCTTCCCTGCCCCCATCTAACTTCTCCGCACAACCAGCGGGGAAGTTAGTCGGGGTCAGGAGCTGGCATGAATAGCGGGGATGGACGTTCCATTGGGCCATCTATCCCCGCTATTCATAGCACAGAATAACCCCCAAAATGTTTAAGCCCCAGTGAGAAACCATCAGCTTTTGGATTTACAAAGTGGCTTCTGTTTCCATGCAGTCCCTGCTTTTGCTTGGAAAATCAAAATGAATTTGCTTTAGATTTAGTCCACACCTTTTCAGTAGTTGTTCAAAGTGAGATACATTCAGGTATGGTGATTATTTCCCAGTTCCCAGAGGGCTCCCAATCTATGCTTGCACCTGAGGCAATAGAGAGTTAAGTGACTTGCCCAAGATCACAAGCAGGGCTGGCCCAAGAGTTGGTTCAAGGGAATGGCGCCCTAGGCAAACATTAAGCCTTATGCTCCCCCTGGCTGTCAGAATCTATTGTTTAGCTTTGAATGCCTTGCTCTTTGCCACCCCCAGAAGCTGCTGGCCTAGGCGACCACCTAGTTTGCCTGGTGGTTGGGCTGGAGTTCCGGGGGGGGGGGGGCAAATTCTTAGGTTAAATTTTTGGAACCTCTGATAAAGAGGAACTGGATGTGGCCAACCAGTCCCAGTAACAAACCCTGCTATCCTTAACGTTATTCATTGTACTTGGGTCTTTCCAGGTCATGCACAGTTTTCTCAGTCATCAGAGTACCTATGACTAATCTCACTCTTTCTCAATCATGCAGGCCAGTTTCAGCCGCTCCACAGGCTGTCACATCACCATTTTTACAGGCTCGGGGATAAATAGGGAGCAAAGCTCTGCCTACACATCTGCACTGTAGTAAATATGTGTTCTTTTAAGTTACGATTTATGGCCAAAGTTAGAATCTGCCCCAGGGCTGAAGCTATTTTGGCAGGCAATGCAAATACTTTAACAGTTTTTTTTTCAAGGCTGCAGCTTAGGAAAAATAATAACACATACCATGAACAGTCTCTCACCAAGCTACTAAAGATCAAGTCAGTTTTGCTCTAAGTCAGGGATTCTCAACCCAGTCCGTGGGACACACCTAGCCAGTCTGGTTTTCAGGATAACCATAATGAATGTGCATGAGAGAGATTTGCATACAATGAGGTCATGCTTATAAATTTCTCTCATGCATATTCATTAAGAACATATGATGTGACATACTGGGTCAGACGAAGAGACCATCAAGTCCAGTATTCCAACAGTGGCCAATCCAGGTTACAAGTACCTGTCAGGTTCCAAAAAGGTAAACAGATTCCATGCTGTTTCTCCCAGGGAGGGGGGGGGGGGGCCCTGGATGTCTCTGGTCTTCTATAATAATAGTTTGTGGACTATTCTTCCAGAAACTTGTCCAAACCTCTTTTACATAAGATAACATAGTAACAAAACAAAATATATGATGGCAGATAAAGACTAATATGGTCCATCTAGTCTGCCCGGTAAGATGGCTAGAGTAGTTGCATCTGCCACTCCATGTAGGCCCCCCCCCCCCAACCCCCTCTAATCAGCATGGAGGAGTAGCCTGGTGGTTAGAGCAACAGCCTAACACCCAAGAGATCAGCCTACAATTCCCACAGGCACTCCTTCTGACTTTGGGCAAGTTGCTTTTCCCTCTATTTCCTTGAAAGGAAAGGCCTGGTAATCTACTTCCAGTCATACCTTTCTAAGAAATCCAGGGGCTGCTCGGTTCCCAGGAATCAGCAATGACGTGATGGCACTTAAAAAATATATTTTATTTTATTTTATTTATTTTTATTTATTTAGACAGATTTGTATACCACCTTATCCTTCAATCAAAGTGGTCACATCACATCACAATTGGAGGGTTACACTTAACATGAGGGTGAGGCAGCCAGGAAGGTAGCTGTGAGGGTAACCCCTCCCCTCTCAGCCTGAGTTACAGTGAAACAAAACTTAAACACATACCCTTTCGCCCAGAGTCCAGCAGACCAGAGCATACCAGTTTAGACAAGTCATTTAGGCATGCTATATGATAGCCCACAACTCCCTTCCCCCCCAGGGGCTACTGATTGGTGGAGAGGGGATACCTGAGACAAATGAGAAGCTAGTATGGGTTTGAAAACTTACTGTATATAAGACAGTGTGTGACGCCACTTGGGCTCTCAGATCGTTTTGTTCAGGGTGCCGGCTCTGCCTGAGACTGTACGCACAATAAACAGCATCTGTTTGCATACCGGTCTGTCTCTGTGTTTTCATCTGGGGGTTGGAGGGACAGACTTCGAATAGATAATAGATCTCCTGCTACATTTCCTGGTGCATTGGCCGGGAAACCTCCGTCTGTCTCTTCGCACCCCCAGGTGAAGGCATCACGGTTTGCGCAACCAGGACTCGCCCGGTCCGGGACCGACCTCCTGGTCGTCGACGGTCCCCAGCGCCACCGGACCTTTTGTTCCGGATGGATCCCTCGGCGTATCCTGCGCACTTGGTCCTGGACGGCCGACTCCCTGGGTACAGAAATCCGGCTTGATAGACTGGCATCCAAACTCTTCAGGACGGTGAGTACTCATTCTCTTAATTTTCTGAAATGGGTTGAAAAGTCTGGTTTTCAAAAGTCTGGTTTTCTGAAACGGGTTGAAAAGTCTGGTATGGGATTGGCCACCCCCTACGGGCGGTCCGAGTAAGAACCGTAGTCTGAGATATGGGGTTCTGAAACCACCACCTGTCCTGGTGTCTGGATTCGGGAAATGGGAGTTTTGGAGGGTATATATATATATATATATATATATATGTGTGTGTCTGTCTGTCTGTCTGTGTCCCTGCCTGTTGTCTCCCCTCTGCTGTCTTGTTCTGTGTTAAAAACGCGAGTGTTGTATACGGATCAGGAATAATTACAGTATGGGGTCTAGTGGATCCAAGAATAGGACTCCGCTGAAATGCATGCTAAGCCATTTTAAAACTGCCTTTGGGGGTGACTATGGAGTTAGGCTCACTGCCCCCAGACTAGTTGTACTGTGTGAGCGAGAGTGGCCCAACTTAATGCGAGCGTGGCCACCTGAAACAGTGAAAAACACCAGGTCTGCTGACTGCAGGGAGAGGGACAGTTTAGAAAATGGTTTTTTTTTTAAAAAGGAGAAATCCAAGAAGGGGGTAGATAATGAAAAAGGGACTGAGTCCAGCCCCAACCCCATAGCTTCTCCTCTAACCGCTGTAAATAAAGAGGAAAGGGACTGTTCCCTGTAAATAAAAGGGGAATAGGGGGACTCTCCTGTAGATAAAGGGGAGCAGGATTTACTGTATATAGACTGTTGTACTAGTATAGAAGTGAAGGAAGACAATTGTTTTATTTAATGCATATCCAGTTTCATTACTATGTTTCATGCATAATCAATAGTCAAAGAACCAAATTTTGATCATACCTCTCAGCAGTGAGTAAGGGGTAGTTGAAACTGCTAAGATAGGGGTACTTGAAACTGTTGAGACAGTTTGCATAACTACAGAAAGATACTGGGAATGAAACTATTGAAATTGTTTGCATGGCTACAGAAAGATACTGGGCGATCAGGGAGGAGTTCTTCTTCTAGCAGATGAATGGAGACCCATTAGAGAGGACAAAAGGACAATTCACCTAGGAGTCTTTCTCCTAGCAAACACATGGAAACCCATTAAAGAGGACAAAAAGAACAATTCACCTAGCCTCCAAACAATCCTCTTGTCATCAATTTTAATTGTAGAGTTTTTGAGCTTCTAAAACCATGGGGGGGTATCTCCCTTGAGCATCCTCAGATGTCTGACCAGCATCTTGATTGTGTACTATGTGTATGTCACCTGAAGGCTGGGAGCAAACAAAGGCTGGAGAAGGACTGGTCAAATTACTATTAGCAAAGATTTATGGGGTGGAGAATATCTGTAGGGCAAAGCTCATGTGTGAGAGCTATCTGCAAACCACTTGTAGATTATGAAGAAATTAAGACTTTTTACTTGTCTTTTTAAGGTCCCTGGTTTTCCCAAGCTGTTGTTAAAGCATGTTGCTTTTCAGAACTACCCAAGGGGGAGGGTTTAGTGAAATTTATCAAGAAAACCTCCTTATTCCAATCAGATAGGCTGCTATACTTAAAAGACTAATAGTCTTGTGTTTAAATGTTTTAATCTACAGTAAATATTGTTTTTTCTTTCATTGCTGACTGCTCATTGCCAAGTGCCCCTGGATGCTAGATCAAACAAACAAGGCATGAAACTAAGGAAACTGTTTCTGTTTTCCTTTGACCTTCAAAGTAGAGGTTAAGAGCTCTGACAGGACAATGGGGCATTCTGAGCCAGTAGTTACCAGATTGCAACTTGAAAATGATTTAAATCCTGAGTGAATAAGAAGTTTTATGTCATTTGAGAATGCCTGTTTCCTGAACTGTAAGATTCAAGGTAATTATTTTGCATTGTTAAGCTCTGCACTGATGACTGATGAACAGGACAGTAACACCATACAATATTGGATTTTAGGATAAATTCACCTGTTTTTCTGTATTTGAATTTTACGTGTTGGTGTCCAGAGACAAGGGGGTATGTTTACTAAACTGCGCACTTCTGCGGGGCGCACTTGAGCGTGCGAAAATGATGCACTTAAGTGCTCTTAAGTGCCCCGCACGAGTGTGCGTCACACTAACGGGCCCCGCATACGTGCGACGAACACGCGCACGTGTGCGGTGCGGTACTGTGCGATAGAGGCGGGGAAAGTCGAAAGGAGGGCGGAGGAAGGCCCCCGAGGGGCAGAGAGACGGGGTCAATGGGTGAAAAGTGGGAGGGGAGAGGCTCCCCGCACAGGAGCGGGGCCGAATTTACAAGTAAAAACTACCGCGAGTGAATGGGAACGGAGCGTAAACCCTTCCAAAACTCATTTCGTTTTTTGGAGCTTACCTGGGAGTGTTTTTAATGTTGCCCATTGATATTACTGGTGCCCAGCTTAGTTATGTTTGTTTTCCCCTGTTTTCGAGGTCATTTCTGAGGTTTATTTGCCCTTTTGTCACCATACAAGGTGAATGAGTCCACAGTAAAATTGTGCAGAGAAGGTTTTCTGAGCCGTTCGGTCAGGTTATCTATCTCCAGGGACTGCACTGTCTCTGTGGCCACAGTGTGGTGTAGCAGACACAGCCAGTGTGCCTGTAGGACCAGAGGGTCACAGGTTCAAATCCCAGCTAGCGCTCATGACAACCCAGTCCCCACAGTTTTACCCACCACAAAACAGTGATAGTCAGGACACCCCTGTATTGCAGAGCACATAAGCATGGTGCAAACACCCATATTTTACCCTACACTGCACACAAACCATACCAATGGCCATTACCTACAGTCAATTCCCCGAAATTCAATCCTGGAGTGCCACAACTCAATCCGGTCACATGCTTTTTCCAAGATAAGAACATGTCAGCATGTTGGCAGAAGGGTACAGGTGGCGGAGGGGCCAGTGGCTGCAAGCCACAGCACACAGTGGCCTAGGCCTGTGCAGGCTGGCACGGTCCACCGCAACAGACAGGCTCTGTCGCATGTACAGTCATGGCCTCCCCAGGGAATGCAGCACATCTGTGGCAACACAGTGGTGCAATGCACACAGACAGTGTGTGCAAGAACAGAAGGGCACAGGTTCAAAGCCCAGCTGGGGCTACTGCCAAACCTGTCCACATATTTTTCCCACAACTAAACCGTGATAGTAAGGACAAAACTGTATAGCTGAGAACATATGCATTGTTAATACGCCTATATTTTACCACACCAATCACAGACACCATAAACAGGCGCATTACCTAGAGCAGAGTCTCCCAAATGCAGTCCTGGAGGGCCCCACATCATTCAGGTCCCATGCTGCCTCTAATAATGATGCCTGTGCTGCATATCTATGCACCACCCCCCATGGTATGCAGATGTAGCTCATGCATATTTATGAGGGACAGCATAAAAACCCGAACAGTGTTTGGAACACCAGGACTGGAGTCGGGAAACCCTGCCGTACAGCAGCAGCCAACAGGGTCAGACACACCCACACACACCCCCCACAGGCCGCATTGGCCAATGCCTCCTGGAGAGGCAGTACATTGGGCCCTGCCTGTATCTCCCAATACTAGCAGTTGCAAACCTTAGCAATGCCACCCTACACCTGGGTATACGGTACATAGCTATCAAACGCTTCCTATGATATCTGGCATATATCAATGCCTACGTTAAGCACATTGTGGTCATTGAGCTCCACCATAACAATCATTCTGATGTTTGCGGTGTGAGCTGCAGGTCTGGTCCCTGACAGTGTCTACCACCCTGGGGGGTGACCCCCAACAGTATTGTGTACCATATCCATGCCTGTACTGTGCCCAGGACTGGTGTGGTGGTTATGGCTTCTGACCTCCTCTATAGTAGCACAATGCTGGCATAGGTGTGGGGGTGGCTGTCTGTCTATCCAGTGTGTGGTGGCTGCAAACACCTTCCACAGCCCACACTGCCAGCAATGTTGCCAGTATTGAGCTACCAATGTGCATAATGAGGAGCAAGGTACCATGGGTATAGGCCGGAAAGGGTGGCCTGGCCAGGGTGCATCTGCACAGGGCATAGGGCATTGACTGGGACATTGTAGTGCCCGGCCACCACCTACACAGACAGGGTGACCTCAGTATGTCCTGCTGAGAGATCACTCTCACCCTAACTGTGCAGTGACCACAGCATGGCTAGGCACCCCCATAGTGCTATATAGTATTTCTCTTGTGTGATAGATATGGGTTTCCTTTTGGGGCCCAGTCACTGATATATCTGCTTGCTGTGTATGCTGACATCCCAGTTCTGGGTGCATGCATCTCCACTGGGAACATGCACTATGGACTAACTAGCAGACTGTTTGTAGCTGGTATGTGGCTTGCAGGGTGCAGTGGCTGATGGCTTGCTACTGGAGTATAACAGATGGTGGTAGGGTGCAGTTTACCATAACCTGGTCTAATGTCTGTCTGCTATTGTGTTTATGGATGTGTATAGAGCTGCATTGACTGCCCTGTGGGGTGTCTGTTCCTCAGCAGGACTGGGGTTGATGGTCCCCTCTACTGCCACCTTTGCAGGGAGGTAGAATGTGGATCTATTGATGGGAGACTATGTTTGCCACCCTCAGACCTGAGGGGGTGTGGGGTGGGGTGGTGGTGGTGGTGCATAGCCCACCTGGGGGTCCATGGGGGCTACATCTGACTGAGACAGACAGAGATATCCAAGGTGTTTCTGCAGAAACTACCTATCTTACACATTAACACTGCTTTGGACCTCCATCAGCCATGGATGGTGTTGTGGACCTGGTCCTGAGCGCCTCATCGCACACTCTGGGTGAGCACAGTACCCGCACAATGTGACGGTGTGTAGCTACTCTGTGCCAGTAAAACACCTGGTCCATACCCCCTACCAGGCCGAGGTGTTGTGTGGGTGCACCCGGTCACTTCCTCCTACCAGGCCGAGGTGCTGTGGGGGTGCATTCCCCATCTTGTGTTCATCTGTGGACAGCTGATTTGCATGTGCAGTGCATCATGGGTACGGGTGGGCTAACCCTATCCTGGAGACCACAGCAGACTGTCTGTGTGGTGACGTGCAGGCTCTCTGCAGCCAGCCAGGGGCTTGCTAGCAGCTATAGAGCTGTAGCCCAATGGTTACTTCACTGCCTGTGAAGCCAGAGGTCATGCGTTCAAACCCACAGTGGGGTTATTTGATAGGGTTGTCCAAAGCATTGTTTTTCTTTAATGTACATATTTTGATGCCAGCAAAAACACCCTCAGCGTACTGTACCCATAGGGTGCCTCTGAGGGCGCTTTATAGGGCACCCTATAGGGCACCTTATGGTTCCCGTCCATATAAGGTGCACTATACATTATCCTGTGATGCAACTTATAGTGTGCCCTATAGGGGATATATTAGGGTGCCGTGGCGGACAGTGCACCTTATAATGTGCCCTATGGAGTGCCATATAGGGTGCCTTTTATGGCACCTTCCATTACGGCACGTGAGGGCGTGTTTGCTGGCAGCAATTAATAAAATAAACATACGGTGCTGCAGGAACAGATGCGTACATTGCAAAGCTGATGCCACAGCCAGCCTTACGTATTAGGCACCCTGGGGAGCTACCTCATGACCCCTGTATCAGCAGTCAGTGCCTTAACCATTGTGCTCCACTGCTGCTCCTCCATGCATGTCAGCGCACTGTGACAAGGCAGAGCCCCAGAAACAGGAGAAAATGGGTTTAAATCACTTTCTGTCACCTCAGATGCTTGGAGAGGCAGGACAGGAAGGGGTTAAGTTTCCTGCTCACAAACATTCTCTGCAGAGAAGAGCAGGGAAAGAACCACACCCTAGCTCTAGGCTAACCCAGAGACATAGCCAATCAGGGAGGTGGGAGGAGTCAGACCGGATTGGGCCACTCTGCACTCATAACCAGGAAGCAGCAGTTAGTAGAGAGAAGGAGGGGCTCGAGGAGCAAGCACTGGAGCAGCAAGCCCTCGAGGAGCAAGGCCTGGAGAAGAGGAACTGGTTACAGAGCAGTGCAAGCAGAAAGGCTGAGCCCAGAGGAACTAAGGAGAGAACCAGGGAAGGGAGAGTTCCTGCAAGTGGTCCAGGAAGAGACACAGGCAGACCTCAGCTCCATGAGAGAGAAAACCTTGGAGGTGACCCAGAACTGGATTCAGAAGCCTGGAATACTGACTTGGAGTCAGGGGAGTTCCCCAGAGGCAGACGCTGCAAAAACCAGGTCAGACCAAACTCTTCTAAGCCTTGTAAAGTAAATAGCTTTGAAAGAAGTCAGTCTATAGGAACTGACAATAGACTGCTTGCTAAAGGAGGCAGGGGTAAATCAGGCCCTGAATATAAACCTGAAGTTAATAGAGGGAAGAGGGGCTATAGAAAAGTCCCTGTTAGAAAGCTGCAAACATTTCCCTGCGATAGACAGCATGAGCTAAGCTCTAGTTCAGAAGAGCACACACCTGCTTGCCAGCAAGAAGCTAATTGGCAGCAACCGTGCAGAGAGCTAAGAGAAGCCTTTGAAGACCAGGCAGAGCTGAGGGATCTTACAAAGCAGCTACATAAGGATTTGTATGATAGAGTAAAGAACTATGTTGTTGTTAAGTGCCGTCGAGTTGGAGTCGACTCATGGCGACCCTCTGGATAGCTATCCTAAATTGTGTTCGGTCTTCAGTCAGGCGGCTCATTGACGACAGACTGGTACCCGTAGCTGCTGTTATTGTAGCGATCCATCTCATTGCTGGCCTTCCTCTTTTGCGTTGACCTTCTATCTTGCCAAGCATGATGTCTTTCTCTAATGATCTCTCTCTTCGCATGATGTGTCCGAAGTATGAAAGTCGAAGTCTTGTCATCTGAGCTTCTAAAGAAAGCTTAGGTTTGATCTCCTCTAGTACCGACTTGTTTGTTCTTCGGGCAGTCCATGGTATACACAGTATTCGCCGCCAGCACCATAATTCAAAGGCATCAATTTTCTTCCTGTCTGTCTTTTTCACTGTCCAGCTTTCACATCCATATGATGTTATTGAAAATACCATGGCTTGAACAAGTCGAATCTTTGTATGGAGAGACACATCTCTGCTCTTGAGAATCTTATCTAGGTCTTTCATAGCCATTCTGCCAAGAGCAATGCGTCGTCTGATTTCTTGACTGCTTGTTGCTTCTTTATTGATAGTTGATCCAAGTAGGTTAAAGTTGTTCACAATTTCAATTTCTTCTCCTTCAACGATGAACCTGTTGATTATGCCAGTTGTCATGATCTTTGTCTTCTTTACATTAAGGTGCAGGCCCATTTTGAGACTATGTTCTTTGATTGTGAGAAGCAAATGTTTCAGATCATCTTCGCTTTCAGCCAGTAATGTGGTATCATCAGCATAGCGAAGGTTGTTGATGAGTCTTCCACCAATCTTCACACCTCTGTTGTCTTCATACAGTCCTGCTTCTCTGATGATTTGTTCTGCATATAAATTAAACAGGTAGGGGGAAAGTATGCAGCCTTGTCTTACACCTTTGCTTATTTTAAACCATTCTGTTTCTCCTTGTTCCGTTCGAACTGTTGCTTCTTGATCAATGTACAGATTACGCAAGAGAACGATCAGGTGTTCTGGTATACCCATGCTTCTTAATGTGGCCCAGAGTTTCTCATGGTTTACACAGTCAAAAGCCTTGCTATAGTCGATAAAGCACAAATAGATATCCTTTTGGTATTCTTTAGTCTTTTCAAGGATCCATCTCACATCCGCAATGATGTTTCTCGTTCCTCGCCCTTTCCTGAACCCTGCTTGCACTTCAGGTAGTTCTTGTTCTAGGTATGGCTGTAGTCTCTTTTGAATAATCTTCAGTAGAATCTTGCTGGCATGTGGGATCAGAGCGATTGTGCGATAATTTCCACAGTCAGTTGGATCACCTTTCTTTAGTATTGGTATAAACACAGATCTTTTCCAGTCAGTTGGCCATGATGTTGTCTTCCATATTTCTTGGCAGAGCCTTGTAAGTACGGTAACAGCTGCATCAGATTGCTGCAATACTTCTATGGGAATGCTATCAATGCCTGGTGCTTTGTTCTTTGATAAGGCTTTCAATGCTGCTTCAACTTCTTCTTTCATCACCAATGGTTCCTGATCATAAGGTATAGGTTGAAACGGCTGTTGGTCCACTTGATCTTTATCATATAAAAACTCTGTATATTCCTTCCACCTTTTCTTGATCTTCTCAGCATCATTCAACATAGAACCTTGAGCATCTTGTAACATTCCAATTCGAGGCTGGAACTTTTTCTTTAACTCTCGCAGCTTTAGGAAAGCCGATCTTGTTCTTCCTCTAATAGTTTCTGCTTCTATTTCCTTGCAAGTGTCATTGTAGTACTTTTCCTTGTCCTGTCTTGCTGCACGTTGGAAATCTCTGTTGAGTTCTGCGATTGTCTTTCTTTCTCCTTTGGCTTTAGCTTCTCTGCGTTTCTGGGCAATTTTCAGAGTTTCTTCCCGTCATCCACTTTGGCCGTTTTTGCTTTTTCACCTTTTGTAGAGACTTCTCGCTTTCTTCCAGCACAACCTTCTTGATGTCATTCCATAACTCTTCCGGAGCTCTGTCATTTGTATCTAAAGCAGCAAATCGATTTTGCAGGCAGTCTTTAAATTCCAGTGGTATATTCTCAAGGTCATATTTTGGTGCATTCATGAGTGGTTTGCTCTTTTTCAACTTTAGCTTGAGTTTGCATACTAGTAGTTGATGATCTGTACCACAGTCAGCTCCAGGTTTTGTCTTTGTTGATGTTACAGAGCTTTTCCATCGTTGACTTCCACAGATGTAGTCAATTTGATTTTTATACAATCCATTGGGTGAAGTCCATGTGTACAGTCGTCGCTTGTGTTGCTGGAAGAAAGTGTTTGAGATGAATAGATCATTGGTCTTGCAGAATTCTATCAGTCTTTCTCCAGCTTCATTTCTGTTGCCAAGTCCATATTTTCCAACTACTTTGCCTTCTTCTTTGTTGCCAACTTTTGCGTTCCAGTCACCCATGACTATCAGGATATCCTGTTTGCATGTTCTGTCAATTTCAGCTTGTATTTGTTCATAGAACTCTTCAATTTCATTCTCTTCTGCAGCTGTTGTTGGGGCATATACTTGAATTATAGTTGTGTTGATAGGCAATCCTCGTAGACGAATAGAGATTAAGAAGAACTATAAGTATTCCTAATTGATGATTGAGTGCTGAGAAGCCTTAAGCCAATGTTCTAGAACTTGCATGAGAGACAGCAGCGTTCTAGTGAATGGAATGAATCAAAGCTTCATGTGGTACAGCTGTGAATAGAAGTCAATATAGAGAAACTGCTCCTACACAAGAAGGCAGTCATTAATAAGCCAGAGTTGTGGAGATTGCCATTTCTATGGGAAGCTGTTTGACACTAGAAAAAAGTACAACAGGAGAAAGATTCTTTATTACCAGTAGATACTGAGAAAGCAGTACTAGAAGATTGAAGCCCTGTTGTAGTAATGAAGCTGGAAGAAGGATGAGAGTTTGTAAATATTTTATGTGTCCCTGAGAAGTATCAGGAGAAGCTATATAAACACTTGAACTTTTATTTGGTACAGAAGGTTACCATTATACTTCTGTGGCGGGGGAGTAAGTCCTGTACGGTGTCCTTTGCTATACTTTGTGCAAATACCTTATGCATGAATAAAGCAATACTTACTTTGGAAACCCAACCTTGGCTGTCGTCACTCACTCCACAACTACAGTAGGAAGGCTTCAGCACTAACAAGGACTCTTTTAAACTCACCCCACTGTGTGGCTCACATCCCCTTGGCCTGCTTACGCCACAGGCTAGGCGGTGCGTTGTCACAGCACCTACGTATGCTTTTCATTCCTTAAACTGCACAGTGCTGCCATCAAAAACAGTACTCTGACCTTGCGGTACCTCATACGGCACCCTCTAAAGCGCCCTATAAGCAACATTCTAGGGTGCCTTGGCGGACAGTGCACTTTAAAATGTGCCTTATAGGGCGCCTTATGTTAACACGCTTTGAGGGTGCGTTTGCTAGTAATGATAATTAAACTAAAAATAACATGCCCCCTAAAGCACTCTTCCCCATAATACGCAATGCCTCAGCCAGCCTTGTTCATTGGGCACTGTGGGGGATCAAACCCCTGATCCCTGCATCATTGGTCAGTGTCCTAACCATTGTGCTGTGGCTCTGATCCTGTGCTTGCATATCTGCGCGCCGCCTTATGCCTCCCAATAATAGAACATCCTCCTATATCAATAGCGCACCGCCTAATGCCCATCTGCGTGCTGCCTTATGCCGCCCATTATTTGTATGCCTCCTAAAATATCACCTCAGCCAGCCATTGAGCACAGTGGGGGATTGAACCCCTGATCTCTGCACCATTGGTAACTACCTTAACCATTGTGCTGTGGCTCTGCTCTTCTGTTTGCACATCAGTGCGCCACATATGCCTCCTGCGCAGCTATCCGATGCGCTAAGGTGCGGGGCGCACAAGGGCGCCACGCACCTTAGCGCATATGTCAATCACGGCTTTTCTTCTTCAGGACGGAACGCCCACTCCTTATATGGCACTCACGCACTACCGCGGCACGCACATTACCGGATTTTAGTAAACATACCCCAAAGTGTACTTTGTTTTGAAAGTTTTTTAAATTTATTTAGAGGTCCAGTATACACAGCAATTATAGAATTTTGGACAGAGGCTGATCTGAAATTGCTTTGTTCCCAAGCATATAGAGAAAATTTAGTGGAAAGATGGAACTGAGTTCCCAGAAAATATGAGAATATTTGTAAAATTATTTACAAATAAAACGATAACATTAACTTGAGTTGATTGGACAAAACCAAATCTTGCTTGTCAGCAATGATCCAGGAGAGGTTTGAGAAAAAGAATGAGAGAGAGAGAGAGAGAGAGGCAGAAAGGTGAGACCACAGCCTAGGAAAAGGCAATAAACATGCTGCTTCAAGTGTGATGATCTGGGCCACCAGAATTCTGACTGCTCTAAGACTTCTCGAGGACCCACAAGGCCTGAAGAATATGAACCTTGTATATTTATGCCTCTGAAGAGACATGAATAGGCAGGGGAGAGTAGGCCAAGAAGAACCCGAGGAAGTATCGCCATGAGGCCCAGCCACAAATGCCTTGCAGGCCAAGAAGTATCTGAAGAAGTATCGTCATGAGACCCAACCACCAATGCCTTGTACCCTCTTAGGTCTCTCACCTCAAAAGGATCTCTTTTGACACCATAATTAATGAGTAGCTTACACAAATCCTTGTGGACACTGCAGTTTCAGGATCAGTCCAAGTATTCTTAAGTTTCCTACAGCACTCTCACTGGGAACAGTGCATACGATAGATTCTAGTCACACCTGAGATATGTGTCCGTCCTGTTAGAAGCCATACTTCTTTCTATTGGGAATGATGTTATAAAATTTTGCAAAATAATAGTTTTATATTGTAAGGATTTTACCTAGATTGTTTAGACAGTTGCTATTTAGAATGAGCACATATGTCCATTTAGAACTACACCAATTAAGTTAGTGGGAAAGGGACACTGTTTACTCACACTGTTATGCTTATTGAGAAGAATCTAAATTTATATTTTCTGCCTACCATTCGTTTACACCAGGGGTCACCAACCTCCAGAGGGCCGCGGGCCGCACAGCCGACTACCGGCAGACTCGCGGGCCGCAGCCCCCTCCCCCCCCCCGCGCGAAAAAAAAACTGCTCATACCTAACCTTGAATAATCCATGTCAGCTCCCTCCCTTCTTCTGCAGCCACGGCTCCCTGCCTCTTAGGGAACCGCGGCTGTGCTTGTAAAATCATCGCGGAGCCCTTCCTGTCTTGACGGGCTCCGTGCAGCATTGTCCCGCCTCTAAAGGAAGTTGTTTACCACTTCCTTTGGAGGCGGGACAATGCTGCACGGAGCCCGTCAAGACAGGAAGGGCTCCGCGATGATTTGACAAGCACAGCTGCGGTTCCCTAAGAGGCAGGGAGCCGCGGCTGCAGAAGAAGGAGTCGGTGAGTTTGCCTTGGCAGGCCGCACCGGGGTAGGGTCTCGCGGGCCGCACGGAGGGACCTCGCGGGCCGCAGGTTGGTGACCCCTGGTTTACACCAATACTAAGTTTTTAACAATTGTTTGATATTCTTAGCAGCCTTGCCAAATAAGGATACATTAGTATGGTATAAAAACATGAAAAGGACCTATGTATGTAGTTGGCGGAATGATGCAGGTGATGAAGGAGTGTTGTGAGGGATGAAGTGGGATATTAAGAGGAGGGACTCTGATGGACAGTAAACTGATGAAGGTAATTTAATGATGTGAAGTGATGTATCTGGCTAATGAATATGTAAATGAAAAAAAAATGATGAGCACTTTATTCAACTATGCCTTCTCCAGAATCTTCAATTTAGGAAGCCATCTAAGCCCCAACATATACTCAACAATTATAAATAGACACCTGGAAACAGGCTAGGTGCACCTTGCACCCTGATGAGCTTTGGAAAACCTACACTGGCCATGTGGTACTTCCAGATGCTTTTTTGCCTCTGTATGTCCTGGCCAGGCATGCATGGGCAAAGGGGGATGATTTGATGACAAATTCTCACAAAATTGGTATAATTCTAAAACTTGCCAAAATTGCAGAACACGTGCGTGCAACTTGTCTGATCTGTAAACATGTAAAGATCAGTCAAGGGCATAATGGAATATTTCATATCAGCAAATGAATCTCCAGTGATAGAGAGACAAGGAGTTAATCAAACTGCGAGACAAAATTGACACCATGCGAGATAGTTACTGGTAGACCATTGAAAGTTTATAAAACAATATTTATAGGATATGATCTTAGTAAGTATGGATGAAATTAAGTTTGTCGCATTGCATTGTCTCATTGTGAAATCTAATCTAGAATATTTAGTCTTTTCACTTAACATTGGTGCTGCTTTTCTGAATGAGGCCTGGAGACATGTCACCAATTGCAATCCAGAGTCCAGCAGAAGGAATTGGCCAGAGTCCAGATGTAACAGACCATCCCAAGAACTCAGAGCTACACACCGCTGAAATGTGTGAAGGAGTCCCTATCTGGATCAATGTGTCTCATTGAAAAAAAAAAGGGTTAGATAGCGCCCACGGACTCGAACAGCAGCTGCCCTAGCCGAACGACCACCGGTATCAGCCTGGGCCAAGGAATGGAGCAGGGGACATGGACGTGGACGAAGACAAAGGGGGCCGAGGTTTCCCCTAGGCCCCAATCAGTGTGCATACTGTAAAGAGGAGGGACATTGGAAGAACGAGTGCCCAAATCGGAGGGGGCAATATCCGTCCATGAGGGGCGCAAGGGTACCTGCGCACACTGCACGAGGGCAAGGCCAACCCATGGTATATCCACATGATACTTTTCCGCCCCCTCCACCAGACCTTGAAGGCCTCGCAGCAGTGGAACATTATGACTCGGACGAAGACTAGGCCAGACCGGGCTCCAAGTTTCTGTTGGGTCCCCAGGAGCCTATGGTCAAGATGAACTTAGGGGACCAAGAAATGCATTATTTTACTATACTTGCTAGTCTGGACTGTAAACAACCTGGAGTGTACTTTTCTACCTTTTTCTATAGTATTGGAACCACTCAGCCCACCTCAGCCTTTAACCAAATTCCTTTCTCTTTGCAGGTAGTTTCTACCCTTAATGCTACTGATTGTTTTGTTTTTGTAAATGCCAAAGCGGGAGGGTTTAATGTGTCTAATCATGCGATTCTGTTACAAGGGTATCATCTGCATACTCTGAAGTGTATCTCCCCTTAGGCTGGTTTTTGATATGTGGGAGGGTGACCTATACCTATGTCCCTGTAAATGCCACAGGTGGCCCATGCACCTTCGGCCGGCTGACGACCACCGCTTTCCTTCACACACCCAATACAGCTAAAGCGCGCCCCAGACTACCCCGCTCTATCCCTATGTCCTCGACCTGTAACTCAAACGTAGAACCATACAGTGATGGGATGGCCCTTGGGCTGTCGTTATCGATCGTTGGAACACCTGGATTAGCCCTACACAACTCTATGGAGATAAGCCGACTGGCTTGTTCTCTAGCCAAATCCCTCAATCTGACCTCAACAATACTGGCCACCATGAATCGTGAAATGTCTGGCCTACGCATGGCGGTACTGCAGAATAGGATGACCATTGATTTCCTGCTCTTACGCCTTAACCATGGCTGTGAAGAGTTTGAGGGTATGTGCTGTTTTAACCTCACTGATGAAAGTGTGTCTATTGAACGCTCTATCCAAGACCTGCATGAACTAGCGAAACATATCTCAGACTCATCCATGGGACTGGGAACGGGATGGTTCGTGAAGTTGTTTAGTTGGTTGGGAGGCCTTAAGACCTTAGTTATAGGAGTTCTCCTTCTTTTCCTGCTATGCGCCCTCTTACCATGCAGTATCCCGATCCTCCACCGTTTTATCACCTCCACCCTCAACGCCCTGGTGGAACGCAAGACAGCTACCTCGGTCATGGCCCTGACCCAATATACCCCCTTGCGGCCTGCCTCTAGTACTGCTGCAATCTACCGCCCTAGTGGTTGAGGTCCAACTAAAAAAAGGGGGGAGTGAGGCAGCCAGGAAGGTAGCTGTGAGGGTAACCCCTCCCCTCTCAGCCTGAGTTACAGTGAAACAAAACTTAAACACATACCCTTTCGCCCAGAGTCCAACAGACCGGAACATACCAGTTTAGACAAGTCATTTAGGCATGCTATATGATAGCCCACAAACCCCCCCCCCCCAGGGGCTACTGATTGGTGGAGAGGGGATACCTGAGACAAATGAGAAGCTAGTATGGGTTTGAAAACTTACTGTATATAAGACAGTGTGTGACGCCACTTGGGCTCTCAGATCGTTTTGTTCAGGGTGCCGGCTCTGCCTGAAACTGTGCGCACAATAAACAGCATCTGTTTGCATACCGGTCTGTCTCTGTGTTTTCATCTGGGGGTTGGAGGGACAGACTTCGAATAGATAATAGATCTCCTGCTACATTTCCTGGTGCATTGGCTGGGAAATCTCCGTCTGTCTCCTCGCACCCCCAGGTGAAGGCATTGCGGTTTGCGCAACCAGGACTCGCCCAGGCTACAAGGGTACTTAACAACATTTGGACAGCACAATTGGGGTTATATTTAACATTGTACAATGAACTCGTATGTCTAGTTGGTGTGTGGGTATCGAGTTGGCGGGGTAGTTGTGTTAGTGTTCGGGTTGAGACCGCTGTCTGTCTGCTCATAGGTTTCTGTAAAGAGCAGGGGTTTTAGGGCCTTGCGGAAGTCTATGATGTTATTTAATGCCCTCAGGCTCGTTGTGAGGGAGTTCCAAAGTGTGGACACCAGTAGTGAAGGAGCTCTTCTTGAAGTTGTTTGTTTAGCCTTGTGATAACCTGCAGGTGTGCCGATCATGTTGTCATTATTGGTCCTTCTTGGTCTATCGCTGCTATCCCTTATTATGATGTCTTGGAGTGCATCTGCTGAGAGATGGTGGAAGATTTTAAAGATGATTAGGACTCTTTTGAATTTTGCTCTGGCTATCATTGGGAGCTAGTGCAGTTGCTGTAAGACGGGGGTGATTTTATCCTCTTTTTATAAAGGGATCTACTTCGTCTGTCCCTTACCATTTTGAATTCCACTACTGTATTTGCCCCCACCACTCCCATCGGGAAGGCATTCCAAGCATCCATCACCCTTTCAGTGACAAAGCATTTCCTGATGTTGCTTTTAAGTTTACTTCCTTGCAGCCTTGTTTTATGCCCTCTTGTTTTACAGCTAACTCTTCTTTGAAAAAGGTTTGTTTGTTCATTAATATTCTTTCAGTATTTAAAGGTCTGTATCATATCTCTCTTGTCCCTCCTCTCCTCTAGGGTATACATCTGTAAGTCTTCAAATCTCTTCTCATACTGTACGTCTTCTAGTCCAGACTCTAAATCATTTCAGTCTTTTTATATACTTTGTGAGATATGGTCTTCAAAACTGAACACAGCTACACTAACAGCTTTTACTACATCCTATGGTAACGGATTCCAGAGATTGATTAGGTGTTAAAAGAAAAAATATTTTCTCTAATTAATGTTAAATGTGCTACATTGTAGCTTCATTGAGTGTTCTCTAGTCTTCTTTTACTTTTTGAAGAAGTAAACAATCTACATTTCCTCGTTCCACTCCATTCATTGCACAGGTACACTACCAAAAAACTGCCTCCAGTTTTGCAACTGATTCCTATAGATTTTGGGGTGCTGAATCCAGGAAAAATAGCCAAAATGTTCCATCACGTCACGTTTTCTTGCAAAATTAGATTTCTTACCCATATAAGGAATGTTCACATCATTTCTTTTTAGCCGACTGCAGTTTATTTTCTTGGCCCAAAATAGAGGTTGTAATGGTTAACTAACTAGAAACACTCCCTCATGATATTTTAGAGTGTTTTGTATTCATTTTATACATTAACAGGACAATTTGGAGGCAGGGGGCTAAATCCAGTACTCGCGCTGGCGCATGTTCTTTCCTGTTCGCCTCGCCTCGTTCGCTCGCTCAAACACGGTGGTTGCGACATGAACGTTCCTGTCAAATTTCAGTTTCTTGCAAGTTCATTATTACCTTTTGTTTGCTCAGTCGTAATCCAGCTTTATTCCGAAGTGGTTCACTACAGTTGTAGTTTGCAGTGCTGTGTATTTGTGATGGCTCAGAGCCAGAGGTTGCGTCAACTCTCCAGACAGTTTTTGTTTTATTTGTGGGGAATATACCGTGAAAAAGCGGCAGAGGAACATTTCTGCATTTATTAAAAAAGTATATTTCGCCTATTTCGGTTTGAAGTTAGGCGATCAAGACAAACCGTGGGCTCCTCACAAAGTGTGCAAGACATGTGAGGAAGATCTACGCTTATGGATGAAAGGTAAAAAACAAGCATTTCGTTTCGGAATACCTATGATGTGGCGTGAACAAAGAGACCACAGCAGTGACTGCTATTTTTGCTCTTGCATTGTGAAGGAATACAACTTAAAAAATAAGAACGTAATAAGTTACCCCAACCTTCCCTCAGCAATTAGGCCTATGCCTCATAGCAACGAAGTACCTGTGCCTGAACCACCAAAATCTTTGGATCATATTTGTGTGGACGGTTCTGATCATGATGAGACTCATCAGATGGCTTTTCCCGATGAGTCCAGTACTTCCGAGTTTGAAACTGAACCAGATCCGAAACCTGAACTTTTCTCTCAAGCTGAATTGAATGATTTAGTCCGGGATTTAGGACTCCCAAAAGATGCTGCCCAACTGCTAGGTTCTCGGCTTAAACAGAAAAATCTATTGTCACCAGGAACAACGTTTTATTGGTACCGCAACCGCGAGACACAATTTTTGAAGTATTTCAGCAAAGAGGAAGATTTGGTATTTTGCAACGATATATACGGAGTGATGGAAAAGTTTAAACTCAAGTATGATCCTGCTGAATGGCGGCTGTTCATTGATTCGTCAAAAGACAGCATAAAAGGTGTTCTTCTTCATAATGGCAACACATTCGCTTCAGTTCCTATTGCTCACTCTGTTATTCTCCAAGAAAAATACGAGAATTTGGCCCTGATTCTTCAGAAGATTCGTTATGATGAGCATAAGTGGATGATTTGTGGAGACTTTAAAATTCTATCCATGCTATTAGGGCAGCAATCCGGTTTCACCAAATATCCCTGCTTCCTTTGCTTGTGGGATAGCCGGGCCCGCGACCTACACTGGGGGAAAAAAGACTGGCCAATTCGGGAGTATTTGAGACCCGGTGAGAAAAATGTTCTTCATGAGAGCTTGGTACCTCGTGATAAAATTCTATTACCACCTCTCCACATTAAGTTGGGTCTCATTAAGCAATTCATCAAGTCCCTTCCAAAAGATGGTGAGTGCTTTCGGTACCTTTGCTCAAAGTTCCCCCGACTTTCTGAAGCAAAGCTAAAGGAAGGAGTGTTTGTTGGCCCTGATATAAGGAAACTCATTTCAGATGGAGCATTCACTGAAACGATGTCTGAGAAGGAAAAAGAAGCCTGGGATTCCTTCAAGGATGTTGTTCTCAAATTCTTGGGGAACAGGCGGGATGAGAACTATAAGGATATTGTTGCCAGGATGCTCAATGCCTTCAAAGAACAAGGCTGTAACATGAGCCTGAAAGTCCATTTCTTGCACTCCCATGTGAACTACTTTCCCGAAAACCTGGGGGCGTACAGTGAAGAACAAGGTGAAAGGTTTCACCAGGACATCAAGGACGCAGAGAGAAGGTACCAAGGAAGATGGAACACCACTATGATGGCTGATTTCTGCTGGTTGCTGCTGCGGGAAACCCCAGATGAAAAATACGCCAAGCAGCGCACCAAGAGAAGCATTCGGGGGAAGAAGAAACGGGCCCACCAGGAGATTGATTGACCCAAGAATGACTTTAAAATCTAAACTGTGTTGACAAATATCGTGTTTTTACTAAACTTTGAAATAAAAATTTGCTAGTTATTACCACAGTGTCGGATCTCATTTATTAGAATTTTATTTTCACACCATCGGGTGTTTGTCTTCATGTATTGCAATGGTGCGGTTTGCGTTTTCTATTCTTACATACATACCTCTACAACATTTTTTGCACATTTCTTTGCTTTGCTTTGTGTCTAACCTCGCTCTTATATGCTCAATGTTTGTGCACATGTATGTGGCTGTTTTAAGTGCAGACAATTTTGCTACCATCACAGTGTGTTTTGTTGACATTACTCTATTCTTATGTGCTGCCTTGTTACAATTTTCTTTATTCTTATTTGAATAACTACTAAACAATTAGTATAAAGAATTCATCCAAGAAACTTTTATCTCGATCGCACTCAATCTGAAACGTTCACCTCAAACTGCTAACCCAATGTAGCAAAAAGTCTGTACGTGATGGAGCAAATTGGTTACCAGATTTGGATTCAGCGCACCAAAAAACGTAAAAATCAATCGAAACATTAGAGGCAGTTTAAAAAAAATTTTTTTTAGTGTACCAGTGTTATTTTATAGACCTCTATCATATCTCTCCTCAGTTGTCTCTTTTCCAGGTTGAAGATCCTTAACTTTTTAAGCCTTTCCTCATAGGGGTATCCTTCTATCCCGTTTACTATTTTAGCTGCTGTTCACTGTACCTTTTCTAATTCTGCTATGTCCTTTTTAAGATATGGCAACCAGAATTGCACACAATATTCAAGGTGCAGTCGCACCTTGAAGTGATAATATAATAACCTTGGACCTGATATTCAGCACTGGCGGCTAGCTATTGGTGCTGAATATTATACCTGGATATTCAATGCCGGGGTAATAGCCAGCTCAGGCATTGAATATCCAGGGTAACGGCATAGGCTGATCAGTAACTGGGAAGCAGCAATATTGAGCCACTGCCTAGTTAGCGATATGCGGCGAACGTTAGGCCAGGGTTACCTGTGTTAGACTTTTTCTATATGTTGCTAACTGGGCAGTGGTTCAATATCGCAGCTGCCCGGTTACTGATCGGTGTCACCTCGGCTCCGCCCCAGAATACCCCTGACATGCCCCAATTCTAAGTGGTTAGCATCAGGGTGTGTAGGGCCAGAAGTCATTGATATTCAGCGGCACTAACCGTGTTAATCACTTGGAATATCGGGCCCCTTGGTTTTATTCTGCATTCTTTTCCTTATGATTCCTAGCATTCTATTTGCTTTCTTGTCTGCTGCTGCTGCACACTGGGTGGAGCATTTCAATGTATTATCTATGATGATCCCCAGATCCTTTTCCCCTGAATGGTGATTCCTAATGTGCATCGTGTAACCATAATTTAGGTTCTTCTTCCCTAAGGGGGTCATTCTGTTCTGTGAATAGTCGGGATGGATGTCCATCCCCGTTATTCGTCCCCCTGCTGGCCCCAACAAAAGCCTCCCCATACAAACAGTAGGTTTGTATGGGGAGGTCTAAACGGGGGCAAGAGGGGGCATTCTGGAGGCAGAGTGAGGGCAGAGCATGGGCGTGCCCGGACATACAGGGCCGAAGGTGGAATAAGTCCCCTTGGACGTCTTGGGATCCCTGAGCTGGGCAGCTGGAAGCAGGTGTAAGGGCACAGGGGGTTCCCCGCAGCCCGATCCTGGCCATGGAAGGCCGGATCGGGGGTCAGGCTGTGAGGAAAGAAGTTTCTTTTCCGTGGCAGGGGATCGCAGCTCCTGAATGGAGCCATGGTGCCATGATGACGGGACGCCATGGCACTGCAGCTCCATTCGGGCACCTGCTGAGGTAGCCGGGCATGTGGCTGGGGTGCAGGCCGATCAGAATCAGGGCTCAGCCTGTACATCCAGGCCGTGGACCCAATTCTGATCCCATGGGAATGTCTAGCCCCCACGGGATCAGAATCGGGTCTACCTCTGTGTGCCCCGATTCTGATTGGCCGAACAGAGGCTGCATGGCCTGAATAGAATAGGCCTCTAAGTGCTTAACTTTGCATTTGTCCACATTCAATTTCATCTGCCATTTGGATGCCTATTCTCCCAATTTCTCAAAGCCTTCTTGCAATTTTTCCACAATCCTCTTGTGTTTGAACAACTTTGAATAATTTTGTGTCTTCTGCAAATTTGATCACCTCACTCGTTATTCCCATTTCCAGATCATTTATAAATATGTTAAAAAGCAATGGGCCCAGAGCAGATTCCTGGGGAACTCCACCATTCACCTTTCTCCATTGAGAAAATTGACTATTTTGCCCTATTCTCTGTTTTCTTTTAACCAGTTCCTAATCCACAATAGAACGCTGCCTCGTTTCCCATTAATTTTCAGTTTCCTCAAGAGTCTCTTATTAGGAATCTTGTCAAAGGCTTTCTGAAAATTCAGATACACTATAGCAGCTGGCTCACATATATCTATCTGTTTATTCACACCTTCAAAAAATATTAGCGAGTTAAGACCTTTTAAGAGATTAGTAAGGCAAAACCTTCCTTGTCTAAATCCGTGTTGGCTTTCTACCATTAAATTATGGCTATCTACATGTTCATGAATTTTGTTCTTTATAATGGTTTCTACCATTTTTCCCAGTACGAAGTCAGGCTCATCGATCTGTAGATTCCTGGATCACTTCTGAATCCCTTTTGAAAAATTGGCATTACACTGGCCACTCTCCAATATTCAGATACTACAGGTGATTTTAATGATAGTTCACAGATTACTAGACGTAGGTCTGCAATATCATATTTCAGTCCTTTCAGCACCCTGGGATGTAAGCCATTCAGTCCAGGTGATTTGCTACTGGCTAAGTGCGTCCCAGGGACTGAGTTGAGAATTCCTGCTCTAAGTAATAGCACTGGGATTTAAATATCCTGCTCTATGCATACTGTTAAACTCAAACATGCACAAATCCGCCCAATTCTCAAAAATGGTATTATGGACAAAACATCCCCAAAATCGTATCGACCTATTTCAAGTATCCCTTTCTTAGCTAAAATAATAGAAAAAGTGGTACAGATCCAGACTCAGGAATACCTAGACTCCTACTACCCACTTGATGAACACCAATATGGTTTTAGACCTCAGCATGGAGTAGAATCACTTTTAACAGTCTTAATTGATACACTCCTTAAAGGGATTGATAATCATAAAAAAGCATTCATACTCCTATTTATTGACATATCAGCTGCATTTGATAGTGTACATCACACTATAATGCTTAATAACCTAAAACAAATAGGTATAAATGCCACGGTACACAAATGGTTCACCTCATATTTACATAATAGAACGCAAAATGTAAAAATAGCTAATCAGACATCCACCACATATAAACAAGAAATTGGTCTTCCACAAGGCTTAGCTCTATCAGCCCTCCTATTTAACATATATATAAAACCAGTTTGTGACATTTTCAAAAAATTCGGTGTACTCTATCATCTATACGCAGATGATATTATGTTATACATTCCATTCACCATCCCTGATGTACCGATAAAACTCTTAACAGATTGTCTTAACGAAATCGCAACCTGGCTACAAGCGAAAAACCTCCACATAAACCATTCAAAAACAGAGGTATTAATTGTAACAAAAAACCATTCATACGTCCCTCCAACCCACATAACAATACAAAACCATGACATCACAATAAAAACGAAATAAGATACCTAGGAGTCATTTTAGATACACACCTTACGATGAACACCCACATTAGAAACACTATAAAGAAAATCTACTTCAAACTCAAAATACTCAAGCAACTACGCCCCTTAGTTCACTTACAAGATTTCATTAACATAATACAGGCAACCATAACCCCACACTTTGATTTTTCCAACCTAATTCTCTTAGGTATAACGAAACAAAACATTAAAAGAATACAACTAGCACAGAACGCAGCAGCCAGAATTGTAATGAAAGCACACTCATTCCAGCATATTACTCCAATATTAGCAACCCTGCATTGGCTCCCAATACAAAGCAGAATAATATATAAGACCACAATAACCACATTTAAAGCTCTCAATGACATGGCTCCAATCCCATTAAGCAATCTTATAAGCAAGGAATCTCAAAAAGTCACTCACAGAAAAGGACACTCAAATAAATTAAGGACTCCAAATGATTTTATAAAAGCAACCAAACTAACTAATAACAGAGCCTTCTCACATGCGGCCCCCATCATTTGGAACTCCATCCCAGAGGACCTAAGATCTACAACAGAAATTATAGAATTCCGCAAAAAACTGAAAACCTACCTCTTTGCCATGCACTACAACAACATTAATAATCCACTAATCATCCCAGAAAAAGGCTAAATAACACCCAACTGAGTAAAGCTAAACTCAATCTGAGTAAAGCTAAACCGCATAATTTAACAGATTTACACCCTCTTGTAAATAACCATGATTTAAATCTAAGGAACCTACAAACCTGTATCTGTACATAGTTCTTAAATTGTTCTTGTTCTGTTATGTATTTAACCATTACATTGTTCTGTTACGTATTTAACCATTACATTGTTCTGTTACGTATTTAACTATTACATTGTTTACTGTCAAAAAATTGTTCCATGTAAAACAAGCCCTTGCTTTGTTGACTGTTGTTCAATTGTAAGCCGCATTTGAACTCTGGAAGATGCGGGATATAAATGATTGTTAAATAAAATAAATAAATAAAATAAAATACTGTTGTGTATTCAGAAGGAAGGTTGGATTTGGGGTATTCTGGGGGCTGAGTCGCCAAAATGCATAGCTTAACTCTCTAGGCATCAATTTTCAGCACTTAGATACCTAGACTATGGGATCTATTCTGAACCACGAATAGCGGGGATGGACATCCCCGCTATTCGTCTGCCTTTCCCATCCCTGCCAAGCCTCCCCATATGAACAGGGGTTTGTATGGGGAAGTTAGACAGGGGCGTGAAAATGGCCGCACGGAGGCAGAGAAGGGGCGGGTAGTGGGCGGTCTGCAGCCCTGAATGTATAGGGCCGATTCTGATGTTGGCCCTGTACGTCCGAGGACGGCAGAGTAGACAGGGAACTTATTCCACCTCCGAGGTGGAATAAGTTCCCCTAGACGGACGGGGGGGGGGGGGGAGACGGCAGGCCTGGGGCGCATCAAAGGGAGGAGGGGATGCAGGAGATTCTCTGCAGCCTGACCCTGGCTGTGAGAGGCCAGATCGGGGGTCGGGCAGCAGGGAAAGCACAAAGTCAGCGGCGGTCGGGGATTGTGGCTCCTGAATGGAGCCGTGGTGCTATGGTGCCGCAGCTCCATTCAAGAGCTTTGACTGTGTTAGCCAGGCAGGTGCCTGTATGTGCAGGCTGACTGGAATCAGATCCAGGCCTGCACGTACAGGCTTAGACAGTATTCTGATCCCGTGGGGCTAGATGTGCCCCACAGTTTCAGAATCTCGTCTATCTCTGTGCGTCTCATTCCGACTGGCTGCACAGAGGTTGGGACGTCCACAATGGAATAGGCCTCCACCACTGTTCCCTCTAAGCTGTGTGCGTGTGCGCACGCACACACCTCGCCGAGCGAGCGCACATACTTTACAACAAAGCGCACAAAAATTACGACTCTGATTTTGATAGAAAACAACACAGACGTCTTAAAATTTGAAAGTTATGATTGTAATTACTAGAAATTTCCCGCTTCATTTAGTAATCGTCTATTTTCATTTAATTTGATCAGAATACAGTATGTACACCACACTGATTTTAATGTGTAGTCAAATTTTAAAGTATATAACTCCGAGTGTCGTTATGTGGCGCACAAAAATTTGACCTTCCTTCAAAAGCTGCACACAGCTGATATTTTATGCGCACACAGCCTACAGAAAATTAGAGGGAACATTGGCCTCCATGTATCTGGTTTAGGCGCCGCAAAACTGGATCTAACCTGCAGCACCTAGCAAAACATATAGGGACATATTTACTTAAGGTTCTAATATGTGTTAATGAAGTTAACATGCATCAATTACCCACAGCCATCTACTGTGGGCACTTAAATTGTGCTTAATGAAATTAACGCATGCTAACTTTAAGTAAACATGCCCCATAGTCTAAACATATATTGTAAGTGCCTATTTCAGTGCCCAGACATTTAGGGGCTTGTTTACAAGGCCGCAGTAGAGGTTTCTGATAGTTATTGGAGCCGCGGCCCCATTGATTTCAAATTCCTAATGTGGTACCTTGCTGGAGAAATCAATGGGGCCGCGGCTCCGATAATGATTGGAAACCTCTAGCGCATCTTTGTAAACAAGCCCCTTAAACTGTGTACCTGCTTTCGGCACACCTGAATGTCTATTTTCAGCAGCTGAACATCAGAATAATTCGAAACATCTTGTTTTGATGTTTCAATTAATGTTTGGGACATCGTACTTTAAATTGGCCACTACATGTCTTTACAAAATACTGGCAGAAATATCAGCTAGTTTGAAGCCAGGGACGTTTATACCTGCTCGGAGCAGGTGCATATGTTAGCGGGTAAAATATGCGCATACGAAGATATTTATAAAATGCACTAGTAAATAGCAACACTGCGCATACTCCACAAAACTCCGCCCCAGAACACGCCTACACACGGGCTGCATAAAAGTGTGCTCCTTAGTGGCACCACTGTGTTTTTATGCACTCAGCCCTGGGATCATGTTATAACGGCCCTTTTATGCTGTCATGTGCCAAAAATCTTTTTTTTAATATACCACCAATCTTGTCATACTTGGCAGTATATAAAATTATCCCTTTGTGTCTATGGGGAATATTATTAGTACAGACAATAGAACGCTACAGCAGGGATCAAAATGAGACAGTCTTACATTGTTTTTTAAATTTTATTTTGGAACAAAATATAGCCGTTAGGTAATCGAATACAGAATCACAAAGGGAAAAATACTTTATAATTCCTAAAGCCAAAGTCTGAGGCTAATATAGATCACTGTCACTCCCAGGAGGGGACAATATTTATTTATTTATTTATTTTTCTTATATACCGCGCTATTCAGCATCAGAGCGGTTTACATGTAACAGTAACTATTCAGTGAAGACAGTCTACACTGAACTTACAATATAACAGAAATGTACAATTTTAACTTACAATATAACAGAAATGTACAATTTAACAGCATAGCTACATTACACATAACTTATGTTGAAGAGTAGCTAACTATTTACATGTTGGCTTATCTGTTTTCCTATAAATTTCTGTTGGCTTATCTGTTTTCTGTTGGCTTATCTGTTTTCCTATAAATTTCCTGTATTATAAAGCAGGTAAGAAAATGCTTGATTATAGCAATTAAGGAGGAGTAGCCTGGGTGTCGGAACAGGGTGCATCACACGGGTCATGGCCCCACCAAAACTTTGCTCGCTAGCAGAGACAGAGCAGCTGCCTGCCCCACCCCGCCCCCCCCGCCCCCCCCCGCCCCCCGCCCACCACCGCCCCCCCGCCCCCGCCCCGCCACGCCCCCCTGCTGCCCCCCCACCATATAGGGTGCCCTATGAGGCAGGGCAAGGTCAGAGCACTGTTTTTGATGGTAGCACTGTGCATTTTAACGCATGGAAATCCTAAGTAGGTGCGCTGACATGCAAAGAGAAACAGCAGTGTAGCACAATGGTTAAGACACTGACTAATGGTGCACGGGATCAGCATGTCCTGCAGACAGGGGCTGTGTAAGGCCAACTGTGCCCTGCCATTCTGGGCTTTGGTCACAGCCTGCACAGCCTCTGCTCGTGGGACATGCTATTCTGTATGCAGGCTGTGCCTCTTATACATAAATGGGGGGGAGGAGTGGACATGAGGGGCATTGGGAGGTGGACATAAATGGGCACGGGGTCAGAAGGGAGATGCTGGGTGCAGGGGGGGAATAGGGAGGCAGCGGGGATAAGATTGAGATGGGGGGGCTAGGTAGATACTGTATATGGAAATGGGCATAGGGAGAAGTAAGGAGGTGTGATGTAGTAGTGAGGATGGCCAGGGGATTATATGGAGACTTTGGGAAAATGCTGGACTTGTGGAGGGGGGAGATGCTGTACACTGGGTAAAGGAGAGAAGAAAATGCAAGATTTGGGGGTAAAATAGGGAGAGAGAGGGGAGTAGATGGACATGGGGTACATAGGTTGAGAAAGAGACAGAGAGATGCTGGACAAAAGGGAGTAGTAGAGAGGAGATTGTATGGTATGGAGATGGGGTAGATGCTGGTTTCAGGGGGGTTAAGAAAAGAGGTGGCAGACATGGAAAAAAATAGGGAGCAGAGGTACTGGATGGAGGGAAAGAGAAAGCTAGAGAGAGAGAGAGAGAGATACTGGATGGGTGATGAGAGATGTTAGACATGGAGAGTGAACAAAAGACTGGGGAATAATGGACCAGGGGAGAAGAGCTGGGGAATGGAAGGACTGGAGTGAAGGTTAAAAAGTGCTGGGTAGATGGCATAAAAAAGAGGGTGATTGAGAAATGGATAGTAAGGAATAGTGAAATCTGGGTGGACAGAGAGAGAGAGAGAGAAGTGGAAGGAAAAAATCATTATCCAAGATGGAAGGAAGTGAAGTAAACAAAAGGAGAGACATACAGACCATAGAAAGAAAGCTAAGAGAAGACAGAGGAAAGCAGAAATCTCAGATCAGGACCAACATGATCAGAGAATAAAATGGTGAGACAACAGAGGTAGAAAAAATAATTTTATTTTCAAATGAGTGATTGGACTTTGCTCTATTTTTATATTTTACACAGTATAGGGAAATGTTGCATCGCATGCAGATTCTGGCTTTTTGGGCTTTCAGTTTAATTTTTGTCTACATTTTTAGTTTTACTTTAGGTTATCGTCATTTATTTATTTTATTTTATTTATTAACAATTCTTATATACCGCACTATTAGACATCAGCGCGGTTTACATTGAACAAAAAACATCCGACAATTTACATATGTCTGGTCAATTACATTAACAGGAGATATAAACTTGGGAAATAGGGGAAACTATATACAAAGGTGTGTTATCTGACAAGAGATATCATAGTTAACTATTGTCACACCCTCATCGGGCCCCTCCGGTGGAGACTGGTATTATGGCTTAATACCTTTTCTTGGCTTTCTATATGCTATAGATAGCCCTGCCTGGCCCTCTGTGGGTGGTAGTTGTACCGTCTTCTTGTAATCACTCAAACACACAGTTCATACTTTAAATCCAGGGCTTTATTCCCCGTCCAATGAGGTATTCTTTTTCTTGAAGAACAAAAATAATCAAAAGCCACTCTGGCAAATAACAGAAGCAAACATTGAACAAAAAGTGCTTTCCTCAGCTTTAACTTTTTAACAAAAGAAAAACAGTTCTCTTCATGAGCACTTAATCCTTTTCTTTTGCTGTTATAAATCAAACAGGGTTCACTTTAAACCAAGCAACTTCAGCCAGTTACTGTGTTACTGTTTAAACCTTCCTTGTACATGTATTTTCTTATCTCAGTGAAAACTCTTCCTCTTCAGTTGTCACTAAAGAGCATTCCATTGGTTCAGTGTTATCTGGTACATTAGAAATATCATATGGCATTAAAGGATAACCGTTTGTACCTACGTTTTCTGTAGCAGCTGTCCTGCCGAGCTCACTCTGGTTAATCACGTCAGCTACGTGACTGCTTCCTGGCTCTAGGCTAAAACACTGCTGGGTATTACCGTATACTCTGGATAATGGCTTGTAAGAGCACTCCTCCTGTGTAATGCTATGAGGTAACTGCCCATAAACACTGGTATTAGAATCAAACAGCTTGTGTCCTGCCTTGAATGGGTTAAAGGCTAATTCCTCTGATACAGCTGTGGGAGTTTGCAGTGCTGACAACGGCACTCGAGAGAAGTCTGAGCATTTAAAGTTGCTAGCAGAATTATAAGGTAAGAGACCTTCCTTTCTCTTGTAACTGCCCGTACAAGGAAAGAAGTTGTTTCCTTTTCCCTTTATCTCTGCTCTAGGCTGGCTTCTTCTATTAATCCTGGACTTAGCCCATTCGGGTGTAAAACAGTCCTGTTCCACTTTGAATGCCTTGCTTCCTGCAACAGGATTCCTCCCTCTTCTCTTCTGGCTTTCACACACACACTCTGTGTTCAACAGCTGATCTCCACACGTACTCACATAGTCCTGAGACTCATTCAAGCTGTCCTCTGGTATATGTTGCTGACACTCTTTCTCATTTCTTTCCTTCCACCAACTTTGGTCCTGGAGATGAGATTGGCTTATAGTGTTTCTTTCTCTTTCCCTCCGTTCCCACGACTGAGGTTGTTGCTTCCACCTCTGTCCGTGCTCACTCTCCCTCACTGCTTGTGAGTGTGCCTTATGTATCTGTCCCCGGGTTCCACCCCTTCTCAGCTGATCCCTATCAGGTAAATCAACCTCCATTCTCATGCTGGCTGGGTGTGTCTTTTTACCCTTTTCCCACGTGTGCCGTGGTCGCTCATAGCAACTATTTGACATGTTTTTGTTTACCTCATCAGGTTCTGCCTGATTTTCTCCGCTAATCTCCATTTCTTCTGGGTCCCCTGGGTTTACCTTGTGACACTATATACAAAGGTGGTGCAATAGTATATGGAACTGTTTGTATTTACATTGTGTAGTTGGCCTGTTGCGATGGTCTGTCTGTTTGGCCACTCCTGCTATTCACCTGGAGGTTATGTTCTGAGCTGTCATTGAGATATTTAAGGAAGAGGAAATGTTTCAGTGACTTTCTGAACTGACTCAAATTTGGTACTGATCTGATTTGTGCTGGTAAGGTGTTCCATAAAGTGGGGGCACAGAGTCGGAATGCTCTGTTGGCTGTTGATCTGGCACATCTTGTGGTGTCGTTTGGGATAGCTAGTGTGTTCATTTCTGCTGTTCTTCTTGGCCTGTTTGGTGCAAGTGGTAGTATGAGGTTGGAGAGAGAAGAAGAGGTGAGCCCCTTGGTCGCTTTAAATGTTAGCAGTACAGTCTTGAAACTGATCCTTGCTTGAATGGGAAGCCAGTGTAGCTGTTTTAGGAGTGGTGTCACGTGGTCTCTCCTAGATGCCCCGAGGAGTACCCTCGCTGCACTATTCATGGCCAGTTGCAGGGGGTTCAGGGTGGACCGGGGGAGCCCCTGTAGAATAGAGTTTGCAAAGTCGAAATGGGGAAGTATAAGGGCTTGATAAATGGTACGGAAATCATCTGGTTCAAGTAGTGTGCGTAGGTGTCTGAGGGATCTAATTTTAAAGTAGATTGCCTTGACTGTGTTGGCTATGTGACTCTTCATGTCAAGGTTTTGGTCCAGTGTTACTCCAAGGTAACGTATTGCAGGTTTCACTTGGAGCTGGGCATCCTTTACATTAATACAACTAGGAGGAGTGAAGTTGGTGTTCCTTGAGACGAAAAGGACTTCCGTCTTTTTGTGTTGTATTCTCAGGTTTTGGGATAGGAGCCACTCTGCTACGGCGTCAAAACAGTTAGTCAGCGGTGTGAGGTCCAGGCAATCCAATGATATTGGCATATATAGTAGCACATCGTCTGCATATATCATGTAACTGACATTAAAGGATCTGATGATGTTGCAGAGGGGTTGAATATATATATTAAACATCAATGCAGATAAGGAGGATCCTTGGGGTACACCTTGACTTTGTTGGAATGGTTCAGATGTATCCCCGTCAATTCGGATGTGCTGCCATCTGTCGGACAGGTAAGATTTGCACCATTCAAGTGCTGTTCCGCAGATGCCTTTTTCCCTTAACCGGCAGATGAGAATTTCATGGCATACCGAGTCAAAGGCCGCTGCTATATCGAGAAATACAAGAGCGAAACCTTGGCGTATGTTATCCATACCTGAGATTATGTTGTTGAGGAGTGTTGTAAGTAGTGTTTCTACTCCATGTGACTCTCTGAAACCATGTTGAGCCGGATCAAGTGGAGCAGAGGTGTCTATATGATCCTGTAGTTGCCTGTGCACTACTTTCTCAATGATTTTTGCTAGCATAGGTATGCTAGATATGGGCCTATAAGATTCTACCTTCTGAGGATCAAGTTTAGTGTTCTTTAACAGCGGTCTTACAGAGGTCTGCTTGAGCGTAGTTGGAAATGAGCCGGTGGTGAAGGACTGGTTTAAAATTTTTGCTATAATTGATGATATGTCACAACGCAGGTCCTTTATCCAGTGTGCAGGGCAAGGGTCTGTGTGCGCAGTGGATGTATTTAGTGCTAGGATGGTATCTTCAATGGTTTTCTTTGAGGGAGTGGAGAAGGATGCCAGAGATACTGGGTAGTCTTGTTCATCAAGAGGTTCCGGTATTAATATTTTATTAGTTTGGCACATTTTAGATTGCATATAAATTGCATAGTCCTGTGGGTGGATCATGCTGTGGTGCTCCGGGGTTGGTTCTTTGGCAAGTGTTTTAACTAAGTTAAACAGGTCATGAGGTTTATTCAATGACCGTTTCAGGGTGTCTGTGTGGTGTTGTCTGATTTTATCTGTGATGGTTCTACGATGCTCTGCCAGGTGTTGGATGTAAGCTGCTTGGTCACTACTGGTGCGTGATTTTCTCCATCGTTTTTCTAGCCTTCTTAGAATAGTTAGTGAGGCTTTTAAGTCCGCTGTGAACCATGGGGCTGTAGATCTCTTTTTTGGGTTCTTGTTTGTTGGAGGGCGGATAGCAATAGTGCTGATTTTTCTGTTCCAGGAGGAGATCAGTTCTTCAAGGCTTAGTGAGGTGTCATCAGAGAGTGTGCTAATCTCAGAGAGGATGCGTTCTCTGTTAAATGGTTGGAAACTTCTGGTAGATGAGTTAGTGGGCTTGCCTTTATCCATTATTGTCTTGTGTGAATGGTTAGTGGTATGCATCTGGAAGGTGATGAGTTTGTGATCGGTCCATGGGACTGCCGTTATGGATAGTACTATGTTTTGTGGTTGATCCAAAATTAGCTGTGGTGCGAATATGAGGTCGAGGATATTGCCTTTCTCGTGAGTAGGTTCTCTCACCATTTGCGTGTATCCGAGGCTCTCTAGGGCATCTAGGAATGCTGTTGCTTGGGTGTCCTGTAATGATGGTAGGTTGATATCTCCTAAGATCCAATTGGGTTTGTTTGGGCCCTGGGTGAGAGATGCCAGATTTATTATGGTTGCTAGGTCGTCTGGATCTCCTGATGGTGATCTATAGACCAGGTTTATAGAGCATAAGTTGTTTGAAATAGATACTGTCTCTAGATGGTTGTTGCTGTTGGATTCCTCCAATTTAAACTGTAGGTCGGCTTTGGCGATGATAATTACTCCTCCGCCTTTTTTGTTCTGTCTGTGTCCGGTGAAGGCTGTAAAGTTAGGTGGGAGCAGCTGGTTAAGGATGATATTGTCTTCCGCTGAGAGCCATGTTTCGGTTACCATGAGAATGTCTAGTTTATGGGATATTATTATGTCTGTGATCGCTGGCCACTTGTTTCGAAGTGAGCGGGCATTTATAAGTGCACACTTCATGCTACTAGGGTAGAACTTTTTAGATTGTCTGGTTTTCTTGTTGTGTTGTAGTGGGACTTGTAATAGGAGGTTGTGGTGCGAGAGGTTGGCCCCACGTGAGTTGTGATAGGGGTCTCCTGACCATTTTCTCTCCCTATGTAGTACAATAGGAATGTGGTTTTGTGGGGTGGTGAGGGCCAAAATATTGGATGGTAGTGCTATAATAAGTAGGAACAGGCATATCAACCTGATGATCATGTCTTCCATGTTAACCCCAAGAGGTAGGAGGCTTGCAGGAGGTGAGTCAAGGCGGTTTTTGGCACACTAGAGCTGACTGGATCTTAGCTGGTATATTGTGTAACCGGTAAACAGGCTAGTGTGTCATATCGTATGATGAGAAGACAGTATTTGTAAATTTATGGGTGGTGACGACAGTATGTCTGTCTATCTACTGACAACAGTATAATTTTCTGGAATATGGCAACAGTATGTCTGTCTATCTACTGACAACAGTATAATTTTCTGGATTATGACAACAGTGTGTCTGTCTATCTACTGACAACAGTATAATTTTCTGGAATATGGCAACAGTATGTCTGTCTATCTACTGACAACAGTATAATTTTCTGGAATATGGCAACAGTATGTCTGTCTATCTACTGACAACAGTATAATTTTCTGGATTATGACAACAGTGTGTCTGTCTATCTACTGACAACAGTATAACTTTCTGAATTAGGACAACAGTACATTCTGTCTAGCTACTGGGGACAATAGTTCACAACTAGTGAGTATTGGCAACAATGTATCTTATTAATATGAACAGTGTATGTTTATAGCTACTTAGTATATTTACTGATATGGTTACTAACAATAGTAAGCAAGGTTTTAAGGGATATGCAGGATATCAGTTAGAACATAGTTCCATTTGTATGTGGTATACTTGCTGTTCTCGGAGAGGGATCAATTCAGCAGTGGAGCGAGCTGCTCGATTTTGTTTGAAGTATCGGTTGCCGATTTGCTATTAAGTTGTTGAGGCGTTAGGCCAGCGTTCTTTTCCCACCTGTCGTGCCCCACCTAAGGGCCACGCCAAAGGGCCCTCTGGCGAGGCCCTCAGGCGCGGGCCCGCAAGGCGCGGGCACGCCTGCCGGCGCGATCTTTTTGAATCAGTTGGTCTGGCCCGATTGGCCGGAGCTGGTTTCCTGGGCTGCCCTCACCTCTGGAGGCTCAATCCCCCGACTGGGGAGAGCCGATGAAGGAGGTGGGTGAAGAAAGAACGTGCGCCTGCCGGCGCGATCCTTTTGAGTCAGTTGGTCTGGCCCGATTGGCCGGAGCTGGTTTCCTGGGCTGCCCTCACCTCTGGAGGCTCAATCCCCCGACTGGGGAGAGCCGATGAAGGAGGTGGGTGAAGAAAGAACGTGCGCCTGCCGGCGCGATCCTTTTGAGTCAGTTGGTCTGGCCCGATTGGCCGGAGCTGGTTTCCTGGGCTGCCCTCACCTCTGGAGGCTCAATCCCCCGACTGGGGAGAGCCGATGAAGGAGGTGGGTGAAGAAAGAAGGTGCGCCTGCCGGCGCGATCCTTTTGAGTCAGTTGGTCTGGCCCGATTGGCCGGAGCTGGTTTCCTGGGCTGCCCTCACCTCTGGAGGCTCAATCCCCCGACTGGGGAGAGCCGATGAAGGAGGTGGGTGAAGAAAGAACGTGCGCCTGCCGGCGCGATCCTTTTGAGTCAGTTGGTCTGGCCCGATTGGCCGGAGCTGGTTTCCTGGGCTGCCCTCAACTCTGGAGGCTCAATCCCCCGACTGGGGAGAGCCGATGAAGGAGGTGGGTGAAGAAAGAACGTGCGCCTTCCGGCGCGATCCTTTTGAGTCAGTTGGTCTGGCCCGATTGGCCGGAGCTGGTTTCCTGGGCTGCCCTCACCTCTGGAGGCTCAATCCCCCGACTGGGGAGAGCCGATGAAGGAGGTGGGTGAAGAAAGAACGTGCGCCTGCCGGCGCGATCCTTTTGAGTCAGTTGGTCTGGCCCGATTGGCCGGAGCTGGTTTCCTGGGCTGCCCTCACCTCTGGAGGCTCAATCCCCCGACTGGGGAGAGCCGATGAAGGAGGTGGGTGAAGAAAGAACGTGCGCCTACCGGCGCGATCCTTTTGAGTCAGTTGGTCTGGCCCGATTGGCCGGAGCTGGTTTCCTGGGCTGCCCTCACCTCTGGAGGCTCAATCCCCCGACTGGGGAGAGCCGATGAAGGAGGTGGGTGAGGGTACTTGGCGAGGGTCTGTGTTCTGAGTGTGTGATTGAGGCCAGGCGTTCTGTTAACACAGAGTTTGTATGAAGGGATCTGTAATGAGTAATTTGACTTGTTTAGCTTTTAAATAGGTGTATGAATATTCTAAGGCCGCTGCAGTATTTATAGTGCTGCTTTTTTCTGGGTAGACCCCTTGTATGAATTTTGGAAGTTTATGCTGGCATGCTATGGTTGATTTGGCTTTGTAGATCATTGGTGACTTTTGTAGGCATTTGTATTAGTTCACAATATTTATTTATTTAACAATTTTTATATACCGCGCTATTTGTTATCAGTGCGGTTTACATATAACAAAGGTTGCACAGTCAGAAGACTGTTCTGTGCTTACATTGAAACAGGAGTTTAAACTTGGATCAACAGGGTAACTATATACATATGTACATGAACATAATAGATCAGGTTGGTATATTCAAGAAGAGCTAAGGCAATCTCAAAAATACTTGTGACAGAGTTATTTATGTGGAGAAAGAGAGGTTTGTGGGCGTTGGTGTGTGGATGATCAGAGGCGGGGTGGATGATTGTGCAAAGTGAAGTAGGAAAATGTGGTGTTTGATTGCCTGACGGAACTGAATAAGGTCTTTGATTGATCTTATTTCTGGTGGAATATGCCTGGTACTGGAGAATGTTTGTTAGTGAAATGATTAGAATCAGAATGTTTTTAATATATTGAATTCTGTGGGTGAATGTCCTACCTCTGCTTTGCAGCAATTTCATAATTTGGTATTATAAACTGCTCTGTGATTCTCACTTTTAGTTCCATGGCGTACGATCATCTTGCATTTCCTGTTTTTTCATAGGGTGGGAAGTGCTGTGTTGGGGTGCCAAGTCACTCATGTTATGTGGAAGTGGGAGGTGCTGCATGGTGCTGTTGAGCCCCTCTTGTTTGGCATATTTAGCACTATGTTTCCTAAGCTTTACGCTGGTAACATAAGAATATAAGAAATGCCATACTGGGTTAGACCAAGGTCCATCAAGCCCAGTATCCTGTTTCCAACAGAGGCCAATCCAGGTCACAAGTACCTGGCAAGTTCCCAAAAAGGTACACAGCTTCCATCATGCCTGTCTTGGGGCAAGCAGTGGATTTCCTGGGTCCTCTTTAATAGTAGGTTTTGCATCTTTCCTCTTGGAACTTGTCCAAAACTTTTCTAAACCCAGCTACACTAACAGCTTTTACTACGATCCTCCGGTAACTAATTCTAGAGGTTGATCACGCAGTCTAACTGCAGGGAGGCAGTTATATCCTCCTGCAGTTACCGCATTTCAATATGGCAAAACGGCTGCCAGTGCAACTAAGACAGGGGTCACCAACCTGCGGCCCGCGTGCGGCCCGCGAGACTCTACCCCGGTGCGGCCCGCCAAGGCAAACTCACCAACTCCTTCTTCTGCAGCCGCGGCTCCCTGCCTCTTAGGGAACCGCGGCTGTGCTTGTAAAATCATCGCGGAGCCCTTCCTGTCTTGACGGGCTCCGTGCAGCATTGTCCCGCCTCCAAAGGAAGTGGTAAACAACTTCCTTTAGAGGTGGGACAATGCTGCACGGAGCCCGTCAAGACAGGAAGGGCTCCGCGATGATTTTACAAGCACAGCCGCGGTTCCCTAAGAGGCAGGGAGCCGCGGCTGCAGAAGAAGGGAGGGAGCTGACATGGAAAAATAAAAGTACAGGTATGAGCAGTTTTTTTTTTCGCGCGCGCGCGCGGGGGGGGGGTGGGGGAGGGGAGGGGGTGCGGCCCGCGAGTCTGCCGATAGTCGGCTGTGCGGCCCGCGGCCCCCTGGAGGTTGGTGACCCCTGTACTAAGACCACACCCTGAGGTGACATTAGTTGCATTCACACTACTTGTGCTGAGCCATTATGTTAGTTTCTGCCAAGGATACAGATGCCTGTGTGTGAGTGTGTTTTCTCTCGCCTCATTACAGGATCACATACATTTGAAAGCTCCACTTGACATCCACCAGCATGGCTTTAAACCACAGCACAATGTGGAAATTCTGCTTACTTCTCTTTTCAACAATCTCCTAAAAAGCATGGACAACATAAAGAACAGATTCCTGCTAGTGTTCATGGACATCTCAGCGACTTTTGACACTGTGTCCCACACCATATTGCTACAGCGCCTGCAGCAGATCGGAATAAGTGAGAACATCCTAAAATGATTTACCTGCTACCTGAAGGATCGGACGCAGCAAGTCAAATGTGCTCAAAAGAAATCACTTCAGTTCCCCCTTACGCAAAGAATACCACAAGGTTCAGCTCTTTCATCTATACTCTTTAATATATACATCCAACCTATATGCAACATCATCAAACGCCACAAACTACATTACCACCTGTACGCTGATGATATCATGGTATATGCCCCAATCAACCTGAAATCACCTGACATGACATCGATGACAAGCTGCCTTGAGGACATGGACACCTGGCTCACCGCTAACAACCTGATGGTCAACTTTGATAAAACAGAGGCTATGTTCATTACCAGAGACTCCACATTCAAGCCACCCCAAACAATCAGCATTCTAAACAAAACTATAGCAATCAAGGACGAAGTGAGGTACCTGGGATCTGTACTGTAGTAATCTGAATTGTTCAGCATTTCAAATAGGTGTTGGATGTTAAGGGCCTGCTGCAGTATTTACAGTGATGCTTTTTTTGGGGGTAGGCTCCTTATATGAGTTTTGGAAGTTGGTGCTGGTATGATATGGTAGATTTACTCTATGGATCCTAAGAACATAAGATATGCCATACTGGGTCAAACCAAGGTCCATCAAGCCCAGTATCCTGTTTCCAACATTGGCCTATCTAGGTCACAAGTACCTAGCGGTTTCTCCAAAAGACACAAGTTCCACAGTGCTTGTATTGGGGCAAGCAGTGGATTTTCTGGGTCCCCTTTAATAATTGTTTATGGACCTTTCCTCTAGGAACTTGTCCAAACCTTTTTTAAACCCATCTACACTAACAGCTTTTACTACATCTTCCAGTAACAAATTCCAGAGTTTGATTACACGTTGAGTGAAAAAATATTTTCTCTTATTAGTATTAAATAGGTCACACTGTAGCTTCATTGCATGTCCCCTAGTCTTTCTATATTTTGAAGGTGTAAACAATCGATCTACATTTACCTGTTCCACTCCATTCATTAATTTATAGACCTCTATCATATCACCCCTCAGCCGTCTTTTCCAGGTTGAAGAGCCCTAACCTTTTTAGCCTCTCTTCATAGGGATATCCTTCCATCCCCTTTAACATTTTGGTGGCTCTTCTCTGTACCATTTCTAATAACGCTATATCCTTTTTAAGAAACGGTGACCAGAATTGCACACAATATTCAAGGTGCGGTCGTACCATAGAACGATACAGAAACATTATAATATTCTCAGTGACTTTTGTAGTGTTTTATATTTTATTTATTTAACATGTTTTTTTATACTGCTTTTATCATTTTTAGTCAAAGCAGTTTACGTTGTAATTTAAACTTGGTAATGTACATTAAACAGGGATATTGATAACTTGGATTCTTCTGAGTCAATGGAGGGTTAAATGACTTGCCACAGTGACAGTGGGAATTGAATGCTCGTCTCTTGGTTCCTAAGTCAGTGTGCTAACTATTTAGGCTACTGCTCCACTCCTATTAGTTCACAGTATGCCTGGTACAGTACAATGTTTACTAATGAGATGATCAGAATCTGATTTTTTTTTGTGTTAGATATTTAGTTCTATGGGTGAAAGTCCTAGTTCTGCTCTGCACCCGTTGTTGAGGGAAGGGGCTCTGTGAATGCAAAATATATGTTCAAAAAGAAAAAGCAAGAACCATAACACAGTTTATAACAACAAAATAAAAATGAGTTATAATTTGGTGTTATAAACTGTGCTGTGGATCTTGCTCTTTCTTTTAATTCCTCGGTGTGCAAACATCTTTTTATTTCCTCCACATTATCTACTTGGCTTTTTGATTTGGTTCAGTCCCTGACTGGAGTTTTGAGGAACCTCTCCTCTAGCTCTGCGGGGGGGGAGGGGACACCATCTCATCCCTTGCCTCAGGCAGTAGATTGCCTTGAGCTGCCTCTGGCCCCATCGCATGGTGGTCAATTACGTGTACTTACCGCACAGTCGCTGCCATGCCTCCACATTAGTGTTCCCGGCTGCCTTTAATAGAAGGATCCCATAGCAAAAAGGCCTCATTGAGAATAATGGAACTTGTGCTAAACAATATAAGTTAAATTGCACTTGTGTAAGCTAGTAAATGAGAGTATTAGATTAGGGACAAGGAAATACCTACTGTATCTGACTGTAATTTTCCTTGAGTTACCAATGAAAAGATATGAGCTAAAAATGACATCACACTGACTATTGCCTTCTATGGGAACTGCTGAATTCACATTTGTGCTATTGACGGATCAGTTATGCAACTTGCTGGAAGCATGTCTCAGCAAGTGAGGAATGATTTCTTATCCCATGTATCAACCGCTTACTCTCTTAGCACAACAATTCAATTTAAGGTTGATGCGGTGGCCTTTTTTAGTAAATTAATCTAGTGTAACTGTATAACCTTTCTTCCAGTGACCTTAGCGGTTCCAGCCAAAGCAATTATTAATAGCCTGTTTAATTTTTCCTTATTCTCATACCCATTAATTCTTTTCTGTTGTTGAGGGTTTGGTTATATGGCTGTCTTGCATAATAATTGTATAAACATTGTGTGTTACATTCAGTACTTTGTAACTTTGCAGTTGGCCTGTGGACTGATATTTAGGTAAGGTTTTGAAAAACAAGCTGCTTGCAGGTCCCTACTCATATAGCTGGAGATATTTTTAGCAGATTATTTTTGTTTAGGCTAGCCAATATTATGAGTAATTAAGTGCCTTTGCTGAGTCTGTTCTCCATCTGTTTTTGTTGTGTTCAGGGATCAGTGGGATGTCAGCAGGTACTAATTACTACAACCCCTGTGGCAGTGATTCTCAGTGCCAGGCCTTCCCAACAGCTTTGTTTTGCAAGCTATCCACAATGAAAATATAAGAGATGGGTTTACAAGCCCTGGACTTAAAACCCTGGGTTAATCCATGCATTTTGCTCTGAAAACCAGGCTCATTGGAAAGAGGGCACCTCTGAGACTTAGACTGAGAGTCATTGCTTTATAGACGTCCCTCAACAGGGCCACTTGTTGGCCATCTCACGGGTGCATGTGTATGGAGCCTTTTTTGGTTTGGGGAGGGGTGAGGAAGCTGCTTTGTTTGGTCATCCTTGGCACAGAAGATGGTATCATGGTGCCTGAGCTAGAAACTGAGTTGATGACTAGAAATGAAAACTTTTAAAACAGAGGTGAATGAAATTTACCAAACAATGCAAATATTTGTTCTGCCGACACTAGTATGTGAAATATATAAATAAGCTGGAGGCAATTCAGAAAAATGCTACTAAAATAGTCTTAAGGATGTAAATATGTATACCCTAGAAAAGACACAATGTGATGTGTACCATAGAGTCAGTGCTGACTTCTGGCAATCCAGCAGCCCCTGGGTTTTCTTGGCAAGATGCGACTGGAAGTTGATGGCCAGGCCTTCCTTTTAAGGCAATGGAGGGTTAAGTGACTTGCCCAAAGTCTCAAAGAGTGGCAGTGGAAATCAAATACTGGTCTCTTGATCAGTGTTCTAACCGCTAGGCTATTCCTCCACTCCAGAAAAGATGCAAAACACTTAAATACTTCAGAGGTATCACTAAAGCATAAGAACCAAACAGGTATGAGCTAAGTTTATTTCCCCTAATGCATGCGTGGATCTAGACATCAGTTTTCTGACTTAACTTTCTAAACAAATTTGGGTTAATTGTCAAATGCCTTTTGAAAATCAAGATACACTAAGTCCTTCATAAAGGACTTCTGAAGAAACAAAAAATGTCATGGAATGGAAGCAGTATCCTATTGTAGATTGGTAGCTGGTTAAGCGATCATAAACAGAATAAGCCTAAATAGTCACTGTTCTGAATGGAGAAATGTAGAGCCGATATTCAAAAAATCCATTATTTAAAAAGGGTGACCTGCTGTCTGTGATGCTTAAAAATCTATCTGGATATTCAGTGCCAGTGCTGACTAGCTGGATACAGCGATCATTACCAATAACTATCTAGTGGTGTTGTTAGGTGCCATCGAGTCAGTGTCAACTTATGGCAATCCTCTGGATAGTTGTCCTAAACTGTGTTTGGTCTTCAGTCAGACGATTCATTGTTGATAGAATGGCATCCGTAGCTGCTGTTATTGTATCAATCCATCTTATTGTTGGCCTTCCTCTTTTGCGTTGACCTTCTATCTTGCCAAGCATGATGTCTTTCTCTAATGATCTCTCTCTTTTCATGATGTGTCCTAAGTATGATGTCGAAATCTTGTCACCTGAGCTTCTAAAAAAAGCTTTAGTTTGATATCCTCTAGTACTGACTGGTTTATTCTTTGAGCAGTATATGATATACACAGTACGTCAGCACCATAGTTCAGAGACATCAATTTTCTTCCTGTCTATCTTTTTCACTGTCCAAGTTTTGCATCCATAAAATGTTATTGAAAATATTATGGCTTGGACAAGTCCAATCTTTATATGGAGAGAGACATCTCTGCTCTTGAGAACTAGGTCCTTCATAGCCATTCTGCCAAGAGCAATGCATCATCAGATTGCTTGATTGTTTGTCATTTGCTGCTATCCAGATAGCATTTCGGACAGCTTTTTTGCTGTCCTACTGTGTAGAAGAAAAGCCTAACAATCTACTTCCAGTCGCACTTTGCAAAGAAACCCAGGGGATAGTCACAACATGGACATTGGACAACTATCCACAGTGTCGGGAAGTCAACATTGACTTGATGGCACTCAACAACAACAACAAGAACCAAACCTTTATTGGATAAAACAATGCTGTAGAGCAAAAGGTCACAGCATGAGCTTCCAAGAAGTTAGACTCCAGATAGGATCAGAACATATTTTTTTCATAAAAAGGTTGCTGGGTGCACAGAATGGCCTTCTAGGGAAGGCAATGGAAACAAAAACAGTAATGGAATTGAAAAAGGCCTGGGACAAGCACCCAGGAGCCCTAGTTGTGAGGAAGTGAGGGGAAACTGGGATCTGTGTCATCGCATCAGGCATGAAACTGGGCAGACTGGATGGGTCTAATGGTCTTTATCTGTCTTCATATTCTGTGTTTCTCTGTTTAATGATCATATTGACTCTGTCTTTTCTGTTAGTGACTTTTAACTTCCAGATATGGGAAGAAGTGCAGAGTCATGTACTTGGTATGCAGAAATCGAAAGGAATTGTATGGATAGAGGGTGAGAAGTTAGTGTGCACGGACCAGGAGAGGGACCTCAGAGTACTAGTGTCTGAGGATCTCAAGGTGGTGAGACAATGTGACAAGGTGGTAGCCAAAGCCAGAAGGATGCTGGGCTGTATACATAGAGGAATAACCAGCAGAAAGGAGGAGATGTAAATGCCCCTGTACAAGTCATTGATGAAATCTCACTTGGAGTACTGGGTTCAGTTTTGGAGACCGTATCTCACAAAGGATAAAAAAAGACTTGAACCGGTTCAGAGGAAGGCGACCAAAATGATTTGGAGCCTGTGCCAGAAGATGTATGAGAAGAGACTTGAAAACCTAAATATGTATAACCTGGAGGAGAGGAGGGGCAGGGGAGACTTGATACAGACCTTTAAATACTTAAAGGGTACTAATGAACAAACCAACCTTTTTCAAAGAAGGAGAAGCTGTAAAACTAGAGGGCATACAATGACGCTGCAAGGCGGTGAACTTAAAAGCAACAGCAGGAAATACTTTTTCACTGAAAGGGTGGTGGATGCTTGGAATGTCCTCCCAATGGAGGTGGGTGGGGGCAAATACAGTGACGGAATTCAAAATGGCATGAGACAAACACAGTGGATCCCTTTATAGCAAGTAGATAAAATCAAAGCAAACTTAAATATCTTTTATACTTCAGTAAATAGAGGGGGGTGGCCTGCATGGAGAGGTGGTTATGACCACTCTAGCCACCTTACTGGGCAGACTAGATGGATCATGCTGGTCTTTATCTGCCGTCATATACTATGTTACAATGTTACTAGATATATCTCCAAATAACCCCAACATTATAAAGAGTTGGCTATAAACTATTTATGTCTCTAATCTACAGAATCTCTATGCAGATATCCAAAATATGATTCCTGGGATTTACACAACAAAGATAGAACCCAATGCTAGATCAATATCTTAAGTTTTCTGTTTGTATTGTACCTGGCTCACCAATAAAGAGCACTTTAGTGAATCAAGATAAGAAAGGGAACAGTATATTTTTAATCATCAAAATTTGTTACATAGTGTTTTATGTCTGGACTATTAACAATAGAAAAGGAGAGGGTTCGGGGTAGGGGTAGGGGTTTTAGGATGGCTGCATGAAAGGGTTTGAGATTAAGGGGAGATTGGGTGGGGAGGAGGAAGGATAGAGGATGGCTGGTAGTGGAGTTTCAGTCGGAGGGGATGCGGTTGTTTAATGAGGCACTCCAAGATGGTTCATATACAGTGTAATAATGAACCAATACCTGCAACACACAATTAGCAGCTCTCCTGACTATGGTTTGCAGTCTGCTTGTCAATTATCTAAGCTTTCTCTCTCTCTTCCTATCCTTTTCTTTTTTATATGTAGTTCCTTTCTAATTTTCTAAGGCCAAATGATTTTATTGTAAACTGCCCTGCTCTTGGTGCGAATGACACTATATTAAAGCCTCAATAAACCATAAACCATAAGTTGGTTCCTATGACTCCTTCCCCTTTCCCTCCCCACTGCTGAATAAACAGATTGGTCAATACAAGAGCAGTTCCCAATTCTACTCAGTCTTACATTGGGCTTCAGTGTATCAGATCCATCACAGTTTTTCAAGTTCATGCCATCTTACCAGGTAAATAAAGAGCTGAGGGACAGGGTTCATATTGGTGTCTTCACCTACTCTTAGCCACAGTTGACCATTCTTATTCCTTTCTGGTTAAACGGTCTTCTCTCAGAGTGGAATTGTCTGTCTATCTTTTAGTAATCCACACTCTCTTTTTATCTCTAAGATCGTGATTTTATAATGCTTCAATCACCATAAGAATAAATAATTCTCTAAATCTTTTCTTCATTAGATATATCAATAACATGCGAATTATCTAAAGATAAGGAGGCCTCAGACTCTTATAGGCACTAAACTTCAGACTTTTGTCTTGTCTATATGTCGTGTGCCGTTTCACATCAATGACCTTCCTTATCTATGGCTTTCAATGCAACCTTTATATCCAGAAGTATTTTAAACATAAAAAAGTGCTTAGCTTTTATGTTCTATACAATTTCCCCAACGCCATGTCTCAGCACCTTGTCTGCGTTTCAGTATGTTGAGTTTCTTCGGGGTTTTTTTTCTTTTTTAAGCACTAATGGCGAAACATAAAAATCTTACTGATTAATCACGTCCCTACAAATTTTCTAAATCTTCTATTGATTACTATCGATCTACCTTGTAATCTGTAATAAAACATTTGTTTGTGATTTATTTTTAAGGATTACCTCAGTTGTGATTATGCTTTATGTGCTGCCAACGTCTTATTTCTCCTTTCTTCTCCGAGCCTGTCAGCTTCCTAACAACGCCGCGCATGTGGACTAGCATCGATATTCAGGATTTAAATATGCCACTAATCAGGTTGTTTCGTTCACCTGTCTACTTTTCATCATTATGTCTCTTCATCTCTCCCATACCGCTTAACCGTTAATTGTTCCATGATCTGTCTACAGTTGATTAAGACTATTTGATCGTTGTTGTTTCAACCTGCTTCTTTTGTACTTCAAACACAGACCCCCCAATCTATTTGGGTATTTAAACTTCCCGGGGTTACAGATTGCAGGTTATAGATCCACCTTTGTTCACAGATCAATAGAACCTGTTCCCTTGATTTCCCATTTTTTCCTGTAAGAATCGGATCTATGCAAAAGCACTGTAGCTCGTCAAATCTGTGGCCCCGTTCTAAACAGTGTTCCACTATTGGTGCTTCTCTTGTTTTACAATTTAATCTACTATGGTATTCATTCATCCTTACTCTAAAAGGTCGGATCGTTTTGCCTACATATATCAATCCGCATGGGCATCGAATGCAGTATACTACATAACTCGTGCCACAAGATGTTTTCTTTCTAAGCTTGTATATTACTCCATGGTATTGGAAATCTGCTATTTCACTAGAGATATTACAAATTTTACATTCCCCACATTTACTATGCCCCACCGCAGTCTCTACCGACTGACTTGATAAAGGTCTTAGGACCGCAGGGCTTAATTTTTCTTTGAGGTTTTTATGGCGTTGCCACACACATCAAATGTTTTTATCTTCTAGCCCAGGAATAGTAGTTAAGACATTCGTATGTTTCTTAATAATACATTTTATCTGAGAGCTGTATGGAGAATATTTTGTAATTAGGTTTACATTGTTGTTGTCTAACTTCTCTTTTTCCCGGGGATGTAAAAGTAACGCTCGGATGACACCAGTACTACAGACTCTAGTAAAAGATCGAAAGAGGATTTTTTTGACGAAACAGAAGGAAAGAAGAAAAAGAAAGAAGCAGGGCGAGGAAGATCTCGAGGTCTGGGAGATTCACGGCACAAAATTTAAGAAATAATTTTATAAATAAGGATGAATCAACCCCATTGGTGATGAATTTATCAGGGTATCATTTATCTCATGAACAGTTGCTAGTTCTTAATATGGGACTATCTTTTGTCCCCGAAACTTATTTTGACTATTTTCAATTCAGGATAGACATGGAAAAACTATTGAGGAAATTAAATTTGAAGATTTATTTTGCATCAAAATCACCAGAGACAGAGTTATTACCTAATCCAATTTCTAGAAGAATACAATTACCATTGAAATCAACGTGGTCTCCCCCCGGGCCAATACACCCCTCTTTAATACTCTTCAGGGAGCTGGTATTAAAAGATATCAAACAGCTAGAAGGCAGGACAAAACAAACATTTAGTGCAATTTCAAAAGAAGAAAAATTGGCACTAAAAGATCTGCAATCGCGATCGGAACTGGTAATCCGTCGAGCAGACAAGGGTGGAGCAATTGTAATTTTAAACAGAGATCGGTATTTAAAAGAAGCTCAAAGGCAGCTATCAATAATGGAAACTTGTAGGATCTTAACAGAGGATCCAACGTCCCGTTTACAAAAACATATAAAAATAATCACGTCTCAAGCTTTGAAAGAGAATTTATAAAGAGGAAAGAGTGGAATTTTCTGAATAAGCCAGGACCAACAATAGCAAAATTATATTTAGTACCTAAAATACATAAAAGTCTGATAGATCTACCAGGAAGACCTATTGTGTCCACAAGGGGTACGGTTTTAGAACCCTTGTCAATATACATTGACTCATTTTTACGACCTCTAATGATAGAGATACCATCATACATCAGATACACAACCCATTTTCTTCAAATACTAACAAAACATTTAGACTGGGCATTTGAAATAGATATTATCCTAGTTACGCTAAACGTAACAGCCTTATATACCAGCATTCCTCAATCTGCAGCATATGAAAGCGTAGCATCATCCTTACATTGGCAGAGGAGATCTAATCTATCAGAAAAACACATATCGTTTTTATTAGAGTTAATGGAATTGACAGTTTATCAAAATTATTTTATGTTTGTACCATCAAATAACAGGGGTGGCAATGGGGGCCACCTATGCCCCATCCATAGCAAATCTATTTATGGGAAAATACAAAGAAAAATGACTAAAAACATCACCTTATAAAGAACATCTAAAACTATGGCGTCGCTACATAGACAACATCTTCATGCTATGGAAAGGGTCAATAAACATTCTGGAAGAATTTTTTGATTGGTTAAATATGAGAGACACAAATATACAATTTACACATTCTTATCATGCCGATAGTATGGTATTTTTGGATGTATCAGCTTAAAAAAGTAATAGTGGGCTGGATAACATCGGTTCATAGAAATGTTACAGATAGGAACACCTTTTTACACTATAGTAGTGCCCACCCAATACAACTTAGGGATAGTTTACCGTTCTCACTGTTCATAAGGTACCAGAGAAATTGCTCAGATTGTCAAGATTTCAAAAATCAATCCAAAACGCTAATGAACAATTTTCAAAAAAGAGGATATCCAGAACATGTGGTAAAGCACACATATAAAAGAGCACTGTTCAATATCGAGCATTACTTTTACACCCCCAGGAAAAAGAGAAGTTAGACAACAACAATGTAAACCTAATTACAAAATATTCTCCATACAGCTCTCAGATAAAACGTATTATTAAGAAACATACAAATGTCTTAAGTACTATTTCTGGGCTAGAAGATAAAAACATTCGATGTGTGTGGCAACGCCACAAAAACCTCAAAGAAAAATTAAGCCCTGCGGTCCTAAGACCTTTATCAAGTCAGTCGGTAGAGACTGCGGTGGGGCATAGTAAATGTGGGGAATGTAAAATTTGTAATATCTCTAGTGAAATAGCAGATTTCCAATACCATGGAGTAATATATAAGCGTAGAAAGAAAACATCTTGTGGCACGAGTTATGTAGTATACTGCATTCGATGCCCATGCGGATTGATATATGTAGACAAAACGATCTGACCTTTTAGAGTAAGGATGAATGAACACCGTAGTAGATTAAATTGTAAAACACGAGAAGCACCAATAGTGGAACACTGTTTAGAACGGGGCCACAAATTTGAAGAGCTACAATGCTTTTGCATAGATCAGATTCTGACAGGAAAAAATGGGAAATCAAGGGAACAGATTCTATTGATCTGTGAACAAAGGTGGATCTATAACCTGCAATCTGTAACCCCGGGAAGTTTAAATACCCAAATAGATTGGGGGGTCTGTGTTTGAAGTACAAAAGAAGCAGGTTGAAACAACAACGATCAAATAAAGACTGAGTAGTCTTAATCAACCGTAGACAGATCATGGAATAATTAACAGTTAAGCAGTATGGGAGAGATGAAGAGACATAATGACGAAAAGTAGACAGGTGAATGAAACAACCTGATTAGTGGCATATTTAAATCCTGAATATCGATGCTAGTCCGCATGCACGGCGTTGATAGGAAGCCAACAGGCTCGGAGAAGAAAGGAGAAATAAGACGTTGGCAGCACATAAAGCATAATAACAACTGAGGTAATCCTTAAAAATAAATCACAAACAAATGTTTTATTACAGATTACAAGGTAGATCGATAGTAATCAATAGTAGATTTAGAAAATTTGTAGGGACGTGATTAATCAGTAAGATTTTTATCTGTTTCACCATTAGTGCTTAACAAAGAAAAAAAAACTGAAGAAACTCAACGTAGTGAAACGCAGACAAGGCGCTGAAACATGGCGTTGGGGAAATCGTATAGAACATAAAAGCTAAGCACGTTTTTATGTTTAAAATACTTCTGGATATAAAGGTTGCGTTGAAAGCCATAGATAAGGAAGGTCATTGATGCGAAGCGGCACACAACATATAGACAAGACAAAAGTCTGATGTTTAGTGCCTATAAGAGTCTGAGACCTCCTTATCGTTAGAAAATTTGCATGTTATTGATATATCTAATGAAGAAAAGATTTAGAGAATTATTTATTCTTATGGTGATTGAAGCATTATAAAATCACATTCTTATTCCTTGGCAATTGTCTCTCTGACCATGGACAAACCACAAAATGTTATCACAGTCAGAAAATGTCTAGTATCAGTCTCTGCTGTTAGCTGTCATGTGCTGCTGCCCTAGGATCTACTGAGATTCAGGCAAGCACAGGAGAGGACAGCCCACTATCCGGCGGAAGGACCCTTCTCTTAGGAATAAAATCTGCCGCTGTTGCTAGCACTTTGAGACTGAGTTTGGAGCTTGGAGGGAAAAGGGGCTTATCATGTACCCTGAAACTGGTCACTGTTAGCTACCATGTGCTGCTGTCCCCAGATCATCTGAGATTTGGGCAGGCATGGGAGAGGACAGCCTACTATCCAGTGGAAGGACCCTTCTCTTGGGAGCAAATTCTGCCACTGCTAAACATGGCTGCATGTAGTGGCCCATGGGGCGTGGCCTGAAGAGGTGTGACCAAAGGGGCAGGACACACCTCTTGGATGCTCCTTCAATGCACCGGCTAGCACCGAAGAGCCATTTCTCTTCTTTTTGCTTATCTTTTTATTATTTTTATTTCCTTTTTTTTTTTTTGGTTACCTATTGATACGAGCAAACGTAAAAATAAGGGGGCGGGGGAATTGCCGGCTCCTGCTGTATTGGCAGGGAAGGTGACTGTCTTTATAGACAAACATCTTGCACATACAACCCTCCCCCCGACTGTCCAGTCTTCACCAGAAGGAGCAATGCTTAGATCTGGAGGTCGTACACTGCTACTGCACCAACTCCTTCCCTTGTCATCTACAGTGGTGGAAGGCGTTTTGCCTGTTTTGGGAGAGGTAGTATCCCCAGTGGGGATTCCAAAACCAGTTCATCCATGGGAGCCTTCTTAAGCCTCTGAATCCCCGGATGCATCCCCCTTGAGAATTCTTCTCAAGCCAGGAACCTCCGGTTTCTAAATTTTCCAGTTACACATTTGCTTTCAGCAGAAATTCTCCTAACTAAAAATTTTACTGAAGTTTTGAAAATTATGGATTCTATTGAAATTGTACAAGCTTTCTATATACCCGTTAGATCCCAAGTGTTTTCCTCTGCTGAAGGAACTTTAGATGAGCATCATTCCTCAGTAAACTAGAACTTAATTGCCTTTTTGGAAGATTCTGAGGATATAATTACATGTTACAAAGTGTAACATGCTTTTTTTTATTTTATATTTATGAATTTTACAATAGCACTCAAGAATACATTTTTGAACAGACATTGAGCGAGGCGACGAAAATAACAAGTCAAAGAAATAACAGAAAATCCTTTAAACTAGTCAATCAATCAATTAACCCAGCCCACTGTAGCCCACAAGCAGAAGATGAATCCAAGAAAGGAAAATAAAAATAAAACGCTTAGAACAGAGAAGAAAAAATCAAAAAACAGGCTAAACAACCAGCATTCAGCTATGCTCATATAAGGCAGAAGGTAGAGTTCCCGAAACCTCAGAATGATGAGCATTAATGAAGGCCACCAGCTGGGAGGGCTGATAAAAAAATATATGACACAGACTGATACTTTATCAGACAATTACATGGATATTTAAGGAAAAAGAGCCCCCTCCAGCTGCTGGACCCCAGAATGGAATAGGAGAAACTCCCGTCTCCTCCACTAAGTATCCCTTGAGAGGTCAGGAAGCATGCAAACAGTTAGACCCTTGGATAGATTCTGCTTCCTAAAAAACATTTTCATCAACCATGCCTTATCAGATAACAATGCCAAAGTAATCAATAAAATGAAGGGGACTGCAGATTCTAGATACATTCAAAGCATCAACGTATGGTAACCCAGTCACAAGCCAGCACCTTCTTCTTTTTTACCAGTAGGTAGATAGTACAACTTCACAATAGGAGGATGTGATTCAGGAAGAATACCCAAGGTCTCTATTAAATGAGAACAAAACATATCCCCTGCAGACACAGTCATTACCTTGGGAAAGTTTACCAAATATAAATTTACAGCTCTAGCTGTGTTTTCCAATGCCTCCAACTTAGCTCTCATTGCAGTAGTGTCCTTCCCGAAGACATCTGAGTATCCCTCCAAAACCATCACCTTAGATTGTAAATCAGAGGCAGCCATTTGAAAAGAAGGTATCTTAGGCACATTCTCCTGAATAGCAGTGAAATTATTCAATACTTGAATAAATAAGCTGGAAATCTGCGGCACAAGGTCCTCCCTGAGTTGCATGATTGCAGACCAAATAAATTTCAACGTTATGACCCCTGGGGGCACTGAAGCGGAAGACGGAAGACGGAGCAACCCCTACCACCCAGGCACAACCTCCACTCTGCCCTGCACCAGGTCAGACGCACTCAATGCAGCCGAAACCGCTACTCGTTCCTCTGCCTTCATCCCCAAGGCTTCTGCCCTCTGCAGCTGTTCTGGAAGAGCACCTCATACAATCCAGGACCCAGATCCAGCCCTTGCTTACAGGCCAAGTCCACCAGCATGAAAGACTTCGCCTACATCTCCGACCCAGGAACCTCTTTCCGGTAGAGAACTTTGGGGGCACACCCAGAGCCTGGGAAGAAAGATTCCACGCCCAAAGCAGAAGCCGAGGTCTCCACCTCTGACAACTGCAAAGCTGGGCTATCCTCCCCAGAAAAGGCTGGTTGCCACGGTAAGGGAAGGAAAAATGAATCCAAGGATCTGGAGACCTGCAAAGGTAAGGCCATCAAATCCAAACGGGCCAGAGAGGGCTGCTTAACCCCTTTAGCTTTCTGCTTTCTCCCATCCAACAGGTCATACCGCTTAAACGCGCCTGTCCGTTGCTATATTGGGTCTCGGAAATGCACGTAACATGTTTTTAGTTATTTTTTGCATAGAGGCAGTTAAAGTGAGGATACTCAAGTTGTTTTTCAAATTTAAAGATGTTCCTTTATGTGGCCAAAACCAGAATGTTTTACCGGATGTGACACGTTCCACTCAGACGTGCAGGAAGCCTTTCTTGGAATTGAGACTTGGGTTCTGGCACTGGGGGCAAGCTTTTTCCTTAGGCTCCCTGCAAGTGCATTATTACCTTGCAGGGGGACAGTTTTGTTTTTCTTGATATCTCTCATTTAGAATGATTTCTTTTGGACCTGCAGAAGTAGTAGGCTTAGTTATAGTTGTATGTATATAATATTTGTCTCCTCCGATTGTGGGTAATTTAGCCTTTTTTTTCCTCCTATTATTTTCCTTATGTAAACTGGATATTGGCTTCCATTATATGGGCTTTACCATCTTATTTTCCTTTTTGTAATTTCTTGGTATTTTGTTAATTACTTGTGTTGGATGGTTTTCCTTTATGGTGTGGAATGTATATTTCAAAAACTAATAAAAAAAAAAGAAGAAAATTACTAGTCTCTGGAATACATGAGATTGCAGTAGAAAGCAGCATCCAATAAAACCTGGTATACAGTAACAAGGTTGCATGTTGCCAACCCATCTGGTTGATAACAATTTGTGCGGCATGGAATTAGGTGTCTTCTCACTACTGCAAAAATGAGTATGTCAAATGTGTGCAGCCCACAAGCTACAGCCTTCGAAGTATGCTAGAGTCTTGAGTCAATCAGGGATAAGAATGGTACAAAGACAGCACTCATAGCCCTTAGGAAATGGAGAGGCCCAGCCTTTGCATAGCAGCGACACCTAGGGGTATGTTTACTAAACCTTCTTAACGTGTGCACTGTGCAATTATCGCGCGCTAAGGTACCTTAGCGCGCGATAATGATGCTTTACGGGGCACAAATGTGCCTTAGCGCACGCTCACGCGCGCAGCGGCGTAAACAAGCACTGAAGGCGGGGAAAGGCTCCCAGAGGGCGGAGGAAGGCTCCCCAGGGGCGGAGAGAAGGGGTCAATGGGTGAAGAGTGGGAGGGGAGAGGCTCCCCGCACACTAACGATGTGAAATTCGAGGCCAAAACTAACGCAAGTGAAAACCTCGTGTTAGAGCTGATTTAAAGGGAAAAGAAACCATTTCTGTCAGCAATGTACAGCAAAACCAGGGAAACCTACAAAAATGTGATAAGTGTGATACATGTGCACGGAACAAAAGTGCAAATAAACATTGAAAATGGCCCCAACAAAATAAAAAAAAATCATAATCAAGCTGGGCAATAGTGATAGTAATGGGAAACATCAAAAAACACTGCCAAGAAAGCCCCCCAAAAAAAGATATGAATTTTGGAAGGGTCTACGCTCCGTCCCCATACAAGGTGAATGATCCCACAGTGAAATAGCACTGATCAGGGTTTCCCTCTCCATTGGACAGGTTTCCTATGGCATGCACATGTTCTACAACAGCAGGGCAGGCAGGTCGGAATGTGCAACTGGACAGATGCTGGGAAAGGGGATACAGAGGGCTGCAGGCGGCACATGCTGTGGTGCAGCTGGGGCAGATGCCTAGGTGGCACTTAGGAATGCTGAAACTGTACAGCAGCCAGACAGCAACTGATGAGGGCCCAACATGGGCACGAGAGTGTTTATCACAGTGTCACAGGGGATAGTACCCAGCAGGTACCTCCAAGGGCACAGAACATTGGCAAGTGGTGTTGGGGGGAAGCGTGGACGTCTATGCAGGCACCCCTACCCAGGAACACGCACCATAGGCAGCCGCCTACCTGCACACTGGATGGCTTGAGACTGCACACCACCAGCACCACCAGCAGAAGGGCATGTCAGCATGGTGGCAGAGGGGTACTGGTGGTGGAGGGGGGCAGTGGCAGCTGCCCAGAGCAGACCATGGCCTAGCCCGGTGCAGGTGGGTGCCATGCACTGCAACAGACAGGCCCTGCCGGACAAACAGTCATGGTATCACCAGGGAATGCACTATCACTGTAGCAACATGGTGGTGCAGTGCACACAACCAGTGTGTTTAGAAGCAGAAGGTCATAGGTTCAAGTCCCAGCTATGGTGCCTGCCAACCCAGTCCCCATATTTTACCCACTACTACAACGTGCTAATACAGACAGAGCCTTTAATGCAGATGATGTAAACATGCCCAAAAAACCTACATTTTACCCTACAGAGCAAAGACACCATAAACAGGCGCATTACCTAGAGCAGAGTCTCCCAAATGCAGTCCTGGAGGGCCAAACACCATTCAGGTTCCATGCTGCCTCTAATAAAGATGCCTGTGCTGCATATCTATGCACCACCCCCATGGTATGCAGATGTATCTCATGCATATTCATGAGGGACAGCATGAAAACCCGAACAGTGTTTGGCACACCAGGACTGGAGTTGGGAACCTTTGCCGTAAAGCAGCAGCCAACAGGGGCAGACACACCCACACCCACAGGCTCCATTAGCCAATGCCTCCTGGAGAGGCAGGACATTGGGCCCTGCGTGCATCTCCCAATACTAGCACTTGCATACCTTAGCAATGCCACCCTACACCTGGGAATACGGTGCACAGCTATCAAATGTTTGCTATGATTACTGGCAGATAGCAATTCCTATGTTAAGCACAGTTTGCTGATTGAGCTCCATCATAGCAACCTTTCTGATGTCTGTGGAGTGTGCTTCAGGTCTGGTCTCTGACAGTGTTTACCACCCTGGGGAGTGACCCCCACCAGTATTGCGTACCATATCCATGCCTGCACTGTGCCCAGGACTGGTGTGGTGGCCAGGGCTGCTAAACACCTCTATAGTAGCACAATGCTGGCATAGGTGTGGGAGTGTGTGTCTGTCTATCCAGTGTGTGGTGGCTGCAAACACCCTCCACAGCCCACATTGCCAGCACTGTTGCCAGTATTGGCCTGCCAATGTGCATAATGAGGAGCAAGGTACCATGGGTATAGCCCGTACAGGGTGGCCTGGCCAGGATGCATCTGCACAGGGCATAGGGCACTGGCTGGGATATTGTAGTGCCCAGCCACCACCTGCACAGACAGGGTGGCCACAGCATGTTCTGCTGGGAGATCACTCTCACCCTGACTGAGCAGTGACCATGGCATGGCTAGGCTCCCCCATAGTGCAATACAGTATTTCTCTCATGTGATATTTATGGGATTTTTTTGGGGGCCAGTCACTTACTTATCTGCTTGGTGTGTATGTTGACATCCCAGTTCTGGGTGCACGCATTTCCATCAGGAGCATGCACTATGGACCAGCTAGCAGACTGTCTGCAGCTGGTATGTGTCTTGATGGAACACTTTGCAGGGTGCAGCGGCTGAAGGCTTGCTGCAGGTGAATATCTGATAGTGGTGGGGTGCAGCTTAGCATATCCAGGCCTAATGTCTGTCTGCTATTGTGTTATGGATGTGTACAGAGCTGCATTGACTGCCCTGTAGGGTGTCTGTTCCCCAGCAGGACTGGGGTTGATGGTCCCCTCTACTGCCACCATTGCAGGGAGGTAGAATGTGGATCTGTTGGTGGGAGACCCTGTTTACCACCCTCAGCCCAGGAGGAGGAGGGTGGTGGTATATAATCCTCCTAGGGGTCCATAGGGGCTACACCCGACTGAGACATACAGATATATCCAAGGTGTGTCTGCAGAAACTACCTATCTCACGCATTAGCACTGCTGGGGACTTGCAACATGGCCTATCTCTGCTGTGGACCTGGTGCTGGGTGCCCCACCTCACCCTCAGGGTGAGTGCAGTACCTGCACAATGTGACGGTGTGTAGCTACTCTGTGCCAGTACCACACACGGTCAGTACTCCCTACCAGGCTGAGGTGGTGTTGGGGGTGCATACCCCATCCTGTGGTTATCTGTAGACTGCTGATTTGCATGTGCAGTGCATCATGGGTATGGGTGGGTTAACCCTATCCTGGTGACCACAGCAGACTGTTTGTGTGGTGACGTGCAGTCCTTCTGCAGCCAGCCAGGTGCTTGCTAGCAGCTGTGGAACTGTAGCCCACTGGTTACTTCACTACTTGTGGAGCCAGAGGTCATGGGTTCAAACCCACAGTAGGGGTTATTTGATAGGGCTGTCCAAAGCATTGTCTTTTTTTAATGTACATTAGTGCTGCCAGCAAAACACCCTCAGGGTACTGTAACCATAAGGTGCCTCAGAAGGCGCCCTATAAGGCGCCTTATAGGGCACCCTATAAAGCGCCTTCCGAGGCACCTTATGGTTACAGTCCGTATAAGGTGCCTTATAAGGTGTCCTATGGAGCGCCTTATAGGGTGCCGTGGCGGACAGTGCACTTTATAATGTGCCCTATGGGGTGCCTTATAGGGTGCCTTATGCGGCACCTTAGGTTACGGCACGTGAGGGTGTGTTTGCTGGCAGCAATAATTACAATACAAATAAAATGCCTCAGGAAACAATACTTACATGTCAAAGCTGATGCCTCAGCCAGCCTTATGTATTAGGCACACTGGGAGATCGAACTCATGACCCCTGTATCCTCAGTCGGTGTATTAACCATTGTGCTACACCTCTGTTTCTATGGGCTATGTTTACTAAACGTGAATAACGCGCGTAGTATGACGTTAACGACCGTAAGTGCCGTATAACGCGCGTACCGACGCGCTAACGACCGTTAACGTCATACTACGCGCGGTAACCGTAGTTAACGATCGTAAAGCTCCGCGGCGCGTTAAAACAGCACAGAAGGTGGAGAGTGGGCGGAGAGAAGGGGTCAATGGGCGGAGAGTGGGCGGAGAGAGGCTCCCCTCATACTAACGCGCGGAGTGTCAGAGCTCACCTCCAACGCAAATGAAAACCTGTCGTTAAAGGCATTTAAAGGGAAGAGAAACCATTTACGTCAGCAATGTACAGAAAACCGGGGAAACCCACAAAACGTGAGCAGTGTGATACATGTGCACAGAACAAAATATCACATAAAACGTTAAAAATGACCACAAGAAACATTTTAAAAAGCAGAATTCAGCTGGGCAACAGTGATAGCAATGGGAAACAAGGAACAACACTCCCTGGAAAGCACCAAACTAAAAGGAAATGATGTGTGGAAGGGTCTACGCTCCGCAGACCCTTGCAAAGAGCATTACATTGTAAAGGAGCTGTCCTGGGTGTGTGGTGTAATGTTTCCCAATGATATCATTGTTGCCCAGCTTGGTTATGGGTGTGTGCCCCTTTTGTGAGGTCATTTCTGCGGTTTATGTGCACCTTTGTCTGCATACAAGGTAAATGAGGCCACAGTAAACCTGTTGCAGAGCAGGGTTTCTGACTCGTCAGGCCGGTTTAACTAACTCCAGGGACTGCACAGTCTCTGTGGCCACAGTGTGGTGCAACAGACACAGCCAGTGCCTGCAAGACCAGAGGGTCACAGGTTCAAATCCCAGTTGGGGCTCCTGCCAACCCAGTCCCCATAGTTTTACCCACCACTAAACAGTGATAGTAAAGACACTCCTGTAGTGCAGAGAACATACGCATGGCCTATATTTTACCACACCAAACACAGACACCAGAAACAGGCACATTACCTATAGCAGAGTCCCGCAAATGCAGTCCTGGAGGGCCACACACATTCCGGGGTCCTGCTGCCTCTAATAAAGATGCCTGTGCTGCATAGCTATGCACCACCCCCATGGTATGCAGATGTAGCTCATGCATATCTATGAGAGACAGCATGAAAACCCGAACAGTGTGTGGAACACCAGGACTGGAGTTGGGGAGCTCTGCCGTAAAGCAGCAGCCAACAGGGCCACACACACCCACAGGCCCCATTGGCCAATGCCAGCTGGAGAGGCAGGACATTGGGCCCTGCCTGTATCTCCCAATACTAGCAGTTGCATACCTTAGCAATGCCACCCTACACCTGGGTATATGGTACACAGCTATCAAACGTTTCCTCTGATAACTGGCAGATATCAATTCCTACGTTAAGCACATTTTGCTCATTGAGCTCCACCATAACAATCATTCTGATGTCTGCGGTGTGTGCTGCAGGTCTGGTCTCTGACAGTGTTCACAACCCTGGGGAGTGACCCCCCAACACTCTTGTGTACCATATCCATGCCTGTACTATGCCCAGGACTGGTGTGGTGGTATGGCTGCTGACCACCTCTATAGTAGCACAATGCTGGCATAGGTGTGGGGGTGGCTGTCTGTCTATCCAGTGTGTGGTGGCTGCAAACACCTTCAACAGCCCACACTGCCAGCACTGTTGCCAGTATTGGGCTGCCAATGTGCATAATGAGGAGCAAGGTACCATGGGTATAGGCCGGACAGGGTGGCCTGGCCAGGGTGCATCTGCACAGGGCATAGGGCAGTGACAGGCACATTGTAGTGCCCGGCCACCAACTACACAGACAGGGTGACCTCAGTATATCCTGCTGAGAGATCACTCTCACCCTGACTGTGCAGTGACCACAGCATGGCTAGGCACTCCCATAGTGCTATCTAGTATTTCTCTCATGTGATACATATGGGTTTCCTTCTGGGGCCCAGTCACTGATGTATTTGCCTGCTGTGTATGCTGACATCCCAGTTCTGGGTGCAGGCATCTCCACTGGGCACTAGCAGACTGTTTGCAGCTGGTAGGTGTTGTGATGGAGTGGCTTGCAGGGTGCAGTGGCTGATGGCTTGCACCAGGGGAATATCAGATAGTGGTGGGGTGCAGCATACCATATCCAGGCCTAATGTCTGTCTGCTATTGTGTTATGGCTGTGTACAGAGCTGCATTGACTGCCCTGTGGGGTGTCTGTTCCCCAGCAGGACTGGGGTTCATGTTCCCCTCTACTGCCACCGTTGCAGCACGGTAGACTGTGGATCTTTTGATAGGAGACCCTGTTTGCCTCCCTCAGCCCTGGGGGAGGGGTGTGGTGGTGGTGCATGGGGGCTGTACCTGACTGAAACAGACAGAGATGTCCAAGGTGTTCCTGCAGAAACTACCTATCTCACACAGTAACACTGCTTTGGACCTGCGCCATGGCCGGTGCTGTGGACCTAGTGCTGGGCGCCTCACTGCACCCTCAGGGTGAGCACAGTACCCGCACAATGTGACGGTGTGTAGCTGCTCTGTGCCAGTACAACACACAGTCGGTACCCCCTACCAGGACGAGGTGCTGTGGGGGTGCATTCCCCATGGTGTGTATCTGTGGACAGCTGCTTTGCATGTGCAGTGCATCATGGGTGTGACTGGCCCAATCCAACCCTGTGAAACACCAGCACCTGCTCACAGGCTCTGATAAGCCATAGGCCATCACACGTACATCTGTTAGCATACTGCATAGGTGCAGGACGCCCTACAAAGTCTGTAATATAAGATGCCCACACTGGTAAAAACACACGTACCCACGCACGAATGTACGCGCTTCGCTACGCACGTACCAACGTACGTGGCTAGGCACATTCCGAGGGTGTTTTTCTGACACCAATACTCAGCGTAACGAAAAGCATGCCTCCTCTTTCCTTCTGTAATGTACAGGGTGATGCCTGAGATAGCCTTCTGTGTTAGGCACACTGGGGGCTCGAACCCATGCTGCCTGTAACAGTGGTCAGTACCGTAACCATTGTGCTACAGCTCTGTTTCAGTGCTTTGTGTCTGTACGTCTTCTTATGATTGACGCGCAGTAACGTGGCACGGCGCCCGGTAGCGCTCGTTAATTTTGCTAACGCGCGGTAGTGGTAACGATGTACCGCCCATGTCCTTATTTGGGGTTTCTTTCACTACCGCGGCTCCTACCGCGAACTGCACTAACGCGATTTAGTAAACATAGCCCTATGTGTGCATGTCTGGGCGCCTACTTAAGATTACCGCACGCTAATGCGCTCAGCGGCATTTCGCCCGATAATGTGCGCCGCTGCGCGCGTTATCGCGCGCTATTCCCGTTTTGCTACTTTTGACTGGACTGCCCACTCCTTTTATGGCATCCTGCACACTAACGCGGCGCGCACGTTAAGAGGGTTTAGTAAACATACCCCCTAGTGTTTACATCTAGGGCTATAATTGCAGGGTTCCAAAAGGAACTGTGGTGTGTGGACCCTGGCCGAGGACAGTCTTTAATGTAGAGCAGAGGTTCCCAACTCCAGTCCTGGAGGGCCAAACACCATTCAGGTTTTCAGGCTGTCCCTAATGAATATGCATGAGATACATTTGAATGTAATGGGGGCAGTGCATGCAAATGCATCTCATGCATATTTATTAGGGAGAGCCTGAAGACCTGAATGGTGTTTGGCCCTCCAGGACTAGAGTTGGGAACCTCTGATGTAGAGGATATATTTATTTACATGGTCTATATACTGCCTAATCTTAGAGCCAAGGCAGTTTACATAGAACAAATAAGATGGGTTTATATAGAACACTGAATATTAAATATGTGAACTTTAAACAGGATAACGTGGAACTTTAACTCTACAGGTCTAAATTTTTACTCTAAAGGTCAGCCTTCATTGATAAAGAGATTTTGAGCGATTATGGCCTGATTAACGCATATGAGTGATATGGGTAATAAATATCCTTTGAAAAAGCCGTTTCTGAGACGGCAAAACCAGCTACTGGGTTCATATTTAATTTAACCACCAAATAAATTATTTTTGCTGAGCCAGTGAAATTAATTATTCTGGGTTGAAGATATTTGAAGGAGCAAATTGATGATTGCTTCACATGTGAGCATATGGAAGATCTTACTTCGGTTAGGCACACCGACCCCTATCCATATTCTTCTTCTCTATGCCAATCCTGCTCTATCCTCCCCTCTATGGGACTCTGTTCTCTCAACACTCTCTGAGGCCTCTCTCACATACCAACATCTCTTAGTTTTAGGCGATTTCAATGTTCACTATGATTGTCCTTCTTCTCAGCATGATTCTTCTTTTCTTTCCCTTCTCTCTGATCTTTCTCTTCAACAGTTTGTTCCAGTTTCCACTCATTCAGCTGGCCATATGCTAGATCTCGTTATTACCTGGCAAAATTCGCCCTTTATCCCTTCTTCCTTTACTATCCTACCTATTCCCTGGTCCGACCATTCCTGCGTATTTTTCTCCATTCCTTTCTCTCCTCTTTCCCCTGTTGCTCCATCAGCTTCATCTCCTTCCCCAGCCCGTTTAGCTCGCCGTATTACCGCAAATACCCTTCTTCAGTTTCTATCCTCAGACATGCTTTTTTCTCCTGAGTTTCTTTCCCTTTCAGTTGGCCTCCAGGCCCAATGCTGGGACTCTACACTCTCCTCCGCCTTGTCTAAGGTTGCCCCTCTCTGCCCTACCTCTATCACCCGGCACCGTCCCAGCTCCCCCTGATTCCATCCGGGTCTTCTGATCCATCGTTCCTATCTCCGCCGAGCTATACGCCTTGGCGTAAATGCCCCTCCCCAGCCACTTTGTCCCACTTCCGTTACTGCCACAAACATTATCGCTCCCTTCTTTTTTCAGCAAAAAAGGATCACTTCTCCAAACCTATCTCCTCCTCAGCCAGCTCCTCACATCAATTATATAGCATTATTCGCTCTCTTTCTGCTTCTCAGATTCCCTCTACTTCTGGTCCTCCCCCATCGAATACTCCCACCTCGGCCACATTGGCCTCTCACTTTGCTTCTAAAGTACTTTCCATTTGTCATCTTTTTCCTGCTTGTCCTCTCCCTCTCTCTCCCCCTCCTGCTTCTTCCCCCCTTCCCTTTCGCTCCCAGTTTCTTCACCCGTCCCGCCCCTTTCCCATCATTGGTCCTCCTTTCAGCCTTTTACCCTACCAGACTTGACTAAGGTCCTTACTGCTACCCGGAAAACTGCCTGTCCCTCCGATCCCATCCCCTCACAGTGGCTCCCTGAGACCTCGTTGGCTTTGCCCCCCTGATTCTTTCCATTTTCAATAACAGTCTTCTATCCTGCACCTTTCCCTCACAGTGGAAACACGCCCTAATTCGACCACTCCTGAAAAAAGCCTCCCTAGATCCTTCCCTACCCACAAACTGGCATCCTATTTCTAATCTTCTTTTCTTTCTAAACTTCTTGAAAGGCTAGTCTTTTCTCAACTTTCTTCTCACCTTGAAGCTTCCCTAGCCCTCCACCCCCGCCAATCAGGTTTTCGTCCCAGTCACAGCACTGAATCTATTCTTATTTCTTTTCTTAATGAGTTGCACATTGCTCGTGATCGGGGTTCCATATCTATTGCTGTTTCACTTGATCTTTCTGCTGCTTTCAACATCGTTGACCACCTCACCCTTCTTTCCCGTTTTCGTTCTGCTGGTCTATCTGGCACAGTTTTACACTGGTTTCACTCTTTTCTTTTTAATCGATCTTTCTCGGTTCTCTCTGGCACTGATTCCTCCCCTTCGACACCCCTTCTTTGTGGTGTTCCCCAGGGTTCTGTCTTAGCACCTCTACTGTTTAACATCTTTTTGGCCCCCCTGTCCTTACTAATCCAACAATATGGTATTTCTGCGTACTACTATGCAGATGATATTCTTCTCCTCTATCACTCTGATTCATTCACTCCCGATATTGGCCCATTTAATGCCCGTCTTTCTGCTGTAGCTTCCTGGTTCTCTGATAATTTTCTACACTTTAATCTCTCAAAAACTTTGGCTATTTGGTTCTCTGCTGGTAAACCTATCCCCTCTGTTGTCCCATTTCTTTCATCTGCTCCGATTCCAATTGTCACTTCACTACAATATCTTGCTGTTACTCTTGACTCGGCCTTGACTTTTAAGGATCACATTTCTTCGATCGTCCAGCGTTGGCAACTTTGTGCGGTCCGCCCCTTTCTCTCTACGTCTTTTTTAACCACATTGCTTCTCTCTCTTGTTATCTCACGTTTAGATTATTGTAACACATCCCTAGCTGGTCTCCCCACTTCCCAACTGCGTAGGCTCCAACTGGTACATCACACCGCCGCCCGCATTCTGACTCACACCTCACAGTTTGATCACGTCACCTTCTCATCCGTTTGCACTGGCTTCCCATTCCTTTCCGGATTCAATATAAGATTCTTATTTTTGTACACAAATCACTTCACACCGGTATCCCTCTCTATCTCTCTGATCTAGTTCATTTCCACTGTCCCCCCTAGAATTCTTAGATCAATTCATGCCAATCGGTTATCTCTTCCCTCCCCTTCCCAGGCCCATCTGACGTCCACACGCTCTTCTGCCTTTTTCTTTCTTGGTCCCCGCTTATGGAACTCTCTACCACCTATGCTTCGTCTCGAGCTCTCTTTTTCTACCTTTAAAGCTAGACTTAAGACACATCTTTTTTGCATGGCTTTGGATCTTCCTCCCCCTTCTTCCCCTCTTTCCCCTCCCCCCCATTGATATTTAGTTCTGTCTGTTTTGTTCCTGGCTGTCCCCCATTTTTTCTTTCTCCCTGTTCTCTCCGACTATCTCTTTCCTATTTATTTTATGGCGTTATTTTCCTTTCTTTTTGGCAGTGCTTTTATGATTTTATTGTAAACCGCTATATCCCTATGGTTTTGGCGGTATATTAAGTTTTTAAATAAAGATAAAGATATTTGTGTTTGAAGTTTGTTACCTCGCTATATGCTTGAAGATTAGACAGTTGAGGATATAATAGCTTTCAAGAGCAGTTTTTACAATTCTTCGAAGATTGTTGATACATAATATAATTAAATTTGTGTTTAACTTATAGAAAGCTTTCAGAACTATTTTTAATAATCTCGTGATGGTTTAAAGACAAAAAAAATAAGACAAAATAAAAAATAAGAAATACAATTTGTGAGAGTTTTTCACACTTCTTTTAGGGGTTTGTGAAACCCAATTGATTTTTGTTTCTTGCTACTCTAAAGGTCAGTCATGGGCCAGTGGGGGAGGAAATGAGGGGAGAGGCAGTTTGGATAGGTTAGAGGAGAGGGGGAGGGCTGAGAGGGGGGAGTCATCATTGCCAAAATGTTTCATGAAAAAGTATGTCTTTAGTTTCCTTCTGAAGTCCACTAGGTCTGTGGTTTCTCGTAGGTGATCTAGTAACGCATTCATAGAGGTGGTCGTGTAGAGGGAAAAGACCTTGTTTACGATGGTTTCTTTGTTTTTCCGGAAAGTGTGGGGCACTACCAGGGCATTTTGTTGGGGTGTTCTAGCTCTGTTGAGAGTTTTCTGGAGAAGGGATTGTAGGTAAGTAGAGGATAGGCCTTGGGATATTTTGAATGTGGTTAATAGGACTTTGTATTTTGTTCTCACTTTTACAGGCAGCCAATGTAGTTTTTTGAGTATAGGGGTTATGTGGTTTGATCTAGCGGCCTGGGACAATATGTGGGCGGTGGTATTTTGTGCAAGTTGCAAGGGTGGAGTATGTAGTCCGGTAGTCCTTGGAAACGGATGTTGCAGTAGTCGATGTGGGGCAGGATGAGGACTTGAAAGATCTTGCAGTAATCATTGAAGTCCAGTAGTGGGTGCAGGTGTTGTACTGTCTTTATCTTGTTGTATAAAGCTTTATTGTTTATTGTTTATTGTTTATATAACATTTGATATACCGCCCCCCGTTACATCGGGGCGGTTTACAATATAAATAAAAAAAACATCAAATCAGAGACAGAAAGAAAAAGTTACAATTACTTGATGACGTTGCTGAAGTGGCGTTGCAGGGTTAGGTGTTGGTCGAGAGTTAAGCCAAGGTAGTATATTTCTGATTTTACTGTGAGTTGAGCTCCTGGAATTTTTATGATGGATGGGAGGATGAAGCTCATGTCACGGAATATAAAGAGAGCTTCAGTCTTGTTAGGGTTGATAATGAGATTGTTTGGTCAGCCATTGTGTGACATCATGGAGGCAATTTATTAGCAGGGTGTAAATGGGTTTTGCGGTGGAGAATGGCATGTATAACATGACATCGTCTGCATATATGTGGTAGAGAATATTGTGGGATTGCATTATCTTGCAGATGGATTGTAGGAAGATATTAATAAGATTGAAGAGAGGGTTGATCATTGGGGGACTCCTTTTTGCTGTGTTTATGGTGTGGCGGTATAACCTTTCATTGATATTTGCTGTCATTGATTCCTCAGGTATGACAGGAACCATTTTAGCATGGTTATAATTATTCCAATTGCCTGTAGGCATTTTAGTAGCAGTTTGTGTGGGATGGAGTCAAAAGCAGCTTTGATGTCCAAGAAGACGAGTAGGAAACCCTGGTGTAGTTTCTCGATGCCTTTGACGAGGTTGTCCATGAGAGCTATGAGCAAGGTTTCAATCCCGTGGTTGGGCCTGAAGCCATATTAGTGATGGTCTAGTGAGGAATGTGCATTAGTGTGCTGCTGGAGTAGAAGCAAGACTGTCTTCTTGATGATTTTAGCAAGGACTGGAAGGCTGGTAATGGGTCTGTATGAGATGGGTAGTTTTGGGTCCATTGTAGGGATCTTTTTAATTGGGCAGATGGAAGATATTTTCCGTTTCTGTGGCATATATCCTTGTGTGAGTGAGTGTTGTGTGATCTTGTGTATGATGGGTAGTAGGTTGGCTTTGGTAGCTTTGATCCAGTTGGTGGGACAAGGATCCAGAGAAGATGTGGTGGTGGTGGTGAGATTTCTGATGATTGCTTGCAGGTTATCTAGAGATAGGAGTGCAAAGGAATGCCAGGTGGGTAGTGGGAGTTCATCATCCTTTTCTATTGCCCTTGTCAGCTGTGTGTTGCCTAAGGTGCTGGCTTGGCTTTGGAAGTGGCTGGCTAGGGTCTTCAGGGGGAGGTCATCTTCCATGGTCTCTTGGATGGGAGCTTTCATTAACGATTTGACTATATCAAAAAGTTCTCTGGGGCGGCTGAGTGATATTAGGATGAGATGAGTGTAATATTCTTTATTTTTGCTGTTTACCAAGGTTTGATATTAGTGTAGTTGTGCCATATATTTGTGGAGGTCATCTGAGTTCTTTGAGCGTAGCCAACGTTTTTCTTGTTGGCAGAGTTTGCGTTTGGCTTCTTTTAGGTCTCTGGAGTACCATGGTGTTTTGGTGTGAACTTTGCGGGTGGTCAAGCTGGCATGTAGCTTGCATGCATAATTGCTTATGGTCGCATTCCAGTTGTGTACTATTAGATAAAGGTTGTCGGTGTTTCAATCAATCTTGGGTATAACTGCTTGTGTGAATACTTCTTTATCCAATTGACGGAACTTAGGTGGGGGGTTCTGTGGTAGTGTGACTATGTGAGTTGGAATTGTAAGATATGTGGAAGGTGATGAGTTTGTGATCTGACCACAGTACTGTGGTTATTGTAGGAGATGGTGGGTTGTTGTGGTTGTACATGGGTCGCATGGTGAAGACAAGGTCTAGGGCATTTCCTACAGAGTGCGTTGGTTTGTCCACTATTTGTGTATAGTCAAGGGCTTCCATTGTCTCTGTGAATGTCTGGCAGTTCTGGGGTTAGCTAAGGTGAGGTTGAGGTCTCCAAGTAAAATGAGATGTTCCTTATCGTCCCTCCAGGTCCAGTCCCACACCTCTGGGTAGTGCACCTCCACCCACAGCTTGGAGACTGAGCATGTCAGAATCTGAAGTCACCCATACTAGTACCGCTGGCACCTCCCACCAGCTCCCAGTGTGCTCAGTCTCCAAACAGCTGGAGGTAGTAGTGAGCCTAGGTGCTGGGCTCTCTGAAGGAACGGATAAGGAGAAAATTTAGATATGTAGGGTTTTTTTCTGTTTTGCTTCCTCTGCTTTATGTTTATTTGGTCTTAAAATTGGGGTTAAAAAAAAAAGGTATTTGAGGGTGTCAGAGAGTTTTCGCAAGTTGGATCATTTGTTCATCCTCTGTGGTGGGCTGCGCAGGGGCGAAGCAGTGGCCAAGGCCTCCATTTCCAGATGGATTTGGGAAGCAATCATGTCAGCCTATATTTTGCAGGGGAGGCAAGTGCCGTTAGGTTTGCAGGCCCATTCTACCAGAGCTCAGGCGGCGTCAGGGGCTGAGTATAGTTTGGTGCCGCCGGTAGAGATTTGTAGGGCGGCTACCTGGTCCTCTCTACACACCTTCAGTAAGCATTATCATCTGGAAGTTCAGGCGGTGGGAGATGCCTGTTTCGGATCGGCGGTTGTGTGTGCCAGCCTGACAGGTCCCTCCCAATAGGTTACTGCTCTGTTACATCCCAGAGGTGCGGGACTGGAGGGATGATAAGGAAAGAGAAATTAGACTTACCTGCTAATTGTTGTTCCTTGAGGAACTCCAGTCCAGTCCCAGATCCCACCCGGGCTTTTTTCCTCTACTGTTTGACTCGGTTGCTGCAGGCGGTAGTCCAGGGCGACGAGGATTTGCAAGATTTTTGGAAGATTTGAGGCGGGTTAGGACCTTTCTGCTTCTCTTACGTGGCAGGCTGATACCAGATAGTGTCCAGGGATTTTTGCCCTTTCTCTGTCTTTCTGTCTTTCGTGCTCTCTGGCGCTCTCTCGCTCTCTCTCTCTCTCTCTCTCGGGGGCGGGGGGGGAATTCCCTCTAGATGGTGGGGGCGGTAGATGTTAAGTAGGTTCTTTTTTGTTTTGTTGTTACTTTGGCTATTTATTTGTTGCTCCTCTGAGTTTGCTTTGTCATTAGGTCACTGGGAGCTGGTGGGAGGTGCCAGCTGTACTAATATGGGTGACTTCAGATTCTGTCATGCTCAGTCTCTAAACTGCGAGAGGAGGTGCACTACCCAGAGGTGCGGGACTGGACTGGAGTTCCTCAAAGAACAACAATTAGCAGGTAAATCTAATTTCTCTATTGTTGCGCCTGTTGTGGGTCGGCAGCTCTTCTGCTCTGGTGTTAGGGGATCTATATGCTAGGCAGAGTGTTAGGTGTTTGTTGGTGATTGTTATTGTATCCATGCCACCCTTTGAGTACATTGTGGAGGTGTGGAAGCTCAAGGTATTTCTAGCAAGGATGAAGAAACCTCCTCCTCTTTGGTTAGACCTGGTGCAGTTGAATAGGTCGTGCGTGTGGAATGCAAGCTGGTTTATGGTTTATGAGTCTGTTGGGGTGGGGCGGGGGTAGTGTTAGGGATATGTTTGTGAATTCAAATGAGGGAGCTCTAATGGGGCTCTGTTTCTTTAATGGTAATGTCGTGTGGATAGGCCATGAGGCGTATGTGGTAGTACAAGGGGCAATTGTCCAGTGTGGGATGTGTGAGTGTCAGGGTGGGTGATTAATGTGGAGAAATATAACAGGCAGAGGAGGATAGCGAGAGATATAAAAGTAGTTGCAAGTGAAGGCTCATGGCGTTCTGTGTCTGGACTATCAATAGTAGAAAGGGAAGTTGGTTTCTATGATTCCCCCCTCCCCCTTTCAAACTGCAGGATGAACAGATTGGGCCTAATGGAGGGAGGGGGGAAAGCAGATGCTGAAAAATAAAAAATGAGGAAATGAAAATAAAAAAAATGAGAACAATAAAATGGCAAAAAGTGAAAGAAACGTAAAAACTAAGGTGCTATCTAAAACAGCATTGTGGGTGTAGTCAAAGGTCATTGGTTAATGAGGAAGGAAGATACCGATTTATAGGTTGCAGAGGGGTGCCAGAAACCCTAGCACCAGCCCTGCCCAAAGCAACAAGTGAAATTTCTGACCAGAAAACAAAATACACAATGGGTATGCAAGACCTATATATGTCTTTAGGGTTTACGGTTGGTGGTGATGTCATATCTCATCCTCCGGCTTTCTACAGGACTCATATGACTACTCAGATTCTAACATACCCTCCTACCTGTAAGTGTATCCTGATGTGTTTCTGAAAAAAGAGAAAGTGGAAGAGTTAAACTGATAAAGATCAAGAAATTTAAAAACAGCAGATTAACCTCTCTAAACAAAACTATGAAACTATCAACATGGCAAAGTACTTTTAGAGGCCCTTTTACTAAGGTGTGCTGTGCAGTTAATTCACGTTTTAGCGCAACAGTTACCATGTGCTCATTTCCGCGGTAATTAACACATGGTAACTTCCTCCACTGAGTTGGTTAGTGGAGGAAAGTGGGCATGGAATGCACATTGCAGTTAACATGGGGACAATTGCCTCATGCTGTCGATGTTGTAATTACCGAGGGCACCCTTACGTCTTCAATGGGTGACTATGAGTGAATCGGTGGTAACTGCGCATGGGTCCAATGTGTGTTACAGGATATGTCTGTCTTTTTTCAGATGACACACAAATTTGCCACAGAGTGGACTCCCCCGAGGGAGTGGATAACATGAGGAAAGATCTACAAAAGCTGGAAGAATGGTCTAATGCTTGGCAAATACGATTTAATGCGAAAAAGTGCAGTGTCATGCACTTAGGTAGCAGAAATCCAAGGGAAATGTACGCGATAGGGGGCGAGAGATTGGTGTGCATGGTTCAGGAAAAAGACCTTGGTGTGATTATCTCTGATGATCTCAAGGTGGCAAAACAGTGCGACAAGGCGGTGGCAAAAGCCAGGAGGATGTTGGGCTGCATACAAAGAGGGATTACCAGCAGAAAGGAAGAGGTACTTATGCCACTGTACAGGTCGCTGGTGAGGCCTCACCTGGAATACTGTGTTTAGTTTTGGAGACCAGATCTTGCAAGAGACTTGAAGACCTAAATATGTACACTTTGGAGGAGAGGAGGGATAGGAGAGATATGATTCAGACCTTTAAATACTTAAAGAGGAATGATGAACAAACAAACCTCTTCCAAAGACGGGGAAGCTGCAAAACTAGAGGGCATAACATGAAGCTGCAAGGTGGAAAATTGAAAGGCAATGTCAGGAAATATTTTTTCACGGAAAGGGTGGTGGATGCTTGGAATGCTCTCCCAATGGAAGTGGTGGGGGCAAACACGGTGACGGAATTCAAAACAGCATGGGACAAGCACAGAGGATCCCTTTACAGCAACAGGATAAAAACAAAATAAACTGAACCATCTAACTTCTCAATAAATAGGGGTGTCCTACATGGAGTGGTGGGTCCACCCCTAAACAAAGACATGGGCAGGGGTGACCTGCACAGAGCGTCAGGTGCACCTACTCTTGCTGTATTGTGGGGCAGACTGGATGGACCATGCTGGTCTTTATCTGCTGTCATTTACTATGTATGTCCCTGCAGTAACTGTCGGGAACATGCCGATCACACTCCTGACAGTCACTGTAGAGCCTTAGCACTAATCACGCGTTAATTTTTGCACTAAATGCACAATAAGTTCAGAACCTTGCTGTGCTTTAGTATTCCCTTAGTTATTCCACTGATCAAGTTCAAGAAATTTAACTTGAAGGTAACTTATTAACTACAAATGCGCAACAAAGAAAGTGAATCATAAAATGGACACGTTTTAAATTTAGGACACCCCTAGCCTGCCAGGTTTTCAGGATAACCACAATGAATATGCATGAGAGAGATTTGCATACAATGGAGGCAATATAGGCAAATCTATCATACATATTCATTGTGGTTATCCTGAAAACCTGACTGGCTAGGCATCCCAAGGATTGGTTGAGAATCCCTGGACTAGATCAATCGGCTAGGAACCAGGAAAGCCAAATCCTGCTTCTGCCACAGATTTCTTTGTGACCTTGGGCAAATCACATTGTCTCCTGTTGTGTCAGATGCCCTCTTAGATTGTAAGCTATTTGGGGCAGGGACATATTGTACCTGAATGTTTATTACCACTGTGCAGTTCTGCATGTGTCCAATACCACCATAAAATGATAAGTAGTATTATAGGTAGTAGCTCAGTGAGAGACCCCATGGAAGACCTGTTGGCAGCAATGAAAAATCTCCATAGCATCCTGCCAAGAAAAAAGTCCCAGGTACTGTGGTTGAATCCTAGTTACCTAACCATCAGTCGCTAAAATGGGAAGAAAGAGAATAGTGAAAATGAGTAAACCATAGCCTTGATGCTAGGAGAGAGGATTGGTGTAGGCAGGCATGGTGGGTCAGTTTAGGAAAAGTGAGACATTCTCCCATTCCTAAGATCCACAGGCTTGATTTTATGCTCCTAACTTTGAGAGTTATGGCTGAGATATTTAAAGGCACACCGCCTAAACGCCGCTCACCGGGATATTCACTGGCACTAAGCACCCTGACGCTAGCCAGCTAGCATTGAGGCATTCCATAGAAATATTGAAACATGACTGCAGATAAAGACCATATGGCCCTTCCAGGGACAGAGCGGAGGCAGTATCCAAGAATAACCAGCTAATAGTTAGATTCAGCCACAAACCAGTTATCCTAAACCGGCTAAAGTTAGGACACTTAAATGGCTGTCCTAACTTTAGCTGCTTTTGCAATCTAGCCAGCAGCTGAATATTGTCATGGACCAGACTGCAAAATCACAGTCCAGTCAACCCGCATATTCAATGCTGATGGCCAGATAGGATCCCGGCATTGAATATCCAGGTACAATTTACAGCATCAATGGCTTGCCATTTTAACAGTTTTAACTGCTGCAGCTGAATATCCCCCCTCATGCTCCTAAATTGATCTTTTTGAAAATTTGCTGGGGCTGAGTCCTTAATTATTTTCTTAAAATTTCACTAAACTCCTAAATTTAGGAGTATAAAAAGTGGGTTGCAAAGGGGGCGGATTTAGGGCAGGAATAGAAAGTTAGGGCCCCGATATTCAGCGGCAGCTAGCGCTTGTAAAACCCATAGCCGTCGCAGCGGAATTCTAACCCCAGATATTCAATGCCGAAGCCATATTTATTTATTTAGTCTCTTTTGTACCGCGCTATTCAACATCAATGCGGTTTACATAACAACAGAAAACTTACACGGTGCGGGAATCTGCTGCGTATTTACAATGAACAGGCGCTTAAACGGGTAAAACCGGGATAACTATTTACATATAGGCGTCACATCAAGTCGAATCGCGGAGTAATCATAGTGTGCTGGTGTGGCGGTGCTGCCAGGGGGGAGCGGTTGATGGAGCGCAATCGTCCGGCCACCAGCATTGAATATCCAGGATAGGTGCAGACCCTGGAAGCTAACCAGGCAGCGGCGATATGGAGCCACTGCCCAGTTAGCTAAAATGGGTAAAGTTAGGCCAGCATTTGCTGTGACAGACTTAACCCACAGGTCACTAGCTGGGCAGCAGCTCAATATCATTGCTGCCGGTTAGTGACAGGTGTCACTTCACTGCACCCTGGAATACCCACAATATGCTCTGATGCTAACCGTGTATCATCGGGACATGTCGTAGCGGCACCTGCGGATATTCAGAATTTCCCTCTAACCGGCCTATACACGGGTTGCAGGTCTCCAAACCACGTAAATGCTTTGATTAATCCCCCCCTAAGAGCTTAACACTGACTTTCAACATTAGGCACCTAAATTAGGCTCATAAATCTAGGCAAATAAATGGCAGGCCTAAATTTAGGAGCACAGGACCTGGTATTCAGCAGCAACGGCTAGCATTGTTATAGCGGCTAGCCACAGTCACTGAGCAAGAGACCCAAATAGTCAATGGCCGGGGCTGTATCCAGCCACCGGCATTGAATATCTGGATCAGCTGGATAGCAAAGAAGTTAACCAGGCAGCGGCAATATGCGACTTAGATTTGGCAGTGAAAGTTAGGTCAGCCTTTCAGGTGCCTAATTTCGCTGCTTAGCGATAACAGGGCAGCGGCTCGATATCACTGCTGCCTGGTTATCGCCGGGTGCCACCTCCATTCCACCCCCGGAACGCCCCGATGCTAGCCAGCTAGCATCGAGGTGTGCAACAGCGGCAGGTCACAGATATTCAGCGGCACTAACCACATTAGCGCACTGAATATCCCAGTCAGCGTGACTAACATGCTTAGCAGGTCTGCTAACCGTGTTAATCGCTTTGAATGTACCCCTCTCCCCCCCCCATAAATGTCAAGCTTACCATTCTGTAGTTTCCAGGATCACCCATGGAACCCTTTTAAAAAATTGGCATTACATTGGCCACACTCCAATCTTCAGGTACTTCAGATAATTTTAATGATAGTTCACAGATTAATAATAGTACGTCTGCAATCTCATATCTCAGTTCTTTCAACACCCTTGGATGTATACCATCCAGTCTAGGTGATTTGCTACTCTTCAGTTTATCAAAAAGTTGTAATACATCTTCCCGGTTTATCGATATTTCTTTAATTTCTTCCGATACATCACCTTTATATACCATTTCAGGCACGAGTAACTTCCCTACATTTTCTTCAGTAAAGACCAAAGCAAATAATTCTCTCTGCTATGACCTTGTCCTCCCTTAGCACCTCTTTTATTCCTCTATCATCCAATGGTCCAACTGACTTTCTCACAGGTTTTTGCTACGAATGTACTTGAAAAAGTTTTTATTTATGCATTTTTGCTTCTGGGTGGTGGTGCAATTCAGAGTGGATGCCTTCTGTGCACTATAGCGAATGCAACCCCTCTTATACTAATGGTACCCCTGCCCCCACAGTCGATATGAATTCCTTACCCTTTGTCCCCCCCCCCTCCCACCAAAATCAGAAGGTAAATTACACCAATGATTCCTCCCTGAGCATCTGTTGGTCCACCTTGTCTGCTTCAATATCTCCCTGGTTCTCCTGGATGGGAAAGGCCAGTTCACCAGCTGCAAGCTGTGCAGCATCAGGTTCCAGGGGCCCGATAGTCGAAAGGCATTTACACACTTTACAGCCCAGTAATCCATGTAAATGCCTTAAATGGGGATATTCACTGGCACTTACATGGTTAGTGCCATTGAATATCCCCTCCTAACTCCCCTACGTGCCTCATTGCTATCCAGTTAGCATCAGGGCATGTCAGGGGCATTTCAGGACCGAGCAGAGGTGGTGACAAGCACTAACCGCACAGCAGCAATATTGCATGCTGCCTGGTTAGCAATCTGCGCCTTAAAGATAGATGAGGAAAAACCTTGCCTATTTTTAAGGCGCCGGAGCTAACCAGGCAGTATGCAATATCGCTGCTGCCTGGTTAGCTACTGCGGCTTCTGAAATGATCCCTAAATATTCAATGGTAGAGCTGCATATGATCCCAGCATTGAATATCTGGGGTTAAGGGTTGATGGGCAGGACTATGCACTGTAGGTGCGCATAGCCTGCCCAAACCAGTATCGGGCCCCAGATTTCTGCTGGTCATGGCACACCTCTCTACTCTGATACAAATGGGAGTTGTCTGAGGTTCCGGTGCTGCACCTGCAGTAGTGCTGGAGCCACCACTCTCTGGTTGGACACCTTCTGCTTGAGCCACTGTGGGCTGTGATGGTCCTGGCTCTAGCTGGTCTATAGGAGAGCAAGAGTTACACATCAGGCCTCGGCACTAACCAACGGAATAGGAGAGGGAATTCATTGAGTGTGCACTAGCCATGATAAAAGAGGGGATAGTGGCCCCAATGCAGCTCCCTGCCACTTTAGCCATACCCCCACACCGGATACATGTGAGAAGTACAGTTACAGTGTGTTGCAAGCAATGGAGAATTGGCATACATCAGCAGTATGTAAAGCAGGTCTACTCAGAATGCATGTCTGTCTAGGTTTTGCATGTAGCCTGCAGAAAGCTACAAAGGGTGGATGTGCGTATCTGGCATCATAGATCCCACCGCTACAGATTCCCTCAACACATACCCAAGTCGGCAGCCAGCTACCAAGCAACTACACAGCAAGGAGCAGGCCATAAGGGGGAAGGATTACATGACACTGTCTGCTCACATATGTATACAGCTCATGTGCCCAGGGCACAGTGAGCAGACACTGTAAAGAGCCCTGATGTCCCTCGCACCTGTGCATACTTAAACACGCTATGAAGTCTACTGTGGAGGTATACCCCTTACTCATGACTATTCCCAACAGTGATTTGCAGGTATGAGTCACACCGCCAATGAGGGAACAGCTCTGAAGTGTTTCTGGATGCACAGAATGGAGTCCCAGACACATCTGGAGAATATGGCATCATCTACCAAGGGAAAGTACTGGCATAATAACACTATACTGTTCTTCTCCTGATGGTACAAATAAACTACACCCTGAACACACTCAGATGTGTTGTCATGGAGCACATGACAACATATCTGAGTCTCTATGAACAAATGGAGGGGGAATGGCCAGATGAATGAGTAGCAGTGACATGGCAGTCAGGATGGGTTATGGGAGGGCATGGAGGATGGCACGAGGAGACATTGGTGCATAGTGGATAGCATGCTGGGGCAGGGGTGAGGGAAAGGGTAGGCGCTGATACATGGGAGCAAAATGTCAGGCATGCAACAGCAGTATGGATGACATCCAGCACCCTGTGCCATTAGACAAAACAATCTAGCATATTACAAACCAGCCAGGGAGCAGGAGCTACTCACCCTCTTGTGTGGCAGGAGTGGAGCTATCATGACCCATAATGCTAGTGATGGTGATGTCAGCCATGATTTGCAGCACCTGCTCTTCCAGAGGCCTCAGTGGTTTTTGCCGATCAGGTGGCAACTTGCTCTTAGCTGCCTTCTTTTCCTTTGCACTCTGCCATAGCACCCGCTGCTTTTTTTCAAGTCTTCCATATCCCAGTTGTGGTGATGCACAGCATTCACCTTGCAGGCAATCTTCTGCCAGCCAGGCAGTTGTGTGCTCACATCCTCAAAGCCAAAAAAGGTGGTGTGCTCCTTCATGATGAGCCCTCGGGCCATGGTGGTCTCTGAGGGTGTGAGATTAGCATTATGGATGTGTTTCATAGCCATATGAGCTGGCTGTGGTGTCTAAATGGCAAACTGCAAGGGAGACAGACGGCTACCTGCACAAGGTTTTTAAAATATACTGTTATGAGACTGCACTCCAGGACATGCCCCACCCAAGAGGATCAGAAAAGCCTGCATAATATTTATGTGCAGGAAGGCCAAATATCGATGCTAATGGTGAGTACCAGGAGTCACCATATGCATGGAAGAGGCTAACCATGGATATTCGGCATATTGCCCGGTTAGCCAAGGAAACCAGGTAAGTGGAATGTCAGTCCTTATGTGGTTAACAAACAAAACTGGGTAAGTGGAATATCTGGCTTCTTATTTATTTTATTTATTTACATTCTCTTATATACCGCACTATTCTGCATCAGTGTGGTTTACATTGAACAAACTGAAATTACATTGAATAGGGCATTATAACTTGGAGATGACTATTTTACAGGGAACATGGGCTATGGAGGGTTAAGTGGCTTGCCCAAGACCACAAGGAGCACCTGTGGGACTAGAAACCCCAGTCCTTCCGGCCCAAGGTTGCTGTCTTCTAGTGGGATTTGAACCACCAACCTTCTGACCTGAAATACCTTGCCCCAACCACTAGGCCACTCCTCCACTACACTCCACTCCACTCCATTTACCCGGTTTCATGCAGTTAATGCATAAAACCGGGTAAATGGGCTATCGGTTATGGCGCACAAAACGTCCATACCTTGAGCCACCACCCAACACTGCCATCATAGCATGGGTATGCCGAGGTGTTAGCTGCTTTGCACTGGTCCATGTACCAGGCAGCCAGACCATGGTCCCGCAGGACAGGTATGGGTGGGTGTATGCTGACTACTGGGCCAATGTAGTCTGAGGAAGATACCTGTACATCATGAAGCACAATGGTGTATGGCTAGCAATGCAGTCTGTGACTAGAGCACAGGAAGGATGATTGGTGTATGCACTCACAGAGTGACACACAACCTTTGGGCACTGGAGTGCTATATGTGGAGGAATGGGAAGTATAGGGAAGCTATGGTCCTAGAAGGGAGGTACAAGGCATGCCACACAGGCAACTGACTTGGGAGGCCAGGGAAGCAGCATGAGGGAGTGCAGCTCATGGCTCACAGCAGTACCACTGAGCAGTGGCAGGGTGCTGCAGAACCAGTACCCATGTTGAGGCCCCAGAACCCTGGAGGCACCCTCTAGAGCTTGTCAGGGCTGCAGCCATGTGCCGCATGTACTAGGCCCCTGCCTCATCACCCACATTACTGCATTCCCTGAGATGTGTGTAGGGGCCTATCACTGTGCTGCGGCTCTCATCCAGTTGCCCATATCCAAGCATGAAAGTGAGGGTGAGGAGCTGATAAGAGATCCGATGGACATCTGGGAGCCAGTGTTCTGAGAGAAGAAGGGAGGTAAACGCATTTGAACTTATGGGTACCATGGAGAAGTTTAACGGACATATTTTGAATTAACTGTAGGCGACAAAGTTGATAGTGGGGAAGGCCAGAGAAAAGAGAATTGGCATAGTCTAAGTGAGTGATGACCAAGGAGAGTATAAACAGGCGAGTGGAGTGGCTGTCAAGGAATTTATGGATAGAACAGATCTGTCGAAGAAGAAAGAAGCACCATTGAACAGTGGAAGGTATGTGGTGGGAAAATGAGAGATGACAATCAAAGTGCACCCCGAGAATCTTAATGGAATCCTGAAGGGGAATAGGGGAGCTGTGATAGAGAGGAGCACCGGAAAGGAAGGAGGAACCACACCAGAGAAAATCATAGCCACAGTTTTAGATGGATTAAGTTTTTAAGGTCATGGGTAGACAGCCAATCAGCAATCTGAGCGAGCTGCAAAGAGATCTGGGAGACAGCAGTACAAGTGCATACAGGCAGATGACACCCAGGGCCCCCTGCACCAGCAGGCTCCAACTATGCCCCTGCAAACCCTTCCCCAGGCACCTCATTGGCCCCCCTCAGGAGCTGGTGGCAGTTCCTCCACCACAGCAGCGATAACTGTCACCAGCTCCTAAGGGGTGCCAGTGATGAGTCCGGGGCAGAGTCTGCAGAGAGCATAGTTGCCCTGCTGGCGCAGGGGGCCCTGGGTGTCAGCAGAGCCTAAAATCCACTTGACAGCACCTATGATGGCGTGTGATGGCACATGGGTGGCATAGGGGTCACACACAGGAGGCTCTGCTGACACCACACATGTTCCTGGCCTTCCTCCTTAATGGCCACAGCTGGCCTGCCTGACCCCCTTGTCCCTAGCAGGACAAGTGTGCTAGCATCAGTGGCCCCCTCCCCCTCTCCAGCATCTACCATCGCCCCTATCATGTGCACATCACATGGCCTCTCCCCTGGTGCTCCTCCCAACTCTTCCTCTGTCTCAACCGCCTCCTCCTTCTCCTCCTCAATCTCTTCCTCCTACTCTCTTTTGCCACCTCCTCCTGCTTTACCTCCACCTCCTCCTCAGTGTCTTCCTCCACCTCCTCATTCTGGTCCTCCTCCACCTCCTCCTCCTCTTCTTTTGCATCCTCTTTTTCTGCCTTCACCTCCGGGGCCTCCTCAGTGGCATCTCCTCCCTCTCAAAGCTGCTGGCTGTGGGAGGGGTTTCAGGTGTGGTGGCTGGTGCTGGGGCTGAGGCTGGAGCTGGAGCCTGAGTTTGCTGCCCCAAGGATGCTTCTGCAGGTGGTGAGTGTGGCTGGCTGGGCTGGAGAGACTGCCTGGCTGCTTCCCAGCCCCTCCTCCTCAGCTTCTCTGGCTGTGAAGAGAGGGACAGTGGGCCATAAGATGGCGATAGCATAGGGCTTGCAGGAGATGGACAGAGCTGACAGACTGGCACAATGGCAACCGTGCATACACACTCCATGGGGCAGCATCATGTCCACACTTGCTAAGCTAGCAACATATCTGCTGTTATCCACAAGCTGAGGCAGTACATGTCATAATTTGCTGTATTTCCTGGGGGATGTGCACCATGACATGTGGCTGGCTTACCTGTGACTGCTGCCACCTCCTCCCTAAGGTTCTAGATGAGATCAGGCATCTGCTGTTGCATGGTCCTAAAATGCCACTTCAATGCCTCGAGGACCTGGCGCATGTCAAAGTCACTGTGAGAGAGGTATGTGATCAGATCTGCACCCTTTGATGCCCACAATGACCCTCCACGGCTACTACTCACACAGCTGTTCCCAGGGCACCTGTCCACCCTTGCAGGAGTAGTGTATGTGCCTAATCGCAGTGAGGATTTCAATATATGTGTCACTACATTGACCTCTGTGTATCCTCTGCCAGGGTTCCCCAAAACCCCTATGTTCAACCAGTGTGATGGTACTGCTCCTTGACCAGGCCATCTACAGGTTTTCACACTGCATCCCAAACCTGGAACAGGTGTGCAGATACTGGTCCCTTGTAGAGCATATGTTGCTGCTCTGTATGGTTCTCTGTAGTGTATACTATTTAATATAGCCGTGTAAGAGCTTAACTAATTCTACCAATATATGCTCTTAAATAAGTAATCTTCACAAATACGAGTACATCCAACCATTAAACTAACCTTACATGCAATTTCTCAGGCAAAATGACCTCAGGATAGCTTATACCCTACATACATGCAAACACAAAGTCTTAAATACTACCAAATTGACCCTTGGGAAAGACCAATCTCTAACTACAACCCACCATTCTCAACCTCATACATATCACATTTAACCACAAACATTTAACACAAACTGAGTTCTCAGTTGAATTTATAAAGACGCTTTTGTATGTTTGTGGTTAAATGTGATATGTATGAGGTTGAGAATGGTGGGTTGTAGTTAGAGATTGGTCTTTCCCAAGGGTAAATTTGGTAGTATTTAAGACTTTGTGTTTTAAGAGTATGTATAGATGTTGTATGGGATTGTATGTAAGGCTTATTGACCTGTGATGTGAGCGTCAGCTGCTCCCTATAGTGGAATTTTTCACTAAATGTAGGGTATGAGCTATCCTGAGGTCCTTTTGCCTGAGAAATTGCATGTAAGGTTAGTTTAATGATTCTCTGTAGTGTATGCCATTACATGTAAGACTTCATGGATACTACCCGGTTGCTCTCATTATCATCTCCACATGACCATATCCCTTCACAGTCCTCTGTCTGGGCATCAGCACACCTGCCAGCTTGACCCTGCATATGCTACCTCACACGTCTATCTTTCCCCTCTGGACCCCGTAGAACTGTTTTCATTCTGCAGCTGTCTTCTTACTTTTCCTTACAAATGTCCTCAATGCCCCTACTCCATGCTCTGCCTCCACTTTCACTTTTTCCCACCTTGCACTCCTCTGTCCGATACCTTGAATGCATGTGTAGTGTATGTTTCACCTGGGATATCCACTAGTTGTCTGAATTAGAGAAAGAGTAGGAGGGGATAGCTGTGTTAAGGTGCTTGGGGCTAGAATGGAGATGGGACCTGGGGGGGAAGGGTAGTTGGGCGGAAAAATATAAAAATGTTGTGTGGCTTCCTATATTGGACAAAGTTCTCCCAGTAATCTGTAAGTGTACCCATGGCCTGGGAGTCTGTTTTGTTTTGTCAATAAACCCAATTTGTAGTAAAAATCAAAAATTCAAACATCTTGAAACTGGGCAAAAATCCCTCACTGACGTGTGATGTTAAAACAGTATTGAAGAAATTATGGGCCCGATATTCAACTGGGCAGGGCTAAGCGCCATAGCCGCTTAGCCCTGCTTGTTGACCCCCAAACCCTGGATATTCACTTCCGTGGCACCTGAAGTAAATATCCGGGTCTGGCCGTGCTGCCCGGAAGCCGCCAAGGCTAACCGTGCAACATTGATATTGGATGCTGCACAGTTAGCCTCGGCGCCTTTCAGATAGGCAAGGGTTTTCCTTGCCTATCTTATAGGCACCGAACACTAACTGTGCACCTTCCAAAATCGGTGCTGCATGCTTAGCACCGGTCCCCACCTCCACTTCGCTGGTCCCTACCTCCACTTCGCCCCGGAACACCCCTGGCACTCCGCGATGCTAACCGGCCTGCATCGGGGCGCATAGGGGACTTATGCTGGGATATTTGATGGCACTACTCTTGTATGTGCCATCAAATATCTGGTTAGCAGGCATTTACATGGTTAACTGGCTGTTAACCAAGTAAATGCCTTTTGAATGTCAGGCCCTATAAGTACGGACTGCTTTGAATGTCTGATTAAATAATTTTTTTGTTTATTTTATGAACTGAGGGCCCAATATTCGTCTGTCTGGATCTTCAAAGGGCTATGTACCAATGGGTGCATATCCCTCCCCACCAACCTCTAAATCGGATATTCAACACTGCAGCAATGGTATTGAATATTGGGTGATCGCCGCCAAAGCTAACTGGGCAGCAGCAATATTGGATGCTGCCCAGTTAGCTCCAGCGCCTTAAAGATAGGTGAGGGTTTTCCTCCCCTATCTTTAAGGCACAGATCACTAACCAGGCAGCATCCAATATTGCTGCTACCCAGTTAGCGCCATTCTCCACCTCTGCTCTGCCCCAGAACGCCCCCAACACGCCCTAATGCTAACTGGATAGCATCAGGGCGTGTAGGAGACTTAGATGGGGCTATTCAATGGCGCGAACTATGTAAGTGCCGTTGAATATCCCCATCTAAGGTATTTACATGGTTTACTGGGCTGTAAACCATGTAAATGCCTTTTGAATATCAGGCCCAAAGAACTCATATTTCTTTTATGAATAATTCTTCCATTAAATGGAATCATTGCAATCCTGGTCTAAAATAAGTTGTTTTTCCTAGAAGAATTATGAGTGGAGGAGTAGTAGTAGTAGTAACACTCCTTGTGGCCTTGGGCAAGTCACGTAACTCTCCATTGCCTCAGAAAATTCCAAGTTTTCAATGTCCCTCTTCAATGTACACTACCAAGTTTAAGTTACAATGTAAACCATTTTGACTGAAATAATAAAGTGGCATAAAAAACCTGTTAAATAAACTACATCTCCCTGCATGCAATGGGGTATGTCTGGGGCTGGCTCAGCTTGTTTCCTTTGGCTATGTTCATACTTTGAATAGTGTTAGTCAATAGCAAGAGAGAGGACTTTTAGCAAACAGATTTACTGCAGTTCCAGAGCTATGCTATCACGGCAGGCCCAGAAACCTGATCCAACCTGCTAGGCCGGACCAGCCACCTTGATTAGCATCTCTATCGCTTTGGAAACCAGAATGGTTTCAAAAGGCCCCAGGATAAACAAAGGGCCATTCTCCGTGGGAATGGTGCTAAGTTTATCCCTGTATAAAGTGAAGGATGGTGATACCACAGGTGTGACAGCTTGGGCTTGTTTCTTGCAGAGTGGCTGTGGGATTTCAGACTAGCCAAAGGAGAGACCTGGAAAGGGACCAAAGTAAATTAAAGGGAAACTGCCCATGTTCGGAGATATCTCTATTTGAGTTTCAAGCACCAAGCCTCTGCCACAGGGTATGTGGTGTGACACCATCTCTTCCTGGGGGAGTCATACTGGTGAAACCTTCCGCCTCCAGCAACTTGAGGAATGGAAAGCAGAATATTTTGGAAAAAGCAGTACAATGATGCTCTGACTTGTGAGGAAAGTTGAAAGAGCTGACTTCTTTAGAAAAAAGGGTTCCTGAGGGGTAATTATGTTTTTAGCGGTGTTAAAATTTAACAAGTTAAAATGTGTACACTTCCAATGTCACAAAATGGTACACTTCCCCATTTGCAGAATTAGGCATGTGGAGGATGATATGCGTGTCTCATGGAAGTGTTGGGGGAGGGGGTGCATGCATGTGTGTATGTTGCAAGCAATGTGCAGGTTTGAATGTGTCAAGAGTGTGTGTGTGTGTATGTGTGTGTCAGGGGCTGTGTGTGTATGTGTATGCCATGGGCAGTGTCGGGGACTGTGTGCATGTGTGTTATGGGGACTGTCAAGTGGTGCTGGGGACTATCGAGAGGTGTCTTGGGGACTGACGACAGTCAAGTGGTGTGTATATGTGTGTGGGGGGCTGCATACGTCTGTGTGTCTGTGGTAGGCGAAGGCCTATGATCCATGCTGCTTGAACTAAGCAGGCAGGCCTAAGCAGCTTGACCTGTATATGAAGCCTGTGGCTAGGCCGGAGGAATGAAAAACCTTTTGAATGCTGCCACCATAGAATCGAAACTTAACTAAGCATAACCAAGCATAGCTAAGCAGAATCGAGAAACTTAGGAGAAATAGAAAAACTGCTTTAATTGGTACTGATAAGAATGTGAGAAGCTTCTATGGAATTAATTAACTCTGTTGAAAGAAAAGTTACAGTGCCCTGCTTTCACACATATTCCAGCCAGCTAGTGACCTTGGAGAAGAGATGTATCAAGAGCCTAAGAACTGACCATTGTAATGAGGGCTGTAAGGGGGGGAAACAGGTGCTGAGCCCAGACAAAGGTCCTCATTGGATAGCTACGTAAAGGTACCGGGACCAATAGATGGGGCAGAAGGGGTTACCGGGACCAATGAAAAGTTTGCCTATGTCTAAACTGGAAAAGAAAAGTATAAAAGTTGTTGTTTTACTAACAGCCATTGCTCAGCCATTTTGAATGTGATTCTGCTTGAGTCTTGTGCACAATAAATGATTTGGACCTTCTGAACAGACTCCTGGTATTATTGGATCGTTTGCGCTCTGCCGCTACATGTCTATCATGGGGATTGTCAGGGGCTGCATATGTGTGTGTGTGTGTGCGCATGTGGGTCTATGTCATGGGGAGTGTTGTGGACTGTGTACATGTGTGCATGTGTGTCATGGGAAGTGGCATGCAAATATGCATGGCTTTGCCACCACTTCAAACTCCAGACCCTTTGCAGAGGCTTGGGCCCTCTCAAACATGCCATATTTCAGAAGCTGCAGGCAAATCTGTGGCTAGCACACCCTGTCTGTTTGCGCATGTGCAAACAAACATGCATATGGACAGACATTTCAGCAGCAGTCGTCTGAACTCTCGACAATAGGCGCTACGCCGAAGTGAAACACTCCTTAAAACTGGGGGTTATAAAGTGGATGAAGGTCAGCTGTTCTTCATCGTAACTGGGAAGAGGATATTGGTGAGTTTAATCTTCAGTTTAAGTAAGAGATGGAGATCGGACATTAGGGTTGCCAGGTGGCTGTAGGTCATCAGGGGCAGTCCTGGTATTACCCCCATTAAACCTGTCCGTGATCAGCTGGCTCCAGTCAGGGGCGGCCCAAGGGGGGTGCGGGGCCATGTGCGGAGACTCGGTGCGGGGCCTCATTTGCATAAGTGGCCTTATTTGCATAAATATTTGCATAATGCTAACATACACTAACTTTTAGTAAACATGTCTCTTAATGAGTGTATGGATAAAGACAGACTATAATCCAGTGCCAACCGCCAGGCACATTAGGAACTACTACAAACACTGCCCAGGCACATTAGGAACTACTACAAACACTGCCCAGACTACAGTATAATGCAGTGCCAACCGCCAGGCACATTAGGAACTTCTACAAACACTGCCCATTTAGAACCCATAGCAAACCCGCCATATCCTAACAGCACTACCAGGACTCACAAAGCACCATACCCTACCTATCAAAAAGCAACACTGCAAATATTAAACCAATACATTTCAGAGTACAACAATACATGACCTACTGGGGAAAGAGAACAAGTGGCAATGTCAAATAGGAATTACATAAACAGAATACCTCAGCTCAGTTACACATGCAGAACATAGACCATCACCAAACAAGGAATCACAATTTAGAAACAGGAAGGTAATAATTAAACTGGGAACCCCAAAAGCCAAACTTGGAATGTACAACAACACTGTAGAAATAAAACTATAAATTAATTTCCACTTGTACCAAACAAAGCGCAGACGTTAATGATGCACATTTCCCAGAGCTTTCATATTCCAGTTAATAAATTCAAAATAAAGAGATATCTTTTTACCTTTTGTGCATTTTTTTTCAGTTGCAATTGCTCCAGACACTTTCTTCTGGTTTCTTCATGTTTTCTGCTAACTCTCCATCATCTGCTGTCCATTTGTCCTTTCTTCTCTCTTCTAGTTTTTTTCCATTCTCTCTCTCTACATCTGCTTTAACATACTAATCTTTCTCCTTTTGCTCTTTCCTCATTCCTATTTCATCCACTCAAATTTTACCCCTCCATCCTCAATCCCCACTTACTCTCCCAATACCCGGCTAATTGTAGATTTTTTTATCCCTCCCACACAAAATATTTTTCCCCTCTCCATTTTACTCTCCCAGCCCCATCCCATTCTAATCCTCCCCCAACATCAGCTCCCTTCTAGTTCCAGCCTCACCCAGCATCCATTCCCTTCTAGTCCCTGCATCAGCCCATTTCCAGTCCTAGCCCCCCATCAGCCCATTTCCAGTCCTAGCAACCCCCCAACCCAATACCAGTCCTAGCCCCCCCATCAACCCACTTCCAGTCCTAACCCACCATCAGCCCACTTCCAGTCCTAACCCCATCAACCCATTTCCAGTCAGCCCCCCATAGCCCATTGCCAGTCCTAACCCCCCCATCAGCCCACAGCCCATTACCAGTCCTAACCCTATCAGCCCACCTCAAGTCCTAACCCCTCCCCATCAGCCCATTTCCTGTCCTAGCCCCCCCCCATAGCCCATTATCAGTCCTATCCCCCCCATAGCCCATTACCAGACAGCCCCCATCAGCAACAGCCCATTACCAGTCTTAACCCCCCCATAGCCCTTTAACTGTGCTAACCCCCCATCATCCCTCAGCCCATTTCCAGTACTAACCCCATCAGCCCACCTCCTGTGTTAACCCCCCCCATCAGCCCATTCCCAGTCCTAGCCCCCCCATAGCCCATTACGTCCTAAACCCAACAGCCCACCACCAGTCTTAATCCCCCCAGCCCATTTCCAGTCCTAGCAACCCCCCAACCCATTACCAGTCCTAGCCCCCCATAGCCCACTGCCAGTCCTAATCCCACCAGCCCATTTCCAGTCTTAATCCCCATCACCCAATTTTCAGTTTAAGCCCCCCCATACCCCATTACCAGTCCTAACCTCCCCATCAGCCCACTCCCAGTCCTAATCCCACCAGCCCATTTCCAGTCCTAATCCCCCATCAGCCCATTTCCAGTCCTAATCCCCCATAGCCCATTACCAGTCCTAACCCCCCCCCCATCAACCCACTTTCAGTCTTAATCCCATCAGCCCATATACAGACTTAGCTCCCCCATAGCCCATCACCACTCCTAACCACCCCCCATAGCCCATCACCACTCCTAACTCCCCATAGCCCCCCATAGCCCATCACCACTTCTAACCACCCCCATTGCCCATAACCACTTCTAACCCACACATCGCACATCACTTCTATCCCCCCCATAGCCCATCACCACTCCTAACCCCCCCCATAGCCCATCAACACTTCTAACCCCCCCCCCATAGCCCATCATCACTTCTAACCCCCCCCCCCCATCCCCCAACACCACTTCTAACCCCCACCATAGCCCCCCCCCCCCCAGCCCGGGATAATTTTTTTTTTTTAAGCTGTCTTCTCCGGCTGCCGGGGCCGCGCGGCAGCATCGAGTGTGCCGCGGGGCCCCCCCTGCCCAGCAGAACCTGCCCTCCCCTTTATCACCTCTGTCTCTGATTGTAGCTTCAGTCAAACGCGCCGGCTTTCAGAGCGCGAAAGGACCAGTTTCCCTTTCGCGGCTCTGATAAGCCCGCGGGGGCTGATGGGAACTTCCCATCAGCCCCCGCGGGCTTAACAGAGCAGCGAGGGAGAAACTCTCCTCTCGCGCTCTGAGAGCCGGCGCGTGTGACTGAAGCTACAACGAGAGACAGAGGTGATAAAGGGGAGGGCAGGTTCTGCTGGGCAGGGGGGGCCCCGCGGCACACTCGATGCTGCCGCGGCGGCCCCCGGCAGCGGAAGAAGACAGCTTTTTTTTTTTTTTTTTTAAATTTAACTTTAGGATCAGAATGTTTTTTGCGCGGGGCCCCCTGAAACGCGGGGCCCTGTGCAAAAAACATTCTCGCTCAATGGACGGGCCGGCCCTGGCTCCAGTGAGTAACCATAGCAGTGAGGCGGCCAAACACAGCAACACATTACCCAGGGCCAGGGAGGTAGTTAAATCGCCACCAGCAGAGATAATACACACCTCTGTGTAGGATGGGTTAGGTTCATGGGATCCTGCCTGTAGGCTGGGGGATGGACTGACTGACCTCTTTAGGTCCTGCCCAGCCTTGGTGACTTTAGGTGGTCAGAATCAGGTAGTAGTGATCCGAAGGATGCCCTCTCTCTAGTCTAGCGGTAATTTTGAGTTTGTAATTACAAAGATGAGTTGGTTATTACTGGCTATTGATTTACCTTTGGCATATGGAAGGAATAGAGAAAAACATCACATACTCAACCCCTATTGTAAGGATGTGAGATAAAGGAGAAGGATGCAGGGTGAACAATGAAATAAAACTTATCCTCCCCCCCCCCCCCACCCCCCACACACATACACTCCAAGATAACAGCAGTTTACTGACTCTTGTCTGCTCATTTTAATTTTTGCTCTAGGATTTTTTCTTCAGGATGGACAAATGTAAAGGGAAATCCCGCGTTTATCCCTCTGAACCTTGGTTGGTACCTGTGTTGGAGCCAATGCAGGAGCTCAGGCTGAAGGATCCAGTTCCAGCCTGTTGGATTTTCCACAGGAGGCAGGTGAACCTACTGGATCTTGTGGACTTGGCCACATTTAGCACAGACCTGAGAGTGACTTCCCCCCCCCCCCCCTCCACAGCCACACTCTGAAAGCTCTCCAGGTGCCTTGGCCCCATCGGATGATGTGTGAGGGAGGGAGATTTGAGACAGAGGGACAGAGATCTCAGGTTCCCTGCTCGAAGCATTGGAGACATTGAGCAAGTCAATGCGGATAAAGGGGACTTGCAGGTAACTCATACCTTTGACTTAATATCAGAGACTGGCATCACCAAAGCACCATGTTTGCCTTTGCCACAGTTTATGCTTGTTCATCCTATTTCTGTTACTTTAGATACTACTGGGAGGCTATGAAGGACCGCGGTAAAGCTGCGGTGCCACAAGGTAATTTGTTAGCTCAAGATATTCCAAGGAAATGGAAATTATATACTGAGTTCTAATTAAGTTAAGTTCAGTGTGTTTTGTGACCGCTCATTTCCACTGATGGTTAATAAAAGGAGTTTTGGGTAGGTCATTGATGTATTCTTTGGGGTGATAACTATGGCTGTTTTTATTATGGCCTGATTGTTCACCTTTTGAATTCTGAGACCTGCTTTTTCTCCTTTATTGCTTTTTCCTAAAGAATTGTACTATAGATGTGGTTATTGTGTGGAGCTATATGAATGTTTATACAAGATATGCCACTGGTATCCCACAAGTTACAACTTGAACTGAAAACGTAAAAAAGAAGTGGCTAAGTCTCAGCTGGTAGAATGTACATGTATTAAAGATTTTACTGATTTAAGGGCTAACGTGGAAGTGCTTGAAAATACTTCTAGGCGTTGCAATTTGCATCTTTAAAATTGTCCACCTTTATATGTCGAGACATGTTTAAAAAGATTTGATTGCTCCTCTTCCAGCAGTTACTCGAATCTGCAAAAACTCTGAATGCATCCGCTTTGTTGGAAAGTCAGATTCAGATGATGACTCTTGCACCAAGCTCAGATAGAGACTGACTTGAAAAATCATGATAAGTTGTTCTTTAATCTTAAAATCAGGAGGTCTCCTGATGTATCTAAAGAAATTCAAAAGAGGCGTAAATAGGGTTTTTTTTGTGGCCAGGAGTTTTGCCTACAAATGTATTGTTCAGTGAACTATGTGTTTTTTAAAAATCAACACAGTTGTCTTCTTGTGTTACCTGTAAGAGACCATCAGTTAGGATGTCTGTACTCCCTTCTTTGAGTCCAGCTAATATAGAGCTCTCCTGAAAGAAGATTTAGCCTGGAGAGTATGCTCTCTCACTTATTTTCCTCTAGACCAATGGTTCCCAACTTGTGGTCCGTTGAAGCCTGCAGATACTTAGGACACAGAAAAGAGAAAAAAAAGAGAGGCTGGTGGGGATTGACTGGGGAGAAGAGAAAGAGACTGGAGGAAACTGGCTAAGGAGAAGGGAGAGAGAGACACTGGTGGAGACAGGAAGGGGAAGGGAGATAAAGAGGGCTAGTGGGGACAGGCTTGGTGCTGGGGGTCCAGGAAGAGTGGTAGGGATGAACTGGTGGAGTCCTTAAACTTTTTGGGAGGTTAATAAGGGTTCCACACAAACAAAAAAGGTGAGAACATTCAAAGTTGTTAAAACCCAGAGGATTGTGAAAAATTGCAAGAGGACCTTGATAAATTGGAAGACTGGACATTCAGATGGCAGATGAAATTTAATGTGGACAAGTGCAGAGTTATGCACCTAGGAAAGAACAACCCAAACTATGGTTCCACAATGCAACGTTCCACATTAGGAACCACCACCCAGGAAAAAGATTTAGGTGTCACTGTGGATAACACATTGAAATGCTCTGCCCAGTGTGCAGTTGCGGCCAAGAAAGCAAATAGAATGCTAGGAACCATAAGGAAAGGAATGGAAAATAAAATGAAGGATTTTATAATGCCTCTGTATTGTTCCATTGTGTAACCAACTCTTGAATACTGTGTGCAGTTCTGGTTGCCGTATCTTAAAGAGGATATAGTGGAATTAAAGAAGGTACAGAGAAGAGCCACCAAAACGGTAAAGGGGAAGAACATAAGAACATAAGATATGCCATACTGGGTCAGACTAAGGTCCATCAAGCCCAGTATCCTGTTTCCAACAGTGGCCAATCTAGGTCACTAGTACCTAGCAGTTTCCCCAAAAGACACAGGTTCCACAATGCTTGTATTGAGTCAAGCAGTGGATATCCTGGGTCCCTTTTAATAATGGTTTATGGACCTTTCCTCCTCAAACTTGACCAAACCTTTTTTAAACCCAGCTACACTTACAGCTTTTACTATATCCTCCGGTAACAAATTCCAGAGTTTGATTACACGTTGAGTGAAAAATATTTTCTCTTATTAGTCTTAAATAGGTTACCCTGTAGCTTCATTGCATGTTCCCTAGTCTTTCTGTATTTTGATGGCGTAAAACAATCGATCTACATTTACCCGTTCCACTCCATGCATTAATTTATAGACCTCTATCATATCTCCCCTCAGCTGTCTCTTTTCCAGGTTGAAGAGCCCTAAACCTTTTAGTCTCTCTTCATATGGGTATCCTTCCATCCCCTTTACCATTTTGGTGGCTCTTCTCTGTACCTTTTCTAATAACGCTATATCCTTTTTAAGATATGGCAACCAGAATTGCACACAATATTCAAGGTGCGGTTGCACCATGGAATGATACAGAGGCATTATAATATCCTTTGTTTTATTCTATATTCCTTTCCTTACAATACCTAGCATTCTATTTGCTCTCTTGGCCGCCTTCACACTGGGCAGAGCGTTTCACCATGTTATCCACGATGATGCCTAAATCTTTTTCCTGTGTGGTGTTTACTAATGTGAAACTATGCATAGTGTAACCGTAGTTTGAGTTGTTCTTTCCTAAGTGTATAACTTTGCACTTGTGGACAATAAATTTCATCTGCCATTTGGATGCCCAGTCTTCCAATTTATCAAGGTCCTCTTGCAATTTTCCACAATCCTCATGGGTTTTAACAACTTTGAATAATTTTGTGTCATCTGCAAATTTGATTACCTCACCCGTTATTCCCATTTCCAGATCATTTACGAATATATTAAAAAACAGGGGATCCAGCATAGATCCCTGGGGTACTTCACTATTCACCTTTCTCCATTGGGAAAATTGGCCATTTAGCCCTACCCTTTGCTTTCTATCTTTTAACCAGTTCCTGATCCACAATAGTACATTGCCTGCTATCTCGTGACTTTTTAATTTCACTAAAGGTCTCTCATGAGGGACCTTGTCAAAGGCTTTCTGAAAATCCAGATACACTATATCAACTGACTCACCTCTGTCTGTCTGTTTATTCACACCTTCAAAAAAACAACAGAAAAGTAAGACAAGACCTTCCTTGGCTAAAGCCATGTTGGCTGTCTCCCATTAAGCCATGACTTTCTACATGTTCATTAATTTTGTTCTTTATTTTGGTTTCTACCATTTTTCCTGATACTGACATCAGGCTCACCGGTCTGTAGTTTCCCAGATCACCCCTGGAACCCTTTTTAAAAATTGGCATTACAGTGGCCATCCTCCAGTCTTCAGGTATTACAGATGATTATAATGATAGTTCACAGATTACTAATAGTAGGTCTACAATCTCATATTTCAATTCTTTCAACACTCTTGGATGTATACCATCCGGTCCAGGTGATTTGCTACTCTTCAGTTTATCAAATAGTTGTAATACATCTTCCCAGTGTTTCAATATTTCTTTCAATTCTTCTGAAGCATCACCGTTAAATACCATTTCAGTCATGGGTAATATCCCTACATCTTCCTCAGTAAAGACTGAAGCAAAGAATTCATTCAGTCTCTCTGCCATGACCTTGTCCCCTCTTAGTACCCTTTTTACCCCTCTATCATCTAATGGCCCAACTGACTCTCTCACAGGTTTTTTTGCTATGAATGTAGTTGCAAAAGCCTTTATTACATGTTTTTGCTTCCATAGCAAGCTTCTTCTCAAATTCTCTCTTTGCCTGCCCTATCAATGCCTTGCATCTAACTTGCCAGAGCTTGTGTTGTGTCCAGTTTTCATCATTTGGCTCCTTTTTCCATTTCCTGAAATATGCTTTTTTTGAAAATATCAGCCTCTCTGACCTCGCCTTTAAACCATGCTGGCAGATTTTTGGACTTCCTTCCACTTTTCTTAAAGCATGGAATACAGCTGGTCTGGGCTTCCAAGATAGTATTTTTAAACAACACCCATGCTTAATGTAAATCTTTAACTTTTGCAACTGCTCCTTTTAGTTTTTTATTAACTATTTTCCTCATTTTATCATAGTCTCCTTTTTGAAAGATTAGTGTGTACCTGGTGTTATGGTCTGGCTGCCATGGCTACCTGTTATCAGGGCAGTGGGGTGTTTAGACTCGCATGAGGGTGATGCAGCACTGCCACTATGGGTCTAAGTGGTATGTGCTATATACTCCAAGGGGCCTCAATCACCCCTTTTGTAGATGAGGGTGTGGTGGGACAGGTGCCTGTACCCTACAGAATGGCTGCAGTACTAGCAAATACAGTCCTGCTGGTGGATGACAGCCCTCCAGGGCTGCTGGGCCAGTGCCATACCTGTGACCACTGCAGACCAGCAGTGATGCTTGGGGTAGGCAGGGGAAGGCTCAACTGCCCCACACCATGGTCTGCCATTCATCAACAGACAGCACAGCCTGACTGCACCTGCAGCATCCTACAAGGTGCTCCCACCATGCGCAGGCGAACTGCAGACAGCCCACTAACCAGTCCATAGTGCATGCTCACAGGGGAACCCTGTGCACCCAGAGGTGGGATGCACAGCACAGACACCACACAGGTATCTCTGTGATTGGGCCCCAGAACCAGGAACACACAGGTATCACTGGAAACAAATAATGTGTGGCACTATGTGGGAACATAGACATGCCATGGTCACTGCTCGGTCAGAGTGAGAGTGACCCCCTCCCCCCCCCCAGTGTGACATGCTGTGGCCACCCTGTCCATGCAGGTGGTGGTCGAGCACTACAGTGTCCCAGCCATTGCCCTCCACCCTGTGCAGATGCATCCTGGCCAATCCGCCCTGTCTGGGCCATACCCACAATACTTTGCTCCTCATTATGCACATTTGCAGGCTAACGCTGGAAGCAGTGCGAGCAATGCGGGCCCAGTGAGGTGTTGGCAGATACAAAACAATGGAGAGACATATGCACACTCCCACACCTATCTCAGCTTTGTGCAGAGATGGAGGTGGTAGACAACCCTACCCGCTGCACTGGTCCTGATCACAGTGCCGACATTGCTAATCTGTGCCGGGGGTAGTAGTAGTGCTCTGGTGATAACTGCAGCTCTGTGCTGGGGCCAACAGCCTGAAACTCCATGAAGCTGTGGAGCCCTTATGAGTGAGTGTCTGTACCCCTGTGCACCACTGCGTTGGGTTTGCCCATGTTGTTGTTGTGGCTGCAGTGTGGGCTAAAACTATGGGGAGATGCTCTGCAGGATCCACAGATGGGACCTGAACCTCTGACCCTCTGCTCTTGGACATGCTGGCTGAGTGTACTGCACCACACTGTTGCCACGGCAGCATAGTGGTCCCTGGGGTTACCCTTATGTACCTCGGCCAGACCTCTTCTGTTGCACTGCACACCACGTACTGGTACAGGGCATGGCCTAGGTCCACTGCAGGCGGGTGCCACTGCTCCCTCCAGCACAATCACCCACCCCCTCTGCCATGTCGCCATGACCATATGCTGTCGGTGCCAGTGGTGCGCCATCCCAGGCCATCCAGGGGGCAGGTAGGCGGCTGCCTAAGGTGTGGGTTCTGGGGTAGGGGTGCCTACATAGATGTCCACGCTTCCCCAGGCACTGCCTGTCAATGTTATGCACCCCTTGGGGTGCCTGCTGGGTAGTGTCTCCTGGATGGGACACTGTGGGCCACAGACTCATGGGCATGTCTGACCCTGGTCAGTTGCTGTCTTGCTGGTTTCCATTTTCTGCATTCCTATGTGCCACCTCGGCAACCGCCTAGTCCACCCTGTGCCCCAGTAGCCCCCACTGCATGTCCCGCCTACAGCCCCCATGCCCCATTTGCGCCATCACCATAGTGGCCTTTCTTACCAGGGCACTATGCTGTTGCTGCAAATGGAGCACTACTATCACCTTTCTTGGGCTCCCTGCCTATGCTGTACATTGCTGACACTGAAATGGTTTCTCTCTCTTGCAAATGTGTGCAAGGTTTTCAGTTGCGTTAGGATTCAGCCCTTACTTTCTCCGCGTTAGTGTGGAAGGGGCCTCTCCCCGCCCACTCCCCGCCCATTGACCCCTTCTCTCCGCCCTCTCTTCACCCTTTTCTGGAGTTACCGTGGCCGGGAACGTTAAGGTGCTACATTACCGCAGTTTAGTAAACATACCCCTTTATCTCCCTAGCATGTCTTGCTGTGACATTGACCCAGTTGATACCGGGGTAATTGAAATCATCCATTATTATTACTGTGCTGTAACTTTTGTTAACTTCCCTGATTTCTTTGAGCATTTCATCATCTATTTGTTCATTCTGGCCAGGCGGTCGATAGTACACCCCCACTGCCATCAACTTCTCCTTCCCCTTTTTACATGGAATTTTCAATCCATAGAGATTCTACAGTGAATTTTGTTTCCTGCAAAACTTTAATCCTTTGTGACTCAATGCCCTCTCTAACATAGAGTGCAACCCCTCCACCAATTTGATCTGCTCTATCATTACGATATATTTTCTACCCTGGTATCACAGTGTCCCATTGGTTGTCCTCCTTCCATCATGTCTCTGAGATACCAATCATATCTAACTTCTCATTTAGTGCTATATATTCTAACTCTCCCATCTTATTTTTTAGACTTCTAGCATTTGCATACAAGCATTTTAGAGGCTGTATTTTATTCATATTAATCTTGCTATTGGTAGGCAGGGGTAATTTGGAATCTTTAACTCTGTCTACTCTGTACTCAAGTGCTTTGGGCCACTTTTGTCTATTAGAACCTCTCTGCTGATATTTTATTTATTTAACAGTTTTTTTATACTGCTTTATCATTTCAATCAAAGTGGTTTACATTGTAACTTAAACTTGGTAAAGTACATTAAACAGGGACATTGATAACTTGGATTTTTCCTGAGCAATGGAGGGTTAAGTTACTTGCCCAAGGCCACAAGGAGTGCTAGTGGGAACTGAACGCTGGTCTCTTGGTTCTCAAGCCAGTGCTCTAACCACTAGGCTACTCCTCCACTCCTAACAGCCCAGTGGGGAGGAGTAGCCTAGTGGTTGGGGGCAAGGTACTTCAGGCCAGAAGGTCAGGGGTTCAAATCCCACTAGAGGACAGCAACCTTGGGCCAGAAGGACAGGGGTTTCTAGTCCCACAGATGCTCCTAGTGGTCTTGGGCAAGCTACTTAACCCTCCATTGCCCATGTTCCCTGTAAGTATTAGTGTATGTGTCTCATATCCCCACATGTTAAGTGTATCCCCCAATTGTGTTGTGACCGCTTTGATTGAAGGATAAGGTGGTATACAAAAACTGTCTAAATAAAAAATAATATGCCCTAACTTCAAAATTTTGCTAGTATCCTTCAAGGATACATTGTTCCAAACCATGTGCTCTTGGGCAGCTGTTGGCTCTCCCCTATTATCTAGTTTAAAAGCTACTCTGTCTCCTTTTTAAAGGTTAATGCCTGCAGCCAGGTTCCATGCCAGTTAAGGTGGAGCCCATCCCATCGGAAAAGCCCCTTCTTTACCCAGAATGTTCCCCAGTTCCTAACAAATCCAAACCCCTCATCTCTGCACCATTGTCTCATCCACGCATTGAGACTCCGGAGCTCTGCCTGCATTTTGGATCCTGTGCGTGTAACGGGAAGCATTTCAGAGAATGCTACCCTGGTAGTTCTGGATTTCAACTTCCTACCTAAAAGCCTAAATTTAGCCTCCAGAACCTCCCTACCACACTTGCTTATGTCATTGGTACCGACATGTACCAAGATAGCAGACTGCTCCCCAGCACTATCTAAGACCTTGTCTAGGTGGCGCATGAGGTCCACTACCTTCGCACCAGGCAGGCATGCTACCAGGCGATCCTCACATCCACCAGCCACCCAGCTATCTACATGCCTAATGATCGAATCACCAACTATAACGGTTGTCCTAACCCTTCCCTCATGAGCACATGGCCCTGGAGAAGTCTCCTCGATGTGAGAGGGTTTTATATCACCTGGAGGACAGATCCTAGCTACAGGATCACTTCCTGCCACACTAGGGTGATGCTCTCCTGTCACGTGACCTCTCTACTCCATGGCAACAGGAATGCTACCAGACTAGAGGTGGGACTTCAGTACTATATTCCTGTAGGCAATGTTCCCTCTAAGCTGCGCTGGGTCCTCCGCCGGCATTTCTGCTGGGGGGGGGATGCAGTGTGATCGACGCTCTGCCCCTCCCCCCACCGGCGGGAATGCCGGCAGAGGACCCAGCGTGGCTTAAAGAGAACATTGGCTGTGGCATGTGTTAGACCTGCTGCATTCCCCCCCCCCCTCCCTGGCAGGAATGCCAGTGGAGGACTCAGCACAGCTTAGAGGGAACATTGCCTGTAGGTCTCATCTATGTACCTCGCTGTCTTCATTATGTCCTCCAAGTTTGCTACTCTAGTCTCCAGAGATTGGACTCATTCCCTGAGAGCAAAGAGCTCCTTGCACCTAGTGCACATGTAAGACCCCTCACTATCTGAAAGAAAATCATACATGTGACACTCATTGCAAAAGACTGGAAAGCCCCCATCTCACTGCTGGACTGCTGTCTGCATCTTAGTTTTAAGGTTGTGTTTAGGTAGTTAAGTTGTTTACTTACTAAGGTTTGCTGGGGATACTTATACTAATAAAACTATACCTAATACATTTAATGGACTTTGTTCACCTCAAGTTTAATTAATCTCAGGTCCTTAATGTATGCCTGATGAGGATAAACAGCTGCACCTGCGAGTAAATATGGCTTCCTCCTTTTCTTTAAGAGGTTTAAGCACCTATAAAGCTATGATTATCCCAGGGGTGGGTAGGTTCTTATCTGCTCTAGACTCTAATTTCAGAGTTTTCTTTTATTTGTTTCTTGGAGTCTCCTAAAATTGTGGATAAAGTAGTATGATTGTTGTGTTAGTCAACTTTAATGTTTGCTAGAAATAAACAAAAAAGGAAAAGAAGATGATACCTTTTTATGGCACTAACTTAATGACATAACATCTGTTGCTCATAGTGTCCTGACCTGAAGAAGGTTTTAACCTTTGAAAACTAGCCCTAAAATGTATTGTTAGTCTAATAAAAAGGCATCACCTTATTTTCCTTTTTAGCTTCTCCTTTTTGCTAACTATCCTAAAATTGTGGGCTTTAATTGTTCCAGGGACATAAATTTATACCTCTCTGATTGAATTTCGTCTTCTGTTCTATTTACTAGCTCAACTTTTCTGTACAAGTACTTGATTGTTATATGAAAAATTATCATAAAAAAATACCAGAAATCTTAGCCTCCTTAAAATCAAGGGATGAAGCCTTCCTTTTTCTGGACTTCATTAAGCATCAGCATTCCTTGCCCCTTCCCCAGTTTGTACCTGTTTTTCAGATATGGGACTACACTTTTGGGTCACCCTTGTCCAGTGTCGTACACCCTCCTATTCAGCCAATCACCTTACTTCCCACATCTCTGGCTTCCAGTAATTTTAATAATGCCACAGAGACACAAAGGGGGATGTTTACTAAAGTGCGGTAAACGTGACTAACGCGCGTCATACGACGTTAACGATCGTAAGTGCCGTATAATGCGCGTACCGATGCGCTAACGACCGTTAATGTCATACTATGCGCGTTAACCATAGTTAACGATCGTAAAGCTCCGCGGCGCGTTAAAACAGCGCAGAAGGTGGAGAGTGGGTGGAGAGAAGGGGTCAATGGGCGGAGAGTGGGCGGGGAGAGGCTCCCCTCATACTAACGCGCTGAATTTCAGAGCTCAATTCCAACGCGAATGAAAACCTGTCGTTAAAGGCATTTAAAGGGAAGAGAAACCATTTCCGTCAGCAATGTACAGAAAAACCGGGGAAACCCACAAACGTGAGCAGTGTGATACATGTGCACAGAACAAAATTTCACATAAAACGTTAAAAATGACCACAAGAAACATTTTAAAAAGCAGAATTCAGCTGGGCAACAGTGATAGCAATGGGCAACAAGGAACAACACTCCCTGGAAAGCACCAAAATAAAAAGAAATGATGTGTGGAAGGGTCTACGCGCCGCAGACCCTTTCAAAGAGCATTACATTGTAATGGAGCTGTCCTGGGCGTGTGGTGTAATGTTTCCCAATGATATCATTGTTGCCCAGCTTGGTTATGGGTGTGTGCCCCTTTTCTGAGGTCCTTTCTGAGGTTTATGTGCACCTTTGTCTGCATACAAGGTAAATGAGGCCACAGTAAACCTGTTGCAGAGCAGGGTTTCTGACTCGTCAGGCCGGTTTAACTAACTCCAGGGACTGCACTGTCTCTGTGGCCACAATGTGGTGCAACAGACACAGCCAGTACCTGTAAGACCAGAGGGTCACAGGTTCAAATCCCAGCTGGGGCTCCTGCCAACCCAGTCCCCATAGTTTTACCCACCACTAAACAGTGATAGTAAAGACATTCCTTTATTGCTGAGAACATACGCATGGCCTATATTTTACCACACCAAACACAGACACCAGAAACAGGCACATTACCTAAAGCAGAGTCCCGCAAATGCAGACCTGGAGGGCCCCACACCATTCCGGTTTCATGCTGCCTCTAATAAAGATGCCTGTGCTGCATAGCTATGCACCACCCCCATGGTATGCAGATGTAGCTCATGCATATTTATGAGGGACAGCATGAAAAGCCGAACAGTGTTTGGAACACCAGGACTGGAGTTGGGGAACTCTGCCATAAAGCAGCAGCCAACAGGGACACACACCCACCCACAGGCCCCATTGGCCAATGCCACCTGGAGAGGCAAGACATTGGGCCCTGCCTGTATCTCCCAACACTAGCAGTTGCATACCTTAGCAATGCCACCCTACACCTGGGTATATGGTACACAGCTATCAAACGTTTCCTATGATAACTGGCAGATATCAATTCCTATGTTAAGCACATTTTGCTCATTGAGCTCCACCATAACAATCATTCTGATGTCTGCGGTGTGTGCTGCAGGTCTGGTCTCTGACAGTGTTCACCACCCTGGGGAGTGACCCCCCCCAACAGTCTTGTGTACCATATCCATGCCTGTACTATGCCCAGGACTGGTGTGGTGGGTATGGCTGCTGACCACCTCTATAGTAGCACAATGCTGGCATAGGTGTGGGGGTGGCTGTCTGTCTATCCAGTGTGTGGTGGCTGCAAACACCTTCCACAGCCCACACTGCCAGCAATGTTGCCAGTATTGGGCTGCCAATGTGCATAATGAGGAGCAAGGTACCATGGGTATAGGCCGGACAGGGTGGCCTGGCCAGGGTGCATCTGCACAGGGCATAGGGCAGTGACAGGCACATTGCAGTGCCCGGCCACCACCTACACAGACAAGGTGACCTCAGTATATCCTGCTGAGAGATCACTCTCACCCTGACTGTGCAGTGACCACAGCATGGCTAGGCACTCCCATAGTGCTATCTAGTATTTCTCTCATGTGATAAATATGGGTTTCCTTTTGGTGCCCAGTCACTGATTTATCTGCTTGCTGTGTATGCTGACATCCCAGTTCTGGGTGCAGGCATCTCCACTGGGCACTAGCAGACTGTTTGCAGCTGGTAGGTGTTGTGATGGAGTGGCTGATGGCTTGCACCAGGGGAATATCAGATAGTGGTGGGGTGCAGCCTAATGTCTGTCTGCTATTGTGTTATGGCTGTGTACAGAGCTGCATTGACTGCCCTGTGGGGTGTCTGTTCCTCAGCAGGACTAGGGTTAATGTTCCCCTCTACTGCCACCTTTGCAGTGAGGTAGACTGTGGATCTAGTGATGGGAGACCCTGCTTGCCACCCTCAGCCCTGGGGGAGGGGGGTGGTGGTGCATGGGGGCTACACCTGACTGAAACAGACAGAGATGTCCAAGGTGTTCCTGCAGAACTTACCTATCTCACACATTAACACTGGTTTGGACCTGCGCCATGGACGGTGCTGTGGACCTGGTGCTGGGTGCCTCACTGCACCCTCAGGGTGAGCACAGTACCTGCACAATGTGACGGTGTGTAGCTACTCTGTGCCAGTACAACACATGGTCAGTACCCCCTACCAGGCCGAGGTGCTGTGGGGGTGCATTCCCCATGGTGTGTATCTGTGGGCAGCTGATTTGCATGTGCAGTGCATCATGGGTGTGACTGGCACAATCCAACCCTGTGAAACCCCAGCAGCTGCTCACAGGCTCTGATAAACCATAGGCCATCACACGTACATCTGCTAGCATAATGCATAGGTGCAAGACACCCTACAGAGTCTGTAAAATAAGATGCCCACACTGGTAAAAACACACGTACCCACGCACGTAAAATCACACGTACCCACGCACGAGGCTACGCACGTACCAATGCACGCAACCTCGCATGCACCAACGTACGTGGCTAGGCACACTCCAAGGGTGTTTTCCTGACACCAATACTCAGCATAACGAAAAACATGCCTCCTCTGTCCCCTGTAATGTACAGGGTGATGCCTGGGACAGCCTTCTGCGTTAGGCACACTGGGTACTCGAACCCATGCTGCCTGTAACAGCGGTCAGTACCATAACCATTGTGCTACAGCTCTGTTTTAGTGCTTTGTGTCTGTACGTCTTCTTACGATTAACGCCCGCAGCAACGCACGCACGTACGCCCGCAGTAACGCACGTATTCAAGCCTCATGACATTCGCACGTGGCTACGCCCCCCAGCAACGCACGTGGCTACGCCCCCAGCAATGCACGTGGCTACGCAGCACAGACACAGTCTGAACAAATGGCAGCCATGTCGAGGAAGCCTGCATTCAGCCAGAGGGATCTTTATCTCCTAACAGAGCTGTTCTGCCTCCGCCAGCAGAGGCTCTTCCCTGGCTCCTCCAGGAGGCAGAACCTGGGAAGGGTCAGGAGGGCCTGGGAGCGCCTGGCCCATAGGTTCAACCGGAGCTCAGACTACCCAAGTGAGGTAAGTGCATGGGGACAGGTACCCCAAATGATGAGGCTAAACAAAACACACCCAGTAACCACAGCACAAAGACACAATGCACTGACAGGGAATAGCAGGTGCTGACACATCCTGCGGCTAGCAACGTCTGCCACACACCCCAGAAAAAGACACCCCTGCCCCAAGGGGGTAGCTGCAACCATCGCAGAAGTGCACCACAGATCACATTGGTATGGTATAGGGCGCCTTTGCAGGCCAGGGATGTCCCCCATCCACAAGACACCCCAGTCCCACCTCTCAGGACAATAGGAAAGGAAGGGGTCTGCACCATGTCTCTTTTAACCAACACAAGTTCAAAATACATCCGCCGATGCTGCAGGCCTCAAATGAGGGCACCCCTCCCCATCCCTGCCCACTGTCAGCTGGAGTCCTGTGTGATCATCAAAAGACAAACCACAGCTCAGAGCTGCTGCAGGCCCCAAAGGAGGGCACCCCTCCCCATCCCTGCCCACTGTCAGCTGGAGCCCTGTGTGATCATCAAAAGACAAACCACAGCTCCTGGGATGCAGGCCCCAAATGAGGGCACCCCTCCCCATCCCTGCCCACTGTCAGCTGGAGCCTTGTGTGATCACAAAAAGACAAACCTCAGCTCCTGGGATGCAGGCCCCCAAATGAGGGCACCCCTCCCCATCCCTGCCCACTGTCAGCTGGAGCCCTGTGTGATCATCAAAAGACAAACCACAGCTCCTGGGATGCAGGCCCCAAATGAGGGCACCCCTCCCCATCCCTGCCCACAAATCCCTTCTTCTTCAAGATCTTGTCTCTCGCTCTTCCCCTGGAATCACTCTCCTCACGGAGACTTGGCTCCGTGACGGAGAGGACGCCCTCCTCGCACGTTGTCTCCCTCCTGGCTTCTCTGCAGCTTTTGTCCCTCGTTTAGGACGATCTGGTGGTGGTGTAGCAGCTATCCTTCATCCTTCCTTATCCTACACCTCCATCTCCCCCCCTTCTTTGCACTACACTGAAGCGCTTCTTCTTCGCCTCCATACTTCTCCCTTTATTCACCTTCTTCTTATCTATGCCCCTCCTGCTCTTCGTCTCCCATTATGGGATGCTCTCCTGCTAACAATCACGGATGTTTCTTTAGCTTATCCTCACTTAATCATAGCAGGCGACTTTAATCTTCACATGGATTCTCCCTCTTCATCAAGAGAGCTTTCTTTTCTCTCATTTCTCCAGGATCTTTCCCTAACTCAGCATGTCACCATTCCCACTCACCAAGCTGGTCACACCCTTGACTTGTTTCTATCCCCCGTTTCTTCTTCTTTAACTTTATCAGCTTTAACTGCCACACCTCTTCCATGGACGGATCATTTCTATCTTACCTTGTCCTGCTCTTTCCTAGCAGTTTCTCCTTCCCCGGTTCCAGTCTCTTCCTCTTCATCTTCCCCTAAGCGTCCTTCCCGAGCCCTCACCCCTCTCACTTTACAAAGGTTTCCTCCTGCTTCCGAGCTTCTGCCAAACGATTTTTCACTCCTTTCACCTAATTCTCAAGCTGCACTCTGGTTCTCTTCTCTTAATGCTACACTTGACCTCTTAGCCCCCATTCATCCTTGTCACTCCCGTCGACGTCCCTCTCACCCCTGGTTCCATGGTGGTCTACGGCTCTTACGCAGACATCTTCGAAGGGCCGAGCGACTTTGGCGCAAGGATCCTTCCCCCGCTAATCTATCCATATTCAAAACCCACCACTCTTTCTACCGCACTCAACTTCACACTGCCAAACGGGAGTTCTTTTCTAATGCCATTTTACACGCCCCCAACCAAACCTGTCATTTATATTCCACCTTTCGCTCCCTTATCTCTCTACACACTCCTGCATCAACTCCTTCTGTCCAGTCCTCTCCTTCGCCCACTCAACTGGCCTCTTTTTTCACCTCAAAGGTTGCTGCCTTGAGAGACTCCTTGCCTTCCTGTCCTTCTCCTATCACCTCTCCTCCTCCTCTTCCTTCACCTCCGCCGGTTTCTCAACTTTCTCACTTCTGGGCCACTTTCTCCCTCATCACTGCACCTGAACTTCATCATCTGATCTCCTCTTCTCGAAAGACCACTTGCCCGCTTGATCCTATTCCTTCTTCCTGGCTCCTCACTCCCTCCCTGGGTGTCCTTCCTTTTATCCTCACTATGTTTAATTCTAGTCTTTCTACTGGGACTTTTCCTAAATCATGGAAGCACGCTTTGGTTCGCCCTCTCTTGAAAAATCCTTCTCTTGACCCTTCCCTTCCATCTAACTATCGTCCTGTCTCTAATCTCCCTTTTCTATCTAAGCTCTTAGAGAAGTTTGTTTTCGCACAACTTTCACACCATCTTGACTCTATTAATTTTCTTCACCCTCGTCAATCAGGTTTTCGCTCAGGGCACAGTGTCGACACCGTTCTCTTGGCTTTCACCAATGCACTTCACGTAGCTCACGATCGAGGTGATATTTCGGTGGCGGTTGCCTTGGATCTTTCAGCGGCGTTTGATTTAGTCGATCACTCTCTTCTTCTTCACCGGCTCCGGGAAGCTGGTCTTTGCGGCACTGTTCACCATTGGTTTCACTCTTTTCTCTCCTCTCGCTCCTGCACAGTCCTCTCTTCTTCGTTTACGGCCTCCTCCTCCGATCCACAGCCCCTTCCTTGTGGGGTCCCCCAGGGTTCCGTTCTTGCCCCTCTTCTCTTTAATCTCTTTCTTGCCCCTCTAGCTCTTCTTATTCAACAGTCAGGTCTTTCAGCTTTTTTCTACGCCGATGATATCCTCCTGCTCCATCACACCTCCCCTTCCTGTCCTGACCTCACCCCTCTGAATTCCTGTCTTTCCTCTGTTGCAAACTGGCTTACCACTAATTGTCTCCATCTTAATCTTACTAAGACTCTTGCCATCTGGTTTACTTATGGTGACCCCCCCCCCCCCCCCACTTTGGCCCCTTCTTTTTCCAATTCCCCTGTCCCATTGGTCTCCACATTTAAATATCTAGGTGTTCACTTTGACTCAGATCTTTCCTTTCGTTCTCATATCTCCCATATCACCAAAACGTCTTTTTTCTTTCTTCGACAAATTCGGTCAATTCGTCCTTTTCTCTCTTCCTCCGCTCTGTCGACACTGGTATTATCCTTAGTCATGTCACGGGTGGATTTTTCTAATGCTCTCTTCCTTGGTCTTCCTAAGAATCAGGTGGTGCGGCTTCAAAGGATACAGAACACTGCTGCACGTCTTGTCACATACTCCACCCTTCGAGATCACGTTACTCCCTTGCTTTTCAATCTTCACTGGCTGCCTGTTTCTTTTCGTTCACAGTTTAAGCTACTGACCCTCCTTCACAAGGTTTATCACACTGGTACTCCATCCTACCTGTCCGACCTTCTATCCTTCCACTCCCCTCGGTACACACCCCGTTCTTTTCACCTTAATCGTCTTGTTCTTCCCTCCCCCTCCCATGCCCATCTCCAATTCACACGCTCATCTGCATTCTACTTCGCTGGCCCCGCACACTGGAACTCCCTCCCTTCCTCCCTCCGTCTGGAACCACAATTCTCTATCTTTAAGCAAAATCTCAAAACCCATCTGTTCTCCATAGCCTTTAATGTTCCCTCCCCATTTGTGTGAGTTCTTTTCCACTGTATCTATCTGCCTTTTGTTTCCTGTCCTGTACTCCCCTACTTTCACTCTTCTGTCCTTTATAAAATATGTACATTTCTTTTTTCCTTTTCTGGCTTTGGCCATCGTTTTTATGTACTATGTATTGTTTATATGTATTTTGTGATTTATATATTTTATGACCTTTTTATCTGTTTCACCATTGGTCACAGTTTTTATGTACTATGTACTGTCTATACGTATTATGTGATTTATGTATTTTATGACTTTTTATGTATTTTATTATTGTACACCGCCTTGATTGCTTTGAAAGGCGGTTTTTATCAAATTATTAAACCTTAAACCTTAACTGTCAGTTGGAGCCCTGTGTGATCATCAAAAGACAAACCTCAGCTCCTGGGATGCAGGCCCCAAATGAGGGCACCCCTCCCCATCCCTGCCCACTGTCAGCTGGAGCCCTGTGTGATCATCAAAAGACAAACCACAGCTCCTGGGATGCAGGCCCCAAATGAGGGCATCCCTCCCCATCCCTGCCCACTGTCAGCTGGAGCCTTGTGTGATCACAAAAAGACAAACCTCAGCTCCTGGGATGCAGGCCCCAAATGAGGGCACCCCTCCCCATCCCTGCCCACTGTCAGCTGGAGCCCTGTGTGATCATCAAAAGACAAACCACAGCTCCTGGGATGCAGGCCCCAAATGAGGGCACCCCTCCCCATCCCTGCCCACTGTCAGCTGGAGCCTTGTGTGATCACAAAAAGACAAACCTCAGCTCCTGGGATGCAGGCCCCAAATGAGGGCACCCCTCCCCATCCCTGCCCACTGTCAGCTGGAGCCCTGTGTGATCATCAAAGGACAAACCTCAGCTCCTGGGATGCAGGCCCCAAATGAGGACACCCCTCCCCATCCCTGACCACTGTCAGCTGGAGCCCTGTGTGATCATCAAAAGACAAACCACAGCTCCTGGGATGCAGGCCCCAAATGAGGGCACCCCTTCCCATCCCTGCCCACTGTCAGCTGGAGCCCTGTGTGATCATCAAAAGACAAACCTCAGCTCCTGGGATGCAGGCCCCAAATGAGGGCACCCCTCCCCATCCCTGCCCACTGTCAGCTGGAGCCCTGTGTGATCATCAAAAGACAAACCACAGCTCAGAGCTGCTGCAGGCCCCAAATGAGGGCACCCCTCCCCATCCCTGCCCACTGTCAGCTGGAGCCTTGTGTGATCACAAAAAGACAAACCTCAGCTCCTGGGATGCAGGCCCCAAATGAGGGCACCCCTCCCCATCCCTGCCCACTCTCAGCGGGAGCCCTGTGTGATCATCAAAAGACAAACCACAGCTCAGAGCTGTTGCAGGCCCCAAATGAGGGCACCTCTCCCCATCCCTGCCCACTGTCAGCTGGAGCCCTGTGTGATCATCAAAAGACAAACCACAGCTCCTGGGATGCAGGCCCCAAATGAGGGCACTCCTCCCCATCCCTGCCCACTGTCAGCTGGAGCCCTGTGTGATCATCAAAAGACAAACCTCAGCTCCTGGGATGCAGGCCCCAAATGAGGGCACCCCTCCCCATCCCTGCCCACTGTCAGCTGGAGCCCTGTGTGATCATCAAAAGACAAACCACAGCTCCTGGGATGCAGGCCCCAAATGAGGGCACTCCTCCCCATCCCTGCCCACTGTCAGCTGGAGCCCTGTGTGATCATCAAAAGACAAACCTCAGCTCCTGGGATGCAGGCCCCAAATGAGGGCACCCCTCCCCATCCCTGCCCACTGTCAGCTGGAGCCCTCTGTGATCATCAAAAGACAAACCACAGCTCAGAGCTGCTGCAGGCCCCAAATGAGGGCACACCTCCCCATCCCTGCCCACTGTCAGCTGGAGCCCTGTGTGATCATCAAAAGACAAACCACAGCTCCTGGGATGCAGGCCCCAAATGAGGGCACCCCTCCCCATCCCTGCCCACTGTCAGCTGGAGCCTTGTGTGATCACCAAAAGACAAACCACAGCTCAGAGCTGCTGCAGGCCCCAAATGAGGGCACCCCTCCCCATCCCTGCCCACTGTCAGCTGGAGCCCTGTGTGATCATCAAAAGACAAACCACAGCTCCTGGGATGCAGGCCCCAAATGAGGGCACCCCTCCCCATCCCTGCCCACTGTCAGCTGGAGCCTTGTGTGATCACCAAAAGACAAACCACAGCTCCTGGGATGATGCAGGCTCCAAGAGGGGTTCCCTGCACCAACCCGGTGCCCTTGGAAACAGGCCCTGTATGGGATCACAAATGACAAACCACAGGCCAAGGAGTTTCCAGGGAGCACTGCAGGTGACAACCTCCCACCCCAACAGTGACTGATTGGCACTGGCAGATGTGTGTAGGTGGCACACAAAGCTGTGATGTGTCATGTACGTGGGGTGCACATACAGGGCACATGGGGCACAGACCTGAGAGGCGTGTATGTGGGCCACACATGGGGCTGTCTCCCGTGAACACAAGGGGGCATGAGTGTCTCACCCAATAGGGGCAGGCGCTTGTTGTATGAAGTGAGAGGGTTAGATGCAGAGGCAGGGAACCCCCACGTGTCCCCGTGGTAGCTAAGGGCAATGTTTGGTGTCACCCCTACAGGTGGAGGACCTGCGCAAGAAGGCAAGAGAGCTAAGGGCCCGGTACCCCAGATTTGTGGCCAGGGTTCAGCGTGAGAGGATGGCCCAGCAGAATGGTGAGTACCGGGACATGGCCTTGTAGGGCAACGAGTGGTGGAACCACAGGTCCACTGTGACTGCGGAATAGGATGTTCTCCCAGGGGATGACATGTGTTACCTCTCCCACAGCTGATGCACGTGCAGCCATCGAGGCAGAGAGGCCGGAAGAACCGGAAGACGGTGTGGCCCGGGAGGGGGACCACGAGCACGTCAATCATCAGGTTGGCGGACCAGAGGTGGCCCCAGAGGATGCCGACGAAG